>OY986041.1:92513119-94913119 GCA_963920215.1 Nineta flava
CACACAAATAATATATTTATTCAGTAAAATATTATTTTATATACAGTGTGATAAACAAGAATAAAACAAACTTACTCATATAATATAATTTGGAGGAACGGAAATAATTTTCTGGTATATTTTAAATATTTTTATTAATCGTATTAGCTCTTCATTTTCGAACAATGATATTTAATAAATTTAAATGCACCATTATGCTAAAGACAGAAGACTTTTAAAAGGATTTTACTTTATTTAATATTTGTTTATTTGTGTATACTTTCGCGTCAACATAACGATGTTTGTCCAAATTCCTTTCGTTTACGTATCACAAACTGTAGAAGACTTTAGCGTATACTTCGACAAATTTCATTGTCATTGTCATTGAATTTTTAATTAAATTAAATACTGATATGAAAAAATTAACTCGTCAACCAGGAATCGAACCTCGGGCCTCTGGATATCTAGTCCAGTATGCTTCCGCTACACCAAAGACGACTGTGACTATATTTGACTGAATTACTCTTTTGGTAAACATTTATACGATGCGAACATTCCTAAATACAAGCATTAGTAGTATAAAAATAGTGAACGATCGTACTGGAATAATTTTTCGAATTTTACTGGAAAATTTTATATTAAAAACTCAACATTAGTCATAATGTGAGAAACCAAACCTTCTTATTAATTATGATAAATACCATCTCATTTAAATTTTCCTTGATCTGACTCTGTTCAGAGTCTAACACCGGTACTTTTTGTGGAAATAACCAGCTTTCCAATCACTCCGATGTTGTATAAGTAGCTCTTTTACCTCTGTTTCGTCTGGTTGACACAACAATTATCACAATTAAATGGAAACATAAATAAGTTCGTATCAACAAATTTGATCGTTTTTAGCTTGGGATATAGCCAAATTTCAACTTTTGTAGTTAATAAAGTGGTCGATACTGGTTCGCAATGTGCTTATATGAGAAAACTACTTTAGTGAAAGTTTGTCATCTATCTTGTTTACAAGTCTGTAACTTTTCACACATCGATATACGAGACTACGAGAGATGTAAGCAAACAAAAAGAGATGTATGATTCGGTTTTTTTTTTGGTAACATGCAAATGTATATGATAAAATTTCAAATTCGCCCCCTTTACCTAGATCAGTTTTTTGTATTATAAATTCATATTTCGACTACAAAGTATAAATTCGCTAGTCGTAATTTACTCTTTGACAATTAGAAATAGATAGAAAATAGAGATCAATAGACAAAAATAAAAATAAATAAAAAATTAAACAAAATAAATTAAAGGAAAATAAATTTTATTGAAATTACTCTTATTTTAATTGCTTTCATTCGATTTATTCACTCTTATTAAAATTACTCTTATATTGTCTCAGGATATGTTATTCGTTGCAAATTTGGTGACAGTTTGGTGTCAACAAGAGTAAATCAAATGACAGCAATTTTAACAAGAGTAGTTTCAATAATATTTATTATATTTTAATTTATTTTTTTAAATTTTTTATTTATTTTTATTTTTGTCTATTGATCTCGACTTTATATCTATTTCTAATTGTCAAAGAGTAAAGTACGACTAGCTAATTTATACTGATGATGGCAACATTGTAGTCGAAATATGTATTTATAATACAAAAAACTGATCTAGATAAAGGGGGCGAATTTGAAATTTTATTTCAAAAACCTAGAGTTCTCACTAATTATCATTCGATAATATAATGTTTAAATGTATATGACTCAAACGAAAAGTGCGTACCATCTTGAATGCCACACATCATATGATTCATTAGATGGTTAGAATGATAATTAATCAATCACATAGCCTATGCAAACATTTAATCTGCATTCAATATTCAATTAAAGAGTATCCAATTAAAACAAAAATTGACAGTTACTTACACAAACAGATATGTCCAGTAAATTTATAATATTATGGAAGAGGAAAAAAATACATATATCAGGGTAATTAAACCTCTGACACCGTTAAACCTCTGACATACGTGGCTTGCGTCTTACTTAGTGATGCTTCGAGAGAAACGAGACGAGACGCAAATTAGAATCCTGATTTTCGATAAATATTGTAATAACAGGCGATAAAACTCTATTCCACTCTCTATAGATTTTTTAATCTGTAAGACTGTGCTTATCAGAAAACAGCAAATCATTTTGGGTGGTACTGTACAAAAAATTATTTTTTTTTAATTGTATTGTAAAACGAGACGCGATGAGACGATAGAGAACGTTTACATGTCAATACAATACAAGAGACATGCTGTAGTAGACTCGTCTCCTCTCCCGACATCACTAGTCTTACTGTATCGGTCACACATGTTTCATAGCCTTTTATGTATAATTTATTCATCTCGACCTTACTTAATTTGATTTATTTATTATTTTCAAACTGTAAAAATTTGTGCTTTTCTGAATATATTTAGTCAGAAAATAAATTTGATACGTATAGAAATATATTTTCAAAATGGTATGTTAGTTAGTGAAGTCAATGTATATCTTCAACGTTTTAAGCATTTTAAATAGTATTACTATAATAAATGATCATTTTCCTATTTTGCAAATTTTCACACTTTATAATCATTTTATTAATACGAACGAATTATTTATTAACATTGTACTTTTCCCATCATACAGAGAGATAGATAGTTGATATGTTTGTAGAACTGAATGAATATATCTTCATAAAATACAGACATACAATTTACTAAACTAATACTGACTGTAGTAGGTAGGTAGGTATGTCTGAGTGACTATAACTCTATAGTTAGTTATATGACTGACTAGTTATTAATTATCGTTACTGCATGATGCATGATGATAACAGAGTGAGTAGGTACGTGTGTGTATATGAATAAGTAGTATTTATAATACCAACAAACCATATACGAGTATATTATCTCGCCTATTTAAATAACATGCTTACATCTTTTCTATAAATAATTATGCAAATAGAGATAATATGCATACATATATATATGTTACGATATTATTGCTTCAAGCATATTTTACGATGATATATTACCATTATTATTATTATTAATTTCAATTGAAATGAACTAAAGAGAGATATGCTTTCGACTTTACGAAAAACAAAAAATTATCATATGTATATATATATATCATTGGCATGGTATTATCAAGTCGTTTTAAATAGAAATTAAATACTTATTAAAGGTAAAAATACTTTAATTAGAAATAAATATATATATATATATATATATATATGTATATATAATATATATATATATATATATATATATATATATATATATATATATCATTGGCATGGCATTATCAAGCCGTTTCAAATAGAAATTAAATACTTATTAAACGTAAAAATACTTTAATTAGAAAAGAAATAAATAAATAGTTTAGTATATATATATATATATATATATATAAATATGTATATATAAATATGTATATATATATATATATATATAAATATATATATATAAATATATATATATATATATATATACATATATATATATATATATATATATATATATATATATATATATATATGTATATATATATATAATTTTATTATTAAGAAATTTATTTTCAAATGAAATATTCGTTTCAAAAAGCTTTTGCTATTCGCCTGGTTTACTTCCAGTTTGTAAATACGCTAACTGCATGAATCTTTAATTTGATTTACCAAAGTCTTAGGCAGATTATGTTAAATCCGCATATACGTGCGATATAATAGATGCAAGATACATTGTCTCTCGTCATCGATTCGCCATATGTGGTGCGTATTTTACTGCTTTAGAACAACTAATAGCTGTGGTATAATTGGTATCTTTATAAGTAGGAAAGACAAAGATACTGATACTTCGCTTAGCTGAACGTGTCCCCGAATGTATATTATAAAAGACAGACTAGAGCTGTGACGTTTATATAGTGTATATCGTGTTTTTTTAATAAAATGGCAATGTTTGATTATTTTTTCGTAAGTCACAAATTAAGTCACATAAATAAAATATTAACCAAATATACAAACATAAACTAAAACACGTAAACAGAGAAAGAAAGAAAAATTGGTAAAAAATACAAAATTTATTCTTATATTTCCCAAGAGTATTCAACTATAAATTCGTAAGTGAGTATGAGAGTATTACTAATACTCATTCGGTAAATTAACTTTTATTTGCAAACTTTAAACTCTTAGAATATCGAACAAAATAACAAAAGTTTTACAGCATGTACACTTTTAATCGGAATCCTCTATATAGGAAAAACAAAGCAGATGCTACGAAATATTTCACAAATTTAATATTTGTTTATTTATTTCTTTAAAATTTAATTAACCTAAGATAAATGTACGAAGTTTACATTGATGTTGCCATGCCTTTCAAAAGTTATGATTATTGTTACGAATCCTGGTTTGTAAGTTTGGTCCCAATAGTTTGACATATTGTTTGTAGAAAAGAAAACTTGTCAGTCAACAACATAACTAAAAAATCAACTGAAATTTTTGAGAGTGTTCTAGTCTAAAAACTAACCTGGAGTTAGATGAACAAAATCGGTACGTACATCTCACTAAAATGAATTTAACTAAATAAAATAGCGAAAGAAAGAAGTCCAAATACAATAAATGAAATGTTACATTTTTATAAACATACAACTTTTGTTTAAAACTTGATAAATTGGTTTAATATAAAAAGAAGCATTTGGTGCATAATATTACTTTCACGTGTGTTGATATGGACAACAGAATGCGCATTGAAACAAAGAACTGAATATTAAACTTCGTAACTTGTTAAATTTCTTGTTGACATAACCATATATTGATTGTGATTAATGTAACAGAACTCCTCTGGACCTCTTAAAAACAAGCCGTAGAGAGAGTTTGTCTTTGAATGTTGGCAAATGCCCCACGAGGCTCACATGATCAACTTCCCAGAATTTTTTTACCCGGTATATAATATATGATTGAAAATATTGATTGCAGAAAATAATTTTGGTATATGTGTTCATAAAATGACCTAATTAGTCCATTTCCACAAATGTGTCTGTCAGTCCGTCAACAAGATAACTCAAAAAACGAAAAGAGACAGCGTGCTGATAGTTTGTATGAGTGTTCTAGAGCTAAAAAGTAAGGTCAAGTTCGTAATGGGCAAAATCGGACCATGTTTGGGCATAATAGGCAAAACTGCCTATCTTTCAAACCATAAGACAAAAATTCAACGACCAAAAAAAGTTCTTTTTAAAAAATTTTGTGTTTTATCCTCCCTCTAAGTGCTTCTTGACTGAATTGGTTGAAATTTCTTCCAGATCATATTGAGGTTAACATGCGATTTGATTGGCATCTCAACGAAGTCGATATTATTTTTTATTTACGAGATTTCGTGCACACACACATACTCTCACATACATACATCTTAAATAATAAAAAAAAATTTGACAAAATGAAAACCCGACTTCAAAAATCAAATATTCTAAAACCAAAAATGCACTAAAAAGTAAAAAAATAGTTGTATATTCCTTTGTTAAATTTAGTTCACCTAAGCAAAAATTTTTAAATATATATGTACAATTATTGTTATTTTTGGAGTCGGTGTCAGCATAGAGAAATTGAAAAAATATTGTCGTTTTTATTTCGAAAAAATATTGTTTTTATTTAAATTTTAATGTTTCACATAAAATTTATCCTTCACATAAAATTTGGACACCGCCTCCAAAAATAACAATACATATAATTTTGTTTATATTTTTTTTTAAATCGCGCTTTACCTTTATTTTTCGAAATAAAAAAGTTGAAAATTATTTTGTATTTCAAAATTACATTAATTTATATATATGAATACTGAATATATCTATGTGTTATCTATGTGTTGTGTATATGGATTAGTTCTATAATACAAGCAAACCGGTTGTTTGTCCTGATTATATAACACAGTGCTGGAACTATCTTAATAGATTCTAGTGATGTCAAGTCGTATGAGATATGATGAAAATTTTTATTTCGACCATAAAACCAAATACAATAACGTCCCTATAATAGGAATATAACAATATGCCAGTATATAGAAATCAATAAACACACTGTATACATTCGACCATATCTAAATAAGAAAATGTGTAGATAGTTTAGAACTAAAAGAGTAAAAGTCATATAATATATAACAACAATAACAATTTATTGTTTTTCACCATATAATTTATAGTCGCAAATTGTATTAATAATATATCTGAGCAGTTTCGTAAAAGTATAATGCTCTTATTATTATTAACGTTCACACAAATATCTGAATATTATGTTTCTGTATTATGTGGCGACTATGTCATCATTTGTGTAAGAACATTATACATTTATTTATTTAAAACTTCATATTTTAGTAAATATATTATACGTATACGAGTAATTATATGTATACGTAAGCATATAATTGTATTGCAATTATATGTATACGAATATTTATGAAACTGTATATGATATTGTAAGTATAGATCATTATTGAAAAAAAAACGTGTATGTTTTGTATATATTGGGGTACCCAGGTTACAACGGGGTACCGTGGATGAATTAAGTTCGACGATTTTCGGTGTCAAGGGGGTGCTACTAGCGAACGGCAATACGTTGAACTAGACAAACCTATGGCTGTTCAACTACGACATTATTCATGTTAGTCTAGTTTTCTTGGTCGTTGGTGTGTGTGAAGTTTAAGTTGTGAGATTTTTTGCTCCTGTATTGTAGTTTACCATGATTTTGTAACCAAGATAAGGTATACATATTTATAACATTTTTTTGACATCAAATGCTTGATATGAAAAATCATACACATCTAGGGATGGGGATCGAACCCACGACTTATGGCATTCTTGACCAATGCTTTACCAACTGAGCTACCTTAGATGTTATGGTAGTACTATGCATATGATCTTTGCTTATAATGCTTATAAAAAATTATGTGTTTTAAATCTTTTATAAGCAATTTGGTTTTGAATTTTTTGAAGCTGAAATGTTAGTTTGCTACTTTTTTGGTTCTGAAAGTTTTTCTACAATAATATTTAAACCAAAAAATATTTTAGAATGCTCCAAAAATAAAACTTGTAAAAAATAAAAATAGCTTATTTCTTTTTCAAAAAAGGCGAAGAATCAGGAACTGGATTTTGTGGAATTTTATCTAAAATTGTGTCTCGTCTATTCTAGTCAATGTTAAATTCAAATTCTAATTTGACTTAAAATACTAACAGTGTTCATATGTAATAATATTTGGTGGACGCGATGGGAAGTAGTTCTGCTGTTTGTCTATACTCGCAATTTTCACGAAAATGCTAAAATTTGAATTCTAAGCGCATCTGAAAGTGATCGAAACATTTGTAAATCTACAAGTTAATCAGTAAGCCTGTTAGGAACTCTTGGTTGTTCTAATATCAATAAAATAGACGCAAAGGCCACAGATAGAGTCCGCAATGTCCAAAAGTATAGTATTATGGTTATTATACTTTGTATTTTATCCACACATATAAATACCTACTATTCTATGAACGCTTTATACAACAGAAAACTTTTTTTCATATTTTCTTAATGCAATTAGATTATACATTTATTTATTTAAAACTTCATATTTTAGTAAACATATTATACGTATACGAGTAATTATATGTATACGTATAGCATATAATTGTATTGCAATTATATGTATACGAATATTTATGAAACTGTATATGATATTGTAAGTATAGATCATTATTGAAAAATAACGTGTATGTTTTGTATATATTGGGGTACCCAGGTTACAACGGGGTACCGTGGATGAATTAAGTTCGACGATTTTCGGTGTCAAGGGGGTGCTACTAGCGAACGGCAATACGTTGAACTAGACAAACCTATGGCTGTTCAACTACGACATTATTCATGTTAGTCTAGTTTTCTTGGTCGTTGGTGTGTGTGAAGTTTAAGTTGTGAGATTTTTTGCTCCTGTATTGTAGTTTACCATGGTTTTGTAACCAAGATAAGGTATACATATTTATAACATTTTTTTGACATCAAATGCTTGATATAAAAAATCATACACATCTAGGGATGGGGATCGAACCCACGACTTATGGCATTCTTGACCAATGCTTTACCAACTGAGCTACCTTAGATGTTATGGTAGTACTATGCATATGATCTTTCACTATCATTCTTGATGCCATATGCTAGTTTACAAAAAACTGTTTGAAAAATATGTTAATAGTAAATAAACAAAATTAATAATACAATGGCATCAAGAATGATAGTGAAAAATCATATGCATAGTACTACCATAACATCTAAAGTAGCTCAATTGATAGAGCATTGGTCTAGAATGCCAGAGGTCGTGGGTTCAATCCCCATCCCTGGATGTGTATGATTTTTCATATCAAGCATTTGGTGTCAAAAAAATGTTATCAATATTCAGACATATTACTTAAATGTCAAAGTAAGTAAACGCTAGTCGCTTCCGTTGGTATAATATAACTGAAAGGCACTAACAATGGAAACAAATAGACGCTAGTATTCAAAAAACAATTTGAAAAGTATACATATTTGTTTACATTACAACTGACGTTAGTACATGCTTGAAGTATGCTTTATTATCTTTAGTTTGGTGTTCTTCTCTAACCCAAATTCCATCCCATTCTGCCCAATAAGGTATCCCAAACTGCCGTAATGTTTCACCATATATCTTCCAGCAGACACAACTGACATGAGACTTGATAAGCCTTCAACTAAAGAGGCTAATTTTACTACCCCTGGATGCTCTTTGATAACAACTGACAACAAAGTCTCTTCATTTCATTTTTCACCTGCTGCAATAGATAGCGACGGTATGAGGCTGTCATAGTGTATGAATTTTGTGCACAAACGTATTTTTTCTGCATTTCCTTTAGTGTTATATCTGCCCGGGGCAGAATGGAGCAATTGACATAATTTTCCATTTTTGAAAAAAAATTTTGTTCTTTTATTTTTTTAACAATATTATTGTATTTTTCTGAAATTATAATGTGTTCATAGAAAAATTTGCAGCTCTCTTAATAAACCTTTTTGTACTTTTAAACCATATTTTCAACTGCTTATCCCGTTCTGCGCTTGGTTCCCCTACTACACGTTTTTTCCCCGCTCTGAAACATTCATTAATGTTTTGTGTATACTAGTGAAAGATATTTTAAATATTTGCCTACTGGTAAAGTTACTCATGACGTCATATTACAAAATTGCAGGTTTAGTGAGGCTACTTTTAAATAGTTTCATTAACAACATAATAATTTTTTGTTTATTTTATAAACGTAACCCCCGTAACGCATATGTAACTGTCACAGTTGAGGTCGACTGGTCTGTTTCTAATTATTGCCACTAGATTCCATAGTCCTAAAAAACAAACACCAATAGATTGATAGATAGATAGATTGTAGAGGCTGCCTTGGACGGGCTACACTTCGATCATAAGGTCCATTATGATGCCTAAGGATTTGAGGATGTGAGTGGAGTGTAAGAAATATGTGAGTAGACTAAGAATTGGTAAGAACTATGCCGACAGGAACTATGCCGATATTTATCAGGAGTTCGTGAAAGAAACTGCAGAAAACCTTTTCAAGCAGAGCCGGTTACTTCGTGCTTGTCCATATGCCGACAGTTTAGTCAATTAACCGCCCCTTTTTTTTCTTAATAATAGACAAACTGCCGATGTCGAGATTCGAACCCATAACCTCCCAGTTTCCAAGTATGCATACTGCGCAGGCATAATATCTTAGACTGCTCGACTACTTGGAGTGATAACACCAATAGTAGTGATTCCTATCATACATCATATATAATAGTGATTCCCATCATACATTATCTTATACTTCATGCGCTAATAAAAAATAAAAACCTTGAAAACGTGTAAATGATTTCCCAATATAAAATTAAACAAGTAAAAATTACAACTAATTGTGTGAATTGCTTGCATATCCGTTATATACTAAATTTATGGGAAAAAGGTTCAAACAAAAGTTGTTTATTTAAAAAAAAAAACATGTTTCTTAATTTTTTGTTCTATCTTTTTCGTTTTCAAAGGTAGACAGTTTTGCCCATTTTGCACATAGTCCGATTTTGCCCATTCGAACTTGACCTTACTCTTTAGCGAAATCACATACAAAATTTCAGCTCGATATTTCTTTTTCTTTTCGTTTTTGAGTTATCGTTGAGTTACGGACGGACTTAGACATAAATGTTTGGTCCCTTGTATATTTACATATACCGGGTATAAAAACATAATTGTACGATAAATCACTATAATTAATAATGTTAATGAAAAACATATTACATAAACTTATAATTATATTAAGTATAATAATTGTACTACGTACGCAAGCAGATAAGTTGTATTTTATTTTTTTTACGTTATAATAACATTAAATACTAATTTCTGTTAATATTAATTATCTCATTAAATTACACTTTAATGAACTTTATTGCATATATTAATAACATACATTATTACATTATAATTAATGATATGTAAATTAATATTTCATTACCTACCTACAGTTAAATTGTTTACATAATCTATATTGGTACTCATCTGTGTAGCCAATTCATTTGTTTTTCGAAAAAGTATTTCAATGCGAAATGATATCATTTTACGAACGTTTTGGTAGTTATTAGGGTTTTATATTAAGATTACAGCGCTGCGGCGGTAAAACTTGAAATCGTTCATTGTTGTAAACAAGATTATTTTAACGTGCTTTTTAATAGAGTTTACGACGTTTTTATACTTTTCAGTTAAAATTTCTAGTAGTTATTCATCTTTTTATATCCGGTATATGTGAATATACAAGGGTAAATTAGGTTAAGTCCCGACTATGTAACACTTGAAAATATTGATCGCAGACATAAGTGTTTGAAATTGGTGTCCATAAAATGGCCTAATTCGATCATTTTCGCATGCCCGCCCGTCTGTGAACACGATAACTCAAAAACGAAAAGAGATAACGAACTGAACTTTTGTATGTGTGCTATAGAGCTAAAAAGTAAGGTCAAGTTCGTGAATGGGCAAAATCTGACCATATTTGGGCAAAATAGGCAAAAATGATCATTTTTGAAACCGTAAAAGAAAAATTAAAAGAAATAAAATGTTCGTTTAAAGAAAATAAAGAACTCTTGTTTGAAACATCTTTTCATAAACTCAGTATATACCGGGTATTTGGGCAATTAACTCAGCGAATTATTATTAATATTTATCATTTTTTTAAATTTACTTTTTGTTGAAATTTGATTTTTTTTGATAAAAAAGTAAGAAGTCTTTTATAACGGAATTGAATCAGAAAAATATAATCGTAACCAGCGCTGAAAAATCATAATTTTATTACAACAATTTAGATTTTATTATCTAGGGTAATTTTCTAGAGTAATAATAATCATTTTCTAGGGATATTTTGACCCAAACAAAACGAAAATCAGGTTCGTTTGAACGTCTAACCAATACATTTCAAAATTTTCCCTACTCAATTCAAAACGTTTTGAATTTTAGCACGATGGGTCTGATCTCTTGAAAACTATTAATCGTATCGAATTTTAATCCACACCATCGATTTCGCTACGTCAAAATTAGCTTATAACGAAGTTTATATCAAAATCGGGGACAAAAAAATTTTGTTCTATTTTTGCGATTTTTTTAAGGGAAAAAATGCGAAAAAAGTGAAGAAAATTTTTGTTCTCGTTTTTAATAATAATCAATTTCTAGGGTAATTTTGACCCAAACAAAACGAAAATCAGGTTCGTTTTAACGTCTAACCAATACATTTCAAAATTTTCCCTTCTCAATTCATACAGTTTTGAATTTTAGCACGATGGGTCTGATCTCTTGAAAACCGTTAATCGTATCGTATTTTAATCAACGCCATCGATTTCGCTACGTCAAAATTAGCTTATAACGAAGTTTATATCAAAATCGGGGACAAAAAAATTTTGTTCTATTTTTGCGATTTTTTTAAGGGAAAAAATGCGAAAAAAGTGAAGAAAATTTTTGTTCTCGTTTTTAATAATAATCAATTTCTAGGGTAATTTTGACCCAAACAGAACGAAAATCAGGTTCGTTTTAACGTCCGACCAATACATTTCAAAATTTTCCTTTCTCAATTCATACAGTTTTGAATTTTAGCACAATGGGTCTGATCTCTTGAAAACTGTTAATCGTATCGAATTTTAATCCACACCATCGATTTCGCTACGTCAAAATTAGCTTATAACGAAGTTTCTATCAAAATCGGGGACAAAAAAATTTTGTTCAATTTTTGCGATTTTTTTAAGGGGTACCCCTTGGAAAAAATGCGAAAAAAGTGAAGAAAATTTTTGTTCTCGTTTTTAATAATAATCAATTTCTAGGGTAATTTTGACACAAACAGAATGAAAATCAGGTTCATTTTAACGTCCGACCAGTACATTTCAAAATTTTCCCTTCTCAATTCATACAGTTTTGAATTTCAGCACGATGGGTTTGATCTCTTGAAAACCGTTAATCGCATCGTATTTTAATCAACGCCATCGATTTCGCTACGTCAAACTTAGCTTATAACGAAGTTTATATCAAAATCGGGGTCAAAAAAATTTTGTTCAATTTTTGCGATTTTTTTAAGGGGTACCCCTTGGAAAAAATGCGAAAAAAGTGAAGAAAATTTTTGTTCTCGTTTTTAATAATAATCATTTTCTAGGGTAATTTTAACCCAAACAAAACGAAAATCAGGTTCGTTTTAACGTCTAACCAATACATTTCAAAATTTTTCCTTCTTAATTCATACAGTTTTGAATTTTAGCACGATGGGTCTGATCTCTTGAAAACCGTTAATTGTATCGTATTTTAATCAACACCATCGATTTCGCTACGTCAAAATTAGCTTATAACGAAATTTATATCAAAATCTGAGACAAAAAAATTTTGTTGAATTTTTGCGATTTTTTTAAGGGGTACCCCTTGGAAAAAATGCGAAAAAAGTGAAGAAAATTTTTGTTCTCGTTTTTAATAATAATCATTTTCTAGGGTAATTTTGACATTATAAAATAAAATAAATTATTTTTATAATCAAAATGCACAATTCATATACAAGTAAATATATTTTATTTGTTTGTTTTCATTCACCAATGAACCTTTTTGTTTAATGCCAGATAGGGTCTCTAAATGGAGCTGAAGTTTCCAATGAATAAAATTTTATTAATTAAGTAATTCATTAATCTTATGAATATTGAACAGGTGACATTATATTCTAGTATGAATAACGTATTAAACTGTCATAAAAATCTTCATAACAATCTTAATGCATAAATATATTGTGTGTAATTTCCTTCTCTGTGTAAAATTTCCTGTCAACAAAAATTTCAAATAGATCTAATTAGAAAAAAGTTACAAAATTTAATTGTAAAAATTACAGGATTTCTTTTCTATTTCACGAACTTAATTATTATGTAATAAATTAGCTTGTATGGGGTGGCACCTTAAAGTTTTTTATTACACCAATGTTTTTGTAAAGAAAGCAGTTTTGTTAGATATTCATAACAGGGCTTCTTATAGCATACATTTCTTACGGAAACTTACCATTTTTGCAAAGTTATTATTACAATAAGCATTTGTTTTCATAATACAGTCAAATTCAGGCTAAAACCGAATAGGATTTGCTTATAGACGATTCACGTGGTCTAACATAAAAATATCATGAAATTTTGTGCAGGTTTTTCGCTATTGCAGATACCACAGACGAATTTGTAGTCCTTTAAGAACATTCAATCTTTTAGTATAATGCTTGTAAAAAATTATGTGTTTTAAATTTTTTATAAGCAATTTGGTTTTGAATTTTTTGGAGCTGAAATGTTAGTTTGCTACTTTTTTGGTTCTGAAAGTTTTTCTACAATAATATTTAAACCATAAAAAATTTTAGAATGCTCCTAAAATAAAACTTGTAAAAAATAAAAATAGCTTATTTCTTTTTCAAAATAGCGGAGAATCAGGAACTGGATTTTGTGGAATTTTATGTTGGTTCAAATTCCCTGCAATCGTGTCTATTCTTGTCAATGTTCAACTCAAATTATAATTTGACTTAAAATACTAACAGAAAATGTGCATACGTAATAAAATTTGGTGGACGCGATGGGAAGTAGTTCTGCTGTTTGTCTATACTCGCAATTTTCACGAAATTGCTAAAATTTGGATTCTAAGTACATCTGAAAGTGATCGAAACATTTGTTAATGTACAAGTTAATCAGTAAGCCTGTCATGAACTCTTGGTTGTTCTAATATCAATAAAATAGACGCACAGGCCGCAGATAGAGTCCGAAATGTCCAAAAGTATTGTATTATGGTTATTATACTTTGTATTTTATTCACACATATAAATACCTACTATTCTATGAACGCTTTATACAACAGAAAACTTTTTTTCATATTTTCTTAATGCAATTAGATATTTTTTAGTAATTATAAAATTATTTATGTTACTCTATGTTATATATATATATATATATATATATATATATATTTATATATATATATATATAAACATATATATATATATATATATATATATATATATATATTTATATATATATATATATATAAACATATATATATATATATATATATAAATATATATATATATATATATATATATATATATATATATATACAGAATGTTCCAAAATTATGAAGAGAAATTTCAATTAGAATTCAAAAATGTTGCGCTTACGAGATTTGCGATTAGAAATAAAAACGTAACCGATTCGTGGTACGTTAGGAAGTTTTATTTTCCACCATTCACTGTTCATTTCATTACAATTTTTTTAGTGCTTGCGAACAGGTAAAATTATGCTCATCAAAAATATACATATACATGAAGTACACATTTAAGGATAGTAATAGTTAAAACACTCGGTTTTCATTATGTCGCTCAGTTTGAACTGACCATTTTCTATGCATTAAAAAAACTGTAATCAATGCCAACCACGGTATTTTTTATTATTATTTACACTATTTGTAAACGTTTAACACGTAGATTTGGATCGCTTGAAACTCTTGAATATCCCTTGTATCTTCTGAGTTAATGTCTAAGCTTCTAAGTAACTGAACGCTGTAATTCCATCTTTCCATACCGTGGAAGGATTCTTCTGTGTCCACAAATCCTATACCTTTAGATTTATTCCAATTAAATCCGGTATAAATGTGGTCAGCGAGCCGGTAATGCTGTCTCAGAGTTAAGTGGTGCGATCTAAAACCAAATTGTTGAATTGACGTTTTAAGTGGATATTTCCATGCAGTTGATACGTAAATTTTTTTCCGACTTTACTGAGAGATAACAAGTTGGTAGCTCGATAGTTAAAGGGTACCTACGTTTGATTCAACAACGCCGTCGGAAGTGCTAAGATTTTAACAAACTCCCAAAGTTCGAGAGACACACCATGCCTCAGGCACATGGCGAGGTTATATTCGAGCTGAACAACCGCCTCCCGTTGAAGATAGTGAATTGCAATATTGGTTATTCTATCATGACAAGGAGATTTCGTACAGCTAATTTTCCTCAAAATGTTTTCATTTGATAAAATTAGTTCAACATGGACTGTGTTAATAACAAAAGAACTAATTCTTCTCCATATTTCAGATACAAGGCCGTTCCGTCTTTATATTTGTTTTTACCGCTTAGGCGGTGCACTTTGGAGATTGCGACACATAGAAGTTTTCAGAATCTTAGCTGTTCGAACGTTTCTTTGAATTTTCAGTTATATTTTGTACATTAATATTCTAAGTGATGAAAGTCAAAACTCACATTTAATCTTTCATTATTGGTATCATGAAGCTCAGGTAGCTTAGCTCCAACATTTGATAACTTTGGTGTGTAATTATCAAAATTAAATGAGACGTGAACCACTGATATTTCCTGAGAATTAACTAGTTGGTAACAATTAAGTAGCTCCTCGTATGTTTGCTAAATTAAGGTCTATTTGAGTCTATTATGTTTTTAATAGTACCCCGTCTCTCAGAGTTCAATTCAACATGAACAGTTACCCAATTCTTTTTATAACCGACATATTACAATTTTGCAACACATTGTACGTACAATAATAATAATATAACTTGTTTTTATTTAAATATGTATATAAATGTATTTATGTCATGTTTGTATGTATGCGTAAATTTTTTTTAAAAATACATTAAACACAAGTGTGGGTACATTTTTTAATTACTTTTTCATACCATTAAAAATTATTTACTACTTTTTTATATATTTTTTTAAGGGCGTGGGTAAGTTATGTATGTATTTACAAGCATAAAAATTAGTTAAAGGGGTTAAACCGCTTCTCCTACATTATATAATTACTTAGTTGGAATACTTCTTATATTTTGCAATTGTTTTTGAATTGAAACTTAAAAGATCAGTACAACATAAGACCAATCCTTTTCAAATCTATATTCTTCTATCACATCAATTTAAAGATATGAAAAAAAAATTTTAGAACCTACACAATATTCAAAGAATGAACAGTGAATTTTATGAAAGTCATGAATACAAATTTATGTTTCAAATTTTGTAATGAATACGTCGTTATTTCATGAAAATCCATTATAATTATTAAATTTTTATTTTTAAACAATATTTTTATTTTTATTTTACTTTCACTGTTGCCTCATCCGATATTCACTGTTGCCTCATATATTTGATTAAGAAGCAACAGTGATTGCAAAACTGTAATAAAAATAAAAATATTGTTACGAAAATCTCAAATATTTTTTGTATTTAATAATTATAATAAATTTTCGTCAAGTAACGATTCAATACAAAATTTTAGTAAATTAGCACATCTTTATGTTAAACTTATTGTATCCCGCGACTTCGTCCGCGTTTATATGAAAGCTAAATATATATGTATTTCAAATAATAATGTGAATAATCACGCTATACGATATATGTATACAATATACAACGATATATAACGATTTATAGTGCGCTATTATAGTTTATAGTTACAATGGAAACGACAATCAAAGTTGACATTTCAAAAATTGAACCAAATTTTAATAAAATAATTTTATAGTTATTTTTTAGAAGTATAGTTTCTGTGGAAATGATAAAACCAGCAAAAGTTTTAACCGACTGTATGTATTTTTTTTAAATTTTTACCCTCTTCAAGATTTTTTTTGAGACAAAAGTAAGCTCAGAATATGTCCTTCCCCAGGATATGATCTATGTCCTTGCCAAATTTCATTTCGATCCGTTTAGCCGTTTAGTCGTGAAGAGGTAGCAAACAAACAGAGTTACTTTCATATTTATATAGTAGTATGGATATCATTTTTTTACTGTTTCGAATTTTTGTATTATAAACAATAATGAACTGCTCAACTAGGTTGCTATAGAATTACAACAAAATATGATTATTTCAACTTAACATGAGCTGTGTAATTGTATACGGATAAATACTTGCTTTTATCAACTAGATGTTTTACTTTTACATCTAAAACTATCGCTTTGGTCCACACAGATCCTCATATAACTCAAAGATTCAGTTTAAATGTCATTACCACAACTATATTATTGAATTATTGAAATAATTAAGAACTTGAAAATTTTACTTTAATCTTTAAATACATATTTGCAAACATACAATATTCTATGTTCTGTGTACCCTAAAGATTCATCGAATGTTCGTCTTTTAATAAGACAAAAACAAAGCACACACACAATGATGATTCAACAAGAAAATTATTATTATTTGGTAGATATTGTTTATGTTTTCTTCTATGGTTATTGTTTGTTTCTTATTATGTATATCTGTATAGTGACTAATAAGGGTTTGTTGTTTGTAGTAAGCATTTGAAATGGTGGTTCTATTCCATCAAATATGTATACCCTGTTTTTGTGTTGTATTGTTATATATACAGATTGTTTAATGCAAATATCCTTTTTATTATTTGTTGTTCAAATCACAGTAACCACATAGGGGAGAGTTGCCATATGTGTACTGGTCACATACGTCGTACCGAATCATTAGTTTTGGTAACAACCAGTCCAAGTGGCCGAGCGGTCTAAGGCGTTATGTCTGCGCAGTAGGCCTACTTGGAAACTGTTGTCAATTATTAAGAAAAAAAGGGGCGGTTAATTGACTGAACTGTCGGCGTATGGACAAGAACGAAGGACAAGAACAACTACACGAACTCCATATGAATATCGGCATAGTTCCTATCATAGTCGGCTGCAGCCGAATATCCTACCAATTCCTAGTCTACACACAAAAATTCCTTCCACTCCACTTATATCCTCACATCCTTAGGACCTTATGGTCGAAGTGTATCCCAGGACAGCCTCTACAATCTATCTAATTAATGTTTGCGACTTCTACTGGTAAATATATAAATCGTTTATGGAGTTGGTAATATTGGACACAAATTCTGTTATTCCGATTAATTTCGCGACAATCTATAAAAGTCGGAAGATTTCCAGTAAATTTAATGTAAATTTTAACCAATTAATTAAAAAAATTTTAATTAAATTCTATAATTGATAAATATTTGGTGAATTAAAGAAAAAATTTCAGTGTGATATCTTAAATCGAACCAGTATGATTGAGAAAATCAAACTGAAATTCCATCAATGTCTAAATCGTACCTGTACAATTTAAGAAATTACACTGAAATTTTGTCTACACCTTAATTCATCAAAAATTTATTACCAAATTTGGAATGTACGATTTTGAAAATTCAGCAGTACGATTGACAGGTCTCAAATCACTCGTTTAATTAATTTATACATAGAATGTTTACGTAGAAGGTTACTGTAAAGATCAAAGTATACTAGGTAACGGCAAATTTTAACTTTAAATTTTCTAATCAAATATACGATTTCTAATCTCATATACGATGAAATGATTATTTTCGCGTTTTTTTTTAAACACCACTTCTCTTCATGTTGTACGTTTCACGTCAATAAACAGTGATAAAATGAAATTTGAACGCCACTAAATTTTGCATTTTCATTCAAAGCGACTAATATCCAAAAACCTTCGTACGCTGATCGAAACTCTTTGTCATTCGAATTGTTACAAAACTGTTTAATCAAATGGGTTTTTTAATCTCATTTACTAAACTTTTAACCAAATTGGTTTGTAAAATTTTTTAAATCCAGCTTAAGGTAAAGGTATCGAAGTTTATTAAGAAACTGCTAGGGTATATGCAAAATTTTATAGTCCTTTATATAATCGGGTCGAAAGGGTGATTCATATAACAGCTTCGAGGTTAATTTGTGTGACATACTCAATTATGGGACATATTTACAGCATGTTTAAAACATGAACTTGGTTTAATTTGTTGTCATCACTGAAATAGTTTCATGATTCTTAGAATTCATATAATTTGCTTGAAATACTATGAATACTATACTACACTATAACCAAATAAAAATAATTATAACCAAATAGCATCTTCTACTTCTTACCTTGTAGAATTAACATACTTCAATTTGAGTCACACTTTTAGAGAGGTTTATGGACGTTAATTACCTAAAATTTTTAATTCGAATCCATTTGGTCAGGTTAAGTTAGTTAGGTACATATTTTCTACAGAGATAAATTTATATTAGTTATTTTTGAGTTATTTGTATTAGTTAGGTATGAACTAGTGATTATCAAGACTCAGAACATAAAATTATTGGCAATTATCAAAGGTAAATAGATTATTCGGAAAGTTTTCTTATACGATTCAATTTCAAAGGAAATTGTTTTTTCGTTGCGGTGAACATGAAATGGATTAATTAATTTGATTCGTTTTTTATCGTAAAATCATACTTACCAAGATTCATAGAAGAAGGTTTATACGATCAAATTTTTGAGAGATACTATTTTAAGTTTTTAATTTGATCAAAACAAATTTACAACCAAAAGAGCCATTTTTTGTCTTAATTTCAAATATTTATGTGCCGCATACAATTGGTCTCTCATATTTTCTTACACAGAACGTTCCTCTCAAACATTCATCAAAATTCTCGCAGTCACAGTAAAACCACTATTTCGAGTCATTCGGTATGATGTTTCTGTCAATAATTCATTTGGGTTGATATAATGAACTTATTTATTAAACAATAATATATAGTAGTTACATACTTTCATGCATTATATATGTACACCGAAAAGTTTCACAGTATCTGTGGGGATTGTAGTAATTTTGTTTGAAGATCACGATGTTGTTGTTACTTGATGTTGGTGATGATATTTCAAGAATATCAGTCTCTTATAGTCTCGTATAATAATAACATTCATTCAAACATAACAATATTAAACAAAGGATTGTACTTATGTATGTTATTTTATGTGACTGTATGTTATAATGCTTATAATATAGGGGATGTAACATGGTTATTGCACTAAAAATTAACATTTAGGTTATCTGTTTTAAGCCAAGTACATACTTGCTATCGTATATGACTAAGTTATTTACGCATACTGTAAAGCGTTTTTGTTGCAACATTAATATGAATAAAATAAATATGGGATACAGTCACACAAGCTCGATTTGCCAACAATAAATATGGCGAGTGCATTATATTTCCGCCACAGATGTTTCTGCGGATAAACATTTAGTTCTATTTCTCTGTTATTTTTAACCGTTTTTCTTTTTCTGTTTATTCTGTTTAGTCAGAATACCTTTTTGATATTTATAAACTAAATTGATATTTTACCGATTGATCATACAGGTGATGTGTATCAAAATGATATTCTAACTAAATATTTACACACAAAACTTATATTATACTATTTGAAAATAATATATAAATAAAAATTAATAAAACTAAAAAAGTGTGAGATGATTAGAAGACACATTAAACAATATGTGGACGTAATGGTAAGATTCATGCAAAGATTTTGGGATTAGATTTCCGGAAGATGTGTAATTTTTCCACTCCAGTGTTATAAATAAAAACATTCGGCCAAATGAATATCTACATTCATATCAAGTTTGCAAAAATGTTCTATCTTTAAAAAATCCATTATTTGTGTAAAAATAAAACAACTAAAGCGTTCTTCATTTTAGCAAAAAACAAGTCACAGTTCGTATCCGTGCCGTAGATTTTTCATGAAAACGTCCGGCATATGATACGCAGACGTTTTGGCTGTCGGTAGCCGCTGTATGTCCGATGGACCAGCTACTTAATTAGCTTTGCGCCGATTTTCATTTCCTGTTCGACGTTGCTGTAGTTCTCATACCTTTCAACACTGGACATTATACACTCGTTGGTTTCCTTACGATGCAAGCACGTGAGTTTGTCTGTCGCACTCATTTGTATTCTACTTTGGTACAGTCTAGTCTTGTTCTGAACTACTCCACATTTTAAATAAGACAAATAATTGGATATGTAATATAGTTATTAAAATGTTATGAATTTGACTTTAACTAAAGTATAAATGATTTGACAACCGTACTATTAATTTCGTAAACATATTTATTAATGATCCACTATGAAAATTTTATAATAATGAGATACTTATAAGTAGAAAATTGTTATGTCACACTTCGTTGTTTAAATATTTACATGTATATACAATAATTGTTATACCATGAGTTTCTATTTAATTGCGACATGCGTGTTCTCTTTACAATGCGCGATGAAGTGTATCATATGTTTGTATACGATTATATGATAACTTTCAGAAGTCGGATTTGTCAAAAACTGATCAGTGCGTTGCACATAATTATTAAGTTATTACTAATTTAATCCGTTAAGGATTGTTTAATAAGTTGTCAAATAATGTCGTGTACTTAATTTAATTAAAGCTTTCAAAGATTAATTAATTTGATTCGTTTTTTATCGTAAAAACATACTTACCAAGATTCATAGACTAGAGTTATAGAGTTACACGGCCTAAATCAAAATTAGATCAAAACTAGACATTATTAATAGATTTTCAATATGGTCCACACAAAAATTTGATAAACTACGATAAGTGGTTTGGTTTATATTCCATTTATCTGTATATAATAGTATATAATAGTATATAATAAATTGCCTCAAATTACTGGTCAAGTAGCCGAGCGGGCTAACGCGCTCTGTTTACTTGGGACTGGCAGGTTATGGGTTCGAACCCCGACATCGGCAGTTTGTCAATTAATAAAACATAAATTTAAAAAGGGGCGGTTAATTGACTAAACTGTTGGTGTATGGACACGAACAAAGTAATCGGCTATACTTGTGAAGGTTTTCTGCAGTTTCCTTCACGTATTCCAGAAGAATATCGGCAAAGTTCTTATCAAAGTCGGCTGCAGCTGAACAACCTACCAATTCCTAGTCTACACACAAAAGTTCCGTTCCACCTACATCCTCACATCCTTAGGCATCACAATGGACCTTATGGTCGATGTGTGTCCAGGACAACCGCTACAATCAACCTAAATGGATCAAATTGCCTTTTCAAACATTTTTTATGTTAAACACCATAATATATATTTGCGAAATTAAGTTTAAAATTCGTTATATTTCAGATAATCTTATATGATGTGTTTTTCAAACAATCGAGTATTTGAAACCTTACATATTTTGTTTGAACCTTTTTAAAAAATTTATTTTTTACTGCGAATTACCTAACCAAAAGACATCTGTTATAACTCGTGTTATAAAACACACTACACTGTACATAATAATAACAGTACATTATGAGATAGTATCGTTGTACTTCATTATAGTTTTAAAGAGCATCAAATTTAATAGTATTTTCATATAATAAACAAATATTTGAACATTATTAGGATAATATGGAATCTCTCTATAGATTTAAATGTTAACTTCATGTTATCTGTGTGTAAATCATCTGAAGTCTGATCCATACGATGTAGTAAATGATTATGATTGTATACACTAGTAAAATATTTGTGGCAACCTCTTCGCCGTCTCGTGTTTTTTCTTAAGTTATGATTCTGTCATAACTCACTAAACATTCATTAACATTCATTAACATTCGCCGAGAATCATTGACATCAATTTCTTCATAGACATTAGAAACATGAAAACTAATGCATAATTTTGTACCTTTTTTTTCTAAAATTATCTAATTGCATTGTATGTAATTATTTCTTTATAGTTAAAATAAAAGTTGACTTTTTACGTGTAGATCCGTATGTTAGTTTTGACAGAACAATAACTTAAAATGAAAAACAAGAGATGGCGCAGTACCTTACTAGCGTATTCTCAAATTTTCTCTTTTTGTACAAGAACTTTTATCAAACTTTGTGCACTAAAATCTAATTTTTAATTTATATGTAAATTTTGGTTTTGAGCTTAATTTTGACTCATACGTTTTCACCAACGCAAGTTAAAACGAAGTCTCAATTATGCAGTAAAAGGAATTTTTGATCGTCAGAAATATAAGGACAGAAATAAATGTACAGGAATCGATTCTTCTTACCTGAATAAGCCCGGTTGGTCGAACTGTTAAAGGCATTGTACTCGGAACTGGTAGGTTGTTGGTTCGATTTCCAACGATGGCATTTTTTCAATTAAATTAATTTGAAAAATTAAAAAATTAATAGAACGATCTATTTACGAAACTCTCGGCGTATGGACAAGAACAAAAGTAATCGGCTATGCTTGTGAAGGGTTTCTGCAGTTTCCTTTCACAAACTCCAGATGAATATCGGCATAGTTACTAACAAAGTCGGCTGCATTAGCACAACCTACCAACTCCTAGTCTAAATACAAATTTCATGTCCTTTATGGGTCGTTAAAAAAGGCCACGAAAGGCCTACTTACAGGCTTCGATCTCCGCCAATCAAGATTACCGAACATTATTTATCGAAGTGTAATGTTTCTTACCATTGTTAATAAAAATCGTAAAAATGTAGAATAGTTACATTTTAATTTGTCAATCGATTTCCATACATATGGTATCGTTGAATTAACTTGAGCAAATTTAACCTAGATTTCAAAGCAATCTGGAAAATTGAAACTAAATTAAGGTGAATTTCAAAAACGTCACTGAATATTTATTATTTATATGTAGATATGTGGAATCCGTGTCCTGTATAATAGCTCTTGCATAGATGAATAAAACGTTTGAATAATAAATAATCAAGCAATTTAATCCTGTATTATCCACAAAATTTTATAGCTCGAAAACACTACCTATCTATAAACCCAGACCATTCAATATTGTACCATATAGTTTAACTCAGTATTGAATCAAACTATATGGGTATGACATTTATGATTTTAAATATTAGATAATCAAATGATAATTAATAAGAACTCTAGGTTTTTGAAATAAAATT
This sequence comes from Nineta flava, assembly GCA_963920215.1. Classification (NCBI taxonomy): domain Eukaryota; kingdom Metazoa; phylum Arthropoda; class Insecta; order Neuroptera; family Chrysopidae; genus Nineta; species Nineta flava. Next base: position 92,537,373 of record OY986041.1, read on the forward strand.
TCAAATTCGCCCCTGATCAGACCTAGATCAGTTTTTGTATTATAAATACGTATTTTGACTACAAAGTAGTCATCATCAGTATAAATTCGCTAGTCGTAATTTACTCTTTGAAAATTAGAAATAGATAGAAAATAGAGATCAATAGACAAAAATAAAAATAAATAAAAAATTAAACCAAATAAATTGAAATAAAATAAATTTTATTGAAATTACTCTTGTTAAAGTTGCTTTCATTCGATTAACTCTTGTTAACATCACTCTTATTAAAATTACTCTTATATTGTCTCAGGATATGTTATTCGTTGCTTATTTGGTGACAGTTTGGTGTCAACAAGAGTAAATCGAATGACAGCAATTTTAATAAGAGTAATTTCAATAATATTTATTATATTTTAATTTATTTTTTAAAATTTTTTATTTATTTTTATTTTTGTCTATTGATCTTTATTTTCTATCTATTTCTAATTGTCAAAGTGTAAATTACGACTAGCTAATTTATACTGATGATGGCTACTTTGTAGTCAAAATACAATAATTTATAATACAAAAACTGATCTAGGTATTGTGGCGAATTTGAAATTTTATTTTAATCTAGGTATGATTTTAATAAAATTGTGCAATAATACTTAATTAATTTTATTTATTTTTTATCGGTATTTATTTACATTTCTTAATAAAATCATTTTTATTTTTCGAAATAAACTCGGTTAACAGATATCGAAATAATAAATGAATATATATTATATTTTAAATTCATTTGTCATCAAAAGTTATTACTTATATATTTAAACATTTGTTTTGAGTCAAGAGATATAATAATAATAAAAATCTTGTTTATAGGAAAAATTGGCATGAAATGTTAACATATGACACCACACAACATTCTTCAGATGGCGTCATCAAACATGAATAAAAATACTTTTATTTAAAATCAATAGCATCATCACATTACATACATACATATATAATAATAGCTGTTCACAGCCACATCTCATATCATGAGAATCAGACACATTTTGATTAGGTTATTTCATCAAAACTTCTGTCTTCTCTGCTGTGCTTGTGTGTGTGTATACATAAAATAAAACAAAATATCTTATGTTCTCTTCTTCTTCTACTGCTTCTTCAAAACTAATACATGAAGTATGAAGAAGTAATGCTTCTTGCTGTATGAGTGAACTACATAATGTTGTTAGCATTAAAACATGTATTTCGTTTGCGCTATATTATTTTATGAATAGAAAAAGATGTAAGACAGAGAATAGTTTTGTCATATTATTTCTTCATCTACAAAACAACATACACGATGGTACACGGTACACAGCACACAGTAAAGAAGAAGTATGTATCATCAACATCAAAAGCTATCATAGAAATGTGTAAGAAGAGTTCTATTATTTTACATATATGAATATATCAACACATTAAAGATATTTATACTATTGTTATACCGTGTGATTGTATTCTAATAAGTACCATATATACATGATAGTACAGTCAATAGAGAATATTGCGCTGCATTAAATTACAGGAGTTTTTTGTTGTTTTTAAAATTAGGTTCAGTATCACGTACTGAATATAAATGAACAAAGAGAGAGATTTAGAGAAAAACTGTATAAAACTGTAGATATAGGACAATATCTCCATTACCGTGCACTTTAGACCAAAAATGGTAATTAACTTCATTGTAGATAATTGCATTTTCTTTTTTTTTATTAATTAATTTTTTTTGTATCACTTACCGTTTACGACTTATACGACTATTACTATTTATTTATTGACTTTTTGACCGATATCTCTTCTAATAAATGTTTGAATAATAAAATGGTAATTACTTAACTTTTAAATCTATAAATTATCTACAACATTTATTTAAAACTGGTTTATCTAAAATTAATATTAGTTATAAGGCGTTTAATGTCGCACAACCGGGTGCAAGGTTAATAAAAACGAGATATGCATAGTATAATTGAAAATTTAATAAATATGTTAAGAAATATGAATGATAGTGACATAATTAACAATAAATAAGTGGAACTGCTGGAACTGTTGTATGAGACAAACAGCTTATTGTTGGTAACTGTTTTATATGATATGTTTTAAGCCGAAAAGCTTGCAGAGTTGAAAGAAGGAAGAGACTATGAATTCGATTGTATATAGTTTTTTAATAGCCGATATTTGGCAAACAAATTTCAATGAACCAGGTTTCTTGATGTCAAAGTTTGATGTCAATGTATGATATATTTCGGTCATTTTTTTTGTCGGTTTATTTTTACATCTGATAATTTCGTGCTGGGAAGATGAAGAGGTAACGAACAGAAATTTTGCATCCCTCCACACAGATGCGAAATAACCACCTTTAAAACCGTAAGATGTAGAAAAAAATTGTAAAAAAATATTTCTTTTTTTAAATATACAACTTTTGTTTGAAATTTTTTTTATAAAACGAATAGTTTTGATACAATTTCAGCTCAAACATCTGGAATTAATCTTAATTACAAAACTATACTATTTTTTACCTGTATACGTACATTTTTGGTATATTTGTGTGTGTGTGTGTAAATCTAAAATAAACTGTTCACTTATGGATGAACACATTATATGCCGGTTATTTATGCAATTACCACAGTTAGTGTTATTTTGGCTTGTTTTTTTTTTTTATTCATTAACTTGTACAATTTTTGGAAAAATATATCACATTTTACGAAGTAGGTTAGTGATCGGAACAGAATAAAGGTGATATTCGGTTAATGCCTTCATTTTCCAGTGTTTTATAAAAATAACGTATGCGCGATCCGTTTACGTAAACCGTGCATATTAAAAATCTCTGTTATATTTCAATTGCACCAAGTTGATAAGAGTTATGATTGAACTATCTAAAAGTGTACTTCATAATACTCACCCGGTATCTTTCCAACATACATACAGACTCACAACAATACAGACAATAAATGGAACATACATTTAGATTGCTAGTAGTAGTTTGCATATAGAAGACGACGACTATTTAGAAGAAAACGATACCTTCCTCAAGTCGAATTCTTCCATTTGTGTTCACATTCACATTGTAACATATACATATAGAGATGAGCAAGAATGTTTAGAAAGAAAAAGATAAATGGAGTTTGTTTGATAAATAGATCTTATTCATTTCAATGTATTGTAAAAATACCTCATGTATAAATCTACATATATAGTTTTTGTATTTCTATTAGATGATCAAAATTTATGGAATAAAAAAAAGACAATGTTCAATGAGTAGAACATTTATAGATAAAGACAAAAGATCTTTTAAATAAACCAGCAATTTTTTTACGTCGCATATATAATATATTTTGTGTATATAGGTATTTGTATAGTAAATTCATATATATATATATATATATATATATGTATAAATATACAAAGTGAGTCAAAATTCGTGGAATTTATTGAAAGGGTGAATAGGGGATGAAATTCTAAGATGAAAAGTCCTTGGACATTTTTGCGCCTGACCCACCGTTAATTAGATATTAATTAAATAAAGTAACCAATTAGAGAAGCACGTTAACGGAATAAGAAATGGTGGGGATTGAACGCAGCGGCAGCAAAGATAAGAGGGGAGCGGTACTCTCTTTTTAATGAAAATTGAATGATTCATTTACCTGAAAACTCCATTTCTCGTTAAAAAATGTAAGCAACGAATCACCAATACTTAAGAATTGATTTTTTTTTTCACCTGTTGAAACATGAATAAGGTATCAATCAGTTAATGACGTTATCCCAACTTCAATCGAAGTAAGAAAAAACTAACACTAGAACACCTTTGATGTCTGTTTAACTTATTGTTAGCGTATTTATTGTTACAATTACTCATCGACTCGCTTTAATGTATTTCATCGATTCAGTTACTCGAAATTTAACAGAATGAGTTAGTTATTTAAATAGCCTGTATATACCAACTTCTTTATCAATGCGAATAATACTTATTTTATCACTACTTATGCAAAGATGACAACATGACTTGTTTTGCGTACAATACACTATTTAACTACGAACGCATGCTTCTCCAATCCAAGATATTATAGTTTTTGGAGCTGAAGTTTAGGCAAAAATATTTTTGATAAACAAGTTGTTTATCAAAGAACATCACTTTTATTATTTGAACTACATGAGAACGATGCATTAAACAATTTTCCATTCAAATTTCGAACTTAATTTTTAGCTCACGCTTAAGAAGTTTCAGTTTGTTTTTGGGCTTTGGGAGTTTTGGCGTTGACTGACTGATATACAGACTGCCAATGGGTTGTATGGTTATGGAGTAATTTCTTACGTTAAATTTTTTCAATCTAGAGATTGTATTTGTAATTTATTTATATAATACAAATTTCACGTGTATACCCCGTATATTGAAACAGTAATACTAAGTATCTCATTCATTCAAAGTAATGTAATTCATTTCTCACTTTATACGCATATACTTATTGTAATGTTTTTGTTTTTTTTTTATTTCCCATATAAAGTTAAGAATAAAAAGAAACGGTTTTATTTTTATTGACTTTTTCTAAATTTATTATTATTGAATGCCATTATTTATAACAAGTATATCTAAATTTAAAATAATAAAAAAAAAACATAATAAATAAACCTTTGAACTCTGTTCAAACATTTTCAACTAATGAATATTTATCAAAATGAAATAATTTACCATTTTTAGAAATAATTTATTTGGATGTTTAAATTTGTGAACTGACGCAAATTAGGGTAAATTTTTTTTTTATCAATATAAAATTATTGAAAATGGACAAATCTATTTTTTGTTTTTTATTACAGGTATTAGTCACTCTATTTCATAGAAATAACCCAAAAGGTATATAAAAAAATCATTTTTAATAAAAATGAAAAAGTATGTTTTTTATGATTAAAAAAAATAAATATATGAATGATATATATTTTTTATACTATTTTTATCAAATAAATTTTAATATAAAATGTATGTTTTGATGAGGTTTTAAACGCTAAGCCTAAAACATGATACGCTTGAAGGCAATGCTATTCGATTTTAGGAAATACAATTATCTCGTTTTTTCTCTGACGAAGGTATTTCCACCACCTATAATGTATACAAACCTACCAACCTTTTCATAAATATACATAGAAGCTGATGATATAGTTAGAGCTGCTGTTGGTTGGAAATATAAACTACTTTTCGTTGGCCTCAGGGAATACAACAAACATCAGGCGGCTGTTAAACTACAAAATAGATGATGTATATACTCGTATATATATATTATATCGGATGTCTCAAAATGTAGCTACTAAGTATCCTTTGTGTGAGAGAAAATGGCATCAACAAATGTTGTAATTTTTATGGTTTTCTACGATATTTGACAACGGTATTTTATGATTTATAGAAATTTTTTATAAGCAAATATATATATAATATAATATGGTATTCGAATGCAATATTTGTTATATAACATTGAATCAATTTTACTTACTCAATTAAACTGGTAATCTTGGTAAAAATACGGAATTGCGCATATTTTTTAAATCGTCTTAACAAATGAGCTTAATTCGGAAAGAAATACTTAGGTAACTTGTAATGATATTACAAGTAAATTCTTTTTTCATTCGTCTTGGTATTGTAGATTGTCTAACGCTATTTTTTTAGATAATAATAGTAATAATAATGGGTTTTACCTCCGTTTCTAAGACTCCACGATCTGTAACAGAGGCAACCCACATCATTATTATTTATGTGTGGTAGGTGGTCTAGCGGGGAGGAGATTTGGAATAGCTATGACGATATTCCCCGTGAACGGAAACTGAAACCTTCACAAGCATTGCCGGTTAATTCTTTTTTGTCTATACGCCGACAGTCTAGTCAATTATCCGCCCCATTAATTATAATTGACAAACTGCCACCCCCGGGATTTGAACTCACAACCTTTCAGTTACAAGCAGAGTGCGTTCGGCCACTTGAACTGGTTCTGTTTTTTTAGATATATTATATTATGGTGGTAACGGAGAAATAAATATAACACTGTATTTAAAAATGTAGATCGTACGTACTAAGGGCCACATAGTTAGCACACACTTTACGGTTTTTCAATAAGACACGAATCAATTATAAAATTTTGAAAATTAGTGCTACTTTTGTGGCCATGTGTACATCCTCTTGTAATTCGGTGTAAAAGGTTACATCAATAGTCGAGTAAAAGTATATTTTTCGTAAAAAGGTTACAAATTAATTTGATATTTTGAACCTACGACTTTTGAACAACGAAATTTGTTCGTTGAAATACCTACATCTTACAAAATAAAAATTTGCTAAGCACAAGCAGTCTCAACTAAGCGAATTTCCTCACAATAAATACATCATTTCTATTTCGGAAATAGATCTTAATTATCTTTTATCTACCTAATAAAAATACAAATGTTGTTACGAAAATTTAAAAAAATATGTTTTATTTAATAACCAGCTACACCCGACATGTGTAGCAATGCCTTTCATCTCCCTAACTAAGCTACGTGTCTCTCCGCGTCTCCCTAACTAAGTTAAGTAACGCTACACGTTAATGAACAGTTCGCGTTTTGTTTGAGCAGAAATGATTACAAATGAACTAACTTTTGGAAGAAATATCTGTAAAGCTCGACAGCATATTTCTTTTTTCACACATTGAGCAACATTTATTTCAACTATTTCAATCCATTTCTTTTTCTTAGTTCTTTTTTTATTTTTAACATTTGACTATAAACAAAGACTCTTTCAAAATATAATCCGTCTCTCTTCAGCCTGCGAAAAAGAAAGTGTTTTAAATAAAAATGTTTCATCCAAAATATCCCATATTAGGTTTTATTTAATTTAAAACAGGCTACTTTTTACCAAATTTTTTGCACACTGGAATTGTGTTGTTCATATAAAAAGGATAAGAGGGGTTATTGACAGGTTTTATTGGAATAGATTACTTTCAAACATTTGGTTTTTCTTTACTAAAAACATTTATGGTTAAAATATGTAAAAGAGAGAAATATATGGTAACATTCTGATTGTATTCCATTACTAAAACATCAACGGAGGAGAATATTTGGGGTGATAAATTTTTCAACAACAATTACTCCAAGAAAAAGTTTAACTACCTAGCTCACTTAAACAACAAAAAATAATACCCTAAATGAAGCGCCCATTTAGAGTAATCACCAGTCCAAGTAGCCGAGCGGTTTAAGGCGTTATGTCTGCGCAGTATGCAAACTTGGAAACTGGGAGGCTACTGGTTCAAATCCTGACATCGGCAGTTTGTCAATTATATAAATAAAGGGCAATGGAGTAAACTGTCAAAATTCAAATCTGTTGCTGCTTTAAAACTCCAACAATTAAAAAACTAATATCGATTTTCACAAGAAAATTTTATTTGGCGATAAAATTAGATATGATGACGACTTTCTGGTTTAATGTTTTTTTGAGTTTTATCTCCATTCCATCGTTCAGTTATTTAATAAAAAATCTATCAATAATACTGAAATAAATATTGCACATAAATAAATCCTTCCTTGCCATATATAGCAACACACTGTAATTCTAAAGACTATTTCTTCATACATTCATGCTACGATTCCAAATGTATAAATTACAATATTATTTTGGTCAAAGGTTTCTGACCTGACCATACAACTAACTCATTTATACAAAATATAAATTGATTAACAATACCTGCGTGTTTAAATTTATTACTTCAAACTTAAGTTTAGCAAATAAACGCCAAATGGTGGTTAAACAAAAGTTTAGTATTTTCATCATCTATTTAAAGTTTTGTTCTACATAGTTTTAGTAAATCCCACGTGTGTGGTTTGTTACTTCATCTTACTGTAGAAATTAAATACCAACTGGTTATTTTGGTTATTTCTTATTTTGTCACACACATTTTATAGTCCATCGAATTCAGTCTACAGTCTATACCTGATAATTACTATTATGTCGTGATGATGATCACTTATCAACCTATATATTATTATGATTATTATATCGAAGTAGTATAACGTCTGCACTGTTATTATCGCTATTTCGTTTTACCCTGTAAATGTAAGTGGAAAAGGGATATACATATACATCGATATAAATTATATATATATATATATATATATATATATATATATATATATATATATATATATATATATATATATATATATATATATATGCAAGATAGTTTATTTCATTTACAGGTTGTATCTTAAAACTAAAGAATAATGAAACATTGAAACTTTGATGAAATCGTATCAGGTGAAATTAATGAAACTTTGGAGAAATCGTAAGATAGCGTACTTGTGACATCCAAAGCAAAAGCATAAATTAGACTTTGATTAACTTAAATTTCTAATTTTACCCCAATTCCTTGAACAAATATTTGTACTTTATAAATACGTATTTCGACCACAAAGTAGTCATCATCAATATGAATTAGCTAATCGTAACTATCTCCGGGATATGGAGTCAAAGATATGTTACTCGTTGCTAATTTGACGTGTGTCGTAAATTACTCTCGTTAATGTTACTAAATTTCAAGTTTTACCCCAATTCCTAGAACAATTATTTGTATTTTGTATTCATATCTCGACTACAAAGTAGATGAATTACAAAACTGGATGCTAACGAAAGTATTTATAGACACAAATTAAGAAAACATATCATGAATTTAGATAATGGACCAATTTCAAATTATGATTTAATAAAATTAAACCATTTTCAAAATTAATACCTGAATGTCAAGGTTAGCTGTCATAACACTCTACCGCTATTGACACAAACAAGACTAGATGATCAAAAAAAGATTACCGCCAATCGACACAGTTGATGGGTTCATCACACACTTAATCCTTTAATTCGTCAGTTAACTCAAGTAATCTCTTAGTTAATAATACCTCAGTCCGATCATATAAAAGACAAAACTTTTTTAATATCATTGTGAGACACGCACCAAATTAGCAACGCGCAACATATCTTTGACTCCATATCCAGGAGATAGTTACGTTTAGGTAATTCATAATGTTATGGGAGTTAGATCAATGTTCTGATCAAAAACGCTGGTAGCGTTTTTTGTTGTAAAAAACAGTTAATAACCTTATCGTTTACTAACATATCAAGATATCCTCGGTTTATAAGAATTAAATTAAAAAAACAATTTTTACTTTACACCAACGTTTATTTTTGTCTCTATATTGAATAATGAATGTACAAGTTGGCTGGTATTTACGACGTGTACCCCAGGGACTAGTTCATATTCGTTTATGACAAACGATCGGTTGATTTTATTTATTAACCTCCGACACAAAAAGAGGGGTGTTATAAGTTTAAAACGTCTGTGTCTCTGTCTGTCTGAAAGTGGATCTGTCTGTGGCATCGTAGCTCTCAAACGCGTTGATCGATTGCTGTTTGATTGTTAATTACTATCTAAGTGTTAATTAGATAGCTAATTTCCTTCCGGTGGTTCTAAACTATGTTTGATAAAATCGGTCCACTCATTTGAACATTATACTATCTTTTCCAGGATGATGCATAGGTATATTATAATTAACATTATCATTTTACAAATAAATTTGGTGGGGGCAACGGGAAGTTCTTATGATGTTTTAAATTATTGCGTTGGGGGTTTTTTAACTTTTAAATTTTTATTGTCTATTGCTTTAGATATATAGATAGATAGATACATCTTGGGGTCTAAAAAGTATTGCATTTCGACCTTATGGTCCATTGTGCTTCCCTTCTACCTCAGCCCGACGAGGTACGCTTCGTCTATTTGTTGGCAATAGCCTGGAGCTTGCTTATCAGGTCCTCCCGAAGGTTCATATATTCGGGGTGATATGCACCGAATATCCTGTATCTGCTGTAACCTGATTCGCAGTCAAAGATAATGTGGCTGGATGTTTCTTCCTCCTCGCCACACAATCTGTACACAATGGACCCGTTATGGACTCCCATTGTGTGCAGATGCTTCCGCAGGAGATATTGCCCGATAATGAATCCGGTAACCCTCCACAGTTGCAGCCTGTTCAGTATCAGCTCAGTGCATCGAGAGATCACGGTGTTTAGCATTTGCCCACTCGTTGATCACCTGTTTCCATGCAGTCCTTCGAATTTCTAAAATAGACTCTGAGCCAATGAAGGGTATTCCGACTCGCTTCTTTGCTAAGGTATCTGCTCTTTCGTATCCTTCGAAACCATGTTTATTGCTTTACTATGATCGTGCTATTTTGTTTTGGTAATATCCATCGTTGACATTACAACCTGTATTTTTAGCAAGCAACGTTCGCAACCATCTTTCTATATCTATCAATGCGTACGAATGAACACAAACGTGCTACTAGTATAGAATACACACTATAGCTAGCATACGAGTATATCATCATATCATATATCTACCTATACGTAATGTGTGCTTTACGTTCCAACTATGTTACTGTTTGCCTGTTGATCAATGCTTAGTCAAGCGACTCTCCTGTGCTTTGCCTGCTTGGTTTCAATCTCTGTTGTCTACTACTGCCATACATATATGTGTTACGTATTTAAAGTTGACTGACAATCTATATGCTTTCTATAACTTCTCTTTTTCGCCTATTATTATCACGAATGTTAAGGATACAAGTGGGTGGAGGAGTGAAGTGAAGTGAGTGAACTATCAATGTGTGTGAGTGTGTGTATGTGTGTGTGTGTGTGTGTAACTGACATTCTATAAATAAACGTACATGCTGAAAATTATTATATTCTTCTCTTTTCGTCCTTTTTACCTATCCACCAATATATGTTATTACATTCTCACACAATAAGTTACATTTTAAATAGAAGCTTGTGTTTGCTGTTGAGAAAAATAATAATATCTCAAAATATAGACGCACTAAAACCACTATAATATGTTTGTTTGTCATTTATAAATAAATTGATGAAAATATTATTTTGTTAGTCAATAAGTACGTGTGTGTGCCTTTTTATTTTATTTTATTTTTTTTAAACATAAATTTGCTAAATTTAATAGTCTTTGATGATGGTTTAGAGTAGGATTCTTTTTTGTAAGCTACCTAATAATAACTGGAGAGAAACTGAGAAAAACAAACATGTGGGTACGTATCAAATTAAGATGCGAAATGTTATTAAATATCACATTGTGTAACCCGTGAGGCCTTATTTTTTAAAAACTAAGGCCTCGATATAAGTTGTTCGTATAGTTATAATAACCACTTTTATCCGAAGAATTTTTTCGAAAACCGAATAAATAGGGTATAAATCAATAATAAAATTTTGAAAGGATAGCTTGACAATTGACACCAAACGACGAACAATTAATTAAAAATAATAAAAAGTCAAAAATAACAAAAAAAATCTATGTGGGGCTATATCAATTGAGCTCTAAAATTATAATTTATCATAAATATTACTTTATTAACGAAATATACATGTTCACCTGGTATTCTACACCGTATATTTGTTGTGCATCGGTGCTCTGGTTCCCGGATTTAATTATTTATGCGCACATTGTTTTAAGTGCTGTGGTATTTACCATGCCTTTGAGCTAATCACGAGTGGTCTTCGATTTGTTTCAATTTATCGATTTCTATTGGATGTTGTTGAAGAATGTGAAGATCGTGGAAGGAAGTGGAGGTGTGTGCTAGTATGCGGCAGGTTCAATTCACCCTATATCTATAAATTAAGATTTATTTTCAAAAGAGATGTGATGTATTTATTCTGATCACTAGCGAAGCAAATTTTTTTATGATGTATTATTTAAATATTCTCCCTAAAAAATACTGTAGTATATAATTTTTTATAGTATATGAGAAGTTTAAATAGATATATCAAGAGAAATATGTAATATATTTAGAAAGATATTCAAGGTACACAAGGTATGATGATTTATCTACGAAAATCGTTATCGGTTCAATGATGAAAAGGTGTATCAATCGTTATACATTATGTACGGTTTGTAAACATTTTTCAATCTACGAACTTCACATCTAAAAAATTTTTTTCTCGATTGAATTCATATCCTTATTATATTTTATATAACCTTATATTTTGTAATAATGCAACAATTCCTGGAATAATTTTTGATTTGTTATTCAACTTAAGTTGTTTTTATAAAAAATAACTTCGTGTAGTTTACTTTCAAGTATATCACGAATTTCATGGTGTGCCACGGCGTTTATGGCACTTTATAAATGTGGGTTTAAACCCACATTTAATGTGAAACTACTTCTTGAATTCACTTCGTGATCTCCATCTATTGATCGAATACAGAATACAGAACACTTATTATCGGCATTGCATCTGAATATTTTTCATTCCTTAAATGCTTAAATTTGAGACTGCCAGAGAATTTTATTATGTTGGTATATCAAACTTGCATTTTGATTGCTTATTAAAAGTAACTTCGGTCTGAATTAATTCTTTTTTAAATTATAAATAATTGGTAAACAGCATGGGTACATGAAGTGTAAGGAATACTTTTCGTATGATTTCAGATTACTTCCCAAAATATCAGATTTAACCCGAAGTTATTATTAGCGTGGTTACTTTGTTCTTATCCATACGCCGACAGTTTAGTCAATTAACCGCCCCTTTTTTTTTCTTAATAATTGACACACTGAACATAAATAGGATACAATACATTGAATAAAAGAAAACTTTTAACAAACAATATCATCGATTAACTTAGATAATCTACATTCATGTTTAACATACGTACACAAACACGATATAAATCTGTGTTCTTCGTATGAAATTTGAAATGAAACTTTCTACCAAAATCATATATTCAAAATAAATTCGAGAAATTTTATATCAAACATTTTCAATGTAGTTCAATTTTCAAACTTGAATGTCTTTTTATAAGTTGTTAGCAAACAAGTGGTGTGATCCTTTCGATAAATATTTTCGAGTAGAAATAGAAAGTTTCAGTTTTTTATTATATTACACAGTTTTCTGATTCTACGTTGTACAAAATTTGAATTTCAGTAATATTTTTATACTACTGTTGTAAAAGATAAAGCTGTCTTTTATTTATTTTTGTTCAACTCATCAAGATAAATACTAACGAAATTTTCTAGATAATTTTCTAGAATGTGGACTTATCTTCCTTTCTTTTTTAAGTTCAATTTCCAATACTGACAGAGATATTTGATCATTAATCTTTATATATAGATTATTAAGATAATCAAAGAGAACTCTAGGTTTTTTGAAATTAAGTTTTGCGTTTACCCCAATTCTTACATCAATTATTTGTATTTTATAAATACGCATTTCGACTACAAGGTATCATCAGTATGAATTAGCTAATCGTAACTATCTCCGGGAATTAAGTAAAAGATATGTTGCTCGTTGCTAATTTGGTGCGTGTCTTACAATAATTTTAAAAAAGTTTTAAATTTAATATCATTAAAAAGATTCATTTACGAGATAGGAAAAATTTATCAAATCTTACAAACGTCTAGGTACGTCATAGTGTGCCATTCAATTCCACGCACATTACAGTCTCTATTCCAAAGGCACCCAATAACTTGAGATCCTCGAAATATCAGCTTCAAAACGTTTGAAATATTGATTTTCAGTAACAGAAACTGAATTAAATTGGGTTTTGAATTTTAGGTTGACAATTATATTCAGTAACTGTCAAACAATCAGCTTTCCGCCTATAAACTGTACAATAGATATAAAACATTTCAAGACAAAGTTTAGCACACAGATTTACGGTATTTCAGAAAGCTTCGAATTTAGTTGAGAATGATTCTCTTTGACTGGCCGTATATATATAATGCGTATTCAGATTCTTGACTGATTGTTCGTTTGGAAACATTCGGGTGTGAAAGATAAAAAAGTTCGACGTCTTGAAAAGCACGAAAGTCTGCCGCTTTAATGTATCAAAGTTTATGATATTCGTTATTAAGAAGTTCACTTGGCAGACACTTATTGAAGTTTTAAATATGTTTTACGGAATTTGTATGTGTATCCAAAACTTTTTTTAAAACCGAATGCATAAGGCGCGAATCAAATATTAAATTTTGAAAACGGAGTGCTACTTTTGTGAACATGTGTATGTATGTGAAATTCATACGTGCCCATTTATAAATTATATGCAACATCAAAAACGATGTGCTTTAGTCAATGGTTAAACTCGTCTATCGATAAATTCAAATGGATAATGGAAATTTTATAGATAAACAATGTACTTTGATCTATATAGGTGACATGTCAACAACAATTCAACACTATATACAACAAGGTTATATTACACACACAAATATTAAAGCACATTCATACAGCGCCGTATAATAAAACTGAATCGAATTAAATTAAATAGCGCTTCACATTTTATGAGACAATAAAAATTAATTAATTATACAGCATACAAAAAACAAACAAAATACCACATCACATGAGCATATAGACTCGTATTCATATATAAGTGTACTATACTATTAGCTTTTTATGGTTTTTGGATCTAATTTTTCTAAAAAATACCGTATACTAACCGTTTAATAATTTCTAGTTAAATTTGTTACGCAGGAGCTGAGTCAAGTGAGCGATTTTCCTCAAAATAAATGCATCACTTCTCTTTTGGAAATATATAAATGTTTCCGGCAATCCATGACCACTAGAGTGGCTACAGACATGTATAAAATACATTTATTTTCCATGTATTTGAATAGACTCTCCAGTGGTCGCAATTTTAGTCCGATAAAAATAAAATTTCATAATTATTAAAGAGAACAAATATTTTAAATTTTCGTAAAATCATTTGCCTAGTTTCGGAACACAGTTCCTTCTTCGAAAATAAAAATCGAATACAAAATTTGAAATTACATATATTATAATTATGCGTTTGGTATTTGAAAGGTCAAGTTTGTTAATGAGTAGAATCAGCTTAAAGACAGAAGAAAACACAAAATATAAAATATCCTAATATTAGATTAATATTATTTTAATATTATTAAATAAAACAAATATTTGAAATTAAATTTTCGTAAAATCACTTTATTTGATTAGTTTCGGAACACAACTCCTTCAGAGAAAAAAATACAAATTATATATATATACTATATATTTACTATATATAAATTATATACAGTCTGTTTTCAAAAGCATTTCTAATAGGGAATCAATGTTAAATAAATAAATAAAATATTTACTATAAAACCATACATCCATACACATACTTACAAACATCTAACTGCTTGTGTTATGATGTTGGTTTGATGTAATTTAAGAGTGGGGATTTAGTGATGCCCACTTAATTTATAATATTATTATTCATTACATATGCACACACACACACAGAGTACAGAGTACCCCCACTATTTTTATTTCTTTTTGAAGCATTGTGTAGTTATATAGTAAATAATATTTAACATTGATTCTCTTTTAGCAAAGCTTTCCAAAACAGGCTGTATATACTATATGTTAAGAATTACAGAAATATTAATTTTCTTCCCCAACGAAATTTTAAGAGTATTCGTTCGTACTTACATAAACTCAAACTATTTTAAATAGTATAATTTAAACAATTTGGGAGATCTGTTGTACTGTAACTAAAACCACTATTTAAATATGCACAGAAACAGTGAATAAATTATATGTATTATCAACACAAAGGTAGCTTTATTTTAGCTTATGTATAAAGTGTTGGTTGTGATAATATACAGAATAGTGAATCTGTACGACAACAAATAAATAATATACAGAAATCATAAGATTGTGACTCCGGTTAGTTTCGTTCCGGTAATGCACATTGATTTAGTTTAAAAGTGTTTTATATTGTTATACATACGTATAGTTCAGTTTAATATTGTTTGTAAAAGTGATAGAAACTAATGTGGTGTTACCAGACTGTCTCATACAATAAAAAACAAAGTAAATAAATAATATGAACTATGAGAGTTTCAATATTGCAACTAAGGTTAACAATTGCTTGCCCTTAAATTTGATATTTGCATGTATACTATTCTAGTATGTTTATTAAGCAGCAAAACTTGGCTGCTTTTCACAAAATTTTATAGCTAATTTGGGCGGAACCCATTTGATCTTTAAAAAAAATTAGTATGCTTTATGCTGAAAGGAGAGATAATGGAGCGTGATTTCCCAACAGTGATTAAGACCTAGGCGTATCAATACAATTTATGTAATCGCTATTACAAGATATTATTTATGGTGATTCAAAATTTTTATGTAAGATGTGAGAACACTGGTTTAAATTTTGGGAAAAACATAGGTGAGTTTAAATTATTAAACTTACACTCGAGAGTTTTGTTTTTTTTGAAATATTTACTAAATAGTAGCTATTCCAGTTATTTTGTTTATAATGAGTTGTACTAATGGTAGAGCTACATTCTACTCTCACTTGTTATCAATGTAACTACTATTTTTAGAAATACGAATTTAATCTAGTAGAATATTCCAATTGATAATGGCATATTCGATGTATTTAATGAGAAAATATTCTATTTTATCAAAAACAATAGCTAATTCGTAATTGGTGAAACAGTTGTGTTGAAGGTTGTAGGTACTGATAAATACGTAATTTCAATAATTAATAAAACTTTTAAGTGGTTTGTTAATTATATCTTACACTGCGAGTAAAATCTTATTATCAAATTTAATAACCTACTATCTTCTATAACTTCCGGAAACAGAGAGGTTATAAAATGTTAAAAGTTAAATTGTTTATATTTTAGAAGTATATTCGTTCCAATTATGACAAACTATACTCGTGAAACTATGTATCAATAATACAATTCAATATTCTTTTAAAATTTCATAATATAGTTTTAACTCTATAGTTTTTCATTAAACATTTTTGAATAGCCATCATAGACAAAAATGACAGTGAATTAAATGAGAAAAAAATGTTTGTCAAATGTTTAAGAACATTTCAGCATGACATTAAAACAGTTCCAACGAGCGGATGTAGTTTTTATGAAGTAACCGTCACAAATAAATTGATGACGAAGATTCAATAGATTCTGTAGTCCCCAATAGTCAACCGAGCTGAATTCATAACAACTTAAAAAGTATTGCAGGAATTGGCTCACTTTTTGACTACCACAAAAAATATATTTGTGAAAGCTGGAACCAATTTACCAACCTGAAAATCATATCGATCCAAGATACAAGATCCAGAATAGTGCACAGATTTATCCGTAAAATATTAAATTTATAAAATTATATTAAGTTTATTTTTTCTGCAAATTAAAAAGTCAGCAGTACAAATATATTTCAAAATGTTGCAACAGACCTATTATCCTCTTTCTCAATAATCAAGTTTGAATTTGTATTCCTTCAAATTTTTTATTTTTCAAACAAGTTTTACCGAATAACGTGTTTCAACTAAACATGTCTAAAAGTACTTATATGAGAGTCATTTATTCCGATTCCATGATGTTGCAATTTAAAAATATATATTTACGGAACTTACGGCCACTGTTCAGTCTGAAGGTTTTGTTAATAATATTTCAAAATAAATCAAAGAAAATAAACACCACTGCATATTTAGCTTCTTCAAACAACAACAAATTATAATTTGACAAAGACTGTTAGACTCATTTCACTGTCATATTCTTAACAGAAAATAGTTTTTGCTAAGATAAGATTTTATTAAGTGTGTTATGCTTCCAGAAGCAGACGGTTGCACCAACAACAACTACTTCTACTCCAATTTAATACAAAACAGTTGTTGATGATGAAACTAGACTAATGCCATTAGGACGACCTAGCGTACCATAAAATATATAAAGAATTATATAGTACTGTCATCTGTTGAATTTTTTATCAACTAGCATACAATCCAATACTATATTCTTTAGTCAATATTGTCAAATACTTTACTATTTTTTTTTTGTTAACATAACAAAATGCTACATTCAAAATATTTATTTTGCTGTATAATATTAAACTCCGCCTTGCGCACTACCGTGCTCTAGATATAAATATTTTTAATAATTAAAAAAATTTAATTTTTATTTTAATTCATTTCTATACTCATATCATTTTTAATTGGTGATTGTTAATTTCTGGTTAGTATTTATTATTTATTATTAGAATTTTTTTTTTCGTTACGAGAATAAATATTTTGTACCTAATTTTCTTTTTACATATATTATAATATTATAATACGAGTTTTGCGACTGTGAGTAACCACAAAGCCATGTTTTTAGCTAGTTCTTCATTATTTTACAAACTTTCTGTATAATTTAAATCAAATAACATGTTTATGTTTTCTTGTGTTTAATACTATCTGACATGTAAACCAAACACTGACAATCGCATGATAAAAGATACATATATGTCGGTCGTATGGTACGTATGTGTTGGTTCGTTGTGTAGGTATAGTAACTAACATGACATAAACTGTTTACAATATAACCTACTGTGACATTATTATTCATTTGGTGAATGCACAAACACATTCAAACATACATGAATGTGTGTATATTTATATTATTATATACGTTGTATTACCTCAATGTTTAGATACATTTCTAAATACAAAAGCATAATAATAATAACATGTAACCACAAAGGTTTGAATTAAAATATAATAATATGCATATATGAATGTATCATATTATATTAAAGTTTTTGAATGAGAATTATTTCAAAGAACTCCACACCCAAAACATATAATTTTGTAGTACACTAAGGGCTCTCAAAAAGGAAACCTCATCGACAGCGCCAACCGTTCGTTTTTGAAAATTCATCATATACATTCCAACCCCATAGCATCTCGTTGCTCAGAGGCATAGCGTTGATCTGGAATGCCAGAGGTCGTAGGTTCAATTCCCATCCTAGATATGTAAGATATTTTATTGAAGCATTTTGATGTCCAACAATGTTATCAATGTTCAGGCATATAACTTAAATATCAAATTAAGCAAACGCTGGTCACTTCCGTGTGTATAATATAACCGTAGACAACCCATATAAAGATTATTAAGATAATTAAAGAGAACTCTAGGTTTTTTGAAATTAAATTTCAAATTTTGCTCTAATTCCTAGAACAATTATTTGTATTTTATAAATACGTATTTCGACTACAGAGTAGTCATCATCAGTATGAATTAGCTAACCTTATATCTTTTTGAGTCTAAAATTCATTTGAACTAAATATACCAGTGAAAAATGTTCAGAATTCTAGTTGTATTATTTGTCAAGATTTACGTATATTATAAAATAAAATGGAAAACTGTTGTTAGGATGATACAGTCAATGAGAAGATGTATAAAAATGAAAACGATTTCGAAGATGATCTCCATGCGGCTCATAACAGAAGCCGCGTATAGCATTCAACATAATACTCAATATCCTATTGGATTCAAGTCACATTTCCCGTTTTTCTTTTAGATAACTCTACTTACAAAAGATATTTTTCTTCGATTCATTCTTACTATTGGTATAGTATAAGTATATACATACATATATTGTTACCTATAGATTTTGTCTAAAAGCTTAGGGTTCTGTACCAAACTTTGGTTGCAAAACAAAACAGCAGATACCTTGAGCTATATTTTACGTCGAAAATAAATTAAAATACGTTATGGTTATTCATGTCCTGTAAAGTTCAGAAATGATGGTCGAGTAGAAAAATACTGTTATCAAAATAATTTATTTCATCATGTGTACATTCATCTGTCAAGTGATTTCTAAATCCAAACTCCCGAATTATTTCATATTTGTAAATGAACTGAATATCATTCTTTTTTGGAAATATTAATGATTTTGCTTAAAACAATTTCACTTTTTATAAAACCAAAATCGTATATACATTTAAAGCTACGTCTGAAATACAAACGTGTCTTGCGTAATTCAAATGGAAATAAAGTACAAAGGTGTACGATGTTGTGAAATACTACTATTTTTCCGTTTACAGAAAGTTATTTTGAAGGGGAAATAAGAGACAAGCCTTGAGTGCGCGGATGAAATTACGTTTTACTTTTATATTAGGAGAACATAGTTACGTGTAATTATTGTTGTCTATATCTGTCAAAAATCGTATATTTTTGATAATTGTCAACATGTTCAACAGTCTAGTGATGCCTAATACCAAAATCATTTTAAAAATCAACCTTTGTACTTATTGAAGTGAAAACTCTTTAGAGACATATGAGTTTGAAATTGTAGTGACGTTAAACGGGAAATGATTGAACAGCGAAGAAATATAAGAGATGCCCTACATTAGATAAAGGAAGGGGCGACGTATAATTTGTGTATACATTGTATATACATTTACATATAAAAAGCCGCTGATAACTTTTGTAAATAATAAAACTTACGGAATTTCACTTCCTGAGCTTACGTGGGTGAGATTCACAATGTTTTTAAAATCATTTTGATAACCTAACTAACTTTACAAGTTAACTTAATCTATAATAATTTTTTTCGTGTAAGCGGTTTTTGTGTGTCGAACTATAAGTTGTTTGTTCATTGATTCTTTTAATGAATACAATGTAAAATATAAATTTCCTCCTTATTATTTGGTGTGGTCAGAAACAAAATTTTAAATCATGCTCTAAAACAATTGAAACAAAACATGAAGAACATTAAATTTTAATAGTTTTCTACAGCAATCAATATGTGAGTGTGATTTGTTAGGAAGATAAAATTAGTACCATATGTGATTAAATGTTGATCATTATAAATTATAGAAGAACGATATTGAGCAATATGATACTGTGTAATATTTTTCCACATCATTCAATCATATGAAATAATTCGATACATAATAATTCCGATGTACTTTAGAACCTGAATAGTACGGCTTCACTATTTTTGAATCACAATATAATAAGAAGCGTGTTGAAGAACATTCATTCAAGGATTTTGTCACCGATTTGCTAAATGTGTTTTTTACTTATATATATTTTATTTTATTCTTTATTTTTCTTAGCAAATTATATTTTTCAATATATTTCAGGGATTTTAAGATGATACAATATAAATACATTAAATCAATCAACGTTATAACTTCTTGCAGGTTCAATAACGTTTTATCAGATTTCATTTACGCCATCCTCTTTTAGTTCTTATCACGAATGAGTCTGAGTTACAAATTTTTATCTTAGCTCTTCCCGATAATAAATTTAATATGCTGAGTACTATATTGTCGAAAATCACAATTGTCGATTTTGTGTCTGTTGCAAAAAGCTTTAATATTTCTACGTAAAGTCAAGATTCGCCTTACTAAAGCTAGTCTTAAACCGAATAAGATCGTGCTTGAAACCGTCGCCTTACCGAAGATGATCTTAATGTATATCTATGAATTCATTATGTCTCAAAATCAATAAGACGGTTTTCATGAAGAGAAGCTTAAGCACTTGTTCAAGATTGGACTGAGAATACGGACCTTTATGGATATATGTGCTAGATATCCTCTTGCAAAATAAATATATGATGCTTTCCATTCAAATAAATAATAAAGATATATCTAGCAAGGGATAGAACACATAATTATGTAGGGTGAGAGAAAAGTATATATACCATAGTGTAGTGTAAATAAAAGTTGTTAATACAATAAAGATTCATATTAATTTGTATTTAAATTACATAGATACAAATTTAAAATTAAATCACAAATAACAAAAACATAATAATAGTAATAATAATGATTAGTACTATGATTTAAATACGTCAGTAAAATTTTAAATAACTACTAATTTACTATTTAAACGTCATAATATTTCATTCATTTATACTGACAAGGTTAGCGTTAGCTGTATGTATGTATCTATCTATGGATATAAAGTTGAAAATTAAAGTAATCTATAGTGATAGTAAGTTTTAGTTTTATAATATGATTACTGAAAAGTTTCAATAGAATTATTTCTAGTAGATATTATTCTAGTCATATACCATGATGATGATATACTAAAAGATAAGATAAAACTTTATTAAGAGCATATATGTATGTATGTATGTATATATGTATATACATGTTTGTATTTAAGATATGAGTTACGTATGAAGAAACTCACTATCTCTTACATATTATGTATCCCCCCCCCCCACCTATGATCTCACTTAAAATATATAATAATTTTCAAGTTAACATTTTAATATCCTATATCTAATGTATGAACGTACCCACTTGAACTCAAGTCACTTCAACTCCTCAAGTTATTAAAACATTTTAATAATAATTTATTATGTAATGACTAAGTACTCGCGCTATATAGCGTGTTCTAAAAGTTCAGATGATTTCAGGGGGGAAAAATTTATAGGGAATTATAAAAAATTACGTACTGGTGACCATGTCAGAACCCATAATTTTTTATGTCAGATAAATGAAATATTAAACTTTCACGAGGATCCATGCTGATTCAAAAAAGAATTCTAAGAGTCACTTGGAGGTCAAATAAAATTTTCTTGTAGGAATACACAAATGTCTGAATAGCTCAGAAACTAAGTTCTTTGGATAATTACTTCCTTAATAATAGTTTTTGGCGGTGAATAGAGTTGTTCGTACATCAAGTATTAACTCCAAAATGAGGTACACTTTATTGTTGACTTGTACGAAATGCATAGGGTTTTTTGAAAAGGGCAAAAGTATTTTTTTTCGAATATGATAATACCTGTGTAGCATAATTGTTTTGAATACCTCAGATATCACGAACTCAAAAATGTTTAATTTCGACTAGAACCTAAAACCTGTTAAAACCTGAATGTCTGATCTATCCAGCCATTCCAATATATGCATACTATTTTCCGAAAGAAGGTTGATATAGTTTTTCTCCCAGGTCGCTTACATAGATTTAAAAATCTAAAAATTTAAAAAATCTTCAAAAAAACAATAGCTGCATTTCTTTCCTATCAGGAAATTCGCTAAAAAAACTTAAGAACAAAAGTTGTATTTTTAAAACAAACATTTTTTATTTAAAACATTTTAACAAAAGCCAAAGAAAATTCAGCACCAATCGATTGCAAAAACTTGAAAAAATATTTATCCCTAGGGAGCCTATAGTACTTATAATGTGGAAATTATATCATTTACCGAAAATATATTGAATTTTAACAAAATTTTTTTCTGTTGAAGCAATGTTGAAGCAACATTCATGCACGCTGCCCCAATAGGTCCGGTATGGCTCAAAATCTCAATCACTGAGGGATTAGAAAAAACAATTTACTTAAGCAGTCAATAAACTCAAGCCTTTTCAGTTGAACTGAGAAATATCGTGCATACATAAACCTCTGAAATTTAATTTTGTTTTCTAAATTTTACATAATTTTTTTTAAATACCAGAACATAATTTATTTTTAATACTTGTGCTTCTAGGGCATTTTCGTGGATATTCATTGATTTATGTTACTAATCTTGGCCAATTTAAATTGTCGTTATAATGGGCACAAGTAAAGCGTGTTTTTATTATACAGCTTTGATTCGTAAATGATTTATTTTGTTTCGATAGATGCTATTTTAGTGTTTGTGAATCAATCAATCATGTCACATTATGAAAAAAATCAAACAGTTATCTACTCTCTAAAATAATTTGGAGATAGGCTTTTAATAATGTGAGGGAGGTTCTAAGGTATTTTCAATTCACCTAGATTTTTTTACAAAAATTTTTGCATATTTAATTCTGAGGGCATGAGTAAAGGGAAAAATCTTAAAACTCAAAATGTTTTCTTACAAACCGAATAAGTTTAATAGTTTTCTAATTTATAGCAGCCACATATAACAGTAATGTTGCGAAGTACATGGGGTAGGTATATTAGTTTCATATTGTACAATAAAGATTTTTTATTAAATTAAACTTTGATAGAAATTATTTGCAATTCATTTAAAATCAATATATATTAATAATATTTTCTTAAAAATATTTTATACTGCTGACAGACCTAGTTTATTTATAAATTTATACATTTTTGAAGCTTATTAGGATTGAAATTAAATGTATAAAGAGTATCTTCTTGATTAACAATGAGATAATATCGAATATAATAAATAAAATAAATATTTGTTTTTTTCAAAATGTTTTCATTTGATATGACAGCTGTATGAATTACTGAAAAACTTTTAGAAAATGTTGTGAAGAATAATTCGAATTAAATGTAACCTAATAATGTAAAAAAAAGATAAGTTTCCAGTTATTTTTATATATTTCGTCGAAAAATTGATGATTTTCTGACTCATGTCATTAAATAGGCAAATGTCATCAGAAAAATCGAAGTCTTCCAGCTTTGAGGATGGTGTCCACTAGATTCCTCTAGGGATGTTTATAGTTTTTTTTATAATCCCATCAATTACCACCGAAAACAGTATAGGCGATAATAAAAATTCTTGCATGAAACTAAGCTTAACTTCAATGGGCTGAGATAGTTTACCTTTCTGTTAAACACTACAGTTAAAGTTGTTATACAGCACCTTTATATAAAATACATGAATTTCTATTCACTTTATTACAATCAATTTTATTGATAATTGTTTGTAAAAACTTGTATACTTCTATTTGTACATATTAATACTTAATATATACATAAATATTACTATTTCTAAGTAAATAGCTCTTACTTGATTACGAACATGAAAATTCAAACTTCATATAAACATTCCATTCCAAAACTTTATTATTTACGTTTTTGTATAATGTTTAAATTGTTTAAAGTTCTTAATAATATTTAATTTATTAACTCTTGTATGGTGAAAATAGTTTAAAATGGATTCATTTGGTTTCTTTGAAATAAAAAGTTATAAATGAATAAGATTATAGTCTAAATATCGGTACATATAACGGTACATATTATCGGTACAAATATCGGTGCATAATATGATGTATAATTTAACCAATTTAGAAGAAAAATTTGGCTTTTGAACTATTGGAATTCTATTATTTATACATTTCAAATACAACGAAAAACAATTTTCAGTTTAAGAAACCTTAAAAAAACAATTATATCAGTAAGGTACTAAAAAGCACAAAATAAGTAAGTAGTTGATTGTAGCGAAAATATAATATACCAATTTTAATAATGTACAGCTCCAAAAATATTTAAAACAAGCAAAGACGTAGGACTTCAAAGGATATTTTACTATAGTTTGATACACATTGGTCGAAACCATAGGATTAATGCATCTTCTAATATGAAAATGTACTATTTTATGTCATGTTTTTTAGTAATTGTATAAAGATTATTCCTCAACCTTGTACGCATTAAAACAAGTGAGAGTAATTCTAAAATTTTGTTAATGTAGGTATTTGAATAGAAACTATAAACTATATTAGAGATCTGGATCGGCTACAACTTTGGGACTGTCAGAAAACGGCTATAACTTTCTCATCATTATTTCGCTATCTCCTATAGTTTTCTCGAAACAATTCGGACAAACACACAAACTCTTTCCCCTCTCTTTTTTGATTCGCAGACGTCATTTTTAAATATTATATCCTGTCACTTCCCCTTCCATAATATATGTCACTACCACAATTAAGAAGAATTTTACGACACCTCATATGTTCAAATCTATAATGTTATTTTGGCTACATAGCGTGTCAAAGAAATAAACATCCATACGAACATAGATTCACTGGAAAAACATCACCTTTCTTCTGCGGCAGTCGGGTAAAAGTGTATTTGATTTGTTTTTAACTAACTTAATTTCAAGATCTCAGCCATATTTCAAAACTACATCAACTATTCAACGCATGAACCCAATTCTCTAATTTATGCGTTCCTCAATAAATTAATCCAACATAACGGTTAAATGCGGTACAAAGGAATTATTTCAAATTTCTATACTTAAAAGTAGTCAAAAGATTAGATTGAATGCATTTCAGATATTTTTATTATATTACGTGTCTAATCTGGTGAGTATCTTGTGATGCAATATTTCAAAACGACTGTGTATTATATGAAAATGTTATCATTACTAAAAGTGTCAATAACATAGAATATAAATGCATTTACTCTATTCAATTGTATTCTTTTGCTTGATCAATGAAGACTAAATCCTGTTTAACACTTGAATTGATAACTATATGTACACTCTTGATCAAAAACATCGAACCCTAAAACATTTATATATGGCTTAGAGGTATATTCAATGTTGAAAATGTGTATATTCAAATTCGATAGTGAGATTTTAACAAATACTAGCCCAATCAATAAATATTACAAAACATCAAACTTTGGAATTAATTTGTTTTTTAGAAGCTTCTTTTTGTGGCTTTATTGATTTACAATACCAAACGGGTATTTTTTCTATCTTTTTTCACAAACGTTGATCATGAGAGCTTATCTTTTTTTAAATATAATAGTTAGATAACACTTATATTAAATAAACAAAGTCAACAATATTGTCTAGGTATACATTTTATATCAGGAATTTTTTCCGAACAGCTTAAATTTATGCATTAAAAATGACCAAACTCTACATACATATAAATAATTTAATTTTTTATTAGCAGTGTTGGCATATGCCACGATTTATCAGGGCTACCAACTATACTCCGAAGAGATACAATTGGATTTAGATAGATCGGAAAAGTTTTAATCCCGCGAGTGAAGTTTGTCTGAGGGCTCTGCCCGAAGGAACCACCATTCAAGGGTTTAAAGGCACTTTAATCCCACGGTAAATATACTATTTTTTGCACTTTCGGGACTAAAATGACAACTTTACTCTCTCCAAATAGGTACTAAAGCAGTACTTTTCTCCCTTATGGTAGAAAAAGTAGATTTTTTCCCTTGGGAGAAAAAGTAAATTTAATACGTATCCTAGCAACAAAATCAAAATGACATTTCTATTTAACATATTTTTATTTTATTTCGAATGGCATTTTGATTTTGTTGCTAGGATACGTATTAAATTTACTTTTTCTCCCATGGGAAAAAAATCTACTTTTTCTCCCATGGGAGAAAACGTACTACTTTAGTACCTATTTGGAGGGAGTAAAGTTGTCATTTTAGTCCCGAAAGTGCAAAAACTACATTAAACGATTATATTTTTTCAGAACATAGTTCAAACAATATACCAACCGGAAATGTTTATCATATTTCCTGTTTCTCCAAATGTTACCTGTTTCTCCTAGGAGTTTAACTCACACACTCATCATATTTTATCTATATAAATCCACCCTGAAAATATTTGACATAAATTGTGCAAGTTAGAATAATTGGTATAAATAAATAATTATCTTATTTTGATAAAAATAAGAAAGAGCAGAACCTTCGATAACAAATCACATCAGATTAGCTCAGTTTGTTTGATATCTACTATACACCTTATCTTCAACACCATTACAGACCATTGACACCGTGAACATTTCACACACAAACAAACAAATTTTCAACAAACTAAACAGAATATCCATTAAAATGAATAAGTAAACAAATTTTCTCCAACCAGTTGAAAGAATGTAGTAATTTCAAGACGAACACTGTAAGTAGAAGTAAGCTTTAAAGTGCAAAAACAAGTTTTTACATTTTACATATGCATTGGATTTTATAAATTGTATAAAGTTCGAATATATTTTAATCTCATGATGCAATGTACAGTGTAAATTACTTGAGAAAAAGTTTACATATTAAAGTTCTCTTATATTTACACATAGCAAGATTTTCCAAAAACAATCTACCAAATGATAATAACTGTAACAACACAAAAATATAAATACAAGATACATTGCGGTGGATGGGGGTAAATATATGGTGGCAAAGTATTACAAAAAAAAATACGTTTTTTTTTTTTTAAACTAAAATAGAAAAATGTAACAAAGAAACTATAAGTACTTTGTGCTTAACAAAGGATATCACACTCACACACACACACACACAAAATATGTTATTTTAAAAATGAAAAAGAATGAACAAACACATGACGATGGAAGACGACGAAAACATTAAATAAACAAAAGAACATAACATAAAATCTGGAAAGTGTTTATGACAACCCTATCATTTCAACATAAATCGATTACGTTAAACTGCAATTGCTTTACTTTTACGATAACCGTTATACTAAACAAAGTCAACAATATTGCCATAAGTATACATTTTGTATGTATACCAGGAATGTGTTCCAACCAGCTCCTGAATTGAAAGCCTTTAAAAATAGCCAAACTCTCTACATACAGATAAATATGCAGATAATTACAATTTTTTAATAGCAATGTTGGCAGATGACACGGTTTATCGCCTAAAGGACTACCAACTATACCTCAAGGTCAAAATTGAATTCATTTAGCCCACTCAGCTAAATATAGGAAGAATCAGTCGCGAATTATCCGTAAGGCAAACTAGGCACTTGCCTAGGGGCGCGAGGATACAAAAGATTGCGCGTGGAAGTTTTTAAACGAAGAAAAAAGAATACTTAAAAGTCCTCCCAGAGAGTAAGTTGCCGTTGGGATCATGTGGCATGTGACTTTCCCGGGATAAAAGTATCCTATGTGTTAATTCAGGGTATAAGCTACCTTCATACCAATTTCTTCAAATTCCGTTAAGTAATTTTTGCGTGAAAGAGTAACAAACATTAATCCATTCATTCTCAAAAACTTTCGCGTTTATAATATTAGTAAGATGGCAACTAGAGGGGCGCTGGTGAGGTGCTACCCTAGGGCGCTGTAAACATTTAATCCGCCTCTGGGAAGAATAAAAGTATTTTTTGTACAAAAAATTCAAATTAGTACAAATATATTCTTTAGCAAATCTTCGAAGAAAATTTTGCTATTGAGGATATGCTAATAAAAAGATTTCGAAAATATTTCTTCAAATGTCATTATATCCTACCTGGTAGTCGAAAATGATTAGTGAATGAAATTTGTAAGTTAACAAGCATTTATTAACTTTTCTAGACATAAATAACTAAATGAATTGCTAGTATTGGATAATTTCCGCTTGTTAATATCAAATAGAATTTTGCATCATGTCCTGTTTATTTATTGTATTGCTTGTGTCCCCTCAATATTGATATCTTGCGCGACAACGTTACTTTGTCAGAACGACATTGGCAGCATGTTCCCTCTATAATTTTAACTCTATGGGCTCGACTATCGACACGTAGTTTTTCCACTTAAGTATGATTCTATCATTCAAGTAAATCGAGAACACTTTTTGTGAGCCACTTTCGTTTGCACACATGTTATAACTACCATCTAGACAATGACAGGTGGTGATAATATTCCAGCATATAAAGTGAATCCCCATTCAAACATACAAAACGATATTACTTTATCAATATTCAACATGCGTATCTATCCAATATTATCTCTTTAAAAGGGTTATAACCGAATGAAACCAACTACTCTATACGATGTAGCCAGCGACGACTAAATGAGATGAATTTATTTATAGAAAATAGGTGAAATGAGGTTATTCATATAAGTTTTCTTTCATTTCTTTCAGATATTTTGAAGTTGATAGTGGAGCGAAGACTATACGCAGAGAATAATGTATAAACATACTTAATTTTATCTGATTAGATTCGTGTTTTTTTTTTGAGAGTGTTACTGTTCCATTTCATTAAATAAATATGCGTTTGTATGCCTGATAGATTATTTTCCTATTTTTTGTGTGTTCTTCTTTTTCTACTACTGTGTGATTTAATACTGTGATCAAACTTATCTGTATTTTCATATTATTTCATTACCTATATGTGTAGACTACAATATAGCGTCAATAGTGACTATAGTGGCGAAATCTGGAAGCTCCGCATTACTTTGAGTGTTTTCCGTAATGATAGCATCAATAAGTTTTAAGTTGGCATTACTTAAAAAGGAGAGGTAGAGATGGATGGTGCTGTGTTCCACCATCATAAACATCATCAAAAGTCGTATGACGTATGCTATTGTAATGATAGAGGAATCATTTTTATTATTTATTTATAAATTATACTTAGTTAATCTTATCTAGAGCACGGTAGTGCGCAAGGCCGAGCCTGTTATTAAACAAAATAAAATATATTTTTTTGTTTTTATTCAATTTTATTTAATTTTTTGTTTCTCAGTCATGATTCTTACAGCAGAAGATTTATGATTGATGATGTTTATGATGGTGGAACACAGCTCCATCCATCCCTACCCCTCCTTTTTAAATGATGCCAACTTACAATTTATTGATGTTACCATTACGGAATAAGCCCTTTGTATTGAGGGTGATGGATATGAACTAGTGGTAAAAGAGTGTAGGATTAAAACTTAAGTGGGGTGAAATAATACTATCAAATTGGTGATTTGCAATAATTTGGTATTTTAAATAGCTTTTGAAAATTTCTACTAACAAATTTGTTTGTGATGTCTTAATCTTACAACTTTTATTGAAAAAGATTACAGCAATTTGCACTATTTACAACCAAATCAGGTATTTTCAAATAATTTATTAAACAATCCCCGTCTTTTGATGTAGTAGGTAATCAACATACCAGTAAAAAAGTATGTAAATCAACAACTCATAAAATAAGACTTTGTGTCTTTTTACTTTGGTGTGCTATTTTTTTTCGTAGAGATTTATTTATTTTTTGTTAATTTTTTGCATCTTACTTTCTTTTACGTGTAATAACTTTCTATTGTGAGTGTGGTTAATATATGTAGTGTGCTATTTTTTTCTGTGGTGTGTGATTTTTGTCTCAGGCGTGTGACTTCTCTGTATGTTTTTTGAAGTTTTGCTTTGTTTTCGAAATATGTGGACATAATGTCTGATGCAATATTTCGAAATTTAACATTTTCTATAGTGTGTGAATATATATAATTTTCATGTACAATTAATATTTCTCTAGGTCTGTGGAATAGACCTTTTCATGCACATGGTTTTATGCATATGCGACTTTCGGACTGTCTGCAATAAGATGAACAAACAAGTGAAGTATTACTTACTCATTTCTTCTAATTGAACAATTTGACATTCAATCCGAAAAAAAAAACAAATTGTAATTTGAAATGCAAAGGTCAATATAAAAGATGCGTATGACACCCAATTTTTTTTTTAAATGGTAAAATTTTAAATAAATTATTGGTCAGTTTCGCCAATATTTACGTTTCATGCTCAAAAATATTAGTATGATTAATATTTTAAGCCCTTAGGTATATTTTGAATTTTTATTAATTAGACTTTCGAATTTATCTTAACAGGTTATATGTACCATTGATTTTGCATAATATTTACTTTGTATTTGGTTTTGCGAGACACAACATTAACAACACATGTAAA
The DNA here is from genome assembly GCA_963920215.1 of Nineta flava. Classification (NCBI taxonomy): domain Eukaryota; kingdom Metazoa; phylum Arthropoda; class Insecta; order Neuroptera; family Chrysopidae; genus Nineta; species Nineta flava. The sequence continues at coordinate 92,568,523 of OY986041.1, forward strand.
AAATAAGAAAAAAATAGAAAAACAGTGTCGTATTTTTACTTAAAAAATCAACTAATGCTATTATATTACATTTGTACTAAAACAACACTATATTATAATTGTATATAAAATTTTATTCAAATATCGATTATATTATAATTAGCCTTAATTTAAATAATTGTAGGTAAAAAAAGTACGTTTAATTTTTTTGTATTTTGTATTTAGTATATTATTATGAATAATTGAACTCTATAGTTTTTTCATAATTATAAATGAAATTTAATTACTAATTATACAAACAACAATATTTATATATAAATAATTGTTTAATTATTGTATGTTTTATGTATTTATATAAATAATAATTTGGTAATAGTAGTAAGATCATTCATGTGAATAATGTTTCGCATTACATTTTTATTGTATCAAAATTGTATAAAATCGGTTTACCTGATTTCTTTTCGAAACGGAATTTCAAAATTTTTTCCCTCAAATACTTTTATTCATTGAGTATATCATACTTTTGCTTGATCGCTGAACAGAGTGAAAATCGAAATACACGTTTTAATGGTATCTAGATAAATACGTTAAATTTTGGGTGGGGTATAGCAATCTGTTACATCAATTTTATAACCATCACAAGCTACATACGCTACATAATAAAACATGTTATATTTATGGTTGATGCATTAAATGGGAAAATTAGCAATAAAGTTAGGTATTACAGGTACCTTGTTCGATTCACCATAATAGTACTTTAATTTTATTAACCATGATTTTGTTACACTTTCATACCATCTTTACTTATATGATTATTTATATTAAACTTAAACGTGATTTTGAATATTATTTGACACTTTAATCCCATAGATTATCCTCTCACTTTTGTGAGTTGCAAATGCAAGTTTCAAAATATTCGTTCACACTTTTATAGCTGTGTTCCTACTTTTTGAAAAGCCTTTTATTAAACATATATCATAAATATCATGAATATCGATTTAGTAATATTAGTTTTTGAAAATTAATATTTGAAATATTTCTGTAAATATAAGAATTAAAGAAAATATAGTCTGAAGATAAATTGCAGTAAAATAAATTTGCTTCAAGTGTATTTATCAACTTTTTCATTTTACTTATATTAGAAGTAAAATTCAAAACTATGTGTCCGCCCCTCTATCTTCGCCAGCACCAAATCGATTCTTTCGCTCGTCTACTTAATTATTCACCTTTTTTAATTTTTTTCGGTGCTTCCGCTATCAGAATTAAAGTATTATTTTTCTTTACAGAACCTGCACCAAATTATATAGTTATTTATTAACTAGACTACAGCACCACATATCGGATCCGAGCAAGACCAAAGTGAAACAAACTTGGTCGTGAAATGTTTCACTAGAATATTGTTCATTAATTTTTAATTATTAGTACCTATATGATCTATTTGAATTTGTCGCGCCTAGTAATCTCACTTATTTGGTAATATATTTAGTAATTTTTATTTAAATTTAGTTGAGCATGTTTTAACACATTTGTTTACAAATTAACTGTCAAAAATAATAAATGTCTTGTCAAAAAAATTTTGTAAATCAAACTAATTTTTAATAATAAAATAAGTGTATGTTTTAAAATCATTAACGTTTATTTAAAACAATATTATAAATAATATTCCATGAATTTACAAATGTACAATAATTCCCACAATTTTTAACAAATAAATACAAAACATATAACAATAGTTATTTCCTGGATTCGATTATTAAATTTTAAATGATTCTGCGAATCCGTAACCGATTTTAAACACGTCGTTGTTGGCTGATTTAATACAAGAGAGTGTTATTGAGCCATTATTTACCAGGAAGAAACCTTTGTTGTTGTTGAGAATATCATCTTATTAATGTTCCGGTTCGACAATGGAGACCATCAACATATTTTCGGAAACCGCCAATGGACATTATTCCGAAATATCCAGTGCCGTAGTTAATGACACTGTGATTTAACTATCTTTACTAAAACCTGGTGAGATTAATCAATATTCAATAACCGTTTTGATCTAAACAAAAAGGGTGATTAAAATCTGTTCCATTTCTTTATTAGGTCGGACGTGAATCAAAATAGATAGTAAATATAAATTGTGACGATTTGATATCGTTACAAGCGTCTCGACAAAACAAATATATTGTGTGAATATATGACCTCAATTGGTCTATACGTTCAGAAGTTACGCGTTCACTAACAGACGCACCGGCAATTTATATATTTATAAAGATGAATATTAAAATATTTAATAAAATGTTATTTGTTAAACGTTTTGTCTGCATAAATTCATTACGGCGATGATACATACAGCAGACTACACTGTGCGTGAAATAACCCACCAAACAAATATTCATCCTCACTCATCTCTACATTAAATATAATTTGAAAGCATTATGTTTTAAATTGAATTATAAATTGAATAGGAATGACTTTTAATTTAAAATAAATTATTTTGTCTACAATTTGTATTGCGCGTGCGTGCGTATGTGTATACGTGTGTGTGCCTTTATATGTGTATGTGTGTAGATATGTGAATGTGTCTGTAACCTTTGTGAGTGCGTGTGTGTTTGTGTTTGTGTGTGTGTGTATGTGTGTATGTGCTTGTAAATGAAATCAATTATAATTACGTGGACTTTGTAGAATTGAATGGTTATGACAGACAAGAGTTAAAATTAAATAATATAATCTCTCTTAACACAAAATAATGATAATGAATGTAATAATTATAATTATTATATTTTCATTTGTAAAATTTGGCTTAATATACATTTTCATTAAATTTATAAAATAATCTATAGTAGGTATGGTCCCCTTATCGTTTACTTAACCCATTTGCTTCAAAATGTATTTCTAATATAACTACCAAGTGGTTTGTAAACTTGCAGGAAATGTAAAAGCTCAGTATTTTCATATTTTTCGAAGACTACTATCTTGTGATACCTGCGAGGGTTAAATAGTTGTTGGGTTCTTGGGTGAATACATAAAATATTTATAAATAAATATTTTAATAAAAAGTTTACATATTATTTATATAACGGAATATACAATCTTACCAAGTAAAACACAATAGAAGTACATCCCAATTCTTTACTCTCACATAACGAGGGGTATTATAAGTTTAAATCCTATGTCTGCCTGCCTGTCTGTCTCTGCTATCGTAGCTCTCATACGCTTGAACCGATTTGAATGCGGAGTCTTTATTAGATAGGTGGCTGGTTTCTTTGCGGTGGTTCCTAGCTATGTTTGATAAAAATCGGATTAGTCGTTTAAAAATTATCAGCTCTTAGAGATGATATATAGGCATATTATTATATTAACATGATCATTTATTTTATTATGAAATTATACGAATATTTGAAATTTTGAAAAATGAAAATATTTTCATTTTCATTTATGAAGAGAAAACTGATTAAATAAAGTGATTTTACGAAAATTTCAAATTTTTGTTTTATTTACTAACTATAATGGATTTTCGTCAAGTAACAATACAAAATTATCATTTTACAAATAAATTTGGTGGAGGTAACGGGAATTTCTTCCTTTTTGTATTAGAGTTACAAATTTTTTAAGTTTATTTGTGTTAGTTTTTTTACTGAAAAAAAACTACGCCTTCCGAAAGGTTTCCATAAAGATACAAATATTATCAGTTTTATTTGATGAAGCCAATGAAAATAAGTTTTTGAATCACAAACTTTCGAAATTGAACAAAAAAAAACCTTTCATTGCATTTGAGGTGAATACTCTTGCCGAGTATTCAGCCGGCGAGAATATTGTTCTTATCAGTGTTGACAGCGTGGCTTGGCCAAAACTGTATACCTGGAAAGTTACATTTTTTAATTAAAAGTACGGATTAGTAATTTTTTTATTGAACTATTAAAAATTATTATTATTCAAATGAGTAATGACATCAAAAGAATAAAAAAAGTTATTCATTAATTCATACAGTTTTAATTTATTTTCGTGTTTAAATACTATTAAGATGAATGGGTGCAATTAAAGCGATTGATAGTTGAATATTTAGAAATGGCGGTTGAAAGTTTAATCGAACGTAGACTGTACTGAGGGTGTTCGCATTCGCACTCGCTTCCTTTGACCGTCTCAAAAAATCGAACGTTTTAATGGAACGTTGACGACGGAAGGCTAGTCGTTGCAAGGCAGACCAATTGTTTTGAGTACAGTCTCGTGCTCGTTAGGCTCGCCTTGCCTCGCCGAATGTGTACTGCTGGCATTATAATTTCGTAGAAAGACTGACGCATATTAACAACAAATAAAAATTGGTATATTCGTTAAGTTTTAAGTCGCTTTTTAGATTTGGTGGAAGTTAATATTAATGAATGAATGACATGACATGACTGTATATACACGTATAAGGGCCATGTAACTAACGTATTAACATAATTGAATTTAAAAAGTAGTTCAAATGATAATTGTATAATGGTTTTGTACAATGTGAATAAATAAAGAACGAATGAAAAGAACCGAATGGCTTGGCGGTTGGAACTGGTTATGAATATAAATTAGTACAAAAAATAAAAATGATTTTTAAAAAAATAAAAAAATGTTGTTTTTCCTTTTAGTGTTTTGTTTCATTATTTTTCATAAAAGTTTTTACCATTTATAAACTGCTTTTTTTTTACTACCTTAATTTATGTTCTCTGTAATCAGTATCATATTTTTACATTTCAGAATAAAAAAATACCACCTCCAGATCCGTATCAATTGTAACCGTTACCCAATGAACTTAATTTTCTTTTTTTATTTAACATACACACATACACACAATTTATTTTTAAAATATAAGCATAATGTTTTCAGTTAAATTCTTTTTAATGGAGACATGCTACCTACATGACTTTCAAAATAATATGGCTTGCTCATACTCAAATTCATTTTGTTATATATGCGGCAAATCACAATCTTGCCCTAATATTTCTATTTTCAATCTAAATATTTATAAATAACTGACTATAGCTATTTCTCTGTCCGTAGGCTCGATAGATCTAAAACGAAAAGTGATAACACACTAAATTGTGTGTCTTCGTATTTTAGAGCTAAAAAGTAAGGTCAAAAGTCCTGTTTCTAAATAAATATTCAATTTAGACCACTATTTGTCAACGTGAAAGGTAATCTGAAGAGGAAAACTGTACATATCTAAAATAGACCATCTCTGCCTCGATAAATTTTTAATATAATCTTGAAGCCCGTTATCCTCTGTTCATATTTTCGCTACGGTTCTATCTTCAAGCATACAAAGAAAACATTAATAATATAGTCATCTATATCATAGTACTACTCGTTATATGCTAACCAAATTTATTTCTCATTCCACAAGTATTCGTTATATAGAGAATGGTTTTAATTATGGAAATTATCCATTATTGTACGTGATCAAATTTATTTCTTGTTTTAAACGACTGAACAGTTTTTATCCATTTAATAATAGCAAACGATTTACACTCATTGTAATTTTTTTTTTAATATTTATTTTTAGAACAAACGGTATGAGGGATTTGTTCAATACCAAAATTCCCTGCTGTGAAAATAATGATGTTTACATGAAATTCTGACATAATTATACGTGATTTAACATCGAAATTATTCATTTGACAGTTTGTAACAAGAGTTAAAAAACATGTGTCATCTGCTTTTGAAGCATATAATATGCATTGGATCCAATTAAGTAATTCAAAATTTCCAATCGAAGAGTAGTTTTTTTCCAAGGAAACATGTGAACATTTAAAGAAACATGCGATTTTATAAATTCGGTCAAATAATTTCAATAAATGACGATTTTGGAATATGAATTTCAAAAATTAGCTCAATGAAATATGCTTTTACTTATTTCAATCTCTTTTTCTTTTGAAAAACTTAGTAAGTAATAACTATATCGTCGCAAGAATATCTCTTCAAGGCAATTCATACAGTATGCAAAAAATCTTTAAATCGTCAAACCGAAATTGGGTCACCAGGGTCCGAAAAACTTCCATTCGTCTGCCGTGTGCCACTAGAAATTTTTTATCGTTCAGCTTACTCCTACTCTGTAGGATTAAATGAGTTAAAAATTCACAGGTTAGGGCTGAGATTGCGAAAATTTTTTGGCGACCAGATCAAAAATTATTAAGGACGTTGAACGGGGTCTAAAGTTATTTACACCCGCTTAAAATAATTGAATCGTGTCGGGATGAGTCTGGGTTGAGGTTGAATTTCAACATTGAAAACAACCGTAAATATTACGCCTATGTTTCCAGTAAATAGATATAACCTATGTAGAATTTAACACTGGTGATGAATAACAATATTATAAATCACAAAATATAATTTTCTTGGTAATATTTTTAAGCCAGTTTATTTAAATCATTACTTTAAATTAAAATCAATTTAACATTACTAGGGTTGTCAATTATTGCAAAATATAATTCCGTTAACGACAATGGAAAAAATAATTTGTTAACTTTAAAACTTCTTCTTCTTCGACACAAAAACCTAGAACAGGGCATGGCCCACTGCTATCGCGTTTGTTGCCTGCCTGATGCCACTATTCTTCAATTTATAATACTGAACAAGCTGTGGTTGAGTAGCAAGCGCCTAAAGGTTTGCTAATGTCGGCATTTTGATAGGTTGGGGTCTTCTAATCTTTGTAAAACCCCAACGAAAGTATCTTTTTTAGCCCATAGAAGCTTCTGTTTGCCATCATAGATAGATAGATAAATTTTGGAGGCTGTCCTGGACGGGACACACTTCGACCATAAGGTCCAATGTGATACCTTATGGATATGAGGATGTCAGTGGAGGACAAGGAATTTTGTGTGTAGGCTAGGAATTGGCAGGATGTGCGGCTGCAGCTGACTTTGATAGGAATTATGCCGATACTCATCTGGAGTTCGTGAAGGAAACTGCAGAAAACCTACACAAGCATAGCCGGTTACTTCGTTCTTGTCCATACGCTGACAGTTTAGTCAATTAACCGCCTTCTCTGTTTTTAATAATTGACAAACTTCCGATGTCAGGATTTGAACCCATAACCTTCCAGTTTGCCATCATACTGTTAATTTCTACATTTATGTCGTTATGATCATTAACTAGTGTTCCAAGTTATCTGAACTCTGTAACGCTTTGAAACCTGTAATCATTTATTTCAAGGAATTAAAGATTAGTCTTTCTTTTAGTTATTTCCAAATATTTAGTTTAATGATTTGTTATTTTTAATATAATAAATCCTAGTTGTTAAAATTGTACCTAGTACCATCATTTTCGGTTTGTGTTCTGTGAGTAACATTTAAATATATTCTTATTTATAGTACAGATATCACCGCAGTTGTTTAGTGGTATGGAATGAAATTTTATTTATTATAGAGGATTGTTTTTTTTTAAACTTTTTCTCTAACATTCACATTTTTTATGATAGATAATTTTTCTCAAACAGTTTAAGCTAACTTTCAATCATCGTCCACTAGATGGTATCATCTGATTTGTTTTCATACATTTTTTTCGAATAGTTAAACATTTATTATTCAATCACTTAATTTTATTTTATTTCTATTCTTCTGAAACAGGTAAAAAGTTTGGGATTAATCGACTAAACGATATAAAAACTCAGAAATATTCTATTTTTGAGCTTTTTTGTTTTCAGCTTTACATAGGATAATTTGCAATGAGTCAAATTAATTTTAATAGGTTTTATATTTTAGAGAATGGTCAATTATACAAACTCAGAGAAAATACCGGCAGTATTTAACTATCACGACTCTGCTAAGAGATCTTCTGACATTAAAATTTGTTGGTAATTCCTCTAGCCAGAGTGTTTTTCTCTTAAATTACCAAGGTTATATAATAGATGTCACAAGAGCTTTCATTTAGAAAAATTACTTTTTCACAAGAATAGAAAAATTCCATTAAATTTATTCGGTGCTGATCATCATACGAAGCTATTTTATTCTCCAAAACTTGCACTCCAAAACTTGCATGTTTGGATAGTCCATTAATAAATCATGTTTTCTTGATCTTTTTACAGTTTTGTCTAAAGTAAAATGAAAAAAATTGTAGCCCAGGACTCATGTATGATATGAAAACATATCTTACTAGCTGAAAATGCCGGCGTTGCCTGGGCTTCAAAAGATCATTATAGCAACTATATGTCAAATAATTTTTTTTTTCCCTCTAGATTTCCAAAAAGGTAAATTTTTTTTTTTTTAAATTTTAATTTTATTATTTGTGTGAAACTGTCACCAAATTAGCAACGAATAACATATCCTGACGCAATATAAGAGTAATTTTAATAAGAGTGATGTTGACAAGAGTTTTTATTTATTTTATTTTTGTCTATTGATCTCTATTTTCTATCTATTTCTAATTTTCAAAGAGTAAAGTACGAGTAGCTAATTTATACTGATGATGACTACTTTGTAGTTGAAATACGTATTTATAATACAAAAATTGGTCTAGGTATTGGGGCGAATTATAAGTTTTATTTCAAAAATCTAGAGCTCTCATTAATTATCATTTGATAATCTAATATTTAATTATATTGAAATTTATTTCCAAAATTTTGTTAATGAAGATACTTTTATAGAAACTATAAACTATATTAAAGATCTAGCCGTTAGGAAACCTTATATTCATACACAATGTCAAATCCCCATTTGAAACACGAATTTCGATGATTGGCGACTGTCACATAATGACGACTTTTTTTAATATTATTTTCTATGAAATTTAATTGGTAACAGATTCATGCCGCCGTAACAGCTTCTACCCTGCAACATTTAAGTCTGTTAATGCAAGTACCTCCTTTTTTTATGGTGGACAACCCATGAGCATGAAACAAAACAAAAAATAGACACATATAGAATACAATAGTGGATTGAACCACGAATTATATACAAACACATATAAATAATGTGTACATAAATTGATATATTTTATGTATATTTGTAGAGTGAAACAAACAATCCAATTTCCAATGTGATGGCTATACATATACCTATGTTTTTTGATTTATGTTTAATAAATCAAATTGAAAACAACTTAATTTACCTAAAATTGAATTTTACTATCAACAAAAAAAAAGTCCTGTATTACTGTATAAATTTATTAAAACATTTAATCATATTGGAACGATTGAAAACACATACATGTTCAAATCATATACGTATTCATATAGCAAATAAATATTAAAATATATGAATATTAAATTAACTTATAATTATTAAGTAACGATGAATAGTGCAGTCTAACAGAGGTTTAGGCTATTCACAACAAGGCTGGCTGTCTTGTGTGATAAAGTTATGAAGTTTGATATATAGACTGCAATTTAAAATACAACTAGGGAATATATATTTGAGTTTTGAAGAAGGCGGTGTACAAAATGTTCATTTTGTCTGACCAAAAAAGCTGAAATAAACACTTGAAGGATACAGAGGTAAAATGATGAATATCAAAAAAAAAATTTTTAATTTGAGTTTTATGTCCCCTATCAACAATGGACACTTGTATCTTTTTTTAAAAAGCTTTGTTTTACCGAAACTACGGGAAATTCACATTAATTACTCTGTACACGTTTATTTAAATCCGCTGTAACTCGCGTTGCTTATTAATTTTAGCTGGTCTTGCAGATTATTATGTGATTCTGATATAGATTCCCATATTAATTTCAAAATCGTGGTTTATGGGCATTAATCTTGTTACCCCTGTACACTTCACTTGTTTTAGCAGCTAACGCAAAAAAATGGTAAATGTATTTCGTTAGCTACCTTTAAAAGCGTAAATTTTTTATAGGTGACCTTAAATATTGACGATGGGTGACTTTCTTGGAATAAAATCCTTCCAAAATGTTTAAGTATTTACTATATATACATATATATATAGAAAACTATGGAAGTTAGATAAATAATGACGAAAAAAGAACTTTAGTAAATTTTCTAACTTTCCTTCCCGAAAAACTACCAGAAGTCCAAAGTTCAAAACCGTTCCAAAGTTAGCGCCGTTTTTCTTACGGCTAGATCTCTCATATAAATTATAGTTTATAGTTCTATACAAGTACCTGCATTGAACATTTAAAAAAATTATTTTCAATGAAAATATAAAGGTACGTTTTGAACTGTCAAAATTTAGAAAAAAATACTTTTTTGACAAAAATATCCTAATAGTATTCACCTAATAGTTATCCTCACTAATAGTATTTCTATGCACTACATAAGAATTTTTGAATCCCTGGAAAAGTCGGCTATTTCAGCTATAGTATGTAATAAAACAAAATAGTGAAAATAATAATTATTCTAATTTTTCTTACAAAACAACATCAATGGTAGACATAATAGGATTGTATTATTCATTATTATATATCACTTGCATAGATATACTCGTATACATATCATTAAATCAGGTTAAAATGTTATTGTATTTACCAACGATAACAAAGCTCTCTATATGTTTATTTATAAAAAGCTATTATAAAATAGATTTTCTAACAAAATACAATATAATAATAGATTTCGATGCAACAATATAGAATCCATCGGTATATCGTTATAATATAATAGTTATATAGATTTGCATCTATCACAACACCTCTATAGTACAATATATTAGAAATATTATGTGTTGTGTTTATCATCACTATCGGTGTTTTGATATAGATAGGAAAATTTTACCTCTGTATACAAACTAACAACATAATAATAATAATAATAATAATAATAATAAATTTATTTGTTTTAAGATTTTACAATCTTTTACAAAGAATTCCTATACATTAAACAGCAAAAAAAAATAAATAAATAAATAATTAAATAAATAAATAAAATAAATATAAAAAAATCACGAGAAAAAAAACCCAAAAGAACAGAAAACTTAAAGCAATAATCAAAATGAAAGAAAAAAAAAACTATAAGTAAAAGTAAAAGTAAACAATCATATTAATTTATAATGGAAAAAATAAATAAATTCTGAAACTAAAATGACAAATTTGTTCATTCGTTTAAAAGAAAAGACCTTATCATGAGAATTGTTTGCAGAAAATAAAAAACTTTTTTTATATGTGAAATAGTTTCACCGTATAACAAGCTTTCCAAGTCCCAAGCCGTAGAATTGAGTTTGATGAAAAAACCATCACGCTCAAAGTTATAAACGGGACAAACAAACAACAGATGATGTAAGGTTTCTAGAACATTTAAATTGCAAAGAGTGCATGTGGCAGTCAAATTAATGACATAACTCATTTTTCTGAAAACAACACGCAAAATTTGTTTATTCGAGGAACGGAGTTGTGCAAATACTCGAATAAAAGATAGAGGACAGTTAAAAGATAAATAGTTCCGAAATCCATCTGTGGTTATAAGATCCCTAAATAACATATGTTGACAAGGCCACCCTTTCAAGGTCTTGTTCCACGTAATATCTTTGAAATTTTTCAAGAGTGACTTTTATTTTTGCTTGCGAAATGAAATCGCTATTTAAGATGTCACCTGAGTCAATTAAGTCGAGTAGGTTTTTTAACTGACTAACAACATGCTATGTTTTAGAGGGTTTGCAAGGAGTTCAAAAAAATCCTAAAGATTGTCAAAGATTCCAACATATTCTGCGTCTCATCTAGAATAATAAAATTATCATCTATGTATATATATATATATATATATATATATACAGGCTGTTCTGAAATTCATTCAAGAAAACTATACCACGGTGTAGTTGGAGCTGCAAAAAAACAAACGCAAAACAAGTTTGACGATTATTTTTTATAATCAATTAAACATTGATAAATTCAACCACTCACACAGAGTGCATAGTGTAAGGAGGCGTGGCCTCAACAGTACAGTGTGGTGCTTTACCTTTTAAAGGCTCGCAGACGGACGGTAAGCGTCCGATAGAAAAACTTTATGAAACTTTTTTGTTTGTTTTTTTGCAGCTCTACACCGTGGTATAGTTTTCTTGAATAAATTTCAGAAGATCCTGTATATATGCAAATTCTTTGAATCTATGATTCCAGAACTGCTATAGACTATGTTTTAATTCTACAGTTAATTAATTCGATTATTTTCTGTACTAATATACAATTAATGACAAATCATTATTTATTTTCTGAAGAATCAAGAGTCAAATATTGCAAAAATCACAAGTATTTGTTTTATTTAATAATCATAATGGATTTTCGTCAAGGTACCACCTATTCAATACAAAATTTGTTTCGGTTTGCCCGTTTTATTCACTAACAATAAGATGCATGCTGGTTTTGTAAGATTGCAATGCTAATGACACTTGCATTAAGTTCAACAATTTACGTTAGTAGGAAGGAGCGGAGCATTGGTAGCAGAAGTGGAGCTACATCCAAAATGTTACCTGGACACTAACGCACGAGTTGACATTTTTTACTAACTTGTTTTTATGATATAATAATAATTTATTATTATTCAGAAGAATAGTAATTTATTTATTATTCATTCATTTTCATAAGAATATTAATTAATTATTAATTACTTTATATAATTAATTATTAATTTGCTCTAATCTTTTATTTTTTATTAATTAATTAAATAATGTTTAATAAATTATTAAAAAAACATAAATTTCTCTTTTCTTCAAAGATTTATGAGTTAATCGATATATTAGAACTGGTTAGAAGTGGTTATTCTTGGATTTTTAAGTTATTTATAGAGTTTATTCAAAACTGTATTACAATTCTCATGAAATTCAGTACTGTATTTGACCGTTTAAAACACACTGTCTAATCAAAATATATAGTTAACATATTTACAATCGAGAATAAGATATTACTCAGTTCCTTATTATGAAAATTAAAAAATTCTAGAAGGAAGTACTATGATCTATAAACCTAATGGTACTTCCGGTATAAACCTAAAAACAAAACGAATATTTCCAGAACTGGATGTCATAAATGTTAAATGTGATATCCACTCATACAATAAATCGTAGGAAATTTTTATTCATTTGGTTCATTTTAAATTCGATAAATGTCTGGAGTAATTTTATGACGTTTTTCCCTGAAGTACAATTTTTCTAATAATAACCATACTTTCCAGGCAAACCCTAAAGGTATATTTCTGGAGCCGTATAAGCGTTGTTTTGGAACCCCACTAGAAAAGTCTATAAAATTCTCCAATGGAACGTCTATAGATGTTTTTTTGTATTTGTATGTATAGACGTCGGGTGTACGTTTCACACCAGATTTTTTGTTGTTGTGATTATACCGTAAAACTAGCTATTACAGCGTTAAACTTTTCAATCACAGTACAGTGTACGCTTCATTGGACATTTCATACACAATGTATAACTAATATTATGGATATAGCAACTACCTACCTACCTATACTACCTACCTCCTTGCTGGTAGGTAGTTACTAAAATGATATGTGATAGTACTCTGGCAACAACAAATTTGGAAAGGTAGAATTTTTTTATTTATTTTAAAATGTAAAAATAAAATAATAAAATAAGGTTTATTATAGAATAAAACAATATAAGAACAAAAAAAATATCAATATTATCGTGTAATCTATCGGGGCAATGTATTTTAATTGTTTATTTTAACGGCCAATTTTATCAAACATACTGGGTCACTAAAGTAGTGGTATTTTTTTTAAATTTTAATTTTTGTATTATTGATTCAATTAATGGCGACATATTTTGAGTAAACATTGGTTTTTGAAAACCGAATGAATAGTCAATAGCAACTAAACCCTACTTTTATGGCCATGTATACAAACAGGTTCACATGCAGTTTAAACGTGCAAATTTCATATGTAAACATTTTAACTAGGGTTTCTGGTTTCTCGACCTGTTTTATTTCTCGAGGCACGAGAATTCTCGGCCAGGATTTCTCGAGTTTCTCGAGTATCTCGAGAAATTTTGAAATTTTTAATATAACACAATGTTATTTCCAAATTTTTGCCTTATTACAAATTAGACTGATAGATGAGATCAATTAAATAAAAACGAGGAAACACGCTCATTCTCCGTCGATGTTGGCTTAATAGTCATTACAACTTTGTACATTTTTTCAAAAGTAGGCGTTCGTTGCCCACTAGACTCAAATAACTGAAATTCTTTTTTTATTAAATTTCAAGTAATGTGAGTGGGACTGGTTTTATGCAAAGTTTCAGCTGTCTGAATGGCCTTTTTAGTTGAAGTTTAAGTTGGTTTCTCGAGTTCACGAGGCGTTGAGTTTTTTTTTCCCGTCTCGACATAAGACAAATTTCTCGAGATTTCTCGAGGCGTGAATTTTCGAGCAGAAACCCTAATTTTAACTGACTTTTAAATAAAATATTAATTCTGTAAATTCAATTTTTTATAAATATATTAAAGATAATTGACATACCAAGACACATTTTATTACATCTTTAGTTACAGGCATCAATTTCATATTTGTTTTTCAATGCCCTATAAATATTTGTAAATATTTCGTTTACAGATTAACATAAATTTTCTATTACATGTGTTTTTTGTAACTTTCGAATTTGATTGAAATTAGGCAGTTTTTGTTTTGCTAAATTCTTATTAATCTCTTATTTATCTCTAAACTCGCATTACAATTTCAGTATTTCAAATAATCGAACAATTTATGTATCAATTTTCTAAGCGTCTTAAAATAGTTGACTTTCAACAGACTATCTTTGGATACATTTTAGAAATTATTTTTTCAGGATATTTTTGTGTTTCTAAAAAAGATGTTTTTTATGTTCAATACTGCGTCAAATTAATGCCCTTAAACAATATCACTCAGTAAAAAAAATATATAAATTATAAATTCAACTCTGCCTGTAACCGTTATAAGCTCCTAATATTAAAGAAGATGAGTTAGGTCTGAATTTGCAGGTTTTTAAACTGTAATATCCCACGTAAAATATGAAATACACTGCACCTGAGAAACTGAAACAATAAATTTGTAGCAATCATTGGCAATCTTTCGCAATAAATTTATACCAAACATTTTCTTGCTTTTTTAAAAAAAAACTTGGCCCTAAAATAGATTTCAATATTTTTGTAGGCAAACATTTTTGTTTTTGGTCGAATTAATACTTTTTGTATGTGAAAACTTCAGCACTTTCACATTTTTGTTTTTGATGACAGTTTAAAATTATCAAATCATTTATTATATAATTAGGATTTTTTTATGCATTAAACGCGGTCAAATACAAAACACACGATGACGACTTTTTTTGATGTGCTAAAAAACCATTTTGTATTTAATTAAATACTGATATGAAAAAATTAACTCGTCAAGCAGGAATCGAATGTCAGGCCTCTGGATATCTAGTCCAACGTGCTACCGCTACACCAAAGACGACTCTAACGTATTATTCACATATTTATTTGTGTATACTTAATTTTGTATTTTATATTTTGTATTTACTAATATGTTTCTATGTGTTAATTTTTCAAATCAAAAATAACTCCATTTGTTTAACATGTTAATATTCTCATAAAATCTTGTAAGCTCAACCTATATTTTGATTTAGTGAAAATACTATACCATTTTTGCCTCCACATTTCCCTCCGATATTCTTCTCTTTTTTTGTAATATAAAAGATGATATTCAACTAAATAAAAATATGAAAATTAATTTTAAAACACAAATATACGATATACAATTTATTTACATATATATGTTGTATGTTGTTCACCTTATCTAACAATTTTGTAAATACTTCTTTCTGCAGTACGAGTACCTACCTACCTACCTACATACCTGTACGCATTGCCTAAAAAATAAAATCAAACCTTTTACATTAATGTTATTTCACATGAATTGTTTCTGAACATAACGACCACCCTAAATCGTTTGATACATTTTTTTCTATGCCCTTGTATTCTATTCTTCCACATTTTACACACAAAAATTTTTTTGTTTATTTTTTTCTATATGAATAAATCACTAATATAGATTTTTTGTATATTTATTTATACAGGTTGTTTTACATCTAATTTTGGAAAACTAGGAAACGTCGAAAGAGTTGTTTTTTTTAAACCAAAATATTCGTTCATGTCTAAGAGTTTTCAAACTGTTCATGATTCTCGGTTTTAGTTAATTTTTTGCTCTCTAAAAATTTTTGGATTTTAAGTTTAAAAGTCGTCGCATTCAGTAATCGTTTTCCGAATTGAAAGTTTGTGATAAGGTTAAATAAGTTCCATGTCTTGTTTACAAATTTGGGTCTGTCTTAAATTGATGGAAAAAGACAGCAAAAATCTACCAATTGTTAAAAATCAAGAATAGATTATCTAGCTTTGTAGTTGATCCCATTAGATTGTTTTGAAGTTGTTACAGATATTTCTCCCTAATTTTCCACAACTAGAAACTGGGGATATCTGATCGTCATTATGTTGGGACCAGCAAGAACTTGAATGAATGAATGAATGTTAATGGGGGCAATTTGGTGCACTGCGGCCTATAAGATGTATTGTGTTCCCCCATCTGGTGCCTTACGAGGAGTGGTCGCGCCTTCTATTCCCTAATCCAGCTTTGTCAGAAAGAACAGGATCTGGATTAGGTTTAGGGGTTGTAGCTCCCCTACATGAATCTGGTAGAATCCATTTTATTATTTTGTGTATGACGACGTCATAGTCTATTAGAAGGTGTTCTGAAGTTTTGTCTATTTCTCCACATAACCTACAGTTGCCTTTATTTCCGAAGCCAAAGGTGTCCCCTGAGTCTACAATGCCCCGTAAGAAACATCGTCAGAAGTTGCAGACTAATTTTTCTCAGGCCAATGCAGGTTTTGAATCTTTTACGCTATAGTTCCCGAGAAGATTATTGGCCTGCCTGAACCCGAAAGGTTCCTCCAGAGTGTGGTTCCTTTAACGCCCACTTTCTGAGCTCCTGATCTTTTCTCGAAAGAAGTGATCACCCAGTCAGCATAATGGCTCCGACCCTGTAATGGATGTCGATGCTCCCTTCCTCGCAAGACCATCCTGCTTTCTGGGTGACCCCATTAGATTATATTGAAGTTGTTACAGATATTTTGCCATAATGTCTCACCACTTGAAACTGAGAGTATCTGATCGCCATTATTTTTGGAGCAGCAAGACCTTAACCTCAACCATCCCAGAAGTTTCAAAATGAACGAATACATTATAAAATTTGAAGATGAGGTAAATGAAATTTCGATTTGATCCAATTTCATGAAGAATTAAATTTTTTGATAGTTTGAATGAACGTATTCAACCAGTAAATGCTCAAAGTAACGGAAAAATAAATTATGATTGTTGTAATAGCCATTTAATATAACCAGCATATAATAACCATTTAATGGTTATGCTTATGGTTTTGCCAATTTTAGTATTAATGGTGAAAAAGTGCCTTTTTTTCGTAAGTATAGATGAACCATCGTTAAAACTTTATAATTTTTCACTTTGTAAGGAGATCATTGAACTATTTTCCGAAAAGTTATGAGACACTGTTTTTTACCCATTTTATTAAGTTTCATTTTGTATCTTTGGCAAAATTAATTTTAGTATGTTTTAGAGAGTAGTAAGAGAATAACAGATTAGGTGTAATATGAAAAATTCTATGATGCGCCACTTTTTAAAAACCAATTAATATTCTCACCTTGTACTTCGATAACGCAACACTAGACCATATACACTTACTGAAACTACATAAATTTAAATTCATGAGCAAGTTCTGTAGAATCAAGTTTTTTACTTGCTTTTAAGACATCCTCTATAGTCTATATGATGTGTTATATATATATATATAGATATATATATATATATATATATATATATATATATATATATATATATATATATATATATATATATATATATATATATATATATTATATATATATAGGTATGTAATATTCTTTTTAAATAAAAATTTATTATATTATCCATTTTTCATAAAACTCGTACTCTTATTCATTCATGTTTCGATAAATGTATACATTTTGTTTAAAAATTGAAAAAAAAAATTATATCCGTTTTTTGTTTTATGTATTCATAATCATATAAATCTTTTGATTTTCTAAAATAGAATTTCTGTTGCTCGGTAAGCAAAAACCCCATTTTAGAACCTTAGAATATTTTCAGTTAAAAATAAATTCAGAACGTATGGGTTTCATAGACTGAGCCAATTGTCTTAGAAAAAGAATTATAATGAATATGAAATTAAGTTACTTTGGTATCACTTTCAATATTCATTTTTGTAAGATTAAACTGAAAAAAAAATTGGAGTCACAGAAAAAATTACCAGATTAACGTAACTAAATTACCATATTTAGTTACGTTTAATTTCCTGCAGCTTTACTCTTGTTAAATCTTTCTATTTTACCAATATGATGAGATTTCTCCTCTCCATCTAAAGGACTTTTGGCTGATTTCATCAATTAACAAACAGTCGAATACAGAGAGCATGTCACGTACAAGGTTTAATAACGAACGGATTAAAATTACGGCTTTATTTAAATATAAAAATATTAAATAAAGAAAGATAAATAACCGCTGGAAATTTTAACTGTACAATCTAAAAACGTCTTAAATTATATTATTACACAACACGTTAAAATAATCTTGTTGACAACTGTGAGAGATTTTTAGTTTTGCTACGATCTTATCATAAATACCCAATAGTGATAACAAAATCGAAATAGTTGTAATAAAACTATGACTTTTTAGCAGCCCTGGTAAAGATTATATTTTTCTGATACAATTCCGTTACAAAACACTTTTTATTTGTGCAGGATCCTATATTAGTTAGATCCTATATTGCTTTGGATATTTATTTAAAAAAAGAGTTTTCCTGTTTTATAAAAATTTTTTAACGGATTGAATTCACGATTTTATATCCGGTATATACAGGTTGAATCGAACCAGGTGCATAATATCACACATCTCCATTTCTTTCTATGATGCTCCCATTCCCCAATAACATCCAATGAAATCGATAAATTGATAATCTCCCCGAAACAAACGTAGATTACTCATGATTGGTTATGAGATATGATAAACACCAAAGCCCTCAAAACAGAGCGCTAGGGGAACAGCAAGTAACAAAAATCTAATATTATTTTTCCATTAATAAAATAATATTTATGTTAAATTATAATTCCCACCACCTACTACATGTTCCCCTAGCACTCCATTTCAAGAATGTGATGAACGCTAGAGCGCTCAAAGTGCACATATTTTTGAAACAATTACGAATGGTCTTCGTTTTTTTCGGAGAGATTATCAATGTATCGAATTCTATTGGATGTTATTGGGGAATGGGAGCATCATGGAAAGAAATGGAGGCGTGTGCTATTATGCACCTGGTTCGATTTAACCTGTATAATATATACAAGGATATTATAAGTTTAGTCACGACTTTCTAAGGGTTGAAAATATTGGACGTAGAAAAAACTACGCCACCTATCTCGATTCACGATTTTTCAAAAAATGTTTAAATATATTAAACATAGGATAAT
Organism: Nineta flava; assembly: GCA_963920215.1. Classification (NCBI taxonomy): domain Eukaryota; kingdom Metazoa; phylum Arthropoda; class Insecta; order Neuroptera; family Chrysopidae; genus Nineta; species Nineta flava. The sequence goes on from OY986041.1 coordinate 92,587,953, forward strand.
GAACTAAATACGATACAAAGTCATCGAATGCTTAAGAATTATTTTCTATAGGCATATCTTTCCTGATGGTTAAAATTAAAATTTTCACTATGCATATTTTCTCGTACCATATACCATCATTCCATATTGTTCTCCTTTCTACCTCTTTCGACACAATCGCTATTAATATTATTTTTCTCAAGTATTGAAATACCTACAAACATAATATTTTATACAATTCACTCACAATATTTTTCATTTGTTTCAGGTAAGTGTTGTATAAACAGCAGACAGATGAAAACAGAAAACAGAAATGTTTCTCTCAACGTCATTTTGTCATTTTAATAACATAAAATATATGAATGTAACAAATACAATTTTGTAAGTATAAGTAAGCGTAGCGAATACTTAAAACAACAGTTTATTTATTTGATTCCCATTATATATTAACAAAGAAATGAATAAAATACATTATTTCCAAAAATTAATTTTCATATTGTTATGTAGGAGGTATAGAATATAGGCTTGTCGGTTTTCTCTATATAAGCGGATTTAGTTTTAACTTTCCCCCAATTGTAATATTTTTAACTTTATATGAATAATATAACAATTTGGTATTTAACAATGAGTTTTAAAATTATTGCACAGTGTGATTTGAATCATTCAAGTTTTAGCGAATTGCCTGAAAGGCAAATGCAGCTATTGTTTTTGTACCGATGATGGAATTTCGTAAAAATTTCTTCTATTATCCATCGATCCTACCTACTAGATGTTAAAAATCACTATCGTAAAATTTGTGTATATATATATATATATATACGTATAGCCGCGCACCTACCAATTCCTTGTCTGCATATGAATTCCTGATCCTCCACTCATATCATAAAAATGTAAAGTAAAAATTAATAAAGGTTGAAAAATAATGATGTGGATGGCCTCTGTTATAGACCGTCGTGTCTCAAAGACGGATGTTAAACCCCATTATTATTATTACATATATATATGTATATTTATGTGTCTGTGACTCTCTAGTGGTCACAGTTTTATAACGATTGGAATCAAATTTGGTACATGAGGCGTTTTTGGTATTCAAAAGGTCAAGTTCGTTAATGGGTAAAATCGGACAATGGGGAAGGGAGGTTTAGAGGGAAGGGGTAACACAAAATTAGGGATATCTTCCTTAATAATATTCACAAAATCGAAAAATTTATAAGAAGTAAAGTTGTAGGTTCTGAGTTTTACTGTTTTTTTCTGTTACACTAATATTTACAAAAATTTTGACGGTTTAAGATTGAAAATTAAATTCCTTAATATCTCTGTACGCATTAGAGTTTGAGCAAAAATTATAAGGTAATGAACTGTAGCAAACATGAATCAGCTCCTGCGTAACGAATTTTTTTAAACACAATATTCAAAAATTCTAAACAAGTAATCATCCTAAGTTTATCCGAACTTTATTATTTCTACAAATTCACTTGGTATATGCAACCAAATACAATTGAAAAACCAAATGTACCTCAGTAAAGTACAATAATTTCTTCTAAGAAATTTAATCGTTTATTTTGACACACTGGTACTGAACAGTTCAATGGATGCGATTCCAAAACATTCTCGGAAATTCTTAAACCACACGAATGATACGCCTTCCAATGAATTGTCTTCCTTGAATTATGTGTGTCCTAAGTATGGATCTCTGTTTAAATATCTCTTTTTGAAGTTTCCATGCGACCGTCCAGTCTAGGAATGACATAACATCTTACTACCGTCGTGTGCAGTTTGTGAGGAATTTAGAAGAGGCTAATATTATAATACCATCAAAAATATTTATATTTGAACGGATTAAATTTAAGTTTTTATACCCAATAGATATATATACTATATGCAAGGATAAGTTTAGTCCCGGCTTTCTAAGGTCTGAACATATTGGTCGCAGAAAAAAATTTTAGTATAGATGTTCATAAAATGTTATTAGTTCATTTCCGCATAACTGTCTGTCTGTCTGACCTTAGGTCTGAAAAAGTAAATTTGTTCGCAAAATCGGATCGGGCTTTCCCCGATATCCATCTTTGAAATGGTAAGAGATAGAAAAAGATTTAAACACAAAAAAAATTATTATTTTTTAAACAAATAACTCAGAATATACCGGGTATTTAAGCACTTAATTCAGTTGGAGGTTATTTGTTTGAACCAAGCCATTATAAATATAAATTTAATTTTTTTTTTGCAAGTTTATTTTTTTCAATTTATATATAGCTCTACGAAATTTCCAAGTTAAATATTGAATACTTGCTTGGCTTTCATGCCGAGCGCGTAAATTGTAGCTTCGGTGTTTTATTTTAACAAAATCCTACGCATTTTTTTATGGAGATACATTCAGAATAAGAACAATTGTTATTGGTCTCGCATTTAAGTCTTACCCAAATCAACAAAACTTATATTCGGGGTTAAAAAAATCACCAACAATGTATTTTAAGGATATTGAACTGACACAGAAGGAATGTTAATGTCTTTTATTATACCTAAACTAGACGTAATATTCAAAGAATTTAAAAGACTTAAAAGCAAATACCAAAATACAAATATTTTCGTTTACACATTTAAATTGCAATGACAGTTGCGTTCGTTTCCTTTCCTGGTTGTTATACCATTAGAGAAATGAAAAACAGGGGCGTATAGTTATAATTTCGAATTTGATTTTAACCCAGTTATATTTATGTATTGGCAATGCCAAATAATGGAAGAAAAGCTATCTCCTGTTTCATTTAAGGAAAAACAAAGATCGTCCTCATAAAATACAGGTTTGTTATTTTCACAATGCGTGAAGAAAAACTGAATAATAATAAAAACTGATACCGTTGATATCTCAATGGGTTGCGGCTAAAAATAAATCGTTAAGGTTTTTCTGTTCAACTCGGAGATAAATAATAGAATTAATTTCTCACAACAATATTGCACAATTTTTTTTTTACCTATGGAAAATAAAACAGATAAAAATTATTATAAACAGAACGAATTGAATTTGCAAAGAGGATTACGAATATTAATTTATTACAAATGTCTGCTACAAAAAATGTGCTCATATATTTTATTTAAAAAAAAAAAGTAGTATAAACATATATATTACGTTCAGTATTAAAAAAAATACATAAAACGAATAATAGTACTAGCATATATATGACAGTTAATTTAATGTACTAAATTGTTATTTTAGCCATTGGTCATATTATATGGTGTTATGACATAATGTCATAATGTAAAGTAACATAGGGATACCAACTCATATAATAAATATATATATATATACACATGTACTATACTACTATGTATAGGTATTACATGTGTGTATGTTATCGCCTCTTTCCTTCCATTTAGTTCACTGTATTCCCACCACAATACTCAACATTTGTCTCATTCCAATTTGGATACGTAAAACATTGGGTATAAACAAACACACGGAGTTTAAACTAAAGTGTGCCACTGTACAAACTTTCAGGGTGTATAGCACGACATTAATCCTCGGTCAGGGTTTTTAATTATATATACACTACTCTAAAGGTAAGATCGATTTGATATGGAGTCTATAAAATCGATAACGTCAAGAAAAAACCATTTATTTTGAATGCATTATTACGAGATTATTCTTCATGTAAACTGTTTGCGGTACTTTTAGAATAATAATTGTTAGAATATATTCAAATAAGTGGGGTAATTTATGACCACCCATCGCCTCCCCCCCCCACAACGATACAACTTACTAATATAAATTTAGCAAACAATATGATTTGTTGTTTTCTGTATGACTATATTATGATCATGGATACCATTTATTAAATATTATTAGGCCAAAAATTGTTTAAGATATTTTTGAACACGATATATTCCACAATGAATAATGAATAAAGCTTCATGAGCTTCAATTCCAGAAATAATCCGTCTTTAGAAAGCTCTGATAGTATTTACAGTATTTAGTACGAGTTATACTAATGGTACTGCCATAAATATATAAAAGTTACCAATTTTTTTTTGGCGTAAATTAAAAAAAAAGACATGGTAGCAATAAAAAATTTATCCTAATATTCATTTATCCAAATAACTACAACGAAAACACTATATGTAGACAAAACATAATATACAGTTAACATTTATATTTTAATGACTGACTGAATTTATTTAAATAAAGAAATCAGCAATTATAACCCAAGGAAATTTTGGTTTCAACTGTAAAACAGAAACAAAAATCGGTCAAGTGTAAGCAATACGTTCCGTGAAAAGCAAATCTTTAATGTCCAGAATAGCATGAGTATTTAACCTTTTTAAATTAATGTGCTTATAACTAACAACCAAAATTGACACCCCACACATAATAATCTTGAAAACGCCTTCTTTACATCCGTTTCAATCCCCACAATTAATAAAATCCCTTTAACTAATTATGATTTTCCTTCAATACATATCTCATATTATCTTTAGTCGTGATTTTATCCAAATTTATCTCAGCGATACTTTTAAAGATACGCTAGTAGACAGAAATTTCGAAGCGGGTTGTTTTCAGAAATATGTAAAAGGAAATTATACATAATTCCCTGCACCCCATTAATACCCCACACAATAATATTGAACAATTTCCTGCTTCAGCCATCATAAACATCCCCAATTCTAATGAAATTCATTCGAATGTCTTTGTTTTTATAATTATTTTTTCTTATCATTTACGTGCAATATTCTCTCAGATAAACGTCTGTAACAGACGTTTATCTGAGAGAATATTGCAGACGTTTATCTGATTCCATACCGGGTGTTCTGTTTTTGCCAATTTTGGCACGGAACACTAAAAACAATGTGGGGAGCTTAAACGTCAAGTTATTCGTTGTATTGAGTTCCATTTTTTTTTACAAAGCATGAAACTTTTTTTCCGAAACACCATGAAACCATATAAATGTATGAATTTCCATATGTATTGTATATACATAAATATACATGTGTATTGTATGTAATATATGTGTACGTAGTGTAGCTAGCTATATGTATTGTGGTTTAGAATTATAGTATTTCGTTCGTCGTGTAATGTTTTGTTACTGTTCTTTCTATATACAATAGATCACTTCCTGTTTAGTAAATATATGTTCTATATCATGATATGCAGCTTTATATTCCACAGTTACTAAAGCATCACTAAAGCATCACTAAAGCTTTTCTGTACACATTGATATTATAATATATCGTATACGTATTTGTAAAATATAGTCAAATTCATTTGATTTGATTTAGCAACAACAGAGCTGTATTAACAATTTGGATACTACGTAATATTTGTGTATACTTAAACGTTACAGTACTTATACTAATGTCAACTGTTCATTACGGTTACGAAGGCATAAATATTATAGGACAAGTGTATACTATATACACTAACACATATTCCAAACGATTTTTGGTTACACAAATATTATTCTTAAATTTGTAAATGGATATTTAATTTAATTTCTTAATCATTATAAAGTATAGTTCCAGTGTACCAACCAGCCGAGTAGCCGAGCGGTCTAAGGCGTCATGTCTGCGCAGTATGCAGTACTTGGAAACTGGGAGGTTATGGGTTCGAATCCCGACATCGGCAGTTTGCCAATTATAAAAAAAGGGGGTGGTTGATTGACTAAACTGTCGGCGTATGGACAAGAACGAAGTAACCGGCTATGCTTGCGAAGGTTTTCTGCAGTTTCCTTCATGAACTCCAGATGTATATCGGCATATCCTACCAATTCCTAGTCTACTCACAGATTCCTTCCACTCCACTCACATCCTCACATCCTAAGGCATCACAATGGACCTTATGGTCGAGGTGTAGCCCGTTCAGGGCAGCCTTTACAATTATACTATACTTCAGTTATACTATACTTTGCTTGTCATGGCAGATACTAGACTCCAAATACTAGACTTGTTGGAATTTTGAAAAAACAAGTGAAAATAACAACTCACTGAGTTAATTGCTTAAATTCCCGGTAGAAACTGAAATATGAAAAAAAATTTCAAGCAAAAATTGTTTATTTCTAAAGAAAGAAACTTTTTTTTCTACATCTAACGGTTTCAACGATAGATATTTCCCTTCCTGATGGGGGAAGCTCGGTTCGATTTTGTCCATTCACGAACTTGACCTTACTTTTTAGCTCTTTAATCCTGATTCAGAGATCGTGTGAAGTTCATGTACAAATCAGAAAGGCATTTACGAATTTTCGAAGATAATCCAGCTATTGACGTTACAATTTTAGTCAGATTGTAATGAAATTCCGTATGCGGAGTTTTTTTGGAATTTGAAAGGTTGAGCTCGTTAGTGGACAAAATCGGTCTAGGGGAAATGGGAGTTTAGAGGGTGAGGAATTGTAAAATTTGGAATATATCTTTTTACGTATATTGGAATAATTTGCCAAAAAAGAATTTTGAATTATACCTCAATTTACCATTTCTGGCCATTTTTTATGTAACTCTATATTTATAAAAATATTTATTAAATGGTCGACCAGATTACTTAACTACACATTCGTTATAATTCCTTTATCTGAGATATTCGCTTAGTTAACGTAGCTCCTACCTTACGAAATTTTTTTTAATATTTATACATTTGTAATAAAACAAATGGATTTAATCTTATAAAATTTTAACGTCATTTAAGTTTCTTTATTAAAAAAACAAAGAGTTGTATTTGAATAGAAGAAAGGACTCCATATAAATGTGTATGACTCATAATGTACATACATATATAATGAACAAAAGGATTAGTAAGGTCCTCATTATGTATAATGTTTAAGCATTATGTATGTTTATTAATTAGTTGTAGTCAAACAGAGTGATAAATATTTGTCATTTATTATTCTGATCGTGCATATTATCTCCACATTCTCTCTCGGAGATATTAATCGATTCTCTACATTTGCATGAATGCCAAAAGGAGGTATAGAGTATAATATTTTATCATTAAATTAATTTATGAGATTTACAGAAATTCAATCATACTGCGTATCTAAACTATGTTTGTGAATGAAACCTACATTGATCTTTTGATAATATTTTAAATGTCGCTCAAATAATTCTACTCATATCTCCAAGTATAGTTTGTCTATTACATTACGAAAACATTTATTAGTTTAAATGAATGGTCGATTGTCATCTTTTACTTTTGGAAGTGATTCGGAGACAGTTTCATTCTATTCAAAATAATTTGACGGTACAAGAGTTTCTCGTATTTTCCGTGATGAAACAATTTAAATTTGTTTTGGGGAGTAGTCTTGGTTATTCATTTTTTCAAAGTTTCACATAATTTTTATTATAAATAAACAATATATTCAGAAAATTACAATCGCAATGATAATCGCAATTATAGTTTGACTAATAGAAGATGAAAACAAACCACCTTGACACTTTTTTTTTTGGTATACACCAAATTCTATGTTTTTGTTCTTAAACTCCATAAGTAACTAATTTTCTATTGAATATGTTGTTACTTGATGAAAATAATTATTAAATTATAATTATTAAATATTTAAAATTTTCGTAAAATCACTTTATTTTGACTAGTTTCGGAACACAGTTTCTTCTTCTGAGAAAAAAGGTTTGTTTACTTAAAAATTTTTATGTTCATTTTTTTTTTCTGAAGAAGGAACTGTCTTCCGTAACTAGTCAAAATAAATTCTTTTTACGAAAATTTCAAATAATTGTTTTATAATAATAAGTAACAAAGTTGTGTTTGACGCCTCACCTTAATAATAAACAGTTTTTATAAGAAATATAATTATATAAAGTACTAGATTATATCCGCGACTTCGCTCACGTTTCACTGTGATATCTCCATTTTAAGACCAAAAACCACAATGTAGTTTCCCACCGCTTCCACTACTTCAAATATTTATCGTTCCTACCGCTTCCACTACTTTTAATATTTATCGACACTTCCACCAAATGTATATTTCAACTAATATTTTCCAATTCTATGCCTCGTAGCGAGATCAAGTACAAACCACATTTTAAGTCTAACCATAAGCTTTAAAAAAAAGTTTCATCAAAATCGGTTCAGTAGTTTTAGCGTGATGCTCAAACAAACAAATAAACAGACATTTACAATAATAGTAGATATATACAAGATATGAAGATGGTTATTATCAAAGAAATGGATGAACCAGCTTAGAGTAACTTAATACTCGATGGAAAGATGTATTCAAAATATAATACGCAAAGATAAAATTATAAATTACACCATAAAAGAAAAAACTAAACAATTTTCGAATGTTTAAGTGGAAAACTTAAGTGGAACTGGGCTGGTAATTTGTTTCGTTTAAAAGACAACCGTTCGACAAGGTATCTGGATAATGTCTAATAGTGAAAAAGAGACAGAGGCAGAAAAGTTGTATGCTGGAGGTATGAATTCGTAAACCAATGCGGTCTGTAGTATATCGCCCAGGACCGGTTATGGTCCGTGGGACATATACCCAAAACGCGCGATGAAGTCTGGAAGCTTGTGCAAAAGGTTTCGGTGGATCCGAATTTTGTCTTTGGTCTGAAATGTCAATAGATGAGAAAAATTGTGAGGGTCCTTTTGTTTACCACCGGACACCTTAATTAATGAACACTTATGATATTTAAAAAAAAACTGCGAGGTAGTGACTCCTAACGGTGATAGTTAGAAGGATATTCAAATCCTTTTATGTCAGATGTTGACAACTAATCGCAATTGTTTTTTTTTGAATTTACCACGTGTCGAATTTTCGGAAATTACGATAAAAATCACACAAAGGAGAACAGAATAGGAAATTACATTAAAAACAATAATCACCTACCATATTCTGAATGTGAGTACGATTAAATTTTAATTATTTAATAAAGATTATAGAAAAATAAGAAAAATGAACCAAAAACTTAATGAAATTATATATTTTTAGAGATTTGATAGAGAAAATAAAAGGCAGCAAAAATACACTCAACGGCGATGATTTAATAAAAAAAAGAACAAATTTTACAATTAATAATTCTATATGTTAACACACAAAAATATGATTTTAAAAAAAAAATAGTGAAATGTTTTATCATAAAATAAATCTAATTTCCTCGTATTAATATGTAAGTATAATTTTATTGGTATTAGATTGTATATAACTATTCGGTGGTCCCAATCTATCGGAGGATTCGCAACTGAATTTTCTCACTCGTGGTGTTTATATTCAGTCGTGAATTCCCACAAATTGTCCTTTCAGCATTCATACACCCGGTAAATTCGACGCCATAATTTTTGGCGGTCTAATTTCGAATGTGCTACCCAAATCTGGGTGTGATGTTTAGGCCGTTCTTTAGGACCACCGAGTAATTACGGTACGACTTCTTATGATGTCTCCTTTTTAAAATAAATTATCAATTTCACTAAATGTTTATTATTTTACCAGGTATTTAGAACGATATAAAAAAAAAACAATTGAATAGCTGAACGCAATAGAATTTTAGTTGTATCTACGTAGATTTCAACTGGAAAGCGTGTAAATATGGAGAAAAGAAAATAACAAAATAATTATTACCTCACTGTTTCCGAGATTCGACTGTATCAACACAATGCCGCCCATACGAATAGCACGTAGATATTTACGAGAATGCTGGTATTGTCGCCATTAGCAATTTTGGTCCGGTATATGTTTTTTTATTTTTATTCTTAGTCCAATTAAGCTATATGCGTTTTATGTATACATATATATATCCAGCTCGCGATGATAAATTCGATCACTAATTCGGAATCGTATTTTCTATATTTTACAATATTCGCAAATGAACAGAATATTGATCCAAAAATAACGTATAATGATAATGTATAGCGTTCGTCTAATTATTTGAGTAACATAATAAAAAAAAAATATTCGATACTCGATACATAGATTTACTTCTTTCCGCTTTGTAGGCCGATCGTAATCTGAACTGCATGACTGAAATTGTTTTTCAATAATCTCCACTCGACTACCGAAAAACAATTTACGTCACTCCGATTTGCGGACTTTATCTCGTTGGGTCCCGCATTATGTTGATCTCATCTCAATAACAGATCGCGTAACATATTTTGTTTTTTTTTTGTGCGTTCAAACTTGTGTTTTGAGACGGCTAGAAAAAAATAAATTCAAACACTAATCTTAAGGTGGTTCCCGCGCGTCATTCAACTATTCATTCGTTTTTTTTTTTTTTATTTATTTTTTTTTTATTCGTCCCCCTATTACTTTCTTTTAATTAACAATTGTCTGTCAGTTTAATTTACTTATATTTATATTTTTACATTTTATTGTTAAGGGTTTGGTCCCCCCACCACATATAAATCACTTTCTTTACATTTATTTATTTATTTATTTTTTTCTTGTTTTAAACACTCCTTTTTTAATGCCTTTATTTTATAATTTTAGGTAAGTGAGATGGAATCGTCACAGGTCCATTGTGGCAAAGACTGTACCAGGATATGAAAAACTAGTTACAATTTGATAATCCTACACCCAACATTGGACATAACTTCTTTTTTTTTTTTTTTTATTTAGTTATTTTTCAGAATTTTTTTCAGTTTTAAACATTATAATCATTTTATTTGAAACTTTAAAAAAGAATCTTTTTTTTATTTTATTGTAATTTTTCTGAAGTTAATAACTAAGACTTTTATTATTATATATTATTATTGAGTGTGAGAAACATTGAATTCTGCGTAAGACACCAGTCAAAATTGTAATTATACTTACTGAAAGAGAGAAAAGTTTGGTAACAATTCATTCTATTTCATGTTCTTAACAAGTTATTTATTTCTACTATTGCAAAATGTGTTTATTGTATATTGTTTACCCTATTTGTATTAGCTATGTGAATATTAGGTCTTGTACCGTTATTATAGTAGTAAGCGGAATATTTTTTTGCTTTCTTTCACACAATTTTTATTCACTGTTTTCTATTGAGCTTAGTTTTAAAATGTTATGTATTTTAGTACCAAAATATGGCTTAACTTTTATGTGTATTATAATTAAACAATAATGTTTTAAACAATAATGATAATAATTATTTGTTTGTATAAATTTAAGTGCGAAAACAGTTTTCGTTGACTGTTACTACAGTAATCATATTTTCCACACTTCCATGATAATAGAATTATTTATTAAATCAGTTGTACGTACTGAATTCGTTTCAATGTCATTTGGATATAATTAAATTCTATGCGAATGTTGACAAGTTTACACCACCATACATTAATGTATTTCATTTCATTAAATGTAATAACTAAATCACCAGATGAGGGTATTTTACAAAAGTATTTATTCAGAGAGGAACTGATTTTTTTAAAATACTGATACGGAATTTAAATATTTGTATTTCATAAAGAGGAATTTCGACTAGAAAGTAGTCATCATCAGTATGAATTACCTTCAGGAACTAAATAACATATTTTTCACTCCATATATCGTAAATAATTACAATAATTAGCTAATTCATACTGATGATAACTAATTTTAGTCGTATCATTTGGGGCATATTTTGAAATTTAATTTTAAAAACCCTCGAGTTCCCTTTGATAATCTCATAACTACTAACTGAGTTAATTGATTCAATCCTCCGAATATACTGAGTTCATTATTAATACGTTAACTGTTGATTTTGCTATACTCACACTGACACTGATAGCCACGCTCACGCTCGTACTCGTACTCATGCACGAGCCGGTTTTGCCCATTCACGAACTTGCAATGGCAGTTGAAGTTCTCGGATCTGCGGGTTGTTATTAGCAAATAGATTTTTTTTTCAGATAATTTTGTCAATAATTTGATGTCAATATCAAACAACCGTAGGGTTATGCTTTTCAATAACAATTTTTTTCCACCAGCGTAATAAACAATTTTTTATCATCATTGTTCAATGAGCGGAATAAATAACCACAAAGAAGTATACAAAGTAATAAATTTAGTAGCACATTTTTAATATCGCGTTTTACAAATAAGTAATTTAAAAAATAGCTATTTAAATGGTTAGAGGATCTGTCTCTATAAACATGAATTAATTTTTAATATTTATTTTAGTTCATATTTCGTGCATGGTCAACTCTAATACATCATTATTGCGATATTTTGTTTATAATTTATTGGATTCCATTTTGTAATTTGGATGAAACCTTTTACAAGATGGTTTATTAATAATGAAACTAATAAAACCATGACAAAAAGAAATGCTTGAGTAAAATATAAATTTCACTTACTATTCAGCCATTCATTTTAAGATATTTTGATTGTAGTACCTCTTTTGCCACATTTTACGATCAATAATAAAAATTTATGAAATGTTTGATACAAATATTCGTATGTAATGGTCGCATTTTCATACATTCCATTTAATTAATAAATGAAAAAGGTTCTAAAAGCTTTTGTCTAACATTTATTTATTTATCTTTTATTGATATGTATTGTTACAACGATAATTGTCACAAGTATCTGATTACAGGTTACCAATCCACATTACAACTTTGACGTGTACAATTATTCACTCAGAATTATTAATATCACTTATGTTCCCATTAAGATAGAGGATATTATAGATAATATATATTTCTCGTACAAGAGAGCTATTAGAAACTCATTAAAGTTATATTCGATCGTAGCCAGACTGTTTGATCTCCGGTATCTTGAGAACTAAATTGCAAGAGAAAAATGTGTCCAATATTTATTAATTCTGGTAAGCTTGTTATTTGTGGTAATGTCCATACTGATAAAATATTAAATCATTTAATGTAGTGTCATCTACTTGTGATTACTTTTAACCCCTTGTGCATTAATCACGAGTCTGACTCGTGTAAATTTTTTTTTCTTTGTGAAAAAATCACGAGTCTAACTCGTGTAAACTTATTTTTCCTTGTGAAACAAAAACTAGTTTAACTCGTGTAAACCTAAATTTACTTTGTGAAACAATTACGAGTTAGACTCGTGGTAACAATATAAAATAAATAACAAAAGGAGTGGCACAATATGTGAGTACAAGCAATGTCTTGTTAAATGTTCTTGAGTGCTTCGAAAAGTATCACACTGAACAGTTCTCGAATGGTTCCGAGATTTGGTTGTTGGAATGGTATACACAAAATAAAATTATTAAATGAATAATATTATAAATACGATAATTGACATTAAGAGAGAGAGTTTCCTCCCCTCTCTCTTAATGTCAAAATAGAAAAATGAAAATATGAAAATTAAAAATACAATAATACAAATACATGAAATTAAAAATTTATGAAAAATTGAAAATACTTAAATCATATACGACATTTCATTTTGATCAGATTAAAATTGTGACCGCTACAAAGTGATTTATGTATTCAAATTCGCTGAGTTGAAGCAGCTCCTGCGTAACGAATTTTTTTAAAATTGAAATGTGTGGAAAATATAACTTTTCATGTAAAAACAAAAATGCTTTACTCATTTACGAGTATATTGGCTTCTGTTTTAATGCTACAGCTGTATGGCTCAATTTTCTTAATAAAGAAAGAAAATGGAAATATAAACCATGTCGATCATTCGAAATGTTACCAATTAATTCATAGACATAGGGCATTTTAGAAAAAAAATTGTCTAATAAAAGTTGCACAGTTAAAAGGACGAAACATGGTGCAACAATTACGTTTTTGTTTCATACAACCGTGCCCACGTGGTATAACTTATCTTTTAAACGGTGCAAGATAAGGAAATTTTTAAATACAAAAAATGTTCTCTCATAAAAATAAACAAATTTTGTTTGAAAATTTTTTGGTGTATTTACACCAAAAATTTGGGACAAATTCAATGAACTACACGTATGGAAACTTAACGCGTTGATCTTTGGTATACGTCTGGTCAAATAATTACTTGCCTGAAAACGATGGCATTGGTTAACATACGATACGATTAACGGTTTTCAAGGTATCAGACCCATAGTGCTAAAATTCCAAACTGTGTGAATTGAGAAGGCAAAATTTTGAAATGTGTTGGTTGGACGTCAAAATAAACCTGATTTTCGTGCTGTTTGGGTCAAAATTAGCCTAGAAAATGATTATTATTAAAATCGAGAACAAAAATTATCTTTTCTTTTTTCACATTTTTTCCAAAGGGTACCCCTTACAAAATCGCTAGAATTGGAGAAAAATTTTATGTCCCCGATTTTGATAAAAACTTGGTTTAAAGCTAATTTGGACCTAGCGAAAACGATGGCATTGGTTAAAATACGATACGATTAACGGTTTTCAAGGTATCAGACCCATAGTGCTAAAATTCCAAACTGTATGAAGTGAGAAGGCAAAATTTTGAAATGTGTTGGTTGGACGTCAAAATAAACCTGATTTTCGTGCTGTTTGGATCAAAATTAGCCTAGAAAATGATTATTATTAAAATCGAGAATAAAAATTTTCGTTACTTTTTTCACATTTTTTGCAAGGGGTACCCCTTAAAAAAATCGCTACAATTGGAGAAAAATTTTATGTCCCCGATTTTGATAAAAACTTGGTTTAAAGCTAATTTGGACCTAGCGAAAACGATGGCATTGGTTAAAATACGATACGATTAACGGTTTTCAAGGTATCAGACCCATAGTGCTAAAATTCCAAACTGTATGAAGTGAGAAGGCAAAATTTTGAAATGTGTTGGTTGAACGTCAAAATAAACCTGATTTTCGTGCTGTTTGGATCAAAATTAGCCTAGAAAATGATTATTATTAAAATCGAGAATAAAAATTTTCGTTACTTTTTTCACATTTTTTCCAAGGGGTACCCCTTAAAAAATCGCTAAAATTGGAGAAAAATTAAAAAAACTTTGTACCCCTTAAAAAACTTTGACTCAAAATTTTGAAAGGGGTACATTTAAGTAAAAATTCGTTACGCAAGAGCTGCTTCAACTTAGCGAATTAAAATACATAAATCACTTTCTAGCGGTAACAATTTTAGTCTGATCAAAATGAAATGTCGTTTATGACTTTAGTATTTGCATGGCCAATTTTATTAATATATGACATACGTCAAGGGGAAATGTGGGCATAAGGAAAGAATAATACACAAATATAAAATATCTCTCTTAATATTAGAACAATCGTAAAATGCGTAAGAAAAGAAAGTTGTAGAAAATCAAATTTGCTACAATTCATCACCTTATCATTTTTGCTCAAACTCTAATGTGTACAGTGATATTAAGGAATTTAATATCAATCTTGAACCGTCAATATTTCTGTAAATATTAGTGTAACAGAAAAAATGATAAGAAACAAAACTACAGTAAAATTTACTATCTAAAACTTTACTTACAAATTTTTCGTTTTTTCGAATAATAAGGGAGATATGTCAAATTTTGTGTTTCTCCCTCCCTCTAAACCAAGGCAAGCGGAAAGGGGGCTTGTCCAATTTTACCCATTAACGAAATTGACCTTTAGAATACCAAAAGCGTCTCAAATACCAAATTTCCTTTTGATGAAATGAAAACTGTGACCGCTAGAGTGATTACAGACACATATATATATATATATATATATGTCCATAGATATATATATATATATATATATATATATATATATAAATTTTACAGATGGTGATTTTTGACATCTACTAGGTAGGATCGATGGACATTTGAAGAAATTTTTGCGAAATTTTGATTTCGGTACGGGACCAATAGCTCTATTTCCTTTCAGGAAATTTGCTAAAATCAATTATTTAAAAAAAAAATCTTCCTCCAGCCGGATTTGAACCAGCGACCAATGGATATCTATATCTTTTGAATATATTTTTTCTTCAGACTTAATTTACAAATATCAATATTTAAGGCTAACTAAGAATTTTAACGTAATTAGATTTAAACTAGATAGCCTATAGCCTTCTTCATGAATATGGCTATCTAATGCAAAAAGAATTTTTCAAATCGGACTGGCAGTTCCAGAGATTAGCCAAACAAACAAAATTAGTTCAAACAAACAAAAAACTCTTCAGCTTTATTAAATTAGTATAGATTATTGATAATTATACTATACTATGCATTTTCAGTATTATTTAATTTATGATCAATGATGCTTATAGTTAACTAAGGTTAGTCAATTTAATATTGTTAAAAACTATATTATGTTTAGTTGTTTAGTTATTATTTATATGTATTTGTTAGTATTTTTTGGTACTTGAAAGTCACAATAAATGGACAAATCGTCGTACAAGTAGTTAATTCTTCGATTTAATTTGTTGTCCAAAAACCTACGAAATTTCTTCAATAAATTCAATAATCTCCCTATACATATGTATATTATACAACCCAAGATGTTTCATATAAATATTCCCACTCATAATTAATATTTAATGTTCTCGTTAACCATGTAGGATATTTTCAGAAAAAACTAATTTCATTAGAAGACAACACGACAAGGATGTACAACAACAACAATATACTCCTGTTCAATAAAATTGAACAGACCCGAAATGTTAATTTTCTTACATTTCATAAAACTCCTCACTTTTGTAACTCTCTGTACAATGATTTATTTATAAACAAAGATAGGTAGTATATATTTTAAGTGTGATAAAAGAAATGTAAGTATAGTAAAAAACATTTACTACAAGAATAATCAAATTTGTGAGAAACTGATTCGGTTCAGATCTGTTCACTTTTATTGAACGGGAGTGTACATACACTATTGTACATACATTGGTCGTGTTCAGTTTAAATTACATACAAACTAGGTTTTTGTACCATTGTTGCATTGCAACAGTACCCACAGCAGCAGCATACATGTCTACATGTTATAAATTTAGTTTTCTATCTTCATCGTTGATGTTATAATAATTAAAACAAGTGTTACAACAACACAAACTGTTATGTATATGTATCATTTATTGTTTTGTTTTATTTCGTTATATGTGGCGATAGTTGTTGTGGTAGTGGGACTGGTAGGAAGCTCACAATTTAGAGGACGGGTAATGGTGTTGTTTTGTATAATATTAGTTTATCTATGCGATGCTAGCTAGTTATAAATTGATGTTAATGGATACAGAATGATTCGTATAACATTGATAGTGATGTATCAGAAGATCTATTAATGTTTATTCAGACCATGTTTAAACTACTATTTTCGTAGAAGCGATTGGGATAAAACATACTATCAGAATTTGTCATGGATTTGATTTTTCTAAGGAACTCTTTATGATCCTTATTCTGAGGGGTTATTATATACACCGTGCATATTTGCCCTGCCTAGAAAAACTTTTGGAACAAAAGAAGAACCACGCCAGATAAAGCTGATCAGGATCGATGTTACGCAGAATATGTATCTGGCGGCAAGACTTTCACGATGTGGACTTGATATGGTTTTCTCCAACAATTCTTGTATGCATCTTTTTTCCCATATCTATTATAGTTTCTGATATCTCTTTATCTATTATCTTCTTATTTGAAAAAAAGTTGCATACAAAAGTTGTTGGAATTAAAATTTAAAAACACACTATTGATGTATTTTCTTGTACTTATTATCGAAGTTATGTGCGATAAAATTTTTGGGTGTAGGGCAACCTCCTGTCGGATCAGGTTCTCGCAGCATCTCCTAATTAAATGGACATCTTTTCCGGTGCTATTGTAATAGATTTTAAAAAAAGTTTCAGACAAAAATTGTTGAAAGTAAAATTTTATGAAAAAAGTATTCACGTTGTTGGCTCATGTTCTCGCAGTGTTGCTTAAGCAAGCGATTGGAATCTCTATATATACTATCTTTTATACTATATACTATGTATTATATTGTCGCGGTATCTTGGTTCTCTTTAGGCTTAAAAGGAGCGCTGTCGAACCTACAACAGATTCCGATACTCAACACACACAAAAAAAACAAAATATTAGTAAAAGTGTTACTAAATATCTGTCAATTGATAACACGCACTTTTGAAAGAAAAAAATAAATAAATAAAACAAAAAACTCTATGAAAATCAAACCTAATATTTATTTGATTTCAAAAAAAATTGAATTTGAATTTAATTTTTTTAAACAATGTTTAATTTTATAACTTTGAGTATATTCGAACAATAATTTACTTTAAACTGACTTAATCGAACAATCGCTTTTTTAATAACTCCGATCTTATTCCAACAATGGTAAGTTTTAAACTGAACGATTTCAAATTTAAACTTATCTTAATCGAACAATGCCAAATTAAAAACTTATTTGAAATCGGTAAATCTCTGCGTTTTATATGGTCCTGGATTATTCTAGAACAGTGCTTGTTTGCATCAAATAGAAAATATATTGTTTTTTTGAAAGTAAATTTTTTTTTCTATTATAGATGTTTCTAGAATATTCAGTTACGTTTCATCCATGGCCGTATTCAAAGGGGTCAGCAATTGACAAAATTAATAATATGGATCGACTCGGCTCCAAACCCGTACAATACAATAAAAATAAATGCTTGTCAGTGAGTTAAGACGTAACTCACTGACCCACCGGCTCTGTGTCATATACATTGAATATTTACCTGTCTCTTTTTACATAATAATTATTTACTTCACTTTAAATTGTTTACTATAAACATTAGTTTGAACAAAAATAAACATATACTTATTAATACTTCTTTCGTAAATAAATTATATCTAATTTTTTTCAATTTTTTATTTTTTTGAAGAACTCTGAGGAGAAAAATATTCGCATCTTAAATCTTTTACTTTTGCTTTCCTTTTATATTTAGAACTTTAACTTTAGAAAAAGTCTTTGGTCCAAAAATTATTTTAAACAGTTTTTAACACAACAATATATATACTATACTATCGACGCTCCTACTACTTTGATAACGAAAATTACGAGGAAGCAATAAATAGTCCAAGCATCCATTTACATGCAGTGTTATAGTGAGAATATTTTTTACTAGGAATGCACATTGCAGTTGGATCATTCCCTGTATATTCGTAGTTTATACGTGGGAGGTGTAACTGTAATACACATCATATGTGTATGTAATATTATTATCATACAAATAATAACTGTTCACAGTGTTTTACAATAAACAAGATGGCACACAACAACAGTCACATATACATATAAACTACAACTATATGATTAATTTATTTATATTATTAAAATATATGTATGTATATGCATATAATATATAACATATGATGATAACTTTAGACTTATTCATGTAACTAAATACCAATTTATTATCTACATGTATGCATGATATGCTGTACTTTATTAATGTTAAATATATAATATTATTATCTTAGACTACAGTATACAAAATGTTGTTGTTTACACTTATGTAATGTTTCAAAATTATTTACTACTAAGATTTTCAAATATATGCATAGGTAAATTATGTAATCCTAGGTGTAATATCATATTTATATAGTATATTTATTATATATATATATATATATATATATATATATATATATATATATATATATATATATATATATATATATATATATATCACAAATTAACAAATATTAAGCTTGAAAAAAAGGATATAAATTTATTCGCAGAGGACAAAACATTGATTTCTGATAACATAGAACTGCAAACTATGATAAACCAACTTAAAAAAGTAATCAAGCTAGTAGGCTTATCAATAAACGTTTCGAGGACAAAAGTTGATGCAAATGTCGATCGAGATGTCCAAAAAACACTAGGCAGCAAAATAATTGGCAGCAAACAAGAGTCGATAAGTTTCAACACATTGTTGAAATAGAACATCCTTGTACAGGATGTGCGTGAAAAAATATGCCTAAAACGGAAAACAAATGACACCTGTGGGCTTCCTACCTTGACGTACGGATACCAGCTTTAATCGAAAAAAACTATCAAAAATTGAGAACAAACCATCGCATTATGGCACGATCCCCTTGAATGATTAAACGCAGCGTTAGCATAATCTGCTCTAAAATTCGCAACATAAATATTAGTATATGTTAATAAACTGGAAAGGAATTCGGCATGGACAGAAGAAAAGAGACCGTTAAGAGAAAAGATGGAGGGACGAAATTCTAAAATATTCCAATACAAATGGGATAAATGCAGCACAGTTTAGAACTTTGGAAAATTTTGGAGAAGTCCTTGGTCCGCATAAACAGTGTTTACAGACAGCCAGACAGACGGATTAATTAAGCAATTATACCAAAAAAATTTTTTTACTGGTAGTATTATCAACCGTTGCAAAGCCGAGACTAAACTTACTATATCCTTATATAAATTGTATACACCGCGTATAAAAACATTTAAAAATTCCACATAGGAAGTGTCATGACTCATGCATTTGATTAATAAAACTTTACAAATAATATAAATTTAAAACATTTAAAAACTCCAAAGAGTTAGAATTAGTTTAAATTTGCATTGTTCTTCATTTATTTATAATTATTTAGGTAAATTATAGAAACAAAATTTTTTTCGTTTTTGTTATAATTTTATTTATACTCACTATTTGGCCTGTGTTTAAAAATTGATAAAACTATTTTCGTTTTTTAATGCATTTTTTTAAAAATATTTTCATATGAGCAAATTTATTCCATAAAATCATTATAATAATAATCATTTATTTATTAAAACAGCGATTTATGATATTACCTATATATCCTACGATTTGTTTTAGAATTCCTACGCTTTACCGTTATCAATAATCCATGGCAAAGCGTTTGAATTCTGGAACGAATTGTACGGATTCAACATCAGTATGAATAATTGGCAACATCATATTTCGGTAAGTAACAATATCCAAAATTAATTTATAATTATTAAAAATTACATTCTTCATAATTGATAGAATCATTTACATAACAAAATACCTTTTATTAACAATATTAAGTTTTCTATCGCTGACCAAATAATGGGGCTACCTGAACATTTATGACCAATTAGTGACCAATTAGATGGTACAATTGATTTTTCGAAATTCCATGGATAGGGTGCTTAAAGTTTTGTATGAACTTGAAAAAATTAAAAGATCAATAAAAAGTTTTCTATCGCTGACCAATTCATGGGACTACCTGACCATTTATGACCAATTAGTGACCAATTAGATGGTATAATTGGTTTTTCGAAATTCCATGGATGGGGTGATAGCATCCTGGAGCCAAAATTATCATATCTATTATATAATGTACGGTGTCATTTCAAACTCTCGTTGTTGCTAGACAAGAAAATATTTTTTCTTGCATAGCAAGAAAAAATATTATTGATATATTTTTATCAATAATATTTTTTATTTTTTATATATTTCAATTCTTGTCGAACATATAGAAAGTTTTTTGAAATATTTAACTCTGCCTCAATGTGTCTTAGATTTTGAAAACTTGATCGTTTGATATTACTGAAAAAGGAAGCGGAATATTTAAAATGATTACGATACATCAACTTTTGTATATTTCGAAAATAATGAAGAAATCATTTGAATCAAATAATGTTAAAATTTTATTTTATAATTTTGAAATATGAATTTTTCATTCTAAAAATTTTGCATTGTGAAAGAAATCCAATTTTGCAATTCCAATTGAGTCCAATTTTGCAACGTACATATAAACTGTTGCAAATTTTACGAGTTCATGAAATGGCAATCATTCCCTTTGGCAAGGGAAAGCCCCATTTGATTTCGTTTTTGAGTTATCCATTTTTGAGTTATCTTCTCTACAGAGAGACTGACGGACAGACGGATGGACATGCGGAAATGAACTAATTGGGTCATTTATTCATCTATCCCAAAAATAGTTAAGTAGAGTCTTGGTACATTCAATGTACCCGAGATCCGGAATTGCATTTGAAAATTTATTATGATAATAAAAAGTTCTTAATGTCGATTTGATTGGTCATTTAAATTCTGATAAAAATAAAATACCATTCCTAATATTATTCCAGTATAAGGAAGTTATAGTCATTGGTCCGAAAATTGAAATCAAAATTTCCACAATATTTCAAACGTTTTGAGGTCACTAGAGTCTATTGACACCTTTTTTGAAAGAAATGTGCGTGAGTGGGAAATTTCGCAAGTCGTATATACTTCCTTCGTGCACAAAATCTCGCGATCGAAACTTCTTTGGGATGTCAATGGAACCATATTAACGTCAATATGATCTGAATAATTTAATCAAGGGTAACGAGCGTCTTAGAGAGAAGAGGGGGCACAAATTTTGGAATACTCCCCTTAATATTAGAAAAATGGGGAAATTCATCATAAGTAGTAAAGTTGTAGTAAATATATTTTACTAAAATTAGTATAATATCCATTTTTTTCTGTATCTTTTGTAACATATACAGAAATAGTATTGATTTTATGTTCTCTAATGTTAACTAATAATAATAATTATTATTATATTTATAATAATGATTTTTTTTCAAATTAAATTAAACAAGTGAATGATAACAGAAATCTGTATGATTTAATGGAAAAAATTTGTTATAGAAATCTATTTGTTTAGGATATTTACAGCTTTTAGTAACCAATTTAAAAAAAAAAAGTTAAAATAAAAACAAAAACTAGTAAGTTGATCGTGTTGATGTCATGGGGGCCACTTAGAAATGTAACATTCAGAGACAAATCTAACATAGGGCTTGCCTGGAACTCATTTCATTTGTAGGTTTATATTTTCTACCGACAACACTAAAACAAAATATAGACGGACATACTATGAATGTGATAGCAATAAGCACGGATGGAACACTATGGAATTGACGCGAAAGAACTGTGAAAAGAAGCGAAAAATCTCATGTAGATTATAGAAACGACTCTAATCGACCCCAACAATGTTAATGGACTTTTTTAATCAAACTTATTAATTATTTCCAATATTTTTTACACAAATATTTACTTTAATAATTGTTATCAATCATTCATATTTTGTTACATAGTTATAAAATTTTATTTGTTTATTGATTTTTAAATGGTTTTTATATAGACGTCTGCCTTTTAACAACTACATTTTTAGTTTATAAATTATAAGTTATGGATGCATTAGTGGAAACATTAAGGATAATAAAATATCATTTATTATTATAAATCATTATTTAAAAAAGAAATAAAATAAAAACATGCTTTATAATGCACACTATAATTATATGAATAATTATATGTAATTTAATATACACATTATACATTCTATGATCGTATATTCTGCTTATAATTTATTATGGATCAAACTCTATGCCATGATATATATTCATCATACTGTATTTTCTTATGAGTATGAATGGGTCGAAAAATTCTACATTGTTTTTTCAGTATTTCATATATATATATAATGTCTCATATTTAATTATGAATCTCAGGGATAAATAAAAATAACCAGCAAGATAACGATGATGATTTATTAGAAAGTATTTAAATTAAATAATAGTATTTTATTTCACTTCTGTATATCGTATTGGCGGAGGATGGCCGCGTCTTGTGGAGGTTCTGCGGTTTTTTGTAGTTGGTAGCATTAAGTTATGGTGCACTCACTACATTGTTTTATATAGTCTTAGGGCTTTGTCAAAATGTCAAAAGATATTTTGTTTCGAGAACATTTTGTCTGGAGTATTTTGTCCGGAGATCAAAACGCATGGTATCATATAGAATGTCTCTTACATAATGATGAATTTTTCGGATAACTAAAAATAAAATGAGGATCAATAAAAAATCATTTAAAAATACCAAACATACCCTCGGTTAAACATTCGCAGTTTTTACCCGAGGATAAATTTTTCCAAGACAAAACTTCCTTTGATAAATAGGAAAAAACGTAATAAATTAAAAATTTTACACTTAATTTTTTTCTACAGTAATCATAATGCAATACCTCAAAGTAAAACTCTCTGCAATAAATTAGCCAAGAGTCATGCCAATTAAGTACGATTTCTGAGGGTGATCGCCAAAAACCTTGGACATGATCAATCATTTAAAAAAAAAATACATTCTTTTCTCAAAATTTTATATTGATCTGTTCCGATCCATTCAGATTTTGAAAAATATGTCTAGATTAAAAATCATTCGTTATAATTTTATTTGAAACATTCGAAATCGGAATGGATTCGCAACAAATCGTCAACTGTAAAATTTTTGCAACAAACAGGACTATTTAGTGTCAATAATACGCCCCTGATATAGTAAAAATTTACAACGTGGTGTTGACGATAATTCATATACACTTTTTTTTTTTAATTTTGACCCCTTGCATTTCGATAACGAAGCATTTTAGACCTCTTAGAACTTTATATAAAATTATTCTAAAAATGTGGTTTACAAGTTTTGTACCTAATTAAGAGACATTCTGTATAACGGTTTATTGATTGTAACTGAAAATCAATGAATGGTCGTAATCTATGATATCATAAATGCTACCAAAGAAAATAAAAGTTTAATATCTATTTATACAATAATAGCCTTTTTTTTAAACTAAATTACTTTATTAATACCATAATAATAAATAATATATTTACTATGTGATTACAGGTATGGAAAAAAACGTTTAAATATCACTTATAATTATATCAAAAATAAATGTATGGCTAGTAAAAGTTAAATTACTTTAATAGTTTACGAATTATTTGTTCTATAATATTAATATGAAGCTTACTGAAATTGATACCAAGAATTCGCAAAAAATTAATGGTATTTCAGCTTATTTTACCGGTTTATACTGCCGATTACATTGTGGTTTGACTTCATTAGATAAGTAGCATTCCAGCCCCGACTTCTTGCCGAAATACGCCCAATTGGTTGTTATAATGGTGTCCTTGATATACAACACACATTTTAATTATACACATTTATATGAACCCTCCGAGAGATACTGCATATTAATATAAAGATTATCAATTATAAAGTCTATAACCAAAGCGAAATCAGTCCCGAGTTGTTAAAAGTTGCTAAAAGCGAAAAAGAATTGGGAGGTTCCTGGTTTTATTTTCAACGGAGTTGTCAATTAAATTAATAAAAAAATAAAAATAACAACTAATGGAGCGGTTACTTGACTAAAATGTAGGCGTATGGACAAGATCGAAAGTAACCGGCTTTGCTTGTGAAGGTTTTCTGCAGTTTCCTTTAACAAACTTCAGATGAATACCTACCAATTCGTGACTAGCATATAAATTCCTTGCGCTCTACCCACATCCTTAATGTATAAATAACACAATGGACATTACGCTCTAATTGTGCTCCGTCGGGGGCTGCCGCAACAGCTTAACCTAAACATAACCAAAGGCAACACAAGGTTTTTGAAACTATATTTCAAAATTTTTCCTAATTCGTAGATAAATTATTTCTATTATACAAAATACGAATTTATTTTGCAAAGTAGTCATTATCAGTATGAATTAAATAAAAGTAATTAGTTTTCATTAATTACGAAGATATATTATTCGTTGCTAAATTGGTGTTTGAGACACGAACTGTGAATGGGCTAAACCAGAGCGTGCATCCCCATCCATCTATATATGATATCGTGACTCATCTTTGATATTTCATTGATAGAAAATATTCATCTATTATTTTTACAAACTAAATAATTTGCCAATATCCTAGGTAGTAACTCTTGATTGCAAAATCATGTATGTATATAGCACTTTTACACACTACTTTGTATTTTTATGCTTTTTTGTATATGTAAAAAGTCAAATAAACAGTTCATACATTGACAATGTACTCAGTGTATATCGGGCAATCAAACAAAGAACTCAGTTAGTTAATATTTTCACTTGTTCTTAATAACACATATTAACCAGAATGTGGGTAGAAAAAAAATTTAAAGCTTGTATTAAAATAAAAATCGTATATGATTTTAAAAACATTATTTTTTTTATATTAAATTTAAAACAACATAAAACCAAAGTTAAATTTGCCAACATCCACATGAAACAGACAAAAACATATAAGATAAAGTTATAAAATATTTTCACTGTGTGTATGATGAATGTGGCTGCAACGGATACAAATTAAAACGAATCATGATGAATATGAAATTGAAAACTATGTAAATTTTCTATATATTTTTCTTTGCAGCGGTTTTTAGTTTTAACTTTTGGTTAAAACAACTATTATGATATGTTGTATGTGGTCGTCATAACTTTAAATAAGGTATAAAATTTGTATGCAGTAGCTACCAATTTCCATAGATTAAGTTATTTGTACTATATATTCCAGTCCTATACTTGTACAGAGAATTTTTAATTCTTGAAATTTATACCATTTCTCAATCAATAATAATCCAATGTAGAAATCAGTCAGTCAAAGAAAATGTCGTTTGAAAATTGAAAATTGAAACTTTACTGGAGTTTATATTATAAAATATATTTTTCTTTAATTTTCTCTACAGCCCGTCATCGACCGTAGTAATATGTCGGCGGTCTCGCGGGTTTAAGCTAAAGGAAACGGGTAAATATGGAAGGGGAACATATTTCAAAGTAGAATACAACTTATTTTAACTATATTTAAAAAATAACCATTACTTGGAAGAGAAATTTTATAGAGATTTCATCTCGTAATCTAAATAAGCTAAAAAAGAATATTTGTGATTAAAAATTTATCTCGTCATTTTTCTCTGTATTAAAAGGACAAATAGTTTTTTTATCATATAATTATCATGTCCTTGCTTATTTTCCATTTGAAATTTGTATAATATTGCTACGCCTACTATAATAAAAATAATTAATGAAGACCAACACTTATATGTTAAGAGCAATAAAAAGAGAGATAGATATATAACAATATAGACTTATAACAAAACTATTTTTTTGGCAATTAAAAAGAGCTAAAATAATATTCAGGTATAGATTATAGATTTACGCCTACTATAATAAAAATAATTAATGAAGACCAACACTTATATGTTAAGAGCAATAAAAAGAGAGATAGATATATAACAATATAGACTTATAACAAAACTATTTTTTTGGCAATTAAAAAAAGCTAAAATAATATTCAGGTATAGATTATTATCATGTATTCATGTTTATTTATTAATATTAAGTAATTCATAATACATAAACCAAATTTTATAAACCAATATATTAACAATAGCAAATGGAGATCAGTGGCACTAGACAACTATTTGTGAATTATAATTGTCGTTCTGCATATTACACCACGATACACTTGTTGGTTATCACTGATTTAATTCCACACCTCTAAATAAAATTACAAATGGACTAAAAGTGGGGGAAACATTTATATGTTTCGTTCCCTTTATTTTGAAAATAGACTGATCCACTCAAACTGTGACAATATTCGTGGGTTCAATACAAACGAACACAGTTCTACCAATGTTGAAATGATCTTTAAATAGTAATCAATATTTTACAAACTCTCAATAAAAATATACACGTACATGTATGTAAGTACAGTAGGTGGTAAAACATGTACCATTTTATTTTGTGTTTGTTTTGTTATTAAGTTTTATAACATTTCATATATAGAAAGATGGAGACACATTTTCCAGTACAATAACCACTGAATTTAATGCTCCAATGCTAATTAAGGTTATGTAGCATCATCATTATCATCTACAATGAATTCTACCTACCATGTACGTACGCTTTAGGTACGTTTCTGACTTTAGGTAAAATGTAAGACTTGAACCATATTACATTTGATGATATTACTATATATTTATATATATATATATATATATATATATATATATATATATATATATATATATATATATATATATATATATACATAAAATTAAATATGTTCGTGATAATTGATTTTCTGGTCTTATATTAAATCGATTCAAATTTTCGACAAAAAATGAAAACTGTGAACTTTTAGTGTTGATTCACTTTATGGTTTTATGTTTTAACTTCTCTCGGTTCGATTTCGCTTCATCAAAAAATAAAATAAAAATAGATAATCTAGCTACGCATTCATGCTATATGTTACGTTAAAAAGTAATTACAACCACGCTTCGATTTAATTCCATTATTTTGGCATGTGACACTCACTTTCTTTGATAATATTTATGTTTTCCCTTTGGAAATCATTGAAGAACGACACTTACAAATTTCACAGCGAAAGTTTAATAATTAACAATCAAATACGTGTGTTTGTTAAAGTTTCGTGAGTCCGTAACTTTATGCAATAAACTGTTAAACTAAAAAATCGAATACCATACCGTTTTATTTCGAATTGATTTCTTTTCATGTGTGACTTCTTAAATTCCAAATAATCAGTAACATTGGTGAAATTGGTATCAAAACACCTTAATACAGTGCTCCACATCTGGACTTTAATTTCGAAAAGTTCCCTAATACGCATATTTAAGAAACGGATCATTGAAAAATCGTGATTTACACTTTACTATGAAACGATTATATCACTCCAACCCCAATTATAAACAAAATTCGTTACGCAGGAGCCGC
This sequence comes from Nineta flava, assembly GCA_963920215.1. NCBI lineage: Eukaryota > Metazoa > Arthropoda > Insecta > Neuroptera > Chrysopidae > Nineta > Nineta flava. The sequence continues at coordinate 92,616,264 of OY986041.1, forward strand.
GTCAACTTTGCGAGTTTCCTTATAATACATTAATTACTCTCTGGCGACCACAATTATAGTCTAATCAAAATGAAATGTCGTATCTGATTATTAATAAATGGCATAGGTCAAGGGGAAAAAGAGCATAAAGAAAGAAGAAAACACAATATATATAATATCTGTCTTAATATTAGAATAATCGAAAAATGTATAAGGAGTAAAGTTGTAGAAAATCATGTTTGCTACAATTCATTAAATTATCATTTTTTCTGAATCTCTAATGTTTGTGTATCTCTAATGTGTAATTTGTGAGATATTTAGAATTTTAACTTTCAATCTTTAATTGTAAATATTTCTGTAAATATTACTTCCTATAAATTTACTTCCTATAAATTTTTCGATTGTTCGAATATTAAGGGAGATATGTCAAATTATGTGTTTCCCTCTCCCTCTTAACCCCCCTTTCCCTTGCCTGATTTTACCCATTAACGAACTTGCTTTTTGAATACCAAATGCGCATTAAATACCAAATTTTATTCCAATGTTGTGATCGCTAGAGAATATATATATATATATATATATATATATATATATATATATATATATATATATATATATATATATATACAAATTTTAGCGATAGTGACTTTTAACATCTACTAGGTAGGATACAAAAACAAGCATTTCCTTTGGAAGAAATTCGCTAATAATAGTTTTTTATATTTTTTCATGACGATATTGATTGATTCTCCAGTACATTTAATTAATATCCATCCATCCATCTGCTTTTACAAATACTTGATATTGTTCATAACACGATGAAGAATATTATTTAAATAATTAAAACTTATTTCCATTTTTTTAATGCAAATTTTTTTCCCTTAATTATAAATCTTATTTCGAAGATTTTAATATAGCTAAATATAAATATTTTAATAAATATAGAATAAACGTAGAAAATGTAATGGGTGTTTCATTTCATTTGGCATAGCTAATTTAAGTTTAAATCTTTAATATTTTTGTCATATATTTTCGAGAAACTGTTTATATACTTTTCATTCAATTCAAAATTATGTAACTACCTATTTTAAGATAATGTCAAGGTCAGTTTAGGTTTCTTAATGGACATTATCTATTTGTGGTCTCTGCGTCAAAACGATATATATTTGACAATATGTTTTTCATTTTAATTAATCGTTCCACGATTATTTGACAAAAGAAAAATACTTAGAAAACTTAGAAAACAATAAATATAACTTCATATTTATTTCGATTAAAACTCGAAAAACTCGAAAGATCCAATAAAAAAAAAATTCAACGTGAGGTTAAAAATAGTTTTAGTGTAGGTACGTAAAAAAGGTGTTTGCCATATATATCGTATATTTCTATTATGCCGGCAGTACACACTCGGCGAGACATTCGTAAGGCGACTAGCCGCGTGTGGAGCTGTGTACACTCTCGCCGAATTTTCGGCCGGCAATACAGTTCATGTCGATTAGTCAACGTGACTTGGCCAGAAATTACGTTGTTATACCTGAAAAATGGCATTTTTAAATTAAAAATTACGGAGTAGTAATTTTTTGATTAATCTATTAAAAATAATTATTATTCAAATGTGTAATGACACTATAAGAATTAAAAAAAGTATTCATAAATTTATGCAGTTTTTATTTATTTTCGTGTTTAAATACTATTAAGATTAATGGGTACAATTAAAGCGGTCGATAGTTGAATATTTAAAAATGCTGCTTGAAAGTTGAATCGAATGTACACGAGAGTGTCCTTCATGCTGGTGTCAAATTTATTCACTACTCGCTTTCTTTGACTCGGTGTAAAAAAAAAACCAACTTTTAAAGGGGCGTAGACGAGGTAAGACGAGTTGACACAAGGTAAACCGAGCATTGTGAGTACACTCTCGTGGTCGTTATGTCTCATTTTACCTCGCCGAATGTGTACTGCCGGCATAAAAAAAGATTTCTGCTTCAAGTTATGTAACTTTTATCACAAAAAACTCAAAAACTAGACTTAACCTTGAATAAATTGATAAAAACAGGAGATTGTTTCTGATTCAATTTGTTGAAGGTTATATCATATTTTTGGTGTCCACAAAGTTACCAATTGAAATAAAACAACCTGTATATGTTTACATTATATATTTGAACAATTTTTTCTATTTGCATATATTTGCATATAATTAATTAAAACACGTTAATAAAACCATTGTTAGTTTCAATAAATATATTGAAGAACATCAATTCAAGAGTCTTCTCGTTGATTTAAATGCAAACAAAAATAATTATCTAAGGTTATGTTTTAGTACTCATATTCTATATTTTCCATTGAAAATATAGAATGGTTTTTAATTTTTCAATATAAAAGTGGATGAAAAATAAACTTTATATAAAATATACTTATAGATACAGGATCAATAAAATTTCTTATCACGTTGCAAATTGTTCCAGAGGGCAGAAAAGTGCATTAGAACAAAAGTAACGAACGAGAGAACTTTTCGAGATAGCTTATCCTTATATGAATGTGTATTTCACAAGAATCAATAGAAATCGCACTGCCTTAAAAATAGCACTGTTTGCAATTTTTATCGTTACGATTATTTAGCTAGAAGAGTGTACGGCGTTGTAAACGGCATTGTAAACAAAGTTTTTCAATGTTTCTACTATTTGTATTTCCCCAATATATTGAATAGTCCTGCTAATATTATCTCGAAAAATTTTTTAATCAATATACCACTATTTATTTTGTCCACCGGACCCCATGCCCCAGGTATATCGATACTAAACTAAAACTTCTGACCATGCACATGCCGTAGACTCCAGAAAAACTATAAAAAGTTCAAAATTACAAACCGTTCCGAAGTTATGGATGTTTTCTGACCGTTCCAAACTTATAGAACCCGATCTTCAATATAGTTTCTATAGTATCTATAGAAACACCTACATTTACAAAATTTTGGAAATCAAATTATTTGTCAATAAATTTAAAATATGCAAAAAATTGACATTTCAACCTGTCAAAATTTAGAGAAAAATAATTATTTGACATAAATAAAAACACACAAAATATATTTCTCTTTCGGTTGCACACAATAAACAGCCATGTTTTTTCAGCCCCGTCCTCAGGTCAGTTCTCATGATTTTTCAATTTTAATTCAACGAATGATGTATATATTATAATATTATTAGTAAGAAAGCTGTGACATTAAATCTCGAAATGCCAGATTACATACATGACAGATAAAAATATGGTTCGGATTAAATTTCTCTAGTAATAAAAATGAAGAAACAAAACCTTAAAATTACAAAGGATATTAAAATAAAATATTTAACATGATCAAATAAAAAGTATGGATAGTAAACAATTTAAAAAAATGTGTAACCAATTTGTACACTTAAAGAACAATTGTGTCAATAATGCTGGAATGGAACATATAATAAGAAAATCAAAAAACGATCTAGAAAAATCCAGACGTAAAACGTTATTAAAAATTTAATTAAAAAATTGTGCTTTTGCAAAATAATTTTCCAGGCAAAGAATTTGATGATCTATCAAAATTAATACCAATTCGATATTTACCATTCAAACGACGTAGAAAACATGCAATTAATGTTAAGGAAGTAATGATACAAACAACCGCTGGAGCAACTGCCGGTATTGTTGAAATTGTGGTATGTCATCCATTGGATGTGATAAAAACGCGCTTTCAAGTTCAAACATTTACATCTTCAGTACGGTACGATGGTATGGTTGAATGTTTCAAAAAAATGTATAAAACAGAAGGTTTATCAAGTTTTTATAAAGGAGTCATTCCAGTGATTATATTGGAAACACCGCGAAGGGCATTGATGGTAAAATTAGAAAATATTCAAACTAAAAGAAAATTCAAATTCTCTGTAGAGCTCATAATTTAATATATAGCTCTGTAAAGCTCAAATCGATATAAACAATTATTAGAATGCATTGTTTAATGATGCATATATCTATCGTTAGTCTAATCTATTCTTTAGACTTTTCGAACTACCCACATACACGATAGCATTATAAGCTATTCGTACTTTTTTTTTATATAATAATTGAAATTGAACGCCGCATTTTTATGACGGACTCTTGTAGATCTCGTCAAAATAAGACAAATTTAAAGAATAAAATTGATTTTTCGCTTAGTTTTCGAGATATCGAATTTCAAAAATATAAAAATGCTAATTTTTTTTGCGATTGTTTTTTATAGACCTTGATAAAACAAAACCCCCAGTTTGTCAAACACGTCCCGAGACATCCATCCTTAGAATATCCTTAAAATCTTTTTTACCATATCAAACGTATTATACGCAATGCTATTTTTTTATATTATGGTCTATGATAACTATTCGAAACAAGTACTACAATCTTTCACTTCATCGGTCATATCTCGGGTTTGCATGTTTTTTGGCCCCCGTTCTAAAAGGCATTCAATATATTTCAGATAATGTAAAAATTAACGTTTTTATATTTTAGGAATTTGATCTCGAAAATTAATCGAGATATCGAAAAATTTTATTCTTTAATTTCGTCTTATTTTGACATGTTCTATAAGAACCTTTCGTCAAATCGAGGCGCCACAGAAACTGTAGAACTGCCAAATAATAAAACTTTTCCGTTATTATTTTCAATTAGCTTTGAGGAAACATCTTTTGGAGATTCTTTTCATGCTATCAAATCAAAAATGGTGCTCACATTAGTTTTTTTTTAGTTTATATGTTTTGAACATTATAAAGATCTGTTAACAATGTATCTGGCTGATTATCCAAATACGGTGAGTTCTAATAAATAAGTATAAAAAAAATATCTTTCACAGCGTGGCCCTTAACGATATCTGCCGACTTCTTAATATCAGTATTTGACAATTAGTATTTTAGAAAACAGTTAATCTTTTAAAGTGGTTTTGAAAATCTACATGTTCAAACTAAATATATAAATTTATGTAAAGGATGTATACAGGAATTTTACACATAGACACATCATTGGACATCAGCTTTGATGGATGATTTGTGGCTAAAGACCAATTAAACATTTTGAAAAAGTTTTAGGGTGTTCGATTTTGTACAAATTGATATCTGTTATTCAGATAATAATATAAAAAGATAACAAACAGAATTCGAAAGATATGCTAAAATAATTCATATTGAATAGGTTTGTTTTTTGGCTGGAGCAGCATCCGGTGCAATAGATACTGTTGTAGCAAACCCTTTAGAAGTAGTGAAAGTAGTATTGCAAACTGAATTTGGTAAATCAAATCGAAAAATACTTGATACATTAATACAAATTAAGAACGAAGGTGGTTATGGTTTTAGCGGCCTTAACAAAGGTTTTGATGCATGCCTATTTCGTAATGCTGGTTATGGTTTTGCATATTTTGGTGTATACTTCACTTTTATTTCAGAAACATCAAGGCTATCTGTAAGTGTGATGAATTTTATAATGAAAAGAAAGAAATTTTATTAGAAAGTTTTTAGGACCCGGTACAGGAATTATGTCGTAAAATTTTTGCTGGTACTTTACCGGGTGCAGTTGCAACGTGTTTGGTGACACCATTTGATGTTATTAAATCAAGAATACAAGGCCCACCAGTCAATCCACCTGAAATTAAATATAAATATCTGTTTTCCTCTCTTAGAGATGTGTATAAAGAGTTTGGGTAAATTTTCACATTTGTTTTAAATTATTTGATGACATTTGGAACAATCTTTAATTTAGAGGATTTCATAAAAATCGTTACTTTTTATATGTAGCAAACCTATGGCCCTACCGTAAAACTTAGCATCTACGCTCGAATCAGTATGTCCTAATATTGATAAATTTCCTTGAGATTACATATTTATCTTTTTCTAAAAAAAATTTTACGAAAAAAAATGGAGCTATAAAATTAAAGTTCAGTCAAAGATAACAAAATCATATTATGATAATATTGGCATTTGATAGCGAAGTTGACTTATTTCACCTTAGTTAGAGCAAACATAAATAAGATGCTTTTATAACTAACTATAAGCATACACTTTTATTGATTTTATATGTTACAGTCATTAAGTATAATTAGTCATTTAGATAGAAGAGTGAATGATATCAACGTTCAAAACATTCGCCATTCGTCTTATTTTTAAAACAAGATTTATTTATAAATCTACTAAATATTTCTCAGAATGTTTATAATTATTAATTTTTAAATGAATGGTTAATCTTTACAAGCATATTTTAAAAACTGAGTTAGATGATATCTCACAATTTTATTTCTAGTGCCTTATTTTTTTGCTAAAAATAAGATTAGAAAGTGTAAGTTATTGCAAAATCAATAAATTTTAAATTTTAGCAGAGAACCTGGAAAAAAAATTTAATAGTCTCTGAATTCAAGTGTCTGAATCAAGCTGAATTCAAAAGCCGAATCACTCGTTTTCAATACCTATTTTCATTTCTCAATTTTAAATTATAAATATATCGTTTCTAGAAAATTTTCTGATCTTTAAGAATTTTCTATTTCCGATATATACAATAGTTTTTGAGATATTTACAAAAAACAAAACTCCCTTTTTTACTAAATTGTTTATAACTTTTGCATTTTTTTTACGCGGGAGTTCAACTTATTCACAAACTTTCTAGATACAATTACGAATTGAATGACACCTTTGGTCATAATTTTCTGATAAGGCAAAGTGGAATTCGCAAAAAAGGCACATGTTTACTAGTCTTCTAAGGGAATGCAAAACAATACCAATGAATGTTATTTTGTTTTATAGATGGCGTGCTTTATACCATGGTTTTATACCTAAAATGTTAAGATTAGGACCTGGAGGTGCAATTTTAATGATTGTTTACGAAAATATTGTTTCAAACTTGCATTCAATACATTATTAATTAAATTTGAAAAACTGAAAATGATTATTTTTATTCCAATTCATCATTGAAGATATTGAACAATAATTGATAATGGCAATTGTTATTTCGTTTAATACGTGTATCATTGTGTTTCATTGTATTTGTTATGTAAATTTCTCAAACTAAATAATTATAAAATAGCAGAAAATAAAATTAACACAATTATTGATATTTTTCTTAATTAGTATGTGTACTATTAATTTAGATTACATTAATTATATTTGGAAATAATTTTCGTTTGAAATTCAGAATACATCCCTTCATGGTGAGGTATTTTAATCGACTATGAGCCGATCGTAAGATGCTGTACCATTTCTGTAGAAACAAGCGAATGTATATATATATATATATATATATATATATATATATATATATATATATATATATATATATATATATATATACAAATTATTAACTCAGGTAGTTGTTGCAAATCTTCTTATAAAAAAAAATACAGACGAATTGAGAACATCCTCCTTTTTGAAGTCGAGTTAAAAAAGTACCACACGTACGCCACAAGACTTCCATATACAGGATAAAATACCAAACTTGACTATTACAATTATAACGTTCATTTTGAATTATATACGAATACAAAATTCAAATATCTTTACAACGACAAGTGTTATAGTATTAATATAATTTTGAACTTAAATTTACTAGGAACAGATATTCCAGTCAATAACTACAATTATTGCGGAATTTTTTAGTCACGCTAAAATTGCCTTGAAAATGGAATCGACTTTCTTTCCCAATAAATAAATTTCAATTTCAACGCACCAAAAATCCTCTCAGAAACACTCTTCATGGTCTAAGATCCGACAGTGAAAACCTTCCCTCATCCGTTAATTGATTGAAATATTATTGAAAACGCTTATTGCAATATAAACAATTTGGCAATGTAATGTCTGCCAGGGTAGTTCTGCTGCAATTAACATTAATTAATTAATTAAAAATTGATTTTTTCATTATTAAATCCCTCACGTGTTAATTGAATTTTGCTTGTTAAATAACATAGTATACGATACGACAAATCTTGTAATAGCAGGCAGCGCTGCTTATTACTGCTACGGTTACCTGCAGCCAGGTGTTCAAACTTAAAGTAAACTTAGGTTACTTCCCTCATATGTTAATTGAAAATTTTTTAGCTAATTTAAAAGTTCAGAATAATTAGAATACATCCATAACTGGCAGCCGTCTTAAAATCCATTACAATCAAGTGCAGCCTATATAAGAAAATTAAAAAAAAATAGAAATTATAAAAAAATACCTTGTAGAGAGAGAGAGACTATTGCATTATTCAACGTAATAAACAAGGAAAGTATATGATCATGCGAATGTGAATCATGAATGTGAATTATGTATTCCGTTTATCATGAACTCTACACAATCCACTATTAGTCATAGGTAAAATATAGTAGTGGGTACTATTTGTATAAATACACTTAGAAATGGAGTAGGCTTTACAAATGCATGATCATATACTTTCCTTGTTTATTACGTTGAATAATGCAATAGTCTCTCTCTCTCTACAAGGTATTTTTTTATAATTTCTATTTTTTTTTAATTTTCTTATATAGGCTGCACTTGATTGTAATGGATTTTAAGACGGCTGCCAGTTATGGATGTATTCTAATTATTCTGAACTTTTAAATTAGCTAAAAAATTTTCAATTAACATATGAGGGAAGTAACCTAAGTTTACTTTAAGTTTGAACACCTGGCTGCAGGTAACCGTAGCAGTAATAAGCAGCGCTGCCTGCTATTACAAGATTTGTCGTATCGTATACTATGTTATTTAACAAGCAAAATTCAATTAACACGTGAGGGATTTAATAATGAAAAAATCAATTTTTAATTAATTAATTAATGTTAATTGCAGCAGAACTACCCTGGCAGACATTACATTGCCAAATTGTTTATATTGCAATAAGCGTTTTCAATAATATTTCAATCAATTAACAGATGAGGGAAGGTTTTCACTAATGCCGGATCTTAGACCATCAGTTACCACTCATAAACATCACTCTTTCTCCGTTTATTTTTGTTAGCGATAACAAAATTCAAGGTTCGATGTCATCATTGATTCGATCGAATCAAAATTATAATTTAAAGGAAAGGATTTTCAGCTATGTCGTTCACTGACTATTGAAACATTTTCCTGTATGAAAAATAATTTACGAGTTACAGCCCCCAAAAAAATATTTCATATTTTTGCACTTAAATATATTTCTTACATGACTTGCACGATGATGATTTCGTATTAATTTATTACAAAACATAAATAGGCTCCGGAAGTATTCATTGAAAACTATATCTTTTTTAAATTGAATATTTAAGTTTGCACTAAGCTCGGTACGTCGGTATTGCCAAAAGATCACAAGCAATTATCAGTAAATAATTTTTCGATAACAGTGAGAATAAATGCCAGAATACCAGTAGATGAGACTTTAGTAGTGGGTGCATCGATAAACTTTTACATCTATCCTTTTTTCATATTATTAATATCGAATATAACATCCATCGAATAAAATAATGACATTATGACCCAAACATCTTTGTAAAACAATTCTATCAAAAAATTTGGTAAAAATGTTATCAACTGCATACATTTACTAATTGAGAGAGCAATTATAAAAAAAATTCGTTATGCAGGAGCTGCTTCAACTTAGCGAATTTCCTTAAAATACATAAATCAATTTCTAGCGGTCACAATTTTAGTCTGATCAAAATGAAATGTCGTATATGATTTTAGTATTTGCAAGGCCAATTTTATTAATAAATGTCATACGAGAAGGGGAAATGGCATAATGAAAGAAGAAAACACAAAATACAAAATATCTCTTTTAATATTAGAACAATCAAAAAATGCGTAAGACATAAAGTTGTAGAAAATCATGTTTGCTACAATTCATCACCTTATCATTTTTTCTCAAACTCTAATGTGTACAGAGATAGTGAGGAATTTAGTTTTCAATCTTAAACCGTCAATATTTCTGTAAATATTAGTGAAACAGAAAAAATGATGAGAAACAAAACTACAGTAAAATTTAATACCTAAAACTTTACTTCTTATAAATTTTTCGATTTTTCGAATATTAAGGGAGATATGTCAAATTTTGTGTTTCCCCCTCCCTTTATTCCCCTCTTTCCCATCGTCCGATTTTACCCATTAATGAACTTACTTGATCTTTTGAATAACAAAAGCGCCTCAAACACCAAATTTCATTCCGATAAAATGAAAACTGTGACCGCTAGAGTGATTACAGACATATATATATATATATATATATATATATATATATATATATATATATATATATATGTATATATATATATATATATATATATATATATATATGTCCATAGATATATATATATATAAATTTTACAGATGGTGATTTTTGACATCTACTAGGTAGGATCGATGGATATTTGAAGAAATTTTTGCGAAATTTTGACTTCGGTACGGGACCAATAGCTCTATTTCCTTTCAGGAAATTCGCTAATAAAGAATTTTTATGATTACAGATATGCAATTGGGGAATGGCATTGTTCGAAACAATTCTGTAGATCAAATTATCTCTACAGTGTAAAAAATAAAATTGAGTTCCATTTAGTTGGCGATGAAATCAAACATTGAAGACAGTTGACAAACTTTACAGTTTTTGACAGTCTTCTGTACAATTTTTTTTACTGTTAAATTTTAACAGTAATATGGCACAACCAATTCTGGACAACCAATTCTAAATTATTCTGTTAATTTTTTTAAACGCTTATTCGGTTTTTACATTCAAAATCAATCAGAGGATTACTCTTAAGTTAAAAGAGTTTTAGCTGAAGTATTCCAACTTTTTAGTAATTTGCTGAATGGATTTTCCCTACGAAGAGTAATTAATGTAAATAGTTGAAACTATAATATTCGTTCATATAAAATGCAAAAATATCTAAAACTCTAAAATTTCAGATTTACAAAGACTATCACTTAGTTCCCAAACAATTTGAACATCGTAAATCGTTAAAAATGGGGAAAAAGAAGGAAGAACCACCACCGGAACCAGAGCCTGAGCCAGAACCAGAACCAAAACCAAAGGGCTTAGATGTGGGAGGATTTTTAAAGACATCGGCTCTAATAGCAAGTGCTGGAGGATTGGCTGGTGGTGTGGAATCTTTTGTGGCGTCACCACTTCAAGCAATTGTATCTAGATTAATAGTACAACCGATACTTACGGATCCGAGAAAAAAATGCAATAATATGATTGATTGTATGCATAAAATTCATAATGCAAATGGTGCATATGGTTTTTATAAAGATTGGCCAAGTCAATTGATTTCCAATATACCTAGAAAAGCGGTTTTAGTAAGTTGCACATTCATTTGATTTTCTTACCGATATGCGATTATATTGAGTTTCTAGGGCCAAAATTATAATATTAGTGTCACATTGGACGAACGATTTATACAGTATTTGATTTGTAATATAATTTTATAAAAGTCATGTGTGATAAAAGCTCATCGAGGTTATTATAGAATGAATTGCAAAGAGCAGTATAGTCGCGGATTTTGCTTTGTCGTTTTTTGATCAGCTCTCTCGACACTTAACACTTTTTTTTTATAATAATAATTTTGATCAATGCGATTTTATAATTTTTTATAATTGATGATTACTCAAAAAAAAATTAAACTATTAAAAAAATAAACCAAAAAAAAACTATAAAAAAAAAAAACTAAAAAATAAAAAAAAAAAACATTTAACTATACCAAAAAATGATACAAACGAGTTTAAAAATGTAGTATATGTTAACTTTTAATTGCGTTGAGCTTTATTTTGAACAAGTGCATATCAATTATTATTATTTATTGGAATATTTGATCTCATGAGATAGCTATCGGATTTGCTATCTCATGAGATCAAGTCGGTATTTATGCATTTTTGCTTTTAATAAAAAAACTCAAAATTTTCGTCATAAACAAAGTAAAAAGTTAATCGATAAACCCTGCCATTTTGCTACTTTCTCGCACGGACCATTAAACAAATGATTTAATATCCCGAGACAAACGTGTCCCATACAATTTTTCAAGTCAAGCATTTTTTGAAAAACGACTTATCTTAACGACGTCAGACTGACGTCTTTTTTAAAACTTGATAATAATTAGGTTACCTTTCTTAATCGTATATCGATTATTTCTGGTTCCCAGAACATTGAAGGTAGTTAGATCACCTTTTTTTTGCTTCATGTCAGTTTTTTAGCATAGTACCTGGAAAAGTTTTTTCAGAATCTAAACCCTGTTGAACAGATGTATTTTGGCATTAGTCAAGTATGCCGAAACTGTTATTAAGATTGGTGCGATTCCTTTTTGGGATACAAAATTCTATTAGGTATCAAAATACTTATAGAATAGTTGTATCATCGAAATTGGCTAAATATATTTCTGAAAGAACATAAAAAATACGAAGTTTTTTTTCTTCCCTAAACACATAAAAGTTGACCAAGTTCTTTTGAATTTGGGGGGTATTCAGGGGGGGTCGCACAAATCTTATTTTCATAAAATTTTCAGCATCTTTTTTTCTATCGGCAAAGTATATTAATACTAGTAGCACAGTATCTAACGTATATTAACCGCGCAAAAAGAATGGTATTCGTTTTTTTTTTTGTATTTATTAGGACGAGTAGCGAAAAATAAAGTTTTCTCACTATAAGACCACGGATAGATTTTCTTTGGCCTAAAACCCAAAAAAAGTATTAGAATATTTGTATTTTTTAATATCTCGTTATTTAAAGCTTCGATAATTATCAATTTTAAAGAAAACAAATTATGCTGCTTATTAAAAATTTGTATTACGTTTTGTCTTCTTTAAAATTAATAACTACCAAAGATGTAAAACAATACAATCCTGGGATATTTAAAAAAATTTTGTGGTTTTTAGGCCACAGAAACATTTGCCGAGGTCTTTCTCTTAATTTAGTATTTTGGTACTAGTGCCAGTACATACAAGAAATTGAATACCCGAACCTTTTCGAAGTAAAGCCAAATTTATTTGAACCCAGTTACCTGCGCTTGAGATACATTACATCTGTTGTCGAAAAATGATTAACATATTTAACAATCTTGTAGTTTTTAACGTATAAAACTATCTACAATCTGATTATGCAACATGAACATAAAGATAAAAATGATAATGGTAAAAATGATAAAGATAAAGAAGCTAAAGATGATAAAGGGAAACCTGAAGAGATGTGTTTTTCCAAATCAATTGTAAGCAAAAGTATTTCACGAAGTATACATGCAAATTTATATAAATGTTTTGAATCATTTTGTAGGCACCATTTCTTGCTGGAGCAGCAGCTGGTGTGGCTGAAGCATTCATTGCAAATCCTTTTGAGACCATAAGAACAAATGTTCAGGCTATGAAATGTAATACATGTGCGAATGCTCCTGCACAGGTGTCTGAGCAAGTGTATACAAAATTAGTAAGAGAAGGAGGATTTGGTGGTAAAGGTCTAAATAAAGGTTTAGCTGCATCAATTTTACGATATGGTTTATTTAATCTGTGTTACTTTGGCTTTTATCCCATAATAAAACCAACAATGTGTTGTGGCTACCATCAAGTAATTAAATTTATTAAATGTGTGAAATCCTCAAAACCAAATCATCATATTAAATAGAGAGCTTGATTTATTTTACGTTATTTACAAGATATTCAATGTAAAAAAAAAAATTTATACATTTGACTTTTCATCCAAAAATTGAACTTACATCACCAAGATACGGGCACCACACATTAAGCTATTAGTTTGGTTCTCGGTTGAAATCAAATGCGTCAAATAACCAGTTTTTGATTTATATGCAATAATCTATTTTGCTTGTGAATTTGTTACATTTACAAGCAAAACCTATTGAATTCTATAAATTTTGGGCCGTGGAATGCTACGAAAAATAAAGCCGCAGGCATAAGTGGTGCAGTGTCCAAGAGTAAAAAAAGAACAGAGTTTGTTACAGAAATGATTATATATATATATTTACATATATATATATATATATATATATATATATATATATATATATATATATATATATATATATATATATATATATATACGATTTATACATGAAATGAAAATGGTTCTTTTTCCTAAAATTAACAAAAAAGGTTCTTGTATATTCAGTTAAAAACTGGCCACTCGTCGGATTTGTGTCCAGCAATTTTTTGTTCGAGAAATCATACGCTACAAAAAACAAATTAGTTTAATAGATTGCCAAATCTCTCTGTGCAGTGTCCATTTTCATAATCAAAGGGCGATGGAAAATAGACCATTTGCTATTAATTATTCAGGATTTGAAACTCTTCCATTTTCTCCATAAAAGGGTGTTGAATATTTAAAGGTTGTATATTAAATATACAAAATTTAAGAGCGTATCATAGAGTTAATTTTTATGAAAGTTTTCTTATTCACGGTCTGTATTATTATTATTTTTTTAGAGAAAAGGATGTACTGCTAACAACTATACTTGTACATTTTATGCGGCATTTTTATCTGGTGTTCTTGGAGCCATCGCATCTTCTCCATTTCACATTGCTCAGACGAGATTGCAAGCCCCGCACAATGAAAATCAACTTTGCAGATACAAATCTGCATGGCAGACAATAAAAGTTATACAGCGAGAGGAAGGGTACATTATTTGCTTTGCTTTTATAATATGCAAAACATATTTTAGACATAAGCGCCCCTTACACGGCCAGTTTCACCTGATCCAATTGGAAGGGACGTCAGTTTGTTCAATTTGTAGCAATCGAAACATGTCACTTCTATCGGTGAATAGTTTCGAATTTAATCATCAATTCACCTAGACAGGTGTACCTAATTTTGTATTGGCACAAGAAATACACGTGTATGCAATATTTGAGCTCAATTGGATGCAATATTTGAGCTCAATTGGATGCAATATTTGAGCTCAATTGGATGCCGTTAAGTGGTTCAAATTGACTTGCAATATTTAACCAAACATACTAACATACAAAACAAATCAAGGTAAATACAAACTTCTAAAAAATTGCATTCGTTTATAGCATTCATGCACTTTGGAGAGGGTTGTTATCACGAATGGTACGTTATGGGATTGGCGGTGGTGCTTTAATGGTTGCATTCGAATATTTTAATTCCAAAATTGTAGAGGAACCAAATGAAGCTTCTCCAACTGAACCTGAAAATGAACCCGAAAAAGAAACAGAACAACAACCAGATGATCCTAAAGGAAAGGAGAAAGAAACGAAAGGAGGCAAAAAGAAGAAACGGTGATTATACGAATAGCGTCGGTGAATATTGTATTGATACATCATCCATTTTTGACAATGCTCAATTATTAATTGTTTGGGACTACGTAACATAAAATGGATGAATATACCGAAAATAATATATCGAAAAAAACTGAATAAGTGTTTAAAACTTAATAAAAACAAATAAATTGTTCAAATTTATCTTGGTTGTTTTTTATTTTTGTCAATGTAATCGTATTAATTTTAAGTTCGCACTACGCATTCTTATACGTAGACTTATACCAAGCACTTTTAATTCGATAAACTTTTCGATGAGCACTCGATTATCATTCGATAATATAATGTTTAGTGATATAATTTTATTTGAAACATGTTTAATTGGATTATTGGATAGCACCTCAGAATCTCTTTTGTTTCAATTTTTTGTATTGGATGGGCGTTACTTTACGAAAATCCATGATAACTATTAAATAAAACCCATATTTGAGAATTTCGAATCAATATTTTTATTTTGACCATAGTTTCGGAAACACAGTTCCTTCTTCAGAAAATATGATTCTCCAATCTCATCAAATGAGCACTTGTTTCATCCTAATGTAGAGTTTTAGTGGAAGAAACCCTTATTATTTATTAAAATATAGCAACCAAAAAATTTAATTAGCTTACACGATTTCTTTAGTAGAACTAAAGTTCATGTAAAAGTTCTGAATAAATCAAGCCTGCCTAAGTTAGGACATTTATAAATAAGGGATCTGGAAATGGGAAATCTATGAACTTCCAACTAGCATTCGCAGGTAGTATTGTACGTTTTGACGTAAATTGTTATCATTTTTTCTGACGAAAAAAATTATTGAAAAACGTAGCAGAAAGTTATGTAGAAGTTAAGTTGCAATAATAATTTATATCACTAGGAGTTTTTTTTATAGTAATTTTTGCTTAACCTTTTTCTACTTTGTAGAAAAAACTGATAATATAATTATGTTTCACTGATTTACAAAGCTTAATAAAAATACTTAAAGCTTAAATTCATATTTCAACCTTTTTCCATCACATGTAGAACCTTAAAGTTGTTAGTTGAATATATCTTCGTTTTCGAGATATAGCAGCATATATTTTTTGGCGACCTTTTATGACACATTATTTAGAAAACTAATATTAAAGTGTAATCATAAGTTTAGAACAAAAAGAAAAGTTTGCCAACTTTCACATTTGATCAGAGCTAATAGACAAAAATCCAGCATGCATCTATTGGTAATGTCTCCTGATTTCCTGTCAAAAAAGTTGACACAAATCTGTTTTTTATATATGCAAAGTACAAAATACAAATAAACTTCAAAATATAAATTTAGAATGAATATATCAAAAATTGAATAATTATCTACTCAAAAATGATTCCAAAAGCTAGAGGATGATTCCAAAGGCTAGAGGATGTATACAAAAGATGGAAAAATCAATAGTGAAAATTTGGAAGAAATTAATGGCTTTGGTCTAGCCGTCAGTTCATTAGTCGCAGGACTTTTAGCTGGTATAATTGAAACACTTTTGACACATCCGTTGGATGTTGTAAAAGCTCGTATGCAAAATCAATCAACAAAGAATCCAATGTATAGAAAGTCTCTACATTATTATGAAAATATGTTTGATTGTATAATAAAAATGTATAAATATGAAGGATATCGAAGCTTTTATAAAGGTATTACAGCGGAAATGTTAGCAGACCCACCACGACGAGCCATGAGAGTAAGAATAAACAAAACTAATTCTATAAAATATTTATCGAACATAAATATTTTAGTTATGTCTATTTGAACAGTTTAATATGTACTTTTACGGAAAAAGTGGACAACCTTCACCAGGAGTAAGTATAAACCATGGCAAATAATATTTTTTTTACATAAGAGTTTATCTTTCTATCCGCCTATTTCCAATACTGCTAGAATAAGAATGAATTATCGGGATACAAATATGCTGATTTTTTCTTAAGTTATTTGAAATTTTGTGAGATGTGTAACAAAATACAAATTAAAAGTAATCCTTAATAAGGGAATCAAGTCAAACTTGAACCCTATAGTATTCTTTCAAATTAATAGCTACCCGGTAAGTAAAAGTCCGGCCCTTGTAAGCAACATTAAGCATCTTCAAATATTAATTTAACGATCTCGGGTCTTGATTATTTTTTTGAAAAAAAAAATTTTTAATATTGTGATTTTGTATATACAAATTTTTATTTGTTTTTTTTGAGAACCGGAACGACACAGGTTATCAAAAAACTCTCCTCTCCAGATATTACACAGTTTAAAAAAATGGGAAAAGAATAGACATTTTATTATTATATATATTTCAATTTTCAATCTTTAAGTTCATCAAATCGATTTTTAAATTAATTTTTTTGAAAACTTAAACTATCATATTCTCTATATGCATTGTTTTGGAGATAACGTGCCGTTTTCTATTCTATAAGCTGGTATACCATGTTTTAGTTGTTCGCATTAGCTGGTGGATTTGCAGGTGTTACTGAATCATTTGTAATGAATCCATTTGAACATGTTAAGATAAAAATGCAGACTAATGTACTCAAAGATCCACCCAAAGTCTTTGCAGTTATAAATAATATAATTAAAACAAATGGATTTGGCATTTATGGTTTATATAGAGGTTTAGATTCTACGATACTTTGCAAGGGTATATTTGGTGCAACATTCTTTGGAATATATCATTCACTTAAAACTGAATTGCCAGAAATAAAAAACGTAAGCATTTATATGTGTAGGTTTTAATTATGAATATATTACAAGATTGTTAGAGTAAAACAATAAAATAAATATGGGATAATATGAATAATTCATCATTCATATGTTGAATTGTTTGAGACATTTTTTAATTTTCCAAAAAGCGCTCAAATCCAAAAGTTTACTAATTTTTGGAATGGGTTGCTTTTTGGAAAATCCAAAAATATCTCAAAAAATTCTGACGTAATTTTTGATGAATTTTAAGCCTTTTATGTAGTAATACAGAATGTGGTAATACCTCAAGAGAAGAGCGAATCTATATATCTATAAATATTTATTAATTGAACCTATACTTAATCAAGAAGTTTTGTCCAATTTTCTCCGAACACACTTAAATTAAACTTTCATCGTTGTAGTGATGAAAGTATATACGCCAGATACTTCTACAATAACTCCAAGGATACAGTCCGACTGTTTTTAAGAAACACTGGTATATTAAAAGTATTGTTGAGCACAATTTTGTATTATGAATTTTTTTACAGCAGACTACTAAATCGCTAGCGTATTTTGGCTGCAGTTTTGTGAGTGCCGTATCAGCAGCACTATTAAACACACCATTTGATGTTGCTAAAACGAGAATTCAAGCCGTTCCAAACGATATATATCATTCAATATTCTCT
This sequence comes from Nineta flava, assembly GCA_963920215.1. NCBI lineage: Eukaryota > Metazoa > Arthropoda > Insecta > Neuroptera > Chrysopidae > Nineta > Nineta flava. The sequence goes on from OY986041.1 coordinate 92,634,850, forward strand.
ATACCAACCATGCGTCACATATATAATACAGACGGGTAATTAATATATTTGATTTTTACAATATACTTGAAATCTTCACTTTTGAATCGATATGTAACCATAAAATATGAAGTAACCAGTGAACGGTCTAAAACAGAGTTGAAATCTAAGGTTGAATATGTGAATGTTTTAAAATATCAATATTTTAAAATCGATTCAAATTCATATTCTAAAAATTGCAGTTTCAGATGGAAGTTGTATCCTTTCAAGACTTTTGTCTTCATTAATTAGAGCTATCTTTCGTACTCTAGAAGCAAAATATTATATACCAAATTTAAGTATTAGAACTAATACAAATCAACTTTAAAAAAACGATGCCGATGACCTCCATTTAACGATACGATCACCTACAATCAGCTTCTTCTTAACAAAGTTGGTCGGGTGAAAAGTAGATCTGTTAGTCATTAAATTTTATAGTTACTATTCAAATACCAAACCAGATAAATTGCACCACAACAAACATTTTTAATCAAAATTTAAATGGTTTGATTTTGAGAACTGACCAAAATATTTCGAAATTTTTTATTTTAAATCTAACCTTATGAAATCCAACCTGAATTCGATAAAATCAGCATCATTGTAAAAGATATGGATCTATATTTAGTACCACGATCTATTTATAAGGCATTTGTATGAAAGCTTTGATAACAGATAACAATGAGACTCATTGTATGGACAATTCCTGGGCTGGATTCATTGTAAATATCTCAAAACTTTAATTCAGACGACCTAACCTCACATATCAAGCGGTGTCCGAGTGGTTAAGGAGATGGACTTGAAATCCATTGGGCTCTACCCGCATTGCTTCGAATCCTGTCCGCAGCGTATTTATTTTTTTAAAATAAATAATTCAGCCTATCAGTAAACCTTACACGTTTAATTAAAAATACATTTTGTTGGTCTAACTGCTAATATTTAAGATGTTTAAAAATTTTTATTTTGAAATCAGAATTTCAATGTTGAAATTTTTTAATTAAATATGAAAATTTTTAAAATAATATGAAGACATTGTCCATCACTGAGCATCAATAAAATAAATTTATTTTGACTCTAGGATTGGTGGTTTGTATCAAGGGTTGCTACCTAGAATACTGCTTGTGGGTATTGAAAATGGCGTTGTAATGGTTGTGTACGAGTATGTTATAAGTGTGATTTTTAAAAAACAATGTGAACATTTTGATTAATCGACCGTCTTAACATGTATCTGTGTTCTATTTACCTACTAACACCTTAAGTAATTGTTCCGTGTTAGCTGGCATATCGTACCTTGATTTTATATGCACTCTTTTAATTAGTCATATGAAAAAAGGAATGCATCGAGAACTGTTGTAAGATTAAGACCTAATTATAATTCATATTCCAACGATTCCCGACTCATTTATGTCTGATACACCTTATGCTTCGCTTACAAATACAAACGATATAAAATGGTTAATTAAGGTAAACATTGATTATCTTGTAGTTTTTAAAGTTATACGATGTATTTGTTGGAGATTTTTAAATTTGTAATTTAATTTTTATTACTGAAAGCAGATGGACAAATGAACGAAAATTACTTTATTTTGTGAAACTGAAAACTTTTTTTGAACAATAAAGTATTTTCATTAAAAAAAAAAAAAAAACGTTGACAAGAAACGTTTTTATAATTTTTATATGCACTAATTATTGAAGATAATCTCATGTAACACTTGAATGATTTTATTGTTTCTCAGGGTGAACAGGTAAGAAAGAGCAAAGATGAGTGTATTCAAGATTATCCCTCCACACTTCACTACTACCCTGCGCCTGTTTAAATACATTTTTTTATATTTATAAATGAGTATAAGAAATCATTTTAAGTTTTTTATAAATGTTCAGTCGATAACATTAAAAAATGAATTCCCTCAGATGTTATGTAAAAATGTAACGTAAAGTTTAAAAAACGAAACCACTTGCATGATGAATTTTTTTCACTTATTTTTAATTTTTGTAAAATTAGTTCCTATGTTTTTCTATGTTCAACACGATCTATGTGATATCAAAGCATTTTATTAATTATTAAACTAGCGAGTTAGTTTGTGGAACTTCATCTAGGATTATAACATTTATATAAACTTTGCTTTTAAAAAGTCCACTACATTTTTGCACTAGTTTTGCAATAAAAACTATATCTATATAATATTTGTTTTAATAGTTTGATTCTTGTCAAAAAGCACATCATCTAGTCAAAATATACGTTCATCCTCGGAATAATTACCAAATTTACTCCAATTTACATGGAGGACCTTTAAATCATCCTGTTAAATGAAATAATACTGGGATGTGCTCTGCCACGTTGCCAAGTAGGTAATAATCAGCCAAGTAGCTGCGCTTGTAAAGGCGTTATGTGTACTTGGAACTGGGAGATTATGGGTTCGAATCCCGACATCGGCAGTTGGTCAATTATTTAAAAAAAAGGGGTGACGGTTAATTGACTAAATTGTCGGCGAATCGACAAGAACTAACGGCAATGCTTGTGAAAGTTTTCTGCAGTTTCCTTCACGAACACTAGATGAGTATCGGCATAGTTCCTATCAAAGTTGGCTACAGCCGCACATCCTACCAATTACTAGTCAACACACAAAATTCCTTGTCCTCCAGTCACATCCTCACATCTTTAGGCATCACAATGAACCTTCTAGTCGAAGTGTGTCCCTTCCAGGACAGCCTCTACAATCTATCAATCTAAATGAAATAAGTCACCATTGACCAGGCCTGTATTTCAAATCTTATTCAAAGTATTTATTCAAAATTTGCCTCTACGTTTCAACACGTTCGATTGAACAATATAGAGCAATTTTTTTTACATTCAAAATTATGATTGTAACCCTGAGTGTAATTAGAAAAAAGGGCAGTTGTTAACTGATATCCACGCCGAATTTTAGGATCCAGTTCGTTACTCAGCCCTACTTGAACTTGATAGTCAACTCCACATAAATGCTGATAAGCAGCAGCATATAGCTGAGGAAGGCAAGAAAAATGTACCATTTTATTATGGCGCGTACTTTTCACAAAACTCTTGCGGTCTATACAATCAATTTTTTTGGAGCGTACAGAAGAAACTAATTCCAGTTCTTAAATACTAGAGTTTTGAGAAAACGCAGTTTTGTTGCTACTTTTTTCCCAAGTTTAAAAAAGTAAATTATCTTATCCATAGAAACTCGCACAGTCAATATTACCAACAAACCGACATATTCACCCGTAATGATCGTTGTTTTTGTGTTTGAGTGTTTTACAGATGTTTCAGTTATGAAAACATCGTCATAAAATTAAAATATTAGCAGCTACTTTTGTAAAACTACTTTTTAACAGAAACAGAGGTACGGAAAACTAGTCAGAATTCAAGGTTTGGTCGTTTTGCTGTTTTATTATAACTGCTAGGCATATTCATTATAACTACTAACCATAATATCTTGAGAATTTTAGATATTTAAAAAATAATGTTTAATATATAGTGCAAAATCGTAGCACAATAACAAATCTTCATCGTTTAGAAACTATTCATAAAAATTCTGATTTGAAGAAAATTTACCTTACATTTCTAATACAGTGTTGTACCTAGTTTCTGGAGCCTCTCATAACATCCACACAAAATAATAATAGAATAAAATCGTAAAAATGATATTTGAAAAAATGAAACATAAGCACTTTTTGCACATTCCGTGATGTATACTACCTTTAAGCACAATTATTTAATTACACACGTAAGCCTATACATGAAAATTTCCATATTCTATTATTTATCACGAATATTCACTTACGCTTTCACATACTAAAGCACATTATTTTATTACATTTTCAGAGGCAGACTATACATTAGACGATTCATTTTGGAACGATGAAACACCTGCTGGTAAGTTTAAATTTTTTTTATATCACACATTTTGTAGCATTGCAACCATGTAACATTTCCATTCAACCATAAATTTCTATGTAACATTTTGGTAACAAACGGTATACGAATAGACTAAAAACATTTTTAGATGCAAAGTTACTATATTCAGTTAGATGTGAATTAATTTGAGTATAAGATACATTTTAGTCCATAAATATGTCCAAAAATTTTGAAAACGATATCTGTGTCCTTTTATTAAACAAACTTTTATAAAATGATTATTTAATCAAACAAATATATGAGATTTCCGTAACGACATTTTTATTTTGAGTTAGTTTCACAATCACCTTCTTCAGAAATTTTATTTTTGTTCATATTTTTCATATGTTCAAACGCATTGGCTTTATCAAAATAAAGTAAGAGATTTTATTCAAAATTTGATCTTATTCAAATTTTCTGAGAATAATGTTTATATTATACTTAATAGTTTGCCCATAGTTTTCGAGATATTTGGGAAAAAATACCTAAGTATCTTCTTCCTAATACTTAACATCGTTTATTGAAATTGTCAATAATCTATAATAATTAGAAACTAGCCGCGTAGGTGCCAGCGAGAAAAAATCATGTCAAAATTAAATAATAAATTGAAATTTTATTACGATGGCGATACTTCAGAATAATTTTAAATACCAAAACCTTAAAACTGTAAACAATTCTTTTATTATTCGAGTTATTATAGAAACCAAAGGTCAGGTGATAAATTTTTAGATTTTACTAATATTAAAAGAGATATTCCTTTAAAGTGCCCCTTTCTCCAAGATCGATTTTGCTCATTATCGAACTTACCATTTCAAATAATAAAAACACTTCACATACTTAATTTCATTCCGATCACAATAAAATCCCGGCCTGTAGAACGCGTAAAGAAACAATTTCGATCTCCTAGCTAGGACCGACAGACGGACGGGCAGTACAATTTCAATAGCTACGTCGTTTAAAAATTCGCTAAAAAGTATGTTCACATTGTATTTGCTTTTAATTTCTCTTTGCAATTTGCTTTGTTAAGTTATATAAACAGTACCCACATATAATCTACTAAGGCTAACATACTGAGGTCGCAACGTCTTAAATGTGGTTCAACTATATTTACATTGAGAAAGAAGTTTCATTTACATAAGTAGTAAGCCAATCCCCTCCTACATTTATTAAATTTAATAATGTTGCGATTGATTGTGTAATAAGCTTTAAACATAATGCTTAAAAATCGCCTCTAATTGTATACAGAAACAAATTTCATTGAATACATAAATTAATTTTGTTTTACAGACCAATAATTCCAGAACATGTTTTAATATCAATATATATTTAATTAACAATGTTACCTAATATACAAACAAATAATTTTAGCTACCGGTATTATGTATTTTGGTATATTGCTCCATATTTATTTACGTATTTGTAAACTTGTACGTCCAACATCTAGCAAAAACTATCTCGAAAAATTTAACAATAGATTTCAAAGATATGTTCTTGATTGTAATCGATGGAAGTTCAGTGAGGGCAATCTTCTTTTCGGAATAGTCGCTTAATTGTTTCTAATGCAGGGAGGACAAAATAAAAATCTGTCATTTTTGCGTTTGTATTTGATATTTAAAATTAAAACATTTTGTACATTTTTGAAAACTCTCTAACACATTTTTTTTTTCTCTATCCATTTTTCCGAACTTTACAAATTTAGGACATTATATTTTTTACATATATATTTTGTAATAATACGCATATAGAATATTGGTTATAAACATAAATCATTTTCATATTCAAGTAAATACTCCAAAAGTTGCATATATTTTTATTATACGGTTTAAAGAATGTAATACGAACGACGTTTGTTTCCTCAACCCGTTTTCTTCCTTTTTGTCAAATTTTCTGCATCACAATATTTATTTTGGAGAAATGTGCATTGTAAAAAAATATTTAAACGGTGCAGCTGTGGCGAAAAAAGTATTTCAGAAGCTAACACTGAACGATTCATTTTGCTTTCAACTAAAATTGTAGTTATTTCAAACGGATGTGTCTGTAATATTAATATTTTTCAAACGGGTTTCAACCAGTAATATTTATTGATACCATTTATTTATAGTTCAGGTTATAGTTCAAAAGTAATTTTATTATTAATACATGCATGTAACTTTTGACTACAACCAAATATATTATCCATGATCGAACTGCATGCATATACAAATTTTCGTAACGTGCTGTTTGTTAATTTAACCAATTTTCACTCATATTTGAATAATTTAACACCCTAATTTTTGTGTTTAGTAATTGTTATCTATACTGTAATTATTATATTCAGGGTCGTCTTTACTATAAAAGCACGTTGGCACAAGCTGATGGAGGCTGCGAATTCCCAACACCCATGCCCATATATTTTTCACATAGTTAACAATTGCTTTAAAAAAATTAGTATTTTCGTTCAACACATAATTTACAAAACAGACTCGAAACTGTTTTCCTTCATTGCTTGGTACGTTGTAGATGAGGATTATCTAGGGGCAGCATTAATTTATAGCAGATACGGATTTGAAATTCTTGGAAACTCTTGATATTCCAATAAAGGATTGCCGCGATTATAGTTATTGACCATGCATTTAATTTAATTCAATATCAGTTGTTTCTTAAGAAAAAATAATAATTTCGTAGCAGTTCCACAAAATTAGCATCATTTATTTTAATAATATGGTCAGATACATTATTGGTTTAAAATTTGACCTATAAAATAGAAGGATGGTATAGAAACATATAGTTTGAAACAAATTGAATCGTTATTGATAAATATGTCAAATGCATCAATAAATGTTACTATTGTTTAACATCTTTTAAATAACAGTGTCCCATTTATATGTATCGGTATTAATAATAATGTATATGTGCACAAATATTCGGAGTGTTTGTTTATTAGTAGTTCAATTTAACCAAAGGAAGTGGAGGTACACAAATTTTATATATTCACTTCAGGGGTGAAGTGGATATATAAAATTCCTTCCCCGTTCTGGCCCATATCTCAGGCCCTCAAAACTAACCATATTAGTTTTGTTTTTTTCTTGCTAGTTTCCAAGCCTGGAAACTTGACCGACTCATTGCCACTTCACTCACAGTAACATTTTTTTTTTTGTTTTCTTTCTAATATCTTGTTTTCATTTAATTTTAATATTAACATTTTTCTTTCTAAGCTCCTTTGGCAAGTTTTAAACTAAAAAAAGCTCACTTTTTAACAGTGCCAAAGTCTGAACCTCATACACCAGAACCAATAGCACACATGCGTCATATAACCTTACTGTTTAGGTTGCGAGGGATGTTGCTCACCTAAATGTGTCCCAAGGACCAGCAAGTTTTTCCCGCAATTGTTATTATGTTGTATTCCATTTATTTTCTCTCTAATGTGGTGATGCTTCATGAGTGTTTGTACTGTTCTACATATTCATGAATGGCCCGGGAGTTTGATTTGCATTTGTTTTGGCCTCAGGTTTATTGATAATAATTTTCAATACTATTTTTCTTGCCAACATCTTTAATTGAATTGATTCATCATTATCTGAATATCTGTGGGATTGTCAGCCCCAAGAATCACGTCATCTGCAAAACGCCGACTGACGTGCGTAATGTTATCCATTCTCAAGCTCAAATGTTCTCACTTTATTTGGAAAATCACATTGCAGTCGGTGTTAAGAAGTTTTGGGGAATGATGCACAAATTTTAACCAAGGTTAAATTTTAAATGGATTTCTTTGTGATTCTTGTCATATGTTAATTTTGTTATTATGTTATTTTAAAAATTAATAAGTACGAAAAATTCGAGTAAACATTCAGAAATAGTAATCCCTAGTACATAAGTATTTTACCCTAACAAATTTAAAAAAAAACCATGATGTCATAAATAACAATCTCACAATTATGGTCTACGAATAAAATATAAAGCGGTCATTATAATAAGCTAAAAAAATAAGGAACACGTTAATTTGAACATGCGGTCTACTACTGTGTTTTTTAAATTTGCCCTTTCGCGAATAAAACGTTTAACTCTTAAACTGGATAGTAAAACTGAAGATTCTGGATTATATTCAGATTTTATAGCAGGTTTGCAGATAGTTTTCAAAAAAAACTTTGAAGCTGAAAACTTGGAAGTGGATAGATACCCTTGTCATATGCTTTTTATTTTTTATTTGTATAAAAATTATTTATCTATTCTGTGAAAGAGTGTTTGCTTAATTTTAGTATTTTAATAAACATGAATACAGTTACACAAACAAAGAATTGATTGACGTGCATTTTTTAATGGTCATGCAAACTGGCAATTCTCAATCACTTTCAAAAGTCATCGCCACTCACCTGTTTCCGTAGTTATATCAAAAAAGACAAAAAAGAAATCAAAAGAGACTCATCCACTCATCTTTTCTACTCATCCAAAAGTTCCAGACTCATAATATTTTGTAATGAGTACCTTTTGCCCAATTTCCACGGAAAGCTTATTGTATCTTTTAACACTTACCATGCTGACGTACCAGCCAAGTAGCCGAGTGGTCTAAGGCGTCATGTCTTCACAGTATGCAGTACTTGGAAACTGGGAGGTTATGGGTTCGAATTCTGACATCGGCAGTTTGTCAATTATAAAAAAAAAGGGCGGTTGATTGAGTAAACTGTCGGCGTATGGACAAGTAACCGGCTATGCTTGAGAAGGTTTTCTGTAGTTTCCTTCACGATCTCCAAATGAATATCCTACCAATTCCTAGTCTACTCACAAATTCCTTCCACTCCACTCACATCCTTACATCCTAAGGCATCACAATGGACCTTATGGTCGAAGTGTAGCCCGTCCAGGGCAGCCTTTGCAATCTACCTCTATCTACCATGCTGACGTCATTTTCGATTTTTGCCCCAATTTCCTAGATCAAAATTTTTTTTATTTTATAAATATGTATTTCGACAACAAAGTAGTCATCATCAGTATGAATTAGCTAATTGTAATTATTCTCCGAGGAGATACTTGTTGCTTGTTACTTGTTGCTAATTTGGTGCAGACCGTCACCAAAAATTTTGATCTTGGAAATTGGGGCAAAAATCGAAATTTATTTCGAAAAATCCTAGAGTTCTCTTTAATATTATTTATATGCTGACGTCGTATATACACGACATTAGCTCGTAGACTGGATATGAAACGGATTCAAGTTAACATTGAATATGGTTTACGACATTCTTCAAGTCAGTTTTTTAAATATATTCTTAAGTAACATACTAAATTTAAAAAAAGTTTTATCATGGTGGTTCACACGAAAACTAATCATAACATAAATAAAATTTAGTTGTATGTCTACAGTGTAGACTGTAGACATACAGTAATAATAAATTAGAAATGTTTGAAATTGAGTAAAACAAATAGTTTTAAATAATTAAATATCTTGACTATCTTAATTTCATTGTATATGAAACTAAAAACCACATAACAATGCATGCACACATGTAAGCTTATATGTTCTATGTTGCTTTGTAAATATGTAAAAACATTTGACAATAGAAATAAAAACTTCTGTAAAGTAATTGGTAAATAGTTTGTTTACATGTAAAAACTATTGAAGTTAACTTTATACGTTTCATAAAAGTGTAGTCAGAATTTATACTGGTCGTTCCACCATAAAACGATTATATTATTTGCTCTTCTGAAAATTTCAGTACCATATAAATCCGTACAGAGTAGACTTTTTGGATATTTTATAAAATAATGATTCTGAAAATACAACCCTAGCACTATTAGAGCTAAAAAATGGGGATTACGAATCCTGACCAGTAGTTACTATAGGAGCTAGAATGGTTTAAGCGATATCTATATAAAACCTATTTTGACAAAATGGAAACCCGACTTCAAAAATCAAATATTCTACAACAAAAAATGCACTAAAAAGTAAAAAAATAATTGCATATTCTTGTGCCAATTTTAGTTCACCTAAGCAAAAATTTTTTAATATATATGTACAATTATTGGTATTTTTGGAGGCGGTGTCAGCATAGAGAAATTCACATAACTTTTGGACACCGCCTCCAAAAATATCAATAACTGTACATATATATTTAAAAAATTTTTGCTTAGGTGAACTAAAATTGGCCAAGAATATGCAATTATTTTTTTACTTTTTAGTGCATTTTTTGTTATAGAATATTTGATTTTTGAAGTCGGGTTTCCATTTTGTCAAAATAGGTTTTATTTCTCGCTTTTTAGTGACTTTGAAGTTCTATAACTTATTTTATTTGTCTAAATATGAGTAGACCTACTAATTTTTAGTGCATTTTTTTATAACACATTTTTTTTTATCCGTTTTTTTGTTCTTTTTTAATTTTTAGGCATTTTTTTGTAACAGATTTTCAGTTTTTTTTACATGCATTTTATTTTTTTTTTTGTAAAAATTAGTATTTTAATTTTCGTCTCGTCTCTCGCTGGCTGTAGAGTGTAGGTCAAAGGCAAAATTCATATACTTATTTTATTTGTCATGATTCACCTACAAACTTAACAGAAAAAAATTATAAAAAGTCAAGCGACTAAATAAAGTAAGTACATATATAAATATATATATAGATATATATATATATATATATATATATTGTCGAATAAAATTCATATTTGTTTACCATAAAAATAATGATATTTCAACAAAGCTTTTGTTTTATTGAATAAGTATTCTATAAAAATGTTATGTTGTTATTGTTTTGATATTATTATGGCATAATGATAATGCAAAGAATAATGTCGCCAATTTTTACAAGGAATATATTATTATGATTTTATTACATCTTTTAACTAAATGAAATGAAGTTTATTTCTTTAAAACATAAAAGCACATAAAATTTATATTTGAAATATAATCTTTGTATACTTATTACATTTCACCCCAATTAGCAAAGAGCACATTCTTCATTTTACTTGTTTTCAATTCTGATTAAGGTACACTTTTTTTTTATATTATTTATTTATTGTAACATCCAAGTGTCTTATTCAAACCTTATAGACAGTTAATGTTGTTGTGAAACTGGAAAGAGTAAAATTCAAATAAGCAAAAATTTTGCAATTAAATCGATTCAAATAATTTAATTTTTGTAAAAAAATATATATTTGTAAAAAAAAAATATAATTTAAATCCTAAATTTAATTTCGAAGAGTTTTAATAATTAAAAATATGTTTTTATGTATTTAAAAAAAGTTGCATGGTAATAAAACTAGATAAAACTAAATAAAACTAGATAAAAATAAATATAACTAAAAATAAAACTAGATAAATATAAATAAAACTAAAAATAAAAATAAAACTAGATTTAGAACATTTTTTGATCTACAAAATTAATTATCTCAGTAACCAAAACAGGATTAATTTGAAATTTGGTCCAGGTATTTATAAGACTTTGATAATTATTATGACATAGTTTTTTATAACACTGGCATTTCTAGTTGTCGAGATATAGATTTTTTTATTCATGTTTTACCGACGAGTCCATTTAACCTGTGTAAAAATCTCTTAAAAATCGTAACTTTAACATTTTTTTACTCAAAAACTAAAAACATGATCAACTTCAAGTTTTGGCAGGATATTCTTTATTATTGAAATAACAAGATGACAAATATTGAACAACCTTTTATTAAATTGAATTTTATTCACAACAACCTTAATGCCCATATGTTCGATTTCCTGTTTGTATGCTCCAGACATTTTAATCAGTACCTTAAAATTATCATGTTGTTTCGTGCATTCATGCATATTTGTAAATTAGTTCAGAGATATACCGAATGTGTTGGAAAGCATTGCTAATAGAGAAACAATGTTAAATATTATTTACTATAATAACTATACAGAATATACTTAGTAAAGAAATAAACATAGTGGAGGTACTCTTTAGTGTGTCTATTGTAGATGCTTGCTGGACTATTTTGTACTCAGTATGGATAAACATGTAATGAGAGTGGGTTAAATAAGTTCATTGTTGTTTTCTTAAGCTTAGCATTACTTCTAACAAATGAAAATTCTTTTTTGAATATCCCTTATTAATTGTATGTAGAATGTTTGAAAATAAATTATAGTATTCTATTAACGGTATAACATAAAACAATAATCCATACAAATTAAAAGAAAAATAAAACCCCAAAAAGAAAAAATATAGAATTCCAACAAAAAAAAAGTTAAACTAACGGTTCGAATATTCCTCCATTATTTGCTAAACAAAACTTTTGAAAACGGTCTGTATATTTAAATCTTAGAGGACCCTGCCCTTGATTTCAAAATGAGGGTAAGAAGGTGAATACGAAAGAATTTGGAAGTATTATATAAAATAACGTAATTAACGTTCAAAACCTACGATACACGTTCCCAAATCGAATTCAGAGTTTATGAGTTATTGGTAAAAGTCAATGCTTATATATCCCCAACTTTACGTACGATAGAAGACATCTTATTAATACCATGTATAAAAGAATTATACTGATTCTAACTAAAACTATATGAAACTAATGATAGTAACGTTGGATATCGATAAACGTAAGGTAATATTAAGTTATGTATGTGTGTGTGTGTGTATAATCACAAACGATACATAAACATCCACAACGATATTCTAACAAAACGTTTCACAGTAGTTGTGTTAGTAGGTAGTGTTACATGGAAATTACAATAAAATAGTCCCTAAGGTCTCATTCGTTCAACCTTACTTCTCTAACACACATCTTTGTTGAGATATATACCTAAATTTTGTATGTACGAGTATTTAGATGGGTGGGTAGATACACTTGGTAACAGCAGAAATCTTTCTTAAAATATATTGTACATATGACTCAAGGTATGTCAATATACAATTCGAAAAATTGTTTTCATTATATGAGGGTAAATCATGTAATTACATATAGCATAGATAGTTAGATTGAAGAGGCTGCCCTGGACGGGCTACACTTCGACCATAAGGTCCATTGTCATGCCTATGGATGTGAGAATGTGAGTGGAGTGGAAGGAATTTTGTGTATAGACTAGGAATTGGTAGACTGCAAATGCGACTGCAGTCGACTATGATAGGAACTATGCCGATATTCATCTGGAGTTCGTGAAGGAAACTATAGAAAACTTCTCAAGCACAGCCGGTTACTGCGTTCTTGCCCATTCGCCGATAGTTTACCCAATTAAACGCCCTTTTTTTCTTAATGATTGACAAACTGCCGATGTCGGGATTCGAACCCATTACCTCCCAGTTTCCAAGTAGGCATACTGTGCAGACATAACGCCTTAGATCGCTCTGCCACTTGGACTGGTTACATATAGCATACGATAGATACCTGAAAAAAAACTGGCGTTCTTATCAGTTGGCAAGTAATAGGCTTCAATGCAAATATTGTACCACATATCTTTTTAAAAATATTAGACCTGCCCAGGTGGCTGCCAAGGTAAGCGATCTTGAGCTAGATAGGTTAATTCCTATTCAGCCTAAAAAAAACTGAAGTAATAAAGAAACCAAAACAAACTCGATTCGAAATACTGATTTGTTGATCATATCGTATTGTATGGGCTTTGGCAGATCTATATATAGTCTATATATATATATATATATATATATATATATATATATATATATATATATATATATATATATAGCAATATTTACTTAGAAAAAAGTTTTGACAAAAATACCTTTCATGGTTTCACGATTTCAATCAAAAGTCCAATCTTGTATCCTCTTTTAATAAAAAGTTATCATATCAAGGTTTCCTATAACATATGTTTTTTAATGAATTCTAAATCAAAGTTTTCTAAGTTTCAATTGTTCTTTTTACTTTTTTATATAAACGGACCGTTTTAATCTATTTGAGCAACATTATTGTGGTTTTAACTATGTTATAAAGGTATTCTCTACTATTTAAATTTGTGTACGTGAAAACATTCTTTATCGAGAGCTATCGAGAATTTAATAGCAGCTTTATATTATGCTATTGCAGTTGGGACTTGGTGATTATTTGTCATATAAATATATTATATAGGTACCTAAAATATTATCAATGCCATGTTTTCCAAAGCCTGCATAGTTGTCGCACGAAGCAGTGTCAAATATTATCTTATCTTATCTGGATATAATTATTAATCATCAAATATAAGAAGTAGACTATTTATAATTAGATAATTTATTATTATTGAATTAAGTATTTGAATTATATTTTCTGACCTAAGAGGCTGACTAATTACTGTCTTCCTTAGTATACAACAATTTATGATTTTCTACAGCCGTTTTAATTTGTTCCTCCACGACAAACGCATGCCTTTTATAGTAATTTAAAAAAAATTTTATGTAGATTTTTGGAAATAAATTTTTTAACCCTGTTTTTATAGCTTGTTTTATTTTAATAAAACAAAATTTGTATAAACATTTCTAAACTGAGAATTTTTACTGAACTCCTAGTAGTTTAATAAAAAATGATTGATCAAGGTAAAATAGGATACCTATGTGCTGTGACCATATTTTGATTACAACTTGGTTGGTAAATAAATGGTTGACAAAGGATAATCGAGTACCTGAGATTAATTTTTCAGTTTCCAAAAAGCCATTCAATAACTTTTGCAGCAAGCATACTGTGTTTTATTGATCGTAGTTGAAAGTTTCAGGTATACTTTTGTTTAATGCTGAAAAATAATTTTCATAAATCTGAAACGTAAGTTTCCATTACAAGAATATTAACAATTAGTAACTGGGTCTATTAATGCATTAGTTATTATGATGCAAATGCTTTCGATAGAGTAATTATTTGAATTATTTTAATATGCACCATATGGAACAAACACACCAGAAGGGATGATACAATCTCTGCTATAAATACTGTTAGTCTTCAATTGCCTGGAGAAAAATAAAAACAATACTTTACATTTAAAATTTTCCCCTTTATTCAATTGTTGTCCACTCATTTTAACTGACTCATATTTGTTTTTGAAGATGATTATATATCAGAAACAAAACATAGATTGTAGCAGCTGCCCTAGATTGGCTGCACTTCAACCATAAGGTCCATTGTGATGCCTAAAGATATGAGAATGTGAGTGGAGTGGAAGGAATTTTTGTGTGTAGACTAGGAATTGGTAGGATGTGCGGCTGCAGCTGACTATGATAAGAACTATGCCGATATCCATCTGGAGTTCGTGAAGGAAACTGTCGAAAACCTTCAGAAGCATAGCCTGTTACTTCGTTCTTGTTCATACGCCGACAGTTTAGTCAATTAACCGCCCTTTTTTCCTAATAATTGACAAACTGCCGATATCAGCTCGGCCACTTGGACTGGTATGGTATTATTACTTTGTCTTTTGACTATTTACATATTTTTGTAAACTATAAAGCCTTAAGAAATGTGTTTGTACATTGGTAAATTTTAACCACATTAGTAACTCTGAAAATGAAGATCTCGGAATATAAAGAAAACAGATAGAAATTATTTCCAAGCCAAATTAAAATTTTATTGGGCTAATTGTTTGGACAAATGTATGGTAGTATTTTGATGCCCTCATTAGAAACATAATTAGAAACAATGACTAAATAAACTGGTACTTTATCGATTTTTGTATCCTGCGTGCTACGTGATAAATGACTTTCACTGTATTTAATTTTAATGACCACTAGTTTACTTTACCTATTACTGTTATTAAGGTTACACTGCGTTGCCATTAACGTCATTATTTATGCCCACACTATAAAAGCCATATACCCACATATACTTATTTTTTCCGTCTACCACAATAAATATATTCATTACCATCTTATGTATTAAGTAAAACACATTTACATGAAATTACTATACAATAGCACAAATAGCTTATTCATTATATACCATACATTAAATACCATAACCGCGAAAGTTAACTATGTAAGGATAATTATTGTTTAAACTATGTTTTAAACATAAATTTATATATATTCATTGTGCTTGTGTGTGTTTATTCGTTTTCGAAAAGTATACGTACCTAACTCAAATTTCCGTGTTGACTCACTGGGAACTTATTTTAATGTAACGTATTTGAAAATTATATAATCTTGAATATGTAGGATTTAATAATTTTATTATTGCTGATAAAATGAAAAGTGTTTACCATACCAACAATTTTCTTATTACTTAATATTAACAACCTTTTTTTTGTGAATTAAGTTTAACTTTTGCTAGTATTCATGAACACAAATAAAATAAAAATTGAATATATTATCTACCCATTTGTAATGCTAGTAAAGGACTACACAAGTGGATATTAATTACTAAATTGAGTCAATAGTCATGAAGTTTTTTAAAAAGGTGGATAGGGGATGAAATTCTAAGATGAAAGGCCTTGAATATTTTTGCACCTGACCCACTGTTAATTAGATTATAATTAAATAAAGTGACCAATAAGAGAATGCGTTAACGGAAAAAGAAATGGTGGGGAATAAACGCATCGTCAGCAGAGATGCGTGAGGGGAGCTTTCCCCATCACTAACGTAGAGCGAGGTTATCAACCTTATGCGTTTCAAATCCGGTATAGTTTTTATAGTAGAATTTTTAAAAAGTATGGAAAAAAAATGTTTTAATTATCTGAATTATTCAGTATTTATTAGATTTCTTACGATGAAATTTTACGGCGGCCTTTGACGTTGTTTTTTTTAAGTTAAGAGCTGCTTAGATTTTGGAATCCATCGGTAGAGTAGTGCCAAAATTCTTTAAAAATATAGTTTTGAGATTATTATTAACATAGTCAGGATAGTTTTTTAGGACCTCAAAAATTCAAGATCTTATAAAAACTCACTTTTCGATAATCGGACTGAAATCAAAAACTTCCCAGTATTTGAAAACCTTCAAGTTACTTAACGAAAAGTTGAAAATTAGTCTAAATTGCAATTGATTTGATCAGTGCAAAAAACATTAATAATATCTTAAGTATAATTTTTTTCAATATTTTAGTAAGTTAAATTATTGGTGGTTCGTTGCTTAAAGTTTTTGGATTGAGAGCGTGGATTGAGAGCTCGCTCCCCTCACGTATCTCTGCTGCCGCTGCGTTCATTCCCCACCATTTCTTATTCCATTAACGCGCTAATTGGTTACTTTATTTAATTAATATCTAATTAGCGGTAGGTCATGCGCAAAAATGTTCACGGCCTTTTAATCTTAGAATGTCATCCTCTATTCATCCTTTCAATAGACTCACCCTGTATATTTATTATTGTGTATACTTAAGCGTCAACAATACAATGTTTGTCAAATTCCATTTCGGTTACGTAAGACAAATTCTGGAAGACTTTATCTCCTTCTGGTGGTTTTTTTCCAATAATCTAAATTGACAACGCGGTATTCTACTCATGAAAAATAGGATCATATTCAAGTTGGCAGTTTTAATATATAAAACAAACTTATAGAACAATTTTAATAACAATTTAATAGCTAGAGACGAGATTTAAATGTCTTTGGTTTAAAGGTTGAGTAAAAAATAAAAATGGACAAACATATATGAGCTGCTAAATATGTTTATTCCTCTTAGGTCTATTAACAATTGGTAAGCCAAAAAATAAAAACATAAAAAGCGGCATTGGGTTAGTTCCATCTTAATTGCAAGATACTTTTTTTCTGACCCCTCCGGAGAAACGTAATAATGAAAAATTATTTGAAAAGGTCACATAAAATCCAAATAATCCGCTCCTGTGTAACTAGCTTCTGCATAACAAATTATTTATTTTTTTTAGATTTTGTATATTCTTATTTTAAGCTTTGTATTTTATTAAATTATAATTTATTTATATAAATTATTTCTTGACATTAGGTAAGTAAATAAAACAAATAAAAATTAAAATAAAGTATGTTAAAATCCATCTTATAAAATATATAATTATATATTGTCAACATAATTTTTAATAATTAGATTTATTTTTATAATAATGAAACAAAATGTATCTGTTATTAAATGAAGAAAAATAACATGGGCTTTATTAATATATTATAATCTTCATAATATATCAAATTTCATAGCCAAATAATCATACGTTCGTACAACATGTTACATAGATGGTTTTTAAAACCGAAAAAATTTAAGTTCTAAAACTGAATGATGCCATTCAAGTGTTAATAGAACTGTGTTCATTTGTATTGAACTCTCGAATATTGCCACAGTTTGAGTGGATCAGTCTATTTTCAAAATAAAGGGAAGGAAACATATGAATGTTTCTGCCACTTTAAGTCCATTTGTCATTTTTGTTAGAGGTGTGAAATATAATCAGTGATAACCACCGAGTGAATCGTGGTGTTATATACAACACAACTAGAATTCTCAAATATGATTATTGAATATAATTAAAATTTTAATTGATAATTACACAGGCGGCTCAGTCCTTAGTTTAGCTCCAGTTTTAGCAGTATTGTCAGTTACTCTGATGTGCATAAAGTGAAGAATGGAAAAGATACGAAATAAATAGGCACGACTTCATTTTCCATTCTTGTTTCAGTTTATTTGAGTTTTGAAAAGGTTTTGTTTTAAACAAGCTTTTTAGTTCTATAATAAGTATTAGAAAGTAGTGGAAGTGGTGGGTAATTGCATTGAGTTTATTTACCTTAAGTTAGTTCCAGCATGAAATCACTTTTCGACAGATTTTGCTCATTTTTTTCACAGGCTAAATATAATGTTTTCTAATAAATCCCATAATCCCAATCCCAATAAAGTTTCAAAATTTTAGACCGTTTAGAACGCGAGATAGTTAATAAAAAAGTTCGCAATTTTGACGGTCACCTCTCAAGAGAAAGCATGTAAAACTTCAGCCCGCCCAACTATTATCTGTTGAAAAAAAAACTAGACAGAAAAAAAACGAGGAGAGAAAAGATAAATATTTCTTAAATAAAGTCACCGTAAAAAAGTTTACCGTTTTGTTTTCGAAATATAATTAAAAAAATTTTTTTTTTTCAAAATTACATTAATGTGTATACGTATGAGAGTATACATATATGTGTATTTGTATTTTTTCTATAATAACAGCAAACCGGTTTTTTGTCCTGATTATACAAGTCAATGCTGGAACTACCTTAAAATAAAATAATTTAATATTATAGACTAAAAAGTAGAAAATAATAGAGATTTAATTTTTTTACAAAAAGTACTTTTATTGAATGAGTTTTCTCCGCTCATCAATATATGACTTTATATAAACTGTTTGTACGCTTATAAAAGCGCAGAAATAACGGCCCTCAACTTTTATTTACGAGCATAGTCAAAAATTGGTGACTGCAAAAAAATTATTATTTTTTAGTTGGTTCATTATATAAAAGCTTATTTAAAAAACATTGTTTTTACTTCGTATATAATATACGTATTATTTATAACACTCCATTGAGATAAAATATAAATAAAAATGAAGATATTATACTAAATAAAGTACTTTCACTGAATTACCATTTCCAGTGTTTAAAACTGTTCAACATTGCTTATATAAGAAATGGATAATAATATAATTTAATATTATTATATTAAGGATATATATATGTACCTCTACCTGTATTATATATCAACAAATATATATTTATTATCTAAAGCTACAGCCATAATTCATCATCTGTCTCTTATTTATTCTTACTAAGGAAAAATAATCCATTATTTATGTACTTTTTTTTTTGAATATTTATTTTAATTAAAATGTTATTTTTAGTGCTGACGTTTTTTTAAATTGATTTTAACGTCAAACTATGTTAGCATTGGACGTTCATAGCCATGTCGAGAGCGTACTAAATATTTATTAAATTATATAGTCAATTTCATTTTACATTGAGCACTAATTTCTATATGAAAATTACACTTGAATATATTTTTTATCCCACGACTAATACGTAGAAACAATTTCGGCTCATTGAAAATCCGCTTCAACTATAATTTCAATATTGTGACGATATCAATATTTTGATGCTTTTTGGTCTTGTCATTGTTTATAGACATCTATCTATCCATACACGTATCCACACAGATCAGAAAATATAGTTTTGCCATTTGGGGACTTCCAAACGGGCTATTAACTTGTGTATATTGTACCCTTGGCCACAAGTTGATGTCATTTTTTTAAATTTGATAATTTAAAAAAATGACATCATGTCATTTTTGCACATGTGCCTTATTCATTAAGTTTTCGAAAAAAAAGTTGTTACTATATTTATAATGAACAACTTGTATCCGAAGCATTTTTTCGAAAACCGAATCAAAAGGCACAAATCAATTATAAAAATTTAAATCAATGGCATCAATTTTTGTAGTCCATAGTACATACATAAAGTGTGAATAAAAGTCTGTATATATAGTTGTAAATGAAATACTAAATTTACGATCATTCGGTTCTTAATTATTTCAACGGTTATCAAAATAAATGTTTGAACGTCTAGAAGATGGAAGGGAATTTGATTGAACACGTCTTTCGCAAATCCCAAACTTAAAAAATACGCATTTATTTCGATTTATTAACAATATATTTCGCTTAGTTTTTAAAACAACAAAAAAAACCAAACAAAATATCCGGTAGTCTGTAAAAATTAGTTTCGTAGGTAGTTAGCTTCGTGTGATAACTCTAAGATACGTTTTTTTAAATGATTTTTCGAAAAATCCATATATTAATCAAAAAGAAATGTCACATATTATTATTTATGTAAACTTAGGTGTCACAATACAACTAACTAATGTCAAATTCCATAAGGGTTACGTAAGACATGGTATGCAAGAATTAGCGCATACTATATAGACAAACATGTCATTGAACGATGTACAAGTTAATTTTTTCATATCAATATATAATTAAAAAAGAAATGTATTTTGTCGGTTTTTTTGAACCTGGAATGTAGAAAAAAGTCAAAAACTGTTAAAATAATCAAAAAACTCTTTTGGGCGCTTTTTTCTGACACGATAACAGGTAAAAAAAAGCGAATGGCGATCGGAGGATAGAACTCCCTATAGAATTTTTATTAATGAATAAAACTAATAAACTTCCGATGACGTCTGAACAAGACGTATAATACAAAAGTAATTAAAAGTATTTTTCTACACTTTTTTTATAATATTAATATATAATAATAATAATTACTATTAAAACATTATTTTTTTCCTGTTTAATTTAAAAGAAAAAGTTCGAAATTCCATATATATATTTTTTTTCCACATTTATTAACAGCAATTTAAATTGTTTTTTTCTTTTCTTTTTTTTTTCTCAAATAATTTAAATAACAAATGATGTGAAACAAAAGAATATATAAATAAACGAATATTATTTTATTATTATTTAGATAGATATTGAAACTTGTGTATATGGTTGATGCTGACGATGATAATATGGTAGAGACTGGGTAGAGGGTAGTGTGGAGATTGCTGCTTATTTAAAAATACGCTTTTAAAAATATGAATATAGAACTAAGACTGGGAGAATACGGGCTTGCGGGCTGGATAGATTTAATTTACATTATAAAAGAATTTATAATTCTCTATTTTTTGAATCAATTTTATCAACATCATCATATTAATAAGATATGATAAATTCTAGCCAATTTGAATAAAATTAATATTCCTTTTTTAAAATAAAAATACTCATAATATAAGATGTAACAAAAATAACGTTTACATATTCAGGTGGATCACTTGTAAATCTATTTACTTAAGAATCTGAAATAGAATATTAAGCTCAGTGTTTTTTTATTCAATTAAAAAAAGCACATTTTTATACCGATTATGAAGAGGTAGTCGCAATCAAAGTTTTTATCAAGCTAGGTTTACGTAACCAGCTAAATGATATACCTGTTCAAAGTTAATCTTATACAGTTGAACTTAATTTGAAATTAATTTATAACAAACATACTGTGAATGTTTACAAAGATAGTTATATTTAAAGCAACATCAAAAATAATTCATAAATACTATTAACACAAGTCTTGCACAAAATAAACAAAATAACTATAACATATTCTACCTACATTCGGAAACGAAAGTCATCACTTTTTCCTTGACGTACGAATTCAATGATATAATTTTAACTTGGGACAGTTGTTATTACATATCTGTTATGAAAAATAGTATAATTATCACCGAAACGAAGAAGTGCTCGGTTAATTAGTTGTCATGCAACTAAATAAAACGTGGGCTATTTCATGTATTGATTGGGCTCATACTAAATATTAAGACGTTTTAGTTAACATATCAAATAAAAAATGGATGAATATTCAAGTAAACAAGTGAAAATAACAACTAATTTAGTTGCTTAAATACCCGGTATATACTGAATATGAAAAAGAAGTTTGAAATAAAAGTTGTTTATTTTTAAAAAAAGGGAAATTTTGGTTCTAGATCTTACGGTTTCAAAGATAGACTTATATAGACGTTTCAAAGACAGAGGTTTGTCCACCTTGCCCAAATATTGTCCGATTTTTCCCCGTTCTCCACCTTTACATTTTAGCTTTAGAACACACATACTAAATTTCAGCTCGCTATCTCTTTTCGTTTTTGAGTTATCGTATTTAAAGACGGGATATGCGGAAATGAACTAATTAGGTTATTTTATGAACACGTATACCAAACTATTTTTTCTGCGATCAATATTTTCAATCATTACAAAATCGGGACTAAACTTTATATACTCTGATGTATATTATAAACCGAGTATAAAAAATGTTATAAAATGCAAAAGAGAAAATACTTTATTACGTCGTTAATATTTTTGATTTTCAAGTTTTAAAACTGAAAAGGACCTTGCACTGTGACTTGGATGGTGGTTGAAGATGGGCAAATGTTTTGATGGCCACCAATCCTGGAAAATCGCTATTCGATCATAAACCAGGCGTCAAAGTTCAAAAATAGACACTTGGATGTAACGGCACTTTAGAGAATACAAGTTATTTAAATTCTATTTATATGCATGTATGTTGACGTACATATGTTTCTGTGTATAGGTATAGATATTCCATTGTATGTCACCCCTTTGGTCAGCTTTTATGTTCGTTTTACGTTAAAGTATTAGTGTTCTGTAACCCTATCTTATAAACTATCTATTTACCCGGGTAAGATATGAATCAACCTTATGAAAATGTTTTTCCATAAGGTTTATGTGAGGTCCTTTAAGCTCTGAAAATTGAAAGGCAATATTTTAACTATTTCCGGGCTTATAGGTTCCTGTACATGAATGTTAAATAATATTATCATGCAATACAGCAGAAATATAAAATTGATATATATTCTTTGTAACAAATTAAACGAAAAATGATCTAAATTTTTAAAGAAATACTGAATAAACATCAACAGATTTCTACAATATATTTTGTTATTGTTTAAAGCTAAAAGCACAAAATGTTTATAAAAATGTAAATAAGTACACCAAAAAAATTCTTAATAATAAAATTTTTAAAAAAATTTTATTCAATAAGTTATTTTAAATATCTTTTTTATGTTTTTGAAACAAACAAAAAATGGTGAAATCGTTTCGTAAACTTTCGACATCTTTTCTATATTTGTGAAAAAATGAGGTAGACATTTCGTTTTTCCGCAATTTAATTTTCTGTTATTGTATACAAATAAAACAAAATGATAAAAACTGTATGAATATTGATTAGCATATGAAAACAATTTGTAGCTTTTCTATTAAAACATCGTTAAGACGTTTTATTGATGATCTATCTATTATCAATTGATTGAGAAATCAATTTATATAAAACTTGAGTTATCGTATTCACAGAGGGGATATGCTGAAATAGACAAACTAGGTCATTTTATGAACACCTATACCAAAATATTTTTTCTGCGATCAATATTTTCAATCGTTACAAACTTGGAACTAAACTTTATATACCCTGATTTATATTATATACCGGGGTGCACATAGTAAGTAGATACACATATACAAAGCAGCTCGCTTTGCGTTAAGTAACGCTTCGCGTATCGTTATGTGATACTTTGCGTTACTTAACGCTTCGCTTTACAAAACGGTTTGCTTTTGCATATTATATATAACGCTATATAATGTCATGCATATAAATAATATATAGCGTTATGCATATGACGCTATGTATACTGCTATACGTTGCGTTACTTAACACTTCTCGTTAAGTTACGCGTCGCGTTGAGAATATGGAAAATCTATAAATTTTAGAAATAATTTATTTCCAAAATTTTTATAATTCTATACGAACTATAAACTATATTAGAGATCTTGGAATTCTGAATTTTTTTTGGCCAGAAAACTTCACGGGCTTGGTCAGAAACCTTCTCAATAACTCACCAAAGTTTCATCGTAATTGGATGAATGGTATAGCAGGAGCGTATAGAAGATGAACGGACAACTATTCATTTTTATATATTAGATTAATAATCTAGAGCACGGTAGTGCGAAAGGCCGAGTTTAAGGGATACATATTCCTTTTAAAGATAGTTCATTCGAAAACTATTAAACTATTTTTCTATTTGGTTAAGTGTTTGTAGAAATTGAAATATAACTTTCAGCTTAAAGTCCTCTACTTAATTTAAAAAACATTCTTTTATCAATTATAAAGCAGGATATTGGCAATAAAAGTTAACATTTTTAACCAGAAAAATTTTTTTTAACTTTCTAAAGTATATCTTAACTTAGGTTTGGTTACTGCTAAGATAGGTTACTGCTTTTAATTAGATATTAATATTTAAAGGTGATAATTTGGACCTGTGACTTATTTTTTTTATATTTGCAGTCTATTTGTGCCGAATTTATATGGTTTGTGACAAAATGTCTCGAATACAAGTTGTTCGCGTAACTAAGACTCAACTGAGCTCTGAGTGAGAGGTAGGAAGAGTGATAGAGTAAATACACGGTACCTACCAATTATTAATATTTTCTTTTTTTAATTAAAATATTTTCTGAAAAAAAAACCTTTTTAATATATTTGTGTATGAATAAAATATAAATGTTATTTATAAATAAATATATAATATATAAATATATAAATATATAAATATATAAATATATAAATATATAAATATATAAATATATAAATATATAAATATATAAATATATAAATATATAAATATATAAATATATAAATATATAAATATATAAATATATAAATATATAAATATATAAATATATAAATATATAAATATATAAATATATAAATATATAAATATATAAATATATAAATATATAAATATATAAATATATAAATATATAAATATATAAATATATAAATATATAAATATATAAATATATAAATATATAAATATATAAATATATAAATATATAAATATATAAATATATAAATATATAAATATATAAATATATAAATATATAAATATATAAATATATAAATATATAAATATATAAATATATAAATATATAAATATATAAATATATAAATATATAAATATATAAATATATAAATATATAAATATATAAATATATAAATATATAAATATATAAATATATAAATATATAAATATATAAATATATAAATATATAAATATATAAATATATAAATATATAAATATATAAATATATAAATATATAAATATATAAATATATAAATATATAAATATATAAATATATAAATATATAAATATATAAATATATAAATATATAAATATATAAATATATAAATATATAAATATATAAATATATAAATATATAAATATATAAATATATAAATATATAAATATATAAATATATAAATATATAAATATATAAATATATAAATATATAAATATATAAATATATAAATATATAAATATATAAATATATAAATATATAAATATATAAATATATAAATATATAAATATATAAATATATAAATATATAAATATATAAATATATAAATATATAAATATATAAATATATAAATATATAAATATATAAATATATAAATATATAAATATATAAATATATAAATATATAAATATATAAATATATAAATATATAAATATATAAATATATAAATATATAAATATATAAATATATAAATATATAAATATATAAATATATAAATATATAAATATATAAATATATAAATATATAAATATATAAATATATAAATATATAAATATATAAATATATAAATATATAAATATATAAATATATAAATATATAAATATATAAATATATAAATATATAAATATATAAATATATAAATATATAAATATATAAATATATAAATATATAAATATATAAATATATAAATATATAAATATATAAATATATAAATATATAAATATATAAATATATAAATATATAAATATATAAATATATAAATATATAAATATATAAATATATAAATATATAAATATATAAATATATAAATATATAAATATATAAATATATAAATATATAAATATATAAATATATAAATATATAAATATATAAATATATAAATATATAAATATATAAATATATAAATATATAAATATATAAATATATAAATATATAAATATATAAATATATAAATATATAAATATATAAATATATAAATATATAAATATATAAATATATAAATATATAAATATATAAATATATAAATATATAAATATATAAATATATAAATATATAAATATATAAATATATAAATATATAAATATATAAATATATAAATATATAAATATATAAATATATAAATATATAAATATATAAATATATAAATATATAAATATATAAATATATAAATATATAAATATATAAATATATAAATATATAAATATATAAATATATAAATATATAAATATATAAATATATAAATATATAAATATATAAATATATAAATATATAAATATATAAATATATAAATATATAAATATATAAATATATAAATATATAAATATATAAATATATAAATATATAAATATATAAATATATAAATATATAAATATATAAATATATAAATATATAAATATATAAATATATAAATATATAAATATATAAATATATAAATATATAAATATATAAATATATAAATATATAAATATATAAATATATAAATATATAAATATATAAATATATAAATATATAAATATATAAATATATAAATATATAAATATATAAATATATAAATATATAAATATATAAATATATAAATATATAAATATATAAATATATAAATATATAAATATATAAATATATAAATATATAAATATATAAATATATAAATATATAAATATATAAATATATAAATATATAAATATATAAATATATAAATATATAAATATATAAATATATAAATATATAAATATATAAATATATAAATATATAAATATATAAATATATAAATATATAAATATATAAATATATAAATATATAAATATATAAATATATAAATATATAAATATATAAATATATAAATATATAAATATATAAATATATAAATATATAAATATATAAATATATAAATATATAAATATATAAATATATAAATATATAAATATATAAATATATAAATATATAAATATATAAATATATAAATATATAAATATATAAATATATAAATATATAAATATATAAATATATAAATATATAAATATATAAATATATAAATATATAAATATATAAATATATAAATATAAATCCTTTGAACCTTTACGTTTACCGCTGGACCGTTGTAATAAAAGAGGGGAATTTTTCAAAGGATTTGAATAGAATACTTTTATACTTTTGGAAATTCCAAATAATTTGCCTAAACTTTGTACTATTCATATCCGAGAACTAATAAACAATTATTTACCTGTTTTAATTATTTTTTCTTCGTATGGAGTATATCATGGGAATTTGATAAATTAAGTTAAATTTTACATAAAGTGGGAATTTGAGTTTTTCCAGTTAGTCTACTTTAAATTGAAAAAGTGAAAAAATCTATTCGTAGTAGTGGAAATTATTTATCGCATAATTTATTTTTTCAAGAAAAATAAAAGTAGTGATTTTAATAATGGAGAATACATCGCATTATTGTTATTATTATTATTATTATCTTTTTTGGTGTATCTCTCCATATTGTAAAAGATATTATTTAAACAATAAATATTTTGTATAACTATTTCTAAATTGATTGAATAAATTATTGGGCAATAATCGGTAGGCAACCTGTATTGAAACATCGTTCCGTCTTATTTCAAAACATACCTTTATTACTTATTCTCACCCAGCTTATGGAGAGTCCGTTCGACTGCGGCGAGCCGTCTGCGCCCACCTCTGTACTAGAAGATATATTCAATTGGGATAATTGCGATAATAAAGTTTATTATACTATGTTTTATACTTTTTGTTTTGATTGTGATAAGCAAACTACCTTAAGCAAGTCAACGAGTATATATAAATAATAATAATAAAGGTAGCAATTAATTTTCGTTATTTTAAATAGGCTTCTTATAAATATGTACTAAAATGATGATGTATTGCCTTAGTATAGATAAATATATGGGAACAACAAACACTTCTTGTTAATAAGTGTATACACTTATATGAATGACGTAAAAACGTCTTATGTCTATTTATTATACATACAACAGTACTATAGAATGTTTGTATTAATTAAATTATTATATAATTTTATTTTATGGTTATATTCGTTCACGTTTTTATTCATAGTTCATATTACATATTATTTGAAAAACAAGCTCCCAAGATTCTACGTAATATAGATATAAACATTTTCAAAATATTTGTATGCAAAGTAGGTATCACTTTACACATTGTTGTAACAAAATTAATTTTCAACATCGAAAATAATTATTCTATATTATATATAACGTTGCAGTATGACCGGAGTTCCGATCAATCTCCAATCGGCTTCGAATTTTATATACGGATTTTCTAATATTCCAATAGTATTTCCTCTAGAGAAACTTCGATGGATTTAAACCGTTTTTCATAATATTGCACTTCACAGTTTAGAAAATTTTTAATAAAAATTTTAAGCAGCTGCAAGCTCTGTTCAGGAAGAAGTTAAGTTGGTAGTATCTAAATTAATCTGACTGTTTTTAACGTATCAAATGTTGAACATTGCCAATGGTTAGATTAGTTACCTTAGTCCGATCGGCTTCAAATTTTATATAAGGATTTTCTAATACTCCAATAGAATTTCCTCAATTTTCGACGGATTTGAACTGTTTTTCATAATATTGTAAGACAAAATTCGATTTTTTATCGGAATGCTTTTTTATCGTATAATAATTTTAATTTATTTTAAACGAAAATATATTTCCATGTACTTTTAGAAACAATTTTCAAATATGAGGATAAATATGGAATATATCACTTAAGCTCTTGGTGTAAAGATTTGAGACATATAATTCGGTCAGAATAACTTCACAAAGATTTTCGACATCGAATTTATAAAGCCTCTAATATTACGTACCACGTTGTAGTCTGTATAAAACGATTGGCGATAAAATTAAAAATGAAACCTTATAAATTAAGAAGAAATTATAAGTGCGAAAGGAAACCATGCCAGAACATTATATGTGAAATAATAATAAAAAGTATTGATAGGAAATAATTTGTTTGGTATAGCCTTATTCAAAAAAAAATTCGTTACGCAGGAGCTGCGTCAACTTAGCGAATTTCCTTAGAATACATAAATATCTCTAGTAACAATTTAAGTCTGATCAAAATGAAATGTCGTATCTGATATCATTTTAGTATTTTCAAGGCCAATTTTATTAATAAATGGCAAACGTCAAGGGGAAAGGGGGGCATAAAGAAGAAAACATAAAATAAAAAATATCTCTCTTAATATTGGGACAATCAAAAAATGTATAATCAGTAAAGTTGTAGAAAATCAAGTTTGCTATTCATTACCTTATCATTTTGTCCAAACTCTAATGTGAACAGAGATATTTAAAATTTTAACTTTCAATCTTTAAGTGTAACAGAAAAATGATAAGAAACAAAATTACAATCAAACTAATTACCTACCACTTAACTCCTGATAAATTTTTCGATTTTTCAAATATTATGGGAGATATACCAAATTTTGTGTTTCCGTCTTGTTACAAAATAGACTGATTTCCATAATTTAGACCAAAATGACCAAAAAATAAATTATATGATAAACAATTCGCTGATAACTTGTTATGTAGCCCTTCGTCAAAGTATTCCAACTTTTAGGCGACAAAATTCTGCCTCATAATATGTAAAAAATTGTATATTGTACAACATAACAAGAATTTAAAAAAATCAGCGGAAAATATTTTTTATTTTCTTTGGACATCTCTATTGTCCTGCGATACAAAGCTGTATTAGGTAAATTACTAAGGGAACTAATCTTCATAAAATGTCCCACGAAATCAATTCTTGAATTTTATCAACGTTTTTTAATTTACACACTGTATATTACTTAAAGATCGATGGTAATTTTTATGAAGCCAAGAAGAGTGCGAAAAAATATATAATCTTCCAAAATGTTTTGAAGTGAATTATTTCAACAACAGAATGTTTTTATTGAAAACTGTCTTAATTTTTATAATTATTTTACCTGGATGAATAAAGATTTTTCTCTTTTGATTACTGATGTGTTGAAAATACAAGGTATAAAATCAATAAATTGAATAGGTACTTGGATTATTATTTTTTTATGATTAAAACAAGAGATATGAAAACGATACTACACTTATTTCATATTCATGATAAATATTGCTTTTATTTTTATAAGTACATTATTGCGTAATTTAATAAAATTATAGCTTTCGTATTTTTCGTGGGCTACAACATCCATGTAAAGTTCGTGAACATTAATATACGAACATAAAATTATGGTATATTTCATGTGAATATAAGAATATTTATCAGAAAAAAGATATTTTATAAAAAAATTTTTAATAAATTTAACATTGAATATTGATAAACGACATTATTAACAGCTGTCACAGGAATGTTT
Source organism: Nineta flava (assembly GCA_963920215.1). Classification (NCBI taxonomy): domain Eukaryota; kingdom Metazoa; phylum Arthropoda; class Insecta; order Neuroptera; family Chrysopidae; genus Nineta; species Nineta flava. The sequence continues at coordinate 92,665,640 of OY986041.1, forward strand.
TTCTTCCATTACAGTAAGTATCAAATGTTTATGCTGTTTGGGCGCTGAGCTTTTTGAACTAAATTATCGGTGCAAAGAATTATGGGCATACTTACTATAATAATTACATAATTTTACAAATATTTTGAGGTATAGTTTGTATTAGAGGTGACACTAAACAATTTTTTGACACCATCCCAACAAACTCTGTTATAAGTAGACAATTTGTATTTTACCGGAACTGTCTTACCAAAAGTTTAAGATCTAAGAATAACAAATAATATACGTTTAAAAACAAAATTTTTTAAGAAGCTTTTTTTATTCAATGAACTCAAAAGTGGAAGAATACATTTGACACTCTAAGAGCTTTTATTTATCGTCTCATGTTCGTGACTTGGGGAAAAATGTATATTTTTAACTTTTTAGTCCAGTAGATATAAATTTAAATAATATATATTATTTAATAGTTTTTAGTCTAATAGATCAAGAATATTTTATAAGACTTCTATTTTAAGATTAAAAAAATCAATTTAATTTCACACCGCTTCCACTACTTCGATTATTTATCAACACTTCCACCAAATTTTTATTTCAGCAAATATTTTCCAATTCCATCTTTATAGAGCGATATAATATTGTATGGCCCTGACCTATATAGGTAAGCAAAATTACAAACATGTGAAGTTAAATAATAACTAATAAATTTGAAAATGACGATGGTATCTTAAAAGTAAAGAAAAATTGAACATTTTGTATTAAAAAATATATTTCATTTAAGATTGTCTTTAAAAGAATTAAATCAATTGGCAAAACTGCCAGAAAGTACGAACAAGGCTCCATTTTGAATCTTGTTTTAATAAATATATTGGCAGAATCAAAATTCTCATATTTTTATTCTTAGCTAAAGCTAATCATGATGTCATTTCCCAAAATGGTGGCTTAGGTCAGGCTACATAACGCCTATGTAACTATCACAGTTGAGTCTGACTAGTCTGTTTCCAATTATAACTACCAGATCTCATAGTACTATAGAACAAAAAACAACAGTCGAATCGAAAATAAATTCAAACAAACAAATTCTGAATAAAAAAAAACTCAATAGCTCAATCTATTTGCAAATTTTTTTAATTTTTTAAAATATTTTGTTTCAAACTTGATGTTATGTTTATTTCATATGAAATTTACTTTTATAAATTACAGTTTCTGATATTATAAGCACGTTTTAGTTGAGCAATAAAAATGAAATGTCATTGTACGATAACACAATTTTTGAATATTACATCCATTTATTTTATACATAAAATCAATTCAGTGCTGCGCTGCTGTTCATAGAATTTATGTATTAAAAACAAGCTTTTACTGAATTCTAAAAGATTCATGTATTTTTACCTCTACCTATATAATATTACAAAAAAGGCAAATGCAATTTATATGTAAGCCTGCTTATAATTGAGAGTATACAATTTTTCAGATAAATCGAACATAAAAATTATATACTCATGTTCTAAAATTCTCAAATTGTATATGCAATAATATACTTCGTACATAATATATATAAGGGTATATTAAGTTTAGTTCCGACTCTGTACCGATTGAAAATATTGATCAGAGCAAATATTTTTTGGTATAGGTGTTCATAAAATGACCTAATTAGTCCATTTCCGCAAAGCTAACACGATAAATCAAAAACTAAAAGAGTAAGCGAGCTGAATTCCGTGTGCGTTTAAGAGTTTAAAAGAAAGGTCATGTTCGTGAATGGGCAAAATCAGGCATGTTTGGGCAAAATAGGCAAAACTGCCCATCTTTGAAACCGTAGGAGATAGAAAAAAAATATAAAGATAAAAAATGTTCCTTTGTTTTAAATAAACAACCTTTGTTTGAAATTTTTTTTCATAAATTTAGTGTACACCGGGTATTTAAACAATTTATAGTCAGTGTTAGCATCTAAAAAAATTGTATACCTTTAAAATCACATATAAACACTCACAAGATCACCTCGATCTCTGTCTATTTGTCATAGACAGACGTTTTTTGCAGGGACAAATTCTCGTAAGTGATTAAAAATTGTCATAGTTGTAGTATAATATACAGTTACTCAAATACGAATATGACCATATACATTAAGTATTTTATGTAGATATTTTTATAAAACCTATTTTGGGAAAAAACGTTAAAAACTGCTATCCTAGGAGAATCGTTTGAAAAAATCCGAAAAACTCAGAACATTGTTAAATAGAAGTATAATGAAGGAAAATTATCAGAAGTACGAACTTTAAATTAAGAGTGGGGATTGAAAGGGGAAATAACAAATAATAATTTCTCCAAAATTATTATGTGGGGTATCAATTTAAAGCTTTTGGAAACACTGTCACAAAAATTAATAAATTCTTTTTGTTTGTGAAAGATTTTGTAACAATTTTTTTTTTTGCGGAGTAACAAGCAAAGAATATTTTTATAAGAATTATACATTCATCAAATTGCCCAAAATACTCGAAATACACTATATTTATATCTTATACTAAGCATACATATATATATATATATAATATTCTATATTTATATATATTATATGTATTTCTATATTTATATTCTATATTTATATATATTATAATGTAGAATAGATATATTCTCTATAATCCATCAATTTAAATTTTATTACAATAGCTATAAATTATAACACCTATCAAAATTTATTTTATGTTTAATTTTATGGCAATGTTTTCTCACTACTACCAGCTAAAAAAAAAAATACATTCGAAAAAATAATATCATTCATAAAATTTTCACAAATAAAATTTTTGTTTGTATCTATTGAAAAATAATTCTCCACAAATGAGAGTGGACTTTTTATTTATATATATGAAACAAACAAAATTTTCTTTATTGAATTGCCAATGTTTTTATTGTAAAAGTATGCTGCTATATTATTGTATTATATATATATATATATATATATATATATATATATATATATATATATATATATATATATATATATATATATATATATATATATATATATATATATATATATATATATATATATATATATACTATTAAATAGACATATATTTTTGGTTTTAAAACCTATTGTATGTGGGTCGTAAAATAAGTACTAAATTTAACAAAATTAATAGGATATACTATACAAGTATACAAAGTATGATTATGTAGCTGAAAGATTGAGAGTTAATATTAAATCCCGGAAACATTGCATGCATGCATCTTTCAGGATATCGTTCTCGTTTTTATGAAGTAAAAATCACATATTATTTTATTTGTATACTTAAACGTCGCAGTACCAGTCCCAGTAGCCGAGTGGTCTAAGGCGTTATGTCTGCACAGTATGCATACTTGAAACTGGGAGGTTATGGGTTCGAATCCCAGCATCGGCAGTTTGTCAATTATTAAAAAAAATGGAGCGATTAATTGCGGAAACTGTCGACGTATGGACAAGAACAAAGTAACCGGCTATGCTTGAGAAGGTTTTCCTCCAACATTTTCTATGTACACTCCCGTTCATAAAAATTGAACCAATAAGTCGCATTCTAAGCGTATATATATATATATATATATATACATATATATATATATATATATATATATATATATATATATATATATATATATATATATATATATATATACATATATATATATATTACTAAATATATGTATAATCTTACATTCAGTAACACTTAGAATATTTCAATCGGTTCAATTTCTATGAACGGGAGTGCGTATGCTCATAAATAAATGTAGCACCTGTAGTCTCCATACCTCTCCCTAAATACGTTATCTCATTATATCTTTCGAGTTATTCTGTTCACGGACAGGCGGACGGACGGACGCACGAATATGCGTAAAAGGCCGATTTTGAAAATTTTAGGAACTCCTTTTTCAAACATTTATGTCTGCGATAAATATTTTCAAGCGATAAAAAGTCTGGACTAAACTTAATACACCTTGGATATCTACATATACCGAGTATAAAAACATTATTACTCATACTCATACTCAGAATTTTTTCGATTTGTGTTTCGTCAAAATATTAATCCAGAGATTTCAACGCTTTTAAGCACTCCGGGGGTATTAGTTATTTCCGCGATACAACTGCTGGGAGATTAATATTATTGGGTAAAAGATACTAACATACAAGTTTTCAACATTTGATAAATACCTCTCCGAAAATTTATATTAGATCTTTTAATATTAATTTGACCGGACTTTTGATAGTTTTGTATGATTTGTTTTTTCACAGCTTGCTATATTTAATTATAGAACACTTAATTTTAGAAATAACTAAAGCCTGGCTCACACGATGCTGGTTCACTCGCACGAAGTTGTGATAGAAAATGACGTCACTGCTGGCTCTGTTGTGTGAGCGCTTGCTACAATTCGGCGATACTTCATGTCCTATTTTCCGTACTTTTTCCTCTACTAGTTTTTCATGTTAACCAATTAGAATGTCTTATTTAGTCACATGGGCTTGTTTTATCTGTAGCGTTTTTTTGTAATTTTTTTTTATTGAAGTGATTTTTAAAAAAAGTTAATTTTATCATTAGTGAAATTTTTTTAAACTGATTTATGATAAATAATTTAAAAAAATCAAGAACTTAAATAAAACCAATCAATTTATAGATCGCAGGTAGGTGAGAAATGGTAGCCTCTGACTTCTATTTCTTCGTCTTAATTTATCAATAGTTATAAATAAGCACATTACTAATCGTCTACAACGTATCACTTCTGCTATAACCGCGTCCATTTTTCCAAACCATTACTTTGCACGCATCGGAGGCATCTACCGGCCTAATGCCTACAATGCATCGTGTAAAGCGAACATCACATAGAAGCCATCACAACGCCCAGCACGACAGCTATCTTGGGACCCAGCTACAAAATCTAACAAGCAATCCAGCAGACGAACCAGCATCGTGTGAGCTAGACATAATTTGAAAATTTTGAATGATTATATGATTAAGATATGAACGCTTAGAAGCTTCAGTGCTCGTACATCCTTAAAAGCCATAAACTGGTATTTATTTATATGTTTTCAACATACATCTAAAAAATATTTGGTATTGGATTAATTTTAATAGGTTAGTATTTATAATGTATTATACGCATGTGATTTTGTTCATATATTAGGCTTTAGTACCTACACCAAATTAATTATATACAAACAAAAAGCGAATGTATTTCAAAAAAAGAAAACAACAAAAACATGGAATATATCATATCGTATAATTATTTTAAAAGAAGATATCTTATTAACAAAAATATATTTTTCTTTTGCAATGTATTTTTAGAAAACATAGTAGATATAGATTTTATATATATATATATATATATATATATATATATATATATACAGTGGGGGAAATAGGTGGGGGGGAGAGAACGTTACTGGTACAACGTTACACGCATGGTACAAAAAAAATAAAATGATATGAAATTTTCTTTTACGAGATGATAATAGATCTTATTTGAAGGTGTAAAAGAACATAGAAATAAAAGACTAATACATATAAAATGAAAATGGTGATCCTTTGAAAGGTATATATATGAATGGTTCGTTTATATGTACAAAATGTTTCAGGGTATGTACCCACATGGAATATAAATTTATTTTACGTAACTTTGTAAGGAGCCAGATAAGTACCTATAGTGAATATTATTTATTGGTAATGTATATGTTACAGACAATTTTGTACCAAATCCGATCTGTAGAGGTAATTATTTTAAATAAAACCGAAATAGTGTTTCGAAATATGAAAATGCGTTAAGCGCATGATAAAATATGCATCAAATTTCAAATTTCGAAACACTATTTCGGTTTTATTAAAAAAAATTACCTTTACAGATCGGACTTGGTACAAAATTGTCTGTACAAATCCCCATCGATCTATACAATATCGGGCTTGGTACGTAACATATATATTAAATAAATAATTCATAAGTTATTAAATAATTAAATAATAAGTTTACTTAAGGACGTTCCAGCACTGTGTTATATAATCAGGACAAAAAGTCGGTTTGATTTTATTATAGAACAAATACATATACACACATACGCAACACATAGACAAATTCACAAATTTTTGAAAAAAAAAATTTTAACTTTTATATTTCGAAAACAAAACGGTAAAATGTGATTTTTTAATTTATTTAATAAATATTTATCTTTACTATTCTAGTTTTTTTTTTAAATTCTGTTGAGTATTTTATAAAAATAGTTGGTCGGGCATGATGTTTTACATGCATCTATTCTATTTTTCAGACGTGGCTGAAAAATTCGAGAGTTTTAACTGTTGCTTATCTACAGGTTACGCTAATTGAGGTTACGCTTGATGAAATATGAATAATATTTCAATGAAATATTGTGAGAGTTCAATTTACTTTCAATTGTGGATTGCTTTGTCTACTCGTTTTAAACCGCAAAAATGAGCATGCTGTTGAGCGAAAAAAGACACCTTGTTAACTATTTTCTTGTGACCGAAAATTAAAATAAAATAAATCACTCTTTCTTTTATATTACATTATCGTTTATATGAAGAATATCTATCTAGCCCAAGTATCATAACAAACACTTTTTCTTATTCGTTTGAAAACAGACGTTTCATATACAACAAACATTTTATCTAATTCCATCCATCATCTTCTGTATCCGACATACTCGAACATTTCTGTAAGTGAAAAGGATTGGTGAACACATTTTCATTACCTACTTGATTTGTGTGACGTATTCTAATAGTAACCTGCACTCCAGTATATTTTACTGTCTTCGCAGTTAGTTTTACTTATTAAGCACACGCTCATATAATTAGTGTATAAATTAAATATGTCTGTCTGTAAACTATGGAAATATTGTTGACAATTTTATGTATGAAATTCACTAACAATTATAAATTCATTTTATGCTGAATGTGTTTACAGGAAGTAGCCATTTCTCATGGTAAGCTTAATATAGTATAAAATTGTTAATCATACTGGAATAGAAAGTAATAAACATTCATTTTTTAAATAAACCTTATAGTCTAAGATCTAAAAGATCTTCATTGATCTCTTTTCTTAACAAAAGATAGTTTTTATTGAACATTCTATAAAAAAAATCGCCGTTGGAATAATAACAGTTCAGAACTACCCTATAAAAAAATTATACAATTAATTTTTTTTATTTCTTCATTCATTTATTTTCTCACAAAATTCAGTAACAATCAAGAACACTAAGCATAAGAAGGAAGGAAAAGTTGAGTTGACCATCTTTTTCTACTTGCAAGAGATGAACACAAAAATGTTATTAACAGGTGAGGAATTATCTATTTACACTTATGTCATTTCCTAATTAAAATATGTATCAGAATAAAGATAAATTTATATCCAACCAGAATCATTGTTGTCACGCTTTATGTATCAGCAGGAATGTCGACACTTGAATATTGTCACTAGCAAAGTATCAACTTAAAGTAACAATATTTTCATAGGAGAGGTCACAATTTAGTTGAGGTATTTCAACAGACATAGTTCGATCGGAATAAATATTTGGTATATGACTTGCTTTTGGTATTTTAAAGAGCCCGTTCGTTAATGAAAAAAATTTGCCAAGAATAAATAAAGGTTTAGAGTGAAGGGGAAACACAAGATTTTAAATATATCTATTAATATTGTCAAAATGAAAAAAGTTTACATGAGTAAAAGAAATTAATTTTACCTCAATGTATCTTCTAAGTTCAGTGGCGGATTATTATTCGAATATGCATGAATATAAAACCAACGAATTTTGAAAAAATGAAGTGATGAACGCACCTATCTAATAGCGCTCCTATCGTCGATCGTTTTTGTAATTGAAAGTCCATGTTCGTTATTGTGCAAAGAAAAAGGGGGCTTTTGAAACGCTCAATTTATAATGAGTAACGATGTAACAAATTAATTTTCTCAAAATTTTAATATAATATATATATATATATATATATATATATATATATATATATATATATATATATATATATATATATATATATATATATATATATATATATATATATATATATAAATTTACAATTTTAATATTTAATTATGAATATTCAAACTGTTGCTAAAAGGTAACTTGATTTAATATTCGTTATAGTATGCTTTCAATGAGAAAATTGGCTTGGTCTACGTAGCTCCAATGTGTCGAATTTTTATGTATTCAATTATGGCACCCAAGCTAATGAAGTTAAATACTTGGGATTGCACTTAGATAGAAGACTTACATGACGAAAACACATCTGGACCAAAAGAAAACAATTAAACTTAAATCTCTTAAAATAAAATTGGCTTATAGGACAAAAATCAAAGCTATCATTAGATAATAAAGTGTATAATACTATATCAAAACTTGTGTGGACCTATGGGATTCAACTATGGGAAACTGCGAGCAACAGTAAGATCGAAATACTTCAACGTTTTCAATCGAAAGTGTTACGAACAATTAGTGATTCTCCGTGGTATGTGCGTAATGATGACATTCATCGTAGTCTCGAAGTGCCCACAGTGCGTGAAGAAATTTCGCGATTCAGTGACAGATACATGACTCGCCTTGAACGGCATCCAAATACTGAAGTGATAAATCTCTTAGAAAATAGTGACAGTTTGAACAGACTGAATAGACAAAATGTGTTAAACCTAAGATTTAGATTTTCGTAAAATCTAAATCTTAGGCTACCAGTGGATAGATCACTGTTCAAGCCATTTTTAGTCAGCAGACCTATTTATAGTTCTTTTTAGAACTGATAATAGAAAAAAAGGAAACAAAACAAAAATTATAGCCCTACAAATAGATAAAATATCATCAATGTGAAAATTAAATCAATTTTTGTCAATAATTTCTGGTTTTTTTATTATTTCTCTTTTCCATTATTTTCTTTTTTTGGCAAATAGTACCTACATATACATACAGTTGGCACTGATAGTATCTATATGTGTATAACATGTATCTATTTATGTATGTAGATGAGTCTACCATCACGAGCCAATCAACCGAATACTGAATCACCAAGGAAACATTCTAAATATGAAACGAACAAGCTCTGAAACGAACGATCATGCTGATGACGATAGACCTACTACTACTACCTACCTCCTATGGACGAATGGACGGACAGACAAGCAGACAAATGATGTAAGAGTGTCTGAATCTTCTACGTGAAGTTGATGTGATGGGATTTTACTTTTAATATAAAATACAGGGTAGTCCGTTAAAAATGAAGCCTTAGTGTACATTGTTTATGCTATATGAGCTTTTCAAATTAATCGATACTACGCAATTAATCCATAGCTTTGTAGACTAAACTAATTTTCTTAGAGTGACGTATCATAATTATGTTACCATGGTCCAAGTGGCCAAGCGGTCTAAGTAGTTATGTCTGCGCAGTATGCCACTTGGAAACTGGGAGGTTATGGTTTCGAATCCCGACATCAGCAGTTTGTCAAATATTAGGAAAAAACAGGGGCGGTTAATTGACTAAACTGTCGGCGTATGGACAAGAACGAAATAACCGGCTATGCTTGAGAAGGTTTTCTGCAGTTTCCTTCACGAACTCCAGATGAATACCGGCATAGTTCCTATCATAGTCGGCTGCAGAAGTAAAAATTCGGATTTTTCCCATAAGTTAGATTTTTCCCGTTATTCCGCGTCGAATGCAAAAAAACGCATCCTTCTACCATGTTTAGAAGTGAGTTAGAATTTGTATACGTGAGTGAGTCAGTTTCACAATGGGCTCTATATATTATATAATTTAAATTGGATATATTTCTGTAAATAATAGTAATAAACTGTAGTACTTTTTTACTGCAACTTCACTTATAATTCGTGTGTGTGTGTGTATGTGTGTGTGTGAGTGTGTGTTCGTCAAGTATTTCTTGCTAGTGGTGTCTTAGAAAATCCAAATGATTAAAATTTCAAATTATTTAACAAAATTGTTAAAAAAAAATTGTTTTTTGAGTTTTCTTCACTGACCACAATCAGACAGCAAATTTGTGGGAAATTATAACTGTAGTTTACTCTTCCAGTTGGAATCAAAATCATTAGCATTAATGTTATTTACTAGTCGAATTGAAAATTTCGTAATTTTTGTTTTCGTAAGTTGTCCCACCTGATTAAAAATCTCGTTACATTAATGAAAAGAAAGGTAGGTGGAATTTAAAAAGAAATGCCATGACTTGAGTTAAAACGTAGTTTCATTATTGACGTGGACTACCTGTATAATATATATGTATTAGATATGATGTAACATACAATACCTATACATAGAATATTCTACTTTCTCATCTTATTGAGGAAAACTGTTCGAACGATTCTATCTTTACCTGGATGCACAGTACCTCCATCTTCTTCAATTCGAGAATACTTGTATAAATATATACGTTTTGTAGTGTGTATGTGTATATGATGACTATAGTACAGTGAAACAGTGACACCATACAAACCGTTACCTTTATCTTATACTACTTGTTATTACACATATGTAAGTTTATTGTCCTTGTCTCTTGAATTAACTTCCATGCCAGGGATAAGGAGACTAAATCAATAGAGGAGGTTTGGGTAAGTTTGATATAAATACAAGTTGAATATATATATAGAGGGTGTATTCGTTATGGTCGCTTACACGATTTCACCGCTTTATTTATTGGTATGCGTACTGGGTTATGAACGCTTATACAGTATTCTTTTGGGACTAAGTACGACTTGGCCCTCTCGCTTCTGCTGCTCTAGTTTGATGAATTAAGCGCCTACGAGCGTCGTGTCTTTCGTTTGAACTGAACCATTAGAGCGCTTTGTCAGGATACACAGCGCCAAGAAGAAACCTTAAAATCACCGTATGATAGCGCTAAAAGCGTGTAAGTGCCCAAATAAATACACCCATAGAGTGTGTGTAATGAAAAACAAATAGTCAAGTATAAATCGGATCTAAAGTGAATTAAACCTAAGAAACAAGAAAATCGTATTCATTTGATGATGTGGCTGGCAATTTCTGAAATATGGTCTTAAACATCTAAAAAGGGACAGAAAATTGAACAAATTAGGGTTTATTTCGGAAACTCTCCATCAAAACGTGAAACCAACTGAATTTTTGTGTTTTTTGGATCGTTTCTACCTTATAAATTAATTTTCATTCAAATCGATAACCAAAATATTTTGTGATTTTTTTGAATTTTTGTAAGGGGTGTACTTTAAAAGAATCACTGAAATAGAAATAAAAATTGATACCTATTTGGATGAAATTTATTATATATGATATGGCTAGCAGTTTCCGAGATATGTTCCAAAAACACGTAAAAGGGGACAGAAAATCTAACAAATTAGGGTATATCTCGGAAACTATCTATCAAATTGTGAAACGAACTGAATTGTTATTGGATCGATTTGTCCTTATAAACCACGATTGAAATATCTATTTTTGAAATCGTAAGGGATAGATGAAAAGTTTTAAAACAAAATTTTTTTGTTTATGTTAACAACTTTTGTTAAAATTTTTTCCCCATAAACTGAATAGTATTACATCAAAAATTAAAACAAACAGTTCACGCATTCATATTGAACTCAATATATACCAGATATTTAAGCAAGTAACTCAGTAAGTTGTCATTTATACTTGTTTATTGTAATTTTTCAACACATTTACTCTAAAGGACCGCTTACAAAATTTAAAATAATTTATTTAGCTTTTGATATTTAAATGTATTAACAAACAGACCTTATTTATTACAATTTTTCCTCGATAAAGTGATTAAAGCGTGGTTTTGTGTAATTCATTATATTTATTTCATTTAAGGTAGTTCCCTCATATACTTATTGAAAAAAAAAAACAGTTTATGAAAAAAGTTGTTTAGTTTTAAAAATGAATAATTATTTCTTTGACCTTTAAATTTTTTCTTCATGAACTTTTAACGGTTTCATTGACGAATATTTTCCCTCCTAGAACTTCAGAACACAAATTCAGCTTGGTATATCTTTTCGTTTTTGAGTTACAGACTGACCGTTGGACAGGCATATAGACAGGCGGATGGATATGTGGAAATGCACTAATCAGGACATTTTATTGAACACCTATACCAAAATCAAAATGAGAAAATCGGTTAAGCCGGTTTAACATGATGCGTGAGGCATTCATTCACATTTATAATAATTATTAAGATTATCAGCATTGATTTCAATTACTTTATACACAAGATGTAAAAAAGTTCACCTTATAAAACATGTATTTGCTATTTTCCGAATATGTTAATATAACTGTCAATATGTAGCAAATTTTAGTCAGTCACCTTTCAGTAAAGTGGAAATTTCATTACTTAATAATACCCTGAAATAAGTGTGTATATGTTTGCACGTGCATCTGTGTATGTGTGTATGTGTGTGTATATATAACATCAATTTATAAACATAGATTCCAAGAAAAAAGAAGAAAAAATTATTTTTCTATTTCAGTTAAATTAAATTTTCTTTTTTTGTGTGTTTGTATTTGAAAAAATAAATAAATAGAAATATCATTGAATTCTTATACAACATACTTAATATCAATCACATTTTTCAATTTTAAATGGTGGCGTATTTCAACAGAAACCTGTGGCGTATTTATTGGTTACACAAAGGGAGCATGTGCTTTTCAAAATTCTTATATCAAAATTATGTACAATATTTTTTTGAATTCGCCTATTTAAAATAATTTATTACAAAAGAAATGCTATGAATAATACACGGAACAATTTATTTATTTAATACGCCTCTGTCATTTCGTTTATATAGACAGATTAGATGCTAAACAATTGGTTACAATTAGTTATTTATGTTTTATGTAATACATTGCAGATAATTTAGATTTTCCGGGTGGGGGGACCTATTCCTAAATCCAAGATATTTTCATAAAATTATATATCTAATGGATTTGAAAACATAAATCAATGCAACCCTCAATTTCAAAAACATAGTACGTTTTTAGCGAATTCATCTATTGGTTTTGTTACTTTGTACCGGTGCGCGAATTTCGGAAAAACTTCTTTTAAATGTCCCGAGATTCTATCTAAATGTTAAAAATGGGATTAATTAATTGGAAAAAACGGTCAAGGAGAAAGGGAGAGTTGAAGTAGGAGGAAACAAAGCCATGAATTTCTCGTTTAATGTAAGTAAAAATTTGTCAGAAGTAAAGTTGTAGTAAATAAATTTTACTAAAATATATTACCTAAACATATTTTCTGTAACTGTAATATTTACATATATTGCTCTATAATAGCGTATCGAAAAAAATGTTTCGATTTAAAACTAACTGACTTTGGAATGGAGAATCTAATCTGTCATAAAAAATTGCGGTTCCCATTTAAGTTTCCACCTGCATACTGATCAATACTAATATTTTTCGCCAATTTTAAAAATAAAATACGTAATATTGAAAATACAAAATGTTAATTTAATAAAGAATTTTTATTTACATTAGATACAGTTTTAGACATTCTATAATGAATGACTATTGATTAGAAACATTTTGATAATAAATACAATACTTATTTATTGTTTTACTGCTGGGGATTGAGAATTCGACTAATACTAAATAGGATAGGACTAATTCTAATCCTAAAGGAATTATGAAAAAATTAGTCACACACTCAATTATAAACATGATAATTTTCAATAAATCGATGGTTTTATAGTATATTTTGTATTGAATGGATCGTTACTTGACGTCATTTCACTTTTTATTTGTAAAGAACGAAAATGTGCTCCGAAACTAGTCCAATAAAGTGATTTTACGAAAATTACAAATATTTTTTTTATTTCATAATTCTATGGTATAATAATTTATTAGAGGACTTTATCTTATCAAAATTATAGTTGGCCAGTTAAGTCTATGCCAAAGTTTATTTGAATAAAATACAATAAATAATACATATTGTGCCTCTTATCAAAACTATTTTATAATTATTGAAAATAATCTGTCTTGAAAAATAAATTTTACCTAATGAAAATAAATATTTTCAACATAAACATTAATCAGTATAAAAATGCACTTTGGACTTGTAGTCAATTAAATATTGCGAAATAAAAATAATTATTAATCTATAGAATAGCAATAAAACAGCGATTACAATTAAATTCACAATTTTACAATTTTGAATAAAATTATGTTTTACTTTTCTAACACATCAATCTTTCAATCTGTCACGTATTTTGATTAAAAAAATATATGAAATTTTGAATACAAATGAAATTTGCAATGTAATTGCATATATAGATGTTTATGTATTGTGTAATTAACAATTATGATTACAATATTACTTGTCATGTATAAGTGATCGAACAAATTAATGACCGTTTGAAGTGCTGCACAGTTTTCAATTTTAATCTTTCAAAATACTTCAATTGATTATCAATTCCTACAAGATAAACATAGACCAAAGAATATTCCAATTGCCTGCAAAAATATATATTATTAGCATTTTAATCTTTGAACGTGAAATAAAAAATATACAATTTTTGTATCAATTATGGATAAACATTACTAAGCCTTCTTCAAGATGCATAATTTTAGGTTTTACTGTGTAAACATAAAACGTACCTATACACAACAATTCACTGTAAAGCAGTACGATGCCTGTAAATTAAAAATTACAGTGAATTTTACAGTAATATGATGGTTATTACTGTATGTATTTCAACGTGTATTTATTGCGGTAAACACATTGCAGTCAATATTTTAACAGAATCTAATGGAAATATAATGGTTTTTTTTTGCTACTTACTAAAATTAAACCAATGCCTATCGCAACCCATCCAAGAACTTGTCCTATTGTATTAACTGCGTCCTTCAGCAAAGACACGCATCCTCCAGTATAAACATTTTCCTTGCCAACGAGACATTGATCCGTATTAGAATCTGAATAACCACAGCAGCTCTTAGGTAAAAGTTGCGTATTGGTTGCATTTAAATAATCTTTAGGTGCATTACTACCACAACATTTGAACTGTAAATAATCAAATCCTGCTGTTATGAATTTTCTTGGTTAAAAAACGCGTGTTCTGCAATCCATTCCATGGATTATAATTAAAAAGAACATTTAAGAGTGTATGCAGGATGCATTCAATTTTCTGTGAAAATTTTGATTATAATAAAAAATCTTGTAAACTGGTCACCAAAAGGTTTTTTTTTTTAAATTTATCCTGGAATAGCTTAATTCTAGACGTATACAGGGAAAACTATACCACGGTTTAGAGCTGCAAAGAACAAACAAAATGGGTTAATTTAATAAAGTTTTTCGATTTGACACTTAGTTTTTGAGATATAATCAATTAAAAATTAATAAATTCAACCAATCACAGAGCGCATAGTGTAAGAAGGCGTGACCTCAGCAGTAGAGCGGAGCACTTTACCTTTTAAGTCTCGCAGATGGTAAGAGACCCCGTCTCCTTACACTATGCGCTCTGTGATTGGTTGAATTGATCAATGTTTAATTGATTATAAAACTTTTTTGTTTGTTTTTTTTGCAACTCAACACCGTGGTATAGTTTTCTTGAATGAATTTAAGAACAGCCTGTATAAGGTGTTATACAGGTCGTTTTCAAAAGTATTTCCAATAGAGAATCAATGTACACTCCCGGTCACAAAAACTGAACCAGTTGAAACATTTTAAGTATTATTTTATGTAATATACACATATTTAGTAATATATTCGCTTAGAATGTGACTG
Source organism: Nineta flava (assembly GCA_963920215.1). Lineage (NCBI taxonomy): Eukaryota > Metazoa > Arthropoda > Insecta > Neuroptera > Chrysopidae > Nineta > Nineta flava. Next base: position 92,681,339 of record OY986041.1, read on the forward strand.
CTTGGTGGTTGAACTGCTTGGTTGGTTCAGCACAAACTGTATATAAAATCATTAACGTCTTCAATTTCAACTTCTTAAATATTATATAGTTTTTGTAGTATTAATGGCCGAATTGAGAACAGAACAGACAGACAATATAAAATATTCGAGAGAAATATGTTACTACTATAATTAAGGCTGTATTTACAAATCAATAAATTAAAATAACCTCAATAATTTCAAACTTCTCAGGTATAGTGCATACTATCAGAAAGCACAGCTAGGCATGTGTCTAGAAATGCCGTATAGTAGGGCATGTAAAATAAATAATGAAATAATTTCTCAGTTTATTTATAGCTTATAATACTTTTACAATAGCCGTGCCCAAATAACATACCAGATTAAACGTTCATTTATACTTACGTATTTTTGAATACTATCGACAACCATATCCTTATCCTCGTTCTGACCATAATTTTTAACCATAGAACCGAATTCTGTTTCAATGTTCTTAGTTAAGTCGCCGTTATCCACCACTTTAAAAGCGTAGTAACATACTATAACCTCCAAAATAAGTATTATTCCACACAGTATTGCATACTGAAAATAAACACTTTTATTGAAGAAACAATTTGGTTTAACCTGAATTCAACAGGATCTTAAAAATTGTCGTGCCAAATCTTTGTGGATGAAAGCACTCATCAATCTGATAAGAAATATCCTTTTTTTTTAAAATCGAAGAAATTTTTAAAAAAGCGTACAAAATTTAAATGACCCCAAATTGAATATTTCTATATTGCCTAATTATTCTCTAGGTATAAATATGGTTTATGTTCCCAAGAGATAACTCATCCCTGTTTCTGTTACAATCGTTTTATTTTGACGTTATAAAGAATATAAAGAGAGTAAGATCACTCTCGTGATAGAAAATTCTTTATGAACAGAAATTAAAAATTCGTTTTACCTTCACTGAAAGATCTAAACACGTTTTTACATAATCTTCCCAATAAACTGTATATTTTACATTAAAACAAACTGCATCTCTACTTCGCCAACGTCATCAGCATTTAGTATTTATATAACAATAACATATTTGCTGTAAAGCAAACTCATATTTGCTGTAAACTTATTTTTATTATTATTATTATTATTATTATTATTATTATTATTATTATTATTATTATTATTATTATTATTATTATTATTATTATTATTATATATATATATATATATATATATATATATATATATATATATATATATATATATATCGCTCTAGTGGTCACAATTTATACTGATTGGAATGAAATTTGGTATTTGAGGCGCTTTTGGTATGCAAAAAGTCAAGTTCGTTAATTGGTAAAATCGGATAAGGGGAAAGGGGGGTTTAGAGAGAGGGGAAAACACAAAATTTGACATTTCTCCCTTAATATTCAAAAAATTTATTACAAGTAAACTTGTAGGTATTAAGTTTTACTGTAATTTTGTTTCTTATCATTTTTTCTGTTACCCTAATATTTACAGAAATATTGACGGTTTAAGATTGAAAATTAAATACCTTAATATCTCTGTACACATTAGAGTTTGAGCAAAAATGATAAGGTGATGAATTGTAGCAAACTTGATTTTCTACAATTTTAATCCTAACGCATTTTTCGATTGTTCCAATATTAAGAGAGATATTTTATATTTTGTGTTTTCTTCTTTCTTTATGTCCTCCTTTCCCCTTGACGTATGTCATTTGTTAATAAAATTGGCCTTGCAAATACTAAAATCATATACGATTTCATTTTGATCAGACTAAAATTGTGACCACTAGAAAGTGATTTATGTATCCTAAGGAAGTAGCTGCTGCGTAATGAATTTTTTATTTGTAAACCTCGTCAGAAGCTTCTACGAATATTCTTCGAATAATCATTACACTCAGCATAATAAAACCGATCACATTGATCGATTATGTATATGCAAATAATATGACAAATTTAGTGAAGATGAAGAGCCTGACTACGAAAAAGCAAATACGTCCCATTGAAGAAGACGAAAATAAGAATAATATTTAGTATACATGAATTAGGTCTATTAGAGCATATGGTGGATTCGAGAAAAAAAATCGAACGTCCATTTTATCTGAGGTTGAAAAAAATTGTTTATAACTTTTCTTGACTAGTTTTTGACAGATAGATGCTTAAAGAAATATTTTTATCGAATTTCACCTGCGTAAAATTTTTTAGTTAGATTGATAGTTAAGTATTATCACCGTTAGATATTGTTACACAAAATTTGACACGACAAGTCACTTTTTCCATCTGAATGCTAGATCATAATAATTACCGTTCTTAACATGCATGTATTTTTATTGAATGCACCCCAACATCCAAAGAACGATATAACAAATATTATTGAACCCAAAACAATACAAAATATTGGTGCGACTTGAACATCACTGTCAGTAATTTCTTGAACCTTATCTGCATCATTTTTATATATGACTCCTAATGTTATAAACGCAATACCACTTATCTGAAACATGGAAGAAAAAATACATTGAACCAGTGAAAATAACAACTAACTGGGTTAGTTGCTTAAATACGCAGTATATATTGAATTTATGAAAAAAAGAATTCAAACAAAAGTTTTTTATTTTTTTTAAAAGTAACATTTTTTTCTTTAAAATTTTGTTCTATTTATATCGGTTTTCAGGATAGTTTTTCCCATTTTGACCAAAAATGGTCCGATTTTTCTCATGTACGTAGTTGACCTTACTTTTTAGTCTAGAACACACATAAAAAATTTCAGCTCGCTTTCTCTTTTCGTTTTTGAGTTATCGTATTGTCTGACGGACGGACGGATAGACACATTTGCAGAAATTAATAATAATATTTCAAGACTAATTACGTCATTTTATGAACACCTACACAAAAATACGTTTTTCTGCGATCATTATATTCAACCGTTACAAAAACGGACCTAAACTTAATGTACCTTGGTATAAATTATATACCGGGTAAAACAAAAATTGAACTATACTTAATATACCCTGGTACATATCATACACCGGGTATAAAAAACACTTCACATTTTCCGAAATTATCAGAAAATCACAATTCGCTATGTATATTGCTATCCAAACTGAATAATTATGAAAATACAGTTTTTCTATTTTTTGTACTTAAAGAAATGCAGTTTGTGCACACTCTATAAGATATTGGAAGTAATCGAACAAATTTGATACAATATTATCTGCTCTTATATATATATATATATATATATATATATATATATATATATATATATATATATATAAATATAAATATAATTATATATATATATATACGACGCAGATGGATTTTGAATCCGCTATTTTACAAAATCGCTAGTAATATAAAAACTCCGTTATGTAAAACAACTGAACGACGTTTAGCAGTTTTACTTGATTACTGAACTTTAACACGTAATATTTCTTAAACGTTTTGCATTTATCAATGCAGTGGGTTAACGATTAGACGTTATGTAAAACAGTGTGAAATGAAACGTCAGATTGTAGATTTTATTTTAAACGGGCTAATTGAATTCCCATTACTAACAAGGTTCTTTTTCCTAACAAGTTCCATATATTTTAGATATAGTGTCAAAAATTATTCGAATTAAATAAGGTAACTATTACAACCGAGTACTACAATCTCTCACTTCATCGGTCATACCCCGAGTTGGTCGGGTTTGCGTGTTTTTGGACCCGCACTAAAAGGTGCTCTATATATTTCCCTATATCAAAACGCTATTTGTGACTACAGATAAGCTATTCTGCATTCCGTCAAAACGTGGGTAGTTCTCAGTCAAAATCGTTCAGTTGTTTTACAAAACGGAGTTGTTATGTAACACAACTAGCGGTTTTGTAAAACAACGAATTCGACTATCCATCTGCGACATATACATAAGGTTGTTCAAAAATTGTGAAACGCACTATAGTGGATCTACACACAAAAAATAGTATTAGGCAGAATTGTAGTCGTTTTTTGTAGTTCAAGATATTTTTTCATTTACATAAAAGTGTACTAAATACAAAATTAAAATAATTAATTTGTTGGCTCTCAAAATGTATCTCTCGAGACGCGACGATTGTGTGTCGCGAAAATGTTTTTTTCGCCTCGAATTTGTCAAGAGCAAATTACTATTCGTCTCGATTGTCGAAGATATTATTTCGTCTCAAAATTATTGTCTCTCGCAGTAAAACTAATAGATTTAAAAAAAAATTAAACAAATTCACCCTATAATTTACACATTTCATAGATAAGATAAAACATTTGGTGTTATATTGTTGCCTATATTACCTATTACGTTCGTTGACAATATAACCTAGAAATAATTGAAATATATGACAAATTCCATTTTCCAATTATTGAAGATAATCTGTGTATTGTCAATAATAAACCCTTCAATGATAAGTTAAATATGATAAATTAAAAAATTCATGTTCTTATCAGTAATAATAAAAACATTTTACAGTAACTTTATCATTAAAGGTATGTACGACTATGTGTGTACAAACTCTGTTATTAATAATTTTATTTTATATTTGTACATTATCTTATCTACTTAAAAAATATTGAAAAAAATTATAATTAATTGTAATTTTGCAAGTCTATAAATAAAAAAGTGTACAAGTTCGCTCATTCAGTTAAAATCACCAATTAAAATTTTGAATAAATAAATATGGCATTTTAATGTGCACTAAAAATCTCCACATATTGTTATTTGTTTTTATTTTATATATACGTATTTCGACTTCAATGTAGTCATCATCAGTATCAATGAGCTAATCGTAACTATCTCTGGTTCGCTCATTCAGTTAAAATCACCAATTAAAATTTTGAATAAAGAAATATGGCATTTTAATGTACGCTAAAAATCTCCACATATTGTTATTTGTTTGTATTTTATATATACGTATTTCGACTTCAATGTAGTCATCATCAGTATGAATTAGCTAATCGTAACTATCTCTGGGATATGGATTCAGAGATATGTTGCTTGTTGCTAATTTGGTGCGTGTCTCATCAAATTATTGTGAACATAATGGGGGTGGGGGACCTGCCTATCACACCATACATTTTGTAGGGCTCAAGTTAACGCACCAAATTAGCATCAAGCAACATATCTCTGAATCACAGAGATAGTTACGATTAGCTAATTCATACTGATGATGACTACATTGTAGTCGAAATACGTATTTATAAAATACAAACAAATGTTCTAGGAATAGGGGCAAAAAGAAAATTGAAATGTAATTTCAAAAAACCTAGAGTTCTTTTTGATTATTTTAGTAATCTTTATTAATTTTTGCATGTTTATTTTCTTTTGTATTTTTTGTATTTTTTTATCTTTACATTTAATGTGTTAGAATACCAACATATTGTGCAGTTTTTTTCGTTTGTTTAGTTTTTGCAAATCTTTGGCATTTCAAATTTCCATGAATGGTCGTTCTGATGGGTGACGAAAACAACAGTTATTTGTTTGTTTTAAAATATTTTACTTCTACTCTAGCATATATGTATTAAAAAATCCGAAATTAACAAACGATATAAACTGTATAATCTTCGATTGATTGTTAAAAAATTAAAAGTATACTTACCACAAGGAAAAAATTAAAAACAAATAATACTAATCGCACAACGGAAGTTGCCAGTGCACAAACACAACCCATATTTTCAAAAATATTTGTAAAAACTGTTTGATGCTTGAAGAATTAAAACCTAATAATGTCTGTAGTACTTATTCGTCAATAATATATATCAACACGTTGTAGTTACATTTAAACTGAATGATATTTTTTATCTATAAAATGTACAACAACACAACATTAGTCATAATGTATGTACTGACTTACTATAAAATTACACATAAATACGATTAAAAGCCGATGCTATCAGACATACAATATGTACAAATACAAATTACGACTTTATATTCGCTCCGAGCGCAACTTTCACAAACCAACTTCATAACCAATGACAGTATAAAAACCATAAGCGTTTAATAAAAAGTTACAGTTAATTTAGCTGTTACAGTTGTTTATTTAATTTAATTAATTATTTTTGTTAAACGCCTATGGTTTTTTATACACTGACATTGGTCATGAAGCTGTTTATGACCACGCATGGCGCTGAGTACGGCTGCGCTCGGAGCGAATAGAGGTTGTGTGGCAGGCTCACATAAGATTTTTTTAAATCAAATTTTTTCTTGAATATTTGTTCATCCATACGCAAGAGTCGAGTCTCTTTGAGAATGAAATATCATCTCGTATTCGTATTCTGTTGCGGATATCGCTATTTTTAACCTTAATTCTGCACTTTATAATTAACATATACAACTCGCTGACATATAATATATATATTTAACTGCAGTTCTTTATTCCAAACAAGAGTCAATTGGCAAACCATAACTGACGTATGAAGGAACATAAGAGTCAATTACTTTTGTGTTTATTGACTGTAATAAATTCGATTTAAGTAACTGTTTGAGGGATGAAATCTTTTCCAAGCCACCCTTCTGCTTCGTTGAATTGTAGCAAATATACTTTTCGACGCCAGTACTATGTTTTACAGGAAGGGTTGGAGACAGTTTGTAGGCGTCTATATCCCAGGAACCAAAAAGGCTATGTACGTACAAATTTCAATAGTACAGTTTTAATAGTTTCCAAGATATTCATCTCTAAAAAAATAATATTTTGGTGACTCACTCATCATAATCATTAATATTTTAGGGTACTTCCAGCTGTTCTAGAAAGTTGAACATAGGCCTGAGACTGAAGTCACTCGAAAAACTGGAAATTACAGTCTGTATGCATAAGTAATATTGCATATTACGTTGTAGTCTATAAATAGAAGTTAAAATCTGTTCACAAATAAATGTGTCATTCTGTGCTCATTTTGTAAATTTGTTTATAGCATGTAGATAAGATATGTTTTATGAACTAAGACAAAATTCAGGATTATCAATTCTAAGATGTATCACATCATCGTTTTGTCTATAAAATAAATTGCTTTTAACGCATTCTAATAAATATGGAAAAATGAATTTATAAAATAATGTTTAATTAATTATTAATATAAATCATTAATTTTATATTTTATCCAACCAGGCAAAAGTATCAGGGTGAAAGTGTTCTTGGTTAATGAGTTCACCTTTGTTTATTCATAATTTGGGCGTGTTAAATGTGAACTTTTTCCATAATAATTAATATGTTTTCATTGAAACATTACCAGAGGCGGATTAAATGTCCACAGCGCTCTAGGCTAGCATCTAATCAGTGCCCTTCTAGTTGCCATCTTACTATTATTATAAACGCAAAAGTTTGTGACGATGAATGTTTGTTACTCTTTCCCGCAAAAACTACTTAACGGATTTTGAAGAAATTTGTATGAAGGTAGTTTATACCCAGAATTAACACATAGGATACTTTTATCGACAGAATGTCACATGTCACGCGGGCGAAGCCGCTGCCAGTGTCTAGTTTATTATAAAATTTAACTATGTGATGAGAGTGAAGAAAGAAAGAAGGATAGAACTTCGTGGTCTCTGTGCCTTTTCTTCCAGGAAATAGATGTGACTGTGTATGTTTAGTTCTTGTGAATACCATAAACAATTGCTAACCGATTGTTTTTTATCATTAACCGATTATTTTAATATTAAATCTTAAGTACAAACTTAAGATTTAATATTTTACATATAAAAACAATAAAACTATGAATATAATTGGTTTTTGTTTAAAGTTGTTAGGTTCTTACAAAAGAATTGTTTATCCAATCACATATGTTAAAAATTTCTTGGTCTACATTTTTGTCTTGCGAAATTGTCAATAACATAAGCATTTCAAGAGCACGGTAGTGCGTGGCCGAGTTTTTAGGGTTAATATTAAATCTTAAGTACAAACTTAAGATTTAATATTTTACATATAAAAACAATAAAACTATGAATATAATTGGTTTTTGTTTAAAGTTGTTAGGTTCTTACAAAAGAATTGTTTATCCAATCACATATGTTAAAAATTTCTTGGTCTACATTTTTGTCTTGCGAAATTGTCAATAACATAAGCATAGTTTAAAAATAGCAATAAGATTTATTCAATGTTAAGTATCGCTAGCGAATTTAATCTTTTAACGGTCATGGTTGAGCGGAGATAATTTTTCACTCTCTTTAAACAAGAAAAACTCCACTCACCACTGCAATTGCTGACTGCCGTTGATACGCACATGCTTAAGTGTATGTCAACGTTTGGGTAAATTATTTCAAGCTCTTTATTTCTTAGAACCTGTAGAATCGCCTTGGTTGTTCGTGGCAGTTCTCCATCTCGAGTTTATCGGTTTTATCCCCCCTCTTAGAAAACGAATTTAACCTCACACCGTTACTACGCATATCATTACAAACCGAAAATTTCCGACGGATCCCGACGGCGACTTACTCTCTGGGAGGACTTTAGGTATTATTTTTTTCTTCGTTTAAAAACTTCCACGCTCGCCCTTTTGTAACCTCGCGCCCCTAGGCACGTGCCTAGTTTGCCTTATGGATAATCCGCCACTGAACATTACGATAATTAATGATTCGGGTACAACAATTTTGTTGTGACTGAAGGAATAAGCGTGTATCGTTTTTTACATTTTCCATTTTATTGCTATTAAGAAGATGAGTCTAGTTTTCGAAAAAATACTTTGAACAACAGTTGTTAGTGTTTTTGTAGCAAACAATTGTTACAAAACGCAAATGTTTCAATGTGTTCAAAACCAACGATATACCAATATTACTAAAACGAAAAACGTATGTTTGCTTTCCACCTGGACGTACGGACGCCATACTCTCAGTCTTTATCGAAAATGACTATCACAATCCTTTTAAAATGTAAAACGCAACGATCGTATAAGATGCTTTAAAATTTGCAACAGATCTAAAACAAATAACATTACAGTATATTTCATGGGTAAAATTTAATAGAATGAGGAAAAGGGACCGCCAAGAAGAAGATGGGATGTCATTTTTAAATACACCAATACAAATTGGATGAATACGGCAGAGGATAGAACTCTTTAACATTGGGGGCGGCCTTTCGAAATTAATCCATCGTAAAATTTGAAAAATATACATTACTATTTGGTGTCATAAAGGTACAAATTGAATTTTTTGGACTTTTGGTATAATTAACTGTCTTTTTTATTATAACGGCGCAATTTTTATCTTGCGATTTTTGCTTCAAAAAAGAGTGTTCGTTAAAAATATATTTTGCATGTATGTAAGGGATATTTTTCTTGCCTAATATTACGGAAAATATGAAATTAAGTTTTTCTTACGTAGAAATAATAGTGAATTTTTCCTATTCTGCTATATCTACGTCAGATCAGTAAATCAGAACTTCAGTATCGGGTTTTTAACTATTATGCCATGGAATTTAATCATTTTTTGTAAAACAAAGTCACCTGTTCGTGGAAAATGTATGTTAAATTCTTTTTTCCCACGTGTCAGGTTAATACATAAACTTATTACACAATTTACAGTATATAGCATGACTCAATACATCCTCCGTTTGGTGTCACAACTGTTTCACAACGAATGAAATAAAAATAATAATCATTGTATCATTCTAAACTTAAATAAATAATCTGATCCATACAAAATAAAATACGATATTCTACAGACCCATAAATCCTGATGTTAAAAATTATATAAAACATTTGTCTAATTTGTGTATAAAATATGAATGAAAATAGGTTATATTTTAGAATTTACAGTATAGCATTACAGCATAACCACGTACGTTAGATCTGTAAACTAAATAAATAAACAAAGCGAAGTATAGGATAATCTTAAAGACAAACATAGAATTTGAATTTCGTTATGATTTTGTAATCACAATAGGAACATAATATTATTATTCTCATGCATATGAGGTGTTTTAAATCAACTTTGCAGTATATTAGATTTGACCATTCAACAAAATGTAAAGTACTTCTTTGTCGAAATTAATTTTTAGTCAAGTATAAATATACTTTATTCATTTGTTAGCCATTTATATGAAGCTGTATACATGATTTCTATCGGGAAAATCAAACAAACATACAAACAAAAAAACTCTTCAGCTTTATATTATTAGTATAGCTAGTGAGTTTTTGAACATGCATATCCACTGCTATGTATGAGCATCTTTTTAAAACTGATATATATTTTTTTAACCTGTATATGCACTGCCATCTATGAACATCTTTTTAAAACTGAGTTGTTATATGTAATGTCGCCCTACAACTTGTTGAGCACATGGCGAGAAAACGTAGCCAAGCCGTTGCCCAGACGGTCTTACACACCACATTAAATGTTATACATCAATAAACGCATTTAAAAGTAATCCAATCTCGCAATTATAATTGCTGAAACTAAATTGAAATGTATAACGTTCATTGCGGTAGCGTCCATAATTTAGTGGCGTGTCACGTATAATTCAAAAATAATGGTATGTTTTTCAATCTGATACTTACATTTACAAAAAAACACGAATAAGGATAGTCTGTGGCAAAAGTTGTCAGTTCTTTTAAACAGAAGTTTTTTTTTGTGTAGTAAGTTTTACGCAATAGCAAACATGCGATGGCATATATCTTAAATTTATATGCAACAAGAACGCAGTATCTAAAACATTATACATCTTAATGAAGATGATGGTGAAACTCCACCTATCAAAGCGCTTGAAAGGTGACAATTTTAGCTGTCTTTACTACAGTGAGGCCTATTTACTTTCCGATGATTCTTCCAACGGAGGAATGCTTATTAATTACTCTGGATTGAAAAATAATTCATAATTTGTTAAGTTTTACCAATTAAAAACGTCTTAAAAAGCATGCTATTTGGACCAAGTTTTCGAATGCTGCGCCATTGGAAATTCAACTCATTGTATTTCAACTAAATTTTTTCTTTGTTATCGAAATAATGCAATTTTTAGGCAAGAAAGAAAATCCGGTTCATTATTAGCTGTGCTATTTGTCATGGTATTTCGCATAAGTTGAATAAAATCATTGGTAAAGATTCATAAAATAATTTAGAGTGGTGTACATTCATTTATTTATGGAATTCTTCCAACTCTTTTCGCAAAAAAGTAAACATTGAAGAATCAAAAACTAAAAACACACACTTGTATTAGAAGTTTACATTTTATGGATTAATGTTTAGCAAACCACTGAAAGTTTTTTTTTTTTAATTAACTGAGAATTTTTTAAATTATGAGGTGGCTTGTAATTTGACTTTCGAAGTCATAGTCTGCAATTTGTAAACTCTGACAAAGTTTGTCTCTTTACTCTGAGACGGTCCTCTCTCTGCTTGTATCAATTTTTCGAATATCGTATGAGCTATTAGATACGAAATTTTGTAAAATGTAAATTGATTAAGTAAACTCGTATTTAATTAAAATTCATTGACATTTGTACGTAACCTAAATGGAATTTGGACAAACATTGTATTGTTGACGCTTAAGTGTACACAAATAAATATATGAAGTATACTCGTATCTTATCTGCGATGTGTATTTTCCTAAAATTACCTTTTATGTGTTATTAGATTTATCTTTTTCGTAAACTATTATTTTCAAGAAATTGAAATGACGAGTTCCGCACCATAAACCTATTTATTAATCAATTTTTCAATGTTAAATTGTATGTATTGATAATAATTTATAATCATTGAATAATGCTATCGTTATTAATATAAAGACAACTAATAATAATTCTTCTTTGTTTTACAGGCGAAGTTGAAAGATTATTACGTGAATATCGACAAAATCAAGAATTGGTGCGAAATATTGGCGCACATTTATATCAAATCATCTATCCAGTGCAGTTACGTCACCATGAAAAAATGGGCATATCAACGCGAGAGGCGCCAAAGGTACGCATTGCGCGTTCAACATCGGTATGTCTTCTCACAAACTCATCTCATCAAATTTACACTTTTACTATCTACTATATTCTTCTTTGGCTTCAATAAATGTTTATTCTTTAATAACTATCCAAGTCATGAGAGTCATAAAAAACATATTTTTGTATTAATTCATGACAACATTTAATAGTATAGCCTTTATTAATATGGCTTGGATAATATTTAGAATATATTTCGAAATAAATTTATAAAAAATTTTTAATATTATTTTTATAAATTTATAATTTAAATTTGGAAAATACTACTGCAAAAGTTGAAATTGCATGCATATATGCTTTCTTCAATATCATTTTCCTTCAATTCATTTACATTCATTTGTGTATTAATTGTTGTCTAATGCTTAACTTAATATTTCTTGTTAGCAACTCAAATTTCAACTACTGAACGTTTAACAATACCTATTCTGTGTCAAATCAAACTTATGAATACTAAATGAGTATTTGGTTTGGCTACTATGTTTGCCACCATATCAAAATGCAGTAGAGCCATAAATATATGAGCAGAACGTCTTGTGTCTTATGCTTAACAACAATTTATTTTCGATTAATAACTAATGGATAAATGAGAATTAAAGTTTTTTACAATTTGTTGAATGTGTATAAAAACATTCGTGACAATATTTTAAAATTTATGCAAAGGATACAAGTTTTTTCGAGTTTTTCTTTGTCAGTCAATTTTGAGGAGAATTCTTTATTTTTATTAGACTGCAAACATTTAAAAAAGGAACATTTTCAAAAGGAATTTAGTTTTTGCGGTTGAGGGTACATCGAAATGCCATAAAATGTTCTATCTGTAAATCTTTTTTCTTTAAATATCTCAAAAACTTTACCGTAATCGATTTTATCTCATATACTTTATAAAGTTTATCGTAAGCATAGTCTTCTTCTAAACCAACAGATTTTGAAACAGGTTTTCACTATCATATAGATAACTTTTTCCGGAAGATTTATATGCATAGTACATCCTAATTAAAATTTCGTATGTGTAAATAATAGACATATTTCGAAAAAAAATTTACTTTCATGGCTTACCTATTTAATTTTAAGTTAATACACCAAAGTTACATATCACCTTAGTTACATATTATACAATTTTGTTTAAACTCTCACATGCGAGGTGTTATAATTGTGTGGATATAACCATATATTTGGCTGTTGTATGTTACGTGATTCTCCATATAATATCAATGGGTTCAGATTAAAGTGTAGTAATTAACCATGCAAAGCCGGGTCGGGTCGAGCGAAGCGGGCGGCGCGTATCAGCTAGTTATCTCAATAAAATTGCTTAAGTGAATACCATTTTTAAGTGTATTTTTGGGAATGAGATAATTGGTAACTGAACCAGGTACATGAACTTATATCGGTATATTTTATTTTGAAAATAGTAAGAAGTAGAGCAAAAATTTATAACAACAAAGTTGTACGTAAAAAAGCTGACCACTTGTGTTCTAAGCTGAAGGAAAATAATTTATCCCGAAATGTTTTTTACGGTAATATATAGATTCATTCCGTTTCTTCCGTATCCTCGTATTCTCGTAACTTCGCTTGTCATCAAATAAAACAACCTTGTGTATTCGGCGTATGACGGGATAATCATCAGTTACATTTCTTAAGAAACACTAGTCGTACTCTCACTGAAGTGTAACCTCAATTTTCCTGAATCAGTTCTTATTCTAGTCGATAAAATTTCTCTAAACTCGAGGGCCCATAGTGAATATTGATTGCTATTGATATGTTAACAACACTTATGTTAACATATAACCAGATAATCAGTTTTGTATACATAAGTTCAAGTGTAAAGAAGTCATTGTTGCATTACCTGAATGGTTTCATAAAAATCAGGCAGGCACTAAAGTAAAAAAATACCAGAAGTCGATTTGCCATCGCCGAGCCCTCCAAAATCAATTACGCGCGGAGCTCTACATAATTTAACTTAGCGAATCTTCCACCAACTGAGGGTGCTTAAGTTCATCTAAATATCTGATCACATTATAATTGAAATTATCTACTAATAATATTGTATTGATAGTTTGTTGTAGTCCATACTTTGTCTCTATTTATTAATTAGAATTTCGAGTTGACATCAATTCACACAATAGTTATATGACATCAACTCCGAAGATATAATGACATAATCGTTAGTGACATTCTTAACGGACACATATTATAAATTAAGGAGGCTTTTAATAGATAATCGCCAATAATGCATTAACTGTTTCTACATCTATGTATGTCTTCGTACTGCATATATAAAATGATTTTGCAATTTGTTATAACAGTCGTATCTGAATAATCCGAATTTCAACAGAGATCACATAAATTATGAATAAGATTGCATCTTTGCTATTTTTTCAAGATACATAATCTTTGTTAACTAAATTTCGAACTTCAAAGGCTCAATTTGTTTAATAAATTTATGAAATAAATTTATTTTGATATTTACGTGTGTAAATATCCTTTAGAAATGAATAAATTTCTTTTAAAAAGTTTATTAGTATTGTTAGTTGTTCGTTAATTAAACTGAGCGGCCTACTTATTTTAAGAAAAGTTTTTGTGGCCATCATGATTATTTGAATATTGAATATAGTTCGAACACTCTGTAAAACTAATTATAGTATAAGATATTTAAGGATGTACGAGCACTGAAGCTTCAAAAGATTACGTCTTGATTTTATATTTACGTGTAGTTGAAGTGCATATAAATGAATTATAAAAGCAGAAATATTAATAAAGAGATTGATCCAATAAAATTTCGGTAAGACGAGCCTAAAAAAAAGATATTTAAGAAAACAACTGAGGTTTCCGGTAAATCTCATTTCTGTTGTCGGTAGCTTACTAACCCGAAATCTCAGGTTTTTTTCTAAAATATCTTTTTTGTTAGGCCCGGTATGACAGGCCTAAATTAAGTTTTTATTTTAACTTATGACAAAAAATAATAAACATTATTGTGGGCTTTTATGAATGTACTATATAAGATTTTGAAGAATTTTATGAATGGACTATACCTTGTTTATTACGTTGAATAATGCAATAGTCTCTCTCTCTCTACAAGGTATTTTTTTATAATTTCTATTTTTTTTTAACTTTCTTATATAGGCTGCACTTGATTGGAATGGATTTTAAGACGGCTGCCAGTTATGGATGTATTCTAATTATTCTGAACTTTTAAATTAGCTAAAAAATTTTCAATTAACATATGAGGGAAGTAGCCTAAGTTTACTTTAAGTTTGAACACCTGGCTGCAGGTAACCGTAGCAGTAATAAGCAGCGCTGCCTGCTATTACAAGATTTGTCGTATCGTATACTATGTTATTTAACAAGCAAAATTCAATTAACACGTGAGGGATTTAATTATGTAAAAATCAATTTTTAATTAATTAATTAATGTTAATTGCAGCAGAACTACCCTGGCAGACATTACATTGCCAAATTGTTTATATTGCAATAAGCGTTTTCAATAATATTTCAATCAATTAACGGATGAGGGAAGGTTTTCACTGTCGGATCTTAGACCATTATGTAAACTTCGATTTCAAATTTTAATCAACATACTCGTACATGTACTATTTATTTTATTTGGCAAGTACTTGAATTATTTCTCTTCAATATATATTTATATATATGTATATATATATGAATATATATATATACCGTACGTTTAGTTTACATCATCGCATAGCAGATCTCCCACGAGTATGAGAGAGTACATATGTATACACTAAGCAATGTGTATGAGAAGGAGGTCTTATAGATTTGATAAACAAATATTTTTCAAAACCGTGAATAATATAACTGTTCGAGTGGTTGGTGATTGTCTATCTTCAAATGTCACAATAAATAAATTGGCACATTCCTGTGCGGAATATCCGGAAAAGTACCATTTAACAATTTGCACTTTTATTTCTTTTGTGTAATAATAACCCATTGTTGTAATAATACCAATAAATTAAATACACATCCACGTATTTTCAAAAAGCATTCACATAGTAATGATTGCATATTATCCAAACGATTAATAATATTTGTATTCAACAAAAAAATCCCCACTCTCTAAAATTTATACAGGCACATACAACACAACAGTAACAAAACAAACATATAAGACCTCCTTCTCATACACATTGCTTAATGAATACATATGTACTCTCTCATACTCGTGGGAGATCTGCTATGCGAAGATGTAAACTAAACGTACGGTATATATATATATATATATATATATATATATATATATATATATATATATATATATATATATATACATATATATATATATATATATATATATATATATATATATATATATATATATATATATATATATATATATTTATATCGTACATGTAATGTGTAATATACGATTACATAATCGAAACTATGATTGATCAGCATTAAATTGAATTGATGTTGATAGGGTATTACACAATATGTTTACAAGGGTTTTATGAAATGATTGTCATCATTCGTCAATTCATACAAATATAATGGGTTATATTTTCTACATTATTCAATGTATTATACGGTATTATGATTGCGCGAATATCTACTACAGCCACCGTATCATAATATCTAGTGTTCATTTCATTGTTGTAATTAAAATAATGTTTATCTATACACATAAACAACACTACCGGACCCGATAGTATGGTGAACTTTTGAGGTCTTTACTCAAGTGTTTTTTCATTTGTGCTCGATATTTCACACAAAGATTCTAACCTGATTACCACACTATTTAGAAAAACGTTCAGTTTGGTATTCCACAATTGCAGGTCAAGATTACAGATGTAGATTACAGAAGCATATGCATGTGTATACTGCATATTCAAATGAGTATACTCATATATAGACTGCATATTTAATTTATTGAATAATAATATAATTTAATTTATTGAATGAAAGTATAACACATTTGTATGGATTTATAAATAATAACGAATCATTTCATAAAACGCATACAAAAATATAGTAGAAAGATAGATTGTAGAGGCTGCCCTGGACGGGCTACTCTTCGACTATAAGGCCCATTGTGATGCCTAAAGATGTGACGATGTGAGGAGAGTGAAAGAATTTTTTGTGTACAGACCAGGAATTTGTAGGATATGCGACTGCAGCCGACTATGATAGGAACTATGCCGACATTCATCTGGAGTTCGTGAAGGAAACTACAGAAAACCTTCTTAAGCATAGCCTGTTACTTCGTTCTTGTCCATACGATAGTTTAGTCAATTAACTGCCCCTTTATTTTTCTTAATAATTGACAAACTGCCGATGTCGGGATTCGAACCCATAACCTCCCAGTTTCCAAGTAGGCATACGGCGCAAACATAACGCCTTAGACTCCTTGGCTACTTTTACCGGTGAAAATATAGTAAAAATATGTAACCCGAATTTTCCCATTAACTTGATTTCCCATTAACTTGTTGTTTTGCCAGAGGCAGGAAAGTTCAAAGCTTTGAAATAGTAAAATATAATTTTTGATTATAAATTTAATTGACGTACATAGGCCCATTTCATTACATGTACGTCAAAAACAACGACTATAGTGGATACAATTAAGAATTCAACAACTTACTGAAAATTTCAATAGATACAGAGAACCTATATAATCCATTAAAATAGTTTATTAACTACAATACACATACAAACTACGCAAACTGTATAAATATAATAATTTGGAAATATTGAAAGAATAAAATTCTATATTTTCGATGGAAAAACTTTAATTTAACATTTTTATTTATTTACTAATGTTGGTTTAACGATGGAACATTCTATACTTTGCGAAAGTAATCTACACTAAATATACAAGAATTAATATTCATACTTATAGGTAACCATAGAAATTTATTATTCTATAAAAAATAATGTACAATAAATTTAAAATAAACGTTAAGTAAAATAAAAATTTGTAAAACCCCTCAACCTATTACATGAGACATAATAAGAACTTCTCGTTACCTCCACCAAATTTATATGTTAATGACAACTCGACCTTGCGCACTACCATGCTCTAGATGTTAATAATATGCCTATACATCATCTTGGAAAAGAACTGCGAAAAATCTTCAAACGACTACATTCAAATCTGCAGATTGACTGTATTCAAACGACTGCAATTCCGCATTCAAATCGGCCTACGTGTGTGATAGCTACGATGCCATAACACCCCACTTTATAGGGTCGGGGGTTAAAAATGATGCCGCTGTTAATGTTGATAACATTATTTACATTCTTATATAATCATATTCCTCTATAAGTCAGATTTAGTAGGTCTCTAAAAGTCAGATTAAAACATGTAATTGAGTGTACAATATCTAACTATCATGAATAAATGATTGAGTGAAAATTGGTGGAATTAGGTGCACTGCGACCTATAAGATCTATTGTGCTGCCCCATCTGGTGCCTAACGAGGCATTGTTTTTGAATCTGGATACGGTCTAAGGATGGTAGCTCCCTTGAACGTATCTTGTAGACTTCCAGACAATTTTTATTTTGTGTATAAGGGCGTCAAAGTCTATTAGGAAGTGTTCTATAGTTTCCTCCATTTCTCAAGAAAACCTGCACTTGATCTCATTTCTCAAGCCTAGCCTCGCCAGTAGCTGCACTCTATTTTTACTCAGTCCAATTCAGGTTTTACTAATTATCATAAGCATGAGTATGATTAATTAATTGAAAAAAATTTTGATTGATCTGACACTTCATCTATAAAAAAAAATAGCTGATTACTTCTGTTTCGTTAAACAGAGTAACTTACACCATTTAATTTAGAACGTGATTTATTTGGTAACAGATAAAAAGCCTCTAAGAAAAGCCTAAAGTTCAATATTCCTTATAGAACACATAAAGTATATGTACCAAGGTTCAATCCTGTTCTTAACAATTTTTATTGAAAATTTTACGAATTCTCTTTACAATACCTGGAATCCGTTTTCATCTTAAATATATACATATATACATATATATATATATATATATATATATATATATATATATATATATATATATATATATATATATATATATATATATATATATATATATTTATATATTTATGATATTGTAAGGTACATAGACATCTTATTATTACAAACCATTTATATTTTGTGTTTAATTAGGGTATTCTCATTAAAGTTTAACATAATAACTTTGTTATTACATTGCCTAATTTTCACAAAATTAATTTTAGTGATACGAGAAAGTTCAAGTCGATTTATATTATGATGTACTATCGGTTATTTATTATCTTGCTCTTACAATCATAACATTATTACTCATATCACAGTATTAACCAACATAAAAACGAAAAAAGATCGAGACCTTTAAATGTAGAAGACGATATGAGAGTAGCATTGTCATTTTTACGACCAAATATAAATGAAATTATCAAAAAACATCAAGCTCAAATTTTTCATAAAAAAAATTCTTATTATTAACTTGTAATTAATCCATTAATAAACGTACTGTTGTTTTTGTAATACATATTATTTTATTTTACATTCAAATTATTATCATAAACTATTTAACACAGTGTATTATAGGTAAGTAAACATCTTTTAAACTTATCTTTTTCTTTGTGTGTCGTCAAAATTTAAAAACGTTAAAAGTATGCCACGACAAAAAAAAGGTTGAGAATCACTGGCCTAGCTCTTTCGAACCAGGTACAGGCAATTACTGTATAAGGCGTATAGCATGATAAAATGAAATTGCTTTTACATTCCGTATCTCCATATATATCTAGAGCACGGTAGTGCGTAAGGCCGAGTACAGATCACTTTTTAGAAACTATATTTCGAGATTGACCTATGATGTTTTAGAACATTGATAAAAAGGCGAATTTTATGTATAATTGATGCAAAAAATGTATTCATTCTATTCACTGTATTTTTACAACAAGTTTGTACAACAAGTTTTACTATGGATATCTGAATATTACGGTCCCTTAATTGAAAATTAAGTATAGTTGGATAAAAATATTAACATTATAAGTATAAGTCACTTTTATGATACATAATAATTTTTTTACTTTGTAGTATCTTTATTTCAAAGTTTGTTGATACATTAAATAGACAACATTATGGGATTATTCGAGATTAATCTAGTAAGGCGGTAATGTAGATTGCCAATGTTAGTATGGTTAACAGTATGGGTATAATAAAACTATAGTTCATTGAAATTCTATATTTGTAACAATATAAGTGTTCCCTTCTGTCAATTATACCGTCTGTTTTGGAAAGCTTTGCAAATAGAGAATCAATGTGAAATATTATTTAATACAGTAACTACACAATGCTTCATAAAGAAATAAAAATAGTGGGGGTAGTCTGTAGTCTGTAGTGTGTGTGTGCATACGCAATGAATAATAATATTATAATTTAAGTAGGCATCACTAAAGCCCCACTCTTAAATGGCATCAATAAAACATCATATCACAAGCAACCAGATGTTTGTAAGTATGTGTATGTATGTATAGTTTTATAATTTTATTTATTTATTTAACATTGATTCCTTTTTAGAAATGCTTTTGAAAACAGACCGTATATGTATTCTTTGCTCCCGTCTATGATACTTTGCATACGCGCACTGGAAGTTAAAATATATAAATATAATTTATGTAATTTGATTGCCTTCAAAACGTTTCTAAAAGAGAATGTGTCATGCACTCATGCACGTATATAATGAACTTTGCTAAGTGTAGACTTTATAAGATTTGTTTCTTGGAAATGTTATTCAGTTTGAGATAAGAACATACACCTAACGTAAACATACACCACAATAATCGTATTTATTAATAGATATTGTGTACTGATAAATTTTTAATAGCAATGTATACAATAAATTAATTTTCTAGAAAAACAAATATACGAGGTGATTATTCGGCCTTGAAAGAAATTTGAATTTGTTGAATTTTTAATTTATTTTTTTGTCGATATATTTGTAGTTCGGGAGACCAAAGGGTTTTTTCAGGATGATGACCATCAAGCTGGTACTTTGTAAGTAGCTTCGTTTTGACAAGTCGGCCAACTTTTTTAATTATAAAATTTTGGAAAGCCGTTGAACATGACGATTGGACCGTTGATTCAAAGTTTACAAGTATCAAGTTATTTTTAAATGGAATTGTCAGCTAATCAAGTGAAGAATGAGGCAAAATTTTTCTCCTACAAATTCAATAGAATGGACTCCGAGTATCCCATCTTCAATGTACACATTGGCCTCATGAAGATTTTGCAACCGTTTTCCAAAATTTCATAATTAGTTGGGCGTCTTGTCAAAACGAAGCTACTTACAAAGTACCAGCTTGATACTCATCACCTTGAAAATCCCTTTGGTCTTCCGGACGATTATTTTTATAGATATTTTTATTATATTATAAAAATTTCTTTGTTATATGAAGTGTCTGCTACTATCATCAGATTTATTTGGTACTCTTTAAGTATATTTTCTTTATTACAAAAAAGTTTACTTTAAAATATTAAATATAAAATAAACGAAGTGAAAATAATAACTAATTGAGTTAATTGCTTAAATACCCGGTGTATATTGAGTTTAAGAAAAAATTTTCTTACAAAACTAGTTTATTTTTCCAAAAGGATCATTTCAGTCTTTTCACTTTTTTCTATCTCTTACCGTTTCAAAGTAATATATTTTCCCGTTAGGGGGAAGCCCGGTACGCTTTTGCTCATTCACGAACATGATCTCACTTTTCAGCTCTACAACACACACACACAAGTTCTCAGGTCGTTATCTCGTTTCGTTTAGAGTTTTCATGCCTATCCGTGGACGAACAGACGCACAGACGGGCATAAAACAAATTAAATCAGTTTATCACTTATACTTAAAGTACCTATACCACAAATTTCTTTCTGCGATCAATATTTTGAATCGTTACAAGGTCAAACTAAACTTATAACATCCTTGTATATATTATATATACCGGGTATAAATATTGGTTACTGTTGTTACTCAGGATATTTTTTTGCGGCAAGTTTTCATTGTTTTTCTGAAGAAGAAAAAAACTAAAACCGTTTAATGATGGAATTTAGATTTTCTGACCATAATAATATCGAAAATCGTGAAAAAAGAGGAATACATCTATCATGAATTTTCTTTGTATACTTCCAGTTTCAATTGTACACTTGGCCACAAAAGTTGATGTCATTTTTTTAAATTTTATAGTTGATTTGTGCCTTATTCACTCGTTTTTTTGAGAAAAATTTGCAATTAAAGTTGTTCATTTCAAATACAGTAACAAATTTTATTCGAAAACCGAATGACTTGTTAAGGCACAAGTCAAATATAAAATTTAAAAATATGACATCAACTTTTGTGGTCCTACCATCATATTTTGTTTACTTGATTTTTTCAAAATTAAATTAATTTTATTTGAAAATATAAACTTGTCTAAAATGTCATAAACAGATATGAAAGTAATTCCAGTTATATTATTTTATATCGTGATTAAAATATGTATGCACCGGCAGCTGACTCGTGCAAAATTATAAGAATGTTTTGTGTGTACTAATGGTTTTGTTTTGTGCCTGACCCATTATAATTTTCAATTTTTCAGTGAATATGGTATTTATAATAGGTCTAGAAATATTAGATCTAGAAATTAGCTTTGAGTATAGTTACAAATCAGTGTAGCATAGAAACGCGTTTATCTAGGACATGATTCTGGTGTCGTTACTCGTTGCGAAGAGCTTGCAGAGCACTACTAGGAAGCTTAGATAGATAGATTGTAGTCCTGGACGGGCTACACTTCGACCAATAAGTCCATTGTGATGCCTAAGGATGTGAGGATGTGAGTGGAGTGGAAGGAATTTTGTGTGTAGACTAGAAATTGGTAGGTTGTGCGGAGTTCGGAAACTGCAGAAAATCTTCACACGCATAGCCGGTTTCTTCGTCCTTGTCCATACGCCGACAGTTTAATCAATTAATTTAATTTAAGGTATATATGTATGCGCAGTTGTGTAACATGAGGTCAATCTATGCGCAGGAGTGTGCAGACCATAGTCATAGTATAATACTAGACTGCGCATTCGATGAAATCCCAATTTTAGAAAAAGATACAAACACTGTTACAGTAGAGTTATCTCTGTCATTCACAGTAAAACAAAGATAGAAACACTGCAGATCAGAGGCTGTCTGTTTCTAAAGTTGGCACAACTTTTCAATACAGAAAGTATATGAATCGCGCAGTCTAGTAATGCTATGTCTATGGTACAGACCAAACGTCTACGGATCATGTGTAGGACGTTTTCACGAAAAATCTACTGCGTAGACTCGAACTGCACCTTCTTTTTATTATTTCTTTTTTTGAGGAAAACTTTTCATAACATAAAAAAAAAAAGTTTTCGTAACATAAAAACTTGCACTGCCTGACTTTGATTGAACTTTAAAGCAAAAACAGTATTATTAGTTTCCAACATTTTTGGAACCACTTCAGTGGAATCTATTCAATACCCCATCTAAATAATACCCATTAACAGGGACCCTGTACATGAAGGAGACCTTCATTTACACAAATTATTATATTTTTTGATTGTCGAACTATATTTGCATCGCTAAAATCTTCCTTTACCAATTTATTTAGATTTATTGTGGCTTTAAATTAATGGACGTATACTATTTTCAAATAATAGGCTCAACTTTATGGTCTAAGATCCGGCATTAGTGAAAACCTTCCCTCATTTGTTAATTGATTGAAATATTATTGAAAACGCTTATTGCAATATAAACAATTTGGCAATGTAATGTCTGCCAGGGTAGTTCTGCTGCAATTAACATTAATTAATTAAAAATTGATTTTTTTATAATTAAATCCCTCACGTGTTAATTGAATTTTGCTTGTTAAATAACATAGTATACGATACGACAAATCTTGTAATAGCAGGCAGCACTGCTTATTACTGCTACGGTTACCTGCAGCCAGGTGTTCAAACTTAAAGTAAACTTAGGTTACTTCCCTCACATGTTAATTGAAAATTTTTAGCTAATTTAAAAGTTCAGAATAATTAGAATACATCCATAACTGGCAGCCATCTTAAAATCCATTACAATCAAGTGCAGCTAATATAAGAAAAATTTAAAAAAATAGAAATTAAAAAAAAAAAACCTTGTAGAGAGAGAGAGACTATTGCAATGTTCAACGTAACAAACAAGGAAAGTCGGATCTTAGACCATTACCGAAATAACCAAAAGTATTACATGCGAACCTTTGTTAACTATTCATTACAATAAGCATGCCTGGCAAATTATTCATATTAAAATGTCTAGCAGCCATACATGATATTTTAATATTAATGTGATTTTTCTAGGGATAACATTGTTTGTTGTATAAATATAAAATAGCTTGCTGTATAGTCTGTTACCCTAAAATGTTTAAATTAATATATTCAATCTGATTTTAAAGTTAGTACTTTCAGTCAAACATAGTAACGTAACATACAAATTCATGAATAGTAGCAAATTCTGAGTATGGAAAAATGTTTCTTTGAAACCTTATCAACCTTACAGTTTATTCTCTAGGTTGCAAATTTGTTAAAACAATCCATCAAACGTAACGAAAAACCAAAGATTTTTCTAAATTTTGACAGTTTGAAATCTAATTTTTTATATATTTTAAATTTGCCAAAATTTTGTTAATGTACGTGTTTCTATAAAAATTATGTACTATATTAGAGATCTGGACCGACTTTAACTTTGGAACGGTCAAAAGACAGCTATAACTTTGGAACGGTGTGGAATTTTGAACTTAGATAGTTTTTTTGAAGTCGTAAAAAAAATTTACCAAGAGTCTACTCTCATCATTATTTTGCTATCTTCTATAGCTTTCTCCAAACAATTCTCTCTTTTATATGTAAAAAAGATAATACTACATACCAAAATTTGGTTCCTTTTTTTGGCACCAGGCGTCGCGACCTAAACGGTCCGTTATCAATACAAACTAAAAAATATCAACAACCGAAACACCTTACCATTATGATGTAACTTATTTTCGTCACAGTTTTACTATGAATAGTTTATAGAAATTTATCAAATTTATCGAAACAGCTAGTATAGAAGATTTACCTACTTGCTATAAGGTTAGGCCAAAAGGCTTCTTTATAGTATTAAAATTCAATGTACACTTTACATTTCAACATTTGGGTATGTTTTACATGCAAATAGCAATTACGAGTATATAGATCAGTAAATAATTATCGGATTGAAAAATAAATATACCAATTTTATCAATAAAATTCACTAAATAATCATGAAAATATATATTTGTTTCTTTTATATTCATGTAATTCGCATAACAATTCAACCGAAAAAAGACTAGGTCTTTTAAAAATACAAACTGCACTAAAACTCCTTTGCCTGATGCTGTTTACTTACCCTCGGCCTTATATGTATTCTTCTCGAACTGGAACTTTACTAACAGAACGAACCTAATTGGCTAAATGGACTAAACAAGTGTTTTGGTTTGCATGGAATGTAAAAAAACTTGTAAACTTAAACAAAAAATATTAAACTTAATACTCTTAAGAAAGCCAGGGTTGTATCCTTCTTAGGATACAATCAAGGGAAGAGGGCAAATATCGTTAAAAACAAATGAAGAAATAAATAAATAGGATCCCCCTTACTTCCAATGATTAAGAACTTAGATAATACGATTCAATAGGAAAAACAAAAACGCCACCTTATTCACCAAAAATTTTAAAAGAATGAGTAATCAGTATTATAAACAGACGGTCTTATTGACCCATCACTGATAAACACGCATTTGCTGTCTAACCGAAAACGCATTCGACTAAAAGTATTGTTGCATTTTTGTCTACTGTTGTTTCTGCTTATATGTTGGCTATTTCGAATTAAATCAACAATTACAATAACGATTTTTCATGACTGGCCTATATTAGGCGACACTTCCTTACTGCATATTCATAAGTATTCTATAAGTTTCTAAATAAGTATACGAGTTGTTTTATGTGACAAAAATTATTTTAAGTTTGATTCCTTCTATGTTTGTCAGTTTCTTTGATGTTTTTACAAGCTTTCATGTATTTTAACTTATACGAATGTACAGATCAATCCGGTCGAAAATTTGAACTAAAATGTTAACTCACTATTATTTGATCAAATTGAAATTTTGCAAACGTATGCAATTCGTATTACAATACAAGAATATGGTTTTACATGTTTAATCCATTCATAATGTTATAAATGCAAAAATATCTGAATCTGTCTGTCTGACTGTCTTGTTACATTTTTACGCCTGAACCGCTCAACTGATTGGACCCCATTCAAAAACATTGGCAAAAAATCAACAACAAACTCTCTAGTTTGCAAAAATACTGTTAGGTTTTAGAACTGACAGCTTTCAGATTATAACTGCGTATAGCAGCTATAATTGTTTTTTTTATTATGTATGTAATTTTGCATGATCAAATATTGTTAAAAATTGTTTGTTTTATATCAAAAATGTTTAAACTTTGTTTTTTTAAAATCAAAAGTTTGTTTAAATTTAATCGTTGTACATTAAATATTTTTGATATAACAAATATTTATTTTATCCATTTATACCACGACACTGCTGCTTTTTTACAGTTTCCACAACGTGGTTATGGTGATGGGGGAAATTATCCAAGTGGTAGTGCGACACGCGGGCGTTCTAGGGTAAGTGCATTACATATTTTTCGTATTAAATAAAGTGTTTTGGAAAATCATGCCAGTGCCAGTCACTCCATCAAGTTCATAGAAACGTTCTACATATATAAGGTGTTCCATTTTAATTGTTCCAAGGCCAATATCTCGAGAACTAGTTTGATAGTGATTAATGAATCAGACAACAGTTTTAAAGTTTCTAGGGGGTCAAATAACAAGGTCTTTGATCTTGAAACCATTTTTCAAGGTCAAACGGAGGTCAAATTTGTTTTTTTTAATTAGGAACCTAAATTTTTCTTGCAAATTTGTATTTTGCGGAAAAAATTAGCCATATTTTCTATACAAACATTTTTCCAAGGACTTAAATTATTCTGGATTCTAAGAATAATCGATTTTGATGATTTTTTAATCATATTAAATCAACTCTCATGAACAAATTTATTCCAAACAGTTTTTTCCAGGTCTATGATATGCAAAACCGGAGGTCTATGATGTGATCAGTTGATTTGATATGATTTTAAAAAAATTAAAAATCTATGATTTTAATTTTAAAACCTTAATATCCTTAATAAATTTAAGTTCTAGAAAAAAATTTTTCATACAAAACAATAATATTTTTTCTCGTAAAATACAAATTGGAAATTTTCCATTTAGAAAATCAAAGTTGACTTAGGTTTGACCTTGAAAATTGATTTCAAGGTAAAAGATAAGGGACAAACGTATTTTACCTCCTGGAAACCTTAAAACTTTTTCCTGATTCATTTGTCACTATCTTACTTATTAATTAAATTAAATACTTATATGAAAAAATTAACTCGTCAACCAGGAATCGAACCTCGGGCCTCTGGATAACTAGTCCAGTGTGCTTTCCTCTACACCAAAGACGATTGTGATGTGACAGCCAACTTTTTCATATTATTCTAATTTTTTATTTATTGGATAGTATTTACTTCTTTCTAAAGTGATTTGTTTATTAATATTTGTTTGTGTATACTTTCGTGTCCACATAACGTTGTTCACATAACGTTGTGTCCACATAACTATCTTACTTAGTTTTCGAGTTATTGACCTGAGGATATTCAGCATCTTAAAGTAAATCATAAAATT
Source organism: Nineta flava (assembly GCA_963920215.1). Taxonomy (NCBI): domain Eukaryota; kingdom Metazoa; phylum Arthropoda; class Insecta; order Neuroptera; family Chrysopidae; genus Nineta; species Nineta flava. The sequence continues at coordinate 92,709,035 of OY986041.1, forward strand.
TGCAGATGATTCAAAGTTTTTTTTAAATGTTATATAAACAAAGTAATAAACTTTAAATTATTATATAAGGTACTGAAAGACTTATGAATTATACATGCACATGAAAATTACAATCTGGTACAAAATCAGGAGTGCACGATTTGGGCTATTCATGTTTAAACGTTTTACTATTAGTAACCCTGAACCCATTTTGAAGAAGTACAATCCAATGTACTAAAGTATAAACGTAACTATGTTGCACTTTCTTCACGGACGAAACACAAACCCAACTTTAGAACACTGAAGACTGAAGATGTTGATATTTTGTATGGTGAGGTTCATTCTTATAGAGTGATGATTATGGATTTAACTATGGATTTGACGAGTAAAATAGAAACATCTAAAATTTACTATACGAGAAAATAGCTTTCAATAAACAACTTTTCTGGTTAGGAACCTTGTGGATAAAAAAACGAACCATCAGCAGCAACAAATGAGTTTTACAAAGGACTAGAAATTATGATTTTAGAAGAGTTTTTCTTCTAGTAAAATTACTGAAAAATAACTTTTTAAGCAAAGCAAGTCGGATACATACCTATAAACAAATAAAATTGTTGCAAAAAACTCTCGTTTGCCGATGTCCATTGATTTGTTCACACTTAAAAATGTTTACTATACTCGAAGCTGATTCTGCAAACAAAAATTTCCTCAAAACTTATTCAAATTAAGATAAGCTATAAATCCAGCCCAGTATTTAAAATTTATTTCAAAATGGATGATTAATCATTTAAATAAATAAAAAAATTTGTGTAAATGAAGAGTAGGAACAGATAAAATAAACTTATGAAATGGAAAATAATTCTTTTAAGATAAATAAGTACAAACCAACTTTACATATTAAACAAAATACTTCATATTATATATTCGCAATTTACATAAATATCAGGTTTTAAAAAAATACAATTTTTATTTTGTATACACAGTAAACAAACTTAATCATAAAAAATATTTTTTCTTTGCTATACCATGTGTTTCAGTAATGTTTTTTTTTAATCCACCCAGGTATTAGGGGTAAAGAAATAAAAATATTATTCTATGCCGACGATTTAGTAATTTTATAAAGAAAGTATTGCAACAAATGGAGGCATAATGTGAATACGAAAAAAAACGAAGATAATGATAGTAATGGATGTAAGAGGTCGTCAAATGAAATGTGGAAATACGCGGGAGAAACTATTGAGATCGTAAATAAATTTAAAAATTTGGGAGTTGAATTAATGTATAAGGGAAAATTGGGTGAACACATTCAGGGGTTAAATACTTTACTTATCTTTAAAATTGATTTGTATTTAATGATTATATGAATAAATTCAAATAAATAAATAAGCCAAAAAATAGCCAATGCCGGAAGGAAATATATTTACAAAAATTTTAAATATTCTATTGCAGGAAATTATGCAAACGTTAATAAACACGTTTTAGAGAAATTTATTAATCATTATTATTATTATCACAATGTAAACTTTTTTTTTGGCGATTGAAATTACTCTTTATAATATTTAACAATTATATTTTAACTAATAATGATAATTAAACGTATTTGTTTAAAAAAACTTTTCTCATAAAGATAAAGTAAATATTCAAATTATTAATAATAGAATAATCAGACCACTAATTTAATAATAGAACAAACTAATCACTTCAAAATTCATAATAATATACATTTTAATAAATGCATACTCATGCGCATGCGCATAAAATACGCATGTGCCAAACATAAACTAAGGTTTGTAGTGACAGTTTTAAATGAATATATACATTTAATTATTTAGGGTATTTTCCGAAAAAATTTACCGTTCCCACACCCTAACCATTTTTGAATCAACAAAAAAGAAATATGTGCAAAATTTATATTTCTATGGATATATATATATTTATAAATTTTCTGTAATCACTCTAGCGGTCACAATTTTAATCCGATTGGAATGAAATTGAGTATATAAGATGTTTTGGTATTTAAACGAGTTCTTTAATGGGCAAAATTGGACGAGGGGAAATGGGGGGGGGGGGTTAGCTGAAGGGGTAAACACAAAATTTAAGACGTTAATACAAAATTTTAAATGTATTTCTGTTTCGTATCATTTTTGCTGGAACTTCCTGAAACATCATGTATATTTTATTAATACAAAATAAAAAATAAAAATATTTTAATGTACAATACAGAATTTAACGTTAGTATATAAAAACTACGCAATGCAACAGTTTACTCCAAATACACATCTGTATAAAAGTAAAGATTTAAATAAATAATTATACTGCTATTTTAAATAACAATATAATTAATTTAGTGGAATGAATGATCACCAATGTGAATTCTAATTTTTTTTTAACCCTCATCACATTGTATTTATTCAAAACTTGTAATTATTAGCCATGAATTTCCATAGAAAAATGTACACAAATTGTTCAGTTTACTAGAAATACGAATGTAAATATAACTAGTTCCTTGAAATTTTTTTTCTAGAAGCTCTATTTAAAGATAACACCCGCATGTATACGAAAATGTGGTAGAAAGAGAGAATAAATTATTAGAATAGTTAAGAAGGTAACATGTTTGTAGTGTATACTACATAATTAAGAAACAAATTATTAAAAGTGGAATTGTTTAAATTTAATAGTCATATGAACCAAAACTATAGGATAAGTAATTACTATTTGGGATATATGAAAGTCTCTTAGGAAGTTCAAGGCAAATGGGCCTCGATATTCCAGGCTGAAGTGTATGCCTAAACTACAAAGCTAGAATATATATTTTATCCGATATTCAGGTAGCGCTTAAAGTGTTAAGTTCACGCGAACTAAACTTTCAAATTTTCCTGGAGTGTATCGACTTTACTAAAAAACATAGGTAAACATAAAAAACTCACTATTGGCTGGGTGCCTGGACATTAAGAAATCAATGGAAACGAGAAGGCTAATGAATTAGCCAGAATAGATACTAGTGCTCCGCTAAATGGATCAGAACTGTTTCTTGGAAGGCCAAAAATCGCAATAAAATATAAAATAAAAGAATGGGTGATACACGAGTTCAACCGCTCTTCGGTAAATACTACACAAGCCTCTGTGCGTTTACAGCTAGGAAAAACCAAATTGAGTGTACTTACTATTGGCCACTACAAACTAAATAAACATGTGCACAAAATGTCTCAGGGAATGATCTCTACATATTTTGCCATGAAGCGGAGGAAACCAATCCAATACAAATTCTGCATGAATGTGCAAGCCTCTCTCGAAAGTCACTATCACTTGGGATGGACAGATTTCCAATCAGATGAAAGCAATGAGATGTCGCCTAGAGATATCCTTAAGATTATTAGGACCATAAGACTCCTGGAACACCTTTGCAGGAAACGAGGTACAATAGGTCAAATTGGTCGCTTTATAAGATTTACTACTGATTCGATCTAATCCAATCTAAAGTTCAAGGCATAAAGTTCAATTTGATTAAAATTGCTGAATCGTATTTGCGATACTCGAATTTTTCCAGATAAGCGATGTTAAATAATAAATACATACAGTCGAACATACAACCTCCTCCTACCTTATTTGAAGTCGGTTAAAAAATCAGTTTTTTGTTTTTAAAAGTTTAATAATAATTTTTTATTTTCCTCTCAAATGTTCTACCGTGAATTTCAAATTAATTTTTCAGAAAAATTTTAATTGTAAAGTCTATAAATTTGTGTTCCAAAATAATTTAACTTTACATAAGACTACTCATAGCCGTAGATCTAGTGAAAAGTCAAAATTATAATATTCTGTAGAAGCTAAATAATAAATGTAACCCACTTTGTTTTACAAATTTTATTTTGCTATTGCAATCGTAACATAAAAATCAACAAAATTTTCAAGAAGAAAAAATGTATCTGCGTAAAATACAAAACTGTTCTCAGACATTAACATTGCTTTGAACTTTTTTTAAATATATTATTACCTCAAAAAAAGGAAAAATTATAAATATTTTTTCACATTTGTCTCTATTTTATATTTCATTTCTGTTTTCCTTCTTTTACTTGACAGAACACCCATTGAGATTTATTTGTATCGTCGTTATCAAAGTGTATTTTCATATACATACTGTGCTTTATGTATACTCTCGAATTCATAAAAAATACATTAGTCTGAAATGATTTCTCATTTGTTCTTCTAAAATTTATACAATCAGAGCCCTGCGTATATATATATATATATATATATATATATATATATATATATATATATATATATATATATATATATATATATATATATATTTATATATATATATATATACTAGCTGACCCGATAAACGTTGTCCTGTCTTAACTATGAATATTGAATTCGAATTGGTATAATTAATAAATAATAATAATTATTCCAAAAACATATTATTTATTTTTCTAATACTTTATGATACACAACATTCTTAGTTTTATTTTCTAGCGACTTCGTCAATTGTTAGCGCATTAAAACGTCTTGCGTGTTGTCCTGCAGGCGTCTTATCGGCTTTGATGACATGCGGTCTAATGCGGTCGTGAATAATGCAACCGATTCATTGTGCTGATGGAAAAACATTTGTTCCACAATTGGTCTTTTCACCGAAGTGTTGTGTGATCGACTTGTCTTGCTGAATCGCCCATAAAATAAATTTGCAAAAATGTGTAGTCATTATCCGGCGTTCGCAATAAGGAACCTGTTAGATGATATATTTGACCCTGAATCTGTAACGGTAAACAGATAATAAATAGATGTAATATAGGATATTATATAGCGAATTGTTTGTACCACCATGTGGCTCTCCCATGTTGCTCTCAAAATACTTTCTCAGCACTCCCATTCCACCATCAACTTTTTTAAACACACTCACATCTTTCTGCTTTTGGCAATTTACCGAGCTACAAATGTACTTTAAGCCATTTCAATTTATACACCATTTCAATTGAAAGCTGCCAACGTATTTTGCATCAGACACGTGGTGGTAAAAGTTGTTTTTCAATATACTTACCTTGAAACTTGGCTTAAATTTTTCTCGAATAACTTTTGTTGCGCCAAATGACGTTATTTGAAACCAATTATTTTATTGCTCGATTTGAGTCAAAAAATGTTTAAAATCTGGACCATTTCTCGAAACCAATGAATGTAGTGGCTCTTCTGGCGGTACCAATCGCGCCAATTTCACTTGACCACTCGCGCACTCCAATCCAGGGGCTTTATTTTTAAACTTAAATGCCTTCTAATGTTGACACACAACGTTCTTTGGAAACGACGATCAAAATTGACATTTCAAAATTAAAACAAAATTTTAATAAAATAATTTTAAAGAATTTCATCCAAATCGGTCCAGCCGTTTAGAACCGGGTTCAATTGTGTTTTCAAACCAACCAGGAACCTATTGAAATATACACACAAAATTTCATACAAATCGGTCCATCCGTTTAGGAGGAGTTAGGTGACAAACGCCCGGTTCCATCCGCCCGGTTGTCCACGGTACTTCATTTTAAATTTCAGATATCAATAAACAGGTCATTTTATACATACAGAACGTTTTACTACCTAATTTGACGAGACATAAGATTGGAAGATTGGTTTTTATGGGAAGAAACCTAGCATTTTTTACCGATAGAAATTTACACTACCACTTTGGAGTAAAAATTAGACATTTTTTAACTTTCCCGTTAATTTTACGTTTAATCTAACGAACAATTGATTGATTGATTGATTCATTTTGGGGTCTAAAAAGTATTGCTTTTCGACCCTATGGTGCATTGTGCTCCCCCTTCTACCTCATTCCGACGAGATTCGCTTCTCCCTTATGTTGGCAATAGCCTGGAGCTTGCTTATCATGTCCTCCCGACCAATACTTCATCGACAATACTTAAATTATCTACGGGTAAGTGAAGTTTAATGATCGAGATAAAAAAGTTTGTGGGTCGTGAAATAGAAGAAATTTGGGTACGTAATATAATCAAGACTGCTGGCAGAGCTAGTGAATTTTAGCACGGTAATCAGAATATTGGATAATAAATCAAAAAAACCAAATCAATAAATATTTTTGATATTTTAAATTAAACAAATCTTTGGACTGTTATCGTTTTAAGTGTTTTTCATTTCATTCAAGAACTGTTCATGTATTTTCGGATGTACTTGTACCTACTTTTCTCCTTTCTAGTGAAGTTTTTACAACAGCAGCAAGTAACATCTGCTGCCAGTAGAATTTTATAATTTTATATAGTAGCCTTGTGCCTTTACTTGGTTGGTTGATGGTGGTGTGTTTCATGGTAAAAAAGTAGACTTTACATTACTTTTTTGCATCATATACCTAGCTACCTATGTGCATATATTCATATATATATATATATATATATATATATATATATATATATATATATATATATATATATATATATACTTTTGTACATGTATATGTGTAATATTGAGGTTAGAAGTACCTACTACTACTACACCGATTTTACAAATACAACATATATTGACGTTAAAACAAAGATAGATATATATTTGTATATATATATATATATATATATATATATATATATATATATATATATATATATATATATATATAACTGTACGAGATAGATGATGAAATACAAAGTTTTAATTTTCACTTCAAAGGAAATATTTTTCTCTTTTGGTGTACTACATGTATATGTAATCGTATATATAAAGTACCCATGTGCAAGAAGTAAATGAAGATATTGGATGATTTATAGCACTATGGTACAATCTATAAACTTTCCATTGACCAACAGTTGAGACATTTGTTTACCGTTCATAATCGCTTATTTCATGTAATCTATTAAAAATTTAGGTACGAAATATAAACTATTAAAAATTTTTTTGGAATTTTTTTTTGGAATAATTATAAAATTTAAAAACAAATTTGTTACGCAAACGATGAAATTTCTTCAGAATACATCACTTCTGTTTTGGAAATTAATCTGACATAACTTTAATCGTATTAATGTTCATGACGACATGTGACCTCTAGAGTGGCTACACACTATATGCGGTGTGGAACAACTCTAGACATTAATATATTTTCGATTTATTAGCATATATACTCTCTAGCGCTTACAATTTAAGGTTGATCAATATTGGTATTTGAAAAGCCTAGTTCTTTAATGAGTATAGAATCGATCAGGGGAAGAAAGGGGAGTAAAATTTATTTACTACGACTGTATTTAATATAATTTTTTTCATTTTACAAATATTAAGAGAGTTGTTCAATTTTATGTTTCCAATTCCCTCCCTCAAAGCCCTCGTTTCTCCTTGTCGGACTTTGCCCATTAATGAACATGCCTTTCGAATGTAGATAGCACACATATCAAATTTTATTCGGATCAATATAAAATCCAGCCTCCAGGGCCAAGGCCAGCAATCCAGAAGCAGTTATATATAAGAGATCTAACTATTTGATAACCGTTAGCACAAAATAATTTCGAAAACTAAAAAGCATCTCTTGTTGAGTACATACAAAACTTTTCTGTATATTTTTGTTCAGCAAAACTACGAATTATATGCCAAACTATCATTATACTCATGACGAGTATAAAGTGCTAGTCACATTATACTAAAAACATTATATTAAAAACGTTTACAAAAACAAATTTATAGGCTCTCCGAAGCTACCACAAAGAGATTTTGTCATAATTGGTTAGGTATTCTCGTGAATCGGTCAGCCATACAAAATTTTCTCATCATTTTCTTAAAAGATTATAAGATCCGATAACGGTCCTTATTATTCATCGAAAAATAATACAAGTGAAAATAATAACTAACTGAGTAAAGTGCTTAAATACCCGGTATATACTAAATTTGAAAAAAGTTTCTAACAAAAGTTGTTTATTTTTAAAAAAGAAATTTGTTTTCTTTAAATTTTTGTTTTATCTCTTACAGTTTTGCCCATTTTGCCAAAACATGGCCTGATTTTGTCCATTCACGAATTTGACCTTTACCTTGTAGCTCTAGATCACTCATACAAAATTTTAGCTCGCTATCTCTTTTCGTTTTTGAGTTATCGTGTTGACAGACGGATGGACGGACAGACACATTTGCGGAAAATGGACTAACTAGGTCATTTTATGAACACATATACAAAAGTTTTGTTTCTGCTACCTATTTACAACCATTACAAAAACGGAACTAAAGTTAATATTTCCTGGTATATATTACCGGGGGATAAAAATTGTATTTGAAACAACGAGAAGTCCACTGTGTAGATATGAACGAATCATTTGTACCTAAATTGGAGATATTTACTGTTTTTCTTCACTGAAATACTTAGATAGATAGATAGATAGATACATCTTGGGGTCTAAAAAGTACTGCACTTCGACCTTATGGTCCATTATGCTCCCTCTTCTACTGCCCGCCGAGATTCTCTTCTCCCATATATTGGCAATAGAGTTTGTTTATCAGGTCTTCTGAAGGTTCATATATTCGGGGTGACTGAAGAAATTACTAAGTAGGTCAAGATGTTGCCCAGTGTTCTCTTTGATATGGGATGTAACAGTGTAGAAAAATGCTTTTAGATTTCAGATTGGTGAAAAATGTGTGTGTTATGTACACCCTTTTTCAAGTATTTCTGTTGCAAGCTTCAGTTGCCATTTTTAAATGCATCCTTATCTCAGGTAGCTACATGCTTATCACATAATTGGAAACAGGATACCAAAACAAGCATGTATTTTGGAGGGTTGTGTCCTCGTATGTCGTCATATTCGATATCGTCAAAATGGTCCTTTTTAACTTTGTATGATATGCAAAGCCGTTTGAAAATTTTGAATTGTCCTGTGCTCTGAAAATTAAAGATATACATATATATATATATATATATATATATATATATATATATATATATATATATATATATATATATATATATATAATATATAATATATAATATAAAAGAATATTATAAGTTAATTCACAAAGGATCCCGCACTAATCTTATGGAAATTTGGTTTTTGTTAAATTTGCATATATTGCAGGTTTTAGTAGATCTTGGCATGCTGATTAAAAATCACCATGGACACAAAGCTCTAAAGCTTTAGTTTAAGAACTGGTCTGCCTGAATATTGAGAATGCAGAAATCTGAGGTAATAATTATTTTTAGGAATCCATAGTTATATGATATCAATTTTTATGTGTACCAATTGTTTTTTGTGTGTGGATTTGTGAGCTTGATAATGCTAAAGAATAACTCCCGTTCGTATCGTTACCCTGGATCAACGAAAAGTCTCGCAACGCCGAAATATTTTTTTATATGAAAAAAAAGTCTCAATGCATACGAACTTTCAAAGACAAAAAATAAATAAATATGCAAACTTTTAAATAGCATGTGCAAAAAGTTTATGTCTATGAACTAGCTGTATAACTATATTAGCTTTATAACTAGTAAATAGCGAACTTACTTTACTAGAAGTCGTTTTTCACGTACTTTTGACATTTGACACTTTGAAAATGTATATAATTATAATTCCAATATATTAATATGGTATAAATGTTAAAAAAGGGCTATATTTTCAATGCACTTAGGTTTATAATATACCAAATTAAATTTTGTTTTAGAAGTTTTTATTATGCTTCTAAAATATTTACTGCCAATAAAGTGTATAAAATAGTTGCGTTAAAAAGTTAAAAGTTGGAACTTATGCAAGCGACCAATTTTTTTATATAATATTATAAAAAATGTCAAAATTTCTGTTTGGAATATCCTGTTGATTCTGGTGATGATCCTGCTGATCTCTTATGGTTCGTGAAATATCAAACCCAATTGAACACTGTCTAACCGCCTGAACTTGCCAAGATTCTTAATTTTGCTGCAGTGCGTTTACGCAACTAACAATTTTATGTGTGCAGTGGAAATTCATTTGACAGCTACACATATATTAACACACCTACTTATTAAACATACATGCAGCGCAGGAGCATAAATTAGTCCCTTGGCGAGATAAGGAACTTGTGTGACACATTAGATATTCCCTTTGTTAACTCGGCAACTACTAACAAATTATTGATTCATTATTTATCAGGAAAAATAAACGTTTGATTTCAATTCCAAAAATATTATCTATTTAATATTAGAACAGGATTTCAGATCTACTTGGAATCTTCTCTTCTATCTCCAACAAGCTCTACAATTCGGGTTAATGGCATAACATGGAATAATCTGTTCCGTTATATAGAGGTCAATGGATTCATCACTCAATGGGTAGTTTCCCATATTTCATTGAGTGATCAAATCACATGATAAAGCAACTATTGTACAAGTTGTCATATAACCCTGAAGACAAGACACAAATCAATTACAAACTATATCATTACTTTTTCCCTCGTACTGAAGAAAAAATTCGCGAACATAAAATAAAACTATATAAAAAATTTTTCATCAAACCAAAAAAAAAAGTATTTATAAACATATAGTAAAGTTAGTACATGTAATAAATTGCGGACAAAAAATAGAGTTTAAAAAGTATTTTATAAAACCAAACAACCAACGAACATTCTAGGATGTCAACTAATACGTTAGTTAAGAGAAAAACTATGTCAGAAGTTTTTTTCCTCTACGTAATTACAAGAAGGAAATGAAATAAAAGTATACAGTTCCATAAAGTTAACTGTGATGATTGTTTAAATCTGCTGTAATGTGATGAAGTTAGAAGAAGCTAGTAGATTCTATACAAGGTGCAACAGAAACAACGCATTGTATTTATTTGTTATTTTCAGCCAACATATCAATTGCAATATACCGTCTGTTTTGGACAGCTTTGCCAATAGAGAATCAATGTTAAATATTATTTACTATATAACTACACAATGCTTCATAAAGAAATAAATATAGTGGGGGTACTCTGTAGTTAGTAGTGTGTGTGTGTGTGTGCATATGTTATGAATAATAATATTATAAATTAAGTGGGCATCAGTAAATCCCACTCTTAAAGGACAGCAAACACAAGCAGCCCAGATGTTTCTAAGTATGTGTATGGATGTATGGTTTTATAATAAATATTTTATTTATTTAACATTGATTCCCTATTAGAAATGCATTTGAAAACAGACTGTATATAGGAATATCAAATTACTGACAAATTATTTCGTTCGAAGCTACCTACAGTCATGCACTACGGTGGATTTTGAAAGATAGTTTATTGTCGTGATACCCTTAGTATAATCAATAGAGAATATTGCGCTGCACTAAATTACAAAATTTCTCAAAATGGCGGCGCTTCCGGTTCAGTAAGTTATACTGAACCTAATTTTTTTTTAAAATAACTCCTGTAATTTAGTTCAATACGGACAAGAGTAACGGGCTTCTCTATCGATTGTACTATCTGGCTGGATTTGAAACACAAATACACAAAATATTAGACAAATTTTACTTAAATATGTAGAATTGACTATTCACTAGGGAAGAAAACAGAATAAATAAAACAAAAATTATTGCCCTTTATATGATCTAATTCCTTTAACAATGAGTATTATTATTAATTATTATAATAACCTTTTAAAGCAGAGCCCATTGGAGTCCACCGCATTAACGGGTATAGTCATGTGAAGGTGGGTATTTTTTCCCCTTGCTTGTCCTTATATGTCGCTTCAAGCTATGGCATCTCGTCACATATCCCATGTCCACCAGCAAGTGTATGTTAACTTGTGTCTATTTGTTGCAATTTTTGTAGCTATTTATTTTTTTTTTTTTTTTTTAGCATCCTAATTTTAACTATTATCAGTTCTAATAAGAACTATGAATAGAGTGATCACAAGATAAAAATCGTGAATTGTGTCTACCCAATGGAAGACACAAGAATGAAGAATTATATACTAAAATTATTTAAGTACATTTATCACTAAAATGTCAAATAAATCTATATTTTAATTCTAAGATATTAAGTTTATTTAGTCTGTTTAAGGTCTTACTATTGTCAAGAAGATTAAGCACATACACATTTGGATGCGTTTCTAAACGATACATATAGTTTTCACTAAATCGCACTATTTCTTCACGCACTGTAGACACATTTAAACTACGATGTAGGTCATCGTTTCGAACGTACCATGGTGAATCACTTATCGCACGCAGCACTTTAGACTGAAAACGCTGTAAAATCTCAATGTTACTCACACTTGCAGTACCCCACAATTGAATGCCATATGTCCATATAGGTTTCAAAATGCTTTTATACACTAATAACTTATTTTCGAGGGATAATTTAGAGTTACGATTAAGCAACCAGAAATATTTATTGAATTGAATATTTAATTGTTTTCTTTTGGCCCATATATGCTTTCGCCAAGTTAAACGTTTATCCAGATGCATACCCAGATATTTGACATCTTCGTTTTGTGGAAGTATCGCGTTATTTAAGGTTACTGGTGGACAGATTCCCCTGCGTAATGTGAAGGTAACTTGGACCGATTTATTTGTATTAGCACGAATCCGCCACTTATGCAGCCATTGCTGAATTTGGTTTAAACTTAATTGAAGTTTTTCCGATGCTACATTTGGATCCGAATCTGATACTAGGATTGCAGTATCATCTGCAAAAGTAGCAGTAATGTTTTCATCGTTCACTGGCAGATCTAGTGTATAAATAAGATACAAAATTGGAGCTAAAACGCTTCCCTGGGGAACTCCGGCAAAAATAGGATGTATATCAGACAGTTCATTTTGAAATCTTACTTGATAATATCTGTCAGTTAAATATGATTTTAAAATGAGATAATACGAATCTGGAATGTTCTTTTTCAATTTATATAATAATCCAGGATACCATACTTTGTCGAAAGCTTGACTGATGTCAAGAAACGCTGCCGTACAATATTTTTTCTCTTGAAAAGTATTGTTAATGCCACTGACAACTCGGTGAACTTGTTCGATCGTTGAATGTTTGGATCTAAAACCAAATTGATGATCAGGAACAAGATTGGATTCTTCCAAAATTGGTAAAAACCTCCTTAGAAATAATTTTTCGAAAATTTTAGATAGTAACGGTAGGAGACTTATTGGTCTGTAGGATGTAACATCATTTATAGGCTTTCCTGGTTTAAGTATCATGATAATCTGCGATACTTTCCAGATTTGAGGAAAATATTTTAGGCGCAGTATGGAATTAAAGATAGTACACATCATGATAATACCTTTTTTTGGCAACTCTCGAAGAATTCGGGCAGTTACAAGATCATAGCCGGGAGCCTTTTTATTATTGATATTCCAAATGACCGATTTGATTTCTTTAGGTGAAAAGGAAACAATAGGGAGGGATAACTGTAAGGGAGCATCCAGAAAAAGGGCTTCTTCTTCATTTAAGTTTTCTCCAGGATTTGGCTGAAAGATTTCGGATAAACTGTCAGAAAACAAATCAGCTTTTTCTTTAGAACTTTTAGCCCAGCTGCCATTAACACGACGAAGAGGTGGTATAGGCTTTTGAGGTTGTTTACAGCGCCTAGTAGCTTTCCAGAGTGAATAGTCTGCAGCATCTGTTGGTGATAAATTTTTGAGGTAGTCTTGGATAGCTTCTTGTTTTAGTTTCTCCAACAGTCGTTTTAAGTTTTGAGCAGCCCTGTTGAATGCGTTTTTATCTCTAGCGTACCTTGTTTGCTGCCAATTTCTTCTCAATCTCCGCTTTTCTAGAATTAAATTCCGTACAGCATCGGATTGAGTAGTGTTAACTCTGCTCTTGTTACAAATTGTAGGCGTTGATTTAAATGCAGCTGATTGTAAAGTTTGTGTAAAATCTACTACCGCTATTTCAAGTTCCTCTTCTGTTTTTATAGGCTTTTGTAGAACTATATTTGTGTCCATGTAGTCTCTAAAATAATCCCAGTCTGTATATTTATTGAAAAGACATGGAGGTATATCTTTTTCAATAAGTTGCGTATTTATGGTGAGTAGCACAGGGGAGTGATCTGAAGATAATTCATCGCAGGAAGTGATTTTTAAGTATCTACGTGACATATTTTTAGTTATGAATATATCTAATAGATCTGGAATTTTATTAGGATCCGATGGCCAATATGTAGGTTCTCCAGTTGAAATATGGTCTAGACCTTTAGATTCTATAGCTTTATACAAGTTCCTACCCTTGGGGTTTATGAGTCGTGAGCCCCAGTGGGTATGCTTGGCATTATAGTCTCCGCCAGAAATGAATCTATGGCCAAGAGTGTCAAAAAAATCTTGAAAATTTACCTGATTTATTGCATGTCTTGGGGGACAGTAAACGGCAGAAAACGTCAATGGACCAATCCAATCTTCTACCACTACACTTGTAGCTTGAAGATATTCGGTACAGTTGTTAACTGTTACATGATGTTTCAAGCTATTTTTTATTATAATAGCGGTTCCACCTTGAGATCGACCACTTGGATGTTTCGTGTCGTAGACAGTAAAGTTTCGTATAGCCAGATAGCTTCTGTCCGTAAATCGGGTTTCAGATATAAGCGCAACATCTATGTTACGGTGTTCGAGGAAAGTTTCAAATTCTAAACGGCGGTTTATTAAACCATTTGCATTCCATAAGACAACATTTATTGAATGGACCATTATTTCATTTTAGAAACAAGGGCAGTCAAGAGATTGACCATTATGGTATTTTGTTTCATAACATCACGAAACATATCTTTTAATTCAATAAATGATTGTTTCATGAATATAATAAAATCGTCATTACTTTTTTCGTTATCAGTGGCGGCATCAACACTAATAGTGGGTTTTTGGTTACGAACTGCTTGTGCAAAACTAAAGTTTTGTTTGATGTAGTTGGGAGTTGGAGCACGAGAGTTAGAGTCTTCTGCTTGTTTTTTTCTGAGTGTGGGAAATCTTTTATGAAGGAGTTTTTTATACACTTCACAACCCCTATAATTTGCTGGGTGATTTTCACCACAGTTCACACAAACCGCTGGCACATCACGATTTTTATTACACGCACTGGTGCGATGGTTTTCGGTACACTTAACGCAACGATATGTGCGTCCACAATTATTCTGGGTATGTCCGAATCTTTGGCACTTTTTGCATTGAGGCACTTCTCGTTTTTTATTTGGTGGCTCAAACTTGACGATTTTGTTACCAAGTTTTGTCACTTCGTAAATTTGTTTGTTGTTTTCATTTGGCTTTAAATCAATGAAAAACATTGGTAGAGGTGCTTTAGTTTTGGCATGTTTAATATTTGCCACGTTTTCCACAACATAACCAAGATCCACAAGGTCGGTTGTTATATCCTCCTGAGTTGTGGTATGGTGAACGTTTCTTAGAACGACGCGGAAGGGCCTCTCTTGCTTCAGCCTATGAGTGTAATAACTCACGCTCCTAAGGTTGAAGTATTTTATTATATCCCTGTAAGTTGGAATATCGACAGGAGTAATCTTAATCTGGTTGTTCAGAACCTTGCACATATACTTATTTTTAAAGCCAGTTGATGTCAAGTCCTTTTCAAATTCTGTGAAGTTGAGTACATTACACACGAAAATTGATTGTACTTGATCTTTTTTCTCGCTAACGGCTGTTGAAGTTTTATTTTCTGGCGGTTGAGGAAGATTTTGCAGAACTTCAAAGCGGTTCGTAATTAGTACTGGACCTTGAGGAGTTCCTTTCTGCCGTACTCTCCTCTCTTCTGCATCTGGACTTCTTTTCTTTTTTCTTGATTCAACAATGGTAAAGTCATTACCTTGCCATTCTGGATGATTATTTTTTCTGGAATTTATTTCGGAGATATTATTTTCTTGTACCTTAGAACTAGAAGGATTTTCTTTTGTTGGCGTTATTGAAGCCATTTCTAGACTGTCTGGCACAGATGATTGAGAAGATACACTTAGTCTTCGGATAGCATTTTGTTTCTCAATCTCAAACTTTTCAGTTTGGCTCATATAATTGCTTATATTGTCTTTGAGTTTTATGACAGGTGCATTAGCACTAACGCTTTCAGCATCTATAACTTCATCAAGCACGGATTTTCCCTCGATCGGTAGATATATTGGACGATATCTTAAAATATGTTTTGAACCGTCACTGGAATCTTGCATTACATTAGATTACACAATATTGAATTACACTTAGTATAATATGTAGCTATTTATGACATCACTTCTGTCTACTATTTCGTCTTGTAAGAGTTGTGTTTAATTAGTTTTAAATGGTGACATTGCGTGTATGAGTGCTGTTGTAGTAATAGAAGTTAAATTCTGTTGATATGAGTTGATTTTTTGTGGTTATCAAGAGTGCTGTTGTTGCTATGACATTTTTGTTTCTTGTGCTGTGCTTCATATATTTGAGTGTGTTACATGTAATTTATGGTGTGAAGTTTCCGTATTTGGCGTATACATTGGTTGGTTTGTGTTGGTTGGTTTTGTTTTCTTGGGAGAGTACTCACTATGTGGATACTATGAAAGTTGTTGAGTGTCCAGAGATAAAGCTAATTGATAACTTATCAACTTTTATCAAATTTCAAAAGATAAAATTTCAATTGGTAAGATCAATTTATGAAGCCAATATAGTTATCAAAGAAAATGGCGTGACCGATTATTTTTGCTAAAATCCTTATCTTATCCATCATTTTGGAAAACTACTAATGAATTACAGTAGCTTAACGAATAAATAGTAGCAATAGTTTAGCGATTATACAGTAGACATAATTTTGTCCAGTCAAATAACAAAATATTAAATCAATTTTATTATGTTCGGGTTTAACCTGAATAACTTGTTCCTTAACTATAAAATGATTATTTCAACCGGGAAATATACATAACTCTGGTAGAAATGTAAATTATTATGTTTATCAACAAATTCCAGTATTCATATAAAATGCGTAATTTATTCAAAATAAATGATTCCGGTTTTAACTAAGCGGATTAAACAGTAATTATTTTAATTGTATTTTTGTTTAAACACTTTTATTAGAGAGCCCGCATATGGCTGCCGAAAATGATAAAATAATTTTTTACACCAATGACCAAATGTTTTTGTATTATTTATATTGAATTAAATGACTAAACACATTAAAAAAATCAACTAATTTGAAATTATGGGGATGATTTTAAAGTATTTTATGTCGATAGAAAATCATGTATACTTTGGATTGATTGATTTATATTGGGGTCTAAAACTAATGCACTTCGACCTTATGGTATATTGTGCTCCCCCTTCTACTTCAGTTCGACAAGATTCGCTTCTCCCATATGTTGGCAATAGCCAGGAGTTTGCTTATCAGGTCTTCCTGAAGGTTAATATATTTTGGGCGAGATTTCCCCATGAATAACCTGTATCTGCTGTAGCCTAGAGGTTCGCAGTCAAATATAATGTGGCTGAACGTTTCTTCATCCTCGCCACACAATCCGCACACAATGGACCCGTTATGGAGTCCCATTGTGTGTAGATGCTTCCGCAGGGGATAATGTCTGGTAATGAATCCGATAACCCCCCGCAGTTTCATCTTGTTCAGCTTCAGTGCATCGAGAGGCAGCCTCTTTGTTGCACTCCGTGTTTAGCATTTGACCACTCGTTGATCACCTGTTTACATGCAGTCCTTGGAATTTCTAAGATAGGCTCTGAGCCAGTGAAGGTTATACCGAATCCCTTCTTTGCTAAGGTCAATTACCCAGATCAATTTAACATTGTTCCGTTTTGCCGGTTTCAGAAGTTCCACCAGAAAATCCTTGACTACCCTTGAGGTGACCTCAGTTATATATACTTTATTTAAATGTCATAATCAAAAATTAATTGGAAACTACTCATTATGTAATTTAGCTAGTAAAGAGGATTTTTAAATTTAATTCCATACTGAGAAATACATTTAGATAAGTACTAAAACTGCAACTTAATCATTTATTTTCATGAGATAAAAAATTAATTTAAAAAAATAACATTACACAAACTGCTGAAGTTCCTGTCAATTGTTGTGGTAGAAAAATCAATAATCACAAGATGGCTTCGTTAGAAGAACTCTGGGGATAAAAATAAGAGAAGTAATTTATATTAACCTTGAAAATATTTTGTTTGTAAATACTCAGTTGCTTCAAAACTCAATTAAAAAACGCATTCCTAAAAGTCCACATTAATGTTTGTTATTTTTTGTCGTAAGTTAAAATTATACTTAAATTTAGGCCCGTCCTACCGGGCCTAACAAAAAATATATTTAAGAAAAAAACCTGAGATTTCGAGTAACTAAGCTACCATCGACAGCAATAAAATTTACCCAAAATCTCAGTTCTTTTCTTAAATTCATTCCGGAATTTTAATGAATCAAACTCTTTGTTAATATTTCTATTTTCTATTGCGTAGTTTTTTTTATTCGTCTTATTTTATTTCAAGTGAAAATTATCAAAATATCGGTTTCTCCATAAGAGCTATTCATTAAAACTCGAAATTTTCCATTAAATAATTAATTCAAGGCTCCCATAAACCCCTCCCCTGAAACTTTTATAATTAATTTATATGCACTTCAACTACATGTAAACAAAAAAGCAAGCCTTAATCTTTTTGAAGCTTCAGTGCCCGTACATCCTTAATTCAAAACTTAACTGTAGCAGAACGAACATTTCTAAAGAATAAATTATATGAAAAATCTGTGTGAAAAATAGATATCTTCTATTATTATATCAGGGTAAAGACCCCTGAAAATGCTTGGTCGTCGATTTAGTATATACAATAACAGGAAATATACACAAAAAATAAATAAAATTAGTTTTATTGCAGTTCAAAAATAGGTGAATCATTTTTTATTTACCCTGAGAACCAACCTTTTATGTTCATTTACAGAAGAATACCCAGATAACATTTTGATTCTGTTTTCAGATCACCACTTCATTTATCTTTATTGTTCAAACCAAAAAAAAAAAGGTTACATTTATTTTATTTCTATAAACTTCTGATCTGTTTTGTCGCCCTCGTGTAGTCGGTATATACATGGTCACTATACACAACTACTTCTTCATCGTCTACTTTTCTATTTGTCGAGATGATATCAATACAGTTTTATAAATATTGGTGGTTTCGAAATAAACGTAGCGTAAAATTAAGGAATATTAAAATACATTAATTAGCAAACAAATCGCTATCATGCAGCGTGAGCTCATGTAAGTTAGTCAAAAAGGTGTTTGATGTCCTTGTAAATTCTATTTAAATTTATCAGAAACACACGGAGATCACGAGCTATCACTGAAATGGCGGTTCTGTACCGTGTAAGTAAGTAAGGGAATACTTCTTCATGATGTTCTATATTAGACTCTGTGGATTTAAGTATGGAAACGACTCAGAATCATACTTTTATGATATATAGTTATCTGTTAAGTAAACATTATATTATTGAATGATAAATAGAACTCTAGGTTTTTGAAATAAAATTTCAAATTTTCCCCCTTTACCTAGATCAGTTTTTTGTATGATAAATACGTATTTCGACTCCAATGCAGTCATCATCAGTATAAATTAGCTAGTCGTAATTTACTATTTGACAATTAGAAATAGATAGAAAGTCGAGATCAATAGACAAAAATAAAAATAAATAGAAAATTAACTAAATTCAAATATACTAGATTTAAAATATAATAAATTTTAAATTATATTGAAATAACTCTTGTTAAAATTTCCTTCATTCACATTTATTCCTGTTATCTTTACTCTTATTAAAATTACTCTTATATTGTCTCAGGATATGTTACTCGTCGCTAATTTGGTGACAATTTCACATCAAATTTGGTGAAATTGTCACTGAATATATGTATAATATTTCATATTCGTAATACGTATTCGTAATACTTAGAATATTTCAACTGGTTAAACTTTTATGAACGGGAGTGTATGTTTTAAAAATGCATTTATGTTTAAATCTCTAAAAATTGGCGCATGAGGGGATTTCAGATACGTTCCTATATCCACAGCTTCTAGTTACTTCAACTCTCACTGTTGTTTTCTAAGAAAATTTCCAAGTAAAATATGAAAGCCCTGCACCTGAAAATCGTATCCAATAATTTTCTCACTATTGTTAAAAAACTTAGTTCTTACATAGATTTCACTATTTTGAAGGTTGTATTTTTGTTTATGCTGGAAGATCAATTCTTTTTGCATGCGAATACTCGATCCCCTTCTCGCATTTATGTTTTTTTGTCGGATTGTAATAATAATTTATTGATAGTTGACCCCTTGCGTACTTGCTATTTTATTATACTGGTGAATTGAGATTTACCTTTTTTTTTTAAGGACATTGTTTACAAACAGTAGGAATATTTTGTGCATATTTCTAGTTAAATATCTTCGGCATGACATTTTATTCAGTTCAAGTAGCTCATAAGTTTTGTAAAAATGTCTAAAATAACAAGCTATGATTTTATATAATATTATATTTCAACTGTATGAAGTTTTTTTTTTCATTTAAATTGTATGGATTGTTTCTCCAGTAAGGTAATGTCTTCCATTTTTTAGTGTTCCCAAAAACGAAATACTTATGGTAACTGTCTGTCTCAGACGTTTTCTCAGAAACTGTAGAACTAAGGGATTAAATATGGGTTAAGGGGTAAGTTTCGGAGTTACTTTTGGACAAATTCGATCATAACCAAAGTGAATTGCAACAATAAAATCATAGTTATAACCAAAATTATGTCCGAGTTATAGTTTTTTTTTCAATTTAGAGACTAGCGTATTGTTTGTTTATTTTGTTCGTTTCAAAAATTATAATACTCTACTTTTTATACATGGTAGCCGTAAAGTACTTTTTATTAATGAATTAAACCTACCTATACACAGATTGTTTATCTTAATATAGATTTTTAATCTTAATATAAAGATTATCGGCCAAACTTATATAAGCTAGGTATAACCAAGCAACATCGTGAAACTGTCACCAAATTAACAACGAATAACATATCTTGAGACAATATAAGAGTAATTTTAATAGTGAGATTAACAAGAGTAAACTTGAATGAAAGAAATTTTAACAAGAGTAATTTCAATAAAATGTATTATATTTTTATTTTAATTTACATCGGTTAATTTTTAATTAATTTTTATTTTTGTTTATTGATCTCGATTTTCTATCTATTTCTAATTGTCAAAGAGTAAATTACGACTAGCTAATTTATACTTTGTAGTCGAAATACGTATTTATAATACAAAAAAACTGATCTAGGTAAAGGGGCGAATTTGAAATTTTATTTCAAAAACCTTTCATTAATTCTCATTAATTATCATTTGATAATCTAATGTATAAAGATTATCATCAATGTTAATTTAAAACCCAGCTATTTAGATCATGCGAAATTTTTCGCATTATAATGATTTTAAATAATTATGATATAAATATTTGCCTCATTTCAAAGAAAATGAAAAAGTGATACAATATAAGCATGGCGTCTGAATCACTCATTATATGGTATATGTGAATTACATCGTCCGCGGCAGTTCGTATGAGACGCAAACAAAGTTTACGCACTGTATACTAATGTCGTATGTATCATCCATCCACACATTCATTGTACAAATGGCGTGAAAAGTCGAGCTATCATTTCAGGATTTTATAATTGATTTGGGCCTTATTTTTTTAGGTTTTCGAAAAATTGCTTCAGTTAAAAGTTGTTTATTGTAACTATACTAACAACTTTTATTCAATAAATTTTTCCGAAATCCGAATAATTAAGGCACAAATCAATTATATAATTTTGAAATGATAGCTCGACTTTTGACGCCATTTGTACATCATACATACAATACGTACTGTATGTACTACGTTTGTTAAAATAATATATAAAAGTAAAAAAGAATAAACAATAATCGTATAACAAATATTGTTTCAAGTAGTGACATTCTTTATGCTTCTTTGTAACTTGAAGAACAAAACTTTTTTATCCATCTCACATATAAAACTAAACTAAGAGGACCTACTTCCATGTGTATTCTTAAAGTGCTCAGATCTGTACTAGAGTTTTCAGATGTGTAGTATATGAAAGATGACATCTATTAGAAATCGTCATCGTCGTGCACAATTTAATCCTATGGATGCGGCAAAGATCCAAAAACTATACCGGACAAATAAAAAAAAAGCTATGAACGCCATACTGAGCGACCCCGGAAGCTCACCTTTCTGCCAGGTCGACACGGAAACGGTCCATGAACATTTCCGTGGAATATTTGCCTTGAAGGATCAGGAAAGAACACCCACCCCTGACGAGATCCGGCAAATATTCAGGCCTGAACAGAGCGGTGAGACAGATGGAGATGAGCGCTTTTCGTTCTTACTGGACTCCATCTCTAAAGAATCGGTATGTGCGAGATTAGCAAAAACGTCGAACACCGCCCCGGGTAAAGATGGAGTAAGATACTCGTTTCTGAAACGGATGGACCCGGGCTGCATTTGTCTTACTGCAATCTTTGACCGATGTTTCCGCGAGGAAAAAACACCACTGGCTTGGACTGACTCCCGCACTGTACTCTTGTATAAGAAGGGTAATCGTGATGACCTGTCGAACTGGAGGACTCTCACTTTGGGGGGTGCGATCGCTAAATTATACGCCGGCGTTATTGCCGACCGCATCACATGCTGGGCGAAGCTATCCAACAATATCTCTCCAATGCAAAAAGGATTCCTGGAGTACGAAGGGTGTTATGAACACAACTTCGTGGTCCAGAGTGCATTGGCGTGGCTTGACCTAGCCAATGCTTTCGGCTCTGTACCTCACCACCATATTCGGCGGGTATTGGAGGAGATGCGGCTACCCAGCAAGATGAGAAGTGTGGTAGCTGAGCTTTACACCAACACAACAACAACAATTCGCACTAAAGACGGGGAAACTCGTCCTATTCCCATTCGTGCGGGTGTAAAGCAAGGTTGCCCACTTAGTCCAATAATCTTCAATTTAGCGATTGAACCGCTCATAAGGGTGGCGTCTGGATTGGCAGGTCAGCATGGTTACAAACTTCACGACCACCATTTCTCCGTGCTGGCATATGCCGATGATATCGTTCTGCTCGCCAAAAATGCTGAATCTTTAAGGATACTTCTTGATTCAGTAGGATCAACCGCTGAATGGATGGGTCTTAAGTTCCAACCACCAAAATGCGCCACGTTGCATGTCGATTGTAGGCGCCGCCGGGAAGTCTACCCCACTGAATTTACCATCCAAGGAGGAGGACTGACGGTACTAAAAGAGGGAGAAGAGTACTCACATCTAGGAATTCCTACGGGATTCCGTGTATCCCAAACTCCCCTTGATGCCATTCGGGCTATCAAGGAGGATGCACAAAGGGTACACGACTCTCTTCTCGCCCCCTGGCAAAAATTAGAAGCTGTGAATATGTTCATCCTTTCTAGACTGGACTTTATTCTGCGTGGCGCCAATGTCGCCAAAGGTCCGTTGACTGACGCAGACAAAACCATCAAAAGGCTAGCCAAGAAATGGATGAACCTACCTCAGCGCGGTTCACCAGAGCTGCTTTACATTACATCTTACCAGGGTGGCGCAAATCTTTTGCCGTTGGCTGATTCTGCGGACGTAAGCACTGTGGTTCATGCCTTTAGACTGCTGACCTGCAAAGACATCATTGTCAGGGAAACGGCTTGGTCCTGCTTGAAACGTGCGGCGAGACGTCGTATTGGTGGCGATACAACTGAGGAAATGTTGGCTAAATATCTGAGTGGCTCACTGGAAGGTCGCCTTGGACGCGACGTCGGCGACATGGCTAGTTTGTGGACGCGAACTAGAAATGCGTGCCGTCGTCTGAACAATAAATTCGGCGTGAGGTTTCACTGGTGCGTCGAAAAGCGTGACCTGTCGATTATCATCAACAGGCCTGGGCAAACACCGGAGCGTATAATAGTTCCAGAGACCGCAAGATCTATGGTTGTTCGAGCTCTACGTTCAGGTATAAGAGCAAACTATCTTGCTAGACTACTAGAAAAACCAGATCAGGGAAAGGTGTACTCATGTACTAGCTTAAGGGAAGCGAGCAACCACTTTCTGTTGAATGGTCGTTACACTCGGTTTTGCGACTACCGATTTGTACACCGAGCTCGGCTCGACGTTGTCCCATTGAATGGAGCACGTCGATTCGGGAACGGTGACAAGCGGTGTCGACGTTGTGGCTATGTCAAGGAGACACTGCCACACGTACTGAACCATTGTACCGTCCAGTCAGCAGCGTGGCAACGTCGTCACAACGACGTCCAAGATCGTCTGTCTCGCGCAGCGCGTTTACCCCCGGGTGCTGTCTTAAACACCAATAGACAGGTGCCCGGCGTACACAGTACACTTCGTCCTGACCTGGTGGTTCTGGATGAAACTAGCAAGATTATCAGGATCATCGACATATGCATTCCTTTTGAGGGTGCCCCAGATGCTTTAGAGGTGGCTCGGCAGCAAAAACTTGAAAAATATAACCCACTTGCTGCCGAGTTATCCTCGAAGGGCTATAGGGTCTATCTGGATGCATTTGTCGTTGGTTCGCTCGGAGCTTGGCTGGGGCAGAACAACCGGGTCGCTAGATCTCTGGGCATAGCCCAAAAATATACGCAGACCATGGCTCGTTTGATGGTATCCGACACGATCCGCTGGTCACGTGACATTTACATCGAACATTTAACCGGACAGCGGCAGTATCATGAACAGCCTCGGTGACCAAGCACACTGGTACTGGATGGCCCGAACATCTGAGCCATCCACCCCCGTTATTCCTTGTGTTAACTTGAGTGATAATCTGTGATATTGACACTATTTATTTTTTTAACTGTCTGACCTGATTTTTAACCATTGTTTTTTAATGTGTAGTGCTTTTTTAAATTATTTGTTTTAACTTTTTAATCTGTTTTTATTATTATATATATTTTATTACTTTACTACACTTGATACGATTATTTTTTTAAGTTGTACATATTTCAATTTTTGTATTTTTTATATTATAAAAATAAATGCTTTAATATGAAAGATGACATAACCTATCTTTGAGCGAAAATCCGGTTTATAGTAAAAAACTAAATGAAATAATTAATTGTAGAACCAATAATTTATCGTTTTGAATCCCAGAGGTTTTACAATTTTTAAGAATGTGTACAAAGCAAAATCACTGCTACTATGAACCTTAAAAATTTGTTGTTTTTTTTTGTCAAATTGTGAAAATTTATTAAAAGTGATAAAGTTTAGTATAATTAGACAATTGTAATTTTATAAACTCACTATGAAAAATGCAAATATTTGTTTGCTTGTTGTTAGTAATATTGTACAAGTCAATATTTGTTTTTTTTTTGAGATAGGACATAAAAAATAATGTAAATCCGACAATTTAAAAGGTTATACTTTATATGCCATTGTAAATTAAAAGTGGTTTTCATCTGTATACAACTATATATATATATATATATACCTACATATATATCAGCATTTATTTTGTATATATAGTTCATTGACATAGTTTCTCATAAATAAGTTTCTTGCAGCAAATCCTTTTAGGAAAAGTAGGCGTTAAATATTTCCGAATATGGTATGTGTGTGTGTGTTTTGGGAGGGGGGAAATGCATCACGCACTATAGGGCATCATGCCCTACTCGTGTCGGACTGGCCAAATGGCCCCTACTGACTAAAACCCTAACCTCTTTCCTCATAACTTTACCTTCCCGTGGTACAACCGCTAGGTATTACTTCGCGAGAAGGCTTAAGCAGTGGCTTCTTCCTCCAACTAAGTTAGCTATACGTTAGCTGATATTCTTGCGCAGCTCCTTTAGAACAGTTGCTGCATAATTACTGACGGCCATCCATGCAACTTCTCCTGATAGCATACCTTCACTTAGATTGTCTGGGGTTATAGTATGCCCCAAAATTCCTTCCAGATGACTTCGATGGTAAAAGAATCGCGTACACTCGAAGAATACATGTTCTGCATCCTCCACCTGACCTTTACACTTCGGACATTCCGGGGATTTCCGCTAGTTTATACTTGTGAAGGTAAGCTCTAAAGCATCCATGCCCAGAGAGAAGCTGCATCAAGTAATAGTCGATGTCACCATGTTCACGATTCACTTGGTCGATGTATCCCATAGTATCTGCCATCGGTGCAGGCTGTTCGATGTCTCTTCTGATCTTAGCTGAGCTGCGTTGACTTCAGAGGACTTCTTTCAAAATTCAACTAAATTGCTAATAATCCTAACAGATTTGACTTGTATTTAATATTCTGATACAATAAGTTCACAAAAATAATTAATAATTTTTTATTGACTTTTGTTAAAATGATTGTTCTGTAGGTACATGCTTTAAAAGATAGTGCCAGTAATTTTATTCAGCAGTAATTTCGTGTTAGTTTCAAGTTTCTTCTTTTCTTAGCCTAATTTTGAAATTAAAACATGGATATTTTTAAAATAACATCTCACAATATAAAAGTTTATAAATGTGAAAAGAAAATTCTTTAGTGAAAAATTTTAAAAGACACTATTGTTCATTGACGGCCGAATTCTTATCCCTGATGATTGCTCTCAAGTTTCGGAAACATGGCGGTAAAAATTGATTTTGGTTCACAATAGTTTCAAAAAATAAGAAAATAAACCATTTTTATCTTTTTAAAAAAATTTAGGTTTTTATCTTAACCTTCACTATTCTTAATACTCTTTTATTTTCAGTAATAGTTTTCTTTTTTTCATAATGTTTGACTATTCCATTTCAAAATAGTTATTTGTTTTCAGTTGAGTTATTAGAGTCAAAACCACAATTGAAAATAACACAGACAAACAAATTCGGTATAAGAATTAATGATTGCTAGAAATCGTTTTGTTATTGATAATACGTCTTTACTCAACTCTGAAAATAAATGTTCAATTTTGTACCACACCACATCACAACAAAAAATACAAATGAATTATATACCTACTTTGTACAAGGTGTTACATTTTTTAATATTCTAAAAATTTATAAAAATAAATATATATTTCAACTTAAGGACGTTCATGCATGAGGCTTGATAGTAGACAAACATTTTTTTAGTCCATTGCTTAATTATGTAGCTATCCTCCCTCAAAAATTTAAAACCTGTTCCCGAACATTTCAAAGAGTACCTAATTATCGATTAAAAAAATTGGTTACGCAGGAGCTGCTTCAACTTAGCGAATTTCCTTAGAATAAATCACTCTCTAGTGATCACAATTTTAGTCTGATCAAAATGAAATGTCATATATGATTTTAGCATTTGCAAGTCCAATTTTCTCAATAAATGACATACGTCGAAGCGAATGGGGGGAGGTATAAAAAAAGAAGAAAACACAAAATATAAAATATCTCTCTTAATATTAGAACAATCGAAAAATGCGTAAGGAATAAAGTTGTATAAAATCAAATTTGCTACAATTCATCACCTTATCATTTTTGCTTAATGTGTACAGAGATATTAAGGAATTTAATTTTCAATATTAAACCGTCAATATTTCTGTAAATATTATTGTTACAGAAAAAATGATAAGAAACAAAATTACAGTAAAACTTAGTACCTACAACTTTACTTCTTATAAATTTTTCGATTTTTCAAATTTTAAGGGAGATATCTCAAATTTTATGTTTCCCCCTCTCTCTAAACCCACCTTTCCCCTGGTCCGATTTTACCCATTAACGAACTTGACCTTTTGAATATCAAAAGCGCCTCAAATACCAAATCTCATCCCGATAAAATGAAAACTGTGACCGCTAGAGTGATGACAGACACATATATATATATATATATATATATATATATATATATATATATATATATGTATATATATATATATATATATATATATATATATATATGTCCATAGATATATATATATAAATTTTTCAGATGGTGATTTTTGACATCTACTAGGTAGGATCGATGGACATTTGAAGAAATTTTTGCGAAATTTTGACTTCGGTACGGGACCAATAGCTCTATTTCCTTTCAGGAAATTCGCTAAAATCAAACTTTTTACACAATGTCTTATGGAGAACAGAATGTTTTTGTACTTAAAATTATAATAACTATATTATTAAAGTAGACACCATAATAAATAATGTTTATAAATATTATTACGCGCCA
Source organism: Nineta flava (assembly GCA_963920215.1). NCBI lineage: Eukaryota > Metazoa > Arthropoda > Insecta > Neuroptera > Chrysopidae > Nineta > Nineta flava. Next base: position 92,737,080 of record OY986041.1, read on the forward strand.
CGAACCCCGAGCGGTGTGCTTGCCACTCACCTTTGGTTCGTTGGAATTGTTGAATTCAACGAACCTCCGGCGATCCATATGAAACCCACGAACATAGTATAGTATTTTTCTATCTCTTTCGGTTATATATATACGGTTATATATGTTTCCCCCTCTAGCGAAGGGAAACACGTTCCGATTTTACCCATTAACGAACTTGATCTTACATTTTTGCTCTAGAACACACACAAAAATGTTCAGCTTGTTATCTCTTTTCGTTTTTGAGTTGTCGGCTTTACGGACAGACAGATAGACAGACAGATAGACAGACGGGCGGACATGGGAAAATCGGCTAATTAGGTAATTTTACGAACACTTATAACAAAAAAATTTTTCTACGATCAATATTCTCAAGCGTTACAAAGACGGAACTAAACTTAATATACCTTGTATATTTACAAATATACTGGGTATAACTAGAACATTCTGTATACGTCTATACAATTATAATCTCACATACATACCAAGAATACCACATAATCAACTATGAAAACATTTAACCTATTTGTGAAAACAATTCTATTGGTGAAAACACTTCAAGGGATATTTTATTGATCAAATTATCTGGTATACCCTACCATTAATTTATACCTTTACATTTACAATCTCTTGCTTAATTTTTTATCGTGTAATGTGGACTAGTGAATGAAACACAACTTGCTTAATGTTTTGTTCAATTCTTTTATTTCAATTTAACTATTTCTACAATTGAATATATAAACATGTAGTAGTACATGTTTTAATCAGAAAATTTTAACTTTTACATTTCACCAAGTGGTTTTTTAAACAATTTTGCATTCATAAAAACAGTGAAGATACAGCTATATAAATATTCTTTGTGTAAATGGTAGAAATGCGCGTGCCGATTCGTAGTGTCACCAGCAGTATTGGCGTTCTATTTTCATTAGTTTAAAATAGATTTGTGACTTATATATTCGATTTCGAAAAAATGTTTCGAATGAAAATTGTTTAATATAAATGTACTTACAACTTTTTTTGAAGCATTTTTTTCGAAAACCGAATGGATGCGGTAAAAATCAATCACACAATTTTGAAAAAATAAGGTCACTATTGCTGGCGTCAGTACTACGGATCACATATACATAAAACCTATTTATGATATCGGATAAAAAAGTTGGTTTTATGAATTTTTAACAAAAGCAGGATTTTAAATTTTTGCATGAACTAAACATTTACTGTATCGTATCGAGTCTCAACATATGCGAACCACCTCTTGGAACCATACACCAAACAGAAATATGGAAGTGCTTCACATCGAGAATACGGGATCAAGATTGGACATTTTGGAAAAAATGGAGATATACAAAAAAAAAATTGAAGATCCACAAAATCTCCTAAATGTACCAATTAAAATTTGATAACCCCAAATTGTTTAAACTTCTCTCATCCACCTAAACTAATTCGATAAACCACATTTTTACGGTACAAATTTTTATATTAATTAATTAATTCATTTATTTAATTTTTTATTTATTTCTTATTTATTTGACAACAAAAACCATCTGATTTTAAATAATAGTATTTTTAATAATTTTTAAACAGATGATATTTGCATAATATTAAATATTTATTTTAGTATGACTAGACGGTCCATATTTTTGTTTTTTTAACTTATTTATTTTATTTTTTTAAATGTATTGCTTATTGAACGTCTTTAACGACAACAAATGTTTTTAATATCTTACGAATTTTAGACATATTTTTAAGTTGTATTATATTATTTTCTTCCTTTTTTATTTATTTATTACATAATTTTTGAAAAAATAACTGTATATAAACCCTGAATTCTGTGATGCATCTCACAGTTTGAGAATACGTGAATAACGCGAAACATGTCATTTTTGTTTAATTTAAAATAAAAAATATAACAGTAGAAAAACGCAAAAAATAAATTTAAAAAAGGAAATTTTATAATAAAAAATAAATAAATTTTATGATAATAAGGTTTAATGTTAATGAATAAAAATACATTAAATAAACAATTGGATTATTTTTTTGATTCCACGTAAATGTGTACTAGCTGTTTTTATAGTGTTAATCTAACTGTTTACATGGACCTACTTACTTATTAAAACAAATATTTCTGAGTTGTTTATTTGTAATATATTTTATTATTTTCATACTCAAATTTCATGGTTTCCACAATTGTATGTTTGGAGCATAATTAAAATCTTATTTTCTAATTTCTTGATTTTCACATGTTCGATAACATGCCCTTTTTTTTATTTTTTCTCAAAAATAATCGTACGTTTCTATGCTTCACAATCCATAACAGGCATTCTTTCCAACCCACAGTCTGTGCAGATATCATTTCACGAAGGTTTATCTTGGAAAGGTCGCTGTACATAATGCCTCCCTGCAGATAATTAAGTTAAGAGCGCTAGCGAAACATGTTAATTAACTGATTTATATAGAAAAACGAAACAATTAATTTATCAAATGTTATCGTTCACCCCGAGACACTTGATTTGATTTGGAACAATTGAAAAAAAAACTAAAAAACATCTTACCATAATTGATTTTCTAAATTTTCATTTAAATTCTAAATAGTATATAATTCCATTTCAAGTTCGTTAATTTGTATAATTGACTTTCTGCTCAATGTTGTTTTGAACCCAAATAAATTTGACACAAATTGATACGAAAATCATTTGCGTTTTATGTGTTTTTGTTAGTTTGTTATATTATAATCATTTATGTGCTTTTGTTATTATTATCGCTTTACTGGAACATACATACATAAAGCTTATAAATAATATTGAAATATTTTCTCCCATATTAAGTTAAGAGTGAACATTGAATTTAATTATTACATTAGAAAACTTGATGCTAAATGTAATAAAGTGTATGAATACACTATTTGATCCAAAAGCTTTTCACACATTAAAGTTTTCAACTTTGATAGTTCTCATACATACAATTTGTGGTTCTTGGTGTGTATAAACTTAATATTTACATTTTGATAAATAAAACTTGTCCAATTCTCTCTCTTGCTTTCTCATTATGTTGTTTCATTGATATGGAGCATTTTATTATAATTATTGTTAAGATATATTTTAGTTTAAAGTCATTAAATTTAAGCGTCTAAAATCTCGATACGTGGATGGAAATGAAATGGCTACCTTTAAATGTGACAAAAACTGTTGATAAAAATGATCATTATGCAGTTTTGTTTAAAATAATCAAGCTTGTTATTTCTTTTCTTTTTTAACCCCACTTCAAAAAAGGAGAGGGTTATCAATTCGTGTGATTTTTTTTTTTGAGTTATCGTGTTTACGGAAGGATGGATAGATTACTTTGCGGAAATGGACTAATTAGGTTATTTTATAAATACCTATACCAAAATTTTTTTTCTGCGTTCAATATTTTCAACCGTTACGAAGTCGGAACTATATTTAATATACCCTGATACATACCAGGTATAACAACCGTTACAAAGTCGAATCTAAACTTAATATATACCCTGGTATTTATTATATACCGGGTAAAAAAAAATGTGTGGATAAAGAAGTGTAATTCTCTCAATAATTAACTGTTACGTAAGTATTAACAGTTACAGCTATCTGAAAACAGCGATTTATTTATATTAATTGGATTGGCAAGGCCATTTATCAAAAGCAAAGTGACTACGTATAATACCATAACCATATTAGATATGAATTGAATGCACTTAAACATCTGGGTAGATCATACCATGGTAGATATCAATAGATCATACGTAAACCATCAGATACTGATTTTTGCTTAGGATAAACAAATATGATTTTCTTAAAAGTACAACGTCAGCGCAAGAAAATGTCGTTTGTACATTTAGTGCATGTGTATACTGTTTTTCAACATACATTTTCCTATAAGCATTATGCGAATAGTAACGAGAAAATGTATTGTTTGAAAAACAGTATATACATGCACAAAATATACTTAGCTTTCGATAAATGGCTTTTGAGCAATGCATAGCGTAACGCATATGCATTGCTTCATTTCACGAATAAGAGTTAGCCTTGGAAATATATGGAACTAATGTACTGAATAATGAGAGAAGATGACATAAACACAGCTTTAATATACTCAATTTGATTGGAATAAACCAAAAACAAAACAAACGTTATATAATATAATGTGTACAAAAAAAAATTTTTTTTAACAAATTATAAAACTTTTCAAAGATATTATAACGCCCAAAAAAAAAAGGTTCAATATGATATAATATTTATTAAAAAAATGTTTATAATATTAAATATACAGTTCAACAAAATATTTTGGCATATATATGCTGCGTTATTCAAAAACGAATAATATCATATTAAAATTAAATTCATTCAAGATTTGTTTATTTAAAAAATGTTCAAATAAAATACCAAACACAATTTTTTAATAAAATTCTACTTTGTTTAATTTCGTTTGAATTCTTCAATTCTAATTTTTGCTTAAGAAAATTTTTTGAATTTATATTTACGAATATTACGTAATATTTTTAAAAAAATTTTGTAAGTTTTATTTAAAATTATTGATTTAACAAATTAAATATAAATAAGGTTTCTTCAAAAATTATTTAAAACTTGTAATTTTACTTGAAGAATTTTTCATCTTGGTTGTATGGGAAACATTAAATCTAGGTATTTCTCCAAATATGTGTAATATGAAAAACATTTATCATAAGCAAAGCGGTAGTTAACTAATTTTACTAAAATTTATGACCTAATCATATTTTCTGGAAATCTAAAATTGACAGTAATCTGACAGTTTTAATATAATATCCATAATAATGAATACTATACAACCATATCACTATGGTAACTTTATTTGACAGTCATTATAGTTCCTTCCTCTAAGAAAATTCAATTCGTCTACGCAGCTCCTACGGGACGAATTCCAACACAATATACAAAATGGAACTATATTAAAGGAGTCCTTAATTTAACTCTGTCTTTTTTTGCAATATAAAAATGTTTGTATTATGTGAATTTTATTGCCACTGTTTTCAAATCAATCCAGGTCGACAATAGCTCAGGGTTCAAACTAATTATTTTGAAATGATATTTCCCTCTTCTTTATCGCTATCTTCAGCTTTTTTTAAATATGCCACAACGCTTTCATCTATCACAAGATGAGAGAAGAATATGACATGTTTTCCAAAGACGCATACAAAATAAACTATTATAAAACAAGTGAAGTAACATTTAACTCCATAAATACTCGGCAAATACTTAATTTAAGAAAACAAATTTCAAAAAAAATTGTTCATTTTAAAAAAAGGAACATTTCTTGTCTTTAAGTTTGTTTTCTATCTCTTACGGTTTCAAGACAGTTTTGCCTATTTTGCCCAAACATGGTCCGATTTTGCCACGGACGGACAACTTTACGGAAATAGACCAATTAAGTCATTTTATGAACGCCTATACGAAACTTTTTTTTCTGCGATCAATATTTTCAACCGTTACAAAGTCGGAACAAAGCATAATACACCATGTACCGAGTATATATCATGTACCGAGTAAAAATAGCCCATTTTTAAAATAAGACTAGACCCCGCCTGAACACATAATATATGAATTAATTTTATTTTTTTTAAGATGTACAATTTTTTTGCTTATTTTTTAGAAAATATTATTTCCAGTGTTTTTACAGATATAAATAAGGGCTATTTATAATAACATTGACGATAAATATACTGCGAGAAATAATGGTTTGTTAATTGATTTCAAGTGTATTTATAATTAATATTTACATTTTAATTTAATAAAGTTGAATATTATTTGTTGATTTTAGTGAGTTTTTTGTTTAAATATTATAAATATAATATTCATTAAATTAAATTTATTATGAAAAATGTTATTCAATATTGTTATATTTGTTTAAAACCGACACACAGGCAGGCAGCCACCATCAATTTCGAATTTATTTTATGTTTATTATATTAAATGGAGCATTTGTGTACAATATAAATATATAAAAAACCAATATATACATATATATATATATATATATATATATATATATATATATATATATATATATATATATATATATATATATATATATATATAATATATATATATATATATATATATATATGTATATATATATATATACGTATATAAATATAAAAATCCAACGATTTTTGTGTCTAGATTCGCTTACTTAATTCTTATTTACACTTATGGTAGCATTTTATATTAATATTTTGTTATTTGGTCTAGACATTTTACGGTTTTAAATTTATTTAAAGTAAACCATGAAAATAAACCCGTTGGTTCAATTTCGATAGGCAATGTCGAGCTTTTTAAACCGACTTCAAAGCATTTGTTTCTTTGTATCATTGTATCTATACATTGAAATACTCGTTAAAACATTTAAACGGCTAACATCTAACGATTACCCTCATTTTTGTCGTAATCCGAAAACAATTGAGTTATAGCTCCATGGGATATAAATTTCTGCTACGCTTGGAACTTTAAATTAGGATTCTTGTTATAAGGTGTTATCACCTTTTATCATCGAGACATATTAGGTATATAAGGGGTTGAACCAAACTTACTTTACCATTTTCTATGCAAGAATATATCAATCATTGAGGGACTATGCATTTTGTTTGCTTATTATTCTGACTGTGTGGCAAGTCACCAGCTATATATGTCACAGTATTCCCGAACATACTCCAGTTTGACTCTTTTATTCTTTTATATTTTCAAAAAAAAGTAGCTTTGTGTATACTGTATCCAACAAAGAATCCACTCCCATTTTTACCCGATTGCGGGACGCAAAGGAGGATATTGTGTTTATCGGTCTATGCACGCATGTTTGTCTCTCTAGAGACCAAACGCGTGGGTCGATTTTGATGATTCTTACGTCAATCGATTTGTCTTAATCTTGCGAGTGTCACTAAAGACACTCGCAAGATTAAGACAATGAAAGTAATCAAAATTCATTATGGCGGCAAACAGATGATTTTTATCTTGCTAAAATTTCCGATTTTGGGGTGGAAATTTCAGATTTTCAATCTTTTCCCTTTAGTTTTGGCACAACATCTAACTATACCGGGAAGTACCACTTCAATTTTTCTCCTGTTATACCGTTTTGGGGCGCAATCAGCTCTGTATCTCTTTTGGTTCAAAAGCTACAAGGAGGTCAATTTTTGACCTAGTATATAGTAATAATAATAATAATGAGGTTTTACCTCCGTTTGTGAGACTGCATGGTCTATAAAAGAAACCACCCACATCATTGTTTTTTTACCTTTATTAATAATTTAAGGATACATTTTAATGATGTAAGTGGAGAATAAAGAATTTGTTTGTAGACTAGGAATTGGTAGAGTGTGCGGCTGCAGTCGACTTTGATAGGAACTATGTCGACATTCATCTGAAGTTCGTGAAAGAAAACTGCAGAAAACCTTCGCAAGCATAGACGGTTACTTCTTTCTTGTCCATACACTGACAGTTTAGTCAATTAACCGCCCCATTAATATTAAGTGACAAATTGCCGGATTCAAACTCTTAACCTCCCAGTTCCAAGTAGCCGAGTGCCTTAGGCTGCTCGCTCACATGGACTGGTTAGCATATAGTAGTTCACTGAAGCATGGCCACGCCCCCTTTAACTTTGCCAAACGCACTTCCGTGCTCTATGGTAGTAGAAAATTGATATTCTAACTTCTTGTATTATTTTCTACTATGCTAACATGTAAAACCAATAATTAATTTTTGTTAATCGTAGCGAAATGCCCAATTGTAGTAACTTTTATGTGTTTAAATAACTTTATTCCTAGAAATGTATACATAATTTCAATATTTACTTTGTTTTTTTCTTCCATATATCTATCGCATAAAATTCTAGTGAAACTATATTATATTCTCACTTCTAACTAAAAATCAAAGAATGAAAAGCTTCTATTTGAATTAAACACAAAGTTTTGGGGATATGCAGCACACAGCAGCAAACAAATTTCTCTGCATACTTTCAGAACCAAAGTAAAGTGATATTTGTTGATTATTTTCTACATAATAGTTAAACTTTTAATTACATTTAGATAGTAATGATATTTGTATGTATAACAACCATTATTCTAACACATGAGAGATCTCTAAATACACATAATATATGCAGTATGTACATATAGATTCAAACAAACTGAACCAATATAAAATAATTTTTTATAAAGCACACAGTTTTTGTATGAATATGCTGTATTTTTTTAAGAAAAAAAATATAGTTTTAGACGTATTACAGTTTTCGGTGAATTTGTTCACCAAACGAAATAATTAAATGAATAAATAATTAAAATTTTATTTATAATTTTCCACCCCCTGGAGACTATTCTATAGGATAGAAATAGATGTTTTAATGTGGGGAGATACTTTTTAAAAAAGCGGAAAGCGACATTCTCAATTGTTTATTTACAAAAAGATGAAAAACTGTGCAAAAAATGTCTATATTATTATAATATTATTTTTTATATTATGATATTATGGTCGATGACTATTCCAAACCAGTACTACAATCTTTCATTTCATCCGTCATACTCCGCGTTGGTCGGGTTATTTTTTTAAATTTTATAATTAATCCATGATGTTAATGACCAGTAATCAATTAAATAACAGGATAACAGAAATTTGAACAAATAGTTAACTATTTTATGATTGCAACGTTTCGTATATTATTTATACTTCCTCAGGCAACTGAAATTAATTATAATCAAATAAAAATTAGTCCAACATAGATGTTGTACTGACATAGATGTTGTACAACTATGTTGTACTAGTTTTTATTTGATTATAATTAATTTGCCTGAGGAAGTATAAATAATATACGAAACGTTGCAATCATACAATAGTTGATTATTTGTCCAAATTCCTGTTATCCTGTTATTTAATTTATAATTAATTTGTCATTTTAATCGTTATTATAAAGTTAATTGATTAGAGATTAAATATTCAAATCAATGTTAACAATATTTCTCGTTTTACCATTAAAAAGCATCCTTTAAAATAATAAGACCAAGTAACCGTTAATTACCTACTGCACGGTTTATAAACTTTAATGAACATATCTGTAGCAAAATTAGCGATTGGTATTAGTTATTTTCACAATCAGAAAAGTTTAGTTTTTCGATCAAGTGTATAATACACATAAACATGAGTAGTGCATACATATGTATGTACATAATTCTACATTAAGTATATTTGTAAATGAACATAAAGTAATATCGAAATAGGAGGATTTTCTTTCGAATGCAAACTTTCAAATATTTACTTTCATTCTAAAATACAATTTGTTTTTAACGTAACGTTTACACAATAGTATCACTTGATTTATTCTTCGATAACTATTACTAGATACGGTAATTCATTATCAATATCAAACATTTTGAATTCTTTAATATGCACAACCCTTTGTGTAACTCACTCACTAACTGACTGACTCACGTATAACCCCTTAGAAAAATTTGAAAAAATCACAAAATATTTTATATCATCGATGAGACTTAAAAAATACAAAAATCCAATTGGTTTCACGATTTGAATGACAGTTTTCGAGCGATGCCATTTTTATACGATTTTTATGTCCCCCACCTATAAGACTGCTGACAATATCTTGTAAACCGCTCCTCCTCAAAAAGTCAAATGAATGCGACTTTTGTTATTTTTGTGACCTCTAGCACATTTCCAATAATCGACATTCAAATAATATATCTTCATAATAATATCCGTATATCTTCGTATATTTTACAGGACGAGTAATACACCCTTATTTTATTAAAATTATCATTTGTGTACTCATTTTCGGTTAGACTTTTTGTCTTCAGTTGTATCTTAGATGGAATATAAATTAATTGTTGGTTGGTATTATTGATGACACTAATATAATTTGGTTTAGTATATATATATATATATATATATATATATATATATAGATAGATGGATAGAGCTTATCTATTTTAATTAGTCAGTGCATATTACATATAATGTTCATGTGCATTATTCATATTATATTACTATAAGGTGATTCATCGAATGGATATATTCAGAAAAGGGAGATGGCGTATGATGGCGAAGCTTCCAAACAACCTGGTATTGTTCTATATTATTTGTTAACCCGACTGCAAAAAAGGAGGATGGTTCTCAATTCGTCTGTATTTTTTTTTTTTTTTTTTTTTTTTTTTTTTTTTTTTTTTTTTTTTTATGTTTGTTACCTCAGAACTCCGTCATTTATGAACCGATTTTGAATTTTTTTTTTTTGTTTTAAAGGGTTTGATTCCCGATTGGTCCCATTGTCACCAAATCGCATTCTGATGAGGGGATCCCCGGAAAATCGAGGGAAATACTCATTTTATATGTGATAACCGATTTTTGCGAAATTTTTTTTTTTTTTTGAAAGGGTATACTCATTCATAATGGGAAAATAAGAAAATTTTTTTAAAAACCGACTTCAAAAAATTTTTTTACAAAAAAAATACCGACCCCAAAAAAAAAAATTTTTACAAAAAAAAAACAAAATGCATGTAAATAAAATTGAAAATCTGTTATAAAAAAATGCTCTTTAAATTAAAAAAAAAAAAAAAACGGGTAAAAAAAAAAAGTTTTACAAAAAAAAAACCGACCCCAAAAAAAAAAATTTTTACAAAAAAAAAACAAAATGCATGTAAATAAAATTGAAAATCTGTTATAAAAAAATGCTCTTAAAATTAAAAAAAAAAAAAAACCGGGTAAAAAAAAAAATGTGTTATAAAAAAATTCACTAAAAATTAGTCGTTTAAGTAGGTCTACCCATATTTAGATAAATAAAACTAGTTATAGAACTTTAGAGTCACTAAAAAGCGAGAAATAAACTATATTTTGACAAAATGGAAACCCGACTTCAAAAATAAAATATTCTATAACAAAAAATGCACTAAAAAGTAAAAAAATAATTGCATATTCTTGTGCCAATTTTAGTTCACCTAAGCAAAAATTTTTAAATATATATGTACAATTATTGTTATTTTTGGAGGCGGTGTCCAAAAATTATGTGAATTTCTCTATGCTGACACCGCCTCCAAAAATAACAATAATTGTACATATATATTTAAAAATTTTTGCTTAGGTGAACTAAAATTGGCACAAGAATATGCAATTATTTTTTTACTTTTTAGTGCATTTTTTGTTATAGAATATTTTATTTTTGAAGTCGGGTTTCCATTTTGTCAAAATATAGTTTATACTTTGCGCTTATTTTAGATTATTTTCTACTTTCGAATAACTTATTTTATTGACGATGTCTTACGCCATATAGTGTATTCCGTATTCGGTTATTTGTGTATTCGGTAAAATATTAAAAAGTTCGTATTATAAAACACGATTTATTGAAACTAGCTAAAATTCTTGAGAAATAATAAATAAAATATCAATATTATTTAGCGATATTATAAACGGTTTGTTTGTTTCCAAACACATCAATCTTAAAGCATCCGAACCAGTAGATATACTACTACATAGCTCAATGTCCGCCATTTTTAGTCCTCTTAAGAAAGTTAATTTCATTTGGATGATAACGTAAACTAACATCCACATTCACTTGATTTATTCATTGATAATTTATGCTTCGCGCCTGTTTTTCTTTCGCTTTAAACTGTGTTGTTATCTTCAACAGCACGAAAAAAAACATGTCCTCTGACGTAGAATGTTGGGGTAGTGGTTCACAATTTTCAATATGAAAGTGCGACATCGATTCCTCTACGCAAATATGTAGAGATAAATTTCTTATTAATTCCCATTTTACATCAGTACGATAAATTCGAACTGTCAGCAGATATTCCGTTGAAGGGATTCCAAGGCCAAGGGAGTTCGTCCCTTTTATACTTGGTACGAACCGTATAGGCCGTAGTTTAGTTTCAACGCGAAGTGATATATATTTCTTTAATATTCGAACTACGCGTGTTGGTGTAGATGTGTGTTGGTTTGCGGCACTCGTACGTTGAACCTATTCATTAAAAAAAAAAACATTAAAACTTAAATTATGGAAAATTGCCTCTAGTTTAATTTATTACATAACTTTTTTCATGGTAAAATTAATCGAAAAGGAAATATTGACAAAAAAAAATTGTTTATGGGCGCCATTTCTCCATAATGGCGGCACGATCGGGCAAAGATACAGAGGTGGCAAAGTGAAAATTCGAAAATAGCACGTCGAAATCCATAAAATAACAATTTTCAAAACTCCAGAAAAACTTTCCAAGTAAAACTACCAAATGATCGGGCTAGTACAGGAATTTGTAACTACAAGACAAAATTGAATAAAATTTGTACCCTGCTTTTGTAGAAAGTTTTCACAAAAAATGAATCGGTAGTTTTCGAGACACTTGTCGAGTGTTTATTAGCTATCTACAACGTTTTATCTAATTTAGTCTAAAATTTTGAGAAAATGAGTTAAAAGTTGTAATGATTTTTCATGAAAACTCTGGGCCTGATATTCTTTTTTATTGTAATTGACTTTTAATCTGCGCTTTGGTTTGGGAACTCTAGCATTTGAATACGCTCTTTGATGGGTAAATTATAAACTAGAATTAGTTGGTGGATGTTTCCTGCACCAACACCAGTAACATATCCTTCGGTCTACTTGTCCCGTGGTCACACTCTGGTGAACAACCTAGTAACTACTGCTAGTAGGTTGAAATATAAAGCACCGTCCTCTGCAAAATTAATTTCAAGTTTAATTTACGAAAAAAATGGATAAAGTTGATTGTGGATTTTGTAGAATTTTAACGTTTGTTTCTCTTTCTAGTCAAAAGTGACAATAAAATATTGCTCTCTGTCAATATTACACGACACTCAATATACAAATATTGATAAACTGAATTTACTGAACACGCATAATTTATTTAAATACATATGATATGCTTCAATGAAATGCCATCGTAATAAATATATATATATTCGTAATGTACATCGTAATTAATATTCTTTGCATGCTCCATTTATAACTTAATTTACACATGGTGTTCTACTCTGTAATCCTCATTTTTAGCGAATTTCCTCCAAAGAAAATGCAGCTATTATTTTTGCACCAATATTGGAATTTCGTAAATAATACAAATGTCCATCAATCCTACCTATTAGAAGTTAAAAATCACTATCTCTAAAATTTCTATATATGTATATATATATATATATATATATATATATATATATATATAATATATATATATATATATATATATATATATATATATATATATGTATATATATATATATATACAACATATGTACTTTTTTTATAATGTCTGTGGACTCTACCGGTCACAGTTTTATTCCCATTGTATTGAAATTTGGTATTTGAGTAGCTTTTGGTATTCTAAAGGTCAAGTTCGTTAATGGGTCATATCGGGCGATTGGAAAGGGGGTTTAGAGGGAGGGGAAAATACAAAATTTGACTTTCTCCCTTAAATATTTGAAAAATCGAAAAATTTATCAGGAGTTAAGTTGTAGGTACTTAGTTTTACTGTAATTTTGTTTCTTATTATTTTTCTGTTACACTAATGTTTACAGAAATATTTAAGTTAAAATTCTAAATATCTCTGTTCACATTAGACTTTGAGAAAAATGATCAGGTAATGAATGGTAGCAAACTTGATTTTCTACAACTTTACTCCTTATACATTTTTCGATTATTCTAATATTAAGAGAGATATTTAATATTTTCAGAGATATTTAATATATTTTATTGTAAAATTTTGATTGTCGTTTCCATAGTAACTATAAACTATAATTGTTATACCGTTTTTTTTTTTTTTTGCTATTAATAAATTTAATTTTTGCAAATACTAAAGTCATATCAGATATTATATTTCATTTTGATCACACTAAAATTATGACCACTAGAGAGTGATTTATGTATTCTAAGGAAAAAGCTAAGTTGACGCAGCTCCTGCGTAACGAATTTATTTTATTTTTTTTCATTCAAGAATGTGAGAAATAAAAATTTCGATTGTTAAATAAAGATGTTAATAAAAATTCATAATTTTGTCAAATTTTAACCTTGAAGTTTGAATCCAGCCATAAAATTCTAGTCAAATTTTTATGATAGCTTCAGAATAGAATATGATATATAAAAACTTTGTCCTTAATTATCTGGCATGTATTTCACAGTTTCTGAAAGGCATCACATGAAAAGATGTTTTAACATCATAAGTATTATTTTATGTCGTTCTCTTTTCAATTTCAAAAATTTATGTGTCTTATTGACGACCAATACACAACCTTCTGGGAGAGATATATTTCTGCTGCCAAAACATCTATCTTTAATATTCAGCGAAACATAACCTAAAACATCATTATTTCTGTTCTTAACATAGCTTTTTTTCCCAACTAATACAGAGTCTAGAGCGGTGAAATGGTGCTAGTAGATATTTTTATGAATTTCTTAGACTTTCTCTTTGGGCATCTCTTTAAATATGTTTCATTTCAACAATAAACATTTTTGGCGGCCAGATTACGTATAATATTAGCAAATGGTAAGGTTTATTTTAACCGTTGTGTCACGTTGTAAATTAAATGTGATATACTATATGAGTAAATAAATAATACTATAATTATACGCCTATAATACCATTATTATACAAATATATAGATAATGCATACAGTATGCATGCATATATATATATATATACTTATGGATGCATTGATTATGATATTTAGAACTGAAATTAGTATTTGTAATAGAATAATAGAGTTATCGTAATACAATCTAGGTATAATTAAGAGCAAAAGCATATCGGATATACCACATATGGTCTTACAAACACTCATCTGAGAAGCCGTTGGTTCCAAATAAAATGTGTAGCATACAAAATTTATCACGCAAAATCTAAACTAATTTTTCAGGAGCAACTATAATGAATATAAAATCAAATTATGACGTCATATTCAAAATCGTAAATAGTTCTGTTTAATTTAAGAAAAGAGTCCTAATGCCTTTGCCTGCGATATGGGTTAATCGAGAAGTTGAAATTTAACTGAAGGTGGATTGATTTCAAAAGTCGAAAAACGTTGAATTCAAATTTACGAGTCAAAAGTAACTAATATTTAGATTGTTTTTTCTACTTGTGGGGATGGTAAATTTTTGGACCAATTTATTGTACACTAGCCAGATTACTGATAACATTAAATCTTTGCAATAGTTGTTAAGAATTATTGATGAAAATAATAATCATATCGTTTTTTAATATTACGTTCCCTACAACTTTCATTCATATTTACCACGTTCAGTACTCCACATGTTGAATTGGCTTAAATTTAATAGATAAGAACTGGATTTCTGTGGAAAGTTCAAAATATATCATGACCTCCTGTACAATCTTCAATCTAAATTATTATATAATGTTTGTCGTTTTCAAAAAAATAGTGTTTAAAAAATTATTTTCCAACATCTCAGCGAAAAGAACCGTTAGTCATTTTAGGTTATATTAAGTAACTCCTACGTAAAATGATTAAAAATACAATCTATATATGTTAACACGAATGCATGAAACAGTAAGTCATTTTCTAAGTGTATCCCCGACCATCGGCCTTGGCTCCGTGTCCTTGTAATTAAAAAAACCGCACCTTTGTAGCATGTATAGCAGTAAAAAAGGTATTTTTGGAGGTTTTTCCACATTTACGGTAGGAGGGTTGCGTTGAGTAATATAAATTTTTCCAATTTTTCCCATAAGTTTGATGCTATTCAGCGTTGAAAGCCTCCTAGGTTGGCTAGAGGTGGGTTACGTTTTGTATAGATCAGTCAATTACACAAAGGGCTGTATATATATAGGATTATTTTGCTTTGTAGTATTATATTTTCGAAAAATAAAAAAATTTCCCGACTCCATATATCTACTGACTCAATTAAGAATAATAATATTTGGATTACATTTTATTGTTTCATTCACTATATATATAGCTATGTATAGTAAAATAAAAGAATAAAAAATTATGAAAAATTTTTTTTTACACACAAGATTCAATTTATATTTTTTAATTAGAAAAAACTTAGTTTTGTAGTAAAAAGTATTTAACGCTTTACTGATTTTATGTAATTAATATCAATTTAATTATTAAGTAGGGAACGTATATGCAATTTCTCTTTGTATAACGTGGTGTTTGCGTATAGTTTGAATGATGATATATGTACCATATAGACAAGTCACAAAAGCTATACTATATACTATTATTATATTAAAATTTATTTTTAGAGTTTTTAGTTCTTTGTGACAATGTAAACCAATTGAGCGTAGAAAGTTTTGTTGCGACGATCAATTATTACAATTCAAAATTTTCGTAATTAAGCTGGTTTTTCCCAGTACAAACCTCGATTAATATACGATATTTGATATTACCATATGATTCTATACTGCCTTTTTTTAAAATCGAACTTAATTAATTTGTTTTCACATACAGTTTAGATACAGTTTTATTCTTAAACCAGTGGAATACTAAAAATTTTTTGGACCGTTTCATCAATTCGATTATTTTTTATGTTATTCCTTAATCAAATTACTATCAATAATCATTCAGAAAAGTTTGGCATATCCCTTACCTGCCGCCGCTGTAGATGTCAACATAAACTTAATATGTAAATATTTGATTGAGTTGAAGGTGCTTAATGTTTTTAAGAGCTTCCAAATATATAAAGCATATTAGTTAGGCAATCAATTGCATTAATTACAAAACTGAAAGAGACTCTTTTTTGAAACACACAGCATGTTATTATATTAATATGTGAAAAACAAAATAAATAAAAATTAGAGTTTAAAAAACTAAAAAAACAAGGCGTTATTGCAATATGAACTAAAAAATACAAAATAATCTAAAATAGAATATAATAAAGAGATTGAGAACAATGTTAACATTAATGTAAACAAAAGCATGGGGTGCTCTCTACTGACTGTAGTAAAAGTAGAGCCATTATGAAGACGTAAGAGAGAGCACCCCATGCTTTTGTTTAAAGTTAATTTTGTTGTCAATCTCTTTTTTCTATTCTATTTTAAATTATTTTGCATTTTTTAATTCATGGGTGAAAACTAATTCCATTACGTTAATACATATATATTACTGTAATACATACTGTTAATACATATAGAACTGTACATGGATATTTACAGGTCTAGCTAATAAAAGCAAGTTAAAAAGAAACATAACAAAAGTCTTCAGTCCAAATATCTGCTGTATTTTATTAATTACAAATGAAAATAACAGGTAACTGAGTTAATTGTTGTTCTATCTCGGACGGTTTCAAAGATGGGCAGTCCATTTTGCCCAAATATGGTCAGATTTTATCGTTTTATGTTATTGACAGAAGGACGGCCAGATAGACAGAGGGATATACGGAAATGGGCTAATTAGCTGGTTTTAGTATAAAAATCGACTAAGTACCAACACTGTCCAATATACCTACATTTAGATAGTCTACTTTCCCAATCCACCTCGAGTAGTTGTATCTGATAAATACTAACTACTAAGTGTAATTGAAATATAACAACAGGCCAGAATCATACTACACATATTATACGGCCGTTATATTATATATATAATTATTTTCTAAAGAATTATCTTGAAACCATGAAATAGAAACTTTTTCTATTATATATACATTATCTTTTGTTTTTGTTGTATATTTTCTATTAAAAAATTGTATATATATATATATATATATATATATATATATATATCTATGTTTGTTGTTCTTTTTTTATTTTCGTCGACATCATTATGTTTTATGTAGACTACCATTAAATATATTTAAAAAAATACAATAATAACGAAAGAAACCATTATTAATTTATATTTAGTTAACTTTATTTTAATTTGTTTAGATGATTATTTTAAAATAAAATTACTGCAGAACAACAACAACACCACTAACAACCGAGTAAAGTTTCTATGATTTTTTTTATTTAAATAAAATGTACATTAATACATTTTTCTGAAATTTGTATTAATAATAATAATAATAATAAGCATAATTATATTTATGATATTGTGTTAGAAAATATTTGTCTAATAACGCATATTATTATTTTTTATTAAAACTGTTTGTTCAAATATTGAATAGAATTACTTGTGCATTTACTTCAAAAGTATTATAATATCTACTGCATGATCAAATTTACAAAATTTGTGGTATATTTTCCTATTTTTTAACTATGTTTCAATTGCTGTAGAAACTTTGAATGTTCCGTATTTTGAAGCTACTCATTTTATAACAAACCTTGAATCTTAGAAATGTATCCCATGTATGTGTATTATAAAAGTGCAAAGAATGGCTTTGTTTTCAAGAAATCTCGATAGTTATGATATTTACGTAAAACATTGTTTACAAACAACAAATCTGAAGAATATCAAAACTTGAGTAAAAATGAAATTATAGGAGAGGGGGGAGGGGGTATCGAGAGGATCAATTTTATTACATTACAAAGTAAAATTGAATATTTTACCTTAATAGGTTTACTAAAATTTAAACTCTAGAGTTTTCGCCTTGATCTGTTACTTGTACTAGTTTTCCTGGACCCTTACCAGTTTCGTAAATTATCTTTTTGTATGTCACAGCCCTATAGAAATTCATAACTACTTTCATGCGAGATTTTTCAAACTCACAAGTGCTAAAAAAATCAGGAGGAACGTAGCATTTACATCGAAAGTTTCTGAACACATAGAAATAATCTTTACATTATTTTATTGATAATTTAATTACTAAAATCTAGCAAACAAGCAAAGTGGAGCTCCTACTTATTACATAAATATAATCCAATCCTTTAAGAATTTATAATTTGAAAACAAATTAGAAAACAACAATTTAATTTTAACGAACATCGAGCACGGTAGCAACCGTGCTCGATGCGTAGCATAGCTATCCAAGAAACAATTGTGATAATTTTAAGAAAGTTCACTCAGTAATACTTATTTATTTTTAAGGACCATTAATTTTCAAGATTTCAATTTTAATACATTGCTCGTATTTATAACTTTAAAAAAGCTCAGCCGTTTTCCGTGGTTTAGTACAACACTTTATCTCATTAAATTTTAAAAAAAAGTCCTAGCTAAAACAATAGCTATTCATAATTTAGCTGAACCTGCGAATCTAAAAATAAATAAAACCTGCATACTATTTATTGTTTTGTTTTAATTGAATTATGTTTTTAACCATATACACAACCAAAACAATGTTCTGTTTAATGAAAACTATTGTTCAATTAAAATTACTATATTATTTTCATTTACAGTTAGTGAATTTAAATTGTATATAAAATATTATTTTATTTTATTAAATCAATTTGTCTACCTTTTGTTGCATTCATGGATTAATAAGCGATTTCCATCAAAATAAAATTTTATTAACTTACTATTTAATTTGATACCTGAGGATACCGCCGCAAGGTAAACCTGCCTGAAAGACATACATCTTGGGGACTTAACGGTTACTGCAAACTCAATTGGCATCTATCGCTCATACGGTAAGAGCGCATCGTAGTTTGTCCGAACTGAAACGGGGTCGATGACACGCCCATCAATTTCTCGTACTCATCTCGACTAAAATGGGAGAACCTGAGGTAAAACAATTCAGCTCTGTCTTTTTTCTACAGTGGATATTTATAAAAGTGGACGAGTATGTGCAATAAGGGCCACAAGACTGGAGGCAGTTATACAGGAGAATTTTGTCACTTAACCAAGTTTCTCACTTATAGAGGTGCAGAAGCGGTTTTTCTCACTTACAGGGGTATAAAATATTGTTGTTATTCCACGAAATTTAGAAATTGTTATAAATAACAAATATGAAATACGCCCGACTCTTGCTTATAGAGGTATAAAGCAAATGGCTTATACAGTTATAGGGCAGTTAAGTAGCACTCTCAGTTATAGAGATCAAGGCGCGAAAAAATAGAGGAAAAGAGTTTTCAGTTTCTCACTTACTACTCCACGTAGATATTTCGAGGGTTAAAATGACAGACCTGGCAATTACTCTCAATTGTAGAGTTTCCTCGTTTATACAGTTCTCGCTCACCCAGGTTTAACAGTATTACTTTCACCCAAAAGACCAACTAGTGTTCAATTAAACTATCTGAGGTGATAACGATAAAGGTTCAAGATTCAAGAAGACACTAATCAGTTTACGCTCCATATTGTTTCCTTTATTTTTTATCTAAGAAATAATTTTTTATATATCCTCTCCATGAAATAATAATTCTGAAAATGTAGACGTTGCAAGTTCTCATACGAAAGAAAAATCGTTTCGTATGTATTCTTTAAAAAGTTTTTTGTTTTCTTCATTCTTTAGCTATTATATGCTATTTTTACGAAATTCGAAAATTTATCTTCTATATCAGCTATTTATATCTGAGGATCAAATGTAGATAGATAATAGACAGACGCCTATTAGTAGACATTCTATTTTGAGAACATTTTGATAGCTCACATACGCATACAAACCTACACACACTTTGTAACAGAATAAACATTTTTTTCAGTAATGTTTATGTCAAAAAAAATATTTATAATCCGATTCCAATTCAGAAAATGTTTTTGTTATAGATTTGTTTTTGTTGATTTAAAAAAGTAAACTGGGGAAAATAAATAAAAAATAAAATAAATAAATAAATAAAACAAAACACATCAAGTTACATAAAAAGCATCATGGGCATATGAAAATAAATTGTGTGGCATCTGTGTTTTTTAAATTTTATTGAATGCTTAAGAAAATATATATATATATATAGTTTTATAGCAATGTTCTATGAATTCTGATTTACAGAATAAGACCGCGCTTTTACTGGATTTTTCTTTATGAATGGGTATCTTGTACCAGTCCAAGTGACCATGCGGTCAAATGGGCTCTGTTTGGAACTGAACGTTTGCTGGTGCCATTCCCAACGATGAAAGTTTGTCAATTAAAATTGAAAGAGCGGTTAATTGAATAAAATATCGGCGTATGAACTAGAACGAAGTTACTGGCCATGCTTGTGAAGGTATTCTGCAGTTTCCTTGTACACATACATACATATATATATACTTATATATGTATATATATATATATATATATATATATATATATATATATATATATATATATATATATATATATATATATATATATGTATGTAACATTAGTCCAATGTTTCGGTTGGAAGTATTGATCGAAGAGAAAAATCTACTTTATTTCTTTGTTTGCCTGTTTGTATGTCCTTCAACAGGATAACTCACCAATGTAAAGGTATAACGGATTGTAATTTCTTCACCATCAATGTTTGAATCCTGACGTGAACCTCCAATATAGAAACCAGTCGGGAAGCCGGGCTGTCCAAGGCGCTCTGAATGGAACTGGCATGTTGCTACAGGTTCAAATCCCGAATGTGGCAGTTTGAAGTACCCTACTATGCTTGACAAGGATTTCTGAAGTCTCCTTTCTCGAACTGTACATGAATATTGGCATAATTATGATCAAAAGTCGGCTGCAACCGCACAACATACCAACTCTTAGTCTGCATACAAATTTCTTGCCCTCCACCCACATCATTAATGTATGGTATATATATATATATGTATATATATATATATATATATATATATATATATATATATATATATATATATCTATATATATATATATATCTATATATATATATATATATATATATATATATATATATAGATATATATATATATATAGATATATATATATATATATATATATATATATATATATATATATATATATATATCTATATATATATATATATATATAGATATATATATAGATATATATATATATATATATATATATATATATACATATATATATATATACCTATATATATATATATATATATATATATATATATATATCTATATATATATATATATATATATATATATATATATATATATATATATATATATAAGATGTCTGTGCAGTATACAGTACTTGGAAACTGGGAGGTTATCGGTTCGAATCCCGACATCGGCAGTTTGTCAAAAAAAAGGGGCGGTTAATTGACTAAGCTGTCGGCGTATGGACAAGAACGAAGTAACCAGCTATGCTTGAGAAGGTTTTCTGCAGTTTCCTTCACCAAATCCAGATGAATATCGGCATAGTTCTTATCATAGTCGGCTGCAGCCGCATATCCTACCAATTCCTAGGCATCACAATGGACCTTATGGTCGAAGTGTAGCCCGTCCAGGGCAGCCTTTACAATCTACCTCTCTACAGAGTATAAAAATAAACTAAACCTCTCAATGTCTGGAGCCCATTGTATTATTAATATTACCCACAGGTGTACCGAATAAATTTTACAGTAAAAATGGCTTTTTTTTATCTATATTAGAATTGTACACATTATATGTGGTTGAATAAAAAAAATATATCATTCAGAATTATAATGCTTTTTTATGTAATTCATTTTTTCTGTTTAGTCTAAATATATTTGTAAACAAAATTTAATTTAATCCATAAAGAAAGCAGTAGGTAAACCACATGTTTGCGGTTTATTGTATAAATATATACTTTGAATTTTTATCATATACCTATATTTATCTATACGCACAGGTATATAAAATAAAAATGAAAATGAAAAATTTTTAGGTGGGCCAGTTTTAACCATACACGAAATCAGACTTGTTTTTTCACGAACTTGAAGTTACTCATAGCAGGAAGATAAATATCGCAAGGGAGAAACTAATTAATTTCGATTTATATTTTTTCAATAGCCCCAGCTTATTGTGGTTTAAATATTTGGCATCATTAAAGGTGATTTTCTATAGTATAATTTTACAATAGAAAGTAATATAAAAACATTCTTTGTCATCAAATGTTTGAAAAAATCGAACGTATCTAGGGTGTGGATCAAATTCAGGGAATATGGTTTGATTGGCCACTGCTCTCTACTTCCAAATTCTTCATAGGGAGAATGCATATAATTCTTCACTATCTGAATGCCGATGCAACTACAGCGAGACTATACAAGATTTTATATGGGGAGTGAAATGAAATTTCAGATAATATAACGTCATCTTTTTTATAACGATCGGCTATGGGACAGTTGGCATAGAAGATATGCATTCGTTTGTCAACCAATCACAATGCTTGACCAATTATATTGCTCACAATAAATACGACATTAACGTTTATGTTTGCCCGACATTAACGTTCAAGCCCGAATCCCAGGCTTAAACTTTTTTTAAAAACTATTTACATATATTTAATTTTTGTGTAAAACTGGTTTTTATCTATTCCTTGTTTGGACGGTTGATAATAAAACCGTACTGGCAATCAACTAAAAATGAAGTTATATGCTTCCGCTGATGTAGCATCCGATAGCCTAGAGGTAATTTGAAGAACTAAGAGGTAATCTAGGTAAGCTAGAGGTACTGGGTTCGATTCCTATCTAAGATGTGCTTTATGTTTCGTATCAAGTAAGTGATGCCAAAGACTCTGTTCATGCAAATTACGTAAATGCCAAAGAAAGTAAACGTAGGTCATCTTCGTTAGTATAACATAACCGTACTGGCAACCATATTTACAATGGATGAATCGATGCTCCATCCGAGGCCCCATAATGTAAAAATCCGATGGAAACCTGCACACCAATTCGAGCTCGAACACATGACTTCCATATCCCTATGTGCACACGACGTTATAGTCTGTATATAAGACGTAATTAAGTACTAAATGTTGTTTAGTTTTTAAATTTTTGAGCTATAAAGTCACAATGATGTTAGAACGTATATAGTAATTTTGCCCTAGTATGTATTTAAGCTATTGAAAATACAACACAAGATTCAAGGGAATAATTATAAGTATGGCTGTGTGTCTGTGTCTGTGTGTGTGCAATGTCTCTATTATATTCTTGTAAGTATGTATGTACGTAATATAATTACCAAAATAATAATTATCTAGATTAATATTCTAATTTTATGACTAAAACTATTAGTTTAACATTTTGATCGCTAATTGCATACAAGAATATTAACTGTATGCCTAAAGACTTATTTTAAGAGATAATTGCCGTATTTAGCATATTTAATGTTTAACATAATAACAATATTATATTTACATTACTTAATTAACGCATATTTATTTTGTTTACTAAACATTAACGGCACCATTTTAAATCAGTTATATATCAAGTGAGTTTATAATCTTAAAATGGAATTATCACTTATTTTTAGAAATTGGACTTGTCTAAATTTAATTTGCTTATCTGATTTTGTTCACACTATGGCATTTCGGTCAAATCGAGAAATTTGTCTTTGGATCATTCTGATAAAATGTTCTCATGGCCACAAGTTCCATAAATGGCTAGTTTATTATTTAAGCTCGGTTTAAAGGCATCAGTTCAAAATTATTTAAAATTGCATGCACATTTATGTTACAATGTGATTAATGGGAAGGAATTGGGACGAAGGGGCAAATATATGATAAGATAAGACAACATGAGATGAGATTAAGTGATTTAAAGGAGGTAATTAATAGATTGCTTATACGAGGGTGGTCTGAAAAGTTTCCGACCTCAACATGAAGATAGCAGCACTAATAAATAAAATCTAGTGATTTTCGTTTTTCATCTGTTGACAGTTACTCACCAAAGTTTCAGCCATTTTGGACGCGCAGTTGTTATGTAACAGTCGTTTGAGTAAGTTGATGTAAGTGTTTTTATGAAAATGGAAAAAATCGAGTATCGAGCTTCATTAAATATTTGTTTTTGAACGGCAATACGCCTACGCTAATCAAAGATGAGTTGGATTCTGTGTATGGGGACTCATTGCACCATCATTTACCACAGTGAAATTTTGGGCGGCTGAATTTAAACGTGGCCGTAAGAGCTTGGGAAACGATGAACGTTCAGGACGTCCAAAAGCTGTCATACTACGCATACTACGCATCATTACTTGACAAGCTGAAGGCAAAACTTGCGGAAAAACGGCCATATTTGCAGAAAAAGAAAATCCTGTTTCACCAAGACAACGCACCGTCTCACACCTCAGCGGTTGCCATGGCGAAAATCCACGAATTACAAAAATTTTTCATATTTGAAAATTTGACATATCTCCTTTAATATTTTAAAAATCGAAATATTTATAAGAAGTAAAGTTGTACATACTAAGTTTTACTGTAATTTAGTTTCTTATCATTTTTTCTGTTACACTAATATTTACAGATATATTCACGGTTTAAGATTGAAAATTAAATTCTTGAATATCTCTTCACACATTATAGTTTGAGCAAAAATGATAAGGTGATGAATTGTAGCAAACTTGATTTTCTACAACTTTATTCCTTACGCATTTTTCGATTGTTCTAATATGAAGAGAGATATTTTATTAATAAAAATTAATACAATTGGGCTTGCAAATACTAAAATCATATACGACATTTCATTTTGATCAGACTAAAATTGTGCCCGCTAGATAGTGATTTATGTATTCTAAGGAAATTCGCTAAGTTGAAGCAGCTCCTGCGTAACGAAATTTTTATATTCACTGGACTAATATCTTCGTATGTATTTGTTACCTCATTCTATCTAAGCAGACATAATTCAGACATAATTTTGGATAATGGTTAACATTTTTCCCATTTTGTTTTTTCTTGACCAAAATAATTTTTAAAGTAGTATTCCTGTCATAAAATCGAAAATGTAGAAGAAACATTTTTTAACTACAGATACTTTGTTCCTCTTTTCTTGACTTTGAATATGTACTCCTCGATTCGTTTCGAAAAAATTAAGGTCTCGAAGATCAACAATATTATTTTGTTTTGATAATATTATTGTGTTAATATTATTATATTTCTCTTGATAGGATAATGTAAAAAAATATTTTTTAGGTATCACATTTCTCACTTTTAAAAATAATAATTTTAGAAGTTATATAGAGTAAAAACAAAATTTTTTTCTGAGGTACGTAATTTATCTTCTATCTATAGAACATAAATATTCTTCACAGAAAATCATTGATTTTCTGACATTTATATGACCATTAGTGAACTAACAAATAACAATAAGATTGGCATATTATTGTCTAAAAATTTTCATGTATTCTTTAAATACAGTGTGTAAATTTTATACAAATTTATTAAACAGATAAACTGCCGACGATTGAATTCCTAATATTGCTTTTGAGATTTTCTATTGTCAAAAACATTCTTTATAATTTAACGCAGCGTATGTTCTATTTTGTGTCAGTTTCTTTTGGTTTGTATTTTAAATGTGCTTTGTTTGTTTTCGTTTTCGTCGGTTATGAGAATTATGCTATTTGTCGTTTATGAGTCGTTTAATTTGTTCAACTGGTATAGCGATTTGTGTTTGGATTTGATTAAATGGGATTGTTTCGTGTATGAGTGCTGTTGTAGTAATTGTAGTATGTAATGTTGTCATGACTTGGATTCTTTTGTGGTTTTTTGTGTTTTTTATTGAACTGAAAGATAGTAGTGCGTGTATGGCTGCTATGGTAAGAATATCATATTGTTTTATTATTGTACTGTGAATTTTACTGTGAGATGTGTGAGTTAACAACTCAGTATAGATAGCAACAAAATCCATCAAATGTATATTTAAATATGTGTTTTAGTCTATAAAAATCATACTATTTAAGTCTAATTGGTAAAAGTATACAAGAGAACATATTATTCGCGAGGGAAACATATATTGCGTATAAATTTTCCATTTGAGCAAATGCATAACCCACATTGGGACGCTATGATGGCTTATATAAATAGCGTTTTGAATTTGAATGAGTGAAGCAATGAAAATGTATTATTTTCGATCCCAAAATTAAATTTATATACGGTATATAATAATGGATAGGATTGGTATGTCTATAGTTAGGGAAACATGTAACAGTGTCCTTTGGGGTTTTATTGGGACAAGAGAAGTTTTTAAATAATGACTGGTCGAGCACACACAACTAATGTATTAATATATGTGGTTGAATGGAAGAAGGGCAATAGGGTTACAGGATGGTCACTCATACATACATATATAAGATATATAGGTAACTATACATACTCGTACATACCACATTAAAATGTGGGTTTTTCGTAGAAAGATAAAAAAAATTCGGCATGCTACTGGAATAAAGTAAAATTATTTTATATTGTACCTCTTAAATGAAAAACTAAAAAAATAACATATATCATATGTAAATTTGGTTTAATTTTTATGTGAGTAAGGTATGTATGTATATGTCATACGTTTAAGCCGAATACACACGAAGCGAATTTTTCCGTGGCAGAGAATTTATCTTCGCTGCTGTTCCAATAGTACCCCACTATTAGACTGAAAAAAAACCGAGAGGTTAAGTATGCCGTCAGCGGTAGCTGTGCGATCTTCGAGTGGATTCGACGGAAGTTTAACCGTCACTTTGAAGCAGGGGCGTACGTGAAATACACGTTTACTCACATGTATGTTTTTCTACCTAGAATTATTTCTCTGTGTGAATTGAACTATCATGTTAACAGTTATATCAATAATTTCGTATCGTATTTTGTATATTACTATATTCATATCAATAGTTTCGTGAAATTCGTGACATTATTGAAACTGAGCTCTTCAAATAACGTGTAGGACGCTCCAACCTCCTCTATTCTTTCATTAATTGAATGAAACCAACTTAGTCGATTTTTTCTGCTCTTTCAAACTACACTAAGTAATTTGAATATCACAGATAAACTGATGTGTATTGGTTTGAAGATGAAACTGCACGTCTTTTACGATGGCGGGGGAAATCTCACCGCCTTGTGTTTAAGACTTTTTTATAGTAACGGTAAATTCTCCGCCATGGAAAAATTCGCTGTTTGTGTAACCGGCTTTATGTAATCACCGATAATTTTCCAAATTTGTTCAAAATTATGGAAATTTTTTATGGAATTTTATTTGTTGGCCATACGTCGGCAGTTTAGTCAGTTAACCATCCTATTAATTTTTTTTAAATTGATTAAATTCACAAACTGCCACCGTTGGGAACCAGCAACCTCCCAGTTTCGAGTAGGGCGCCTTTAACAGCTCGACCGCTCGGACTGGTTTTTTCCAAAACATTCGAATCATATTAAGTAATTGATTGTATTTTGGCTAGAAATGCTAAAATATTTGCGGGATTGTATATAGAAAATTGCGCAGTTGTGATGCATTTTTCATAAAACTAATATGTTTATATAATCTATTAAGAATTATTTTTACAAATGAATTCAATATACTCGGGTCTATGAGATAATCATGATTACTTAACGTTATATTTTCATTTTGCCGGGGGTCTTTTCAGTACGTACCTGATAAGTGTTAGCTTGAGTGAAAGTGAAATCTATTTATAAAAAAATATTATCAATTTAGTGAAAAACATATTTGAATTATGAATTTCATGGAAAAAATAAATAAATAACCATGTGATTCGATCGTAATAATATTGCTTTGGATGGTGTGATGTGGAATATAATCTCATTCTATCACTGTTTTCAATCATACACACAACAGCACAGTCCCTTCGTCAATCTATGTTACGGGTAGCTGTAGACGGCAGCAGTGAAGACGAAACTCTCTCTCATCTTAGGCTGTAGCTGTAGTATGATATACACCTACTACTAACACTACGTTCAATATTATTCGTGTATACATTGGCAACAGAAAGTTTAGAAACATTTGAAAAATTGAATAAAACTTTTGTCTACATATTTTCCCCATATACTCGTTTTAACGATCTCTTTCAACGGTTTCAAAAATGGATATTTCCTGCCCTAATGGGGGAATCACGGCCCGAATTGCCCTTTCACGAAATTGACTTTACTTGTTATCTCTAGAACACAAACATTCTGAAGACAAAATTTCTGTTCGTTTTCTCTTTTGTTTTTGAGTTATCGTATCCATAGACAGACAGATAAACAGTCTGGCGGACATGCGGAAATAAACTAATAAGGTCATTTTATAAGCACCTATAACAAAAATGCTTTTCTGTGATCAATATTTTCAATACCCTCTTATAATACCCTCGTATATACTATATACACCTGGTATAACAACTATTTACTTCGTAAACTCACATTATATGACGTTATTCGAGAGATGAGGTTTAGAAATAAAAATTTTTAATTCTTTTGTCCCCGTATCGATACCAATCAAAATCAACAATAACGTCGTTTCATATTCTATTGAGCATGTAATAATTATTTCTAGCGCACACAACATTGTCGTAGGATCGAGCTTAAAGAACACATTTAAAATTATTTTTGAAGCATGCTTTAGGAAGTTTACAGATGAACGTGTTCAATTGAAAATTTCAGCTTCATATTTAAAAATACCTCTCGAATAATCTACATTACCTAATCAGATCTGTCTGTATTGGAAACAACACAACATTGCTAACGTTATTAACGATATTTGTTCAACCATTAAAATCGTACGTATTGCATAATCAAAACCTCTATTGCTTCTTCAAAACTCTCTATTATATTAAGAATTGCAATTATTTAAGTAGTAAATAGTGTTAGTAATTTTTGTATGAGAGTCTTCCAGCAAGCTTTCTGTTTTCAAGAAGATATCGTTCTCAATATAATGTTACATATTCGATATTCGACTGGTGGATTCAAGTCAGGTAGGTAAATTTTTTTAGGTTTCCAAGTGTATATACGAATAACTGAAATAACCAAATAAATAAATAAATATATATATATATATATATATATATATATATATATATATATATATATATATATATATATATATATATTATATATATATATATATATATATTATACAGAAGGTTAACGGAAAGGTAGATTTTTTCAACTCATTCCAGTTACTTTATTTTTCCCCCGGTACACCGCACAACACAGTTTATTGATTCGTCATCAGGTTGATTTTCAATTAAGAGCAAGTGGTTACCAGGGTTACCGGCGGCTGTACAATTTATTGTATATGTTATACCTATCTATCTACATATACTACACTGTGATATCAAGTATATATATATATATATATATATATATATATATATATATATATATATAAATATATGTATACATATATATATATATATATATATATATATATATATATATATACATATATATATATATATATATATATATATATATCAGTGTGGCGCATGGATGGAAATAAAATGACGACAATACGCGCCGCGCCCCGGCCAATCCACATAAACATATGGTGACGACAGCATCTCACTTGATCGTCACTTTATTGTTATTATACGCAAACATGCACTGCTTTACTGCTTTGGTTGCTTACTGGGCCACATTTACATACCACTTTATGTTGGGTAGTAGTATAAATTCAGTGTATGAATTGAAATTTTTGTAAATTAAACATAAATAGCAATAATTTAGAATTACAATATGTTTCTTAGAATAAATGTATAATGAAATAAAAATTAAACAAGGCTTTAAAATTATATAATAGTAAAGTTATACTTTTTTTAAAAATAGACTGACAATATTTATATCAATATCTGTACACAATAATTATTAATTCCAATAAACAAAATTTAAAACAATACTATTTTATACAAACACATTATATAATATATATATTATATACATACGTATATATACCATATATAAATTTAATTACGTCAGAGGTTGCACGCGGGGGGATTCCGACATGTCTGAAAATTCTTATACACGTACAGATTGATCACGTCTGAACATGCAAAAAGTGACTATATGAAGGTACTAAAAGCCTCTAGTTGATAGGGTGGGGAAATTTTAATTAGCAGACCGCAAAATATCTCTATGGACTCTGAGTCCGCGTGCGACTACTGTAGGGTTAAAAGTAAGTTCGTCTTTGCTTAAATGTAAGCACTAATTATTTTGGTTGATTGATTTTATATTTTATTGCATCGAATAATATTTTTTGGATTATTAGAATTTTTTTTTAAAAACTAGCTTTCATGTACTTAATTATATTGCTTATTTATATTTTGTTTCATAATGTTTCTATCTGTACTTTTGTTGTTTTTTTTCGATTGCCAACGGCGGCCGTTTATCCATTAAATTTATAAAAACGGGGTGGTTAATTGACTAAGCTATGATAGTACGGACAAGAAGGAAAGTAACCGGCTATGCATTGAAGGTTTTTCTGCAGTTTCCTTTCACGAACTCCAGATGAATATCCGCATATCCCAACAAAGTCGGCTGCATTCGCACAACCTACCAAATTCCTGGTGTGCATACAAGTTCGCTGTCGGGATCGTGGGGAGTTAGGAGTCGATAAAAAAACCTAGAAAAGCCTACTTGATAGGCTGCGACTTCCCCTCTGCTACAGCTACTACTACTACTGCTACTAGTAACCCGTAAGGCTGCTCTCCTCTGCACTGAGGTCAATTTACGTCTGTATTTCTCATGAGTTAGTTGGTCTGTCCAGATTTCTGCTCCATATAGCATTATGGAGTGCACTGCGCTGAGCAGGACTCGCCTCTTTGCGTTTCAGGGACCGGGTATGTTCCGCATAATTCTTGGAAAGAATTACGCTACGATCTTGTTTGCCTTTTCAGCGGCTTTTGAGATGTGTGTCCAGTAACTTTTCTTTCAGTTGGATATCCAGGTATCGCACAGTTGGTTTCGTCTCGATACACGCTCCTCCAATATTTATTCGGAATGGCTTTTCGAACCAGCGTTGCCGGCTCACCATTTCCGTCTGGTCAAACTCTAAGCTAAGCCTATGTGCAGCTACCCAATAGTTTAGTCGCCCGGCTAGGTGGTTGATCTTTTTGCGCGCATCTTCGGTGCTGTTAGCAACGACGAGTCATGCTATGTCATCAGCGTATCCAACTAAAAACGTCTCTAGCAGTTTTTCCAGTATGGGGTCCATATTCAGCTAGTTCCGTATCATACGTTTCAGTAATCTGGGCTGAGTACTACGCCTTGCGGTACTCCCTCTGTGACTTTTACTGTTTGCGGTCCTTGGTTCGTCTCGTTCTCCAATACCCGGTCGCGGAAGTAGTCGTCTGCTATGTCCAGAACGTCCTCGCCTATATTGAAATTATCTTTGACGGCGTCGAGAATATCTTCCCAGCCAACGGAAAGCGGCACTACCGACCTTCATCTTCAATAGGCGGTGTCTTATTGAAGATTTTTCCTCCTCAAACGAAAAAACAAAACACAAAAACTACTCCTAATTATTTTTCACTATTATGAGTAATCGAATTTTTTGTTAAACAGTATTTATAAATTTTGTTGTCGACTATAGATATTTAACAAATCAATTTTTTTTTTCTATTCTCACAGCAAAACAATGCTCTTTCATGACTCACTTCACTTCGGTACTGTCTTATAATAAAATTATAATACACAATTATTATTTTTGTCACCCAATAATTTTGAATTAGCCATACAATTAAATACGAATATATCTTTCTACAATACGTATGAGTAGAAAAGAGATAGAGTATATTATCTGATAGTTTATTATTATTTTGTGTCAACTCATATCTACCTAATTAAATTGACACAAATAAATAATATCAAGAGTTATATATTTATTTATTGATCATCAGTATAAATGTTATTTTATAAAATTCATATCCAATTTTGTGTGCTAACTGCTAACCATTCAAATTGAATATGCGACAGATATTGTAATAAAAAAAATTGATATCATTTCTTTTATCGAACCAAAATCATAAATTTTACCTTTAGTAGATGAAACAATTGTATTTCTGTAATATCATTTTAACCAAGTTCAAATAAAATATTAGAAAAGTTTTAGCAAATTTAGCAAATATTTTTAAAAAAATAATGTATTTGTTTTTGATATGAGATGGTATACAGATGTAAATTTTTTTCCATGTTAATTTTATGAAAATTTTACGATAGCGTTTAGAGACATGAGCCGAGAATAAAATTATTTTTTTAAATATTTTCAATGTACACTTCCGTTCAAAAAAAATGAACAGACCTGAAATGTTAATTTTCTTACATTCCATTAAACTCCTCACTTTTGTAAGCCTCTGTATATTATTTATTTATAAACAAAGATAAGTAGTATATTTTTTTTATAAAAAAAAAGAAATGGAAGTTTTATATTTTTTATATATGTAAACAATTTATGTAAACAAAAATATTTACTACAAGAATAATCAAAATTGTGAGAGACTGAATCGGTTCCGGTCTGTTCATTTTTTTTAAACGGGAGTGTATAGTCAAATTTGGGTTGTCATTTCTTCGGATTCTGTCTGGAGACTCCGGAAATTATATAGTTTCTCTAGAGTACATAATTTGCTGACCAACATTAATTAATTTTTCTGTATAGTTATGTGTACTCATGACTGGAAGTTATTCAACGAAAATATTGAATTCACCTTCAAACAAATAACTTATCGTCGGAATAAAATTTATTTAATTGTATTTATGGTTTTCTCTTTTCGCGTAAAATAAATTAATCATTGATAATAAATAAATTAATAATAACAAAACATTGTTGTTAATATTTGAGTATTTATTTATTTAAATTATAGCCCATATAGATAAATAATGTATTGATCTCCCGATATCTCTAGGAGAAATCGACATAGTATATGTTTATTGATAACTTTATTTGACATCAAATGCTTGATATGAAAAATCATACCCATCTTGTATTCGAATCGCACCCACAGTTTCAAACAAAATCTCTTACGGTTTCAAAGCTAGAAAATTTTGCCTATTATGCCCAAAAATGGTCCGATTTTGCCCATTCACGAACTTGAATGGGCAACGTACTTTTCAGCTCTTAAATACGCATACAAAATTTCAGCTCGCTATCTATTTTCGTTTTTGAGTTATCGTGTTCACAGAAGGACATCCGTTACAAAATCGGAATTTAATTTACCCTGGTATATATTATATACCGGGTATCAAAATAGATGGATTGAAATTTTGAGGTAGCATCCCTAGATAGATAGATAGAACGTAGAGGCTGCCCTTGACGAGCTACACTTCGGCCATAAGGTCTATTGTGATGCCTAAGGATGTGAGGATGTGAGGATGTGAGTGGAGTGGAAGAAATTTTTGTGTATAGATTAGGAATTGGCAGGATATGCGACTGCAGTCGACTATGATAGGAACTATGACGATATTCATTTGGAGTTCATGAAGGAAACTGCAGAAAACCTTCTCAAGCATAGCCGGTTACTTCATTCTTGTCCATACGCCGATAGTTTAGTCAATTAACCGCCCCTTTTTTTCCTAATAATTGACAAACTGTCGATGTCGGGATTCGAACTCATAACTTCCCAGTTTCCAAGTAAGCATACTGGGCAGACAGGCCAGTAACTGGACGGGTAAGTAACATCCCTAATGCAAATACTTTATTTTTCCCGGGTTTACTGTATTTTTCCCCCGGTTGTATACTCTTTATAGTAATAATATCATTAGAAGGAATGCAATAGATATTTAGCACCTTTACAAACTAAAGTAAAATTTTAATAATGAGAGAACATCATCAAAACTATCAACAACAAAGTTAGTAATAAACTTGTATTATCAGAGTAGATACTATTATTAGTATAGTATCTATCGTAGAAAATATAGAATGAAATTCTAAGTAGAATATATTAGGTGGAGTGGTGTAGAAATAGGTATGTGTGTTGCTTAAGCTATATAATTACTTGTACAAAGATCACAATAATATCATATGCTGACGCTAAAAGTACAGAATAATAATAATTATTTTGTTTCATATATTGACAGTGTAATTAAAAGTTATATATAAGGGAATTGTTTGTTACTAGTTATTTGAATGTAATAGCTGAATTTATTTGAAGTAGTTAATTATTTTCAAATTCAACTTTTGAATTAAATTACCTTTATATATAGTATTAATTATTGTTAAAAGTGAGTAAAGAAACTTTTTTTTTAGTAGCTAGATGCTAATAACGTGTCAATGACCAAAACTGAACAATGATACAGTAAGTTCAGGTCATATGAACTCTTTACGTAGAATTGATCTATATTATCCCGTCTTATTAGATAATTGTGTTTAATAACGTGCTTAATTCCATGGTTCGATTCCCAGCAGATTTATTATTTTTTCTACATGCATGTTTAAAAAAATTGTATAGATATATTCCTATAGCTCATGATTAAAGTACCTCCCTCATCGGACAAGCATCGGTTTTACGTGTTGTTTTGTTTTACGTAGACTATGCTTATGCTAACTTACTCGTAGAATTAAAAATTGATAGTCTTCTATGGTTTTCGTCTAAATAAAAACTTTTTAAAATAAAATTTAAATTTCATCTAAAATTTTATTTTTTTCAACAAGAATAGTGATTTTTGCAAGAAATTTTATACCACAAAACTAATGTAGCTGAAAGTTCTACATAAAAGTTTTGAATGTTCTGGACCTTTTTAGTGATTACCAGCTCTTTTCAGTGTCCAGTACAAAAGTTGGTAAAGCTAAACCTTATGGAACCATCTCATGAAAACTTTCACAGAGATTTTTACGAATAAATGATTAACATTTCGCATTTTTGTATTATACAGCTCGTAAAATACGGGTCACGTATGAATTGTGCAAGTTAAAATTCCACCTTGTTCAAAGACAAAATCACCCTCTTACGAAGTCTTTTATGGGGAAAAAGCAGCATTCAAACTTATTACAGTAGCTCATTACTTTACAGTGAGTGTATTTATATTGAAAAATTCAAAAAGTCTTAGAAAAAATTGTCCATATATATATATATATATATATATATATATATATATATATATATATATATATATATATATATATATATATATATATTATATATATACATGTATATACAGATAATAATATATATGTAAATTTAAGTTTAATTTAAATACAAAATTTCAATGATCGCACTTACCAAATGATTGAAAATCCTTCAAATTTAGAAGACATTGTTTGAGGGTGGGACCCTTCGGACAATAGACTCCTTCATTGGGTGCATGAGATTTTCAGACACTCTAAAATAAGATGATCAAAGACGTGTAGTATGGCTTACTCATTTCTTCACATTGATTTTTTTGACATTCAGTCCGAAACAAAAGTATTTAGTATTATTATTTTAAATATTTCTCAAAAGGGATTTGGGTTTGAAGAACATGAACCACTATTATACATTGTAAGTGAAAATAACAACTAACTGAGTTAATTGCTTAAATACCCGGTATATACTGAATTTATAAAAAAGAAATTCAAATAAAAGTTGTTTGTTTTTTAAAAAGGGACATTATATGTCTTTAAATTTGTGTTCTATCTCTTTCGATTTCAAAGCTAGGTAGTGTTGCCCATTTTGCCCAAACATAGTCTGATTTTGCCCATTCACGAACTTGACCTTACTTTTTAGCTCTTAAATACACATACAAAATTTCAGCTCGCTATCTATTTTCTTTTTTGAATTATCATGTTCACAGACGGACACAGTCGTTACAAAGTCGGAACTAAACTTAATATACCCTGGTATATATTATATATCGGATATAAAAAAGTATATAATATTATACTTATACAATACTATTATATACTCTATATAATAATATTCCATACTCTATATATAATATACTATATATAATACTTAATTTATAATAATTTTTATAAAATTGTAACAGGATCAAATATTTTCAGAGAAAGAAATTTGATAAATTAATTGAAAACACGTTTGTTCGTTTAACATGATGTTAAAAAGATTGAACTGACGTTGATGCAGTTTTCACCGAACGGTAGAGGTGTTATTTTTTTAAGCTATTATATAAAAACAAATAAAATTGAACGTTAAGTCTGTCTGTATGGTTGTAAGTGAGAATTTAACTTCAAAACTGCAGAGACAATTTATTGTCATACAGTTTAAATATATTAACCTTCGAAACAACAAAGTTTTTGGTGCCGTTTCTCTTTAAAAAAATCTTGTAAAAATAATTTCCACCTACTGTCTTAAACAGAGCTGTAAACAAACCGCAACAATAATAATAAATTTACTTTGCAATAAACAATTAAATAGAGCTGTAAAAAAATCGCAATAATTTAACTGAAAAAAAAATTCCTAGAAAAATTTAGTAATCTATAAAATACGGCACCTCCTAATTCAAGGGTCGAATAAATTTACTTTTCCTATAGATTCGTATTTCAAGATCATTTTATAATTATAAAGCTTCTAATAAATATATACTTTTCAAGTTACAAACGTTTTTTTACCCCACGACAGCAAAGTCAAAAGGAAGGGTTATATTTTTAGCAGTCTATTATGTATGTTTGTATTTATGTATGTTCCATCGTAGCGCCTAAACTACTCATCCGATTTTGATGAATGAGGTGTCGTTCGATTTGTCTTAGATTGTCGATTTAA
The DNA here is from genome assembly GCA_963920215.1 of Nineta flava. NCBI lineage: Eukaryota > Metazoa > Arthropoda > Insecta > Neuroptera > Chrysopidae > Nineta > Nineta flava. The sequence goes on from OY986041.1 coordinate 92,774,432, forward strand.
ATTGCGTTAAACGCTTGCCAAAAAAATATTCGCAATTTTATAGAGTTTGGTATCAAATGAAAGGTTTTAATTCACAGATTCCAAAAATGTGTAATATACTTTTTTCGTAGTCCGGTTTTAGTTTCTTAAACTTTTAATGTATTACAATTGTGGTGTTACATCTTGTAAATAAGCAAATCATATGTATTTCTTCGGTGTATTGTATAATATTTCCATATATCCAGTTGGAAATAGTTGCTAACTTCTAACTCATCTGGATACTAATGTATAAATTATATTCCTCCTTTAACGAATAAAGACCAACATCCAATTAAATATCTATCGGCGACTTTGAATTGTGAAACATATGTATTTGAATTATATACATGAAATTTTAATGATTATATTCCCATACATATTTACAATATTTAATGAAATTCTGAAATTCAAAAGCTAAAATTAAAATTATTTATTTTGATTATTTTATTTCGTATTATCTCGAATAGAATGCTATGTAAACAGTACAAAATAAACACATATTAGTTTAATTTTCGAATAATATTAAAGTCAGTAAACATTGTTTTGCAGTTTCATTAATATTTTCTATCTTTTTCTTTTAATTGTAATAATTTGCATATATTTTGTGTAAGTATATTTAAATGTAACCTCAAATTATTTGCATTCAACCGCCACAGTTGTTTCAAATGACTGTGTGAAACAACAAACGAAGGTCAGAACCAAACGGCTGAAGTTTGATGAAATATGATTCGTCTTGATGCGGGCATTAAATGAATCAAATGAACTTGATGATAGGATTTAAAAAATCTTATAATATATACAGCCCTTAATGTAACTCACTCACTGACTCACTGATCTATACAAGATCTAACTGATTAAGGATGCGGTTTTTTGCATTCGACACGGAAGTACTTCAAACTTACGAGAAAAATCGAAAAACTTTAATTTTCCCAACACAATCTCTCCAAAATGGGGAAAAAACCCAAAAACACCTTCTTTACTTCTATACATGCTAGAAGGGTGCAGTTTTTTGCATTAACTCAAGGACGCGAAGCCAAGGCTGGAGGCCGCGCAACGGGGGTCAAGATCAGACCGAGTATATATATATATATTATATATATATATATATATATATATATATATATATATATATATATATATATATTTGTATATAAAATAAATAAACCCTATAAAAATTTTAACTGATATAACCATAAATAGAGAGGTTAACATAACGTATAAAAATTAGACTTTAGGTAGATACCTGTTTTAAGATCGACGGACACCCATTGTGAATAATTTATATTTTCCTGGTTATCTGATAAGAGTAACATTCTGCAGAATTTCCGAGTGCGAAGCCACGAAATTTTTAGTTTTAATACAATTATTTATTATTGAAATGTTTGTTGTAATTGAAATTTTCTTTATATCTTGAGAGTTTATATATTGTTTATAAAAATTATTTTTTCACTACTCTGACCGTTTCACTAATTTAAAAAAAAATGTAATTATAATTTTCTTTTCTTTGTTACAGCAGACAGGGAAACATTTTCATCGTACATCGTTGCTCATTAAAGCGTTCAACCACAAGTTCCGTCTCGACCTTGAGTTAAATACGTAAGTACTACATTATATTTTGTTATAATTGTTTAGTATTAATAATCAAATTTGAATATATATTTGTATATACAAATTTTTATACAGTGAGTTAATTCAACAATGGTAGTGTTATTTATATAGTACACAGGAAGTTGTACCATATCCCAGAATAACAATTACATATTCATGAAGCAGAAAGTATAAATATAAAAGTGTTATAAGATTCCTCATGGATAAAGCCTATACTAAATTGACTTATTCTTTTCCCTTTTCTAAGTCCATTTTATTAATTCTATTTTGGAGTGTTATATTGATAAAATATGTCATCGGGAAATGTGAACCCAGAATTTTTACCCATTCTATGTAATTTTCTAACATTATGAGATCATCACCAGATGCACATACAAATATACACATGTATATACAGGGTAATCATTGTTATATGTTCCATCCAATTTTTTTTAAACGACAAAAAATTTCGGAAAAATTAAATAAAAGGTTAATTATTTTTTATTACTCATGCAGGAGAAGGACTCTCTCAGTGCCGGCTTTTTGTGCAGTAAATGGTTTTTTGGCTATTCAATTATTACCACACGAGTTAGACGCATTGCAAATATTTATTTGCGTGCGACAAGTTTACTTATTGACTCATTCTAAGGAACGCACTCACATTTGCGTGCGCCAAGCATAAATAAATATTTGAAAAACGTAAAATAAAAATGAAAATAGTACTTATCCCGCATTAGTAAAACAAAATTGTATCAGCAACTTGTACGGTGTTGTCGATTGAAAAATTGATTTAAATAAGTTAAGGTTTTCAAAAGTTATGGTCAAAATCGGAATAACATTATTTCATGTTAAATAATTTATAAATTTTTCAAATTTAATAGTAAAAGAATAAAACTAGTAATTAAAAATTACTACATGTAACTATACAACAATATTGAATAACATTGAATAACCATTGTCTGCCGGGATATTGACCTTATATAAGTGCTGCAACACACTTATAGGATAGGAGTTGGACTTGGCACACAAAGCTTGCATATCTATCGATATGTAAGCCAATTTTGAGCCCATTTTGAACTGCTTCTTTTCAAAAAATGTAACTTTGACAATAAACTGAGTTTGTTTTATATTTATTATTCACATATAAAATAACCATAACTTTTGAAAACCTTAACCGATTTAAATAAATTGTTTTTGTTTTTCTCGGAAGCTCAAGCTCTATTCGAATATGAAATATATAGTTTTCCATTTGAAAAACATAAGTTGTATGCCGTATCTCGTAATATTGGAGTTTTATAAATAAAGTTCATCATGGAAAATAAACTAGATTAAAAATTATTAAATACGTGTTTTTTATTTTTCCGAAATTTTTCGTCGTTATAAAGTGGGTGAAGCATATAAAAATGGCCACCCTGTGTATAGATGTATATATACCTATAATGTATATATATATATATATATATATATATATATATATATATATATATATATATATATATGTATATATATATATATATAGATATATATATATATAGATATATATATATATACTCCTAACAAACACCAATTTTTTTTGTATCCGTCAGTGTTATATTTAACAATATTTATATATTCGACAAACAGAATTTATTTAATAATGTTCGACAGACAAATTTGTCTTTGTTTATTTCTATCCATCTGATATCTGTTTAAACTTATATAAAAGATGGGTTTTCATCTTAAAGTTCCATTATATAGAGTGTTGACTATCAGCAATGAAGGGCAGTTTTTATATAAAAAATTGAAGGTATTTTTTTTAAATATTAACACGGTATCACAAAATTACATTTCCTTTCTATTTCCTTATATATCGTAAATAAAATTTCAGTCCGTTGCAATCCAGTTAAAATTGTTTTTAAAATAAAAGCCTTGATATTTCTTTGCCAATGCAACTTTAAACTTTAAAGTTAAATCATACTCTAGTTTAAAACATAATATAGCAATTTATGCCATATATTTGTACGAACTATTTTGTTTTTTTGCACTGGAGAACACACCCCTCAAAGAGTACCGTGCAATTCCGAACACTGTAAGTAGATTCTTGTCAAGCACAAGAACACCTCTGTGCCAAACTCCAAACTCAAATTCATTATTTGGAACAATATTATATGCGATCTGTGACGAAATGTTTTCGCCACATAAAATAACTAACATCCAAGTGCCTCAAATAAAAATTAAATTAAATAACATTTTTAAAAAACATAATTCACCACTGACAACCACAAAAAACAACATCGAAGACAACAACACAGGTGTAATGGAAGGTGGATAAAATATAAAATAAGCCGGTTCACTTACTTTTGGATAGTCGAGCGGTCGAATTCATTCGTCAGCAACAGAATCAATAATTATCTTGAAACTCGAATCCGATAGATTCAGCGAACAATCACAAGAACTTGATTCTGTTGTTAGACGATTGTAGTTGATTATAAGATTTTATCCAAACGAATTTAAATGTTTTTTACATCAAATTGAAAAAAAATAATTAACTATATAGTTGATCACCATGTTTATTATATTAACAAAACCTTGGAATTGAATCAACAGCTTGACAATTGGAACTTGAGCAAGGAAATTACAATTTTAAAAAGTAGTAATAATAATAATCTTTGTTCTTTTAAATATACATTTTGTATAAGAATGAGTCAATAATTTGGGTGTATGCGTCTACGGCCGACTTATAAGGGAACTATTCCGGTATTTACCTTAACGACATATTGAGAAACCGTAGAAAACCATGTCAGAATAGCCGGTATAAAAATACCTTCTAGTAACTAGGTCAAAGAAAAATTTCAATTGACAATACATAATAAATAATCGTCACAAAATCAACAATTAATTGCAATACTTACAAATCGGAATGAAGTCAAAATTATTAAAATTAAAAATTCTATAAATTACTAAAAGTTAAAAGTCGTTTCAGATCACTCACTGAATGTCTCAAACATTTTTGTATAATTTTATCTATCTTATTGCTAGTGAACCACTCTGTAGATGGCATTGTATACAATGTAACGAAGAACACAATTTTTTTTCTTCTATTTATCATTGTATACCTCTTTTGTAGAAATAAGAAAGTTTTTACATCAAATTTTTTTTATACCCATTTTTTTGTTGTTGTTGTATATGCTAACTGACTGACAGTTTTTGAAATCTCAAATATTTTTTTAAATGTCTGTTTGAAAATTATTCTTTATAAAAAAAGTTTATGAAAATTGTTTTTGTTTATGGTCTGAACTTAAGCAAAAACCAATGAATAAAAGTATGTATCAGACATCAGTAACGTCAGTGGATTTAGTGAATGTCTTTATTCAGGGGCAGAAATATATAATATGGCTTCGAAAACTTGTCAAAAAATCATAAATGTATCTATGTGTAAAAGTTCTTCTTTTAAATATGTTTGGGGGACCAACTTCCTGAACCTATATCTTCTGTTGACATAAAACACCAAGAGAATAAGAAATAAAGTATATGGCATATAATATTCGCATAGTCTACATAGCTCCTACGTGGCGAATTTATTTAATGAAAATGTACCCCTGTCTCTCTTAGGGGTCTCTAACACAGAAGATGCAAGACGCAAGATGCATGCATCCTGTAAATTAATTACACATATTAATTAATTAATTATACAGTTGAAACCAATAAGAAGAACACAAACACGTAAGAAACAAACCACAACTTAAATAAAATCCAGGATGCATGCATCTTGCGTCTTCAATCTTCGGTGTGAAACACCCCTTAGAGTGGTTGGAAACATAAATATGGAGTCATTGATTTCTTAAACTAACTAATCTTACATAATAACTTAGTTAAAGTGATCTTCCATTTATTGGTTGAATTTTAAAATACGGGCTGTATAGATATAGATAATACATAGATAATATTTACTTCAATAAAATTGGCGTTCTTTTTCAAAATTATATTATTAATTTGAAACAATTTTATGCATCCGGTTTTCGAAAAAATTCTTCGAATAATAATTGTTTATCATAAAAGTGTTTTTCGTAACAGTTTTCCGAAAACAGAATGGATTAGTCACAGACCAATTGTGAAATTTTGAAAAAGAACACCACTTTTGCTGTCCATGGCGACAAAAAAAAAGTGGCATTCTCTTTTCAAAATTTTACAGTTGATTTGTTTCGAATCTATTCGGATTTCACAAAAATGAAATGAAATGAAAATTCAAACAAACATTTTTCGTTATATAAATACTAACAACGTTTATTCATAATATTTACTCAAAAAAAAACCCAATGAATTCGTCACAAATCTGTAAAATTTTGCAAAGAGAATACCAACTTTTTGCTGTCAATTGTCCATGTATATTTGATATATGCAGATTTGTATGTATATTTGAAATATACATATTTCAAAACTTCTTTTAAAATAATAATCATGTTTAAATCTTGAATCTTGAACCATAAGAGTAAATAATCAGCTTAAACTTATACATATAAAGATGATATGATACAAAAGGAATATAAATTAAATTGATCCGAAAACCAATGCCCCATTGTTTTATGATACTGAACACTAAAAATACATACATCCATATATTTATTCGCATAAACATTGTACCTACACGTATTGTTCTACTACAAAATATTATATTGAATACTCATATAAACAACTCTTTAATAAGATCGTTTATATAGATTAATTTTAATTAAATTTTGAATAGGTTTAAATTTATTCTTGAAAATAAAGTTGACTAATAGCATAATATTTTGTTTACATTAGATTATTTTATTATTTCTATACTATTCTACTATATTATATTATAGGAGAATAGAAGATATACGGGAGAGAATGTGAAAGGATCTCTTCAAACAAATTATTTTATAAAATATATATTAGATATAGAATGTATTATTATTATTATTAAAACATTTTAACTCTCTAGTTTACGCATTTACCGGATGACTCTCGAAAATGGTGATCATAGATCAGCATGTATGTGTTTTCGTGGTTCTTTAATATATGGATACCTATGAGTACAATACATGTTTCCCTAAGTTACCTGGTATCTACCAACAAACTCATGTAATTATTATTCAATATTCAAGCAAAATAAACGTTTGGGTGATAATCCAAATAATTTTAACTTTTATAACGTAGGTTTCAGACCGAATATACCAGAGTGTCTTGGTATAATTCCTAAAATCTTACTTATAATTCTGCATATAATGTGCCTGCATATAAAGTCTATTTGTAAAATATTATATTATAAAATGAACATTTTCCTATGGACAAGAAATGCAAATATCTGATAGCTTTTAAGTTTAAGAATTTTGTAATATTGACATTTAATATTTTTATATTTGTCACAGTTATTTTTATAATACTAAGTCATTAAAAAGTTCTAGTTTATTAATGGGAGTTTTTATTAAAAGAAATTGTCTAGATAGATAGGTTGTAGAGGCCGCCCTGGACGGGATACACTTCGACCATAAGGTCCATTGTGATGCCTAAGGATGTGAGGATGTGAGTGGAGTGGAAGGAACTTTTGTGTATAGACTAGGAATTGGTAGGATATGTGGCTACAGCCGACTATGATAGGAACTATGCCGATATTAATTTGGAGTTCGTGAAGGAAACTGCAGAAAACCTTCTCAAGCATAGCCGGTTACATCGTTCTTGCCCATACGCCGACAGTTTAGTCAATTAACCCCCCCCCCTTTTTTTTCCTAAAAGTTGACAAACTGCCGCCGTAGGGATTCGAACCCATAAAACCTCCCAGTTTCCAAGTAGACATACTGCGCAGACATAACGCCTTAGACCGCTCGGCTACTTGGACTGGTAAGAAATTATCTAAATAATATAATTAAAATTTTATAGAGAAGTCAAATCGCATCAAATTTTTGGCAGATCACTTTTAATATACTATTATCTTCAGTTAATTTGCAAAGCCAAAATTGATAGCTATAACTTTAACATTTGACACTATATTTGACACTATATATCATTGTCTATTTATTTACGAAATTATTGCCTGAAATTGACAAATATTCCTGTGTGCGTTTATTTACCCAGCAAAATAAAAGAGCAAAACCTGTTTTATTAATAATCCAGTATCTGCTTCGTGTCTACACGAGCATGTAGGAAACAACATAATTTCTCATGTTTTATAGGCAAGCAAATGTGGATATCACCATCATCTTAATTCATTTTTGAAACAGTCAAATATTATTTGTTCGTCTGAAGCTAACTATCTACTGCAAATATATGAAACTCGTTTTTGAACCACTCAGTATACTTAAATCGATTTAATTCAGCCAGTGGAGTGTGTACAAAACCACATCATAGTGTAGTAGGTGGTAATAGTATTAAGTACTAAACGTAATTAACACCCTTAAGTTATATACCCCTTTAATATCCAGTGGGAATTTCAATATAGTATTTATACCATTTTTTCACTTTATTTCAATATGAATGAATGTCACGTCCTTTAAGTGTCTTTGATGTATATTATAGAAACTCTGTAATCACTGTTTTTATTAATAATAATACATACTTATAAGAAGAAACTTGTTTTAGTCTAAGTATCTCAAAATAATATTATAGTTTCTATTTATAGACTTAGCTTCTTATCAAAATATATGAGCTACAAACAAATATGTCAAGTAGCTAATACAACTGTCAAAACGCAATAATTATTATTTAATAAAACAAATATTTGAGATTTTCGTAACAATATAATAACTATAGTCAAAATAAAAATATTATTTCGTAAATCTCATATATTTGTTTTATTTAGTAATTATAATAGATTTTTGTCATTTAAGTATCGACATTTTATTTAAAAATTAAAAAAGCAATATTTATTTTTAATATAGACTTACTCAACCAAATCTGTAAAAAAGTTTCATTTCACGATTCCGAACCGTTTCGGATTTATAACACAAATGACGAGCAAATTCCACACATTTTAACTAAACACATATAACACAATCGATATAATCCAGAAAAATTCGATTATATCGATTGTGACAGACTTATTTTACTAGCTGAGCTACGACGATTTAGTTCTTTGATACTTCGAATTTTAAAATTCAAATTTTGTGTATTATTACAATGTGAGATAATTTTCTAACAGCATTAGTTTAAACTTAAAAAATAGCCGATCACCTTAGTAGGTTAATAGGCAAAATAGTCTTTTGAGCAATCTGATCACATGAAAATTTAAACATTTAAAGCTAAGATAGAGGTTAATGTTTTATTAAAATATTCAAAAAATTGTAACGTGAATCAAATTGTGTGTGTTTTTTTAAGTTGGTAGTACCGGAAGACCACATGTCAATGGAAGGAAAAAGTTGCTTAAAAATAGTTTAATTTCTTTACTCTCCAAATATGGCCTTAGGGAGAGTAAGATTCCCTTCCACCTCGTGATTAATTTCGTTAGATTTACACCTTCTAAAATATACTGAAAGGAAAATGAATTTGATATTTGCAACTCACCAAAGATAACGTTAACCGAAACGAGAGAATGGTTTTTGTAGCCAGTCCACCTAATAAGTAATTTCATTGAGTTTCGACAAACTGAACAAAAAAACAAGTGAAAATAACAACTTTGTGAAAATAGTTTCAAACAAAAGTAACATTTTTTCTTTTTAAATTTTTGTTCTATCTCTAACGATTTCAAAGATGGTCAGTTTTGCCCATTTTGCCCAAACATGACACACTTAATTTCAGCTCATTATCTCTTTTAGTTTTTGAGTTCACAGACAGACAAAAGGATGATTATGCGGAAATGGTCGAATTAGGACATTTTATGAACACCTATATCAATCATTTATTTCTGCAACCAATATTCAACCGTTACAAAGTCGAAACTAAACTAAGTGTATATATCATATACCGGGTATAAAAATTTTTATATATCGCTGAATTTTCGCATGTGTTTCACAAAATTTTGAATGGGGTTTTTTTTTTCTAATTTTGTGTGACAACAAAAACTCATTCAAGACATGATATTCGTATTCACCTCTATATAAGACGACACTCTTAAGGGCCACTTTGATATGTAATTTTAATAGAGTTTGCTACTAGCAATACGTGCGTACTAAGTAATACTTTTATGAATTGAACGTACAGCATAATTATATTTCCTGTTTTTAAATTAACCCACGTTCTTCATTTTTTTCTTTATTAATGTTACTAATAATTAAAACTTCTTTCTGTTTCATCTATATATATGTTGCGAATTTTCTTTAGGTAAATAATTAAAGTGTCATATCATTTTTATTCTAAGCGGCCCTGGTTTATTTGTCTCTTTGCATAAAATAAACTGGTGTTCATGAATAACAAATTATTTTGCGAACCTTATTTCGTCACATCGATATGTCACTTTTTCTATTCCAAGTGTATTACTCGTTCAAATTAGGTCTCTCGAGTATGAGTTGATATTGACCGTACATATATATTAAATGACCTGGAGATCTATCATATGGGAGCACCTTTTTGTCTAGGAATTTGGTGGGAAATAGGATGGTACACTAAGCACATTATGAATATAGGTAATTTGTGGTAATATCTATCATGGCCAAACATAGCCAAAACAACGAAAATATCACACATAGATTAACGTTTCTAAAAATCTAAATACGAGAAGGTAATTGGTTGGCATTAAATTCTTCGAATAGTCCAGTTCTTGTACACTTCCGTTTGTAAAAATTGAAACAGTCTAAGTGTTACTGTATGTAATATTATTATACATATATTTAGTAATATAAACGCTTAGAATGTGACTTACTGGTTGTATTTTTATGAACAGGAGTGTATACATACCGAAAAGTATACATTTTAAAATTGATAGAACATTTTACATGCATTTTAAAACAGATAAAATCAAAAGTCAGTATAAAACATTATTTCTAAGATTTATTGAGTGAAGTATCATTATAGAGTAATATATGAGCTATCGAAACGATGGTACAGTAAATTCTAAATAAAACTACAGATTATAGACGTCTATTTATAATTATAAAATTGACGTAACCAATATTCATAATTTGCAATTAATTTCAAAAAACACAGTTCCTTCTCCGGACAGAATGCTCCTTTAGGAAGATTCAGCTAGCATCTAATAAGAATGATTGTTTATGTTCGGCTAGATGTAAACTGTAGTAATATTTTAATACCTATTGTTTTGTTCTTAGTAATATATTTCAATCTATCCTCTGCTTCCTTTTATTTTTTATTCACATTCATTGTTTAATCTACGCTTTTTTGTTAATTATAATATTATATTACTATCTTTGTCGTATATTCTTATATTTTACTAGTAGAATTTGTCTTATATTGTACTGTGGAATTATTGCACAGGATCAGCTTATCAGATATTATGATATCTTTGTAATGATCAACAAATAAAAATTATTATTATTAGAATGATTGTGGATTCCAACCTCATTAGCACGTATAGTAGTTTTTATTTAAATATCAAAGCAAAAGTTTTAAATTCTTTGTTATTAAAATGTATATAAGTTTGTGTGAAAAAGATTTTTTTCAATTTATTCTATAACGAAATGATTAAACTAAATTTAGGAATTTTGTCGAGATTGAAATTTTTCCGATGTACTTTCTTAGTTAAAGAGATGCGTAAGGATCATTTTATCAAATATTTTTACAATCATGGAACAAAACAAGTATTTTGGTAGCACAGAAAAATATAATATCAGAAATTATCTTCAATTGATATGAGTTACACTAATATCGATGAAATAGTTTAAATTCATGCAATGGTAGTCAAATGTGAAAATCTTATGCGATAGATATCAGTCAATTAAACTTCTATCTACTAACACATTGAGTATTCTTTTGTCTTGTCCAAAAGTTTGCAACTATATGTATAGTCAATTCCGCGCGATTAATCCATTCAAAATATCCTATGAAACTAACTTAACATTCGCTTAATTTATTCCAAATTTTTATGAAAACCATTCGGTATATGTATATATTATATATTATGAAAAATACATAACATTTATTCATTTATAAACAATATAATCTATGATATATATTATTATTTTATTATATTATATTATATTGTATTGTATAATATATATATATATATATATGTATATGTATATTTGTGTTTGTACTAACCATTAGTAACTAGAAATCCTTTTAGTCCTCCAAAGTCCTCTCATCACATTTTCTTTATATTCTAACCTTCGTTTATCATTGATAGCAAACTGAAATAAACTTTACTTTATATATATATATTTGGTATGGGATGCTTTATACCTACTTGTGACATTAATTGTATTTACATTCCCATTAACAATTTTAACAGTTTTGTTGACACAAACAACATTATATTATTTATATATATTATTATTATTATTTGTAACCTTATTCAGCCAAATATATTATTTATTAATTATCTTTATCGAGTTTTCGTGGGAAATTCAGCTATTGATTTTTTACGGACAGATTTCTACCTACCTGGAACATACTAAAAATGACCATCTCTAAAATAATTATTTACTAAATCCCTAAAATGATTTGCATTTTTAATTTTAAAATACTGAATAATATTTGATATTTATTATTAACTAGCATTACCCGTCGCGACTTTGCCCGCTAAAATTTTGTAACGCCCTTATAACCAAGTAACATAATATTTTCTACACCACTTGTATACACCACTGATATCTTGCCATCTATTGTATATTTAAGGAACTAATGTGTAGGAATATAGTTTCACTGCCATCTATCAATGAAAATCAAAAGCTATTATTATACTATACCTTCCTTATGAATCATTTTTATAATATTTAAGGGCCAATGTATACAGAAACTTGACAAATTATATACTTATATACAAACTTTCGTCGAGAACCACTCTTTCCCTTGGTGAAAACAGCAATGAAATACATTATGATTACTTTCTCTTTTATCGTGTTGAGGTATGAAAATTACAGATATCATAGGCAGCTATATTTCCTACAATAGGAAATATATTATTTAGTATACATTATCCTTGAAATTTGTAAATACGATTAATTTTTAATTTTAATAAGAAATAAAATTTTGAAACTCCCAACGCAAAAAAGTAACTTAAACAAATTATAACCCTAATACAAAAAAAAAGACTTCACGTTCCCTCCACCAAATTTATATGTAAAATGATAATGTTAATAATTTGCCTATACATCATCTAGAAAATAGCTGATAATCTTCTAGATTTTTATCAAACATGGCTAAGAACCACCGCAAGAATACCTGCGGTGGTTTCCTTGCGGATCCAACATAAAAAACAATCGCATTCAAATCAGTGTACGCGTTTGAGAGCTACGATGTCTCTGACCGATAGTCACACATAGGTTTCAAACACCCCTCATATTGCGTCGGGGATTACAAATTATCAATATGTTTGGTACCCAAATATTTTGATATACCAAATAAATCACGTACCAGGCGTTTACATTAATAACAGACATCTGATATGAGCGGCCACATAGACTTCCTTGATATAATAACATCTATGGAAATTGGATACGACTTTTAAGCAGGCTGAACGTAAAGATCTACTCGTATAGCACTGAATTTGGTATTTTATTATTTTATCAGTAGAAAATTCAAAATAAAGCTTTTGTTTAAAATAATCAAACCCGAACAGGCACTTTCGATTATCGCACAATTTTTCAAAAACTATGTCGTGCGATTCAGACCATTAACTTTCTTTTATTAATGAAATTTGAATTTTCTAGAGCAATTTCAATTTTTTTTAATTAGATTTAAACTGCACTTTAAACTGCAGATCCTACCTTGTAGATATCGAAAATTACCATCTTCTCCCTTAATATTCGAAAAATCGAAAAATTTATAAGAAATAAAGTTGTAGGTACGAACTGTTATTGGTGTAAGGCATGTTGAGCATTGTGGTGGTTCAACTTTGGTCATTAGATTACTATGAATTATTTTTGTGTGGCCTCTTCGTAACCGTGTCAGCTGTGTGTGCTTGGAACTGGGAGGTTATAGGTTCGAATCCCAACATCGGTAGAAAAAAGGGGGCGGATAGTAACCGGCTATGCTTGTGAAGGTTTTCTGCAGTTTCCTTAACGAACTCCAGGTAAGTATCGGCATAATTCCTATCAAAGCTGGCTGCAGCCGCACATCCTACCATTTCCTTGCCTACACACAAAATTCCTTGTCCTACACTCACAGTCCTTAGGCATCACAATGGACCTTATGGTCGAAGTGTGTCCTGTCCAGGACAGCTTCTACAATCTATCTATCTAACCGTATCTGCGCAATTTCAAGTTTTCTGTTGAGTTAGATGGTGGTTTTCCAGAATGATGTGTCGTTTTTTATTTGTTTGAGTTTGTTTGCGGTAACTGTTTGCCATGCTTGATTTCTTACATCGATCAGTTGTTGTTTTGTGTGTTGTAAGAGATCTTCTTTTGTAATATAATTTATTGATAAACCAGAGTGATGTGCATCTTTAGCCGCTGAATGGGCTAATTTGTTTCCTGTTATGTTCTTGTGCCCTTCAGCAATTCACAATGTTGTTATTTTTTTATCTACTAAAATTTTGTGCGCGAACATTCTTTAAATAAACTTTTAATCATAATAATTAAAGAATATTTCTTTACTATATAATATAATTATTTATAAGAAGACTTTTTAATTTCAACATTAATTATATATTTTGAAATATTTTATTTATTACATAATTATTCTAAATTATGATAGATTATTTTGTATTTTCTTCATTTAATTTAATTAATTAATTAAATAAAAGGATTTTTCGATACATTCATTACACGAAAACTTTTTTTAGAAGATAATTTATAATTGTTTCCCCTAGAAAAATTTTCTTGATTTATTTATTTATCTTTTTTGATATTTAAACAAAATTTTGTAAATATCTGTCTTGCCTTGCAATCAAATATTAGTATGACTTTATGAGCAGCCTAAGGGAAAGTATTTATTTATATAGTATGAAAACTTTGCATTGATAAAAATACTTTCTTCACATAATTTCCGATTTTTATGGCTTTTCAACAACAGCTGTATGTATAACTTTTGTTTACAAGCGTAAACCCATGCAAAGCTTAAATTTTTGATATTTCATTCGATTTTTTAAAAAAGTGTTTGTACAATCAAAATTTCCACATTCAAAAGCACCGAAATGGTAAATCAAATTATCTGTAACAACTCCTTAAGCGCTTACAAGTTTTTAGATTCTATATTTTCATTTTTACAGGTAACAAACGCAGAAACCTCTAACTCAAACGGTAGATGTCTCTGCGTGACGTATAGTCGGATCTTATTTGGTAAACCAATACTTATACTAAAAACATGTGTGTCTCATTTGAAACAATGCACCTGAAGTTTTCTTCAATAAAGCCTTTTTGGAAATATGACACGAATCAATTTGGCCAGAGCGACATCTTTTGGTGTTATTGACTTTGTATTTTCCAAATTTCCATACTTTTCTTCGAAATATTCATAAAAATGAATAATTAAGTCCATTTTAAATTTAAAATTATCCAAGAATAAAAATTTTTTTATATTTTTTATCAATGAATAGGAATTTAAGCAACTCTCTTATAACCCTCTCTCTAAACCACCCTTCCCCCTTGACTGCTAATGCTCATATCCAAACTGGGCAGTTTGCTAACACAAAGCACATCACATTAAACCGAATTTCATTTTGTTCGTATTATATTGAGCCCTCTAAAGCGTGTACAATATAAATTTAATTATGATAAGTTCATCATATAATAGGTAGAATTGATGAACAATTGAAGAAAGTTTTCCAAAATCGCTTCATCTGTACAAAACCAATTAAAAGTAATCACAGATCTGTGGAAGTTGAGAGTATACCGGTTTTAGTAATTAATTTTTACAAAATAAAAATTATTTTATATTTTTATCTGAAGCTAGATAGATAGATAGATTGTAGAAGCTGCCCTGGACACTTCGACCATAAGGTCCATTGTGATGCCTAAGGATGTGAGGATATGAGTGGAGTGAAAGGAACTTTTGTGTATAACTATTAATTAATGTCGATATTCATCTCGTGTTTGTGAAGGAAACTGCAGAAAACCTTCTCAAGCATAGCCCGTTGCTTCGTTCTTGTCCATACATCGACAGTTTAGTCAATTAACCGCCCCTTTTTTTTCGTAATAATTGGCAAACTGCCGATGTCGGGATTCGAACCCGTAACCTCACTGTTTCCAAGTATACATACTGCGCAGTCATAATGCCTTAGACCGCTCGGCCACTGGACTGGTTATTTGAAGCTAAAATTGGTCGTTATGTTTTTTTAATAAAACTCTTGAATTTAAGTTCATTTAAATAAAAATTGTATCTGGTTACATATTATCCGACGTAAACACTGCTTGAAAAAGAAAACTAAACATCACGTATATAATGTAGAATCAACAATCTTTAGAGCTTCCATAATTAATATTGTATGTGCGTGTTTGCTAAGAATGAAAATGAAGAGAAGAAAAAAAGAGAAATTATATACTACGATTTAAATACATGTAAGAAAAAGATTGGAGAATGTAATATGACCTTACACCAATTGCCTCTATATTTTTATCCAATTATATACAACAAAGTAAAATTAATTACACCGATGTCTATAATTTTCGTGTACTTTTTCTAGTAGCTATGTGTACAACATATCACGTTTCATATTTGCGGGGTATCAAAAACGAGTCTAAAAATTATTCATGTCTGTAATATTACCAGTCCAAGTGGCCGTGCGGTCTAAGGCGTTATGTCTGCGCAGTACGCCTTTTTGCAAACTGGGAGGATATTGGTTCGATTCCCTTAATAATCAGCAGTTTGACGATTATTAAGGAAAAAAAAAGAAAAAAAAAGGGGCGGTTTATTGACTAAACTGTCAGCGTATGTACAAGAAAGAAGCAACTGGCTATGCTTGAGAACTTTTTCTGCAGGGCCGTCCAGGGCAGCCTCTACAATCTATCTATCTATCTAGGTACCCTTATATGTTGTCGGCGGACTCAATAATACGCACGGCTCAAATTCAAAGTAAAACCACAGAAAACAAATATGTTGGATCGACCCAATATCCTTTTACAAGTATTAGATCTGTGTATTGTTGTTAATTTATTGGCTTTAACTTAACACTTGGCTTAAACTTTTACTTTTGCAGTTCATATTTATGAAATAATTTCACCGAGCATTTATCTCTGCACAATCTCTATTGCTCTTTACTTTACAGAAAAACTAGAATATATAGGTATGCTTTTGATAATAGGAAACGTTTTTAAAAAAAATAATTATTAAATAGCTATTTGAGCTTGACCAATCCGATCCAAATATTAAGCTCCGACAAATAAATAATATGCAAGAAATAATATCCATGCCTACTTGATTTTAAAAAAACGCAGAGAAAGAACTCGATTCAGTCGGTCTTTGTGTCTTAAGTATAATAATGACTTTTAATTTTGAAAAAATATACCAAATTTGGTGGCATATTGGTGTTGATTTTAGTCCTTATAGAGGCAGTGAGCTTTCTACTGTCTTTTTCATTTGCTAAAGAAAAAAAAAACTGGAAAAAACTATACAGTTAAAAAATAGAGAAATAAAAATGGAAATAATAGACAATAAAGTTTAAAAAACTTTCCAAACACGTAACTAATCAATCATATATATATATATATATATATATATATATATATATATATATTTTTATTTTTTTTTTCTTATATTGTTTCAATAACTGTAATAAACTTTCTTATTCAAAATCAATTAATTAACTTGGTTTGTTTGAATAAAAATTCATGTTATATTTTCTTTACAAATATATTCTGTTTATAATAATTGAACATGAAAATAATTATTAATTTGCTAACTTATTATAAATATTAATCATAGATGGAATAATACATCAATCTATTTCAAAAAATATATTACTCTTTTATTTCATACCAGCTCCTGCCGTGCGTTTGTACATGCTTGATTATTTACACACCCACACAAGATTTTCTCTATCTTGTACGAAATAAAAAAAATGACTCTCCCCTCATGTGGCAGCAATTTTGCAAAGTTTTGCAGTTTTTTCTGTTTATTTTGAAAACTATACGAACTCCCATTTTCTGTTTATTTTGCGAAGCTTTTTGTAGTAATATTATCTAAGATATTCATAACTTTTATGTTATAACTTTTAGTACCTAAAATAGTTACATAGAGAGATAAATCTATACATATAAAATGCTTTGTCCTGAATGACGGATCACCGCACAGCCTAAACCGCTGATCGTAGAGACCTGAAATTTGGAGGGTGTATTCTTTGTATGACGTAGGAATCCGATTTTCCGAAATTCTATCCCTAAGGGGGTGAAAAACGGGGGCAAAGTTTGTATGGGACAACGTGATTCCTTGGTCCAATCTAGTTCAAATTTTGCATAAACATTCAGTATATTTACTTAAATACTAAGTAATATAAGGTCAGTAAGATTACAATTTTCGTGCGCGAAGCTGTGACGGGCAGTGCTAGTCTAAAATAAAGAAGTCTGCTTTTCAAGCGTAACAACTTTGTTTCTATCCACCTTTCACCCAGCTTAGAAAAATTTAAGTATCTTTTTAAGCACCTATAACTAACGGATCAATGGAGCACAACAAAGGAACTGTAAATCTTACAGTAAAAACCCACTCACGATACCGATTATAAGATCTTTTTCTAGAATATATATATATATATATATATATATATATATATATATATATATATATATATATATATATATATATATACCGTACGTTTAGTTTACATCTTCGTATAGCAGATCTACCACGAGTAAAAGAGAGTACATATGTATCCATTAAGCAATGTGTATGAGAAGGAGGTCTTAAAGGTTTGTTTTGTTACTGTTGTGTTGTATGTGCCTGTATAAATTTTAGAGAGTGGGGATTTTTTTGTTGAACACAAATATTATTAATCGTTTTGATAATATACAATCATTACTATGTGAATGCTTTTGGAAAATACGTGTTTGTGTATTTTATTTATTGGTATTATTACAACAATGGGTTATTATTACACAAAAGAAGAAAAAGTGCAAATTGTTAAATGGTACTTTTCCGGATATTCCGCACAGGAATGTGTCAATTAATTTATTGTGGCATTTGAAGGTAGACAATCACCAACCACTCGAACAGTTATGAATATTATTCTTTTTTTTTGAAAAATATGCATGTTTATCAAACCTATAAGACCTCCTTCTCATACACATTGCTTAATGTATTCATATGTACTCTCTCATACTCGTGGGAGATCTACTATACGAAGATGTAAACTAAACGGACTGTATATATATATATATATATATATATATATATATATATATATATATATATATATACATATGATATACATACTAGACAGTCTATGACGGTGGTCTGTCTGACGCATCACAATGTATTATGGTAGAAATCTGAATGATATGATACCACAAAGAATTAAAAATGATACTTTTTAACAAAAGAAATAGCGGACTTCAAAATAATAATTTGGTTTAAAAATTAAAATACTTTATTGAAAAATGTTACTAATAACTTCTTTTCAAAAAGTTGCCTTATAGAGTCAGCATTCTTTCTTGGAATTGATGTAATCGATATTAGCTTTAGTACACTAGTGATTTTCCCATCAAAGACAAAACACTATTAATAAGTTTAATTAATCCCTTTTTGATAAATATTCATAATCATAAACATGATAATTTTATGAAAACAAATGTAGTAATCGATCAAAAATGTGATTCCGAAGAAAATGTTATTTTGTATCTGTATATAATTTTCATATTTTTCTTTAATTCCATGTCTTCTATCCGAAAATATCTATGCACTGACCAATGCAATTTCACGTTTCGCTGGTCTAGAAATGTTAAAACTAAAACAAAAGCTCGCGAAACAATTATTTTAGAGAAAAGTTGAAAATAGTAATTATATTATAAAAAATAATAACCAGCCAAGTAGCCGAGCGGTCAAACGCGCTCTGTCTACTTGGAACTGGGAGGTTATGGATTCGAATCCCAACATCGGCTTATTAAAAAATTAATGGGGCGGTTGATTGACTAAACTGTCGATGTATGGATAAGAAAGAAGTAACTGGCTATGTTGGTGAAGGTTTTCAGCAGTTTCCCTTCACGAACTTCAGATGAATGTCGGCATAGTTCCTATCAAAGTCGGCTGCAGCTGCACAACCTACCAATTCTTAGTCTGCATATGAATTCCTTGTCCTCCAATCACATCATTTAAAAAATGTAAAGTTAAGAATTAATAAAGCTTGAAAAACAATGACGTGGGTGGCATCTATTATAGACCGTGGTGTTTCAAAAACGGAGTTTAAACTCCATCATTTATTATTATTTTGTATAAAATAATACAATGCGTAGAATATTGTAATATTCTACGGGTTTTGCATTGTAATATTTTATCTTTATTTTTCTGTAACCACAAAGGGCCTACACTGATGCCGAAACTCCTTCATATAGTTCATATAGTAATCATTTTAAAAATCTTACCAATCTCAATAATTTCTTTCTACTTTTTATATACTCATACTTTTCTACTCAAACATTTTATATTTTTACATTTTCAAGAATATTTTATTCGTCTATTACATATATTTCTTCAATTTACACTGTCCTCTGTCCGTAAATAGGAAAAAATCACTAGAAAGAAAAACTAAATTTTTAATTTCACCAAATTCATGAAATGATGTAAAGCGATAAATCAAGTTTAATAAGTTCTTTTGTTAAATGGTCTAGCTTTCCTTGAACAAAAAACAGTTACTAGTGAGTTTTGTAAGAAAATTCAGCTATCGGTATTGCCAGCGAAAGATTTCTTCAAATGTTCACCGAACAAATAAACCCGCTGGTGGTTTAATCTGATCGGAATAAAATTTGAAAGGCACATGCTTTTTGCATTTGACAATTAACCCCTTGAGCAAAATCGGTCAGGGTGAAAAGCTTAAAAGGTAGGGAAACACAAAATTGTAGACTATCTCTCCTAATATTTGTTTAATGGCAAAATTTAAAAGAAGTGAAGTTGCAGAAAATACTTTCTACTACAATGTATACCCTGGCCAGGGTAACTTGTAGGTCCTTTGTGACGAATTTTTGTACTACTTTTTACTTTTAAATATGCTATATTGATAAAGATAGTGTTGTCAAATATCCATTCTGTGTTGTCCTTACGACAAAAGTCGTTCTCAATTCTCAATTCATAAATATACACCAAAAATATGCATGAACATGCATACAGAAAAGCATACACGATACGAATTAAGCACCTTCCTCTAGTTTTCTCTACAGTCGATTTAAAATATGTGTGTGGCATTTGCAAAAGCACTCAATGTGAAAACCATTTGTTATGCAGAAAAACGACAGACAGTGATTAAAGCATCAGTCATCATCGAATTCATTCATACAAATCTTATGTGTGCAGCGCATTGGTTCGCTTAGTTAGAGTACACATGGCCACAAAAGTAGCGGTCAAAAATTTTATAATTGATTTGTGCCTTCTTCATTCGGTTTTCAAAAAAATTATTCGAATAAACATTATTGTTATATTTACAATAAACGACATTCTCCCAAAAAACCTAAATTTTCTTAAATGAGCGCTTTTTGTGAGCGTTCATATACCCAGTATATGTTAACATACGAGGTATATTAAGTTTAGTCCCGACTTTGTAACGCTTGAAAATATTAATACTTGACATAAATGCTTAGCATAAGTGTTCATAAAAGGGCCTATTTCGGTCATTTCCGCATGTCCGTCTTTCTGACCGTCTGTCCGTGAACCAGACAACTCAAGAACGAAAAGAGATAACGAGCTGAAATTTGTTTATGTGTTCTAGAGTACAAAAGTAAAGTCAAGTTCGTTAATGGGCAAAATCGGAACGTGCTTCCTTCGCTAGGAGGGGGGGGGGGGGGGGTATTTACATCTTTGAAACAGTAAGAGAAAGAAAAAAATGTGTAAAAAAAATCTTCTTCTTTTTAAAATAAACAACTTTTGTTTGAAAATTTTTTTCATAAACTCAATAGTTTTCTCATAATTTGTGATTAAATGTTCCCAGGAAAGCGAATTGTTAACAATTCGAATACGCAGAATTGTTAACAAATCAATCATTGATATACACCTCAGTATATACTGGGTATTCAAACAATTAACTCAGTTAGTTGGTTACATTACTTTTTTTTCTATTAATTTTCGGTTTTAAGATAACTTTCAATTTATCTCAGATAAAACAGACACTATGATCTATCTTCCATGATAATATTAAGAGTGGCATATTTTTTTAGGGAATAAGACTTTCAGAAAGATAGTATATATAGTGACTTTAGTCATTTACATAGATAACCCTGCAAGAGCCTGATCCAACAGTGGAGCAATTACTTCTATCTATAATAATTACGAGAAAAACGTTTTAAAGAAAAATGATCGGCACAGGTACCATTCGGGCACGGTAGTATGGAACAAAATATTTGTATAACCTTTATTTTAACCGTCGCATATATGTGAAAGTGTCAAAGAAAATTTGTTTGTTCTTATAAGAAGAACTTTTTTTTGCGTATAATGATCTTACACAGCATCCTAATCGCTTCACCCGTTAAAGCAAAATTGGGCAAGAAACATCCAAACGCACACAGGATTAATTGATGCAATTTAAATTAACTTTTTTACATCAATTATTTGCGTTTTTTGTACTAAAAAATAGTACAGCTTATTTGGGATAAGCACAATAAGGGCTAAGCACAGCAAGAACGTACTTGGGGCTTCCGATTGCGAGGCACTTTTGTCTTATACATTTCTATATTTTTTATTAAAAATATTTAACTGATAAAATACAAAAATAAATATTAAAAATAACTCTGACAACGTTTCTCAGTCTAAATATAACGAATTGCTTGCAAAAAACATCACATAGTTTGGTAGTGCGTCAAACCAAGTTTAAGCATAGACTCCTACCCACTATGTTCAGGAGGGATTCGAGACGTTTTAGCCCTCTGTGTCACAGAAACCAAAGAAGCTATGAAAATCGTATTTTAAAACGTAGCGTCAGACCTACCATCTGGCGGTTTGTAAAAAACTTGCCAAGTAAAATATGAAATACCGTGCACCTGAGAAACTTAAAACACGATAAATATATACCAATCACTACTTTTTATATGCCAAAACTTTCCCCTTTCATATTGTTGACTTGGTGGGATATATCGCACAAGACAGGCTTAATTCTTTAGCAATCATGTGCGCAAAGGCAGATTTACTACGTGAAATAAATTTTGATGATGTTATTACGGAGTTTGCAATCACAAAGAAGTTTTGCTGTGATATTTATATGAACGTTTAATTAATAAAATACAATTATATTTCTATACACATGTGTATTTCTTTAAAGAGGCCGCAGGACATTTGTGTTTGGAGTCTCAAGCCACTGAATTATATATCATACAATGAGTCAAATATTATAACCTCGTGGTAAAATGAAAGAGTTCCACTTCAATGGGCATGGCAGTTAATTTTCGTGACAAACAAAAAGATTCGTTAAAAAACAAACAAATACTTTATTCTAAAATAACCACACTTTTTATGAAAGAACAGTTTGATTTATGGGAATAGTTTATTATACCTACTAGTGCTACCTACTCTATCATTATAAAACTAAAAGTTAGTACTTTTTCTGAAGTATAGTTTTCTAAGATCATAAACAGATAAAAAACGTAAGTTCATTATTCATTTGTGTGTATAATACAAACTGTTAATATCAGAAAGTACAATGCATTTTTATTTCTTACAGCAGCTAAACTTTATATGGTTTACACAAACTTTTAGATCGTGCTATAAATCTGTGTAAAAATAAACAAAATAAACAAATAAATAACAACTAATGTAACAACTAACTGAGCTAATTGTTTGAATACCCAGTATATACTGACTTGTATATCAATGTTTGAATTGTTAATATTTCTGCCTATTCAACGTTTATAAAATATGAATTATTTGTAAATGTTTTTTGTGTGACAATTTTTTAAAAATATCTCATGACTTTAAAAATGGGCACATTTTTCGCTTTCGGAGAAAATTTGAGCACAAATTATGAGAAAACTATTAAGTTTATGAAAAAAGTTTTCAAACAAAAGTTGTTCATTTTAAAGAGAAGAAAATTTTTTGTTTACACATTTTTTTCTATCTCTTACGGTTTCAAAGATATAAAGTTTTCCCCCTAGTGGGTGGAAACACGTTCCGATTTTGCCCATTAACGAACTTGGCCTTACTTTATTGCTCTAGAACACACACACACAAATTTTCAGTTCGTTAACTATTTTCGTTCTTGAGTTGTCGTGTAGACGGACGGACATGCGGAAATGACCAAATTAGGCCAATTTATAAATACCTTTGTAAAGCATTTTTATCAAGGATTAATATTTTCAAGCGTTACAAAGTCGGGACTAAACTTAATATACCTTGTATATTTACATATACTTGGTATAAAAATACTATATATTTATAATTTTATTGAGTATCCGATGAGCGTTGTGCGTTGTCCTGTCATATCTCAATAACCATAGAACTTAAAACATTTGCATAAAAATAGTTGTTACACGAAGAGGTGTAAGAGATATTTTTCAATACTATATATCCTATAGAAATACAGATATTCTCGATTAAATTTCAAGAACAATGAACCTTTAGAGAGCTTAAAGTGGGTGAAATATCCATTTCATTAATAGGTATATGAGACGAGATTCTAAAGTATATGCGAAGAATTAATAATTATAAAAAAAAACCGTTGTATAAAATAAAATCGCATAATTTTTGTTTCATATATTTTATTTTCTTTGTGGATAAGTAATCTTACCTTTCATGTAGCAAGTTTTATAAAATTTGATATCCTTAAAGAAACTAAATTTATATATATTTTTTTTATATTATTATTATTGTGTTTGATACGGCGTTTATTCGTCGACAATTATACCTCGAAAAACTATACGAAATCAAAAAAATGAATGTTTTGCTGTTGTCTCCGTAAAAGTCATTGTTTATTTTTAATTGAGTTGTCTTATTATATTCCTAAACTAAATCATTTGGTGAATGGAGAACACAAATTTCAGAGAAATGGATGGTTAAGTACAAACGAAACTATATGAGATGATGTAGGTGATATTTTAAAACATTAAATAAGATAAACATTAAAATAAAAGTTAGAAAGAGTTTATGATAAAGCAGTGGGTAATCCAAAGAATATCCTTCGCATTTAAAGTTTATTCTAGCTCTTACAAATACAGCGGGTGGGTGTTGGTGGTTTGCGAAAATGGAGAGCAGAATTCAGTTACCATAGGAAAAATAGTTCTCTTTACAATTGATATTTATAACACTTCTAGATAATTGTTAACTTATTTAATATTAACGCATATCATTTTTTAAGGTACACTATAAGCGAATTCACTTAGAGGAAGAAATAATGTATCTCAAATCAAATTACCATGGTGGAATTAGTAGGAATTAGAGCATTAAAATTGTAAATATTTATATAAATATTAGAGTTATAGAAAAATTGGTCATATCAATTAGTTCTGCTTGGTAGGATCGACAGACATTAGACGAAATTTTTGTGAAATCGGATCATCGATACATCGGTAATATCTATACAAACGAATTTACCATTAGCTATAAGACATTTACATCAAAAGTGAATGTAAAATTATGAATTTCTGGAATTTCAAAGTCTAAATTATTAACAGTTCACAGGGTGATAAAACAGGTTATTTAGACATTAAACGCATTTAGTTGATACATTTCTCGTTTTTTGACGACTTTTTCCAATATTTTTAACAATTGTGTTTTTGTTTTTTTAATCTATTACTTAATATTGTATCTAGCCGAGCGGTCTAAGGCGTTATGTCTGTGCAGTATGCAGTACTTGGAAACTGGGAGGTTATGGGTTCGAATCCCGACATCGGCAGTTTGTCAATTATAAAAATAAAATAAAAAAAGCGGTTAATTGACTAAACTGTCGGCGTATGGACAAGAACGAAGTAACCGACTATGCTTGAGAAGGTTTTCTGCAGTTTCCTTCACGAACTCCAGATGAATATCGGCAGAGTTCCTATCATAGTCGGCTGCAGCCGCATATCCTACCAATTCCTAGTCTACTCACAAATTCCTTCCACTCCACTCACATCCTCACATCCTAAGGCATCACAATGGACCTTATGGTCGAAGTGTAGCCCGTCCAGGGCAGCCTTTACAATCTACGTCTACCTCTAATATTGTATCTCGGAACACTGTAAAGCGACAATAAATTTTTTGTTTTATTTTCGGATTTTACGACATATTCGTCTACACTGAAATCACGTTACATTGTAATTAATCGATATTCAATCATACTGGAACTTCACTATAACCTATATACACTATGTTTAATTTACATCTTCGTATCATAGATCCCACGAGTATGAGAGAGTACATATGTACATATACATTAAGCAATGTGTATGAGAAGGAGGTCTTATATGTTTGATGAACAAGCATATTTTTCATAACTGTTCGAGTGGTCACCAACCACTCAAACCTATAAGACCTCCTTCTCATACGCATTGCTAAATGTATACATATGTACTCTCTCATACTCGTTATGAATATTATTCACTATTTTGAAAAATATTCTTGTTTATCAAACCTATAAGACATCCTTCTCATACACATTGCTTAATGTATATGTACATATGTACTCTCTCATACTCGTGGGATATATGATACGAAGATGTAAACTAAACAGACGGTATATAACCTAAAATACTAAGCATTATTTCTGTATCATCCAGCATATACAGGAAATTTAGACTAAACGTAGTTATATAAAGATTATCAAAAATGATGCAAGATATCACTAGATTTTTGAAATTAAATTTCAAAATATACCCCAATTCCTAGATCTATTATTTGTATTTTATAAATACGCTTTACAGTGAGACGCGCACCAAATTAGCAGCGAGTATCATACCTTCGATTTCATATCCCGGAGATAATTTATCTATAGGAATCTGATTTAACTCTAGGAATTGGAGAATATTTTGAATAGAGATGTACACAAGGCCACAAAAGTAGCGCTCATTTTTCAAAATTTTATTATTGATTTGTGTTCGTATAAACGTTATTCATTATAAATATATTAAAACTTTTATTCGAAACATTTTCCCAAAACCTGAATAAATATGGAACAAATCATCATCTACAAAATTTTGAAAAATGAGCGTTTACTTTTGTGGTCCATAGTACAAAAAATATTTATGTTCTATTATTTGCTATTGTGTAATAAACATAATGTACGGCTGTTATAAATTGCCTCATAATTTTCATATTTTTTGTGTGTATTTTTATGTGAAAACAAGGTAAAATAAAAAATCCCAAGCAAAACACGTGTACTGTGATAATGTAATGCATACACAACAGATGTACACTACGTAAATTAAAATGGACCCAATAGCAACATTATGTAGTGCATCTATCACTGTCTAAGCACAGTATGCCATGATATGGTGTTACACTCACACGACGGACGACGGACAATAACGACATGTACGAGTAAGATGCAAATATATATAAATGATTGTAGTTACAGTGTGATAATATAATAGTTATTTATGTTATAATGCAATACTGATTGTTTAAGTGTGACAAAGTAAACCATATCATAGTACATTACATATAGATAGCGAGAGATACACTAAACAGTATTCCAGATTAGGTGTATTTTAAAATACTAGCTGTATAGTAGTGATACCTACTAACTAGGATATTTTTGCATTTCTAATTTACTATATAACCTACACAAATGTTGTCTATGTCAATTGTTTTATTTATAATACCACGTACGAGATTGTCCTTCCACCCTATTTCGCAATACATTCATTTATTCAAGTTATTTTTTCATGTCATTATTGCCACCAATATTTATTGAGGATTTTTTTTTGTGCTAGGTAGGTGGGCATTTTTTAATTACAGGAAATTTTTGATTATTTATTTTAAAAAAGAGCATTTTAATAATATTTAAGCATTTTCCTGTATATATACAGTTCTGACATTTAACAATGAATGAAATTCTGTACATCTTAATTTTTCAGTGGATTAACCATTTGGTTGTCTAAACTCTGACGGTATTAAGTAAAAAACGAAGAATCAACCTGCCAATGAGCGTTTTGCCTGTTCGAGATTTCAGCCGAGTTAACTGTCTCACATACAACTCAACAGTGTTTGAACATTCTATTCAACTCGACAGGTGGAAGGAGTAGCCACTCATTCAATGAAAGTGGAAACAATTTCAATTATTTTGACACTTCTCTCCACTCACCGCTAAATTGTTGACAGTACTAAATAATTCCTTTGAACGGTTCGAGTACTGGGCCATGTAGGAATAGCAGTAAATGAGCATTAGACTATTTACGTATGTTTCTTTTTTCACGTGAAAACGTCTATTCCGTCGTTATACTGGTGGTCGGCCGAACATTCTTGTGTGACGAAATACTGTAAGCTTCTTAATACTTCAATCGCTAATAACTACGTATCTGTCGCACTGTATTTGTGACATCAAAGTACCAGTGTAGTCGTATATGCTCATGAATGGTTACGAATTAGCTTTATGCTAAGTTATAAATTGTTGTAGCATAGAATATTGATTCTAGTCTCATCATAAAGAGCTTGTGGAGCAGGACTAGGAGGCAAGGTGAAAATTCGCCGGATTATAAGTTAAAATCGGTATTAAATTGAAAATTACAAAAAATGAAGATTTCATATGACTTGTAAATATGCTCGGATTGATAGAAAATGCATATCAGAGGGAATCTCATGTCGAAATGAGTTCAACGAGCCTAAAGTCTAGTGCCGACCGAATGCGAGAACTACGGCAGTGTTGAAAAGAAAATGACAAAACGGTACAAAGCGAATAAGTAGCTTGCTCATCGGGCATATAGCGGCCAGCGACATTCAAACGTCTACAGATCATGTGCCTAATGTTTTCACGAACACTGATTATGCTTAATAAACTATCACCAATTAAATGAACCTATTGAAGTACAGAAGGCTAACAGTATTGAACCACTATAAATATTAGCTTTCATTACTTAATTTCAAAAATGGATCATTTTGGATAACCACAAGTGTGTTGACCAGAGAGGTATGTTGCATTAGGCCTAAGAAATTTCAACAATGAAAATATGTTCTCATAAGTCATTTTTAGTAAAGAATCTGTAGACATTGAGAAAATAATTATGCTTCCCGTTTAATTTATAACTAAATATTACAATCAATCGTATTATTCTTGTTATTCAAGTTCCGTCATATTTATGTCATAGTAAAGTTTCTGCAGTGAATCCAAAATTTTATCAGAATACTGCAAACACATAAACGGTACGATATTAACCGCTTACACAAAAATGTTGCTAATTTACAAAACAGTATTCTCTTTATTTTTTATAAAAAAATTTAGAGGTAATAAATGTGATCCATACTATAAAAAAAAAAACTGCAATTCTCATAATAATTTAACAAAAACAACCCAAATATTTCATAAATTATGTTGATTGGGATAAAAAGCAAATGGATAAAATGGGTAAATATATGAATGATATGTTTTTTCCCTAAGGTACCTTTCATAACGCAATTACTGTCTAAAAAGAGTAAAACAACCATCAATAATAATAACGGCAAACAGGGAATATGTTTTTTTTACATATTGTTGTTTTTATGAACATTTTTTATTCAACTGATAAAAATTTCGCATATTTTATTTTATTATATCCATCAGTTTAGTTATGTTCTAATAATTTTATTTTCACGTTTATGGTTTAATTATTTACGAATAAAAAAAGGTGTATAGGATGTATTAAAAATCAACGTTTTTGAAATGGGTACAGATGTACTTCCCAAAATGTACTCCTTCTCAAAACGTTACATTGTAATCTGTGATAGGGACATGTGGGCGGAAGGAGAACCACCCTATCTCCAGTATGGAATCGTCTGCTATACAAACGAATCCAAAGCTTACGAAGAGACCGGGGCGGGAATCTACAGTGAAAGACCCCATGTTGAGCAGAAGTCTACGCCATACTGGCTTGCGTTCGTGAGAACCTACGTAGAAGCTACATAAACCAGAACGTAAATAAAATGAAAATACAGAATAGGTATCTAGTTTATGTGCTCTTACTCACTGATTCACGATTTAGACATCGGGGTAAAGAAATGCAAGCTGCTATTTTATATGCTAATTCTTACTGATTTATGATTTTTTCAATGGTTTAGGTTTTGTAAGTGGAAATTTAGAAAAAAACCTGCTGTTTTATATAAAATATGGATATGTCTAGATACCATGCAAATTATAATTGGATCCATAGCATAAATATAACGTCGAAAATTAGACAAAAAGAGCAAACAAAATAGTAATTAATAGCAGTAGAGCCTTGAGGTACTTTTTATATGTCTTATCAATTTTAAAACAAAATTTCAAATCTATGAAACTTTTATTAGAAAGGGAACAAAAAATAAGAAATTTTCCACAATATAACAAAAAAGCAGCTAGTCCTCTATAGCAGTATATATAGTATTTAATAGAACATTTAATAAATAAAAAAAGTAAACAAGTGTAAAAAAAAATTATATACACTCTTTATAAAATCATTATTTATTTTAAAAATTTAATTAAACTAGTTCAATAAAAACGCCACACGACCTCTGAAATTGTCACATCATCATATCTCAAAGAGAAAATCTAATGTGTCACTGCACATATTTCAAATGGGAAGAAAATTAATAGAGGTCTACTTAAATTCATCATGTTTTAGATGTAGTACGTTCATAAGATTTCAAAAACCAATGTAGTACATCATAATCACCATGATCATCTGATAACGCTACAGATCAATGTGGATCATGGCTTCCTGCGCTATGCTTCGCTACTCACCTCTGTCGTTAGCCTTTCTGGTTCTACCTCTCACGCCCATTGCCCTCAGATCCTGGGTAACACAGTTAAGTCATCGCAGGTGGTCTTCCTTTCTCCTAGTAGCGTGAATTTTGGCGATGAGAAATTTTTTGGGCATCGTGTTACATTAATCCGGACTACATGGTCTTTCATGAACTGATTTCTTTGAGCTTTTATGAATCTAGTACATGCATCATATTAATAAACATGCATATTTCAGTATCTATTAGTATAACTGTGTATATTTTTCAGCGCGAAAAAAATAGTTTGAATTATGATGATTATAATAATGAATAATTAATTCTAACGTTCGATAACACTAACTTTTTAATTCAATAACATAACCTGTAAAATTTAAATAATAAATTAAAAGAATATTTATCACATGTAGCATAGCACTTTCCCATAAGACTTTGTGTTAGAAATTTTGTTTCCAAACGTTGCTAACTTTTTTAAATAACGAAAGAGTTTTTGTATTTTTGATGAAATATACCTAATTACGCAATTAAACTTGCCAGATATCAACAAAAAGGTTTACTAAAATCAAATCCCACGCATAAAAGTAATTAGTTTTTCCTTCTTTAGTGAACACACTTCTTTAGTGAACATTCAATTATGAAATTTGAATGTTCTGACTCTTTTCAGTTTTGAGTTCATAAACATATCCATTTACACACAACAACACAAACCAGTATAGTTAACAAGTGAAAATTGCAACTAACTGAGTAAATTGCTTACACACCCGGTATACCCTGAATTTATAGAAAAAAGTTTCTGACAAAAGTTGTTTATTTTTAAAGAGGAACATTTTTTGTCTTTAAATTGTTGTTCTATCTCTGACGGTTTCAAAGATGAGCCGTTTTGCCCATTTTGCCCCAACATACTCCAATTTTGCCCATTCAAATTCGAACTTGACCTTACTTTTTAACTCTAGAACACATACACAAAATTTCAGCTTGTTATCTTTTTTCTGAGTTATTGTGTCCACAGTTGGACGGACATGGGAAAAAGGCCGAATTAGCCCATTTTTATAAACACCAATTCCAAACATTTATGTCTGCGATAAATATTTTAATGCGTTACAAAGTCGAGACTAAACTTAATTAACCCTTCTATATTTACATATACCGGGTATAAAAACAGTATTTTTAGTGTCAGAAAACACGAAACATATAAATCAGGTAAAAACTCAACATCAATTTCGGACATGGAACACGTGACCTCTATATTAAGTGTGTGTGTATATAGAGGTAAAACTGATGTATTTCTATTCAAAACATTAAGACAGACTAGAATGACTAGAATGGCTATTCTACTTCACCATCTGTTTGATATTTTCTCAATATTTTCTCATCAAAACTATTATCAATATATCTATCCACCCACTCATCTTGGTTGCCATACTCATTCATTTAGTTTATTTTACTCATTTTATAATAAAACCATCTTTTACAAAATGAACATTGTTGATTTAATTCATAGATAAACAGAGTAAAACGAGATAGTATTTGTAATTAAAAAGAATTAACTGGATTCAACATGAACTCTGGTGTAATGAACAACGTGAACCGTTTATAATAAATTATAGTGGAATATTTCAAACAATTATTTGCATCATCCATCTGCTTTAAATAAATTGAAGTTGCTGGATTTTTTTCTCTACCGCTTTTCGACTTTGAACTACAATTAATTTAAAATAAAATTTCAAATTCGCCCCCTTTACCTAGATCAGTTTTTTGTATTATAAATACGTATTTCGACTACAATGTAGTCATCATCAGTATAAATTAGCTAGTCGTAATTTACTCTTTGACAATTAGAAATAGATAGAAAGTCGAGATCAATATACAAAAATAAATAGAAAATTAACTAAATTAAAATATACTAGATTTAAAATATAATAAATTTTAAATTATATTGAAATTACTCTTGTTAAAATTTTCTTCATTCACATTTATTCCTGCAAGTTTACTCTTATATTGTCTCAGGATATGTTATTCGTCGCTAATTTGGTGAGACTTTCACAGATAGATGCAGGAGTAGGATCTAAGGACTAGCCATTGGGATTTCGAAAATGCAATACTGTATATGTTATAATATAAGTATTATAGTAGTAAAGTTATTGATTATTAATTTTACTATAATTTTGTTTCTTATCATTTTTTCTGTTACCCTAATATTGACAGGTATATTAACGAATTAAAATTGAAAGTTAAAATTCTAAATATTTTTCTGTACACATTAGAGTTTTAGAAAAAATGATCAGGTGATGAAATGTAGTAAACTTGATTTCTACAATTTTACTTCTTATACATTTTTCGATTTGTCAAATATTAAGAGAAATATTTAATATTTTGTGTTTTCGTCTTTCTCTACGTCCCCCTTTCCCCATGACCTATGCCACGTCTTAACCAACTTCATTTTGCAAATAAGAAAAGCATATCAGATACGACTTTCATCAGACTAAAATTGTGACCGCTAGAGAGTGATTTATGTATATTAAGGAAATTCGCTAAGTTAACGCATCTTCTGGGTAACGAATTTTTGTATTATTAATAAATTCATCGAATCTCTAACAATAATGTTTCAAAAATCACAACTTACGAGTTGATACAAGTTGAGTTTTATAATACAGTTCTCAGATAATATGTCTTGTTAAGATTTGTGTAAACTTCTAACAACATTATGATTACAACTTGCATCTCCTTTTTTTTGAGACAATCAAACTTAAACTGAATCTAACGATTCAATTTTTGTGAAATATTTAGTTTTATTTTTTCGGAAATTGTGGTCTATATTAATATTATATACACTTAAGGTCCTGTTTACAAAAGATATTTTAAACAACCAAGAATCTTTATACTGTTACTAAATATCATAATTGAATTTAACCAAAAAAATATGATATCTACGCTTGCAATCGTATCAAAACCTATAAATAATGAATATTAATTTGTTACAGGCAACTCTTAGCGCCTAACTTAATGCAAAAACACTTCCTGCCTAGCGGTGCAGAACACGTTTCTAAACAGGTACGCCATGATTTTTTTTTTAAATTTTTTAATCATTTTACACCTCCACTAAATTTAAATATTCTAATTTACTTCTAAACGTGTCACAGGAAATCGAGCACTGTTATTATCATGGAACTGTAAAAGATTATCCAGGCGCTAGTGCGGCGTTCCATACATGTAATGGAGTCAGTGGTGTTATTCATGTTGGTAATGAAACATTTGTTATACATCCATTTTATGGTGGAGATCTTTCGGTGGGTACACTTCTGATTTTTTTTTATAACGTATAAATGCATCTCTCATTAATTCTATTTTTAAGGTGATTTGATACAAGATATACGATAATTCTTTTTTTTACGATGCGTTAGAACATAACTGAATGTTATATGATGTATGATGATGACAAATGTAATTTTAATTTATCCGTTTAACTTTCGAGCGACAAACAAGAAAATATAAGACTGTTCTACGAAAATATTGTAATTATTAAAAAAATTAAACTCGAGCGTGTTACTTGTTTGTAACACGCTTTTATTAGATTGGCTTATATGTTTGCAACTAATAAAGAATGAAATCTTTAGTCGCAAAACAAATAAATGCAATGTTACTGACAATATACCCAACGAAATAAAGATCAAGTGAGGACGGTCGAAGAAATTCATATGAACTAAAAAAACTCGCATTTATTACTATTTAAGCATTCTATTTTTTTAGTTAAATTGGAGTATTTTTGTGATATAATTAATATTTTCAAAGGAATATATCTTTGCAAAAAACTTTTATTCTATGTGTTGGCATTTTTGGGGTCAATAAATTCAATTTTACATTCTTCATCTTTTATATCAGGTTGCGTGCCCAAATGTTGAAAAAATGGCATGACATAATTTTTAAGATATTGACTGTCCACAAAAATTATAGATAAAAAAGATAATTTTCTTATCTATAAGTTTTGTTCTTACCAGTTACCAAAAAACGAGTTGGGACGGATGTAATAAGCAATTGATATTTTCCATTATGGCCGCAGTGAGCTCATTGTTACCCTATATTTTGGTTTAAGCTTCTCTAAATATATGTTTAGCGGTTAGATCCTTTTTTCCTCAACTCCACTACGCTACATAAGTTATTAAACAAAGTTAAACATTACATTTCAAATTTTGCCCCAATTCCTAGAACATTTATTTGTATTTTATAAATACGTATATCGACTACAATGTAGTCGATTTTTTTATTTTATAAATACGTATTTCGACTGCAATGTAGTCATCATCAGTATGAATTAGCTGATCGTAACTATCTCTGGGATATGGAGTCCGAGATATGTTGCTCGTTGCACATTTGGTGCGTGTCTCACAATATTTTTATTTATAAAATACAAATAAATGTTCTAGGAATTGGGGTAAAATTTGAAATTTGAAAAGTTCAAAAAAGAGTTCTCTTTGATTATTTTAATAATCTTTAAAGTTAAACATGTTCGATGATTGAGTTAATTTCGTTATGGTTTGTTCGTATGCATTGGTTGTCATTTCTACTATCAAAATTATACGAAAACTATTGATTTTACATTGTATTGTGTGATTATTGAACACTCAGTCATATTCTACCGCTCTTTTTTTTTTAATAATTCACCTTAAAAATATGTTAGTTTGAAGCTGTATTTACAAATATGATTTATGCAAAAATAATCCTTAGGTGTTTAAATTTAATTTCGCCATCATCAACCATATTGAAAAATACCGCTTACAATCTAACTACTAAAAAATATTATTTAAGTGAGAATGAAATTAAAGAATTTTTAGAACAGTGAATATCAGTGGTGTAACAAATGGATAAAACTTGCAAGCGTAAAAAGAGAAAACTATTTGTTTATTCAAACACTTTTTTTGTTTTTTCAAAATAGTTTGGGTGTTTCAAGCTTAAACGTATCTTACATTTAGAAAATTCGTTTAAAACTGAAGTATAATACCGTTCCCGGTTTCAATGACAAAAATACCGTGGAACTATTTTAGCAGGAATTTTACCCAAGTCATACCTCAAAGAATATTTTAAGTATCCGCCTATTCTGGATTTAGCATGTCCAAGACTGGCCAGGACGTATCTATATAATGCATACTAATACTATAAAGGCGAAAATGTCTCTTTCATTCTATTTGTTTGTTGCTCAATCACAGCTCAACTGCAGCACAAATTTGCGGCTGCTAATGCTTACTCGGAAAAATTTATCTCTTAAACCGTTGGAGATAGATCGAACTATAAAAGTTTGTGGAATTTGTATATGCAAAGCTGCAGGACTGTTTTTCATGTTATAAAAGATAGATAAACTTCAATAACATCATTGTTTATATTTAGTCTTTGTTATAGTCCACAGTACAGCACGATTTTTTTTAATGATTAGTAACAGGTTAAATTTTTGTCAGTAACTTCCTTTCGACGAGACGCCCAACTTTTTTACTCGCAAAAATGCTCGATGATAGTGACTAGCAAAGCCCGTAAGAGAGTAACTTGTTTGTTTGACGATAGCAAATATTTTATCAGTAACAGTTAATTTGTTAGTTAAATTGAGAGATAATGTAATAACGACTTCAAAAAAACTTGTGTCCTACAAAATGGATGGTGTGACAGACAGGTCCCCCACACCCAAAATGTTCAAATAACGAGTTGTACATAGTTATTACTTGGCGCTACTTAAATAACCGTTACTTGGCGCGATTGAGTGTATTCACGATAATAACAATATTAGTAGTCTTTTATGAACTAAAGGTTGAAGAAATGAGACCTACAATATGTATAAACGTTGTGTGTCATTGAAATAAGAAAACATTTTTCTAATTTATAAAAGTAAATTTAGACTGGCATGTTCAGAGCGTTGGACTGGGAAACTGAACCACTGAATTTGTAGGACAAGGTGGCCATCAAATTATACATACCATTATTAATTAACAGCATAAAAATCAGTTTGTTACTAATAACTATGTATACACCGTTATTTGATCATATTGGGGGTGGGGTACCTGCCAGTCACACCATCCTTTTTTTAGGACACAATTTTTTTTGAAGTCGTTATTATATTATCTCTCAATTTAACTAACAAATTAACTGTTACTGATAAAATTTTTGTTATCGCCAAACAAACAACTTACTCTCTTAAGTGCTTCGTTAGTCATTATCATCGAGAATTTTCCAAGAGAAAAGTTTAGCGTCTCGTCGAATGGAAGCTACTGACAAAAATTTAGCCTGTTACTAATCATAAAAAACAAAACCGTATAAGAGATAAGGTTTTTTAGCGAGTGACTGAGTGTCGTTTGGAGGTTTTTAAACTATTATTCAAAACACAGAAACAGACGTAGAAGTTTTGGGTGAAGCGGGTTGCACTAGTCAACATACGTCCATGGAACATTAGTTACACCACCGATAATTAAATAAGTTCTAAAAAATTTAATCTCGCCACATCTAAAAACCATAATCACCAATCCAATTATCTTATTTGGGACAAATTGTAACTGCACAGCTTTCCTATCCTTTAGCAGAAACATCCACACGTGATATTTGAAGCACGAACAAAAGCAAACAAAGGTTGTGCAAATAGTGGTAATATGGAATGGCGAACAAAACATTTTCGCAGGCAAAAATTAATATCGGGTATGACGGATGAGAATACAGGAACTAGTAATACTAACACAAATAATGATGGTGATGCAAACACATCACCACGCTCAAGACGTGATGTACGCGAAGCAACAAAATATATTGAAACAGCATTAGTTATTGATAAAGCAATGTTTGATAAAAGGAACGGAAGTACACGAGCGGAAGTTGTACACGATGCTATTCAAGTAGCAAACATTGCTGATTTGGTAATAATAATAATTAAATTTTATAAGGTGTCTGTCTTCTTTCATTGTGAAGCACAAACACTTGTGAAATGAGTTTTTTTCTTTTTTTAACTATTACTCGTAAATACATAAAATAGGAAATGTATTATATTTTATTGTATTTTATATGTTGTTCTTCGTTTTAAGGATTTCACTTTCGTTCAACAGGTACATACCTTAATGCTGTGAATCTCAATTCAAATATAAACGCTGATTGTACACTTGGCCACAAAAGTTGATGTTAGTTTTTAAAATTTTATAATTGATTTATCCCAACTTATTATGGATTTTTTATCACTTTGTCGCTAGGCGCGACAACTGCAATGCCCAATACTATACGATAAATTCAATGGTATACAAAAAACATTCATAGAATTCTTTACATGTACCTCTGCCAAAAATTTGAACCAGTTGAAACATTCTAAGCGCTATTGTATGTAATATTATACACCGTCTGTTTTGAAAAGCTTTGCTAATAAAGAATCGATGTTCAATATTATTTACTATAATAACTACAAAATTCTTCATAAAAAAATAAAAATAGTAAGGTACTCTGTAGTCAGTAGTGTGTGTGTTCATACGTAATGATTAATAATATTATAAATTAAGGCATCACTAAATCTCCACTCTTAAATGGCATCAAAAAAACATCTACCACAAGCAGCCAGATGTTTGTAAGTATGTGTACATATGTATGGTTATATAGTAAATATTTTATTTATTTATTTAACATTGATTCCCTATTAGAAATGCTTTTGAATACAGACGATACTATATACATTCAGTAATATTTACGAGTTGAATGTGATTTACTGTTTCAAATATATTGCAATCGAGTTTCAAATTTTTTTGTTCGATTTTTTGCGATTTTTTTAAGGTACACCCCTTTGAAAAAACGAAAAAAAACATAAAAATTTTTTGTATTAGATTTGACTGAAAATTATTTTATAGGGTGAATTAGACCCAAAAAACACAGAAATCCAGTTGGTTTAACGATTTGAGTGATAGTTTTCGAGCCATGCCATCTTTATACGGTTTTATGCGCCCAGTGATAAGATTTCTGACGATATCTCATACACCGCTCACCAAATCATCAAATGAATACGATTTTTGTATTTTTTTGGGTCTAATTAACCTTATATAGTGAATTTCATTCAAATCGGTAACAAATTTTTTTTTCGATTTTTTTTTTTTAAGGTACACCCCTTTGAAAAAACGGAAAAAAAAACATAAAAATTTTTAGTAATAGATTTGACTGAAAATTATTTTATAGGGTGAATTAGACCCAAAAAACACAGAAATCCAGTTGGTTTAACGATTTGACTGATAGTTTTCGAGCGATGCCATCTTTATACGGTTTTATGCGTCCACTGATAAGATTTCTGACGATATCTCATAAACCGCTCACCAAATCATCAAATGAATACGATTTTTGTATTTTTTTGGGTCTAATTAACCTTATATAGTGAATTTCATTCAAATCGGTAACAAATGTTTTGTTCGATTTTTTTTTTTTTAAGGTACACACCCCTTTGAAAAAACGAGAAAAAAACATAAAAAATTTTTGTAATAGATTTGACTGAAAATTATTTTATAGGGTGAATTAGACCCAAAAAACACAGAAATCCAGTTGGTTTAACGATTTGACTGATAGTTTTCGAGCCATGCCATCTTTATACGGTTTTATGCGCCCACTGATAAGATTTCTGACGATATCTCATAAACCGCTCACCAAATCATGAAATGAATACGATTTTTGTATTTTTTTGGGTCTAATTAACCTTATACAGTGAATTTCATTCAAATCGGTAACAAATTTTTTGTTCGATTTTTTGCTATTTTTTTAAGGTACACCCTTTTGAAAAAACGAAAAAAAACATAAAAATTTTTTGTATTAGATTTGACTGAAAATTATTTTATAGGGTGAATTAGACCCAAAAAACACAGAAATCCAGTTGGTTTAACGATTTGAGTGATAGTTTTCGAGCCATACCATCTTTATACGGTTTTATGCGCCCAGTGATAAGATTTCTGACGATATCTCATACACCGCTCACCAAATCATCAAATGAATACGATTTTTGTATTTTTTTGGGTCTAATTAACCTTATATAGTGAATTTCATTCAAATCGGTAACAAATTTTTTTTTCGATTTTTTTTTTTTTTAAGGTACACACACCCCTTTGAAAAAACGGAAAAAAAAACATAAAAATTTTTAGTAATAGATTTGACTGAAAATTATTTTATAGGGTGAATTAGACCCAAAAAACACAGAAATCCAGTTGGTTTAACGATTTGACTGATAGTTTTCGAGCTTTATACGGTTTTATGCGTCCACTGATAAGATTTCTGACGATATCTCATAAACCGCTCACCAAATCATCAAATGAATACGATTTTTGTATTTTTTTGGGTCCAATTAACCTTATATAGTGAATTTCATTCAAATCGGTAACAAATTTTTTGTTCGATTTTTTGCTATTTTTTTAAGGTACACCCCTTAGAAAAAACCGAAAAAAAAACACAAAAATTTTTAGTAATCGATTTGACTGAAAATTACTTTTTAGGGTGTTCACACAGCGTCACTTCTTCCATTAAAATTATAATTTGAAAGACTGGCATTAAATCCATTATTTACATTAGAATAGTACAGTGAGGGCAATTTATCAAGACCAGGTCAGGTCTATCAATACATACATTTGATTACTATATTTCTAATCCACAACTTTTATCCGAAGAATTTTTTCGAAAACCGAATTAATAAGGCTCAAATCATTTATAAAATTTAAAAAAATGGCATCAACTTGTGTGGCCCATAGTACCTAATGCTTTAATTTAATTTTATATCAATACTAATAAAAAAGATTCTGTTTACTTTTTCTACTGACACCCAATAAAATTTAATCATTTTTCTTTAATTATAATATTTTTTTTAAATAGGATTCCCAAAAATAATTTATGCATACTCTGACTTCCTGTATAAATCGTGACAAAGTAAATCCACAAGATTTTACGTAAATATTAATCAACTTAGAAAATAATAATTTAATAAATAAGGATCACGGGTATTTGGAAAAAATAACAGTTAATTCAATTAAACTATTGTTGAATTGCGACGTTTCGTCACTAATTTATTGTGACTTTATCAAGCTCTGGAAAAAATTAATTCTGAATAAACATACTGTTACAATGAAAATAAATAAAAAATTCGTTACGCAGGAGCTGCTTCAACTTAGCGAATTTCCTTTAGAATACGTAAATCACTTTCTAGGGGTCGCAATTTTAGTCTGATCAAAATGAAATTTCGTACATAATTTTAGAATTTGCAAGGCCAATTTTATTAATGAATGACATACGTCAAGGGGAAATAGGGGCATAAAAAAAGAAGAAAACACAAAATATAAAATATCTCTCTTAGTATTAGAACAATCGAAAAATGCGTAAAGAATAAAGTTGTAGAAAATTAAATTTTCTACACTTCATCACCTTATCATTTTTGCTCAAACTCTAATCTGTACAGAGATTTTAAGGAATTTAATTTTAAAACTTAGTACCTACAACTTTACTTCTTATAAATTTTTCGATTTTTCGAATATTAAGGGAGATATGCCAAATTTTGTGTTTCCCCCTCCCTCTAAACCCCCCCCCCCTTTCTCCTTGTTCGATTTTATCCATTAACGAACTTGACCTTTTGAATACCAAAAGCGACTCAAATAACAAGTTTCATTTCAATCGGAATAAAATTGTGACCGCTAGAGCGATTACAGACATATATATATATATATATATATATATATATATATATATATATATATATATATATATATATATATATATATATATATATATGTCTATAGATATATATATACAAATTTTACAGATGGTGATTTTTCACGTCTACTAGGTAGGATCGATGGACATTTGAAGAAATTTTTGCGAAATTTTGACTTCAGTCCGGGACCAATAGCTCTATTTCCTTTCAGGAAATTCGCTAATAACAACAATAATTAAATATAATACAATAAATAAATATAAGCATATTAACTAACCTCAACTTGTCTAACTGATCGTCAGTTAATATATGCATACATGATAATTTTGCAACCTCATTGAAATAATTGGCAAATCAATTAAAAATTCTCAATGAATTCTCAATATAATGTAATAAAATAATACATGTTTTTTTGGGAATCCTAGTAATAATGTCTCTACAAACTTCAATTATTTTATTTTTTATTTTCTAATTATAATTTTAGTATTTTCGAACATTAAACACAAGAGTATCAGTAGTTTATATTGAAACATGGCAAGGTTCAAATCAAGCACCTATTGAGAAAAGTCAAGACATTAGTCGCGCCTTATTAAATTTTAATGATTATACATCTAGGAAATTATTTAAAGTCGATAAAGATACAACGCAGTTATTAACGTAAGTAGTTCATATAACTTTTTATAAATATTTTAAATACTTATTTATGTTTTTTTGATACTGACTAGTTATTTTAATAATAATTTTATTTCGAGTACCTATTGTACTATAAGTTTTATTATTTAAATAGCTATGTCTTACCTCGTCAAGTCAACAAAAATTCATTTTCTCATATTGAATATTTTAGCGGAGAAACATTCCAAGGTGGTGAATCGGGTATGGCAGTTCCTGAAACTGTTTGTACTGGAAAGTCAGTTGGAATTAGTGTAGATATTAACACATATGAACCTCATTTATTGGCGGGTACTATGGCTCATATGATTGGACATAATATTGGAATGGGCCACGATGACGGAAGTGTGTTATTTAATATTAAAACGAATTAAATTTAAATAAAATTAACCACTTGTTTCTGTTTGTTAGGAGAAGAATGCTTTTGTCGTGATTGGCATGGATGTATTATGGCACAATCGATTGTTGGTTTAGAAAATGTTCAGCCTTATAAGTTCTCTGAATGTAGTAAAGCAGATTATATTGATACATTACGAATAGGACGTGGTATATGTTTATTAAATAAACCAAATGAACTAGAAGTGCGACGAACATGTGGTAATGGAATTGTCGAAGAAGGTGAAGACTGTGATTGTGGCACTATCGAAGAGTGTCATGCGATGGATCCATGTTGTGATCCTATCACCTGTAAATTAACAAAAGAATCTGAGTGTGCATCGGGTCCATGTTGTAAAAATTGCAGGGTAAATTTAATATTATTGTAATATTATTGTTTATTATTGTATAATAAACATATAATATTTCTACTAAATAAATAAATAACTTAATTATAAAATTATTCTTTTTTTTTTTTTTAGTTACGTCCACGTGGTGTTGTTTGTCGGGAAACAAGAAATGAATGTGATTTACCTGAACATTGTACCGGTGAACATGGCCAATGTCCAAATGATACCCATAAGAAAAATGGTAATCCTTGCGGTGATAACACTGGTTATTGTTTTAATGGCACGTGTCCAACAGTGAAATTACAGTGTGAGCAAATTTGGGGATATGGAACTATATCAGCGGATGAACAATGTTTTGAACAATTTAATTCTAAAGGTTCAATAAATGGACATTGTGGGACGGATACCAGCGGACATTTTATTAAATGTGAATCAGAGTTAGTATTAGCAAAAATTCAATAGCAACTTATAATATATTTGTTATTCGTACATTCGTCTATTTTATGTTTTTAGAAATATCAAATGTGGTTCACTTCAATGTCAAATGGGATATAAATATCCTGTATTAGCAGGTTTAGAACAAGCGTATTCCCGTACAATAATATCAATAAAAGGCAAAGAATATGAATGCAAGTCGGTATCCCTTTTATATGCTCTACACACTGGTATATTTTGAAGAGCTGATTCATATGAAACTATTATCTTTTCAGATCGGCTGGTGGTTCTACAACAAATACAGATATTCCTCGTTTGGGATTAGTTCGTGATGGTACCCCGTGTGGTGAAAATTTAGTATGTATTAATCAAACTTGTACAAGTATTTTTCCATATATCGATCAAGGAAAATGTCCATCAAATCACAACAATTTGGAATGTTCTGGTCATGGTGTAAGTAATCAAATTATTCTAAAATATGAAATATAAGTTTAATACGACTTACGAGTAATTTGTATTTTTCTGACTGTTAAACCTATTAGGTGTGTACAAATATAAATAAGTGCTACTGTGATAATGGCTGGGGTGGACCCGATTGTTCATTAGTTGTAGAAATAACCCTACCACCAACTTCACAAACAGAAGTTAGCCCAACATTATCAAGCGCCGAAAGAGCAAAAAGTGAAATAGAAAGTAAAATGGAGAAAAAAGAAACGCCATACGGTAGGTTCGACAAAACTTACCCAAATATTTAAACTATTTTCTTCA
Source organism: Nineta flava (assembly GCA_963920215.1). NCBI lineage: Eukaryota > Metazoa > Arthropoda > Insecta > Neuroptera > Chrysopidae > Nineta > Nineta flava. The sequence continues at coordinate 92,818,301 of OY986041.1, forward strand.
AAACTCTTTATAATATAATCAGAGCTTTCATACGACAAAGTTATCAAAATTTTATCCCAAACTTTTTTCAATTGCAAATAAAATTTCATGTTGCCGCGTGCACTAACACTTTATTCTAGGTGAAGGGAAAAATACGAATCTTAGTACATTGACATTGGTATTATTTCTGGTTGGCTGTGTCAAATTCGTCTTCCTTTGTTTTGCTACAACGGCCGTTTGTTACAGGTATTGTAAACAGATTAAAAAAAGCGGAGTTATCAAATCGCTTGTCACATCATAAAACAAAAACATTCGAAAACTCTTTAAACGATAAACCAATCCACAACCTGTCAATATATAAGTCGACGATAATATATAGAATTATTTATTTTTGTATATATAAATATTTATAAGATTTTTATTAATGTTTTTTAATGCTCTATGTAACATGTCTTTTGTATTTTGTAACATTTTGTTTTTATGTTATTCTTAACCCAAAATGTGTAGACACTTGTTTATGTACAAATGTTTATTTATTGTTGTTTTTTTTTATTGTGTATTTGTTGCTTTTGGATTGTGAGGCCAATTCAATAAACAAAGCTTCAATTTACTGTAAAGACTCCGATATTACAAAAGCATTCATTTACAGTTTTTAAACGACACTTGGGCTATGTTTTTATGCAATGAACTGATTGATTTGATGTTAAAAATGATCCACCCAAGCTAGTGCAAATGGTAATTACCATTATCAGTTCATCACTTAAATAAAATAACCCTGGACAATAAATAGTGATTATTATTAACTACAAAAAAAAAGATACTGATGAATCAACGTGTTACAGAAATATTTTCTGGTAATATTTCTCAAAAGTTTTTTTTTCACATGATTACTTGTAGTGATCGTTGTTATTCATTGGCCTAAGTTTGGCATATGTATGTGCGCAACAATATTTTTACAATTTCATTAATCTATATTATGGTAGTGCGTACGGGACATGTTTAAGTGGGGACAGGGGTGGCCTTACGTACTCACAGGGACAATTACTACACGAAATATTAGGTATCCTTGCAGGTACAAATAACCAGAGATTATTTAATTAATCAATAAACCAAATGTGTGGCGAACCATCATGTACGTTTTACAAAAAGAAAACCCAAACAAAATAGAAAAAAAATTGAATACTTTTTAGTTGAATTCCAAAAAATTTACATGAAAATTATATTTTATGCTGAATGTCTCTATAACTTAAAATATTGAAAAGGCTTTAATGCTCCATACTTTTAAGATTCCATAAGTTCCAAATCAATACAATAAGGTGTGTGCTTGTGTACAAAATGGCTGAAAATGTTGTTCTGATGATTATTATTCCTAATGTTGTTGTAGCTCTGATTATATTAAATGTCGTTTTGTGAATTTTTTGATCTAAATTAATTTCTCAAATATATTTTGAAATAATTTAAGGCACATAATATATGTGCTGTATGTTTTTTCATTTAATTTTTCTTTGAAATTTATGTCTATTTGTTTTTGATTTCTTACCTATCTTTGTCTCTGCATGCGTGATGCTCATGATTAATATGGAATTTTTGGGGTTGCGCTGTGCCTCATACAACTTTGGACATCAATGGATTGTTTTTCAAAAAAAAAAAAAAATCTGAACATAATTAAATTTTAATTAAAATATACAATTTTAAACAAAAGAAAATTACCATGGTTCGAATACCGTCTTCTTAGTGGGTTCATTAATGTCTGTGGTAGGGAGTGTATTCATTATATTTGCAACAGTGGCTCTCTGCTACAGGTCAGTCGTAGTACACAAAAACTTCTTCCTCTGTCTCAGGTTAGTGTGCAGAAAAAACCAGGTAGTCCACTCACTTTATTGATGTGTTTTTATTGTTTTTTATGTTTTTTTTTATAACTGTCCAAGCTAAATTTAGAGAAATTATCATTGAGTTTAGTAGCAATTTCGTATTAATTAAGGTTTTCATTTAACAGAAATTGATTTTCAAATATTTATAAAATATTTATAAAAAACAAAATGTAAACCTTAGTTGCGAAATTACCTTTTATTATTAAAAATTTTAATGTATTTATTTAATATTTGGTTGCATTATTTATTCCTTAAAGCACTATTAATTATGATTTTTGGATCGTGTATATCATAAAAAATTCACCAAGTTAGGAGGAATCGAACGAACGGCAAATGAAAAATGAAAATTGTAGTTTGAAACACTTCAAAAAGCATGTAAAATGATATCTCATTTTTTTTCTGTTTTTTTTTTCTTATATTTGCTATTTTTTTCAATTACGAAATTGGTTTAATTTGCTAGAAGTATTGTGTTTATGACAATTTTTTTTTTGTTCCTTTTTCCTTTTTAATTTTATAATAATTTTCACATGAAATATATTTCTACTACTATATATATCTTCTACTGTGTTTTTCAACTGCTAATGTCTTCATCTATTCTATTGTAAAAGTATGTACTGATTGTATTATTTTTTTTCTTTCAATTATATTTTCAAATTATGCAAAGATTTTTCTCTTTAAATTATGCAAACTTTTTTACTCTTAATCATTCAAAATTCAGAAAATATCTTTCGATGGTTTGTTCGTAAAAAGTCTTTGCAAAATTTGTTTCAAAAATTACATAAACAATATTTTTGAATTTTTAAACACCTAGTACCTTAACAATTCTTTGAAAAATTCAAATATCTGATTTCATATATTTGAGTTAAAAACTAGGTACATTTAAAAACCATAGTTGTTTATGGAATTTCTAAGTTCCCTACAAATCAAAATGACGAAGGTATTATATAAAATAATATTTAATATTATTAATATACTGGGTTCATATTATGGGATTCTTATAGAAATCACTTGGGTGAATTTTATTTGACTTCAACTCTTAATAATTGTTTGTTTTTTTTTTTTTGATTTGTAAAGAACACTACAAATTTGGAATATCAATGTTACTTATTATCTATATGTTTAAACTTTTTTGGCTTTTGTCTCAGCTTGTTGTTAATTTGTGTAAGTTACCTGTTTGAAAGATAATGTGTGAGTTTTCAAACATTCCTTCTAAAACCCATACAAAAAGAAAGCAAATCTCTTATTTGCAAAATTTTTTTCAATTATAATTGGCATTTTTTTCCTGAATGCACATTCACATACTTTTAATATAAGATAACGCTTATTAAAGTTAAACACGAATTTATAAAATTTAATATTTCTAAATTCTATGCTAATATTAATGTTATGGTTTCGAAAAACAAATATATAATAGGTTAATCAGTTTTTGAAAGAGTTTTCGTTCACTGAATATTTTTAAAATAATAATACGTACTTGTGATATAAGCCATTAAACTATTTTTTAGAATAAATGTTCAAATTGCGTGTCCAAGATTTTTAGATTTTATATCCAAAGTACCTACGGTAACATTGTTGTATTTTTTTTTTATATATTAATATTGTCTGGCTGTTCACGGCACCTGAAAAATCGATCCAATTAATTATTATTTACGATTTGAAAACTAAAATTCTTGGACTCTGTTTTTTATTTATATGGAAAACTGAATAAAATAATTTGCTTACCGATTTTTTCTTTTTCCTTTTCTCTTTTCGCTTTTCTCTTTGGTTAATGTAACATTTTCACATTGGAAGAAGGAGCACAGTGCCGAAATATGATCCTCCCTATGTGAAAAAACCAATGCAGAAAGCATACGCCGCAACATCAAACCATACACAAGATGACAACGTATCAATGGATAGTGTCAATAAAATGCTTTCTTTTGGAAATGCGCCCTATAGGTAAGCTTTTAGAGAAGCTTTAATACAATTATAATTTTTTTTATATGAAATTAACTTTATATTTGGCTGTATTTTATTTTTTAATTAATAACTGGACGTAAAATATTTCATTATATTTTGTGTGCATATAAAATATATTTTAAAATAGTAGGTAGTAGAATTAGTGAACAGGCGCTGCAAATTATTAAATAATTACCGAAGAGATTATTGAACACAATTGTATCACCATAAAAACTAATCAATTTACATAAGCCAGACAATGTACCTAAATAGTTTAATTAATATAATAGTTTTCATATTTATTGTAGATTTACAAAGTAGTAAAATGTATGACAAATTTTCGAATCAGGTAAAACAATAAAGGTGTCATATTTCGTTAGCTATTGATTAAAAGTTAGCTTCACTAAAAGTTGTTAATGCCTAAAAAGTTAATATATATTAGTATTACTTCCCCCAGAGTGCAATAGTATGGGTGATTTTGTATAAATGATTTTTAATGCATTTTTATAGAGGAAAATGTCTAGAATATAGCCATTTATTAATTTTATTATTAAATAGTTTTTTTTTATTTGTTACAATGTTTATCAAATACAGGATAGTTGTCATGAAAATTATGCATAAAATATACAAGATGTATCAGATTAACTGTTGTTGGCTTTCTGTGATTATTTTGGTATCTACATTAGAGTGTAGATAGAACTTTATAAAAGTGAACCCGCCCCACAGAGGTCAAACTAAACTAGGTTATGTATTTTTAATTGCTCGGGCAATATCATATATTTTGTTACCATTTTTATACATGACCAACTATTAGCGTCGTGAATGATACCTTACTTACTGAATAAATAATATGTTTAACTAATAATATGATTCTTTACGTTTCTTTTAAAAATGCACTAAAAATGAGCATATTTGATTTTTCATACGATCATTTGAAAGATGTTGATCAGAATAAGTTTATGAATGTTATTCACAGTTAACCGAATGAATTTGTCGGTGAAAATTTGTTCTGGATTTAGTTAGTTTCTCGCGTATAAATTTTGAATTTGTTTCCAGAAAGTTAAGGGTTGTTATTCTGATACACTGCGTATAAGGAAATTTAAATAAGATAGATACCTATATTGTTTTAGTGATATGTAAATTTTTGAAACGAAGTCAAGTGCACACATCATTTATTGAAATAGTTCGAATGCTATTTAGAGTAATGTTGGTCTTTAAACAAATCCAAATAATACGCATGTTTAAAGTCCTTTGTTCGAATAGCAATTAAACTATATAGATGAATGTCAACGATGAAACAAAAAGTATGTGATAGTTCATCGATTGATTTAATTTGTACTTTCCATCCACCACTGATGAGTTCATTAATGATTTAGATGCTAATAAAGACGCATTGAATCACTGCCTTTCCCATCTCCCTTATCTGTTGATAGGGTTAGTGTTATAACACCATAATATTTTCACATTGAGCAATATATATGCCGAACTATTTATTCTCAAATAGGCTGTCCCAATCTTTCTATATCTTGCCTATTTGAGACATCAGTTTGAAATCAAATAACTCCTGTAGGTAGTATCGATATTTTTTAGTTCATTTCATACAGTAGAGTTTGCAGTTCATTTTTCAGTAGATCTTTTCACACAGGCAAAATAATATTTTTTTATTCAATGCCATGCCAGAAAAAGTATTTAGGTCCAAAAAATTAAAATGTAACGTACAATTTGTGAGTTTTAAAAATGGTATGAAATTTAAAAACTTGCTTGTTATGAATGGGCTTATTCCGTAATGGTAACATCAATAAATTGTAAGTTGGCATCACTTAAAAAGGAAGGGTAGGGATGGATGGACCTGTGTTCCACCATCATAAACATCATCAATCATAAATCTTCTGCTGTAAGAATCATGCAATGACTGAGAAACAAAAAATTAAATAAAATTGAATAAAAACAAAAAATTATATTTTATTTTGTTTAATAACAGACTCGGCCTTGCGCACTACCGTGCTCTAGATAAGATTAACTAAGTATAATTTATAAATAAATAATAAAAATGATTCCATTATCATTACAACAGCATACGTCATACGACTTTTGATGATGTTTATGATGGTGGAACACAGCACCATCCACCTCTACCTCTCCTTTTTAAGTAATGCCAACTTAAAACTTATTGATGTTATCATTACGGAATACACTCTATATTATCCATCGGTATTGTACATTTTCGCCGAGAGTGTGTAAAACAATACGCGTCTCACCTAACGGTCCCTACTTCGCCTCAATAAGACTCAAGAACATTCAGAACATAATATTTACTATTTGGGTGATTATTTATAAGTAAATAACATTACATCTTGTGTGAGATTTACTTCAAGCTGATTTGGTCAGAGTGTATAGTGATTTACAAGATAATGTTTCCTTTTTCCACTTTTTGAATGCTATTCCATTAAAAATAAAATTAAAATAAAAAAGTTCGCTTTTGCGACAATTATATTTATTTTTAATTGTATAGTCAATTATATAGGGGGATGAGAGCCTGTACGTAGCGACCCCAATGCCTCGATTTTCACTCTACAACCCTGGAAGTGATAGATTAAAACTATTTCAATTATTTTGTTAAAATTAAAACTACGACAACAATAATAAACTCGTTACTTTCTACACCAACGTAATGTTTGAAATGTAGCAGTAAACAAGCGCGGATCCACCGTTGTGGGCAAGATGAGCATGCCAATAACCCTAATAGAGTTGTGACGTCTCACTTTCACGATCTATTGAGGTCGATAGGCTGATGATATTATATCCAATGCCTTTATAAAATTAAAATAAAACAATGAATCGTGCGTGATTCGAAACACAGCGAAGTATTTAGTCATCATAGACGATCAGCTGACACATTATGTCACATTTTTGACAACATATTTTCTGTTTCTTTTTGGTACATGAATACTTGTATTGGAAAAAAGAGATGACTATTCGCTGGGTGCGCATAGTCATCTACTCATTTAAAAGTACATAGTCGTCTACTAATGTAAAAGTAAGCGTGTATTGTATGCACATATACATTGCCGCCAAAACTTCCGAGCCGCCTTCTTTTTTGGTGGCGTGTCGTGGCGCTGACGTTTTTAGTTTGTACTGTTTGTAAACATAGGTAACCTAACTTGAATCGAAAAAAAGTTTGCTTTATAAAGTTTTTTGTTATTGTCAGTCAGTGACACTGTGATGTGCAAATAAATACACATTTACTTTTGTAATTTTCGTGAGCGAACAAACTAAAATTTTACAGGTTCATTAATTTACTAGTGTTCGCCCCCACGGTTTTGCCCACGTGAAACTATACACTGTACAAAATCTTCGTCAGAGCATCATATATTTTGTAAACATCTCCTTTGTAGGAATGCACTATATCGATCATGAGCGAGTTCATACTCCGACTCGCACTTGGCCGATTTTCAGGTGGCTGTGACCACAACCTTTTTTTGAGGGCGGGATCTGCACGTGGCAGTAAATGATATGGTATAATTCATCAATTAATTATGGAATGATTTAGAGAACTCCTCAATGGTGAATGAAATCAGTCTATGACAATAAGTCATACATTTATTCCAAAAAATTTCAAATACTGTTGTTATTAACTAATACATTTTAACAAATATTTACATTCGAAAAATATCTATCTCATTCAAATATCCTGAATATTAAAAGGATAATGGAACAAAATTGAACGATTGTATGATGAGATTGATTGAATTTCAAAGTATACATTATACGCATACTAAAACTAAAAAGAATATGTTCACAATTTTCTCTTTATGGTCATTATCCTTTTCACATGAAAAAAAGATTGAATTCTATGAACATCGAATAATCATTAATTTTTATGCAGCCGTGGAGACTCTCAGCGTGTCCTGTTCCGTCCAGTAAACCACATGGCTCCAGGACCTTCGCGTTTCCAGTTAGTTATTCTCACGTTGTTTGTTGTTTTTAATGTGTTTGTCTGGTTTTTGATGTTGTATTCTCTTTATATATACATATATATATATATATATATATATATATATATATATATATATATATATATATATATATATAATTGTAAAAAAAAATCATATAAAACAATTTTAATACAATTTATCACATTGTCTGTTCCACCATTCAGTTTTTGTTTTAACTCACAATCAGTCAAATTGTAGAAAGCTTTCATAAATAAAAAAACATTTTTTGTGGAAGTGATTTGTATTTTTATCTTGTATGCTTCTCCCTGTGCTTCGAAAAAATGAGGAGAGATCAATTGAAAAAAGATTGAACACTATTTAAATTTCAACAGAGCTCATAAAAGTTTTTTGCGGGATCTCGGTTGATGACTTGGCAAGTAACCTTTAACAATTTAAAGAGATATTCGAATTTTCCCATAATTAAAATGTAAGATTGGAAGTAGTAAAATTTCATTCCACGGGAAGGGATACATATCGAATTAACTGTAGTAAATGAACGTTGCATATCTAGAACGGTACTCAATGTAAATATCGTGTATATTATATAAAAATTGGATATTGGATACCCAGTTAAATTGTCTGAGAGCTTAATATGTAGAGTCAAGAAGCGTAAAAATTAATGGTTTTGAAGTTAAGAAGCACGAAAATAAAAATATATGTATAAATGAGTATCAAATCGACGTGTCCTATTTAATGAAACAACATCAAATAGAAGAAGTCGGTAGTCCCAAATGCATTGACAACTGAATAATTAGTGGTTCTCGTGTCTCCATGTGTGTACATGAGTGCTCCTTTCTCTGATCGGAATGTCTTTGTAATCAAGGGAGGTAATATGCTTTTACACCTGGTTAGAGAGCCCGAATGCTATAGACCATGGTCATTTAGAAAATTTCCAAGAACAATTTTACGAACCGGTTGTTGTTCAGGTCGGATATGATAGTCTTGCCTATACCAATCAAAGAATATTTAGCGACATTTCTTTGGCCACGCAATATAAACTCTAGCCTAGCCTAGCCTATATTGACTATTTCAAGCTTTTGAATGGGATGAAAAATCAGAGTAATGCATCATTCGTACGTCTTTCTTCATAGAATGCAACCGAAGTAAACCCAAAAAACTTGTTCTAATGCTCTGAAAATCAATTTTGAGATTTTTATTGCTTACTATTGCAATTATCCTATTCTGCTACATTTTGTTGCTATTATTATTGTTTTAAATGTTTTGTAAATTATCTCTTCACACAATCAAATTCAAATCGACATTTTTAAAACACTATTTTTATATATACTTATTTCCTTTCATCTTTATTTCCGAGTAAATGCACTCTTTAATGTTTAATTAACATGTGTTTCGTTATTAAATATGATACTCCTGATAACGTTATGTTCGCAGAGAGCACAAAATGCAGTCAATGCCTCGAGGTAGTACCGGATCCGGAGGCGAAGATGATCCATCACATTCAGGTAATTTTATTATTCAATAAACCTTTTTCATATGTATGTGGTGTTAAAATAAGCGGGAATCAATTTTTCTTCTCGATTTACTTTTGGGAGTTTTACAAAAATAATGTACCTAAATTATTATATAATGCAATTATACCTATTTGTCTGATAGAAAACTTTTTACTAAATGAATAAAAACTCTTCAGACAACATGATTTTTCAGTGGTGTTCCTTTCACAAATTATACCTAAAATCCCTACTATGAACTACCCAATAATCATTTTCCAATAAAAAAAATGTTCTACTTCAATGGTCGAAGCAATTGACAGCCTTCTGGTACCACGTTTATTTGTTTTTGTATTCCCGCTAGGTGAGGAAGAAACAGTTTCGTTCATAGATCTCCCTCCCAACAACCTATCGTGCAAAGCTCCCGAAAAGGGCATCTTGAAAAAGCATGCTGGGTATGATGGTATAGGGGGAAAACAATACACCATATGGTTGGATCGTGATATGAAACAACCAAATAATACTATACAACTCCTAGACAACAACGAGCTGGGTGACGGTAGCAGTGTGGCCATTGCTGAAGTTCAACGTCAACTTAAGAGTTTGAACGGCTATCACGAAAATCTTTTGGATGCATTACGTACAGCGCGTGGTGCTGCATCAACACCATCTGGCAATATCATCATTAGTGAAGAAATGCTTTGTAAAAAGATTGCTGATTGTGCTGCTGGTTATTCAAGGTCGTCGAGAGTATCTAGTCAAGAGAAAGTATGTGAAAGTGGACCACAATTGCACACAGTCATGGTTGAAGGTTCACCTCGACATCACCATCATCATCATCAACATGCTGATGACGAAGAAGATGATGAAGTAAGTTCTGATATTCTCATTTCATTAATTTATTTGCTTGTGTATACAATGATCTTATGATAAATTTGGATTTACCTAGAAGAAACACAGATACATAATATATCCTATCCATAAATAACATAATATATATTGACAGAGATTAGATTGAAATAATCTCATAACTTTAAACTATAATGACTTAAACGAATATAAGAGATATAAGGTAGAACAACTTTTTATACAGCTAAAGAAATATTAGACCAATCGACGGAAAATTAATTTAATCCTGCAATGAAGTCTAACGTGCTTTCAGTAGTTTATTTAAAAAAAATTTGCTTAATATGATCTAATAGCCGCGCGTGTGACAGTGGTCTAAAAAATAAATTGCGATTGTTGCGTCTATTCAATTATCCCAAATATAATCTAGGTAATTAACGAAACCTAGAATCAGGTTTTAATGAAAGGCTAGATTGTTTACTTTGTCGATTTTGCTGACTAATATCAGATAGCCACACAGTATTTCGATTATAACCGCAATGTCCGATCTAGGGTTGCCACCTCTCCAGATTTCGTCGTGAGACTCCCGAAATCGTACAGTTTCTCCCGACTCCCGATTTCAAAGGTAAATCTCCCGACTTCCCGAGTTCAGTGGAAAAAAATTTTGCTAACCAAAATTAATATATTTTGCAAAAACACTTCTGAATATAAATCTAAATCCAAAAAATTTCAATTTGACCAAACAAAGATACTATCTTTGAGAAATCTAGTAATTTAACAATAAAAATGCAGCCTTGAATATTAGAAAATTGTTTTATATTTTGCCGAATGAAATTGATAGAACAAATTCATTTTGATATATTATTCAAATTCTGTAATTTAACAGGTACCTCCATGTGGTCCTATACGAATTCGAAACTTAGAAGACCTAATGCGACAATTAGAACATCATGGAGTACGACATATGAGTCCAAGTGGCTCTGAAGATATACGAATGTCTGAAACAGAAGCTGACAGACATTATAGACTCGAATCATCAACTGTTTGTAGTGATTCATCGCAAGGGTATGTTCATATTGTAAATATATTTAAGAATAACTATTATCGTTATTTCAAAGGTCGTTCTTTTAAATTTTATATAATATAGACGTTGTCGAAGTAGAGGTGAAGAAGAGAGTCGTTTTGTATATGGAAGATATAGACAACCACAAGGAAGTGGTAGTAGTCGTCATGGGCCTTATCCAGCACCATCACATCATCATTCACATCATGGTATGTCCCATACACATTCACATCATCATATGCATCACGCTGACGATGAAGGTATTTATGAATCGGCTGATCATGATAGAGGAGGTAATATGGACCAAACACCTGATAGTGAAAGGTAAGTAAAAGAAGAAACCCTTTTTAATGTATTCCTCTATTAGTTTTGCACTGTTCACTGTTGTACTATTTTCCTTTTTTAATTTCACTTACAACGAATAATCAGCCTACACGTTTCTTACTTTATTGGTAAGAAACGAAGATTGCCTAATAAAAAATATTATGCCGTGACATGTTCTATCTTGATTTTAATAACAGTTGCTCATAAAAGGGAAAGATGACACATAGACACAATCCCGTAGGGTCTTAAACCATGAGCATTACATACCTCTGATCTATTTCTCGTTTACCAATGATTTTTCTTCAGGTAATAAATCACAACTAATGATGGATTTGGCTACCTAAATTACGCCAGCCAAATTAAATATTTTGAGGTTTCTATTTCCTCAAAAACTTCAAGCTAATTTAAGCATCAACTTTTATAAAGAATATACTTGAATGTATAATATGCATTGACGTTAAAATATTTAAGAAAGGATTATAGGTTATGTTACAATTTAATAATAGAACTCTCATATTTTTAATTACATAAAATTGTTGAAATAATGCACTGAAATAATTTTACTTGATAACACTATTTATAATTATTCTCAAACTGGTTTTCAATTTCGTATAATTATTCTCAAACTGGTTTTCAATTTCGTACAACGTTGTGTTTTCTTAACTCAAATAGACCCCAAATCATGGTGAATCAATTCATAAATTCATAAATTGTTAACATTATGTGTAAATAATAAATGTACCTACTTTTTTATGTGTTGCTCCAAAGTATGATATTGAAAATCACGTAACATTATATTAAATTGTAACTATGCACTCAGTAGAGACCATGAAATATCTGCTTGCTAGAAATTCCTGTAGATGTTTCTAGTCTACAAATATTGGACAACAGCCAGCCATTAGTGCTGGATGATGTTGTTATGGCTCGTTATTTTTTAGTGATGAATTTATTCAAGCTCAACAACAGTTAGCCCGGTGGGCGAGTGAGGAAACGCTTCCCGGCGGTGGTCCGGGGATAACTAGCACAGTGAACGTGTCAAATCGCGAATATTTTCCATCACCAGTAAGTTCGAGTAGTGATAATTCAAGTGGTGGTGGTGCTTCTGTCGCACGTGCACCACCAAAATCAACAACATCAATGCATCAATCATCATCAACACATATACCACCATCATTAGTGCCACAACCACAAGATTCAGACAACGATTCGTCAAAAGATACAGCCGCATCCTCATCAGTATCTGGTGCTGAACAATCGGGCCCAACATCCACAACCTTCCCGAAACGATATCCAGAATATAAACACTGATATAATGTTCTAATTATAGATAATTATAAACGAATAATTTATACAAATGAATATGATTATTTAAGAACAGGCCCACGAAAGACTTGCATTAGTAAATAAATTAATTAAAAATGAAAATAATACAAAAAATTATATACATATATACATACGATTAAACTTAATTTAAAACAAATTATTCGATGACGTAAAACAAAATATTTAATAAAACAATTGTGTTTAACGAATTAGTATTAAACAAAATCGGTTTAATTATTAGGTGGTTTTTATTAACAAAAATAATTCAATAACAAATCAAAACTTATATAATATTTTGTTCAAAGTGTGTTAAAAATGTAAATAATTAAAATAATAAAAAATAGATAAAAGATAAAAGATATAATTTTTTGTTTTTTAAATCAACATAATTTGAACAAAACATTGCACGAAAATTGAAATTAAAACAGAAGTGAAGTTAAACGTCTTAATATTTAAAACAAATATATTTATTAAAGAAAATTATGTTAAAATATATTAAATGAATTCAATTTTAAAACACAGAAAAAAATATGGAAACCTAGTGATCTACGTTTAGTGTTTTCAAAATTATTAATAAAAGACTTATGTTAAAACGATTATAAAATATTTGTTATTAATCCGGATAAAAATATGAGCGACTAAAGAAACATACTCACTTTTAAAACTTTATATAAATTTTAGTAAAAAATCGAAACAAAAAGTCAACATGCATTAATCGTATTTATTTAGCCCGTTAGTCAGGGTTACTAGCGAACAATTACACAAAAAATTTTCTTTTTTAAATTTTAGGTACAACAATATTGATGAAGAAGATAAAGAAGACATTAATTAATATTTTCTGTGAAAACTAATTTAAAGTTACAACTCTGTTAAAAATGTATGCGCGGTGAGTGTGCGTAAAATATCATAACAAACATTCATACATACATTTTTGTAAAAAATGTTCGAAAATGAAGCACACGCGAACCCAGCAACTAAATTATAATCTGTCCAAGTACACATACAACAAAAAAGCATAACGGAAAATAACTATCATTATTTTTAAAAAACTTTCCAATAATATAATTGTATTACTTAGTATTTATTACTGATTATTTTAAACTGTCTTAAGAAAATTGCACGATTTACATAATTTTACACAATTTTATTTTTCATACTTTATAATAATATAAAGGTCAGTTTTCTTTTTGTTTTCTACACATGTTGTTTATAAGGTTTTCAATAAAATCAAGTGTAAACTTAATGTACAACGATGTATGCTACAAAACATCATCATTCCATCAGTTTTTGTGGAAGAAACAAGTTATCGACGATCTCAAACGATTATTGATTGACAGAAATACTATTTAAAATCTTGCACACAACATTTTTATTATGTTTGTTTGCCTTTCAGTAATTTTAAAATATTGGAATAACAAGCTGAAGACCGACACACGTATTAGGTAAACAAGTATGCTAAAGCATTATTTTTTAAGCACTCAACATCGGTTTCTGTTAAAAATTATATAACAGGGAGGATCTTAGCGTTATGAATTCCCTACCGTGAGCTCTGGAATCTAAATATAATATGTAACAAAGCGCACTGCAATCCGTTAAAAATTATTTCGAAAATTTCTCGATTTCTTAAAAAAAATTTAGCTTCAGTATATTCTGAGACTTAAACTACGTCAAATATTCTTAATGTAAATCCTAAATGTAACTTGTTATTCCTCTTTTAGTCTGAATTGTTTCACCTCAACCGTTATAAATGAATACCAAGTTGTTTCAGGCTCTTAACAAGAAACAATATCATATGATATCTTTAGTTTCTAGTTAAAACCATCTTGAAAACTATTGACTAAATAACAAAAAAATTACAGCATGCCTTAATACAACACTTGAGATTGAAGATTTTTTAATATTTGTTTATAATTTAACTAGCTGAAATACCCGGCGTTGCCCGGGCTTCAAAAAGTTCTTATAGAGAGTGCATAGAAAATTTATGTCAAATAATTATTTTTTCTAAATTTTGACAGTTTGAAACATTAATTATTTTATATTTTAAATTTAAAATAATTTATATCCACAGTTTTGTTAATGAAGGTATTTCTATGGAAACTATAAACTATATTAGAGATCTGAGCAGGCTATAACATTGTAACGGTCCAAATTTTGTCTGGGTTTTCTCCCAACATATTTCTCTTTTATAATATAGAGATAAAATAGTGTAACGCTGTCATTTGAAATCGTTATAACTTTGTTTGATCTACGAAATTTACAATAAAAATATCTTTAGCAGAGAAAATGTTATCATTTTATGAAAATAGATATATCCGGTAAATTATTGACCTGCTGTATCGGGTACTAAGTTAATGTATACTTAATTGTTAATGCTCAAAAAATACAATTCGTGTATAGTAAAAAATTAAAATACACGATCATTTTACTTGAAATTTATTGTTAAATTCAAATTTTGTACTTACGAGTGGTTTGAATTTTAATGAACGGGAGTTTTTAATTTCAAGTTACTTAATTCTTACTCAATTTTTTTAATTTAATTTTTTTTAACAAACTGATTTTATAATAAGTTATCTATTTTTTATCGTGTGTATGATATAAAAACTGTAACACACAATTAAGTCTGTCTTAATTATACTAACAAAAAAATATTACCAAAAGATTAAATATCAAACGTTGACCATTAAAACAGCAAACTGTGATAGGATCTTGTCAAAGTCTAAACTTGCAGTTTAAACCTTAATTTACCTATTTTGTATAGTTTTCTTTGCCTATTAAACAAAAAAAAAAACACAGTAGCAGAAATTAAAAGTATTTTTGTGATTTTCAATGTAAAATTCGTTATTTTTTCTTATGACACGTTTAGAATTGTTTTTCTTTTTTTTTTGTAGCATTTAGAAATGTGAGTACGGTCGGTTTAAAACATATATGGGGCTATCTTATAGACAATTAGTCAAAAAAATATGTCAATTTTTTAATAAAAGAATTTTGGATCTTTACTATAATTTTATCACCTAAGTTAATACAGCATAAAATTATTAATATTACCTCAAAAGAATTAAATATTGAATTTTTTCGCCTATAGCAGCTACATAGTAGAAATCCATGTTATGGATTTACAGAAAAGTGAGATCAATAGAAATTTAAAAAAATATATATTTGTAAGAGAAAGATCTGAATAAAATTCGGAATATTTCATTAGAATATAATTAAAGGTACCATGAATCCAATTACACTTTAATACATTTTTTGTTAACGTTGTTTAGAATAGAACCATGGTAAAATCGAAAGATTTAAATAATTAACTATTCTAAACATTCTCTTAGTATTATTAAATTAATATTGTCTTACCAAATTAAGATAAAATAAAATAAATCGATTTATTTATAAGTCAATATTCTAGTTTCGTTATTTTGTTCGTTTGTTTAATTTTTATTTATTTTTTGTGCAAAAACACAATCAAGCCCGTTAAGGGCAAAATTCAGCCCATAAAGGAAAACCGTGCTCAAGTTTTGAGTAATGACTATCAATTTATTTGTTTGTTTTTGAAACTAAAACTGTTTAAACTTAATCTTTAAAAGTAATGGAAATGAGCGCTATATTCAATGCAAATATTATAACTATAGACTTATTAATTATCACAAAAATTCACAGTTGCAACCTCTGTATGTTGGATCAACTTGGTCAAATGTATAACGAAATAATGATACTATGTTAGTAGTCCTAAAGAGTATAACCGTTTTTTGGATGTATAACGATTTGGCCAATTTGATCCAACCAATTGCAGTAATACAAATCACTTCGTTCAATGAGTATTTTAACAACAACAAAAAAGGACGGAATTAATAAGTCTATAATTTATTCTAAATAGGAATATAATGATTTGTTGTATAATTTATATAAAACAATATTTAATTACAAAAAATAACTATGTATATAAAGACAAAAAAATAAAATATAAACAAATAAATAAACAAATAAATATGTTCTAAATCATTTATATTATGTATTATTGATAATTAATACATGTACATATATATATTTATGATTATTTTGCAAACAATTTTACACAGAATAATATATTTGAAAATCATTCTGATATTATATTTTCAATAATATTTCAGTAATAAGGGATGTTACCACGGGCGTAGCTATAGCTCATGAAGGAGGTGGGGTCACCCAACAATTCACAAAGGTAGGATTCTAAACGCCAATAAAATCAATCTTTGAACTGAAATTTTTTCACCGTGTACTATTAGTATCCGTGCACCGGTACGATACAAAAGGTGGTGAAGAATAAGGGGGTCGGATTTCCAAAACTCCTTCCTTACATACGTCCGTGGATGTTACGAAGGTGAATTGGAGCTAATCATACTTAACGATTTTGGTTTGAAAAATATCTTGCACTTGTTTTTTGTACACTGTCGCCAGTGTTATACAAAAATAAACAAACGAAAATCGCAACATGAACGACACGTAATCGCTAGATGATCTTCGTGTACCTCCAGCCGTAACGTCAGATCTGTCCGTTAAATTCGAATTATTGCTTGAAGTCTCCGTTTGGAAAGTATCGCAACCCAAATTAGCACAATTGATACTAAAAATCCCAAACTTTTAGAGGTGAAGTTCAAGTTCTGTAGCATCCCTATTTATAATAAATTGTTCGATATTTTTGTTCTATTATGTTTTGATGTTACGAAAAATGGTTTTTAATAAAAGTGATATTTTATAAACTGCAAAAATAACATATACCTACTGATTTTTATTTAAATAAATATTTCGAATGTATTATTTTCCAGTGAAACTTTTTAATAAACAAACTTATCATAATTCTGTGATCATCGTTTTCTTATAATATGAATTGATAAAAAAATTATTATTATTATTAAATTCCAAACAATTTTATTCGAAATACATCAAATTTGAAATAAATATTATTCGAAATAATTATTATTTCAAGTAAAAAAATATTGATTTGATATTTTCAATAAAAAAAAAAGAAATTTTTTTAAAAATTGTTACGTATATTTATTATCAATTTATTGTTGTTAAATTATTTTTAATTTATATTCTATACTTAAATATTTGTAAGTTGTATAAACATACAAAAAAAAAAACACAAAAATCTAAAATAGATAAATCAAGGTTCTAACGTGTGCCCCGTATTGTCCCGAGTAGAGAAATAAAAAACATTAATTTAAAAAAAAAATTATGTAGCGGTAACCGACCAGCATGCCTGTGTAAATATTATTAAAAAATTATATTTAAAACAAAAAAAAAAACACAACATATGCAAATAATTGATTTCAATTTATTGAAGATTTTCGATTACTTTAATGAATAATTCCTGTATGTTATCCCAAATGCATCTATATGTTACATAATAGGTCCATGTGAAGCCGATTTACATTTATCAAAATAAGTAGGGACACTATTACAATTATCCGACTTTTAATTTTTTAAATGTAATATAAAGTTTGCACAAATGCATTACGATTTCCTAATTGTTTTGATTTTTGTCTATTGGTTAAAACTAATATGATTGTTAATTAATTTAATTTATTTTTAAATTGAATATCAATTATTTTTCATAGAGTATATATTCTAAAACAATGTACTGTGAATTATTTGTGAATAAACAGTGCATTGACTAATTTTTCGAATTTAATTGCCAATTAATGGCCTTCGTAAGCAAAACTCTCATATGTTTATGAAAAAACAATAATTAACTGAAATACAAATATTATTATTTATAATAGTTAATTTTTATACAGTAAAATAAATTACATATATATATATATATATATATATATATATATATATATATATATATATATATATATATATATATATATATATATATATATATATATATATATATAATTACACTTTCAAAATGCAATATTTTGTGGATTTAAATCCTATTTTACTACATAAAAATTTTCAAAAAAATCACATACACTATACACCCACAAAACACAAAATACCACACTATTCAAAAATATTATTGAATTTAAAAACAAAAATTAAACGTGCCAAAACGATGCAAAATACTCAAATTTTTTCTCAACACATTTCCATCTCAATTTATTTATATAAATTTTCAAAAAAAAATTATTAATTGCTCATTGAAAACTATAATATTGGAAATCTCCGTTTATATAATTGTTCATTTACTAAAAATGCACTTAAATGTTTAAATTTATCAAAAAAAAAAGTCAAATATTTAAAAACACCATAAGAATACAAAAAAATACAACATCAATATACAATTATCAAAATTTTGATTTTATTTAGAGTATTATATAAAATATATTACTTATTTCTCATGAAATTTTCCTATTCATAATTTTGTTGCAAAAATCAAAACTACGGAAACGCTACGATGATTTTCACCACATAAAACTTATCAATAAACATTTAAAAAAATTTCTTTTTGAATCTTTCAATAGTAATTGATTAAATAATATTACTTACAATATTAGTATTTCATGTAAGAGTTTTTAAAAATTAGTAATATTTGTCAATTATAAAGAAGAATCATACAGTCATTAAAAAAATGTATCACACTGTTTTAATAGTAGAAAACAAATTCACTTTAGTAAATTCACTCAAATAAATAAAATAAAATCATTCACTTTATTATTGATATTTAGTTTTTGAACACTCAGTGGCGTAGGTTCGGCCTATGGTGACAGCGTTTTCTCTACAAAAATAGGGCTACACAGAGTTGTTATACTTTTATTTGGGTTATATAAGGACTTAGAATTTCAAACAATTACGTTTGTTCGAGTAACTAACTGTGTTATGAAAATTATTTGTTGTTTACCGTCACTTCCCAAGTTTCTCCCTATGAAAAAATTTCGAACTACGCCGCTGCTCTTTATCACAGAGTTTATCTAATGTTTGGTACTATCCTATATTATTGGAGTCATTCTGAAAACGTTTTAGAAAATAGCTAGTTTTCTACATCAGAAACTTTATTTTATAGATACTCATATTTTGGGCATGCTGGAAAATTATTTGTCAATCGTCAGAACAATATAATGGTCCGGTACAAAACCAACGACAATGGTTAATACAAATGTAACGACATTCCATTTATATAAATCAGTATTTGGCCGCATAGTTTTTTGTAGTAGTTATAAAAAAATATTCGCGACAACAAATCTTTATCTCAAATACAATATGTATCAAAATTTCAATTATCGCTTATCATTTACCACAAGTGTTGACTGCTTTATCAAAATCCAGTCACCATCCATGGGTAGTTAACATAACATAATGTACACTGCCGTTCATAAAAATTGAATCAGTAAGTCATATTCTAAGCTTATACATTATTAAATATATGTATAGTATTATATACAGTATCACTTAAAATGTTTCCACTGGGTCAATTTTTATGAATGGGAGTGTACATCTAACCCAGGGTTTCCCAAACAACAAAAAATAACGTGTTCCGTTAGAAATTCGGGTGTCAAAGTGAAATCCGAGAAAAAGGTTTGGGAAGCCCTAACCCATAAATGATATAAATAGCGTGGGATTTGTATGTAAATTAGTTGTAAACTTGTAATTGCTGTCACTAATATACTTATTATTTTGAACCTCTCATTAGGGAAAACATAGTATAAAAGCTACAGGGAAAACTAGATGGTTTATAAAACTCACATAACCTTTTATTTAATTGTAAACACCATTGTATGCTTACAATTTAATAAAACGAGTCCAAAGTTAATGTGATATTTATTAAATCTCGATTTTTTCCTTGGAGAAGCTTTTTTATCATGTTTTACACAACACAAGTTTACACATCTCTGAATCGAAAACTTTGCAATTAGATTAGTTTCTTTTATTTCACTGAAATTAAAAACCCGTTAATTTGTACAAAATTTACTATTGTGACTGGGTTAACAGAAAATAAACAATGATATAGCAAAACATGTTTTTATTGACTCTGTTGTAAAAAATATGGGTACGTGAGCGAATCTTAGATTGAGAGTTTTAAATGTACACGAAACACATACTTTTAAAATTTTATATTGAAGAATGTTTTTACAAAAAATTATATTGATTTTTGCAACAAAATATATTTAGTTTAGATCTAATAAAAATCACTTACAATACATGAGAGATCAACAAATAAAACAATATTAAAAAAGAAACTTAATTAAAAAAATAAAAAAGCAAAAAAAAAAATTATAAATGGAAGGGATAAATAAAAAATAAACTTTCCTAATTTAATGCACATTAAAAATGTGGTAACATGAAAATCGTTTTATATAATACAAAAAAAAAATTAAAGAAAACTGTACATAATAGTGTTACACTAAGAACACTGCCTAATAAAATAATTATTACCTAAATTTTTTAATTATTTCATAATCCTAGAAAAATTAATGCCACAACTAACAGCGACTCTTAGGTGGTTCACCTCAGTCGAACCACAGTGCGACTATTATGATTATGAAATGCAAACCCGTAATTAGAAGTACGTTTTACTTTAAAGTATTTTTACAAGATAGAGAATACAGTAAAATAACCTAAACAGTTAAGGACGTTCGCTACATATGCTAAAGATGGCAAAACTTTGTAAAAATTTAATGTTATTTGCTGCTACAAAACAAGATACTGTAATTTTTTCAGATTTTTTCATCGTCAATCTTCGGAAATATTAATATCTGAATAACTACATTTTAAACATGCGTTTTTATGGAAATTACCGTATGGTCTAGCTGGAAGTAAACAAAACAGTTCAACAAAAATGGTGAATTGTTAAAAAATAAAAACAAATCGATAAATTGAATATTAAAGATTATTTATTCGCAAGACTGGCCAATTTTATCATCAATTTCTATACAAAAATAAATTCAACGTTTTTTTGGTCAGTTGTTAATATTTATCAACGCCACAAAATATTAAACGCGCGCTGCTTAAAATTTTAAATACCCTGAAATAAAATACAAGCCACTTTATTTGTAAAGAAAGAATATGATTTTCAATAATATAAAAGATGATATATATTTATTAAATTATACAAATTTACATATAAAATTATTATGAAAGATATATTATGAACAGGTGAAATTGAAATTATCATTTGTAACCTGGATCGTTAAAGATTTGAAGCAAGAATATATGTATTGTTATATATTGTATTCTTTGGTATTGTATAACATATATTCTTGGTTTGAAAATAAATTACCAAACATGAGTTCACTACAATTATGGGTGCGTTCGTCTTGGACGCTCACACGCTTTCAGCGCGCTCAATCGTTGTTTTCAGCGGTCGACTTGGCGCTGTGTCAAAAAATCATGCTTGCGGCTGAGTACGTGAGGTAGATCACGCGCTCACAGACGCTTACTCCACAGAGGTAGGACAGCAAAAGCGCGAGGGCCAAATCTTACTATTTATCAAAACGAATGTTACGTGAGCGTAAGCTAACCAAAAAGTACTTAAAATTAAAATCGTTGAGAAATCAGTAAAAATAGCTAACTATTTACCCAGATTCTTTTCGATCGATTTAAATGATTCAGAATCTGGTAGAACGTATACTATTTCTGTTACTTTCGACGAAATAAAACATTCGCCATGTTGATACAAACTAACGGTCATAACGTCCAAAACGAACGATATTTTCTGATCGATTCTAAGCGTTCGTAGGCCAACATGAACACCAATAAATTGTGCTTATAAGCATGAGCGCTCAAAGCATGTGAGCGTCCAAGACGAATACACCTATATATCATTGGTTCAATATAACATGTGCAGGTATTGGGATCTCTGGCAATTGACGTGGCTTACAAGATTGCATCTAGAGGTAAAAATATGAACTAAATGAAATAGGTTGAGCCTTCTGTGTTAACATATATATCAAAAGTGAATTTATACAAATTTAGCTTTCTTTTTATTTTAAAATATAAAATGAACATTCATTCTTTACAAACTTTGCTATGACAGCCAAAAAACATAGCAAAACACTTTAGTTTTACTTTTACGAGCAGGAAATTCCATGAGCAAAAATAATTAACTTAGATCGACTTTTAATTTAAAAAATCACAATAATAATTTTAAAAAGTAATAAGTTATTTCTATAGAAAAACATTAACTTGGATCGACTGTTTATTTTAAAAATCACAATAATAATTAAAATATATTAATATTATTTAGATTGAAATATATCAGCTGTCAGCGTTTAACCTATTTGATTAGTTGCTAAATTTCGCCGCTAGATGGCATATCTGAGTGCTAGAGATCCCAATTATTGCTGGGAAATATTCAAAAAACATGCGCTCATTTAAATTATATGAAGAAAAAGTATAAAAAAATTATATCTTCCTTAAATATTATTTAAGACTGATCGTGCTGATTATCTGCATTACGATTATCATCAATGATTGGAATTTCATTATCTTGATTATCAGAGTTTTTGATAAAACGATTATCGTTAAAATTAGGTGTCCAATGTGCCCATGTTTTAATAGCTTGGTACAACGCATTTCCAGGACTTTGGATTGGTCGACATTGACATTGTCCAATTAATTGATAATCAGTATCAATCATTCTTTGTTGGACACCAAATTCAATCAACCGATGGAAAACATCTATAGCTTCTTGACTTGGTAATTTGTGTTCAAATGTACCAATGAATGCAATTCCCAATGAATTTGCGTTAAATCCTTTGCTATGCGCACCAACTTTACGCCAACCTCGTCCTTCATACACTTGTCCATCACAACCAATAAGAAAATTATATCCAATATCGCTCCATCCGTTACTTTCAATATGACATGTTTGGATTAGTCGAACATAACTTAGATTTCCTGCTTGATTGGTACACGATGAACTCACAGTATGACCTACAAATTAATTTGAAAATTGTACTTAGATACTTTTTCAAATTAGTTGACAAAATGTGTATCAAGGAGATACTGAAAGCCAGATACATTTTATTGCAATAGTATTCTTATTGTGAAACAGACGTTTGTGTGAGTATCTGTATTTATTTTAATTTAATGTTGAAACTGTTTTAAGCCACTTTTGTAAAATTTTTGGATTTGGACTCTATTTACAAGTTCCGCTGACGAAGTATATTAATATGCATCTTTAAGTGTATAATTATATATCTGATTCTTTGCTGAAAAAACATAATATACTTACTTACAGATTATTATTAATTTTGCAGCTGTATCAATTCTAAATGTTTCTTCAGAGGGCGGTTTAGCTAGCCACATATCTCGATACACCATTGGAATTGTTTTTGGCGTTTCTTTAAAAAAAAAAAATAATAAATTAATTTTTATAATTCACACAAAATAAGAAATTTTTTTTATCAAGAAAACCTAATAAATGTTTTAATCAAGAAAAAAATATTAATTAAAAAACAGGTAAGTTGTCTAATTCTTTTACAAAAATAATTTAATATATACAATATTTTTTCTGGAGTGTTGCTGATTACAAGCATTCGGGTTCCACAGACTCTTTGCAATAAAAAAGAAAAAGCAAGAAGCAACTGAAAGAATAGTCGAACTTTTAATAGACCGGAAGCTGATACGTGAAAACTCTGATCTTTGCGGATTGCGACGCGCTGACACTCGGCTCGTTTGAATATTTGACTTTGCCAACCATTTCAACATCCATGATTGTCTGAACACACGAATGATAGAAATATTAAATTTAGATGATTTTTAATAAACGGTAGGTAACATTATCATTGGCATCTTTGGCATAGATGGAGCTTAACATTTCATCTATTTATTGTAGTTTCTAAATTGTTCACC
Organism: Nineta flava; assembly: GCA_963920215.1. Lineage (NCBI taxonomy): Eukaryota > Metazoa > Arthropoda > Insecta > Neuroptera > Chrysopidae > Nineta > Nineta flava. The sequence goes on from OY986041.1 coordinate 92,842,866, forward strand.
AGAGTGTGAGCTCGGCACTTGTCGTCCGCGGCTTTGAATAATAGTTTCGCTCTTAGCCGAAAATACATGTATAATGAGTGTTTTGAAACTGAAATTTATTGAACATGTTCATTAATTGACTTTATAAAAGGAAGTTATATCAATTCGACTGGATTTAAAAAAAATTATGTTATGTTAGACTTCCGGAATTTCTCAATTTAGAAAATTCATTTTTTATTTAGAAAGGTATGCCTTTCAGTTCCCATAGAAATTGAATCGGATTTAAACAAAAAAGGAGGTTCTCCATTCGACAGTTTTTATGTATGGTTTTTCTTAGATAAAAATAAATCAATAACACATAAACGTTCAAAACTAATTTAAATAATTTTCGAAATTTTGTGTCGATATATTTAAAAATTTCAGAATCTTTAATGAATTTGGCTCATTTCGCATCGTTTGGGCATTATAGTATCAGGTATTATTATAGGAATTATAGTCTCCGTATATACGTATTTATCATGAAAAACTCGTTAGTATTACAATACCTAAATATTTTACCAATTACAAAATCTTTTTGCTTTTATTAAAATATGAATTTTACTTGTCTGTTGTTCTAGAAACATATCAAGCCCAAAATTATTGAAGAAAGTATATAACAATTTTTTTTTTTAGCCCCCTACGAGATATTGAATTTCGAAAATGGTTTTTTAATTCAAAAAAACAAATTTTTCAACAGTAAAAACGATATGGCTATTCGGACAGACGCAGGTCTCTTGCGTGTCTTCAGCGTGAAACGTTTAAAGCCATTATAATATATTTTTCATCGGTCATATCCCCAGTTGGTCGGGTTTGCGTGTTTTTAGGCCCCCACAATAAAAGGCGTTCTATATATTTTACATATTGTGGCAAAAAATAAAGTACTCTATTAGAAAAGTTACCTTATTTAATTTCAATAGTTTTTGCCACAATATCTCAACTTTAGTTTAATTTAAATTTTAACTCACGCTGGAGACCCGCCTGTGTAGAAACAATTAATTTTTTTAATTACCTTAAAATTCATAGAGCAATTTGTTTATTCGATTTATTGAAAATGAAATATTGTCTTTTCCAAAATATAGCTTACCAAAAGCCCTAGAAACATGCAGTTCTTGCTTGATATCGGTGTTGTATTCAACTTTATTGACATTATAATTAATATTAATGGGCCCAGTAACGTATGTAATATTGCCCAAATGAATTTGACTTGATCTGTCAATGGTAACATCACCAAAGGTGTTTCCACTAAATTCAGTATTGCCATTAAAAATTGTTTTTAATATATTCGTAGCTAAATCAACTTCATGCCCATTAATACTACAATTATTCAACTTATTTGTAATTTGTATGTCACTTTTTTCTAATCGAATATCATTCATATTCATTGTCATATTAGATGATTGTTTTGTTTCATGAATTGTCATTTCATTTGTTTGATTTATCAACTTTTTTGATAAGGTATCATTTGGCTGTAATATTATTGCTTCACTTAAATGTTGTTCATCCTTGACTGTCACTGTAGTTTCGTCTTCAATACTTATACTCCCTGACCCAGCCATTATTTTCACAAACTTTGACTCAAATTAATAACACATTTGCTTACTAAGAACAATCTTAATAATTTTAGTTGATAATAATTTATCAGTAAAATTATACTTTATTTCCTAGAAATTAGTAATTTCAATATTTAGACAACATTTGTAATATTTTATAATCAATCGTTTTGCACATGATGTATCAAAACACTAATATAAAAATAATACTCAAAAACATTCAAATCATTGACCAAGTGACCATGGAGACTAGACACTTCACACTCCATGTCAATACTCTCCGTCTTACATGGACTACATAACCATGAAGAATAGATGACAGGAGATCGAACGTAGTGTTAAATTAACCTCCATGAATTGGTGTAACTATTTTTTATCAGTAGGGAGCACTGGCGTAAGCAGTGTACGGAAATTAATACAGATTGTCAGTGGGATAAGTAATTTCAATTAATATAAAGATTATCCAGTCTAGTCTTCAAATTTTATTTTTATATCAAATATTTGTATGATTTTGTACAAACCATATGGTATAAACGGAAGTATTACATGTAAACAAATATTTAAAATCAGTTTGAGGTTAAGGCGATCATGAGCATAAGTCTCAGCGGATAATAAGTGAGGCAGACGCATATATGTCTGCACCGAAGTGCTTAAGTCTCTCTCCCTATAGCAACTAGCAATATAGGAGTATTACATATATGATCGTTCCATTCTTTCACATTTATAAGATTAAATAATTTTTATGCTTACAATTTTAATTTGAAAGGTATAATAACCGTTGATTTTAATATGTAATAATAAATTCGGTACGTTAGAGTCGCACTGCCTATCATTTCATGCATAAAACTTAAAAAATGACCCAATTCATTGTAGAGCCATTTATATGTACATAGTTTATTAGCAAGAACTAATAATATATCAAACAGGCGCGAGGATTAAACAGAAATAAATCTTAGTTTTTCAATTTAACGAGTTTTTTTATAAAATAATATTTATTATGATTATCAATAAAATATTTTAGTCATATTATAAAACTATTTCACTTATGAAAAAAATTTCAACTAAAAATTTATGAGGATAAATAAAAAATAGTATTTATTTAATAAAAATTTCTGATTAATAAAAAATATAATATATTTGTAAATTATAAAAAATGTATTAATATTACAAATTATGAACATAACTTTACAAGAAGTACTTTTTAAAAACCACGTCTCCAGATTATCACAATCGATAGCGTTAACAATAAATCACAGACGTTAATAATTATACAGAAGATATTCTAAATAATATTAAATAATGTATCAAAAACTATTGGAATACTTCCTTTTCGTAAAAAGATACGTCCACTTCAAATATCATAGCACTGCCTTGAAAAATGTAGCCATACCACATGGACCATACACCCAAAGGTGTACGGTCCATGTGGTATGGCGCAGGTGGTGAAATGGAAGTGTTAAATGGGACAGTAGGGTAGTGATTCCGTAACTGAAACCTGGTGAAAATACTAAATGTAATAAGCACTTCTCTCGATTCCGTAACTTTCACCATAGTGAAAATGTGAGTCATCTCACGTGAGTTTGTTCGACAAGGAATTTCATAACGTGTAAGTGAATCCAAGAGAGAAAGGAAAGAAGTAGAAAGAGAGAGAAATAATCGATGGCTTAAAACAACGAATGGTAATGTCCATGAAGAATAGATAAATATTCTTCATGGTAATGTCAAAGAATGTATATATGGGCGCGCATGAAATTTAAAATTATTTGCTTTTGTTTATCAGTCACATTCATGTTGAAAAATTGAAAAATTAAACAATCAAAGCAAACACTACTATATTCATAGAAATAACTACTATATATTATCTATGATCCAAATCATCTCACGCAGTAATTTCGTATTTTCACTACTACCTTACAGAATCAGGCGAGTAAACTCATGTGAGATGAAAATGCGAGAAGTGAGCAATCTCACTTAAAATACAGAATCGGGTACTAGATCGGAAAAAGGTACGGGTCCTTTTCAATCTTTTTCAACTCATAAAAGTGTACAACCAACAGCGGTGACACCTACCTGGTGATATGTGTAGTACATCATTTGTTAAGTTATTGAATAACAACTATGAGTTATTCATAATGAGGAACTCTGAAAGAAGCCTTTTTTCCATCATTGTCAATAAAAATGTTCTAAGCATTGATTAACATAAAATCTATTGTCATTTATCCGAAAATTATTATTTAACCGGACTACTTTAAGTTAATAAAAGTTAACATAATTGTTAACTCTTGATTAAAGTCACTATCCTGTGATTACGTATAAACAAGCTTCATATTTAGTTTGCAATGCTGCACTTGCAGACGCTCTGGTTTTTTGGGCCTCATCCTACGTTCAGAGGTGCGAATCAAGCGTGGCATGTTGAAAGGGTACATAAACTAGCTATGATTCATCTTATACGATAACAGTTTAATTTTCTTCCAGGCATAAATGTGAAACATATTGAATGTAAAACATTAAAAATTTTTTTTAAATGGCTGTAGATTCGATACCTTTTTTTAGTTGAATATTGAAGAAAATACTAAATGTTTTAATACTTAATTTTTTTATCAATTATGGTGGAATTGATGGCAGGCTGATCGTGTAAAAACTACATTTCATCAGGCTACCGTCTGCCAGTGCCATAAACATTATCTGCATTGCGATTTTCTTCAGTGATTGGAATTTCATTATCTTGATTATCAGAGTTTTTGATAAACCGATTAGCGTTAAAATTAGGTGTCCAATGTGCCCATGTTTTAATAGCTTGGTACAACGCATTTCCAGGACTTTGGAATGGTCGACATTGACATTGTCCAATTAATTGATAGTCAGTATCAATCATTTCTTGTTGTACACCAAATTCAATCAACCGATGGAAAACATCTATAGCTTCTTTAGTTGGTATTTTATTGTCAAATGTTCCAATGAATGCAATACCCAATGAATTTGAGTTAAATCCTTTGCTATGGTTACCAACTTTACGCCAAACTCGTCCTTCATACACTTGTCCATCACAGTCAATAAGAAAATTATATCCAATATCGCTCCATCCTTTACTTTCAATATGATATGTTTGGATTAGACGAACACAACTTACATTTCCTGCTTGATTGATACACGATGAACTCACAGTATGACCTACAAGTTATTGTTAAAATTGTTAATACATTCCTATAACGTTTAAATACCAGGGATACAATGTGCTATTCTCCACAAAAATAGCGCTTATTTTTCAAATTTTTTTGTTCATTTGTACCTTATTAATTTGGTTTTTGAGAAAAAGTTCCACAAAGAAATTGTTAGAATATTTATAATGAACAACTTTTATTCAAGCTCGGTTTCGAAAACTGAATGAATAAGGCACAAATCATTCATAATATTTTGAAAAATGAGCGATAATTTTGTGGCCATGTGTAAATATATATATATATATATATTTATATAGTATCTGAAAATTGTGTAAGCCTAAATTAAAAATAATTTACTAGAGAGGAAACAAAAACATTCCACATTTATATTAATTAATAAAATACTTTACAAATCAGACAAAACTAATTAAAAAAAATTAGATTGAAACTGTTTTTTGCCACTCTTGTAAAATTTTTTAATTTGGAGTTACTTAATTTTCAAGTTTTGATGATGAATTGTATAATTATGTATCTTATTCTTTGCTGAAAACATTGTTGTAATGAAAATTATTAAGAATAATTTTTTTGATTCAACACACATTTTAATTATGAAAGTAAAATATTAAGAAAAATATTTAACAAATTAATATTTTTCTCCTTGCAAAAAGAAGGAGTTTTTTTTTTTTGAAAGTACAAAAAGAAAATAATATAGCTCGATTTATTTTTTTTCTTAAACAAAGTTTTTTTTTTAAGTCGAAAAATGATAATAAGATTAATAGATACTTTTGATTTAAAGTTTTTCTATTTAGAAAGAAAAAAATCAAAAATTGAAAAAAATTATTGCATATAATTTAATTTAAGAGAATCAAAAGTTATTTATACAAATTGAATGTTTTACAAAATAACATAAACAGATCACAAATAAATAATTTTGTAAAAACAAGACAATTTTTGTAAACAGACGTAAGCTAGCTTACAGTTATGAATGTATCATACAATTTGTGTATAGATTTTAAATTGACACTGGCCCGGTGCTTAAGTCTCTGCTTAAATATCAACCAAGCGGGGTATGACTATGGGTCAAACCCAGGGAGAGGTATAATTTTTAATTAATTTTATAAATAATCTGAACACTCCGACTACGTCCATGGGTGTTGATATACTAAAATATTCTAGAAGCCTCCATGCAAAAATATATTGTCAAAAACAAAATATTTATTCAAAAAAACAATAATATTCTAGAACGACCCATGGTGGGTATATAAACCGTGACCAGTGTCGATTCAAATCAGTTTTTAAATCGGCCATTGTGCGATTCGTTCAGAGTTTGAAATCGATCATTGTGCGATTAGTATAAAAGTTTAATATCAAGTATTGTCTGTTACTATCAAAGTTTAATATCGATTGTTGTTCAATTCAGATCAAAGTATAAGTTGGAATTTGTACAAGTAATTTGATCAAGTAATTCGAAATTTAACATTGTGTGAAAAAGAATTAAAATAATTGTTGAAAAAGAAATTGGATAATCATTTTTTTTTTTAAAGCAATAAAATCAGGTTTTTTTTTTGTTTCGTAAAAACTTGTGTTTAATTTAATTTTTTTTTCTTTCTTTTCTTTAAACAAAAACGTGCGTGTTGTTCCAATTACAAAATATTTAGTAATATCGTTTACTAATATATTTTTTTTTGTTTTGTCGAGTATCGGAATCATTGCAGGTTCGGGCAGCGCTCCTTTGAGGATAAAGAGAGCCAGGATACCGCGACAAGTGGCGACCGTGACAGGACCAGGAGACGTACGGAAGAAGAAAAGAATTACAATGGCAAGCCGCAGCATTCCCATGCCACGTCTGCGTGAGATGATGGAGGCCGAAGGGCTGGACAGCACTGGCACAAGAGAGGTCTTACAGGCAAGATGGGAGGAGCACCAATCTAGGCAACAAGGAACACCAACTTCAAGGACTCAAGGACCAGCCAACCCCACATCAGAACTACGTAGAAGTGTGGTTTCCGATCCGGAGGAGCCAGCTGCAGCAAGCATGGAGAAGATGCTCGCAGCATTGATGACAAAGCTCAACAACATGGACAAGACAATGGGCGAACGACTTCAAGAATCTAATGAAAAATTGGCCAACCAACTTCAAGAGTCTGAAGAAAGAGTGGACGAACGAATGAGTAGTCGACTTCAAGAGTCCGAAGAGAGGATGACAAATCGACTTCAGGAATCTGAAGAAAGAGTGGGCGAACAGACATTAAGTATAATGCAACAAGTCCAACAAGAGCTGAGAGAGGACTTGTCGGAGCGAATGGAGAACCTAAGAGAAGTGTGCGTACGACGTATCAGCCAAATAAGCACTGACGTCGAGACTGTGAAAGCTGACATCACGAACATCAAAACCGATGTCGCTGTAAACCGCACACAAATCGAAGGCATAGAAAGCAACGTAACCACACGACTTGATGGCATGGAAACGAAAATGAATGAACAATACAATAAAGTCGTGGATGACATCATACGGATCGAAGAGCGTCAGACACAACAACTGCGCGACATGCGCATTGATCCGCAAGAAGTGAATACAGTCATTCGCTCCGCCGCATTGGACACAACGACGCTTCTGTCCATCATGCCGGAGTTCAGTGGTAGACCGGCCGAAGATCCAGTAGTTTTTTTGAACAGAGCAACGGCATTACTACGACAAACGCATCTGCCCGTAGATTGTTGGATTGAGATGGTCACAAAAAAATTAACAGGACCAGCCAGAGATTGGGCATTGATGAATCGTGGGTTGGGCTACACCTTCGATGAGTGGAAATGGCAACTGGAGAGTTTCTTCAACAGTATAGGGAGGAAAGCCAAAGCCGAACTGGAATTGATGACAGTTTCCCAACCCACAGGATTGAAGACAGAAGCGTTCGTCAACATGAAGGTGCAGCTATTCAGAAGAGTGCACGCCGATAGGAACATTGATGACGTGGTGCCCATAATATTAAATTTACTACGCGACAACATACGTCCACTAGTAAAAATTTCGAATCCAAAGTCATTAGATGAGCTACGTATAACTGTTAGAACACTGGATGAAGAGCCAGCGAGGAATCGGCAAGAACCACCAGCAAGAGCACCACCACCACCACGTCTAAGCAGTCCAGGCACGTGCTTCGTATGCCACCAAGCGGGGCACATAAGTCGAAACTGTCCCAGAAGGGGACAACAAAATAGACCTGGGCCATCGGGAAACTAATTCCAGGATCAATGAAGGAGGAAATTGGTTCTGGGGTACACATTAACCTCCACAAAAACGCACAACATCGGCGTGAACACCAACAATTACCGGTTCATTTGACAACAATGGAGACCAAAAACTCACACCAGAATGGGCCAATTGTGGAAGTTGATGTGCGTGGAAGATCAATATTGGCACTGATCGATAGTCAAGCATCACACAATTTTATCAGCGAAGAATTGGCAAGAAGTATTGGAAAATGGCACCCTGTCAGAGATAGTGCAGGGAGTGGAGCCACAAGCAATAATACTTTCAGAATTCTTGGAAAAATGTGCATGGATGTGATGATATCAAGAATGAAGTTCAATGTTGAAGTAATGGTTGTACCTGGCCTACGGAATCATTTAATACTTGGTCACGAATTTTTAACAAAAAATGGTGTGAGCATCGATTACCGGAGTGGTATAATTTACTTGGGGTGTGATAAGAGAGTCCGCATTGCATGGAGAAAACCAGATGGAGCCCATAGAGAAGTGGCAACAATTAACAACGCATTGGGCGAGTTACAAATTAAACTCCTTGAGAACCAAGAGCAGTTAAAAGATGTCATTCGGCGACATCCCAGCGTTTTCGGCAAAGTTGGAAGGACAAAAACGATCACACACAAGATCGAGATTACGAAGAATTCCCCCATTAAATTACGACCATACCCGTACAATAATGAAAAGCAACGGGTATTAGAAGAGATGATTGAAGAGATGGAAGGCGATGGCATTATAGAACCATCCACATCGCCTTGGGCCGCACCCGTCGTATTGCCGAAGAAGAAAGATGGTACTTTTCGATTGTGTGTCGATTACAGAAAATTGAACGATATCACAAAGAGCAATGCGTTTCCGATTCCAGATCTGCAAGAGATGTTGAGAAAAGTCAATGGAGCAAAAATATTTTCTACATTGGATCTACAGACTGGTTATTGGCAAATTGAGATGGAGCCACAATCGAAAGAATACACAGCATTTACCACCCCAAGAGGTCTCTATCAATTTCGCGTCATGCCGTTTGGATTGAAGAATGCGCCAGCTACGTTCCAGAGTTTAATGAACGAAGTTTTATCTGGATACATCGAAGATTTCTGTCAAGTTTACCTGGATGACATATTAATCTACAGTCGATCAGTCAAGGAACATTTACATCACCTGGATCTTGTACTTGAAAGACTTGAACAACATGGATTAACTTGTAAACCAAGCAAATGTGTCATTGGCAGCAACAAAGTCAAATACCTGGGACATATATTGAGCGAAGATGGCATTGACAGAGAGGAAGAGAAGAACGAAGCTATCAGCAATCACCCTGTACCAAGAACAAGAAGACAACTACGACAATTTTTGGGATTATGTGGTTGGTACAGGAGCTTCGTGAAAAACTACGAAGATATAGCTGCACCTCTAAGCGAAATGCTCAAGAAGAACATAAAGTGGCGCTGGCTAACATTGCATCAGAAGGCGTTCGAAAATCTGAAATCATCAATTGTGAATGCACCGAAACTAGCACATCCAGATTTTAAGAAGACGTTTTGTTTAAATACGGATGCTAGTGACGTCGGATTGGGTGCAATATTATTTCAAATGGAAGACGATGGCAAGACAAGACGAATAATAAACTACGCCAGCAAGAAACTGGGACCCACAGAAAGAAAGTACGCCACGACAGAAAAGGAATGTCTCTCGATAATCTGGGCATTGAGGAAGTTTCGAGGATATCTTGAAGGAAGACATTTTAAATTATACACAGATCATGCAGCGCTCCAATGGCTGAACAAAACTAAAGATAGTCGAGCAAAATTGACAAGATGGGCATTAGCATTGGGAGCCTATGATTACGAAATAATTCACGTCCCCGGAAAAGATAATCAAGCCGCCGACTCCTTGTCCAGACAACCACAGGGCAAGGCTGAAGATGAAGAAGTGGAGGACATTCCAGAGTGGGTGATTGAAAAGAGGGCAAAAACACCAATAACCCTCAACGTAATTGAAGTGGAAACACCCACACTCGACGATATTAGACGATGGCAGGATGATGATCGTGATGTGACTGCCATCAGAAGATACATCGTAGATCACAATAGTCCACTGAGAAGCAATCTACGTCGACGAGTGGACAGAACACGAGCTAATTACACCGTAGCTGACGGGATCCTCTGGTACCATAGTCAACAGATGGTACAAGAAGTGCCAGTGGTTCCCGAAGAACGCCGACTTGGTTTTCTGAGAAGATATCACGATAGTGATGAAGCAGCACACCCTGGATGGAGAGAAACGTATCGTCAGATCCGTAACCGTGTGTATTGGTATGGGATGCAAGATGACATACGCAGATATGTAAAAGGGTGTGACACGTGTGCTAGAGTAAAGCCACTGAATAAGAAACCAAGTACAGCAATGAGAAGTCGAAGACCTACTTCACCATGGGAGGTAGTCAGCATCGACTTGATGGGTCCATACCCACGCACATCACGTGGAAAAACAAATATATTGGTTGTGACGGATCTTTTCACTAGATGGATCGAAGCATTTCCATTAGGGGCCACGTCGACCTCGAAGATAGCCCAAGTACTGAAAGACGAAGTATTTAGTCGTTATGGATATCCAAGAGCAGTACTAAGTGATAATGGTCCCCAGTTCAGATCAAAAGAATGGAAAGCAGTGAACAGAGATTGGAACACAGAGATATGGACAACACCAATATATCATCCAAGAGCCAACCCCACGGAAAGACAGAACCAGGAGTTGAAGAAGTTGTTACGATTACATTTGTTGGATCAAGAACATAAAAACTGGGATCAACAACTGCACAAATCATTATTTGCAATACGCAACAGAGCAAACCGAACAACTGGTTTTTCGCCCGCCAAATTGTTACTGGGGGCTGAAATGAAGAAGCCTGGGGATTGGCAAATAATAGTCGAAGAAGAGCCTCAAGATATTGAAGAATGGGCCAATGAGAGAGGCCAGGAACGTAAAGAAACTGAAGAGAGAGCTCGGCAAACAATATTGGCCAATGCCGAAGAGAACGACCAAGTGGAAACAGGACTCAGTTATCAACCAGGAGAGTCCGTCTGGATGCGCAATCAAGTGCTCAGCAGTAAGGTGGAGGGTGTCCATAGTGGATTGGCACCAAAATGGAAAGGGCCTTACAGAGTGCTGAGGAGTTTACCAGCTGGAATATATGTTGTGGATACAGTGCCTCCCACGAAAATACATGGAGGTCTCTTGAAGCCGGCCAGTGCAAGGACCGCCGCCAATGGGAATCTGGGAAGATTGAGTGTGGGGAACGAGGTGTTCGGCCAACTACTTCCAGATCGATTGGGGGGTCAGAGGCATGGAGGTGATGGAAGACGACGGGATGTACCAAGTGTGGACGAGCCAGAGGCCAGAGCATTAGAGCCAGGGTACAACTTGCGGCCCAGACGACCGGCAATCAACACCAGGCGCCATTGAAGAGTGAAGAACTGATGTGTACGTACAGTTTTAAGTTATGCTAGCTAGCTAAATGTACTAATACAATTGAAATAATTCAAATAGTTCTAAGTCAAAAATTGGTCGACCAAATATAATAAGCAAATTAGAAAATGTGTGTTGGAATCTAGAGGGGGAGATTTTGTTGTAATGAAAATTATTAAGAATAATTTTTTTGATTCAACACACATTTTAATTATGAAAGTAAAATATTAAGAAAAATATTTAACAAATTAATATTTTTCTCCTTGCAAAAAGAAGGAGTTTTTTTTTTTTGAAAGTACAAAAAGAAAATAATATAGCTCGATTTATTTTTTTTCTTAAACAAAGTTTTTTTTTTAAGTCGAAAAATGATAATAAGATTAATAGATACTTTTGATTTAAAGTTTTTCTATTTAGAAAGAAAAAAATCAAAAATTGAAAAAAATTATTGCATATAATTTAATTTAAGAGAATCAAAAGTTATTTATACAAATTGAATGTTTTACAAAATAACATAAACAGATCACAAATAAATAATTTTGTAAAAACAAGACAATTTTTGTAAACAGACGTAAGCTAGCTTACAGTTATGAATGTATCATACAATTTGTGTATAGATTTTAAATTGACACTGGCCCGGTGCTTAAGTCTCTGCTTAAATATCAACCAAGCGGGGTATGACTATGGGTCAAACCCAGGGAGAGGTATAATTTTTAATTAATTTTATAAATAATCTGAACACTCCGACTACGTCCATGGGTGTTGATATACTAAAATATTCTAGAAGCCTCCATGCAAAAATATATTGTCAAAAACAAAATATTTATTCAAAAAAACAATAATATTCTAGAACGACCCATGGTGGGTATATAAACCGTGACCAGTGTCGATTCAAATCAGTTTTTAAATCGGCCATTGTGCGATTCGTTCAGAGTTTGAAATCGATCATTGTGCGATTAGTATAAAAGTTTAATATCAAGTATTGTCTGTTACTATCAAAGTTTAATATCGATTGTTGTTCAATTCAGATCAAAGTATAAGTTGGAATTTGTACAAGTAATTTGATCAAGTAATTCGAAATTTAACATTGTGTGAAAAAGAATTAAAATAATTGTTGAAAAAGAAATTGGATAATCATTTTTTTTTTAAAGCAATAAAATCAGGTTTTTTTTTTGTTTCGTAAAAACTTGTGTTTAATTTAATTTTTTTTTCTTTCTTTTCTTTAAACAAAAACGTGCGTGTTGTTCCAATTACAAAATATTTAGTAATATCGTTTACTAATATATTTTTTTTTGTTTTGTCGAGTATCGGAATCATTGCAGGTTCGGGCAGCGCTCCTTTGAGGATAAAGAGAGCCAGGATACCGCGACAACATAATATATTTACGTACAGATTATTATTAATTTTGCAGCTGTATCAATTCTAAATATTTCTTCAGAGGCCGGTTTAGCTAGCCACAAATCTCGATACACCATTGGAATTGTTTTAGGCGTTTCTTTAAAAAAGTATGAATTAAAAAAATTAATTAAAAAACAGGTAGTTAAGTAGATTGTTTAATTCTTTTACTAAAAATTTTTTAGTAACTAGATATATATATATACCAAGGTAATGATGAGTGCACAAAATTTTTTTTGGATCATTGTTGGTGATAAGCATTTTTAACCCGACTTCAAAAAAGGAGGATGGTTCTCAATTCGTCTGTATTTTTTTTTTTTTTTTTTTTTTTTTTTTTTTTTTTATGTTTGTTACCTCAGAACTCCGTCATTTATGAACCGATTTTGAATTTTTTTTTTTTGTTTTAAAGGGTTTGATTCCCGATTGGTCCCATTGTCACCAAATCGCATTCTGATGAGGGGATCTCCGGGAAATTGAGGAAAATCCTCATTTTATATGTGATAACCGATTTCTGCGGAATTTTTTTTTTTTTTTGAAAGGGTATACTCATTCATAATGGGAAAATAAAAAAATTTTTTTAAAAACCGACTTCAAAAAAATTTTTTACAAAAAAAAAAAAACCGACCCCAAAAAAAAAAATTTTTACAAAAAAAAAACAAAATGCTTGTAAAAAAAACTGAAAATCTGTTATAAAAAAATGCACTAAAAATTACAAAAAAAAAAAAAACGGGTAAAAAAAAATGTGTTATAAAAAAATTCACTAAAAATTAGTTGGTCGTTTAGTAGGTCTACCCATATTTAGACAAATAAAATCAGTTATAGAACTTCAAAGTCACTAAAAAGCAAGAAATAAAACTTATTTTGACAAAATGGAAACCCGACTTACAAAAGATGCACTAAAAAGTAAAAAAATAATTGCATATTCTTGTGCCAATTTTAGTTCACCAAAGCAAAAATTTTAAAATATATATGTACAATTATTTTTATTTTTGGAGGCGGTGTCCAAAAGTTATGTGAATTTCTCTATGTTGACACCGCCTCCAAAAATAACAATAATTGTACATATATATTTAAAAATTTTTGCTTTGGTGAACTAAAATTGGCACAAGAATATGCAATTATTTTTTTACTTTTTAGTGCATCTTTTGTTAAGTCGGGTTTCCATTTTGTCAAAATAAGTTTTATGTTTCGACGAGACTTTGGGCACACTAGAATAGACAAACTTATAATAGAAGTGAATAGACGTGAAAAAGTACGTAAATATTTTGTATATTTTAAAGGTTTTTTTCGTGAAATTTACAGCTTTTTTTGATTTTTTCAACCATTTCAACATCCATGAATTAAAAAACCATAAAAAAATCCAATCATTTTTAGCAAACGGTAACATTCGTTTCTAACTTGTTCATCAGTGTGTTGGGTCAGGAAACATAGACATATTAGCTCGAGTTTCTAATTTATCCACCAGAGAGCATATTCAAGTGGTAGAGTAACCAACACAAAACCGACGCACCTGTGGCGTTGCACAATACTTTCGCCTTTAGCCGAACATGTGTTCATTAATTATTCACTTTATAAAAGGCTGATATCAATTCGAAATATTTTTTTTAATGTTATGTACTTTATCCTTATATCTCCGGTATTTCTAAACCAATTTAGAAAAGTATTTTTTATTAATAAAGGCATGCATTCAGAGTAGTCCCATAGAAATTTAACCAACTTCAAACAAATAAGGAGAAAGTTCTCAATTCGAAAATTAAAAAAAATATATTTTTCTCATATCTCCGTTATTTCAATCTAGTTTAGATTATACTTTTTTTTACAAATACAAATAAATTAATACAACGTAGTCGTTCTGGACTAAAAATTTCAGAACCTTTAATAAATTTTCCGTATTTTACATCGAGAGGGTATGTATATAGTGCATTATAGTCTTCTTATATACGCGCATATCATGAAAAACCCATTAGTATTACAATACTTTTCTAAATATTAGACCAATTAAAAAATTGTTTTCTTTTATTAGAAATTGTATTGAAATAATTTTAAATCGCTATGGGGTAATTTGCATCATGTCGTATAGAATTTAGCCACCAAATTGCATTCCAACCCGAGTTTTTTGTTTTCCTTATATCGCATATAGAATATGTACAAAAATTTTGAAGTCGATCAAAGGAATTTTAGAAATTTTCCAAAATATAGCTTACCAAAAGGCCTAAAAACATGCAGTTCTTGCTTGATATCGGTGGTGTATTCAACTTTATTGACATTATAATTAATATTAATGGGCCCAGTAACGTATGTAATATTGCCCAGATGAATTTGACTTGAGCTGTCAATGTTAACATCACCAAAGGTGTATCCACTAAATTCAGTATTGCCATTAAAAATTGTTTTTAATATATTCGTAGCTAAATCAACATCATGCCCATTAATACTACAATTATTCAACTTATTTGTAATTTGTATGTCACTTTTTTCTAATCGAATATCATTCATATTCATTGTCATATTAGATAATTGTTTTGTTTCATGGATTGTCATTTCATTTGTTTGATTTATCAACTTTTTTGATAAGGCATCATTTCGCACACATACTAGTTTTTCATTATTTATATTTTCCTCAATTTCTTTTTTACGTTCCTCAAGTTTCTCTAACTGCTGTAATATTATTGTTTCACTTAAATTTGTTTCAACGTTAACTGTCCCTGTAGTTTCGTGTTCAATACTTATTGTATTCCCTGACCCAGCCATTATTTTCACAAACTTTGACTCAAATTAATAACACACTTGTTCATTTTTTAGTTGATAATAATTTATCAGTAAAATTTTCTAAAACTGTACATGCTCATTTCCAGGAAAATTTTCAATTTCAATATTTAGACAACATTTTAGAATATTTTATAATCAATCGTTTTTACATGCTGTTGTAAATAATCTTGAGAAACATTCAAATATATCAAATACTGAGACTGCAGTTCACATGCACTTATGCCGCAAACCATAACCTTGATATATTTTTTGATAATTTGATAGTTTTAAAAAAATCCACAAAAGCAGGAATACACATATAGTTTTGAACAATTTCACAATATAGTTTTATCAGTAATATAATGTAGAAAGCTAAACATATGCATATTTTTATATTTACGTTCATAGGTAAGTTTAAGCGGCAAATAAATTTATAATGTTTAGGTCCAGTGGCGGGGCAAGACCAAAATTCTGATTTTGGCAAGATAATTTTTGCGAAGCTCTCTGGTAGCACAAGAGAACGGATTTTATATTGAGAAAAACTTTTTTTAAACTGTCAAATTTATGTTTATTTAATTTGCCATACGTAAGGTTAAGCGACAATTTTGTAATATTATGGTCTTAAGGTAATACGGCGAAATTTTAGTAGCCGTTAAGTCAGCAATTAAATAAAACTATTTAAATATTTATGTACAATAACAATGGATATAAATAGACGCTAGTTTACAGAAAAAATTTAAAAAATTTGTACAATAAATTTAATAAAATGTTTAAAAAAAGTTTAATCGCATAATCTATTGAGGACTCACCTGTGGGCAGGGCTAAAAAAACATGTTTATTGTGTGCAACCGAAAGAGTAATCCTTTATGTGTGTTTTTATTTATGTCAAATAATTATTCTTTTCTAAATTTTGACAGTATTGACAAATCATTTATTTTCAAAATTTTGTCAGAAAATCACAGTTGACTTTGGTAGAAAAATTTTTGGTATCTTCGAAAAACGCATATTTTTCTTGATTTAAACAAAAATCTGAAAAAGTGAGGTTTTTTGCGTTTTTCGTGAAGTTAACTTCCAACAAGGCCGTAAACTTGAAATTCGAATTCAGCACCCCAAAAAACATGTAGAACTGCTGAGAAAAAAACTTCCGCAATTTTGATACCGTGGGAAAACCACCATTTAACTAGGCTAAAAGAAAAAAACAAAAGTATAATTTTGAAAGTCTTATATGTATTTTAAAATAATAATATGTTTAGTTTTTCACATAAAACATTAATGAATTCATTAAACATTAACTACAAACACAAAATAGCATTAATATAATTGTGATACAACAGTGGTTTATTTTTTTATAATATTTATTTATTTATTATTAAAATAATCGTTTTTGTTTTATCCTAATTGTATTTCTAAGAATTAACCATCACAGGTTTGTGTTTTGTTGTAAAATGATAATAACATTGTTTTTAATTATAATAAAATCATATTTTTTTATTATTTATATAATAAGAATACTTCAGTTTTGATAAAAATATTTTTTATTTTACACAATTTATTTAATATATTTTTAATTATTAATATTTATTTATTTTTGTTAATTATAATTTGATCCTAAATAACTAGTTTATTGTAATTATACTTTATACAATATTTTTTATATTTAAATATACATTAAAATCGATTTATTTATTTTACTATGGACGGAATGAAAACTAAACAAGAGGATTTTATTTTGAATTTAATGATATCACTCGAGTAAATGTAAAAATTTAATAAGCATATTTTTCAAAAATAGACATTTAAAAAAAATTTTTTTCAAATGATAAATTCTATATGTAAAGGCAGCTGCTGTATGATGATAATATTTATAATGATAATCGGTTAATGATATCCTTTATATTTAACTTTTAGTAGCTTTACTGCATGTCGATTGTTCAACTCAATCTGAATAAAGAAATATTTTAACTAAAAAAAGTAAAAAAAAGCATATATGTGTTTTTCAAATCAATAATTTATGAATAAAAATCAATTTAAATTTAAAAATTAGTAAAAACAATTATATGATTTCGTTCAGGACATTTTTTTGTGATCATCCCATTGATTTCCACTGGATTCGCATAGAAGTGGAGTTGTGTACAGTTATTTAAAGTGATTACAAAGAAGTAAGAAAATATTCGTTTTCACCGTGATATCCAAGTATTTCTTAGTTCTCTAAGAAAGACCTAATGGTTAAAAATTATATATATTTTAAATAACTTATAGTTGTATAGATGTATAAATATTATAAAATTTTATCTATTTTTATAAATACAACTGTCAGAATTTTCAAAACTTACTTTATGTCACAGATAACAATTGTTTTTACATTGCTGCCAAATTTTTCATGTCTTTAATTTTACTGATTTAAGAATTCACATAAACATGATCGCTAATGTAAACAAAATGTAAGTACATCTGAAAGTTAAGCATTACTTGACAAAGTAGTAGTTAAAATCAAACAGTGCTATTAGCTGTTACAATTTGAGCATAGCAAACTCAACATGCAGTTAATCTACTTAAGTTATATTTTTAAAATTTTGAGTGGTGTGTGTATGCCTCCACACGATTTAGTACTTAAAACCACATACTAAAACGTATGAATTCTGGACTAAATTTTATTCTTGTATTTATACATGGTGTTTTTAATTATTTCTCGTATAGGCAAGACTACACGCAAGTATGTGAATACCTGCGTATAAATAATATATAAAGTGATTGGTTAAGAAGGAACTTAAAATTTGCTAGTTTTTGTATTTCAGGAAGTACACTCCCGGGATTATTATTATTACTAATTTGTAAAAATTTTATAAAATTACATTTTTAGAATTCTTTAATTAAATTTAAGAACTGTTTAAATACTTAAAAAACCATCAGGAAGTTTCATCATATTTGGGTTTGATTGACAGATTTAAACAAAAAAAAAAAAAGAAGTTATTTATAAAATAAATTTAGAAATGAAAACATTCTAAATAACCTTTTACCGGTTATACACGGTGATGTAATTTATACAAATTTGTTTAAAACTGAATACAAACAAAATGTAAATAATATAGATATAGAGTTTTTTATTTTGATTTTCGAAGGATATGTCCGCATTCTTGACCTTGAATTTTATTTCTCATGTATAAAAGATTATTAACTATAGTGCATTTAAAGAAATACAAGAATAAAAATTATACGAAAATGTTCAAATATTTTTTTTTTAAATATTTGATATCTTAAAAAGTTAAGTTGTTCGTTTCTTTTATAATTTACGCCATCAATTTCATATAAATTAACTTAAATGAGTATTATTTGTTAACCCGACTTCAAAAAGGAGGATGGTTCTCAATTCGTCTGTATTTTTTTTTTCGAATAAAAGTTTTTTGTTTTGTTTTTGTTAACTGCAATAAAACTGCAGTTTATTTAGAATCAATTTTAAAATATATTTAAATAAATTCATCACAACTGCTTTTTTTAAAGAATAATTAAATCAAATGTAAAACACTATTTTGTAGATACATTGTTTAATAGTCGTATAATAATGGTGTGCATACAATTTTAAACGATGCATTCAAATAGGTTTGTAAATACCAACTATAATAGTTCTATAATATAGAAAGATTTAAAATAATTTGTCTACGAAAATGTCTTTTTTTTCTTCTTTTTTTTTTAAAGAAATCAAATAATAATATAAATAAATATCTTGGCATTTTTTATTTTTGTAAATAATATTATAATAATATGTTCATTTTTTCAATTTTCTAAAATACAATTCACCAATTTTTCCATTTTTTGTTTTTTGTTTTTTTCTAGGTAATAAAATTCTAGATGCTAAAGAAGACACAAAAATTCAATTTGCTATATTACAAATTAGTATTTAAACAATAACAAATATTTTGTTCACTTTCTATAATATTTTTAGTAATATTTAGTTTGCTTTTGATAATTTTTTTTCCTATTACGGTATTTTTGAAATACGTATTTTCCATCCACGATTTTTTTTTTCAAATTAATCAAAATTTAATATTTGCTGTTGTTGTGGTTGTTTTGCTTTCCAATCGGTATTTGATGTATTTATTTATATTCATATATTCATTTGAATATACAATATAATTGATTGAAATTTCAGCTAAATTTTACTCGAATAATTTGCAAATCAATTATCCTCGAATCTGAAAATGAGAAAATAGGTTATTAATATTTATATAATTAAAATTTAATTATAGTTTACTTAAATTTAAAAAAAATTTTTTTTACGCTTACAACTCTCTGTTAGAGTGTATTCGTTTCGGATGTTTACTGCACGCTTTAAGCGCAAGTCAAAGTAAGTAAACACTAGTCGTTTCCGTTGGTATAATATAACTGAAAAGCAACCATACTAACAACGAATATAAATAGTTGCTA
The DNA here is from genome assembly GCA_963920215.1 of Nineta flava. Taxonomy (NCBI): domain Eukaryota; kingdom Metazoa; phylum Arthropoda; class Insecta; order Neuroptera; family Chrysopidae; genus Nineta; species Nineta flava. Next base: position 92,862,886 of record OY986041.1, read on the forward strand.
TTTTACAAAAAAAATTGAAAAAATATGTAAATAGTAAATAAACAAACGACATCAAAAGATAGTGAAAGATCATATGCATTACACTACCATAACATCTCAGACAGCTCAGTTGGTAGAGCATTGGTCTAGACTACCAGAGGTCGTGGATTCGATCCCCATTCTAGATATGTATGATTTTTCATATCAAGCAGTAGATGACTAAGAATATTTTATACACCCTTGTATCGGTACGAAGGTATACGCGTATACGGCGTATAATAACTAAAAAAAAGTCGATAATAAATATAATCTAAGAATAAATGATAATGAAATCGAGGTTACTAATTATCATAGTATTTACTATTATGATAATATACAATAAATATTATTTATTAAGGTAAAATGCCTATATAATAATATTTTGTTATGAAAATTGTAGGTTTGAGGATGCTCCCTTCAAATTCACCTTGATCACACATCACATTTGAATCTGCAAAATTACGTTAAGTATATATATCTATATGTCGGTATTTAAAAAAAAAATAAAAATTATAATTAAGTATGATGATGTTCAGAGATCCTATCATACGCGTACATAATATTTAACTGAATAAATTATAATTTGTATATAATTATATGAAGAAAAATATCTATCTACTACATTGAACATTAAATTTATTGTGAATTATTTATTAAGGTGATTAATTTTGTTATTGAATTTTTTTTTTAGTTCGAAGAAAAATTTTATTTCCGTTGACACGAAAATTACTAATTATTGTCCTATATGGTGGTGTTTCGAGTGAGTATGCAAACTTATGACATAATTTAATACCGAGCATTTTATTAAGGGGTGGATATAAAAAATCAGATTTAACCTTTTGTTTGTCATTTTATTCAGGTAGGATTGCCAACTCAAATTAAAAACAAAACATTGTTTCGAAAACCGAATTTATCCATACATGAACTGTAAACTTATGAAGAAAAGGGGCCTAGTTATGAAGCCTTCAAATATAACAATGTAATAATAATAGCCGTACAAAGTTAAATTCTTCTTTTTTTTTTGAATTTAAAAATGTATTATTATAACTCAAACACAATCAGTTGTATAAAGAACACTCTTTTTCGTTTTCTTAGATCAGCTAATATTATTAACACTTTTTTTAAATTTTCTTTCTCTAATATTATTATTTACAATAGACTTTATAAGTGACCTCCTCCTCTTTATTTCAAAATTTTGCATTATATATATATATATATATATACTATATTTAGTATATATATATATATATATACTAGCGAGACACTGGCAAAAATTTACAACACCGTATAATTAGTTGAGCATTTATATTTTCTGTTACAAAGAATCAGTGTCTGTAAGCATTTTAGAGGCTAAATCTAATCGGAATGAAATTTGATATATTTTCTGTATTTGAAATACCAACTTCGTTAACGAACAAAATCAGGTACGAGGGAGGAGAATGAGAAAGGGTGATAAGAGGGATGTGAAACATAAAATACAGATTTTCTCTTGAAATTTCAATATTACAATTCTTATAATAATTGATATTACTAATATTGCCATAGTTACTTAGCTCGTACGTGACGAACTTTTCATTTCAAAACGTACGTGATATTATAAAGAATATATGTGCACAAACATTTTTTCATATCACTGGTAGGTATATAATCGTATCTATATCTGTGTTTATTACAAAGTATGATTTTGATATATATGTAATACAAGCTGTGCCTCGCGGTTTCACCCGCGCGTTAAATTTTAATTGAAATTTTTTTATATAGTATATAATCTTTCTCAATAAACCAATAAACGGCCTATACAGCGCAAAAGAACTTTTTCAAAATGGTCCGGGATTTCCTAAGATTAGCGCGTTCAAACATACAAACTCACAAGCTTTATACTATTAGTATAGATATATCAAAATTTTACAATTTCATTATATTTAAAAATAACTATTACATACTCCTATTATTGAAATAAAATAAGTTTTTTTTTTTCAATTTGAAGTGACAGATCACTGACCTGAAATTTGAAATTAAATGGATATAATTAATGAAATATTAAAGAAGTAATACCTAGTTATTTTTCCATTATTGCCTACAAATATAAATAAGATTAAGAACAAAAGATTAACATTTGTCCATGACCTCTAAAAATAAAATAAAAAACCATATATTTATTTATTGTTAATTTAAAAATAGTATAAAAAATAAAATTGAAAACTCTTTTAGCGTGGGAAATTTAAACAATTAATTTTCATAATGAAGTGTATCCTTGAATAAAACTATCAATAATTTTATAGAAAAAAATTATATAACAATAAATATTTAAAAAAAATTTATTTAAAATTATTATTTATTAATTAATAGGTGTTAAATATAATTTCTTTTTATTTTACTTTCATTTCACTGTTAATTAATTAAATTTAAAATAAATTTTTTTTTCTTGTCATTTAAGAGGAAATCTAAGAAATTAGGCAATTTATCATGATTATTTAATTATCTATCAGCAGTGTTCCGTGACTTTGTCTCAATGAATGTATACTTGATGGTTTTTATGACCATATTTCTGGTACACACTTCACGATGTATGCTTTGCTATCGAAAATCTTACCAACCTCCAGTTTTGAAGATTGGCGTAATTATAACTCGGGTAATTTTACAAGTATCCAACTTCAAATATAGTGTTTTGGAAATAGGATATCTTCTAATAAAAGATTATATATATTTTTTTGTTTTATTATATTTGTTATGATTTGAATTCGTTTTGGAAAAACGACATGCATCTCCGTCGATTGGTTTGTACTATGGGCCACAAAAGTCGTCTTCTTTTTTCAAAATTGTATATTATGTGCATTATTCATTCGGTTATTGGGAAAATGAAGATACAATTTTGTAAAAAGATCACGACTTTTGTGGCCCATAGTCTATATGTACACTCCCGTGCATAAAAATTGAAGCATTTAAAATATTCTAAGCGTTATTGTATGAAATATACATATATTTACTAATGAATAGACACTTAGAATATGACTTACTGGTGGTTCAATTTTTATAAACGGGAGTGCACGCTACAAGTCGCAATTATTGACCGATTGTGATGACTCTTTCTTTTATCGATTCGATATCTCTCAGAAGAGAACGTAATTGATTATCATAATCCACTTAATTCCATAATTCATTTTAATATTAAAATTAATTTACAATTAAATGACTTCCATAATTCATTAAAAAAGATGAAAGAAATTAAAGAAACAATTCATTTATATTATCGAATAGATATCCAAGAATAAAGGAAATGGAAAACAATTTAAACAACGAACTAAATTATACATACAATTTTGATTATTTTCGTTATTTCAATCATAAACGATTTTTTTTTTATAGATAACCAAACTCGTGACCAAAGTCGTTTTAGAAATATAGCAAATTATATTGTAGATAATCACTAAAAACTGTATACGGATGTACTTTTGTCGGCATGATTTAGAAAAGAAAAAATTACCCAATGTGTACATTTCAAAAAAAAAAAAAAACTATCCAAAGTAATTTAAACTACAAGAAGTTAAATTAAGGTATTCTACCGGTAAAACTGATTTTAAATACAAAAATAATAATTGAAAACCTTCAAACTAAAATACAAGACACATTTTTTGTCGTAATATTAATAATAATAATAATGATAATGAAAACAAAAATAAATTAATAATACGTCTGTGTATGGAATTGCTATGACGTAAGTAAATTAATATTATTAATTACTTCCACATAGAAATGAATATAAGTGAGCAACAGAAGATATTTATTTAAAAAAATATAACCTAAAGAACTGAAACATGCTGGGTATATTATTGTACTCACTGTGATTGCTACAACTTATACGGAAATGTCAAGTGATCTTCATAACATTTAAAACGTACTAGAGGAAAGTGGGTCGCAACTAAATAAATGTACTACATGAAATATACTTTGTTGGATTCTGTCAGATACTGTAAACCAGACCAAATAATAATAATGAATGGAAACCGAAAAGCTCACAGACACATCTTAATGAGATAGTCCACTCGAAAATTTTAATCCCTAATAATCAATGTATAATAAATGAACCGTATTTCTTAAACTGATACCATTTCATTGCAAGTTACATATTGTTAAAATTTTTACAGTCAGCCTGGGCCGTTTGGTTTCGAAAAAAATGTTTCGAGAAAAAGTTGTTCTTTGTAGAAATACTAACAAATTTGGTTCTAAACAGTATATTAGAAAATCTAATGTATTCGGTACAAATCGACTATAAAAATTTGAATAATGTACTTACAACATATTTCATAAGTGATTTCCTACAATTGAATCCGTTTTATTAGATATCATTGACATTTCGAACGAAAGTTATGTGTAACAAAATTATGTAATATGTAACTTTACCGAATCAGTTTTACCGAAAACTTTACTGTTTTACGATAACAATATTTTTTAATTGTTTTTTTTTTTTTTTGTAAACTAGTGTCTATTTATTCCTTGTTAGTATGGTTGCCTTTCGGTTATATAATACCAATGGAAATGACTAGCGTTAACTTAATTTGATATTTAAGAAATATGTCTGAACATTGATCACATCAAATACTTGATATGAAGAATCATGCACATCTAGAATGGGATCTTACACTTTAAAACCTTCCTGTTCTCCTTGATTAAATAATTGTGATAAAAAAAGAAACGAAGTTAATAAACGCAATGCTTCATATTAGATATTTAACGGCTTATTACTTAAAGCAGTATATATTCAAAATATGATCTATCATAAGTCTGATTTCCCCTACATTCTTGGCAAATAAAATGAGTATACGATAGCATTTCAAAAAGAGGTGATCCCTACTCATAATGGAGACTCATAAAATTGTATCCTTCTTTAAATCTTTGGTAAATATTGTTAGTCAATATAATTTATTACTAAATAAATTATAGCATTTAATTAATAGTTTTAATAAATTATATTTTTTTCTTAACAAGTAGTTTATAGCATTGAATCAAAATTGTTGTTAAAATTAATATTTCAAGGGCGATTTGTCTATGTTATTTTTATACAGAATGGAAATCATAGCTATGAATGATATATACCTATTGCGTATTTGTTCTATAATTTTGATACTTATGGATAGATGAGGACTCTTTCTCAAGGCGCATCTTTTTCTAGAATCCGAAAGCAGCCTATGTCCGTTTGAAACTAATTTACGGTATAAATATACCTCCAACGGACAACCATTTTTTTTGTAGGTGGTAAACTTATCCATATCATACTTCTAAACAACTTCTGTTGGCACCAAGTTTTCGAATGTCGAATAGATGAAGGTACATCCATACTATGTCGAATAAGAAAATTAACAGGTCGATTGCAAAGGCAAACCAAATCTACCCAATGAGTTTGGTCGACAATGGGCTTATTTTGTGGATTTGTATCGAGAACTCTCAACTATGGACCTGTATAGTTGAGAAAGTGGAATTTGAGGTATGATTCGTTGAAGGAAATTTCAGATGTATTTGCCGTAGAAATTGTGAGCCCATGCTCAACTAAGTATGAATTAAGGAGAAGGCTATCAGTAAAAGTCGAACGGGAACATCATTATTAACATACATGATGTACGGAAACGGTTTACGTACACCTAATTTTAAGATAGGGAAATTTTTCTATACATTTCTTTCAATAACTAATATCTCATAAAGTTGAACATGACAAATTAAAATTTTTTTAAAAGACCAAATACTTTTTAAAAAGATAATCCATCAACAATATTGAATAATTACTGTCTACCCAAGTCTTGCATATAGTTCAGCATAATATAATAAATATGTTTATTTATACTATATGTTATACTTTTTGTATTATGTGTTGTAGAATTATTCTTTTTGCATTGAGTGTCACGAGTGAAATACCTTAATTACTACATATTTCAAATCACAAACCACAGCGACAAAAACTAATTGGTTTAGTTGAGTTCAATTAAGTAGAACAAATTTAAAATTTATTAACATAATGAAGCAGAACAAATTAAACTATTTTAATGCTACAATTGTTTTGTGAAATTTATCATAATACAACAGACAAGTTTCATATTAGTGCAACAAAAAAAAAACACTTATCTGACGAAATATTTTTTGAAATACCGACTACCAAAAACCTATAATTATAAAATGTACATAAATTTAACATTCATATTAGTACCAGTAAGTTTAATGAGCGCAAGAAAATCTGCCAAAAACATTAAGTATGTTAAAAATGACTTTTAACTCGAATTATAAATGACGCAGGTTATAAATGACTTATAACCGGACCTCCAGCCATGACGGTTCGAGTTCCGGCTCCACTCATGTTTGACCAATTTAAAATATTGCGTATATTATATTCTATGTTACAATAGTTATTTTTAAAGAAATGTTATGTATCGCACTTTGAAAATTAGAAAACTAATTTTTCATTATTTCTAGGCACTCCTAAGTACCGATTGAAATGCAATTAGGTAGTGGCATTTAATGCTCTATTTTCTCTAAGCTTACTTGCAAACGTAATTTTACTTGATCATCACAAACGTTAAATCATTTTAATTTAAAAAAACTTACCCTTAAAAAAAGCATATTTATATATTTATAGATAAAATTTGTATGCACATATAACGCGTCTTGACTGTATGATACTGATCTCTCGAAAGGTATTATGCGCTGTATTAGAGAGTGATTTTTGGAAGATTTTTGAATCTTGTCACTCAGATACTACCAATCATATTTTGTTCGACATAATACAGAAATAATCGACATAATTAAAAATAATAAGTTTTGAGTCCGGGATTCAGGCATGATGTGAAAACCTACAAGCTGAAACAGTCGACGTTGCCCGGGCTTCAAAAAATTTGTATAGAAAATTTATGTCAAATAATTATTTTTTTCTAAATTTTGTTATTTTAAAACGTCAATTTTATGATGTTTTAAATTTACTGACAAATAATTTATTTCCAAAATTTGGTAACTGCAGATATTTCTATGGAAACTATAAACTATATTAAAGATCTAGCCATTAGAACACGTTATATTCATATCTAGAGCACGGTAGTGCGACAGATCGAATTTAAGGAAGTTTTGCCTGTTACAATGTTAAATTTCATCGTCAGCAATCATCGGTATTCGTGTTGCCGATGATTGCCGACTATCACATAGCCGATTGTTAACAAAAAACGTCACACTGTATAATCTGAAATTTCACTTCACTTCCCATATAAAATCTTGTAGTCTCGCTAAAAATGTTTCCACATCAAAAAAATTAATACAGATATTATCAGAATGAACGATTGCTATAAATATAGGAAATATATTGACAGTTTTAAGTATCTTCGATCTTGTTCAATTCCGAAATCCATTCAGTTTTCCAAAACAATTTTCAAACATTGTTAATATTTTTATAACCAACAATTTCTATTCGAAATGTTTTTTCGTAAATCAAGTTGACTGGATACCAATCGAATGGAAAAATTTTGAAAAAAGAATTTTTAAAGCCGGTAATACGTGTTAAATATATACAAGGTATAAAAGTTGTTAATTAGTTGTTGCCTAATAATTAAAAGCAGCTTGTTTCATAAAAATGCAAAGTTGAAATATTTAAATAAATTTTTCAAATACCATCATAAAATATCCATTAAGAATCATATGCTAATAAATATTAATTTACGTAATTTTTTATTTTGTCCAATTTTATTTAATTAATATACTAATATTGTTTTAAAACATTTAATTGAAAATTTACATAAGAAAAAATACAATTAAAAAGAAAAGAAAAATTAAAATAGAAAAAACAGGTAAAACGTCCTTGTAGAAAAATTTCTATATACACCTACATAAATTTCAAGATTTTTTCCTTTTTAAGTTGTTTATTATGATTTTTATTTATAATAATTACAAATCAATAATAATATTAATTTTTTTATTTTTATGATCTTCAACTGCGTGGCCGCACCAATATCATTAACAAAAAAATTCAATAGAAAATGACACTGAGAAATTTGTCAGTATTTAAGTTGTTTACTTAAAGTGGAGTGTTTTGTGAATAAAAATAGATTTTATTTTAATTTTTTTAAATCAATGTCAATTTTAATTACAATTTTTTATTAATTTGATATTTGAAAAAAAATATTCATCAATATTGTGAATTTAAATTTTGAAATATTTTTACATTATTGTATACCCTGTGTATTCATAATATACATAGGTACATGCCACTTACAAATTAAAATAAAACAAGTGAAAATAACAACAAACTGTGTTAGTTGCTTAAATACCCGGTACATACTAAGTTTATGAAAAAAAGTTTCAAACAAAAGTTATTTATTTTTAAAAAGGAACATTGTTTTTCTTTAAATTTTTCTTTAAATATTTCTTTTACGGTTTCAAAGATTACTTTGAATAAGTATCTTCAAGTAAACAAATTCTTGAATGAAAACAAGGATTTCTTTCTCATAGTATCATATTTTGAAGAAAACATATTTACTTGGTGCAAGAAATTCCTTCTATCAGTGTACGTTTTAGCAGCATTCGAATATTTACGTAAATATTTCTTGCAATCCTGTAATCTTTATTGTGTAGTTTTCAGTTCTCCTGAAAAATGAATTATTAAAAAAAAATAAATTTCTAGATTTTCTAGATTTCTGAAAGCTTTCAATTTGTAAGACTTTCCGTGAATAATTGAACAACGTAAAATAAAAATTATTTTAAGATCTGTTTTATGAATTCACGGTGTCCTAGGTATTTTCAAATTCTCAACTTGTTAGATAAAGTTTTAGTGGTATTTGGGGGCGAAAAGTAGATCTAGCTCGATTAAATCTCTCAGAAATTCCGTTATCTACGAGTTTTCACAAGCATACTGTAAAACTTTTTAAAAGTAGGCACCTTTTCAGTCATTGGTGTGGTGATGTTGTGTAAACTCGATAAGAAGATACATACTGGAGTTTAGTATCCTATACTATTAAACGGGCAATATTTGAACGTTTCAAAATTTATGAACGAGAGTTTATACAAATTTTTTCATAATAAGTATATTTTATTCATAGAAATAGTTTTTATATTAAATACAAATTTGTTTCTTATTTTTATTTTTTAAATTGATCGTCTCACATCAATCTCGAGCAGAGCTTGATCGCCCAGGTACCTTAAGATTAAACATGCATTGAGTTACTTTTATGCTGTCTTACTAACTACGAATACTTGCACAATTGACGCTTTAAAAGCCTTGCCTGGAACTGAGGTCACCTCAAGGGTAGTCAAGGATTGTCTGGAGGAATTTCTGAAACTGGCAAAACGGAATAATGTTAAATTGATCTGGGTGCCGGGTCAGATTGGTTTCGAAGGAAACGAAAAGGCAGATACCTTAGCAAAGAAGGGAGTCGGAATGCCCTTTCTAGGCCCAGAGCCTATTTTGGGAATTCCAAGGACTGCATGTAAACAGGTGATCAACGAGTGGTCAAATGCTAAACACCGTGATCACTGGGAAAAAGTACCGCGGCAAGAGCTCGGGAAGGTACTGCTTCACAGTGCAACTGCGAAGGGTTACCGGATTTATTACCGGACATTATCCCCTGCGGAAGCATCTGCACACAATAGGACTCCATAACGGGGCCATTACGTGCAGATTGTGTGGCGAGGAGGAAAAACATTCATCCACATAATCTTTGACTGCGAACCTCTGGGTTGCAGCCGATACAGGATATTCGGTGCATCTCACCCCGAATATATGAACTTTCAGGAGGACCTGATAAGCAAGCTCCAGACTATTGCCAATATATGGGAGAAGCGAATCTTGTCAGACTGAAGTAGGAGGGGGAGCATAATGGGTCATAAGGTCGAAGTGCAATAGTTTTTACTCTCGAAAAAATCAATCAATCAATCATCACAATTGACACCCAAAGTGGCGTTTTTATTTCAAAATTGTACATTTCATATGTTCCGAATCTATTCGATGTTCGATAAACTGTTTCGAATAAAAGTTGTTATTAATTTATAACGAACAGTTCTTGTGGTTCGAAATTTATTAATTTAAAATAATCGATGTAATTTGCCATTCTCACGCGAATTGTTCTCTCCAGAATTTTAAGATGGTGGATTATTTACTCGTACACTAGCTTTGAGCATCAGACATGTAAATAACTTAAAATAATAGAATTTATTACTATGATGTAATTAAAACTATATAATTTTATTTTTATATAATTTTAAAATAATTTATTTAAAAGAATTTGATAAAACCACGAAAAACGTACGTACGTCACTCGGAATACAAAATATTGTATTTTTGTGTCGGTTGATATTTGTCATAAACAAATTAAGCAACATTGCACCAGTATTCAGTTATATTATTATTATTATTATTATCTATATTATTATGGATCTGTATGAATTTGATGTAAAGTTTCACAATATTAGAAAGTTAAATAATTATTATTTATAGTAAATATAAATAATATACAGTATGCTTAAAAATATTCAAGTAAAAAAAGTCCCATATTGACGAATAAGTTTGCAAAAATGTTCGGTATTGCAATATACCGATTTTATGACATGTGTTCCCAACCTTCTCCTTCTAAAAGACCCAAGTAATTACATTACATATTCTATCTAAATCTTATGGCCCAATTATAATTCGTATTAAACGCATACTGCCATAGCATCTGGGTAGCTCAGTTAATAGAGCACTGATCAGTGATCCGAAAAGCCAGAGGTCTTGGGTTTGATCCGCATCCAATATGTGTATATATGTATATTCGTATCAAACATTCATGTCAAAATAAAATTACTGGCCACATAATATTAATACTCACGTTTGAAACACTTTTTGTTCAATTATTAAATTTATGCTCTCATTACAAATATTAGTGATTTTTCGATTACATGCGTCTTTGTCCCGAGACAATATATCCCCAAGACAAAATATTTCCAGACTAAATATCCTCGTCGAAATATCCCAAGGACAAAATAACTCCGACAAAATATCTCGAAAACTTTGAAATCATTAAATAATATCAATAATAATAATAATAGTTTTTGCCAAGATATCTGAAATATATAGAACGCCTTTTAGTGCGAGTGCCCAAAAACACGCAAACCCGAACAACTCTAACAACTCGATATTTTGTCCCGGGGATATTTTGTGCTGGGATATTTTGTCGGGATATTGATGTCAAAATAGGTATATGTGTATGATATTATTATTTTTATATTATGTACTATGGACCACAAATTTGATGTCATTTTTTTAAATTTTATAATTGATATGTGCCTTATTGATTCGGTTTTCGAAAAAATGCTTCAGATAGAAGTTGTACATTAAAAATATAGTAACAATTTTTTTTCGAAAACCGACCGAAAAAATAAAAAAATAACATAAATTTCAGTGGCCAAGTAATTCATATAAAAAAGTATTCATATAAAATCTATTATAGAATATAGAAAAAGTGTCTGTGTGTGTGTCATGTACGCATGTTAGAAGTTATACTTCTTGTTATCCGACGACTGCGAAGCAAGGAGAAGGGTTATGAGCTTGGCACAATGTATATATGTTCATCTGTTCCCTCATAACTTATATACTACTTATCATAATTTGACAAATTAGGTATCGTTAGAAACATCTTGATCGTACGCTGGTTATAGGCTATGTGACGCCGTATCGCACGACACATACAAATGAATAGACATGACAACACACAACAGTTTAACTTTAAGTAAGAAAACAAACCTATAAGACCCCCTTCTCATACACATTACTTAATGTATACATATGCACTCTCTCATACTCGTGGGAGATCTATTATGCGAAGATGTAAACTAAACAACTGGTATACATTTTGTCTTTATACTGTATGAAACAAATATTTTTTACTGAATGTCTCCCAAACATTGTTCAATAGAGCATGATAGAAATCAATGTTACATCGATCGAGCGAGTGCTACATCATTCGAATGTTATATCAGTGATTTGTTACATGCTGAAAATACACTGTGATCGAATTCTCAAAACGCGCCAAAAGAAGTATAACTTCAAAAATGATTTACACATTGCTAGTGAAAGCACATTCATTGCAATTTTCAGACACTTATATAACAATTCTCAATTCTCTAGTATATGATTTGACTTATACTCATTGCATCGTTACACAAATAGATAAACGATATACCTGTATGCTAATATATGTATTATATAAATATATACTCATATAGGTATTTATATCTAATCACACAAATGGCATCTGTTTTTCATTCCTTACTAAAAAATCCTTAGTTTTTAAAGATAAAGTCACGGAATCTAATTATATTGCAAATACATAAAATTTACATAAATTTTTTTATGAAACAAGTGAAATGTAACAACTAACTGAGTTAATTGTTTACATACCTTGTCTACATTGAGTTCAATATCACGCACAAGCATATAAAACAATGACTTGTGATACATATACATGATACTACATATATGTGTATATGCTAATAGTACTATAAAAATATGTAGTAAACACATTTACAGTTATTACAGATGTTTGAGATCTCAATTTTAAAGGTACAGATGTTCCCCCTGAGTGATGCATGGATCAATATTGCCCATTATCGAACTTGAAGTTGACAATATTTCAGCTTGTTATTTTTTTTTCGTTTTTGAGTTCTCCTGTTATTTTTCTTTATTACGATTTACATTTTCAACCGTTACAAAGAAGGGACTGAACTTATAATACCCATATATATATATATATATCACAGGATATAACAATGTCTTTATATTTTGTTTCTTTATTTGAAATGATTTATAAATGTTGAAGTCAATCGTTTATTAATTTGAAAGTTATGAAATTTTTTAATTATATTATTATTGTAGGTAGGTTATGTATCTTTCAAAACGTTTCATTTGAGATATGTCAAATTAAGAACGGTACTAATTATATAGCGAGTAGTTATTTAGAATTTTAATATAATTAAATGAATTTAGATCAAATATTCAAATTCACAAACAAGTTTCAAAATGGATAAATAAATTTTTGATATTAAAAATTAATGTTGCGTGAAGGTTTTTTGATTTACAAATTAATGCCACTATGTTTAAATAGTAGTGAAATTTATTTAATTTTACAAATAATCGCGGCAATTTTTATTTAAGATACAACATATTGACGTTTCACTGTGTCATTTAATTTTGTTTACAGGAAGTTTCAACAAATCGAAGAAGAATAATATTATAAAGAAGTGGGATGAATGGATAAGTGATCAGTCAAGCGTGCCTACTTTTTTAAAGATTAATACTGATTTTTATATGTCAGATATAAATATATACGGTGCGACTGTTTTGAGGCAAATGTTGCAAAACAGTTTCACGCGACAACCCGTTTACAACCAGTATGAAATTTCTGTGCGTATGCGGACTGATTGTGGATCAGTTGATGATATCTCTTTGAGGAGCAGTGCAGTTGATTTTTGCTAATTCAGATTCAGATAGGGAATAAATTTCTTGCCAAGATTTCACTGTCACATGTCGTACTTTGAGTACCCAGAAAGTGTATAATTGTACAGTTCTTCGTACATATTAAACAAATTGGATCTGCAAATCAAACATTTTAGAAGTTGTTAATTTTTAATCACATATTTGTATAAATCTCTTCAATTTGGAATCTCCACTTCACTTTTTTACGAACTTTCTTTATTTGAAATATGTTGGAATATTTCAATGTAGTATATTTTCAAAATGATTGACAGAAATGAATAGACGGATTTTGATACGATTAAAAGATAATCAGTCGTTCACATATAGCGCCATTAATATTTAGTTAAAATTGTATTAAGAGTATAGTGTGCTGAATTAATTATGCATGATTTGGATTGGTGAAAAAAATATTGATTATATAAATTTATTATTAAACACATGAAAGAAATTTTTTCATATTGAACTATAGTAATTCCAATTTGTTTGACTAATTCAATTACGTTTTATAACTTGTGGATATATTGACATAGTTCAAAATGTTAATTTAGTGATTTCGTTTTAAAAAACATTATAGATCTGGGTTATTATACACGTATATATATATATATATATATATATATATATATATATATATATATATATATATATATACATATATATATATATATATATATATATATATATATATATATCATCCATTAGAGTGGTGGCAACTCATGTGATGGATGCAAAAAGACGGTTAGAACAAACTGCTAGAGATAAACTGCTTGAACAAAAGGAAATGAGATTTTAGTTTACACAGATGGTGGGCCCGCCTAACTAGTTGTTGGAATCACCAAGCATTATCCCATAGTTTTCAATCCTTTATATACTATATCAGTCATCCAAACATAATTGAGATTAAGCTTCTAACGTATATTACTGGTAAACAATTTTTTGAACGATCTCCTATTCCAAAAAGAATATTATCTCTTTTTTCTCATCCTGTATATTTCAATAAAAATAAAACGAATACAAAAACTTGAATGTAAGTTAAAATAAAATGTTATTTACAAACTAAAAGAAAAAAAAGGTCAAACAAGGCCGCGGAAATATATTTGATTTATTAAAATTATATTTATTTATATAAATAAACTAGTATTATCATATACATATATATATATATATATATATATATATATATATATATATATATATATATATATATATATATATATATATATATATATATATATATATATATATATAATATATATATTATATACTCGTGTATTTACGTTGATGTTTTTAATCTAACAGTTTAAAACAGTAGCTATCAAACAACGGCTTAAAGGTGTATTTAATTTAAACCGGTATAATGAAAACATAGACTTAAAAGATACCATCGCATTATGCTAAATTTGATAAGGATCAGAATTCATTGGAACTGTTATTTTGTTCATTAGGTATAATGGTTTATCTATTATTTTACATATTCACATTCTTTAAATATGTATTCCTTCTTACCTCCAATGGGGTCTTGTTGAAGAGGTGCATTCGAGCAAGTCCCATTGCATAAAAAATTCGTTACGCAGGAGCTACGACAACTTAGCGAATTTCATTAGAATACATAAATCAATCTCTAGCGGTCACAATTTTAATCTAATCAAATCTAGATATACTAAATTTTGTGTAACCCTCTTCCTCTAAAACCACCCCACCCCCTTGCCCGCTTTTACTCATTAACCAACTTGATCTTTCAAATATCAAAAGCACCTCAAATAACAAATTTCAATTCAATCGGATTAAAATTGTAACCGCTAGAGAGTCCACAGACACAAATATATATGTATATATATGTGTGTGTATTATATACACATATATAAACGTTATAACGATGGTCATTTTTAACATCTATTAGGAAGGATCGATGGACATTTGAAGAAATTTTTACGAAATTCTATCAACGGTACAAAAACAATAGCTGCATTTCCTTTAGAGGAAATTCGCTAACATTATATTGAGCATACTGTAGCTGGCTTAAGCTATAGATGATACATCTTTAGTCCAGCTATTATAGATGTCTCAAAAAAATTAAAGATGCATAAATATAATTTTATTTATTAATTGATGTAGTTTAAAAATATATCTGCAATTAAAACATTAGCAACATGTTACATAGCTTAACAGACGAACTTATTGTTGAAATCACTCTTCAAAAGAGACAACCAGAAAAAGTATATTGTGCCACTGTTTGTAAACTTGATTTTTTTTTTTTTTTGGTTTTAATATACATATATTATTATTCTTAATTAAAACATATTACGATAATACTGGTATTTTAGAAGGAAAAAATTATTCAATAATAGTTAAATTAATGACGTATTAAATTTTCAATAGTTAATGAATATGCGTAATTCATGAAAAAATATTCCAAGTGGTTCTACATAATTTGAAGATTTGATAACAAACTAGCAGCAGGTATGAACAGTTTTGGTGGACATAAGTGGTATTCACAATGGCATACTGTGTTTACAGAATAATTCTATAGTAAGACTTGGTTTTGTTTGCAAAATTAGTTAAATGCGTACAAATTAAGTCGAACGAGTACATACATGGAAAGTCATTCAGAGCAAACAACTTGAAATGACTCTCCATGACTAGGAAAAGCACATTGTTGCACTGTTGAAATCTATAATTGGACTTCTTTATATTCCGTAGCTACCATCATCGGTTAATAGAGTATAATTTCATTATAGTATCCCGAGTTGCATATGGTAATATGAGATTAAAACAATCAAAATGGCGCCTGTATTATTTTAAAATATAACAAATTTGTTAGAACGCTATAGCATGAAAATTAGCAAAAAATTGGATAACAACTTGTGAATTAATACATTTCTGGCGGATGGCAAACTCCCGATTGAGCCTGTTATTACATTTATGTATACAGGCGTCACCTATAAAAAATGATATTCACAACCAACTGTAAAAAGCAATGCATTAAATATGAATCGAAGACAATAAGAGAAAATATATTACTGCCACTTACAAATGTCAAATTTTGTCTTATAATCAGATATATTGCGATACAACTTGACAATTAAAAAAACAAAATTCCCAAAGATCAATTCATACTAGGTATATATTTCCTGGGATCTTCATCAAATAATATAATCAGATGAAATATATTGAATACATTACATTATAAAATACAAAGTGTAACAAAAAAATTTGTCTGGCTATTCAAATTTATTCCTCTTTGTGATTTTATAACCCGTATATATATATATATAGGGAGAGAGAGTCGGGTTACCTCTCATAGGCCCAGAAACTATTTTAGGAATTCTAAAAACAGCATGCAAACAAGCGATCAACGAGTGTATAGACTTTAAACACCGTGATCACTGGGAAAATCGATCGCAACAAAAACTCGGGAAAATGATGTTTCAAAATGCTTCCAAAAGCCTGTCACTGTATGCACTCAACCTGAACAGGATACAACTTCGAAAGGTTACCGCACTCCTCTTTGGACATTAACACCTTCGAAAGCACCTACACACAATTGGACTCCACAATGAGTGGATCCAACCACATCATCTTTAAGTACGAATCTCTCGAATACAACTGATACAATATGTTCGGCGTTTCTCACCCCGAATATATAAACCTACGGGAAAACCTGATTAGCAAGATCCTGGAAATGGACAAGATATGGGAGAAGCCAACCTCGTCAGCGTGAAGTAGAAGGGGGGAGCACAATGGATCATAAGGTCGTAGTGCAACACTTTTCATACCCAAAGATTTATCAATCAATATAATATATTTTAGGAAAATTTCGTTAGAGTGACATCAAGATAAAAAGTGACATCAAGCTAGTGATTGAGAGAACTCTGTCAATGTTCTCTGTTGACGTAAGATATCTATTCTTAAAACCGTAAGAGATAACGGTTATCGACATAACTCGCTACCGTTATCGACATATAATTTTTTATTCTGAAAAGCAAACCGATAGACATTAACACTATTATTAGTTACTATTAGTAATATTCAAAATTTTGTCATTCGATATTTTTAATTTCATTTGAGATTTAGAATCAATAATGAATAGCCTGGTATAGGCAAAGTACATTTTCGTTGTTACATTCTGTATGTTTATTTTAAAAATAATAAGTATAAACAAATAAAAACCGGTTTAAACTGGTAAATGATACAACTCAAGTAACTATTTATTAAGAGAGCTATAGGTATAGGTACCTGTACTATTAACCACTTCAGTGATGTTCTTTTTCAAACATTTTGCAGTCGATTTGTGCCCATTTCATTTGGTTTTCGAAAAAATGTCTCGAATAAAAATTGTTCGTCATAAAAATCCGAACAAAATTTGTTCTAAACATTTTTTTGGAAAACCGAATGGATTCGGCACAAGTAAACAATAGACATTTTTAAAAAAGTACGCCATTTAATCTTTGTTGTGTACCCGTACAACATATTTTATATGCTTTATATACCATTACTTATATTATACCATCTTTTATTGAACTTCTTATCTTATTCCATAAATATTCCGTTTTAAAGTATCGCACATTTTTCAGGAAGTTCTAGCACTGTCTTATATAACCAGAACAAAAACCCGGTTTGCTTTTATTATTGAACAAATACATATAAACACACACACAACACATGCATACACTTATATACAAATTAATGTAATTTTGAAATAAAAAAGAATTTTAAACTATTATATTTCGAAAACAAAACGGTAAAACGCGATTTTTTAAATTTATTTAATAAATATTTATTTTTACTATCCTAGTTTCTTTTTTAACTTCTGTCGAGTTTTTTTTTTAATACAGATAATAACAGCTAATAGTTGGGCGGGCATTAAATATTACATACTTCTAATGAGAGAGAATATTATTAATTATCTCGCGTTCTAAACGGTCTGAAATTTTGGGATTTATTAGAAAACGTTATTTTAAGCCTGTGAGAAAAAAAGAGCAAAATCTGTCGAAAAGTGATTTAGTGCTGGAACTCCCTCAAAGGTTCAAATACGATTTTGAAATGACCTACAATATTAAATGAAAACTCTCCATACTACGAGTATTCGGTTGGAAATACATTTGCTATAAACAAGTAGTGTATTCGTTTATGATGAACGAACTATTCATTACATTTGCTTCTTGACCAGTACATTTTCCAGCGTACCTGTTCTAATCATACTTATTTTGAGTAATCAAATTAAGTGCATATGTCAAATACGGTAAACGTATATATACCAAGTACAATTTTCCCAAGAATGTACCCAATTTTGTTTATCGTTTACTAAAGAATAAATTGTTGAGAGTTGGGAAAAAAATATTTTTATTATCTGTATAAAATCAAGAAATTATTTTCTTTATATTCATATCGGTCGTAATATATCTATTCCAAAGCAGTTCGAAACACTTTTAGAAACAAATAGAGATACGATTTGAAACTGCGCATTAAAAATCGCTGCTTGAAGTTTGAAGTTGGCTGAAAGTAACTACAAGAGGTTTGTGGTTCGATTTCCGACAGATGTATGGCTTTTTTTGGTTTTATTCTAAAATTAGCACGGTAATGAATATTTGTCATATTAAGTGTCACATACTGTTTTCATTTCATAATCAAAAATATGTATCATAAAACCTATTTTGACAAAATGGAAACCCGACTTCAAAAATCAAATATTCTATAACAAAAAATGCACTAAAAAGTAAAAAAATAATTGCATATTCTTGTGCCAATTTTAGCTCACCTAAGCAAAAATTTTTAAATATATATGTACAATTATTGTTATTTTTGAAGTCGGTGTCAGCATAGAGAAATACACATAACTTTTGGACACCGCCTCCAAAAACAAAGAGGTGACAAACATTAAAAAAAAAAAATACAGACGAATTGAGAACCATCCTCCTTTTTGAAGTCGGGTTAAAAATGGTATTTTGACAAAATGTACATACATAAAAAAATAATTACTACAAAATAAAATTAATTTGGGTTAATCTATATACTATGTCTATATAATAAGATTTTATTTACCTATATATGACAACTGATGTCAATATATATATTAATTCAAATTGCAATAAAAGAGGTTCATAAATTCAAGTTTTATAATACACAGACTGCTGCAGTGTGTTCCAAATCTATGCATAATCATATAAATTATATGTAAATAGTCACGACAATCTTTCATCATTTAAATGGATAATAAAGTGGCATCATAAAGATTATAATAAATAAGCTGATATTTCCAAACATTTCTGAATAATATTCAAATATTATCCAGATATTGGTTGAGACATTTAAGTAGGATTAAATTTTCTTTTCTAATTTCGCTTGGAGAAAATCAGGGATTCAAACCGAACCGAAAGTCACACTGAAAACTGTTTAATTTTCAATTTACCGTTTTATATAAAAACCGTTAGCGTTACCGAATATTTTATTTTAAAAACCGTTATATTATGTGTGTGTATGATGTAAAAGATAAATTTGAATTTTTTACTCGAATACTAACTAATTAACTAAAATTCCACATTGTCGTTCGACGTCAATTGTGAGTGAGTCAGCCTGAGGGAGAATTGGCTCTACTCAAATTTCGTCAACTAGTCAAGATCACGCTGGTGTTTTCTTAATTTGTAATGTTTCTATATTATCTCGGATATACATATGGACAGCGTGCGGTTCCTTGTACCGTAAAACAAAAAATAAAAATTGAAGCATACACTAGAGCCGCATCTACCAAAGTATTTAAAAATTTCTATTTAACTTGTATTATAGTTGGAACTTGATGGCTTTATTTTACTGTGAAATATTATTAAATAACCGTAACCGAAACCCTTTTATTTTAGAATTTTAAAACCGAAACAGATACCGAAATTTCGAAAACCGAAGCCGTAACTAAAACCGTTACATTTATTAAACGGTTAGAAAATCCCTTGAGAAGACACTAAAACAAAAACTTTACTGTTTAAAAATATGAAAAATTTCTTAGGGTTGAAAATTGATTGGAAAAGCCAGTCGTTACTGGCTCTTGAATATGTATGACGTCACAAAATACATATAGGCATTTATATCTGATTCTTAAATTGCACATGTGAGTATGAATTTATTTTAATATTTTTTAACAAATTTTGCCTAGTTTTAAGTTTTAATATTATGATAATATGAAATGAAAAACAAAAACAATTGATAAAAAATATCTGATTTTATGCTTTTTGCTTGATTAAAATATCAACTTATTTAATGTTTCAATCTATATAGATTATTTTACCTTGAAAATTTGTACAATGATAAATTTAAAGGTAAAATTATTATATAAGTCAATGACCCTAATTCTTATATTAATTCGCGGAGAAAAAGCAAATATACCTACAGAGAGTTTTTTATTCTGAATTTGAATCAACCACAAACGTTTTCTAATTTGGAGATATCAATGAACTTGTTTTGTGACTTTGTAAAGTCTGTTAACATTTAAACTAGCCATCGGTTTACTTTGTTTGAGGTATAGGTTAATCTATTCATTTATATATTCTTTAAAACAAAATTATTAAGTTCAATGATATTTCTTTTCATTTTTATTGTAGGGTTTTGTTCGTTTTACTATTCTTATTAAACGAATCAATAGCTGTTTAAATATTTTTTTAGACTAGCGGTGTGTAGCGGGCTAGGATACTCTCTGTAGCAGTGCAAAAAATAAAATAAAACTTGACGATTTAACTTTTCATATATTTGTTAGTTTCAACGTTACCTTGAATGAGGGTTCATAAATTAGATAAAAATCTAAATTAATTCAATAAAAGAATATTTTCTCATAAGTTTACAGTTATTTTGGAAAATAAAAAATTAATTAATTTAATTTTATATTCAAATAATGTAAATTTTACGTAAAAAATAAAATATTAGTTGGTTTTAGCAAAATATTTTTCTACAAATTAATGACAATATTCAATAAAATATATGTGATATTGAATACATGCTTTGAGTTCATGTGAAAATTTTAATTATCCTGTTAATTAGCTTTTATTCAGTTAGTGCTCCTACTTTTAAATGGACCAATTCATATACCTATCTACAAATAGTTTAGTTAGTTATATTACACAAAATTTTTCTTTATTTAATTGATTCGATAAAAGAAAATTTTAATTTGCACTATGATGTAACCTCAAGGCTATTGCAATAATTCACTATGAAGACAATTATCATTATTATTAAAGTATTATACAATTTTTATTGTTATTTATTCATAATGTATAAGTAGGTATATTAAAAAAAGAAAAAAACCAAATAAAAACAGGTCGTATTTACCGATTTATGTTTAATTACTATGCTTCTGCAATTTACAAATAGTTACGAATGTTTGAAGTCAAATAGTAGCAAACTTAAATGTCTTAAAAAAAGAAGTTTATTTTATATTTGTCTTTTTCTTCTACAGCTGCTCTTACGATTTAAAAGATTTTTAAAGAACCGATGTACTATGGGCCACATAATTTGTGCCTTTTTAAAAAATTTTTTAGTCATTTTTTGTGTTATTCAGTCGGTTTTTGGGAAAATGTTTCGAATAAAAGTGGTTCATTATAAATATACTCACAATCCATATCCATACTACTATATAAATGTGAAAGTAACTCTGTTTGTTTGCTACTTCTTCACGACTAAACGGCTAAATGGATCGTAATGAAATTTTTCAACGAGATAGATTATATCCTGGGGAAGGACATAGGCTATTTTTTATCCCAAAAAAAATTTTGAAGGGGGTGAACATTAAAAAAAAATACAAACAGTCAAACATAGAATCTCCTCATTTTTTTTAGAGTCGGTTAAATTTTTTGTTGATTTTATCATTTCTTCAGAAACTATACTTCTAAAAAATAACTATAAAATTATTTTATTGAATCGTTGTATATCGATATACATATACAGTAGTCTCATTAATCAGGCACTATAAAAAACTATAGGGTGCCGGATTATTGGACGTGTCGAACTATCGAAGTGCCGGATAAGTGAGACTCTACTTTATATATAGAACAATAAATATAAATGAAAAAAAAACATATATACATATATATATGCCCTTTGGAAAAAAGAGTGAAGAAAATTTTTCTTCTCAATTTTAATAATAATCATTTTCTAGGCTAATTTTGACCCAAACAGCACGAAAATTAGGTTCATTTTAACGTCCACCCAAGACATTTCAAAATTTTGCCTTCTCAATTCATACAGTTTGGAATTTTAGCACCATGGGTTTGACATCTATTTTAACCAACGCCAACATTTTCGCTAGGTCCTAATTAGCTTAAAACGAAATTTTTATCAAAATCGGGGGCATAAAATTTTTCTCCAATTTTAGCGAATTTTTTAAGGGGTACCCCTTGGAAAAAATGTGAAAAAAGTGAAGAAAATTTTTATTCTCCATTTTAATAATAATCATTTTCTGGGCTAATTTTGACCCAAACAGTACGAAAATCAGATTCATTTTAACGTCCACCCAAGACATTTCAAAATTTTGCCTTCTCAATTCATACAGTTTGGAATTTTAGCACCATGGGTTTGACATCTTGAAAACCGATAATCGTATCATATTTTAACCAACGCCATCATTTTCGCTAGGTTCAAATTAGCTTAAAACGAAGTTTTTATCAAAATCGGGAACATAAAATTTTCCTCCATTTTTAGCGATATTTTAAGGGGTACCCCTTGGAAAAATGTGAAAAAAGTGAAGAAAATTTTTATTCTCCATTTTAATAATAATCATTTTCTGGGCTAATTTTGACCCAAACAGTACGAAAATCAGGTTAATTTTAACGTCCACCCAAGACATTTCAAAATTTTGCCTTCTCAATTCATACAGTTTGGAATTTTAGCACCATGGGTTTGACATCTTGAAAACCGTTAATCGTATCATATTTAAACCAACGCTATCATTTTCGCTAGGTTCAAATTAGCTTAAAACGAAGTTTTTATCAAAATCGGGAACATAAAATTTTCCTCCATTTTTAGCGATATTTTAAGGGGTACAAAATTATCTCTGGGAAAAGGGGTACAAACTGTATTCTCAATTCATACAGTTTGGAATTTTAGCACTATGGGTCTGATACCTTGAAAACCGTTAATCGTATTGTATTTAAAATAAATATAAATAAATAATTAAATAAATAAATATATATATATATATATATATATATATATATATGTATATATATATATTGTATACATATATATTTAGCTTTCATATAAATGCGGACGAAGTCGCGGGAAACTCTAGTTTTATATATTCGAAACATTTTCCCAAAAACCGAATAAGACACAAAATGACGATATAATTATAAAAAAAGGACACAACTTTTGTATCAATATAATGCCTATATAATATCAATTTTGCGTATTCACGAACTCGAACATACTTTTTAGTTTTAAAACACACCACCTGAAATGATTTGAAGCCACCACAAATTTCCGATATGAGATTTTGATTGTTATTTTTTTAGTAGTTCACACTGTGGTTGTTATTAAAATAAGATACTAATCTTTTTTGAAATTTGCAGGTTGTTGTTTTAATTAAACGCATCAATCCAAACATATTTATACAACATAACTTTCATTTAAATGTAGGTAATTAAAGGTATCAATATAAAATTTAAAGGTATATTTTCCAATTTTTTTTACAGTAATAGGGAATATGCATGAAAATTTTTTTTCACTTGAATTGAAGCATGTTTACTTGACAAATATCAAGGAAAAATTTCTTTTTAAATAACTTTAAAAATAAGCGAGATATGAATGATTGAAATTTCCGATTAGACAAAGAGGGTGATAGCCTTCTTGATATGTTATGTGACGTCATATTACACTTTCACCATTTAAAATACACGTAAAACTCCGTTTTTAGTATTTTTGCAAGAAAGAGACAGATAATAATCTTCAAAAGCTTATAGCTACCTTGATATTTGTCGGATTTTAATTTCGTTTTTAAATATTATTACAGTATTAACAGTATTTTCATATTCTAAAAATAAATGTGAAAAAAAATTTTCATGCATATTCCCTATTATGAATATTTGAATGATTTCATTATCTATGTATTCAATTTATACATAGGCTGAACTTAAATATATAGTGTGTGAACGAACGCTAATTGAAAGCACTCAATATCTCATAATTATTAATAACACTTTAAGGTATTTCCAAACTATTATTAGGTTGTCAAGAACTTCACGAAATTAATATTAGTAAAATTAATCCTCAGAAATCAGCTGCATTTTTTTGAGAATTCATCACCATGGCGTTTTTGAGAAAATCGTTATGTAAGTTGGAGAAACTTAACATGGATTTTCATAAACACGGTGAAATAAAATGCACGATGCACGACTGTTTTTACATCGAACTCTCTCAATATAGTCACGGTTGTTCTGAAATTCGATACATAATTTCCTCAATTCCTTAGAAATATTTTCCTTAAAACTTTGGGAGAATGACCATCGGGTTGTTAAGTTTTTTGATAAAAAATGCGTAAAAAAGTGCATTTTTTTCATGTCCGCAGCAGAAGGTTATTTTTTATGGTTCAGTTGGCATCATAAGTACCGGCGCGCTGTTTGTAAGTCGTTTGAAATTATATGCTAGTATATGCATGATGACTAGTATATGTATGATGTGTTATGGGACGAATGGGAACACTGACGATAACGGACAGCTGCTTTCAACAACGCGCAGGAGTACCAACATATTTTTTGACATATATAATCTTTTAAATAGTTATTTTCGCGCGGGTACCCGATCATCTGATATTGTTTGGTAATACTTTAAATGTAATGATAATATACCGATTTACATTCCTGATGCTATTTATTCAAGTTAAATTAAACAAATCGATATTTCACTAGTTAATTATTAATCCATGCAAAAGTTGAAATGAAATTTGTACAGAAGTTAAAGGATTAATCACGTGTAATATTGCTGTATAAAGTAAGCTTTAAAAATTTCATATTTATATTCAGTCGAAAAACTCGAAATCGCACAAATTTGCTGTTTTACAATTGCTGCAACTTCGACAATTTTGAACATTGTCGATTAAACACTCAAAATTCATTGAAATATAGGGAATAAAATATTTAGGGGTCAAAAGTGGGGGTTGCAATTTAAGAAACAAAAATTGATGAACATAAAAATGTGTATTACTAAGTATAACAACCACTTAAAAAAAATCCCCGTATATAATATATATACCACGGTATATTTAGTTTAGTCCCGACTTTGTAACGGTTGAAATTATTGATCACAGACATAAATGCATAGGTGTTCATAAAATAACATAACTAGTCCACTTCCGCAAAGCTGTCCGCCTGTTCTCAATTCATACAGTTTGGAATTTTAGCACTATGGGTCTGATACCTTGAAAACCGTTAATCGTATTGTATTTAAAATAAATATAAATAAATAATTAAATAAATAAATATATATATATATATATATATATATATATATATGTATATATATATTGTATACATATATATTTAGCTTTCATATAAATGCGGACGAAGTCGCGGGAAACTCTAGTTTTATATATTCGAAACATTTTCCCAAAAACCGAATAAGACACAAAATGACGATATAATTATAAAAAAAGGACACAACTTTTGTATCAATATAATGCCTATATAATATCAATTTTGCGTATTCACGAACTCGAACATACTTTTTAGTTTTAAAACACACCACCTGAAATGATTTGAAGCCACCACAAATTTCCGATATGAGATTTTGATTGTTATTTTTTTAGTAGTTCACACTGTGGTTGTTATTAAAATAAGATACTAATCTTTTTTGAAATTTGCAGGTTGTTGTTTTAATTAAACGCATCAATCCAAACATATTTATACAACATAACTTTCATTTAAATGTAGGTAATTAAAGGTATCAATATAAAATTTAAAGGTATATTTTCCAATTTTTTTTACAGTAATAGGGAATATGCATGAAAATTTTTTTTCACTTGAATTGAAGCATGTTTACTTGACAAATATCAAGGAAAAATTTCTTTTTAAATAACTTTAAAAATAAGCGAGATATGAATGATTGAAATTTCCGATTAGACAAAGAGGGTGATAGCCTTCTTGATATGTTATGTGACGTCATATTACACTTTCACCATTTAAAATACACGTAAAACTCCGTTTTTAGTATTTTTGCAAGAAAGAGACAGATAATAATCTTCAAAAGCTTATAGCTACCTTGATATTTGTCGGATTTTAATTTCGTTTTTAAATATTATTACAGTATTAACAGTATTTTCATATTCTAAAAATAAATGTGAAAAAAAATTTTCATGCATATTCCCTATTATGAATATTTGAATGATTTCATTATCTATGTATTCAATTTATACATAGGCTGAACTTAAATATATAGTGTGTGAACGAACGCTAATTGAAAGCACTCAATATCTCATAATTATTAATAACACTTTAAGGTATTTCCAAACTATTATTAGGTTGTCAAGAACTTCACGAAATTAATATTAGTAAAATTAATCCTCAGAAATCAGCTGCATTTTTTTGAGAATTCATCACCATGGCGTTTTTGAGAAAATCGTTATGTAAGTTGGAGAAACTTAACATGGATTTTCATAAACACGGTGAAATAAAATGCACGATGCACGACTGTTTTTACATCGAACTCTCTCAATATAGTCACGGTTGTTCTGAAATTCGATACATAATTTCCTCAATTCCTTAGAAATATTTTCCTTAAAACTTTGGGAGAATGACCATCGGGTTGTTAAGTTTTTTGATAAAAAATGCGTAAAAAAGTGCATTTTTTTCATGTCCGCAGCAGAAGGTTATTTTTTATGGTTCAGTTGGCATCATAAGTACCGGCGCGCTGTTTGTAAGTCGTTTGAAATTATATGCTAGTATATGCATGATGACTAGTATATGTATGATGTGTTATGGGACGAATGGGAACACTGACGATAACGGACAGCTGCTTTCAACAACGCGCAGGAGTACCAACATATTTTTTGACATATATAATCTTTTAAATAGTTATTTTCGCGCGGGTACCCGATCATCTGATATTGTTTGGTAATACTTTAAATGTAATGATAATATACCGATTTACATTCCTGATGCTATTTATTCAAGTTAAATTAAACAAATCGATATTTCACTAGTTAATTATTAATCCATGCAAAAGTTGAAATGAAATTTGTACAGAAGTTAAAGGATTAATCACGTGTAATATTGCTGTATAAAGTAAGCTTTAAAAATTTCATATTTATATTCAGTCGAAAAACTCGAAATCGCACAAATTTGCTGTTTTACAATTGCTGCAACTTCGACAATTTTGAACATTGTCGATTAAACACTCAAAATTCATTGAAATATAGGGAATAAAATATTTAGGGGTCAAAAGTGGGGGTTGCAATTTAAGAAACAAAAATTGATGAACATAAAAATGTGTATTACTAAGTATAACAACCACTTAAAAAAAATCCCCGTATATAATATATATACCACGGTATATTTAGTTTAGTCCCGACTTTGTAACGGTTGAAA
This sequence comes from Nineta flava, assembly GCA_963920215.1. Classification (NCBI taxonomy): domain Eukaryota; kingdom Metazoa; phylum Arthropoda; class Insecta; order Neuroptera; family Chrysopidae; genus Nineta; species Nineta flava. The sequence continues at coordinate 92,890,933 of OY986041.1, forward strand.
TTATTGATCACAGACATAAATGCATAGGTGTTCATAAAATAACATAACTAGTCCACTTCCGCAAAGCTGTCCGCCTGTTCGTTCGCCCGCCTGTAAAATACGATAACTTAAAACCGAACAGATTAGTACCTTTTTATTTAGGGTAAAAAGAAAGTTTCAATTTGTCAGTTTCTTGAGGGGTAAAAAGTAGACTATAATGAGTTTCAAATATATTGAATTTTTTAAAAATACATGGAAAAAATTTAATTGTTAAAAAGCTAGAAATATAAAAAACTCAAATATAGAATCGAATTCGTAATACTTTTCAGTGGCATGCTATATAATATATATATTATTTAAATGCCACAACATACATAGAGATAGATTTTAATCATTTTATTTTGCATACATACATAACACTTATATTGATATATATTCGTAAAAAAACTGATTAAGAGGACGATTTAACAATATTTTTACAAGTGAATGTAAAACCTGTTCAGAACGAAATACAAAAAAAAAACCAGTTATAAAAAATTTAACAGAAACAGTGACGAATATATTTTCTACTCAGGCTTACAAAAAAAAATGAATAAAATCTGTTGAAGAATCTTATTTGGGTTAAAAATTTGAATTCACTTGAATGGTATATCTTTCTAATCTGTCTACAATGCATCTTCTCATTGTCGATATGTTACAGGTATTTTAGAGTTGATTACGGTTTTGGGAACATATACAAACTTTCAGCTCGTTATGTCTTTTTCTTTTTAGAGTTTCCGGAAGGACGGGCTGACGTGTTCGGATGGGTACACACATTGATCGAGAAAACGAGTTTTCCGTCTCGTTTCTGGATAAAACTGTAAATATGAAATACTACTGACTCTTGGTGATTGGTTAACGCACTTTCATAATTGAATTGAATAAAACTATACTACAGATTCGTTACAAAGTTTTAATTCAAATCCACGCAACCTGGATTCAAGACAATTTATGTTAATTTTTAAACAATTTGCAGCATAAATATAAATTTAAATAATCATTTTATGAATAATTTACGTGTTTTGAATTTTTTTAACAATATATTTTACTTGGGAGAATAAGAAAAATACAAGTAATTTATTACTGATAAGACAGAATAGCATTAAAAATATATATATATATATATGTTTATATATATATATATATATATATATATAATCATATATATATATATATATATATATATATATATATATATATATATATATATATATATGATTTAATGGGATAATCAAACAAGAAAAGTTGAGAAAAGCACATGTAATAAATACTTTAACACTTAATAAAATACACATTCAACAAATTCATGTATTACCAGGATTATATGGTTTAGGTAATAATCAAATCGTAAATAAAATTTAAAAAATATACAACCTGATTGGCTAAGACGTAATTTGAGAGTTATAAAAGTAATTCATATAGGAAACTAAAAATTAGTATGCTTTAAATTGTTCAATTAAACAACAAAATGATTGAAAAAAATTGAAAAAAATTGAATTGTTATGAAAAAACGGTCATATATATTATTTGTATTATGGTTTGAGCTTATTCATTGGGTATTTCAAATAATAGTTATTAGTATATTTATAATAACCAAACATTTATCCGAAAGATTTTTTTGAAAACCGAATGAATTATAAAATTTTGAAAATTTGGGCGCTACTTTTGTGGCCTCTACTAGTATTTGCAAATTAAAAAATTGATTTTTAGCAGTGGATTTGATTGAAGAAGATTTTAAATAGAAATGTAAGAGTTTAAATGAAATGAAGCCATTTCCGTATATCCGTCTGTCTGCCCGCCTGTCAACAAGATAACATAAAAATGAAAAGAGATAGCAAGCAGAAATTTTGTGTGCGGAGTTTTAGAGCTTAAAAGTCAAGTTCGTGAGTGGATAAAATCAGAATATGATTGGGCAAAATTGACAAAACTAATCATCTTTAATCCGTAAGAGATATAACAATAATTTTAAAGACAAAAAATGTACCTTTTTTAAACATAAACAACTTTTGATTGAAACTTTTTTTTCATAAAGTCAGTATATAACGGATATTTAAACAATAACTCAGTTAGTTGTTATTTTCACTTGTCTATAATAGGCATCTAATATTAAATTTTAATACATTAAAATAATAAAATTACGAAAATTTGATTGACATTTTCATTATCCAATTTCAACGTTTCAAATAATTTCTGAAGCTTTCCACATACATGGTAACAAATGCTTAGTACATTTATTTATATTTATTATTTCAAAATGTAAATAAAAAATATGAATGACATTTAAATAACAAATTTTTATAGATTAACAGGCTGTTAGCGACGTCAGAGTGTATACATGTAAGCAAATCGTGCTTTTTTTTATATAAACAAAACATTTTTTTAAATATTAAATTTTTTATTTTTATACATTTTTATAAAATAAGTAAAGAGTAATAAAAAATTGAAAAACCCGATTACGTACAAAATAATTAACTGAAAAGATCGTTAAACGTACTGTTTTGTAGTTTGTGTCAAAATGGTTTGTAATTTATTTGCAATTTACTATCTACCCATACTTTTGATAATAACAAAATATTTTTTTTACTACTCCTCTCTTTTTTGATTTGCAGACATCATATTTCAAAATTTAATATACCCGATGTCACTCCCACGTTTAAGACGAACCTAATGACACCTCATATGCTAAAATCCATCGAGCCATTTAGGTCACAGAGCATACCAAAAAATAAGATACTCCCACGATTAAGACGAATCTAGCGACACTTAATATGTTAAAATCCACCAAGTCGTTTAGGCTACCAAGCGTGTCATAGAAATAGACATTCATGCATACATACCTACATACATATAAACATACGGACTTACTTGAAAACTATTATCGTTCTTTTGGGGCAGTCAGGTAAAAAAACCTTACTAATGGCAGTTGATACAAATATAAAATGAGAAAATCATCCAAAACGAACTCTTTGACAGTTTTTACTGATAATTGGTTATTTTAGGAAAACTGAGGGAAAATGAACTTCTTAGAGAAGCTTAAGGAAAAGAATTTGTAAAATATATTGTTTCCACATTACAAGCAAATAACAGCCTATCAGCAAAAAAAACTAATAATATTAATGGGGTTTAACCTCCGTTTATGAAACACGGCGGTCTATAACAGAGGCCACCCACATCATTATTTTCAACCTTTATTATTTTTAACTTTTAAATTTTTATGATGTAAGTGGAGGATTAGGAATTTGTATACAGACTAGGAATTAGTAGGTGTACGGCTGCAACCGAATTTGATAGAAACTATGTCGGTATTCATATGGAGTTCGTGAAGGGAAATTGCAGAAAACCTTCACAAGCATAATAGGTTGCTGCGTTAATGTCCATACGCCGACAGTTTAGTCAATCATCCGCCCCATTAATTTTTAATTGAAAAACTGCCGGTGTCGGGATTCGAACCCATAACCTCCCAGTTCCAAGTAGACACAACGCCTTAGCAAGCGCGGCTACTTGACTGATCAAACAAAAACTATTTGTCTTTTCAATGGATTACCACAAATGAAGACTCGATAAATATCTCATATAATCCTTTAAGATAAGATCTACTGCCATGCAAAATTACAACTTTCTATTTTATAGTTTTTGAGATATTTCTGGTCATCGGACATTCAAGACAATTATTATATCTATGATATTATAAGTTTAACATTATTTATAAATATTTCTGAGTAATACTTTCTCCATTGACCAATTTTTGATTTATATGAAAAACAAATTTGTATATTTCTAGAAAGAACATATAACACGTGTTTATAAAACTTATGCTGAAATATCTTTATTTATGCAAATATTATGCAAATCATTGGATAAATGATAAATGTGATATTTTTTATTATAGTTATTAATTATAATCTTCAATGTTGTTAACAAAAAAAAAAACTAGTAGTCGCTTCATTTTTTCGTAGAATTAATATGAAGGTTGGGTAAATGGTAAAATTATAAACAAGCATCAGACGTTTATCAATTCAGTGTAATTTTATTGCTTGATATCTATGTGGGATCGTACGAGGGGTAATCCTCACATTCAAGAACCACTTTGGGACAATCGGCCCCTACTGCATTTTTTTTATAAAGGTAAGAATCTTAGGTCCCCCGAAGAAGTTGTTGGGAGCACTTTTTTAGGAAATAAAAATACTCATATTTTTAGTTTAAAAAAATTTGTCGTATAGCGCCAATAATTTAGGCATAAATAGCAAAAAATTACGAAAATGGGACACCAAAAAATAAGATTTTATCTCCGTGTCGGAGGATTTTTCGACAAAAATGGTCCTAAGTAAAATTTCAGTAAATCAAATTTTGAATAAAAATGGTGTCAAGCACTTTTCCGCTGCAGTAAATATTTACGGATATATATTTTAATTCATTATTTTTTACATATTTATTTCTAAAAAGAAAGAAGACAACTAAAAACTGAACTGAATAATATATTTATTTAAAATTTGATTTACTGTAGTTTTACTTATGACCATTTTTGTCCAAAAATCAACCTACAAGGATATATCATTTAGAAAAGATTTTTATTGCGGTAAAATTTTTTGGTTCCTCATTTTTTGCTAATATTGCTTAAACCATTTAGTTTCAAAAACTTGTTCAAAGAACTGAACGATTGGAGAGATATCAAGGAAACAAAGATAGTTATACCCGTAGTGAATATCGGCATAGTTCCTATCATAGTCGGCTGCAGCCGCATATCCTACCAATTCCTAGTCAACTCACAAATTCCTTCCACTCCACTCACATCCTCACATCCTAAGACATCACAATGGACCTTATGGTCGAATTGTAGCCCATCCAGGTCAGCCTTTACAATCTACCTCTATATCCGTAATGCGATTGGGAGAGTTGTCTCAAAGTTGTTTTTGAGGATTAACCCCTCTTACAATACCACAAGGTCCGATTGAGGTTAATGTTTTTTTAAAGATTTATTAATTTTCGTTGTAAGTATTAAATTTTTTCCGTAGTTACGAAAACTGGATAAAACGAATTTGCATTGATTTGTACACATATTGATCGACGTTTGAGCTAAACTATGTATAAACTAACACTAGCGGTTTTCATTGTATTAATATAATCGTAGAACTTGTTTATTAATTCTTAAACAAATTTTGTTAGAGAATGAATAATAAGTTATTCGAAAGTTTGCTCTTTTTTTTATTTTATTTTTGCGTGTAATGGTGTAATTCTCCACAAAATGTGTACAAAAAAGTATAAAAAAAAGTCTATAGTGATGAGTAGTATAAAACATCTCATCGCTAAAATATGATAATTAAAACTAACCTTTTTCTGAAGACGTTCAGATATGTTAAATGATTTATAAATCACCCAGTATTTCAATGTTTTGCTATAATGTTATAGGCATATCATTTTCACAATTACCAATAATTATTACAAAATAGCTAAAAGAGATATTGATCGGCCTCGCAGCTCGTCAAAATAAACCATAAATTACTTATGAAAAGGCGACTAATTCCTTAACCTTTTAAAATATTTGGCTCGTAGATGTTTGTGCTATGGTAGGTATATTTATAACATCAACCGTTTATTTTATTAATGATCTTTTGTAATTAATATATTTTAACAGTAGATAAATATTTTAACCTTGGCCATTGATTGGACACATCGCATCACTAAATGTGTTATTTCTTAAAATAATTATTTATGAATATTCTAAATTACTAATAATTATAGATTGAATATAAAAGTAAATTTAAATAGCTTTAATAGTTCACGATTTTTTTTTCTTTTTAATAGATCAAGATTTTTATTTTACAAATGTTTGTGTTGAAATGCGATTAAAATTGTATCTTAATTGATCGATTCATTTTATAAAATTTGCGTTGCACGCTATGTACAAATTCCTGTAACCCCTGCCCAAGGGCTTAGGACCGCAACAATACGACGCCATTTAATTCAGTCGGAGGCCACAACTTTCAGCGCATCATTGATTGACTGGCGCCAGGTTTGTGCAAGTGTGCTTCTTCTCCTTGATCCCAATGGATTCTTTGGTAGCTTTGGCGATATAGTCAACATCTCTTCTTAGAATATGGCCAATCCAATTCTATTTACGCCGCCTCACTACCGCATCAATAGGAATTTGGGATGTTTTTTTACATCTTAGGTAGTTTTACATTTGAGATCTACTCGGGCCATTCATGACGCGCTTTAGACAGCACTTTATAAAACATTGTAGGGTACTCATTCAATTATTATTTACAAGTCACGTTTCACATACGTAAAGAAAGGCGGAAATTATATTATAGTTAGGAACTGACTGGAGAGCCATACTGTGTGGAGCATTGCAAATGACCCTTTCACTTAATACGTGGTTTAGTGTCGGGTAGTGTTACACCGTTTCTATGTAATATAGATCCGAGATTGGAGCAATCTTATCACCGATAAACAAGAGGCTTTCAGTTTTCGGATTGACTTTCAATAGTTTTGTTATACTTAACTTAAATGGCCGCACCCCTTGCTAGCATAACGAGATCTGCCAGAATATTAGCCATGTTGTCTAAGGTCAAGCGTCTAGTGTTGCATACCAATTAATTAATAATTAATGATATTAAACTTCCTGCATACAATCTAAATAAGTATACACTTTTAAGTATAATCGTTGGTTAAGGCTGGTTCTACAATCGGTCGCTTGTCGGTGTCGGATGTCGCGCGCTTGCGCTTCTACATGGTTGGTTGTCGTAACGGACTGTCGTTGTTGTAACACGTCGTCGTAACCAGAGTTGACCAACTCTCAACTTTATCCGACTTGCGACAAGCGACTGGATATTATTTTGGTTATGTTAACTGTCAAACATGGATGTGACCGAATTAATTATTACTTTGGTGCGTGAAAATGAGTGTCTTTATGCTAAAACGAATTCGGATTACAAAAATGTTGCGATAAAGAAACGTGAAATTAGAAATTCTTCTCCGGACCGTTTGTATTTAGGTTATGGCATACGTAAGTCAGTATGAAATTGTAGAACGCACTGCGATCGATTGGCCGATAAACGACATACTACAACCGACAGCCGACATACGACACCGAAAATCGACCAATTGTTGAACCAGCCTAAACAATTCAAATCCATATCCCTAACTCCCGACAAAGTAGAAAATGATGTCACATAATATTTGGAGTTTGCTGAAACTGATAAACCGAACTCGAGTGCTTCCCATTTTCTTATCCAGCATGTTACATTACTGATATTAGTGCAACCGTTAACAAAATTTTGCCCATACAATAAAATTTGACCAGCAATTTCATCAACAAAAATTAAATAGTTTTAATTTCATTTTATTAACACCCAACGCGAAAAGAGGGGTGTAACAAGTTTGAAGCATCTGCTTGTCTATCTGTCTGTGGGTCTGTTTGTGACATCTTAGCTCTCAAACGTGTTGACCGATTTGAATGCGGTTTTTTTTATTAGATAACTAGTTTCCTTGCGGTGTTTGATAATGGTATCAGTCGTTTGAAAATTATCAGGTTTTTCCAAATTGATGTATAGGCATATTATTAACATTATCATTTTACACATAAATTTGGTGGAGGTAACGGGAAATTCTTTTTAAATGTTTCATGGTATATTGTGCTGGGGGTTTTTTAAATTTTTAGTTTTACTTGTTTTGTTAAAATTTTTTTACTAGCACTATAGACGGCAAGGTTAGTTTTTATAGGTTAAACGATTACATAATACTGGAGGGAAACTTGATTAACTTCAAATTATCTTTTTCTTTAAAAATTAATTTTTTTATATTGATTGCGTGTACAGGTCAATTATGTTTCACAAAATTAATTTTATGATTATTATGTACAAAAATATTAACGCCATATAGAACATTTATACTTATTTCTTTTTTTAAACTTGTTCAACACAAAAACTTAATTTAAGCAAAATTAAAACATTAATAAAAATTATATTTATAAATTTCGTAAGTAATATTTGTAATTCGAAATGATATTTTAAGTAAGTATGAAGAATATACGGTAAACAGAGGTTCTGATGTTTAAATTATTATAAACTTATATTAAATAGACTATTATAGATAGATAGATTGTAGAAAAAACTGCAGAGGAAACTCAAGCATAGCCGGTTACTTCGTTACTTCTTGTCCATACGTCGACAGTTTAGTCAATTAATCGCCCCCCGTTTTTTTTTCATAATAATTGATAAACGGCCGACGTCGGGGTTCGAACCCATAACCTCCCAATTTACAAGTAAGCATACTGCGCAGGCATAACGCCTTAGACCGCTCGACCATTTGGACTGGTTAGACTATTATAAAATAAATGAGTAATTTTTTAAAATCAATGCCCTAACCAATAAATAATGAAATTTAAATTTTGATACATTCGCGTGGCTGGAATTTATTTTGGCTACATTAATTATACATTTATTACTTAAAAGAATCTGAATTTTATATGGTAATTATTTTCGAAACAATGGTCTAAATTTATTTGAAGCTTAATTTGTGGTACTGTTTTAAAACTAAGTTTAAACCAGTGAAAATAAGAACTGACTGAGTTAATTGCTTAAATATCCGGTATATACTGAATCTATGAAAAAAGTTTCAAACAAAAGTTGTTTAATTTAGAAAAACGGATTTGTTTTTAAATTTTTGTTCTATCTTTTACAATTTCAAAGATGGACAGTTTTTTCTCATTTTACTCAAACATGGTCATATACCTTACTTTTTAGGTCTAGAACGCACAAGCAAAATTTCAGCTCGCTATCTATTTTTGTTTTTGAGTTATCTTGTTGACAGACAGACAACCGTTACAAAGTCGGAACTAAACTTTATATACCCTGATATATATTATATACCGTGTATAAAAATGGTGGGGATTTGGTGCACTGTGACCTATAAGATCTATTGTGCTCCCGCATCTGATGCCTGACGAGTAATGGTCTTGCCTTACAGAACCTCATTCAGCCTTATTTCTTTCAGAAAATACAGGATCATATGAGGGATCTCCCCTGAACGTATCTGTTAGACTTCCATACATTTTATTATTTTGTGTATGAGGGAATTGCACTCTATCAAGACCTACACATAACCTACAGTTGCGTCCCTATTTCCCAAACTTCGTGTCCTCTGAGTCTACAATGCCCCGTCTGAAACCTCGTCAGTAGCCGCAGACTATTTTCTCAGGTCAATGCAGGTTTTGCATATTTTGCAGTTAAAGTTCTCGAGAAGATTCTGGGCCTGCCTTAGCTTCGGAAGGTTCCTCCAGAGTGAAATTATTACAGGATTTGTTTTCACGAACTAGGGTTCTTTACCAGTATATTTAACCAAACCTGCTTTTCTTTACCATGGTTTTAGCTAGTATAGATATTAGCTAAAATAAAATACAAGAAAAACAAACGGATAATTGTTCAACGTAGAAACTCAATTGTTTTACGACGTATGTTTATTTTCATAATTAATTCAATATTTTCAAAATTTATGAGCATATTATTAAACTGAATCTTATCTTATTTCTATAGCACTCCTTGTTTGATTTTTTTTCTTCTTAATAACAAAATAAAATAATTTATAATGGCATAATCACGATTTTTTCAATAAAATAGTAGTACTAATTTGAATAATATATTTTTTACGAATGTAATTACCTAGGTAATATCTCATATGTCACGCCTATATATGTATAATTGTTTTTTTTAAAACAATTTTATTGTTGTTATTTTTTTTATAAAGTTATTAAATTAGTATTGTAAAATAGTTATGTTTCATTGTCAAGGTCTAACATTGAAAAAAAATAATTCATAAATTATTTTGCAATCGTTTTGTTTCTAAATATTTCATATAACAACTTGTCTACATAGCATATTGTAAAAAATTTCCGAAATTGAATGTCATAAAACACAACATAAGCTTTATTCAGATCATCATCACATTTACAGCCAGAAGCGAAGTGACTAACATGTGGTGTTCGAATCCAAACGATTCGGTAGTCAGTCTTTTGAGATGTTGTTTTTACGTATCCTTTTACGATTGTTTAAAAAATTTAATTTAAAATAAAAAAGGACTTTTTTCAGAAATAACAAACGCACTACAAAATACGCACTATAATAATTTAAAATGTAGTAAAACCTTAGGAAGTTTTACGTAGAAATTATTATTTGAGATTCTAAATATTAATTAAATTTCCCGTCTTTTATCAAAATCGCCATCAAATTTCGAATATTTATTTGGGGGATGCATTTTCGAATTTCATCATGCGATTAGCTAAATGGTATCATATTTTTTTGTACTGTTATTTTTGTACTATTTTAAAATTGAAGTGAAATGCAATCTGAATGACTTTCTGTATTTCATTACAAACTTTACTAATTGGATATTTGTTTTTGTTTGAAATATAGAAACGTGATTTCGTTAAAAGGCATAGACTAGAAGAACGTTTACAATTAGGCAAAAAAGGTAATATATTAAAAGCAGGCATTCTTACCGAACCGAAACTGAAACCAACATTCGGTTAAAACAGTTTAATTTTCGTAGCCGTAACCAAAACTTTAAAAAAAAAATACAGACGAATTGAGAACCATCCTCCATTTTGAAGTCGTGTTTAAAATTAAAACTGATATCATTATCGATACCGAAATCGATTATTTTATTTGAAAATCCTGTATAATTTGTTGTGTGTATGATAAGGCAAATTTGAATTTTGCGCGAAACCTACTAATTACTAATTCCACAACGTCGTTCGGACGCCTACTTTGAGCCTTTAGACCCATAAATAACTTTAGTTACATACAGCTCACTATTTGTAACGTAGTAATGATGCCAATAAGGAAATCAGAGAGAAGGGAAACATGATAAATTTTTAATCGCCAGGAATCAAAATTATGCATTTTTTTTAGTTTACATAAATATTTTAGCTAGTATTATACTTGAAATGGCTTTATGTCACAATATTTACTAAATATATATAACTAATCGTAACTGAAACCGTTTTCATCCAATTTTTTATGATCGACACTGAAACCGTTTTATTTTATAATTTTAAAACCGAAACCAACAGCGTGTCGTTAAAAATGGCGTCACAGTATAGAATTACATTAAATTATTGAGAAAAGTGATGAAAAATAAACTTCGCCTGTTATTACTTGTGAATCGGTGTTAAAAAGAGTAAATTTGTTAAATTTTAATTAATTAAAATTACACAAATACAATAATATAAAACCTTTTTTGTGTGGTGTGAGTAAAACTAGAAATCTATCTTTCCGATGTGTGCCTTTTTTTTTCTTATTTGTCTTTTGGCGGACAGTATGGTGTAATAGTTGCAAATATAAAAGTTTAAATTTATTTTATTATTGTTTTCGTTGTAGTAGTTTAAAAATAGTTGAAACAAAATTGCTTATATACACTCCCGTTCAATAGAATTGAACAGATTTGAACCAAATCAGTCTCTCACAATTTTGATTATTCTCGTAGTAAATGTTTTTTACTATCCATTTCTTTTTTCACACTTAAAATATATACTACTTATCTTTGTTTATAAATGCATAATTATACTAAGAGTCGCAAAAATGAGGAGTTTTATGAAATGTAAGAAAATTAACATTTCAGGTCTGTTCAATTTTATTGAACGGGAGTGTACAACAATAAAAAATCAAAAAAATCAAAAATTATACACTTACAATAATCTTTCTGTGTTTTACAAATGAGTGACGATTATTTCATCATCAAGGTCATCTTTTTCATCATCTGTTTCTTCTACATAGCCAGGATTTGCTTGTGCTTCTGCTACGGCTGCTTTTGGATCTTCTGATAACCTCTTTTGACGTTGTACCTGAGAAAATTAACAAAATATAAATGATTATTATTATTATTATATTAAATTTGACTTAAATTCTTGGATTTATTTCAGATGTATATAACATGCAGGATGGAATAAGAGATAATAGTTTCGGTGTCGATTTTCATGCACTTAAAACTATCATTTACGGTCAATATTTTTTGTGAATTTGCCAATGCTTGTGAATACGTTTCAACAACAAAAGGACATAGAATAATAAATTTTTTAAATTCATTTTTACAATATCACAGCGTGCAAAAATAAGACTGGCCAGTAATGTTGCGATTTCCTTAGCAAATTTCCTCCGAGGGAAATGCAGCTATTGTGTTTGTACCGATGATGGTATTTCGTAAAAATTTCTTCAATGTCTATCGATCCTACCTACTAGATGTTAAAAATGACCATCGTTAAAGTCTTCAACATATATATACCTTTGTGTGTTTGTGGACCCTCTAGCGGTTACAGTTCGCTTTTGGTATTTGAAAGGGCAAGTTCGTTGATGAGTAAAATAGGACAAAGGGAGGGGGTAGAAAGAAGGGGAAACACAAAATTTGGCATATATATTGAGTGATGACATGTTAAGTTTTATAGCGGTACAATTCGACATAGCAAATTTTTTAAATTTTTTTTTTACTTCAAAAAAGTTGTTTTTTGTTCAATTGTTTCGAAATGTGAACGAATTTTTCACTACTATATCATTTAACTTTAATTTTAATAAATTATTTAATTAGAAGTATAACTTCTTACGTTCTTACATAAGTAGACACACACATTAAAAAAATGTATATTAAGAATGTAGTTGATGGATGCATGTGATTATATAAAGTTTGTACAATCGACTAGAGAACATGTATTTATGTTTTTCAATACTTAAGGTAATTCCAGCATAAAATCACTTTTCGATAGATTTTGCTCATTGTTTTTTCTTCACGGGCTAAAAATAACGTTTTCACATAAATCCCGAAGTTTCAGAATTTTTGACCGGTTAGAACGCGTGATATTTAATAATATTTAATAACAAAGTAATCATTCTCTTTCATTAGAAGCTTGAAGTTATACTTAAGGTAGTTCCAACAGGAAATCACTTTTTGACAGATTTTGCTCATTTTTGTTTCTTCACAGGCTAAAAATAACGTTTTCACATAAGTTTCAGAATTTTTGACTGGTTAGAACGCGAGATAATTAATATCAAAGTAATCATTCTCTCTCATTAGAAGCTTGTTAAAAACTTCATGCCCGCCCAACTATTATCTGTTGAATTGAAGAAAAAAAACTCGACAGAAAAAAAACCGAGGAGAGTAAAGATAAAGATTTCTTAAATAAAGTTTTTTTTTAAATCCCGTTTTACCGTTTTGTTTTCGAAAAATAATCATTAAAAATTTTTTTTCTTTCAAAATTACATTAATTTGTATATAAATATATGCATGTGAGTTTATATGTGTATATTGTATTTGTTCTATAATAAAATCAAACCAGTTTTTTGTCCTGATTATACAAAGTCAATGCTAGAACTACCTTGAAAATTTTGAACAATAAAATATCCATCACATTTAACAAAGTATCAACTTTCATGATTTATAAATTTATAAAGTCATGCACATTTTCTCAGATTTTCCATCATTTAATATAAAAATGTATAGTTGAAATAAATAATGAGGGTTATTAAATTCTATAATCAAATACAAAAACGTGCACATAATATAAACCTTTTTACAAGTGAATGAAACCATTTATAATAAATAATACAATGCTTTTAAAATATGGCAAAGAAAATTATATATGATTAAGGAATTCTAACCGGCCAAGTAGTTTGTAGAGGCTACTTGGTTATATTGGCTAGAGGTTATAGGTTCGAATCCCGACATCGGCAGTTTGTCAATTATTTAAAAAAGGGGAGGGGGTGGTTAATTGTCCATTTATAAAAATCTTCAAAAACTTATATTATAGTACATTCATAAATGTCCACAATAATGTTTATTATTTTTTGTCGTAAGTTAGATTTAAAATTTAATTTAGGCCCGTCATACCGTGCCTAACAAAAAATATATTTATGAAAAAATCCTGAGATTTCGGGTAATTAAGCTACCGCCGACAGAAAGACAATTTTTTTTTAGGCACGTCATACCGAAATTTTATTGGATCAATATCTTTATTAATATTTCTATTTTCTATTGCGTAGTTTTTTTTATTCGCCTTATTCCAAGTGAAAATTATCAAATGATGTCAAAATATGTGTAAAAATATGGGTTTCTCCATAAGAGCAATGTATTAAAACTCGAACTTTAACATTAAATAATTAATTCAAGACCCTGTCGAAACTTTTATAATTGATTTATATGCTCTTAAACTACATGTAAACAAAAAATCAAGCCTTAATATATTTGAAGCTTCAGTGCTCGTACATCCTTAAAAAAGCAGTTGTATGTATACTTGGCCACAAAAGTTGAACACATTTAACAAAATTTTATAATCGATTTGTGCCTTATTCATCCGGTTTTCCAAAAAATACTTCGGTTAAAAGTTGTTCATTATAAATATAGTAACAACCTTTATTCGAAAATGTATTTCAAAAACCGAATGAGTAAGGCACAAATTAACTTTAAAATTTAAAAAATAACATCAACTTTTGTGGCCAAGTGTATTTACTTACGATAGCAAAGAAAAAAAAGTTTAAATAAAAGAAGTTAATTGTGACTCATATATAATAGAATTTCACTAGTGTGTGTATTTTAAAATGCATTTTTTTAATGTGCTTTAAATCAAAGAAGATTAATTCATAAAATAATAGAATTAATTAAACATTCTATACATGTCTATATTAAATGTGCAAGTACTTCTTTTCAATGTGAATTAATTTTTTTTTCGTTTTATTATGAATATAATTTTAAAATGTTTTACAGTAATTACAGTAAAATCTTATTAAAAGGATTGTATTGTCCAGAGATTATATTGGTACCAGTCCAAGTGGCCAAGCGGTCTAAGGCGTTATGTCTGCGCAGTATGCCTACTTGGAAACTGGGAGATTATGGGTTCGAATCCCGACATCGACAGTTTGTCAATCATTAAGAAAAAAAAGGGGCAGTGAATTGACTAAACTGTCAGCATATGGACAAGAACGAAGTAACCGGCTATGCTGAGAAGGTTTTCTGCAGTTTCCTTCACGAACTCCAGATGAATATTGGCACAGTTCCTATCATAGTCGGCTGCAGCCGAATATCCTACTAATTCCTAGTCTATACACAAAAATTCCTTCCTCGCCACTCACATCCTCACATCCTTAGACATCACAATGGACCTTATGGTCGAAGTGTATACCTCCGTCCGTCACCACGATAACGCAAAAACGAGAAGAGATAACGTACTGAACATTTGTATATTTTAGAGTTCAAGTGGGTTGAAGTTCGTAAATGGACGAAACGGATCGGGAATCCTCACACCAGGAGGGAAAATAATTAGCTATCTTTGAAATCGTAAGAGATAGAAAGAAATTAACCAGAAAAAAAAAATGTTTCTATTTTAAAACTAAAGAAATTTTTTTTAAAGAAACACTTTTTTTTGTAAACTGTACAGTTTCGCCACAATTTTAGCTAAAAACATCTAACATTACTGTCGATTCCAAAAATTATTAGACATTTTTGAGTGTATAAACTAAAATAAATATTATAATATCAACATATACCGGGTTATTTTCAAAAGTTGTAAAAATAATCGAAAAAATAATCTGAAATATACATTTATCAAAGTAAGTACTGTGTATACTCAGTATAGCATTGACCAAAGCATTGAACGGTAACCAAAGCGTGTATTTATAAAAAGTTCAATGTGTGTGTATTGAAAAATTTATTTTAAATGACATATTACAACAAAAAGTTAAACAATTAGTTATTGTTTATAAATTACTGTAATTTATAATGAGTTAATTTTGTTTGATTATAAATGAATGTATTTGACGTTCATTTCTCAAACAATAAAAATTCAATTTACTTATTTACTACTTAATGTTAGACTACTGTGGGTTAATTCACAGGTGGTAATTTATTGACATGAATTACTATAAGTTTAATTCAGTAGAATCGCTTATTAAGGAAAATACTCTGTTTATTTAAATTTACAGTTGTTTTAGCGGGAGAAATGTTTTAGCGGGAGAAATGAAATAAAAAATGTCAACAATTGTATACCTATTTGTTACATAATGAATTATGTTTAAGATTCTCAAATGTACTTAATACATAAGCAATGTATAAAAAATAGGATCAACTCCATTCGTACAACATAACTGAAAGGCAATCATACTAACAATGAATGAATTAACACAAAGTTTATAAAAACAATAAAATATTGTAAATACAGTAGACCCACGGTAATCCGACAAACGTTTTGCAAGGCTTCGTCGGATGATGGGATTTGTCGGACTTTAGAATTCTGCCACCGATTCCTTGTAGTCCGGAACTATTTTGAAAAGAAGTACCTTGTAATCCGACAAATTACACGCTTATGCAAGTCACAACATGTTTAAGCATGCATTGACGAAGATTTTCCGTAATAAATGTGCTTTGTATGAACTGTTATAGGCATGTCGGATTACAGGGCTGGTATACCGCGGGTCAACTGTAGTAAAAAAACAACAAGTAATAAAAACACATGTACTATCAGATAGTGAGAAATTATATGCATCCTACGATAGCCATATGGGTAGCTCATTGGTTGTTAGAGCATTGGTCCGTAAAGTAAGAGGTCTTAATAATGTAACTAATGTTTAAATTTAAAGTCCAACCATTTTAAAGACATTAAACATAACCATAACCGAATACATTTTAAACATAACCGAAAGGCAACTATCCTCAGCCAAATAGCCCCGCTTTTAAAGATGTTGTGTGTACTTGGAACTGGGAAGTTATAGGTTCGAATCCCGACATCGGCAGTTTGTCAATTATTAAAAAAAAAGGGGGTGGTTAATTGACTAAAATGTCGGCGTATGGACAAGAAATAAGTAACCGGTATGCTTGTGAAGGTTTTCTACAGTTTTCTTCACGAACTCCAGATGAGTATCGGCATAGTTCCTATCAAAGTCGACTGCAGCCGCACATCCTACCAATTCCTAGTCTATACACTAAATTCCTTGTCCTCCACTCACATTCTCACATCCTTAGGCATCACAATGGACCTTATAGTCGAAGTGTGTCCCGACCGGGACAGCCTCTGCAATCTGTCTATCTATCTAAGGCAAACATCCTAACAATGGATGGACTAATACAAAGTTTACAAAAACAATTAAATAGATTTTACTGTAGTTACTTTAAAACAAAAATGAGCCCAAAACGTTTACAGAAAGATAATATAAATGTATTTTTTAATTGAAACTGTACATGAAAAAAATTGAATGAGTGAGTTCTACTAACCTTTCTTGTATGTAAAATTTCAACAATAATATAACCAATAATCCCAATGATCAGTACTGTTAACATTACTTTTAATTTCATTCGTGCACATAAATGCGTTGAATATGCATACGCAACAACAAATCCAGCTGATTCCCATAACCGATAATTTGAGAAAGCTGCCTCCTTGTTTCTTCTGAATAATGTACCATATAATCCTGTAAAATAATTAATCAGAAATATAATTTTTGCAATCATAATATTTTTATACGTAAAAGCTTAAATTACAGCCATATTTTTATATCCGGTATATGTCAATATACAATCGTATATTAAGTTTAGTCCCGACTTTGTAACGCTTGAAAATATTTATCGCAGACATAAATGTTTGGAATAGGTGTTCATAAAATGGCCTACTTCGGTCTTTTTCGCATGCCCGCCCGTCTGTATACACGATAACTCAAAAACGAAAAGAGATAACGAACTGAACTTTTGTGTGTGTGTTATAGAGCTAAAAAGTTTGGTGAAGATCGTGAATGGGTAGAATCACGAATCTCATTTTTAAAACCGAAAAAGAAAAATTAAAAGAAATAAAATGTTCGTTTAAAAAAAATAAAGAACTCTTATTTGAAACATCATAAACTCAGTATATACCGGGTATTTGGGCAATTAACTCATTTATATTTATCATTTAAAAAAATTTACTTTCTGTTGTAATTTGATTTTTTTGATAAAAAAGTAAGAAGTGTTTTGTAAAGGAATTGAATCAGAAAAATATAATCGTAACCAGCGCTGAAAAATTATCATTTTATTGCAGCAATTTGGATTTTATTATCACTATTGGGAATTTATTTTAACTAACGTATCGTATTTTAACCAACGCCATCGGTTTCGCTAGGTCTAAATTAGCTTAAAACAAAGTTTATATCAAAATCGGGAACAAAAAAATTTTGTATAATTTTTGTGATTTTTTTTAAGGAACCTTCCGGTAATGGAAGAATTATAACATTTTATGAACACCAATACCAAATTTTTACAAACGCTTACAAACTTCAGAGTAAAAATTATTAAGTAAAGTGCAAATAAAATAGATAATCATGATTTGCACAATTTAATTTGACGTTTGTGTATATTTTAAACAGAACACTCGCATCTCAATAACGGTGTTATGAAATATAAAATTTATACTCAGACATCTTCTTCTTTATGGGAACAACATATATGTCAATCATATGCCCATCATAAATAGTTTGAAATAAAATACAAAAATTACCAACAATTTTTAATGAAACTATTTAACAATCGAGATTCATTGCTTATGTTGATCTGTTGATCTGTATAGGATTGTATCGGTTATTTTATTTCTATTTGAAAACAATTTGTATTCGTAGCAAATTTTACTTGGTATCTTTATATGTGTTTCGAATGCATCACAATCAATACAGATCAATTGACTTTTTATGGTAATACTATCTACTTGTTTATATTGACGCCATGGTGATGACATCTGATGTATAGAATTAAAATTAAAGCGCAACTTAACATTCTTAAAAGCATTACTAAAGATTAATTCAGACGACAACTATAACTTTGAAGTTTGACTACTTCTATATGCTGCTTTAGAATCAAAGCAGAAAGAATGAATATTTTATGGCATCAAGTATCTTCCTTTGTGGTTTACGTGATGTAATCTAGTGAGAATTATATCTAGAATTATATATGCATGTGACCAGTACAGGGTGACTACCAAAAAGTACCGCAGGGGATGGATAGGGTAGATTAAAATAAAAGTAGAATAAAATTATGAGACGAAAAGTTCTCTACCATTTCTTAACCTGACGTATAGGTAATTAGTTAATTAAAATAAGTAACCAACCAGAGGCGCGCAATAGCGGTAAGCAGGGAAGTGGGAGAGTCAGTTATTATTATTTATTCGCTGCTAACTCTCTCTCTCTCTCTATTACTGATTGGTTACTTATTTTAATTAGCACTTATTTTTCGTCTCAGAATTTTATTTTCTATCTACCCTGTCAATCCCCTGCGGTACATTCTGAACACCCAGTATATCCCATTCTGACTTAATGTGTTATCTGAAGTTTCGAGGGTTAAAAATATGCAACATTGGTTCGAGAAAAGGCACACCGCAATGTTAAACTGTAATACTATCGTATCCCTGATTATATACCCTTCATTTTTGTCACTTAGGATGAAGTACAATGTACGCAACAAGCCAACAAAAGCGACCACAAAAGAGATAACATATGATTAAGTCTTAAATATTATTTGTATAGAATTGAAAACAGTTTGTTTTAATTCAGTGTTAAAATTGTATTGTTTCAAATTTGTGTTTATTTTTTAATGCCGATTGCAATATAAATTTAAAAAAACAAACACAGTAAAGTAAAGAGAAGTGCGCGTAACTCTCAGAAGTAGCGAAACAATTGAACGTGTATTGAAGTTATTTATAGAATAAAACAATATAAGAACAGATAATTTTTTTCTTTTTAAAAACCAGTTTTTTCCGTTAAATACATTTTTATTTACAAAGATTTGCTAGTTGTACAATGAAAGGTGTGTATTCGTTGTGATCACTGATCTGCAGTGATCGCACATTCTACACTAATCAATAAATAATGTATCACTTACTTATGGTTCTTACCTTATATATACGTATACAATTGTTTCAATAAATATTCATTATTTTATTGATTTGTATGAAAATATTATTCGAGAATGATTCATTTTCATAAGAGTTCTAGTTTTTTTCTAAAATATTTTTCTTTATACTGTCTGTGTAATATGAGGTCAAGGTAGTTTCTTATCTGTTACCGTCACTTGGATGGCAGAAATATTATCAGAAAACACATGCTTTTTTTTCAATAAACAAGGTCATATGAAACAGTTGGTTAGGTACTATGTAGTAAAGAATTTTTCGTTTTAATGTTTTAAATATATCTAAACTATTTTTACACACTTCATTCCAGTGTAATTGTTTTATTGTGTTAAGCAAAACTAAATATCCTTCTCATAAAAATTCCATAACTCTTATGTGACTGAAGTCAAGTCTTGAGTTACAGATTGGCTAAAGGTAGATAAATTCGGGGCTCCAAGAATTATACAGTAGGACCATTGGAAAATTTAATGACGGGCATACTTTCCTACGACATAGAGACTACAAAATATGTTATCAAAGTCAATATTATAATATGTACATTTACGATTAAATGAAAACACTGTATATATAAATTATGAATTAACTAATGACAGATAAATGAATAGAAACTATAATAGAGAAATTAAAAAGTGGAAAATATCATATCATTAGTATTTGTAGTTTTTTTTTTTTTAATTCAAAACAAATAAGTCTGATGAAATATACATTATAAATAACGTAATAATAATTAATAACTTATATATATTAGGTATTGATTAATATTTAAATAATTAATCCATATTAATATATACAGCATATTGTATGTATTTGAAATGCTTAAAGCTCTGTGGAGAAAGTTCACTTTTTAAATTATAACTATTCACACATTTAAATTTTTTGATTTTACGTAAATAACTGATCTAATAAACGACGTAAAAACATATAATGAACTGAAAAATAAAACAAATATTTTGATATTTAAACATTCTTGGCAACAATTCCTTTTCAAACAGTTATCTTTCGAAGTCTATGCGAATTGTGCCATTAAAAGAGGGGGAGTTTTTGGGGTCGACTTCAATAAAAGTTGGTTACATTTTTTCTAAAATTTCCCTCTATTATTTTATTTTTCTTTTCGTCAAGCATCTGATATAAAGTGACAGAGATTCCTCATCAACGAACTTGGTCTTTCATATTTATAGAAAGTACGTCACATATCAAAATTATTTTCGAACGGGCGAGTCGTAATTTATGTCTTCTAGAGTTCGTACAGACATATCGTTACAATATTTTATTTTTATTATCGAATCTATAAATAGGTCTATAAATTAAATAATTCATTATATAATATAGAAAATGAAATATATATATATATATATATATATATATATATATATATATATATATATATATATATATATATATATATATATATATAATTGATTTATATATTAATTCAAATTAATAAACAAACAACATTCTTAAAAACAAAAATAAAAACAACAAAATATTATTAGTTTTTTTTTTTTTATATGTTTATATGTATACGAACGAAATATACAATTAACTGTAACACTGTATAATTTGTAAAAGTTATTTTTAGTTTGCTGTTTCCAGTTCAAAAATTATGGTTAATAATAAAATGTATAGCTATAGGCGCATTCATCCACTATATGGAATGCAAAAGTATAAGAAGAAGAAGATTCTTCTCATAAATTTTTATCCTGCAAGATTTACTTCGTTTTTTTTTTTTAATTTTTTTTCTTTTCTTATTCAAGTTTTATTTTTAAAAGTGCATTCTCATACAAAGTGGTATAGAAAAAACAGCATAGTCAATATTAAACGATATGTAACAGGTTCTAGTCAATCATTTGTGAGACAGAATCACTTCACAAAAAAATACTCAATGAAATTTTCTTTAATTTTCATTTTTGAGTAAAGATGAATGAATACTTGATGATTGTTAACTAAATATACATATTTATATTTTATATATATATATATGTCGGAGTTACATTGGGAGCATGGTCGTTTGAACCAGTATATATGTTGTCAGGCATTGTTGTTTTTATAAAATACAAACACTTACCAATTTTCCAATAGCACACTGAAAAATGCATTTTTCACAAACACGCACTAGTCTACAATAATACCCGGTGTCCCGCACTTTCACAAACAGTAATTACAATTAGTTCAACCTACGACACAGTGAGTTAGCTCCAGTTAACAATACAGATACAACACGAATAATACTAACAAATGCCATACCACGGTTATCTCATCAATAAACATAATTAATTATACTAGTCCAAAAGGGATTTAATCACAGTAGAGTTCAGTTGATACTAATACGCAACTGCACGATACGGTCTGTACTCGGGTGCTGTCCTCTCAGAACTGGCTGTCCTGATTCCTTTTTGAAACTCCTCTCCCTTCCTTGATGTTTGTAAAAATATATTGGAAAGGGGTCATCCTATTACTACATCATATTTATGTACCAACTAAGGTATATCACAAAAATTGGTTTATTACATCCGTATCGTACAATTTGCGTCTAAGTAGAGGTCAAACATGCCCCCTTCAAGTGAACACTTACTATGTTAATTGATAAATCTTAAAGCAATTATTCTTTATTGCACTTTTAGACAATTTATTTTATTCTAAGAATATATAAGTATTGATAATATCTAATTTCCGGACCTCTATGTCTGGAGGATTCTTTATGTCAGACATACTGTAATAAAATAAACCTTTTCTTAAAAATAGGTTCTTTGTACTTATAAATAAAAGTGTAAAACTGTAAAACACATTATTAATGTAGAGAAATGTTCGAACAGGCGTATCCATAAATAAAAAAAACACATTCATCCCTTTGACAAACGTACGATTCCGACATATATATATATATATATATACATATATATATATATATATATATATATATATATATATATATATATATATATATATATATATATATAGTAATTTCTACAAAATTCCATCATCGGTACAAAAACAATAGCTGCATTTCCTTTGGAGGAAATTCGCTAACAATGGAAAATAACAACTCAAATACCCGGTATATACTGAATTTATGTAAAAAAACAACAATTTTGAACTTCACTTTTTTTCAAAGATGGGCAGTTTTGTCCATTTTGCCCAAGCAAAGTCTGGTTTTGTCCGAAATTGACCTTACTTTTTTGCTTTAGAAAACACATACAAAATTTCAGCTCGTTATCTATTTTTGTTTTTGAGTTATCGTGTCCACGGACAGACGAACAGACGGATATGCGTAAATGGCCGAACTAGGCCAATTTATGAACACCTATGCCAAGCATTTATGTATGCAATCAATGTTTTCAAGCGTTACAAAGTCGTGACTAAACTTAATACACCCTTGTATATTTACATGTATCGGGTATAAAAAGTACAATGTGAGAAGTTTTATGAACACCTCTGTTGAATTGAATAAAACACGCTGCTGGACCGCATTACTGGGTAATAAATAAATATTATAAGCTATGCATCTTGTATGGCTATATAGTTATGGGTTATATAGTATTAAGCTAACTTTTAAGTATCTGAACATTGCTTATAAGTTTGTTGTGTTATATTAATAGAACCGGCTTTTTATTAATTGTATAAACAGACATAACGTTTATCATGTTATAAATATTTTTTCAAATACATAGTACAATGTACGCCGATGTATACTATAATAGTTAGTTTTTTTTTTACCTCAAGTTATAATGAATTGATGGTACAGGCTGTTTTGAAAAACATTTTCATCAAAAAAACAACAAAATCTGAATGTATCTACCGATGTAATATATAGAAAGTAGCATTATCTATATGTTGAAGAGGTCAATAAACCATAAAAATTAAACATCTAAACCTATAATATGTATAAATATATATATAAGCAAAAGATGATGAACTCCAGTTCTATATTAAAATCGCATCCAACCAAAAATTAAGTAAGAACCAACCAAACAGGATCATTATACATTTGGCCTATTATTTTAAGTTTATGTGAAGGTCGTTTAAATCAGGAAAGATATTCTCGTACAGTGTTTTCATTTTCAAATCCTTGTATTTATAGTTTTATATGTTATGGTGTCCTAATGTAACTTATATATTCTATTCTCTAAGATATGTTATTAGTCTAAATGGTCTGAATCAATTTTCTTTAGTATGTATTTAAGTTCAAATTCAAATAAAACAAGTGAAAATACCAGCTAACTGAGTTAATTGCTTGAACACTCGGTATATCCTGTATTTATGAAAAAAAGTTTAGAACAAAAGTAGTTTACTTTTAAAAAAGGATAATTTTTTGTCTTAACATTTTTGTTCTATCTTTTACGGTTTCAAAGGTGGGCAGTTTTGCATATTTTGCCCAAGCATTATCCGATTTTGGCCGTTCTTTTTAGCTTTAGCCACAGGCGGGCGGACATGTGGAAATGGCCGATTTAAGCCATTTCAAGAACACCTATTCCAAATATTTATGTCTGCGATCTATATTTTTAATCGTTACAAAGTCGGGACTTAACTTAATATACCTTTGTAGATTTACATATGTCGGGTATAAATATTTCAATTAAAATACGTGAGAACGCCGGTTATTTAAAGAAAAACACTAAATAATGAAATTTCTACAAAAAAAAAACATTTCCGTTAAACACTGTAATGGTCTATAATTTTTTTCCAAACAATTCGCCAAGAAGTGACTTTGTTCAAAAGGATTTTAGTCGTCAATTTAAAAAGTAGGTGCTATTTTTCATTTTTAACTTCTCAAACAAAAACTATAAACGATTATATCAAGGAAATCGGCTGTCATATCAGGATAGCCACTACAACCTAAATAAAAAACAATCAGATTTTTTTTTCATTAATTCATAACCGCTAAGATCAATCAAACTATGTTGGGATATTTTCTCTGGAGGTACATGAGAAGCTAGATCTATAAGAATCACCATGGAAATATTCGCGTTATTGGTGAATTAGAACTTCAGACCACAATTATGCCAAAATATCATTGAATATTTCGGCAAAAGAGTGGACATCGCATTAGCGGCAAAGGATGGATATTTGATGGATTTTATTTTTTCGTTTTTGAATGACTTACACTATAGACATTATTTGCTAATGAAATGGTTTTTGAAATCACCACCTCCTGTAAAAAATGGTAAAATAGAAAGATTCTCAATAAATCTGTATAGAAAAGTCAAACCAAGTTAACTGTCCAGTTGATTTTTCGTCGGAATCAAGCTAGATTTTTAGAGAATTTCCCCTAAAGAAATCAGCTATTGTTTTTATTTTCTCGTTTAAAATTTAGAAAATATATTTTAGATTTGAGAGTTATTCTTTAGTATTACAATGTGGAAAGTTATGAAATGAAGGCACTGTATAAAAATAAAATTGTACACATTTTAAATTTAGAATCGATATAAAAAAATGTGGTTGTATTCGCTACACACATAGACGTTCCTTTTTTGTTTACTTGCTTATTTTATTTATAACTCTAACCGGTTTTTTCTTTCTATCTTTGGTAACTTCTGTTTTTGTTTTAAAATCAGTACAACTTATTTTTATACAACAATGTTTTGTTATGAAAATAAAACCAAAAATGTGTATCACTGCCTATATGCACGAAAAAAATTAAATAATTCTTTTGTATAATCTTTAGTAATCGTTTGTGGATGATTCATTTCATATCATGCAAGGACGTTTATAAATTCTACGGCAGATTAACGACCATTTATTCCTATTTATATCAATTAATGGAGGCTATAGGTTTTTTTTTCATATAACTTTTTAAACAGTGATAAATTTTTCGTTTTTTCGATTATGGTACCATTTTATTACGAAAGATTCATCATGGTTATATTTTGAAATAATTTTCTGAACATACAGATATAAGATATATGCATGTCCCTCAAATGTTTACATTTGCCTTATTTAAAATACAAAAAACCAAGACACAAATGAATTGAAGTTTTCTACTAAAAATCCGTCTACTTTTTCATTGCCTAATGTGCATTTTGAGTCAAGCATTTGTAATTTGAAATCAACTTTAATAATAATAATTAGCAACAGGGATACTGAAAATGGGTCCCTAGGACCTAGACCAAGGGTACCTTTGTACCCTCCTTGAGCACAACCTGTCACCCGAAGGCGAACCGTTTCCGGGTAAAAGGTGCTCTTGTAAGCAGATGAAGCTATATAATTCTGTTGAGGCCAGACGCCGCACAGAAAGCCCACAGCTTCTCCGCCGGGATTGCTCCCAAGATTGGTGGTTCTAGGGTTTCGGGCCCAAACATTCTATACTAGACACCCTGCAGGTGTCTGCAGGTGCAAATGACATGTATGGAGGTTTCATCATCCTCCATACAGGCCCTACAAGTGGGATCATCAGAGATCCCCAAGTTATGAAGGTGATAGTTCAATCTACAGTATCCTGTAAAGAGGTCCTACCACCCTTCTCAACTGTATTCTATTGAGTTTTAACCGAGCACAGTCGAATGGCCTAGCTGTGCTTATGCACAACTTTGTCTGTCGCATGCACTGCGTAAAGTCCGAGTATTGAGATGGGCTTCCGAGGCCACTCCTTGACTCTGTAAACTACGTAGCATCTTGCTATGGGAATGACAGACTCAGGTGTAAGGGGCATTTGAGACGACCCCTCTCGTGCCAACGAGTCCACTGCTTCGTTCGCTTTAACGCCAGAGTAACCCGGTATCCAGATCAGTCTGACTGTGTTATTCAGTGACAGGTTAATTTTTCTATTTATATAAATAATTGTATCTTCTTAATCTTACAATGATAAAAATCGTTATATTACGATAAAATATATAATATAATATATATAATATATAATATATATGTACTGCATGGGAAACATAATAGCATAACAATTCATTTGTATCCACAGAGGATTTATTTAATTTTTCACGGAGAAGCTACCGGTTTGATATAGTGATTGTTTGATCAATGGGATGTAAAAAAGCAAGTCATATATAAACCAAAACAATGAAACTAATAATTTTGGAATATGTTGAATATATCTTTTAATTATACTGACATTAATTTGCGTATATAAATGCTTTATGCTTGAATGTATCAAGGATTTCCCGGTTGGTAAACATGATGTATGATAAACATATTCCGACCTTGATATTGTACATATATTGTTATTCTCATTGTTAATAAGTAACGATATATTTTAATAAATACTCATTTATCAAACTAATAAAAAATATGTACAATATACAATTATCTGTGGCTAACATGAATACTACAATAAACTAAGAATCACCTAATTTACTTCTACATCTGACTGGTCAAATATTATAATGAAGACAAAATTGAGATAATATTATGATAATTATCATAAATATTCATGTGCATGGTTTATACTTTATGCCATCATAGTCGTTGAGAAAGTAATTCGTTGTGTACGCAGCTCCGATACCAAATAATTTTAAACGAATGAGAATTCTTCAAACGAATTTGTTGTTAAAAATTATACTTTTTAATCAAATTAAAATGTTCTTGTGTAAAAGTATAAGCTTTAGTTCTTTTTTAATTTAGGTAAACCATGTGAAAATAACAACTAGTTGGATTTAAAAAAAAAAAGGAACATTTTTTGTCATTACATTTTTGTTCTATCTTTTATGGTTTCAAAGATGGGCAGTTTTGCCCATTTTGCCCAAACATGGTCCAAAATTTTCCATTCCCGAACTTGACCGTTTTAGCTTTAGAACACACATACAAAATTTTATCATGTATACAGACGGACGGACATGCGGAAATGGCTGAATTAGGCAATTTAATGAACACCTATGCCCAGCAATTATGTCTACTAATCAATATTTTCAAATTTGGGACTAAACTAAATATACTCTCGAATATTTACATATACCGGGTATAATAATATACCATCGTATATTTACATATACCAGGTATAAAAAGTTGAGAGTTGAATATAAATTTATTATAAGTTGAATATATATTTATGATTTTTATAATTTTATTATTCAAGTTTAAATGTGCCATCATAAGATAAGATAAGATAAAATTTATTGCCAGATTTGTAAATTACAAGTGTCATACATTTGTTTACAGAAGTTCCTTAACTATAATACCACCTCTTAATAGCTTGTGCCATCATCAGTGACAAAGTTATAATAATTATAAACATAAGCAATTTGAAAACATAATAACGTTTATAATTTTTGGTAGAAGAGTGTCTACCCGTACTTATGCTATTTTATATACATCAACCTAGATTCATTCTAAGATTTTTATATTATATAATTAGCTATTTGAACATATTTTGACCACTGCTAACCCTCCGATTTAGTCTCCAACATATACTTCTTATTCTGTATAATCGAGAGTGGTCCGCATAATGGGTACGCAAGTAAAAATTATGAAATGTACTGGCCATTGTGTTATATACTAGATTGCAATTGCGAAAAACTTTTAGAACTATTTGAGATAAACAAATTTCTAATATCACAACAGTCAAAATGGAATATCCAAACTTAAATTTTCTTGTTTTACTTTCAGAAACGATAGCAAATATTCCAAATCTGCTTGCAGAAATTTGGTGAGAACACAAAATGTGAAACATTCAGAAGCACAGCCCTGCACACATATGGAGGGTAAAGATTTTTATTGGATATTCATTCTTTAAAGTTATTAAACCCAGCATTATGGTTATACAGAGACATATGAAAACCAACCGTAAGGTTTTTATTTTTTTATGCACAAAATTTTACTATATTTGGAGAGTTCAAAACAATAAAAACAATAATGTTTATACGATCGGTTTTATAGCGAACATTTTTAAAAACATTTTTTCAACAACCATCATTTGTCGAACAAATTATCAATAAAATAACATATGGATGCATGATTTTACACTAAACATAACTTTTTCGTGGAAATTAGAGTCTGCTAAAGTAGTAATTTGATAATGTCTACAGATATTCCTAGTAATTTTTTGTTATTTCAATTATATATATATATATATATATATATATATATATATATATATATATATATATATATATATATATATATATATATATATATATATATTTATATAATTATCAACACTAACATTAACACATGGAATAAATAGCAGTAATTAGGCGTCTATTTAAAAAAGTTTATTTTTATGGAAACGTAATTTTTCTCCAATGGTTAACTATGTTAACTATATAAAAAATTGCTAGACTATTTGGAAATTCACTTCTACACTACACATTGTAACAATTAAATTCAATTTATATACTAATTTAAAATAGATTATGTCTCTGACGTCTTTTAAAGTAATTTTCGTTGAATTGTATAATTAAAACATAGTTTTAATAGCAAATTTTGTACATACATTTCAAGGCTCTTGAAGGACTTTTACCTTAACTTATCGACTAGTATTACCTATAACTAGGGAGTATTTCATCTTTCTCAAGAATCTTATTTTTATCTTATGTAAAATTATCACTTATGATAGGAAATCGCAAATCCCTTTGCGAATAATGGTGTAAAATGAACCTTCGTCGTCCTCTTCCGATCTTTTTCGTATATATAAAAATATACCACAGTACTGGGATCATGGAATCCATCTCTTGAAGATGTAATGGCTCTTGGTTTCAGGAGCATCATACTCGAACTTCTGGTTGCCCACTCATCACTTACTAAAGATAGGCGATTTACCCAACTTAATCAATCAAACGAGTTAAATAGCATTGAGTTTTCAATATTACTGGTTTTGACAATTTGAGTGCGAATGTTCTTTTGCACTTATTGAGTAACAAAACCATAACTATAATTGGTACAATCATTTGTATCAAGAGTTAAAGTCCCCTCAATTAAAAACTACAAATTTGCCAACGATAAGTCCTATATTCGTTAATAAAAACATATTATCATTACTACCAAAAAGAAATAAATCAGAGAAAAAATATTGTGTACTGATATTCGTCAAGTCGTTCAATAGCGTTTTAAATTATTACACGAGTTTTATCCAACTATACTCTTAATTTTATAATTATGTATAAATTAATTATCTATTAAACATTGAATAAACAATTATACAGTTCCGTCAATGAGAAAAAAAAACAAACAAATATAAAATAACTATAAAGAATATTATAAATTTAATAATGGGGTTACGTGTGTAATCTATCGTTGGTATCTCCACGTTAAATTATATGTGTGCATATTGCAATTTGTATTCCCTCTATATACATAGTATAATGAAATATGTCTTATAGAGAGGTTATGTGTTCAATATGCAAAACATTTCCTGATGTCTAAAAGAAGTTTTTTGGTCATTTGTCTATGTCGATGGTGTGCGTGTTGATAAATATATGGGAAAAAGATATCTTCCAAAAAATAAAATGTTCTAAGATGTAAGCAAAATTGTACAAATTGATTAAGAAAGTCAACCAAACTTTGAAAAATGCTATTTTATTCCGTACTTGCTTACCTGAACCGGCTTTCCGATATTCAAGTTCTGCATTGTACATTGATGTTACGTGGTCCGACGTTATTATTCTTAGAGTATAGAAATATGCTTATAGATGTAAACATAGATAATCATAGTAATTAATATTTAAAAATTATACGATTATATAACAAATATATTTTCAATAAAAGGAAATATAAAAAAAATACTGAAACTATAAATTAAGAGGCAACAAGACAATGTACAAATTTATTATTTCTTAAGTTCGTGGTAATAAATTTGAAGAGAGTATATATTTCATTTACAAATATATTTCATTTACAGACCGCGCACACACATTTAGTTTCAAGTTTGTAATGTTGTAACGTTCAAAAATAATTCTACTGTCGAAAAAAATCTTTGTAAATCTTTATTTGAGATCAGTTGAAAATATGTTCATAATTTGAAAATATTCTGTTCATAAAATGACCTAATCAGTCCATTTCCGCAAAGTTGTCTGCCGTAAACACGATAACTCAAAAACGAAAAGAAGTAGCGTGCTGAATTTTGTATGTGTATTCTACAGCTAAAAAGCCTGGTCAAGTTCGTGAATGGGCAAATCGGACCATGTTTGGACAAAATGGGCCATACTGCCTACCTTTGAAATCTTTGATAAGAAGTAAAACAAAAATGGTTTGTCCTGTTTTAAAAATAAACAATTTTTGCTTGAAACATTTTTGCATAAATTCAGTATATACCGGGTATTTAAGCAATTTACTCAGTTAGTTGGTATTTTAACTTGTTTTATTCTCAGTTCTTCATTTCTTATGAAAAACATTCTTCAAAATTTTTCTCTCTTACAATTTTAGTCGATTTACGTCATAGTTATATAGAGTTGGGATATCTCTACCAGTATGTAGGGTCCCATTTTGCAGATCTTTCTCAAACATAGGAAAATATTTTTCTTTCCTTCATTATAGAGATTTCGTTTTGATTGAATAATCCGCGCTTTAAAACTGTCATGAACTTTGAAGATGGTGGTAATAAATTTTATATATTTCATTGAAATAATGAAGCTATACGAATACAAAAACAATATCCTTCATGGTCTAATGACTTGCAACATGTATATAAGTGTAATATCATAAAATAAATTATCAATGTTTGTTTGTCTCCTTTTAATTTTGCCGTCTTTGTTTGTTTATTCTAGAATAAAACAGTATCATTAGGTACACCTAATAGTGAGCTCATCAATTCCGAAAATGAAATTTTTCAATTATTAAAACTTATTTAATATTCATTTATGTTGCAATGTACAAATTCAATAAGAAACGGGTCAATTTCAATTTCGCATCCACAAATTTCAAAGATTGCTAACATAATTTATTTTTTAAACTTTTTTAACACAAAATAAAAACAAGTAAGAAAACAATAGTCATTCATTTTAGTGAATTTCCTGAAAGGATCTATCATAATATTAATATTTTATACAGCTTGTAAAAAAAATTAAAAAATTGTGACTAATTAATTCTAAAAATTCATAAAAATTTCATCAATATTGGTAGATTCCCTTTTAATATAAATTTGAAGTACATCCCCGCTTCGATGTGATCCGGGCAACTGGCAAGTTCTGCCAAACTACAGTTGGTTGTGCTGGTAATGGCACTAAATACCGAAATCGAACAGCTATTGTCATCTAGTGGTCAGCATACACACTAAAAATTTTAAGTGACACAAAAATCGTACTTATTCGCTTCTATGTATATTGTATTCTTTGGTATAGTGCATTATATCATGGTATACTGTGAATAGACAATGATGTACATATGCTTGTATTTGAAAATAGACCCAATTTAGAAACTGTTTTGCATCTATCACTGTCTATGCACTGTATACCATGATATAATGTATTCTGTTACACCCAAATTGCACTCTACAAATGTATGTGACAAAGTACACCATATCATAGTAACTGCATATAGACAGCGATAGATACACTGTATATTGACTACAGATTGGGTCTATTTTAAAATACAAGCAGTATATAATGTATATTACATTTGATTTTTAGTTGATCATTCTGTACTTTTATTTCATATATTTCATAAAAATTGAAATATTTTCCTGTGGTTTTTATTAACATTTTCAATCAAAAACAAAATGCCGATACAATGATTTCGCACCTATATGAAATGATTAGCTGCCAGTGATATTCAACTCTTTTGAAATATATATACCAACACTATAATTGTGATAGTAAATGTTTTGTAAGTAGTCAATATGCCAAAACAACATTTTGTCAAAAAAAAATAAAACCGATCTAAATAAAAAATTAATTATTATATTTTGACGTAGTCCTGTGATAAATTTCTATTTCAAACTTTCGAAGGTATATGCCCATTTGAGGGATTCTCAAATCTTTTTACTAAACATAATCTTCTATTTTTTATTTTTCTACAGGTCTAGCAAAAAAATACAACTCCAACGTTCTAAATCATATTCATTTTAAAACAAAATATCTATCTCGGAATGAAACATGAAATTAATGTTATAAGATTATTAATTCCAAAACGATGGCCGTCTTATAACTTTTGATAGACAGGCACCTCATAAATGCTAAACAAAGTGAACTTTCTTTATTTGGTTATTCCGGTTTTTCTTCGTTTTGATGTGTTGAATGCTACAATCCGAATATTAGACACATTATAATCTTGAATCAAAATATTTGCGTACCAGATAAAATGTCATTACTCCAAAAAATTAATAGTAAAAATGAAAGATAACAAATTGAAATTACAACTTTTTATACTTAGGAAGTTATATACGTTTAATATTTGTTGTTATGTAAATGACTTCACGTGTTTATTATACGACCACGTATACTTTATCTTCATAATTTATACAAATTCAAACAAACAAGTAATAGTCTTCCTAGTAAAATGGAATTACTTTCATTAATTATTAAATTATTTTAATTAGGTACTTCTATATAATGTGATCACTTGTCAAATTCCTTATAATAAATATATGAAAATTAAAAAAAACATTGTATAATCATGCGGATTTAAATCTTCTTTTTTTTTAATACAAAAATCTGATTTAAAACACATAACCTCTGTATAGAGCATATTCAAAACGTTCAGCGTTGTATATTAAACCGGAGACGGAACGTCTCATCGAAAAAAGAATGAGTGTATTATGTGGTATGAGGAATCCAATGTCCTAAACAAACACGTCTCTCGTTTACATCGTAGTAGCATAATCAAAAACTTGAATTTTGGAAGTATTGTATTAAAGCAACATTTGAACAAATTTTGATGTTTAGTTCAAATCAAAAACATCACAAAACATCGGGAAACCTCATTTTATCGAAAGAATAAATACATCCTATTTCCTGCTTAAGATTTTTTCTAAAACTTTTTTTTAAATGGGTCTTTTCATGTATTTAAAAAATTTAATAAAAAACTGTTTATGACAAAATGAATGAAATGTATAATCTGTATATGAAATGCAAATTACATTGAATTCGAGTGGGATTTCACAAATTTTATATTACGACATGTATATTAATCTAGAAATATGTTAAACTATATTTTCAATTATTAATCATATTATACAACATTTATAATATAATGGTAATAAAAATGGAGGCTAGCAGAATTTCTAAACAAATAATATACACATATAGAGACGATATATTTATGATATAATTTAGGTCATCAATAGGTCAATGAAAATGCGCAAAAAGACTTTTTCGCATGTTCGGTGACCTATTTACGACTTATTACGTTTTTACAGCTTTATTTACGCTCTAAATTATAAACAGGTCATCGGTTGTATGACATTATATCTTGATTGCACGACTTTTATGCTCTATTAATGAACTGAAAAGATTATATTCAAGCAATAACAAAGGAAATGATGATTTGGTGGCTATAATTACGTTTTAAATTTCGACTCGGGTATTCAGATCCAAATGTATAGATTTGAACTATATGCTACACTCACGTATAAATTATACGATTTCAATTGACCGGCGTCGCGTAAGCGGTCTTATTCGTCTTATTAGTCGTATTAGTCTATAGACTAGCGAGGATAAATCGTTATTTGTGTCCTGTGTGTGATCCGATATTATTAAAGTCTTTAATTTAACGAATAAAAATAAATTGCTTAATTCCTGAAAACTTTTAGTTGTGTGTTCGTGTGGTGAAATTTAATAAAAAGTTTATTTACTCGACAAAGACTGAAAAAGGTAATACACAAAAAATGTAAAATTTGGGTAGACTTTCACTTTTTGGGCCCGGGAAATTTTGGCGGGTCTTTTTGGAGGGAAAAGGCCTTTTGATATGAAATTCTTAAATAAATATTAAAAAATATTTAATAATATTAAAAAAAATTATAAAAAAAATTAAATAATAATTAAGTAAATTAATTCTATTTTGTATACCTCCCAAGTTGCAAGTCAGCCCAGATCTGCCATTGGCCACTGAGCTTTGTTATCCTAATATGTTAGTATAGATTTAAGGGTTATTCCTTGTTCTTTATGTTTGATAATTTTGTCTGTGATTATAAAACCAATACCATAATTTTTTTCATGTTATTATTTTTGTTTAAATTTTAAATAAAAAAATGTTTATTTTGTGCATTTTTTTTTCTTAAATTTCATCCAAACATATAAATCTCATAAAACCGGTTTTTAGCCGGTTTTTCTTTTCAGAAACCGGTTTTGGGAACAAAACCAATATTTTTTTTCGTTCTCGATTTCGGTTAACCAAAAACTGATTTTTTTCCCGGTTTGATGCCCTGTGTAAAATAATAAACATTAAAAATTAAAGTAGTTTTTTTTAATGTTATCCTGGGGGCGGCCATACAGACTGGCACGCAGGCGGCCATATACCCAGGCACGGCCCTGCGTATAATGTCTCTTTTGAAGCAGACACATATTTGTGATCCATGCAGTGTCTTAATATATTACTTTTTTACATCATTTGGAACTCAAAACGTCAAAATCCACTAAATCCACTAAATCCTCATCTTAAATTTTTAACAACATTGAAAAAAATATTTTTGTTAACCGACAACGTAGTATTTTCTATATAGAGGTAAAAAAGCCGTTAAAAAAAACTTAACCATAAAATTATCTAAAACGTATATGACTACACCTATTAGTCAATATGTTAAACCGACCTGATATGAGATTGTGGTAATATTTAGTTTACCTTCGTGTAAATTACAAGGTCTTTAATGTAAATATTTAGAAGAAAAAAAAAACAGTGTATGTAACATATATTAAGGCGTGTATTTAATATATTACAATAAAAGTAGAATTCTTAATTATAATAATCAATGTATATTAATAATGAAATTTTATTAAATAAATTAGAAAAAATCTATAACGACTTGTTTAATCTTTATTTTTCTTTTTGTTAATAAAATATTATTGGAAGGTTCTATTTTATTCTTTTTTTTTTTTAAATGTTGATATAATAAAAAATTTGATGTAAAATACTCACACGACTTCTGTCTTAAGAGGTGCAATCGATTAACTTGTAAATCGTAACATCGATTTAAGTACATTCAAATTTATAAAGTTCATTGTCAGACATATCGTAGGTCGTGATCAGAAATATTTTATCCTAAAATTTCCTTATTATATTTAGTCACTCACTATGATGTGATCTCAAAACCTAAAAATCCAGTGAAAAATTAATGTAAAAACTTATACGTTAGTACTAGTGATCCAAAACCTAGAGTATTGATTATTATTTAATAATCTTTATGTAGACTTTCCGGTCATACAAGAATAAAAAATTGGGACTAAATTACCGACGAGTAATATATCTCACCGGAAAAGAAATGACGGTGAGATATATGACGATGTATGACGGTGAGATATACCTACATGTATCAATTACAAAGTACTCAAAAATGAGTACTTTGTAATTGATACATGTAGATATGTATATAATACAAATTACTGATCTTTAAATTGGAGCAAATCTGTTCTCTTGGTATATCTTTGACAATCTTCGTAGCTAATAAGTTATTTTAAGCATGATAACCACTCTAACAAAATAGTTGCCTGCGGAAAAGTGGCGAGAAGCGATAATTAAAAATGCTATTAATTATTGGTCGAGAGTAGCCCAAGATGGGAAAATTAAACTTTGTCCAACATGTAGTTTACATTAAGTATGCTAATATTATTATTAAACATGAAGATTATTCAAATCGGTAAAATATTAAGTTAAGGTAGTTCACTCGTAAACTCATTTTTCTAGTAATATAAAACTAAGAAAAAAACTACGTCTGGTTTCAAAAATTATTCTAGGACTCCATTTGTTCGTTGCCCCAGGGCCTACACACCTTTAAATCCGGCCCTGATTATTGCATAAAACAATATACGGTGCATTGTATCGTAAATGTTAAACCACTAGATATGTTATACTAGATATATTCAAATTTACATATAATTTTTGCATAGGCTGTCTCAAGTGAACTAGGTTAAACGGCGGAGTATAGACAAACAATATCTATAACAACTTGATCAATGAAATAGACTACTTTTAGAAAAATTACCTCATTTAGTATTTAAATGTCATTCGATTTATGTAAAGGTCCTGTTTAACTAATATTTCACACATATTATTAAGCTAGAACATTCACCTTTATTTTAGACAGAATTCCCAAGATTGCTTAACATGCAGTTTTAATGACACTTTACTTGGATTACTAATGATAAATATTTAAAAAAAATTTACTTGTCAATTTATGAATAAAACTGTGTTAAAATGTTAATGAATTTGCTGAAAAGGTCTATTTTGAAAAACACCCCAGAAACAATGTAACAGTATCAATGTGATGGTCAATATCATTGTTGACAAATGATATTGAAATTTGTTCTCGGTAAGTTATCAATTTTTAGTACAGAACCTTTAAAAATGCACTAAACGGCTTAAAAATTTGACTGTATGTTATTGTTGAATCCCAAATAATAAGAACATGTCATTTGTATATAGTTTTGGAGTAATCACATTGGAACGTCTAAGTTTATTTACGAATATTTAATCATCGCTCTCGATCAAATGCCAATCAACTTTGATTAGACTATTAAATAAATAATTTAGAAAGTTTCAAAAAAAAAATGGTGATACGGTCAAATTGAAAACAAAATAAAGTAATTATAAATTGTTAATTTAATAAAACGGATGTCGTTTTAATATTTACTACGCAAAAATAAAACACTATATTTAAAGGTTAACCGGTAAAATCGGTAAAATTACCGAGCTAAACAAAATTTTAAACACAATTCTTTAATTATTAAATAAAACCAATATTTGAAATGTTCGTAAAATCACTTTATTTGACTAGTTTCAGAGCACAGTTCCTTCTTCAGAAATAAAAATGGAAAAATTATAATTTTCAAATATTTGTTTTATTTAATAATTATAATGGATTTTCATCAAGTAACGACCCATTCAATACACATTTCTTTAAAAACCTTCCACTGATTAATGTTAATTTCATTATATTTATATCGAATAACTAAAACAAAGTTTGTACTGTTTAAACGTTTTTTAATTCTTAAGTTTATCAGAGATTCCTCTCTCGTCACTCGTGATATAAGATTTACCCCGTACCATATCTTTCATTACATTTACGGCCATATAAAGTTTCGCTTTCCAGATCCCCAAGATTTTGAGCATAAAACAATTCAAGGAGATTCAAGGAATTATTAATTTGGTTTTTCGCAAACAGTTTCAAGCTTATTATGTTTTTAAGCGTACAATATAAACGATTGACGAAAAGATTGATAAATAAATAACATATTATAGACAGTATCATCTTTTATACAACTATTCTGATACAAAATATGTAGTGGACATATTGAAGAATAACTGGGGCGAATACTTGCTCGGTGTCTAGCTGTAGCGGTATTTATTTTCTTGGCATAATAAGACCAAAATGATAGACAGGTATACAAATATAAAATCAGGTATACAAATATATTATAGCCATTTTAAAAAGATATTTTATCTGATCCATCGAGCCCAACTTTTTTTGTCTGTAATTTTTTTTAAGCTCTGCCTACCAAAATTTCAAAACTTCTATAGAATGTATTATAAACCTGTCTATCAATATGTTTTTCTATTATAAAATTTTGATTTCCAAACCATAAACAAGAAAAGTTTAGATTGACTGATCAATGTTTTTTTTTGCAATTCATTTATTGTTTGTATACGGTATGTCTCTAAAAGCGCCATATTTCAAGGCGGACTAGGACCCATCAAAACATGAAGAAAATTTCGTAAGAGCATAGGTCTGGAAATGATGTATAACCCAAGAGATTAATGACTTTGTATAGCACTCGCGGTTAGACATTAGACTTAATATGTAGATCTAGATGCCTTTGCACATATGTTTGCAATGCATACTCAATATCTAGTGCCATACTTATGTCGTCAGGTTACAGAATGTAACCACCAACTTGTATATTTCATAATTAAATTTTCAGACAAAAATAAACATATGTTTTAAGTCCACAAATCATCTTTTTTTATATCCAGTCTATGTAAATAAACAAGATAACGTAACGTTTGAAAATATTAATCCTTGACAAAAATGCTTCACAAAGGTTTTCATAAAATGGCCTAATTCGGCCGATTAGGCTAATCCGTCAGCCCGTGAACCCGATAACTCAAAAACAAAAAGAAATAACCAGCTGAAATTTTGTATGTGTGTTCTATAGCAAAAGATTGAGGTCAAGTTTATTAATTGGCAAAATCGGAACGTGTCTCCCCCCGCCAGAGAGGAAAATATACATCTTTGA
This sequence comes from Nineta flava, assembly GCA_963920215.1. Classification (NCBI taxonomy): domain Eukaryota; kingdom Metazoa; phylum Arthropoda; class Insecta; order Neuroptera; family Chrysopidae; genus Nineta; species Nineta flava. Next base: position 92,930,107 of record OY986041.1, read on the forward strand.
AACCGTAAGAGATAGAAAAAATATTTAATAGCAAAAATCTTCTTCATTTTAAAATAAACAACTTTTGTTTGAAATCTTTTTTTCATATACTCAACTGTTTTCCCATTATTTGTGATTGAATGTTCTTCGGAAAGCAAATTGATAACAATTCGAATACGCAGAATCACTGATTTACCACTCAGTATATACTGGGTATTCAAACAATTAACTCAGTTAGTTGTTACATTACTTGTTTTTATGAACCTAAGTTTTAGATTGAATATACCAGGATATCTTGGCATATTCCAACAACTCGTAGATGTATTGATATTAGGGAAAAAGACACCACCTAAATAATATCTATAGATAAGCATTTAAAATTGATTAAATTATTTATTTTATCTTAGTTATTTACGCGTCGTAACTTATTGTTCGCAATTTATTGGGTTTATGTCAAAATGATTTCGTTACACCCCATATTGTATAACGTAGTGATAACGTCTTAGATGTAGATTCAAAAGGCAATAATTCATTCGGTTTTCGAAAAAATGCTTCGGATAAAAATTCTCCATTCTAAATATACTGACAACTTTTATCCAAAACATTTCCCCAAAATCAGAAACGTTACTTTTGCGACTCATAGTACAGCCATCCTTCATATATGGCACACTTTTCTTGAACAACCTGTATAGTGCCTAAATTTGTATAAAATTAATAAAGAATAAGAATGATAAAAAACAAATCCACTACACAAAAGACAACTGACCCCACCCAGTAAAGAAAAACTGTTGTCTGTATAAAACTTGTTTACAATACATTATTCGCGTATTTAGAACTGTTAACTGTTTTGTTTAAAAATATGTGTGCAAAAAAAAATTGACATAAAATTTGCATATTATAATCGAAAATATATTATATACAAAATATACATACATATATACATATATATATATATATATATATATATATATATATATATATATATATATATATATATATATATATATATATATATATATGTATATTAACATAATGAAAATTGAAAAAAATTAATTTTGACATATTTGTAATGGGAGCGCCCTTAATTGATATACAAATTTGAAACAAATCAACGTCAAACACATATAACTGTCTTGAGAAATACATTCCTTTGAAATAATTCATTTCATGAATAATTAATTAAATCTGATGTTAGTCGTAATATGTATTTTTCTGGATCCTATTGAAAATAACCATGTAAATAGGCTTATGTTAATAAATTATATTTATTAATTTGTCTTTTTATACCCAGTATATGTAAATATATAAAGTATTTTACGTTTAATGCTGACTTTACGTTTAATGCTGTATCGCTTGAAAATATTGATCGTAGGCATGAATGTATGGCAAATGTATTCATCCGCATGTCCGTCTGTTTGTGATAATTTAAGAACGAAAAGAGATAACGAGCTGAAATATTTTGTGTGAGCAAAAAAGTAAGGTCAAGTTCATTAATGGGCAAAATCGGACCATGTTTGGGCAAAATGAAACCGTAAGAGATATAACTAAAATTTAACTACAAAAAATCTTCTTCTTTTTAAAATAAACAACTTTTGTTTGAAAAATTTTCCCATAAACTCGGTATATACTGGATATTCAAACAATTAACTTAGGTGTTACATTACTTGTTGTTTACTAATTTGTGGATTTGTGAACTAATTGTACAAAAACGGCAATAAGTTCGGCGTTTTAACCAAAAAGTATACAGAGGTAAAAACTAGTTTTGCATATGTTTTTGTTACCCTATTTTTACAGAAAGGAGGAAAGGGAATATTGATTCAGCGGTACAAGCGGTTCAAGAAACACAGTCAGTCAGTGGGTTTATTACAGGCTTTATTATTATTATTAGCATTATTATTATTATTTATACATAGTAATTATATTTGTTTTCCAAGTAATTACATTTTTATACCCCTTATACAAGACGAACATTATTTAACGAGCCGCATGTTCAATAGTTATAAACGTGTTAAACAAACAAACTTGCATGTTAGCTAAACTGATACTATAAAGTTAATTACATTTCAAATAAAAAAATAATATAATTTCACTTAATTATAATGTAATTTGTGGTGGAGTTTTATTTAGCCAAGAAAAATTTGCCATTTTCTAATTGTTTGTTTTTACACCTGTCTTGACGATTATTTTGACGATTTGACGAAAATTTTCGTGAATTTTTTATCTTTTTAATTAAGATATTTACAAAACTCTTCGTCAAATTGTTTTTTGTTTTATTTTAACGTAATATACGAGATTTAATTTATAAAATTAATAGTTTTTACTTATTAATCTATAGAAGGTGGAGCAACATTATCGAAAATATATGCGTTCATTCAACATTTGCTATACAGAACAAGTTAAAATTCCATTTTTTTTTCTGTACTAGCGTAGGCGGTGAAAGCGTTTAATCGCCCAAAACGAATATACCCATATTATCAAAATAAACAAATTGGACAATAATGTAACTGGAAGATATAAATACTGTATAAATTAAATGCAAGTATATAAAGACTTGTCTCAAACAAAGACCCGTTATATTTGAAAACAAAAAAATATTTTAAATCTATAAGTAACTTATGATCTAATATGACTTTGCTCCTTAGTTAAATCTTTTTTATTTCTAAGAATTGAATAGTTTTTTTTATTTATACAAACGCAATAAACATGAATAAGGTGATCATTGTATGTATTACAATTACATAAACAATTTTCTAGCCTCAAGTGTTTTTTATTTATTTATTTTTTATTCAATAATGTTGCTTTTGATATATTGGTATATAATAAGTAGCGTTATTTTTTAAATATAACTCTATATAGATAATAAATACTTTATTCATATATACAGGCTGTTCGGAAAAATAGAAAATTTTCAGAGGGGCTTCATGACATGAAATTCGTCATGTAGTAGATACGTAGACAAAGCTAATTTTCTTAGAAGAAGGCTATCTAAATTAAATAAAAACAAATTTTAAAAAATAAATTATTTAAAAAAAATTCTCCCTGCAGCCGGATTTGAACCAGCGACCTTTTTATATCTATATCTATCTATCTATACAAATATAAAGCTGAAGTGTTTTTTTGTTTGTTTGAGCGCTAATCACTGGAACTGTTCTGATTTGAAAATTTTTTTTGCGTTAGATAGCTCGTTTATTGATGAAGGTTATAGACTGTATACAAATTTTACGCGGGTGAAACCGCGAGGGATAGCTAGTATGAATATAAAAGACGAGTTTACAAGCGTAAATGATTTCTAGCATTATGAATTTGCCACATTTTCTTCCGAAATTCCCTAAAAAGCGAAATATTTTTTCATTTAGTGTGATTAACATTTAATAGGATATTTATAGTCACAATAAACCCCTTGTTTGATTTCAGTCTCTTTAAATTGGAGATATTGAAACTACAATCTTTAAAAATACTGTAATCATACGAAACGAACAATATTTTTTAAATATACATTTAAATATATATATATATATATATATATATATATATATATATATACATATACATATACATATACATATACATATACATATACATATACATATACATATACATATATATATATATATATATATATATATATATATATATATATATATATATTTATATATATTTATATATATATATACATATATATATATATATTTATATATATATATATATATATATATATATATATATACATATACATATATATATATATAAATATATATATATATATATATATATATATATAAATATGAAAAGGTGCTAAGGACAAATTTTTACGATTAACAGATAATTAAAAAATCTTGTTCCGATTATTTCAAATATTTGTAATTAACATTATTTTATAATTAACAAAATAGTTATTTTCTTCAAATCTTGATGAGCAGTTTGATAGCTAATAACTTTTATTTAATTCTATTCATTTAAATTTTTAGAACTACAGAATTCATTACATTATCTATACGATTCATGATAGTATCAAATTTCAACAACTAATGTATTGAATCAGATTTTTTATATTTTTAATAGGCTGATTCTTAGATAGTGTATATTTTATAAGATTAGATTTTTTAAGATTAAAATTGCTCCAACGGAATGAAACAAAAAGCTGTTTGTCCGGTTCATGGTAAAATATTCAAAAAGTATGTCGCACCATATTGAAATTAGTGAGCATACAGGTTTAAGCGTCCTATTGTTTCAACAGTGTGAAAATTAACAAATAACATGAATTTATGCTAACAAAGGAACCTTTACAGTTCCAAGCGATTTTTAGAGTGTTCACAATTTTTCCATTAATGAGGATATCAAATGTGTCTTTTTGTTACTAAAATTAATATTATCTATTTTCAACAACTATTTTCAACGACTATTTTCAATTTAATTTTATTAACTCTAAAAAATTCGAATATTATTTGGATATTATTGATAATTTTCGATATGGCACTCATTTTTGAGTATTCGGTGGAAAAGCTATGCGAAATTTTATACATCTAACTCAAAATATCGGTATTTCTTTAGCAATTAACCAACACACTTTATTTCTTTATTATTTTTACAGAAATGTGTCATAGAAGGATTTCGATGAAATAATATCGGTATGGAAAATACGCAATATGCAATTTTGGAATAACTCCATTAGACTCATCTTATATACGCTAATGGATTTAATTATTACTACATTATCTAAGATGATTACGGTATTGAAAATATGTTTAAAATAACAATAATACAATGTTATTTAAATCTAACGGAATTATTTACTTTACAGACGTTTGCTAATTTATAATATCAATATAAAGTTTGTTATCATTAACTTATCAATACTGTTAAATTTATTATAATGAGGATATTTAACATATCTATACGATAACAAGGAAGTTCTTTAACATTTTCTTAGGAAACATATATAAACAGGCAAGTCGGTATTTCACAGTTCAATATGCGTAATTTTTCATCAATTATTTGTAAAATTTTAATATCATTAAAATATTTTTACTACACTCTGTTATCAATGGATACTTATCAAATAACTGTTTATATCGACACCATTTAGCAAATAGTTTAAAAAACGCTGCAAATTTCTTTCGTACTATTATAAATTTGTAAAAGTTTGTTTATTTGTTTGTTTGTTCGAACATCACGCAAACAATTCTGGACCGATTTTGATGACTTATTATTAGACTTAAAAACTGATATGTATTTTATCTTGCTACGAGAGAATTCGAAATAGGCACTGAAATAGAAATTTTATGAAAGTGTCGATAAATATTTGAAGTAGTATAAGCGGTGGGAAATTACATTAAGGCTTTTAGTCTAAAAATAATGGGAGACGGATATATAACATTAAAACACGATCAAAGCCGCGGGTATAAGCTAGTGACTTATAAAGCTTACATCATATATCAATCATAAAACTTGAATAGGGACTACTGCCGATTAAATACGACAATTTACAGAGATTACCAACTTTTTCGCACCCCCTGGCATTCCCTTAATAAATTCGATCCAGTCGCGAAGAAATTATTACCTTCTAGTATAAAAATATTTTAAAAGCGAATCCCTTCTGAATTTCTTTAAAATCTATGTATGTTATTTCAATAAACGGTTGGAGTCGTTTTCGAGGTGGAAATTCTTCGCTTAAAAGCTTATTTTGATTCCAGAATTTTTCAATCTTGAGATATATTGTTCACAGGCACTCCCATCCACCAAAATACAAATCTGGTAAAAGCTCACCATACTTGGATGTTTTCAAACTTATATTTTGATCTATAGATAGGCAAACAAAGACTGATCTAAATAAGTCTAGCCTCTATTATGCAAACGCTATAGTAGTCTATCTAGTATTAAGAAAAATTCTCGTGCGCTTTTGGAATATTTTGTGTCCTTGTCATATATTTGAAACAATTCCGAGGATGCTCTTTTCATTATAAATGGCATGCAAAATATGTTATAACTCCAATTCAGAAGCATTGTAAAAAATAACTGTGAAGGTTGAACCACAATGTCAATGATCGAGCACGCTCAAGTTCTTTTTTATAACTTGTCCACGATTACTCATAATTTTTAATCTTTTTTAAATATTCGAACTTATCGAAATCAATAAACTTATTCGATAATAAACTACAGTGGCCGAAAAATTAGTTATACTCATAAAATCAATTTTAAAAAAAAAACTTACCATTAACTTGTGTTTGCCAAACTGCATCACCAACACCCCACAAACCAGATATTAAGAAGAATATAATTGGATTAGCTGGATGTGGCCTCCATACCAATAATACAAATATTAAACCAGCATGTACAACAGCGCCTAATGCTAAAATTGGTATACGACCAATATATTTCATAACTGATCCAAATATTAAGGAACATATTGCATTAACTACACCAAAACATATCATTACGTAACCAACGGATGATATACCCAATACACATGAAATGTAAGCCTGTAAAAAGCTGTATGTTAATTTAATTGATAAGTTCAATAGTTAAAAAATACGTTACTCATTTAATTAGCGATTACATTTTGATATCTTTACGAATTGGAAATTTATAGAATGTTAAATAAAATACAAACTTGACAGGGATGGTATAAAATTAAGGCTATTAAAATCAAAAAATGGAGAAAGAAATTGGATGAGTATCCATTATATGCTTGTAATATCTATATATAAAAAGGGCCCGACTGACTGACTGACAATCAACGCAGAGCCTAAACTACAATAGATAGATACTATAAGTTTGGAGTTTTGTAATGAAACTTTGATTTTAAGCGAGACATTGCACCCCTCCCCGTTAACAATTGACGACTTCACACGATCTTGTTTGAAATTTCATTCTATCAAGCTCGCCAAGACAAATATATATGATCAAATACGTTGATTATGAGATTAAACAAACGCGGTAAATATGCGCTATTTCTACCGGTAAGTTACACTGGTGAGACGCTACGGTTCCATTTAAATCATATTTTCTTCATGAAAGAGATGGAACTTCATACAAATTATGAGATTGAAAGTATATTGATTTGTACACTGATTCTAATTGTATTTTTACAAATCATTGTTTTCATATTTAAAAATGAAGTAATTCAACCACAAAACGATATAAATATCGACAAAATAAAGTTTCACCTTTACTTACAATTGTATGGACAGTACAGTAGATTGAAGTCTTTATTAAATTATTATTGGCTTTGCAATTAACTTTCGGTTAAATACAGTTAATTCTTAATACGAACTTCATAAACCATTTTTGAGAAATATTTGAGTTTTATGAGAATTGCTAAGAAAAAAATTGACAAGTTTCAATATTTTGATTTCATAATTAGCTTTTGGTTTAAAGTCACCCTAATTTTAAAGAGTATTTCATTTGAAAATCGAATAATTCACGTGTATATTTGAAAATTTGAATAAACAATTTCAAGGTTAATTAATCTAGTTTATTTACTAATAAATAAAGAGAATGCGTTGAAAACCACAGGAAAAGTTGTGGGAAAACTAAAAAATTTCTGTTAATTTACTACTTTTTCCTGTCAATTAGGTATTTCTTTTAATTAATTAATAATAGATTTTGCAATAAATAGGTTTTTTCTTAAAAATATTTTCCTCACTCTATTTTTTACCTGTTATGAAATAAAATGTTTATTGTCAAGTTTGTAGCAACACTCCCAAACTAGTAAAATAATAAGAATAGATTAAGGACGTTCATGTTCTACGCTAGAGTCAAATAATTACAATCTTTAATAAAATATATTTAAATTAGTAAATTAGAAATTGACTTGATTTGACAGATCTGACAATAAACTATGTTTTGTTATGACGTCCACGCGTATATGTGTATAAAAGTGTATTTATATATTTTTTTACTGTGCGCTGTCGCCAGTTTTAAAAATATGATGGCAAAAACAAACCTAAAAAAACAGTTTTTCAAATGTTCGTCAACACCATTTTTTTAATGCAACTATATCAACTGCATAATTCAAAGAATATTTATAAACAATATTTATTATGGTGCCTACTTTAATAATATAGTTATTATAATTTTAAGTAAAAAAAATTCTGTTCTCCGTAAGACGCTGTGTTAAAAGTTTAATTTTTAATAGATAATTACTCTTTGAAATGATCGTCAACAGGTTTTAAATTTTTGAGGGAGGATAACTACATAATTGAGTTATTTAATTCATTAAAAAAAATTGTTTATCTACTATGAAACCTCATGCATGAACGCCCTAAAATGGCAACAAAAAGTTTGAAATGATTTAAATTAAAAAACCATAAAATAATTCAATAAATTAATAACTATCTAGTGTTATGAATTTGAGAGTAATTTTTTTAACATGGAACTATTCTGTATTTGTCTATCTACATGATTTCGAAAACAATTTTAAAAAATCCGCACGTAGGAGCTACGTAGACTCGTTAGTAGATTCTTAGATAATAATTAATAGATGTAATCTTGTAATAGATTATATCTATTAAAACTTCAAAGTATAATATAATAAATATTACTGTTAATATTAGAGTTACAGAAAATATGTTCAGAATATAAATTGCAGTAATTTGTATTTCCTACAACTTTACTTATCATAAAATTGTGAATGAATGAAACCAATTATTATTCTCACTTTATTTTAAGGAAAGTTCCCATACAGTGATGATGTAACTGACCTTGACAACTAAACTAATCAAAAACAACTAAATTAATCAACTGTACCTGTGTAAAATCAGCACCAATAAATGCTTGTTCCATACCAATCCATACAGTAATTGGTATTAGTAGTTGTTGATTTGGTTTTTTTAATTGATAGGCAGTGGCTGATAGTAATTGAATGCCACTTATTTCACTTGAATCGTTGCGTCTCTGTTTTTCACCATACCTGTAAGCACAAGGAAATATTAAATAATCGTTAGGCATTAGCTAATTGTTTAATTAACATATGTTTGTGGAAAATTAAACAAATTTTGTACATTAAACATTAAAAAAGTAATTAGATTCACAATTAATTTATAAATTTCTCGGAAAAATAATTCAACCGATGCATTGTAAACAGCATAAGACGTGAACCTGAAAACTACTAATAGATTAACACTGTTGATTTCGAATAAAAAGACGAATTGTTATGGTCTTAATTTGTTGATAGATAGATAGATTGTAGAGGCTGCCCTGGACGGGCTACACTTCGACCATTAGGATGTTAGCATGTGAGTGGGGTGGAAGAAATTTTTGTGTATAGACTAGGAATTGGTAGGATAAGCGGCTGCAGCCGACTATGATAGGAACTATGCCGATATTCCTCTAGAGTTCGTGAAGGAAACTGCAGAAAACCTTTTCAAGTATAGCCGGTTACTTCGTTGTGTCCATACGCCGACTTTTTAGTCAATTAACCGCCCTTTTTTTCCTAATAACTGACAATATGCCGATGTCGGAATTCGAACCCATAACCTCCCAGTTTCTAAGTAGGCATACGCCTTAGACCGCTCGGCCACTTGGACTGGTATAATTAGACTGTGTTGGACAGCTTTTTCTATAGTAAATCAATGTTAAATATTATTTATTACTAGCTGTCCGGCTGGTACTGTATGAAGTCAGTCAGTACACATATAAATAGCCAGTCAGTTATCTCACAGCTATACTGTATGCGTATGGTTGTTTGTTTGTCATTAAAGAGTGGGGATTTAGTGATGCACAATGCACATACTAAAGTGCACTTTCGTCACATGTGTACTGACTGACTTCATACAGTACCAGACGGACAGCTAGTAACAAATAATATTTAACATTGATTTACTACAGGAAAAGCTGTCCAACACAGTCTGTATATGGCTTTAACTAGATCGAAATGATAAAAAAATTTATCAATCTTTTTGTTGATAAATTTATACTGTCGCACTTTTATAGAACTCACACGAGTTTAAACAGGTTGAAACTATTAAATTATATGTAATGGCTCGCCAGAAACCCAAACTTTTTAAGAAAAAAACAAAATAAATACGTTACGAACTTTTGGGAAATGGATATTTTAAAAATTCACTCTGTATTATTATTTCTTATGTGATAGGGATTCCCAAAAATTTCAAAAACAATAAAATAAATTATTGATTAATTACCCACAACAAGTGTCTGATATTTTAAAGAGTCTGAAAACATAAACGGTTTGTACTAGAGTGAACTAGACTGGAAGGATTGTGTAATTTAATTCAAGCCAGACAATTTTTTTTGGTTTCCATTTTTTTAAATTAGCCTATTTGTATGGCTAAGAAAACTTGTAATATTTTTGGAAACATTACATTACGTCTTCATACGATATAATCCTTCTATTCTAATTGAGGTAATCTGAATTTTTTTAACCCCTTGTGCATTAATCACGAGTCTGACTCGTATAACTTATTTTTACCTTGTGAAACAATCACGAGTCTGACTCGTGTAAACTAAAGTTTACTTTGTGGCACAATCACCAGTTCGAGTCAAACTAAATTTACTTTGTGAAACAAAGTAAAGTCTTAAAACTTAAACAAAGTAAAGTCTTGTTGCATTACATATTCTTGCGTGTGTTTCGAAAATCCTGAGTGCTTCGAAAAGTATCACACACTGAACGACAATAGTTTATTTTTATTTTACACTGTAGTATCAATAATAAATAAAATTATTACATAATTTATTTAATCAATTAAAACTACAAGGGATTAAGTAACCATTTTTTAGATTATCAAAATTCCTAAAAGAAACTTTTGATAATTTAATAAAATAATTTTAAAACAAGTTTTCAAACGTTAATGTAGCAGTTTGCTGAGTAATAAGTTTAATGTCAAATTTAAGTTAAGTGTAAAAAACATAATTATTTAATTGTTTTTGAAAACTGTTTCTCTATATCCATTAATTGTTAGTGTAGTTGCCTTTCTGTTATGTTATACTAACAAATGTGACTAAAGTTTACTTAATTTGACATTTAAGTAATATGTCTGATCATCAGTAATATTATTTTGACTTCAATGAAAAATCTTACACATCTTGGCTGAGGATTGATCCCAAGACCTCTGGCATTCCAGATCAGTTATAATTATTTAAATTTTACCTCGGTAAGAAGCCTTTTTTCTCTCATTATGACTAAAAATAAAAGATATAGTCAAAGTATTAATTACCATATAACTACTATCATACTTAATCATAAATTATCCGTGGTTGGCTTGCGTCCGTGAGAACCTACGTAGAGGCTATATAAACCAGAATCTATGTATTCTTTTGGACAGTCAAGCTGCTTTAAAGGCCTTGTTTGGAACTGAGGTCGCCTCAAGGGTAGTCAAAGATTGTCTGGAGGAACTTCTGAAACTGGCAAATCGGAACAATGTTAAATTGATCTGGGTGCCGGGTCACAGTGGTTTTGAAGGAAACAAAAATGCAGATATCTTAGCAAAGAAGGGAGTCGGCATGCCCTTCATAGGTCCAGAGCCTACTTTAGGAATTCCAAGGACTGCATGTAAACAAGTGATCAACGAGTGGTCAAATGTTAAACACCGTGATCACTGGGAAAAAGTACCGCGGCAAGAGCTCGGGAAGGTACTGCTTCAGAGTGCAACAAGGAGGCTATCTCTCGATGCACTGAGGCTGAACAGGATTCAACTGTAAGCAAGCTCCAGGCCAACATATGGGAGAAGCGAATCTCGTCAGACTGGAGTAGAAGGGGGAGCACAATGAGCCATAAGGTCGAAGTGCAATAGTTTTTTTACCCCGATATAAATCAATCAATCAATCAATCCGTGGTCTAAAATTCATAATACTAAAATTCCTAATACTAAATTTATATCTGAATTAAAATAATTTTTAAATTTCAGAAGAAGATGCATTAAGAATAAATGTACGATTCTTCATACATAACATAAATTTTATTGTGATAAAAATACGATGATAATTCACTAGAAATTTAGCAATAACATAATACATAAGATATTATGCAAAAACATGAGAATATAATAAAATTAATTAAACTTGTCGTAACTGCGATAGAATTAAATTACTTAATAAAACGCAATCAACACTATTATTCACACTTATCTATAATAAACACTATTATTATCTATAATATTTTAATACAACTCACTTATCAGTAAGCTCACTTATCTACAACGTCATATACCCCATTTTTATGCGTCAAAGTTTTGATGAAACTATTCAATAGCATTATAAATAGTTGATATAATGAAAATTACATTGCTGTAGACACGATGAAATAACTTAAAAGATATCAATCGATGATGTTTTCCCTTTTAGTTTAGTTTTTTTTTTCATCAGCCAAATGGTCAAAGTATACCAATCACACGAAAGGAAATATCATACATACGCACACACTGCACTTACATATAAAGTTATATATAACAGTGCACGAACAATTGCTTCAAATAGAAAACTTCTCAATTTTGATATGAGTAAAAACAAACATAATAAAATAATACTGCGCTTGCTCCGTAAAACAATCCATTGAAAACTTACATTAAAACATTAAATAATAGAAGAAAAACTAGTCATACAAAAGTAAAAATTAGCAATCACAATTTTATTACGAATAAAATAAAACTTCGTATCTAATATGGTTTGGTATTTTAAAGACCAAATTCGTTAATAAGTAGAATCGGGAAAAAGGAAAGGAGGGTTTAGAGGAAGAAGAAAAGACAAAATAAAAAATATTTCAAAAGAATATTAGAAATAACTGGTTAAAAAAGATTAGAAAAATGTTATCCAGTAATTAAATCTATTATTATGATGTAAATTTCGGCGAAATGAAGAAATTACGATTAAATCTATATAAATTTTCTGTTGATAAAATCTGTATTAACTTAACTCGTGATGAACATTTTCGATATCTACTAGGTATGTTTCATGAACATTTGAAAAAATTTTCCTGCAATTCTTTCCTCGGTACAAACCAATGGCTACGTTAAAAAAACCTATAATATTGAATAATCACTATAAAAATGGCGTTCTGTTACATTTCAAAATTGATATGTTTTCGAAAAAATGTTGCTCGAATAAAAGTTGTTCGTCATAAAAGTTGTTCGTCTTCGTCATAAAAGTAAGAATAATTATTATGCAAATAATTTTTTCGATAACCGATGGTATCGTAAATGTTAAAACACTATATTTTTTTATACCAGGCATTAGCATAGGTGTAATAAGTAAGTTTATTGCATTGTATTATATTATTTTTATATATTTTTTTTGCTTTGACTGTCTCGAATGAGCTCCGTAAAATAATTTTGATTAGTTTTATGTTCAATAATTGGAATAGATTAGTAATCACAAGCTTAACTGAAAATTTAAAAAAATACACGTAAATTAAGTCACCATATCTACCATAAACGAAAACGATTTATTTTAATCAGGTCTATTTTGTGTGATTAAATAAAATTTTTTACGATATTTTGAATGACAGTTGAAGGCCGTAGAAATTTATAAACGCTGTAATAATTATTAGTTTATCCATAAAAATCAAAAGTTATATTAAATTAAATTTTATTGTTAGAGTTTAGCATTTCCAACAAATTTTGTGCGCGCAAACTGATTATACATTCACAAAGGTCAGTATGAAACTAATAGATACTAAAAGCGGTTACAATGATTGATAGTGATGATGGTTACGCTCTAAACAGATATATTATGTTTTTACGTATCTGTCGCGCTATTTGTTTTGCCTATGACGTCATCTTACCAGTGTAGGCGCATAAACTGGTGTAGCGTGAAACCGCGTTTATCTAAGACATTGATTTTAGTATCATTGTGAATATTTGTTAGGCACTACTAGGAGTCAAAGTGAGATAATAAAATATTCGTCGAAATATGAGTGAAAATCATTATTATAAATTGAAAATTACAAAAATATGTCGACTCCTAAATATGCTCGGAATTATAGAAAACGCATATCAGAGGGGTGCTGAGGAAAGTCCAGTGCCGAGCGAATGCGAGATGAAATGAAAAATGGCACAAACTGATTATGTAGCTGGTTCATAGGGCATAGATAGATATATAGATAGATTGTAGAGGCTGCCCTGGACGGGCTACAATTCTACCATAAGGTCCATTGTGATGCCTAAGGATGTGAGGATGGGAGTGGAGTGGAAAGAATTATCACAGCCGACTATGGTAGGAACTATGCCGATATTCATCTGGAGTTCGTGAAGGAAACTACAGAAAACCTTCTCAAGCATAGCCGGTTACTTCGTTCTTGTCCATACGCCGACAGTTTAGCCAATTAACTGCCCCTTGTTTTTTTTATTAATTGACAAACTGCCGGTCCATCGGGCATACCAGCGACCTGCGACAGTCCAAACGTCTACAGATCATGTGCAGGACGTTTGTTTGTGTGTATGTGTGTTAGTTACCACTCAACTTGGGGTATGATTTCCTGAGGTCCTGGAACAGGGCATAGGGTACTTTTCATACCGGATAAACCGTTTTTACAGTTTATAGATTTCCTTGACAAATTGCAATTTAGCAAAAAAGTCTTTTTTTGTACTTTTAATATATTTTTCTTTATACCTCGGTCGAAATTACGTATTTTCGGCATCAATTTTAGAGTCGAAGATTTGTACACTGATGATTTTTGCACGGGCAGAAGTTTGAAGTTTCAACTGCGTGTTATGATGCAGGAATTTCAAACTTTCAGCCCTTGTAGTGTAATATCTATGTGTACATGTATCATTTTCTAGAACATCTAAACCAGTAAATTGTAATATGAATATATTTATAGTTTTAAATCACACATATAATTGATGACTTTCACTGATTCATAAATAATATTTTGTGACTAACAAATAAACACATATTATACTAAAAAGTTTGTAACAACAAATTTAAATAAATAAATATTTAAATTTTTTCAGATGTTGATAATACAAAAATAAAATGATGTTTATCTATTTTTATTTGTTCATTATTAATATTTATATCATTAAACAAACATATACGAACTTTGTTATTTAATAAAATGATTAATAAAATTTATTTTATTCTATGAAAAAAGGACATATAAATTTGAAAAAAGAATAAATTTTCAGAATTTTCCTTCAGTTCAGCAATACCATAGAATTAATTTCAATCACTTGTATCTCCCAAATAGATCAACTGAATTGCATGATGATTTTTGTCTGAAAACTGTTATAACGGATAGTATTTTAAGTCATAAAAATCTCTTTATCTCTTGTCGTACTCTAAGAATATAAATTGGAAACCGTCAGAGATAGAAGGAAATTGTATCAACATAATTGTTCCTTGTAAAGACAAACATCTTTTGAATGCCTTTGACGTGAAAACGTTCATTTGCGCGTTACACTGGTCATCGGTTGGACATCCATGTGCGACGAAGTGGTTACGAATTAGCTTTGTGTAAAGTTTTAAATTGGTGCGCCGTGGAAACGCGTTTCGCTAAGAAATTAATTCTAGTGCCATTGTAAAAATTAACATATTAAATTGAAACTTACCAAAAAATTGACGAAATTACAAAATTTCTCATATGACTCGTAAATATGCCCGGAATTATAGCAAACGTATAACAGAGGAAAGCTCGCGCCGAAAGGAATCCAATGAGTCTAAAAAGTCCAGTGCTGAACGAATGCGAGTGCTGCGGCAACGTCGGAAAATAAGGACAAAAACGGCGCAAAGCTATTAATTTGCTGGCCCATCGGGTATACAGCGGCCAGCAAATTTCTATGGATCATGTGCAGGATGTTTTTACGAAAAATCAACGGCACGGATCCGAAATGCACCTTTTATTCTGTTTTTCAATCGACGATTTTATCAAAAATTTGCGTAAAATATATACATATATGACACTAAAATTCCAAATGCACCCCAATGACTAGATCAGTTTTTATATTATACATACGCATTTCGATACAAAGTAGTCATCATCAGTATAAATTAGGTAGTCGTAATTTACTGTTTGACAATTAGAAAATCGAAATCAATATAAAAAATAAAAATAAATAAAAAATTAAACAAAATAAATTCAAATATAATAAATTTAATTGAAATTACTCTTGTTAAAATTACTTTCATTCAGTGAAACTATTTTTTTCAACAGAAGATTAATCTATTTTGATCTATACGATTTGATTATAAGTAGGATCGGGGGATCGCTGTAAAATACCAAAAAACTTTTGATACATATATGATCAGATCAGATTCCTATACCTAGATGATTTAATTACCAATTCATGAACGATTTTAACTGGTAATTTAAGTTCAATTAAAATTAAAATAAATAAGTGTTTTAAAGGTTAGTAGAAAATGGTTTTCTTGTTGGAAGTATTTTGTTTTAAATCTATCTTTATCGTATATATAATTAATTAATTTTAATTATATACCTCATTCATTATATATAATAGGATTCATTCATTAAAAATATATATAATAGGTATAGATGGGTACCTACAGAAACCATTTTCTACAGAAACCTACAAAAACAATGCTCATTATCACATATAAAAATGTGTAACACCATTGAATATAATTACATTGTTCATTCATACTACCATGAGAATTAATACAAATTTTGGATTTAGCTAATTTATTTAACAGGTTGATAATATAGTACCTACCCAGTTTTATAATTTCTTATTGAAACACGTTATATTAAATTAAAGTTAGTCAAATATAGGAGCTACGTAGACTAAGACAGTTTTTTCAGAGTAAAGAATCAGAATGAAATGGAGTTACTATGGCGATTAAAATATTACAGCTGTAAATAATTATCGTATTATTGGAGTAAAAGGAAAAAAAATATCAGATGATAAATTATAGAAACATATAATTCTACAAACTGAGTCATTAAAAAATTTTCGATTAGACTTTTACTAAGAGAGATATTTCAAATGTTTCCTCCTCCCTCTGAACCCCCGTTACCCTTAACCAAATTTGCGCATTAACGAACGTCTTTCAAATACTTAATATTCATATTTAATGGGTTTAAAAAAATTTTTTGTCCAAGTGTCGGAATTAAGCGGAGTCGATTCACCTGTTTTCAAGCCCTATTTTCATCTCTCAATTTAAATTATAAATATTAGTGGTACAGGTCCAGAACTTTCATTTCGCAAATTTCCTGCTCTTTAAGAGCCTTATTTTCGATTTCCGATATCTGCAATAGTTTCTGAGATATTTGCAAAAAACAAAACTCCGTCTCTTTTTTTAAATAAATTGTTTATAGCTTTTGCAATTTTTTATGCGGGACTTCAACTTTTTCAAAAACTTTCTAGATGCAATTGCGAATCGAATGATAGGAACTATGCCGATAATCATCTGGAGTTCGTGAAGGAAAGTGCAGATAACCTTCTCAAGCATAGCCGGTTACTCCGTTCTTGTCCATACGCCGACAGATTAGTCAATTAACTGCCCCTTTTTTTTTCTTAATAATTAACAAACACCCGATGTCGAGATTCGAACTCATAGCCTCCCAGTTCCAAGTAGGCATACTGCGCCGATAACGCCCTAGATCGCTCGGCCACTTAGACTGGTAAAACTGGTCTTTGGTTCAAATCCTAGTGGTGGCATTATATTTTCCAAATTTTCCATTTATAATAAAAACTGATTAATTACATTATTTCGAATTTAAGTCTAAATATTCATAATTAATTCGACTTGTTTTCAGTATGTTTTCAGTTTAACGTATCCAGTTGTTTTCAGTTTAACGTAGGCGGAGGTCTATGGTATGAATCCTAGTGAAGAAAATTAAATGTTTCGATTCAGAAATAATAATATTTTGTAAATTCCAAAATAATTACATGAAGCCATTAGAAATAAATTAGCCATATAAAAAACTTGTTATGAAATATAATAAATATTTAATTGAACTATTAAAAAAAATTTGTAAAAAAAAAACTGTAAATTTGTTTTAGGCAGGCACTAATAATTATTGGTTTACCTAAAATGGTTTAATATTTTTCAATGCCAAATATTTTCGCATAAAATTGAAAACAATTATGTATAATTAAAAGACGATAACATCTTTTACTGTGAGTAGTATACGGTGTGTTTATTATTTAGATACTCTATTTCTATTAATTTAATAGAGAAAATTTGTTTCTATGTATCAAGTAATCTCAAATATTATCGTATGGATTTTCATAATTATTTTACCATTGAAAAGATTTTTTCTTTCAGGCGGGCGTAGTTTTACGATTTATTAAAAGGTAAGTAAAAATTACAAGTAATAACCATTGGTAATTGGTGCTTGAACAGATCGTAATTTATCTCCTTTTTATTATATTAAGAAGATTGTATATACATAATCTTATTTCAATGTCAAAATAATAACTCAAAAATATGTGCCGTATTTGATACTATATACAATAGTGGGATATTCGTAATAGTATCACCATCTTACCTAATTGAACTGATTACGGACGGTTAATATCGTAGATTTTTTATGGTATATGTTAAAATGTATGCTTTACAATAATTAGTGTATATAATGATTAAAAATATAGTCTTTGTATAAAAATTCCCGAGGAAATGCACACAATACAGATATGACTTTCAACCAAAATTAGAATAACTGTATGGGCAGATACCCACATCAGTCCTGCTGGTGTGATTGCAAGAGAGTGGTATATTAAACTAATCAGGGTCGATGAGATTAATATAACAAGCCAGATGCTAAAATGCGTAAAAATCACCATATGCGAAACCGCGGATCAGGCAAGCTAGTTCTAATTAAATATAAAAACAACAAGAAACTGAAAAAAAACTTGATAAACAAATTTACGAAAGGTTCCTTCTGTCGATATCCGCAAGTATTAACTCATCAAAATAATATCATCAATCAAAAATTTTTGTCATAATTTTTCCAGATGTTTGTCAGTTCTTGGTCGAAGGTTCATATTCTCTGATTTAATTTTATGCGTTGATGATATGATGGTTGTCAATATAAAATTTAATAAAACAATTCTTAAACATATTAATTATAGATATTTTTTTTACTAACAATTATTAATTCTTAAAATTGTAATGACAATAATTATGAGATTAATTGAAAGTAAAAAAAATGTCTTGAGGATATCGTTTTTGTTTCACAGAACTGTTTAATAATTTCCGTGTAAAATGTGCGGTAGAATTATAAATAAATAAAATTACCAATAATAAAAATGCTGTTGGAAATCTCAAATGTTTGCTTTATTTAAATAATAATATATGCTTTTCGGTTATAATTTTAGTTATTTGTTAATAGCAAAATTATTGGAGTTACACTTATTCTGGTTGGTATATTATCTATTTGGTGGAAAAAATGATTTTATCAATTTATCAATTATTATCAATTTCAATCAAAATTTTCTTATATATATATATATATATATATATATATAATAATCACATTATTATTATATAAAATGATTTAATCAATTGTAACAAAACCAAACACAATTTTTTACAAATTTATACCCTGGTATCTATTTATTTTTAACCCTCGTTGCAAAAACATGGGTGTTATAAGTTTGAAGCTATGTTTGTGCATTAGTTATGTGTGTCTATTGGTCTGTCCGTGGCATCGTAGCTCTGAACTGTTAGATGGTTTCCTTGCGATGGTTCTTAGCTATGTTTAATAAAAATATGTTCAATCATTCGAAAGTTTTTTTTTTACATATAAATTACATATAAACTCCCAATGTTTCATATTATTGCGTTGCGGGTTTTTTAAATTTTTAATTTTACTTTTATTTTCTACTAGATACTATAGGTACTACATTAAGAATAGTATCAAATACTATAATAAAATCACCCATGGTCACATTAAGCGGATTGAGTTCCAATCGTTGCACGATTATATGTACTAAAACAATATTTATTTTGAAAATTTTTAAGGCAAACTTTATCACTAATTTGTGCATGGACACTTAGCGAACAAGTAATGAATAACCTTTATCTTATATTCTATAAAAATTGGCACTATGTTTTAACTAAAAATACATTAAATTAATTACGAGGAAAACTTAAATATTTTTAAAAAAAATTCAAATAATTACCAACATAAAAAAAAGTTTCTAGAATATACTCTTTTAATTTATATAATAATGAAATGGATATAATTTAAAATAAATCACACAAAAATTTAAGACACAATAGCATTATAAAATTAATTAAAATTCGCAATGGTTCATCCACACTGACAACTTAATAAGGAAGATTATTATTATTATTATTATTATATATTTATTACTTTAGTTCCGACTAATTGATTATTGTTGATAGTTGTTGTAGGTAATTCATCTCAAGGTTATTAATAGGAAAGGAAAAATTTACTGTCGGTATATAGAATACCGCCATCATCATTATCATCGTATCGCTCATTATTTCGATAAAATCTATAGAAAAAAATTGAAACAAAAAAAAACATAATCCGGATTTGAATGGTTAGTTTTTTGAAGTTTTTTGTTATATTGAAAATGACAACTAAAATAGTTTTATCCGTATATAATTAAATAATTACTGGGAATTTTATCGAATTACTTTTAGAATGTTCCGAGAACATTTTTTTATTTATTATATAATAAAAAGTATATAAATAATTTTCTGATATTACGTTATATAAAATAGATTAATACAGAGATGCTTCTGTTTTTTGTAAATCAATTTACTACGTGCAGAACTTTTAAGGTATTTCGAAACTATATCAGCTGATCGGGTACCCGCGCAAAAAGAACTATATAAAAAATTATACAGGTAAAAAAAAATATGCAAGAACTCCTGCGCGTTCTTGAAAGCAGCTGTCCGTTATCGTCAGTGTTTCCATTCGTCACATAACATATCATACATATACTAGTCATCATACATATACTAGAAAAGAGGCAACCATACTAATAATGGAAATAAATAGACGCTAGTTTACAAAAAACAATTTAAAAATAAGTTAATAGTAAATAAACAAAAATTAATAATACAATGGAATCAAAAATGATAGTGAAGGATCATATACACAGCACTACCATAACATCTGAGGTAGCTCAGTTGGTAGAGCATTGGTCTAGAATGCCAGAGGTCGTGGGTTCGATCCCCATCCCTAGATGTGTATGATTTTTCATATCAACCATTTGATGTCAAAATATGGTATCTATGTTCAGACATATTACTTAAATGTCAAAGTAAGTAAACGCTAGTCGCTTCCGTTGGTATAATATAACCGAAAGGCATCCATAATAACAATGGAAATAAATAGACGCTAGTTTACAAAAAACAATTTAAAAATACATAAATATACTCAAAACAATGCCGTAACGAATCGCTGATTCAAAAATACATTTGACAACAACATATCAAAAAATTAACGAGTTTAACCGAGGGCCATTTTGCATTTAAAATGTGCGGGGTCCTTTGAAAAGTTGTAATTTACTTTACAAACTGAATAATATAATATAAATATGAATAATTGTTCAAATCTTAACTTTTTATAATCCTAAACCATGTATTTTGTGTCTCGACCCGTTGTCAGTTGGGATAAAAAATTATTACGCTCTTTACGATTTTCGATAATCCCGGCTCATTACGGGGTTTTCATTTCTCACAGCGATTCAAACTTCTCTGACGAACCAATTCCTGGATGATAGTATGAACACGAGTGAGAAGACATATCTTAACCAACGTCGTGCGTATATGAGTTTTTAAATACGAATTTTGAATCTAATGTAAAGCCTGATTTGATGGTTTTCATAAAAGTAAAAATACACATTTTTTTCCTAAACAAATCATTCAATAGATTTTAATTCCAGTTTCACTTTAGAGTGCAAACTAATTATTAATAAAGCGTTACGCTAGATTTTCACAGAATAGAATAAATAAATGTATTGTTGTACAATAAAAACTGAACATGAAACGATAAAATAATCTGACTAATTACAAATTTTCTATCACTCAATTTTGTTGACTGATTTAATTTAAACATATATATTTGATTATTTAAAAAAAAAAATAAAACTGAATTTTATTAATAAAAATAAATGGTTTTAATATTTCTTGATTTCTGTTCCAATAATGTTACGATTGTGTTGAAATTAATTTCATATTTAAATTATTCCGAACATACTATAATAAGAAATATTAAATATGAGTCACGTTTTGAAGTGACCAATTTAATTAAGTGAATTTCATTTTATGCTATTTTATTATTTTATGCGAGGCTGAAATAAAACTGATTGATATTTTTGAAAACCTCTTTGATACGATTCAATTCCATACTTTGATAAATATTAAGTTAAAAAAATAATCATTATATTATCGAATGATAATTGGTGAGAACTCTAGGTTTTTGAAATAACATTTCAAATTCACCCCCTTTCCCTAGATCAGGTTTTTTTTCTGGTATTATAAATACGTATTTCGACTACAATGTAGTCATCATCAGTATAAATTAGCTAATCGTAATTTACTCTTTGACAATTAGAAATAGATAGAAAGTCGAGATCAATGGACAAAAATAAAAATAAATAGAAAATTAACTAGATTAAAATATACTAGATTTAAAATACAATAAATTTTAAATTATATTGAAATTACTCTTGTTAAAATTTCCTTCATTCCCTTCTATTCCTGTTAACTTTCAAATTATATTGAAATTACTCTTATTAAAATTACTCTTATATTGTCTCAGGATATGTTACTCGTCGCTAACTTGGTGACAATTTCACAATCTTTCTTGGTTTTACGCTGCTTATATATGTTCGAGTTTAGATACTATTCTAAACTCGACTTAGATACTATTCTAAGATCGCACCTGGCAAAGGGGGTGAATTTGAAATTTTATAAAAAAAGAATAATAATTGTTGGACATTTAGGAATCAAATTGAATTAATCTTCCATGCTGTTATGTTCACATAACCAACAAACTGAGTTAGTTGCTTAAATACTCGGCATATACTGAGCATTACCAATGCATTTACTATTGATTTCAGTTTTGTTATTGACCTGCAATTGTGGCAAATCTATACAGTTTGTGAAAAAAGTATCAAAGTTGTTTTTACTTATAAATAAGGAACATTTTTTATTTTTAAACTTTTCTTATTTCTGTTACAGTATCAAGGACATTTCATTATCCGTATCGGGTTCGGTTCCACTTAATCAGGATAATTGAAGTACTAGCTAGGTACTGTATTCTGATGCGTTTTTTGAATGGGTTCAAATTAGAGGAATATACTGATCAAAACTAATCTATAGTTTTAAGATTTACGGCGTTTTAAGATTTGTTTTCTTTTTCGAGATTAACTATAGGTACACATTATAAATTTTCACAAATTTGCTCTTATTTCTAAATCATTTATTGGTATTTGATAATCGTAATAATGGAGAAAATGTTAACCGTCGATAATTTGGCGTTTAGTTCGTGAATTTTTATAAATATATATTTATTTAATTTTCATATATTTGAGAAAAATATTTTGTAAGCATCTTAATAGTAAAAAATTTACGAAAAATATAGCTATAAAAAAAGCCCTTCTCAATTCTTATAACGCCTGTATTATACACATAGCCACAAAAATAGCGCTTATTTTTCAAAATTTAATCATTTGTTCCTTACTCAGTCGATTTTCGCAAAAACTAGAATAGAAACTGTTCATTATAAACATACTAACAACTTTTGTTGGAAAGATTTTTCTCAAAAACGAATGAATAAGATACAAATCAAAAATTTTTAATGCTACTTTTGGAATGAGTGGAAATAATTTTTTTGAGTAGACTAGGAACCGGTAGGATGTGCGGCGCACCCGACTCTATTAGGAATTATGCCGATATTCAGAAAACCTTCACAAGCATAGCCGGTTACTTCGTTCTTGTCCATTCGCCGACAGTTTAGTCATTTAACCGCCCTTTTTTTTTCTTAATAATTGAACTATCAGGATTCGAACCCATAACCTCCTAGTTCCAAGTAGACCGCTCGCCCACTTGGACGGTTTTGTGGCCCATAGTAAATACTTATTAATTTTTAATTATTCATTGTTCAAATTCAATTCGTATGAAAGTCATATGAGTTGATAAACCTAGTATTAAAATATTTATATTATTAATTCATATTTGTATTCAAATATGTAATAATTTTAAATGATAATATAGTTTAAAATAATTACTTAGAAATGATTGATATTTTAAATTGAATTTAAAATATAACACTTGTTACCTACCGCATGTAATTTAATGGTGTCTACCAAATTTACAGGTAATATGAGTTCAGAGTATTTATATTCTGATAATTATTTATATTCTATAAATTTTAATATATTCAGGTAAGTGTACGTCTCAGCAGTCAGTAAAATATGGAACACATCTGAGCATTTACAATGTGTATGAAATTTAGAAACTATTTTCCTCCCCTGGTATAAAATAAATGATTGAGTTTTATATATATTTATATAAACAATAATTGTAAACAAATCGAAATAATAATGAAAAAAATTCGTTACGCAGGAGCTGCTTCAACTTAGCGAATTTCCTTGGAATAAATAAATTACTCTCTAGCGGTCACAATGTTAGTCTGATCAAAATAAAATGTCGTATCTGATTTTAGTATTTGCATGGCCAATTTTATTAATAAATAACATACGTCAAGGGGAAAGGGGGGCATAAAGATAGAAGAAAACACAAAATATAAAAAATCTCTCTTAATATTAGAACAATCGAAAAATGCGTAAGAAACAAAGTTGTAGAAAATCATGTTTGCTACAATTCATCACCTTATCTTTTTTGCTGAAACTCTAATGCGTACAGAGATATTGAGGAATTTAATTTTCAATCTTAAACCGTCAATATTTTTGTAAATATTAGGGTTACAGAAAAAATGATAAGAAACAAAATTACAGTAAAACTTAATACCTACAACTTTATTTCTTATAAAATTTTCGATTTTTCGAATATTAAGGGAGATATGTCAAATTTTGTGTTTCACCCTCCCTTTAAACCCTCCTTTCCCCTGGTCCGATTTTACCCATTAACGAACTTGACCTTTTGAATACTAAAAGCGTTTCAAATACCAAATCTCATTCCGATAAAATGAAAACTGTGACCGCTAGAGTGATGACAGACACATATATATATATATATATATATATATATATATGTATATATATATATATATATATATATATGTCCATAGATATATATATATAAATTTTACAGATGGTGATTTTTGACATCTACAAGGTAGGATCGATGGACATTTGAAGAAATTTTCGCGAAATTTTGACTTCGGTACGGGACCAATAGCTCTATTTCCTTTCAGGAAATTCGCTAAAAATATAAGCTATTTTTTTTTTATGATTCATTATAATATTTATAAATTATAAATATTATACAACAAATATTATTATGCAATTTTTGAAAATGTTAAAAGTTTTATTATTATTACGATTTGTTTACAATTATTTTTGGTTACAATTTCAATTTGATCGGGATGAAATTTGATATACGACGCGTGCTTTAGGTATTTTAAAGGTCAAAAGGGGACAGGGTGGTTTAAAGGTAGGAGGAAACGTAAAATTTGAAATAAATAAAATATTTGGATTATTTAAAAAAATATGCCGTTTTCAAGTTTTCGGTTGAATGTACCGATGAAGATATTTCGGAAGAATTTCAGAATAAGGTACTTTACCGAAATGGATAAAACAAGTATAATGCGCAGTATATGCATACTTGGAGAAACTGGGAGGTTATGGGTTCGAATCCTGACATCGGAAGTTTGTTAATTAAAAAAATATTAAAAATGGGGCGGTAAATTGACTAAACTGTCGGCGTATGCACAAGAACGAAGTAACCGGCTATGCTTGAGAAGGTTTTCTGCAGTTTTCCTTCACGAACTCCAGATGAATATCGGCATAGTTCCGATCAGAGTCGGCTGCAGCCGCATATCCTACCAATTCCTAGTCTACTCACTAACTCCTTCCACTCCACTCACATCCTCATATCCTTAGGCATCACAATGGACCTTATGGTTGAAGTGTAGCCCGCCCAGGGCAGCCTCAACAATTTATCTATCTATCTGTCCTTTCACTCGCAAAGAAGGCGGGGAAGTTCGACAAAGAACACAGTGCTAGAGAAAACGAAGTTATAGAAGATAGAAGAGGTTGAGGGGTTTCGTTTCTTAGGGGTCGGTAAAAAAGGCCTACTTGCCAGGCTCCGGCCTCCCCTCCAATACTAGTACTACTACTCATCGTACATACCTAGTGGATGTCGAAAAAATGCTTGTCGTATATATTCTATCCATCTATATTTGCGCTCTAGGTCAAGAAAACAGGGGAGCTTAGAAGGGAGGGGGGAACATAATAATGATACACTATCGAATTAATTAATAATAATTCAATAGTGGCATATTTAGGAACTTTCTAGAGCACGGATCCTGTAATATGTTAAGTTATTTTCACTTGTTCTTTTTTAATTTTTGTGTACAATTGGCACAAAGTTGATGTTTGTTTTTAAAATTATATAATTGTTTGGGCTTTATTGATTAGGTTTTCGAAAAAATGCTTCGGATTAAATGTTGTTCATTATAAATATAATAACAACTTTTATTCGAAAACCAAATGAATAAGGCACAAAGCAATTATAAAATTTTAAAAACTAACATCAACTTTTGCGCATATTTTTCAATTGCCGTTTGGTTTGTTGTTTCTTTTGATTTATGTCAAATAAAGAATATTATACATACTCGTATATATTTCTAACATAATTCTAATAAGACCTCGATGTTCGTAAGTAGGTAATAAAACATAACCTTCAATTCATTGAATTGTAGATGATAATGCCTCTATATGTAAATATTACAATTACGACAATTGTATGCGCTTATTATGGTAAATGACAAATGTGTATGTAGTAAGTATTATAACAGCAAAAACACTTTCATTTCATAATATTTATATTGAGTTATAACATTATATATTGTTTATATTATTTTATTAAAACAATTATCATTGTTACAAAATCACTATATGGTCTAATAGGAATTTCCGCATTGTGTTAAATAAATATTATTATTTTTTAATTGTTTATTGGCTATTTAAGAAGAAAAACATTATTAAACTGTTTATAATTCATTTGAAGTTTAAGTAAAGACTATATATTATGTGTATTCACTTTTATTATGTAAACAAAATCACTACAATTACATAATCTCTTCAAAAAATTATGAAGAGAGTTATTTGGATTTTCAATTTGATATGAGTATGGTGATAATTTTAATTCATACCATTAAGTTAGAGATTTAACCTTAAAAATGAAAGAAGTTAGAGCACTGTATAATGAATAGATGCATTACTTGAATCATAAATATCTATGTCTAAACTATTTATTTACATAAAAACTACAACTATCACTAGGAAAAATAGATTGAACTGTCAAATAGTTTCACCAGCACTGTGCTGTTCATTATTTTCTAGGATGAAAATTAATTAATTCGTAATGACTAAATTCAAATACTTCGTTTAACATGTGAAAGTTTTTCAAAATTTCCTCTGATATTAAATATAAAGCCTGTAGTTATAGGCAGCATCGTTCTTGTTATGAACTAATAACCAATGTTTTTTCATTTTCGTACAATAGAAAATTAAAAGAAAACTTCATTAACGGAAGTATTTGTAAAAAATTACATCATAGATTACGAACAGTAAGTAACTCACGAAGCTATGCATGTAAAATATAATAATTTTAAATAAAGAACTTAACTGATGACATTAGAGAATTTGTTTATACACTTTATTTCAATTATAATATTTATTATACTTTCGAATATAATATACTTAATAAAATAATTGTATACGTCATATAAATAAATGGTATATAAATTAAAATGGAACCTTTTTACCTTGCCAAAAGGCATTTGCGTGTATCAGTTATTATTAACATAATATATAACAAATATTATTAATGATTTTACTTTTTATTTATTTGTAATAATAAGAAGAAAATTATTTTTCTTTATTTATTACAATTATGCTGTTTTATTTTTATTTTTATACTATTATTATTATTATTTTATACTATTTTTATTAGTATAAAAATAGTATAAAATAGTAATAAGTTATGTATTAGGTGTAAAAAAGTATTAACAAGGTCATAATTTTATAAGCAAAAAATATCAAACTAATTGTATCATGCGAAAAAAATTATGCAATTATAATATATTTTGGAATATTATTTTTTCATTACATGAACATTATTACTTTGTTCGTGTAAATTATCAATATAGTCGATAAAGTTTTAATTAATTTTAAATTGTATTTAATCGTAATATTTACAAGCAAAAAATAAATAAATTATATAATAAGTACTGCGACATTGAAACATACACGGAAATTAATTATACAATAAAATTATTTCTATGCCTAAATTGTTTATATTTTATTAGTATAAGTAAGTCGACAGACAGTAGGTACAACGCAAATTTAGTCGCCTTAAAAAACTACTTTTTTTCTTTTTTTATACTCCAATTTCTTTTAATAATGATTTTTTTATATTAACATTTACACAAGTGACGAATTTTGTCTCATAAAAGTGGTATTGATAGTTTCGTGGATTCATTTAAATAGTACACGTCAATATCATCATAGTACACGTCATGAAACCCTCAAAAACATCATAGTATACGTCATAAAACCCTCATATCACCATTTTAAGGAAAAATGTAGGAGAATAGAAGTATTAGATGAATCCAGTATATGAAATCTACTTTCTAAAATAGTAATTATAAAGACAATTTAAATTTCAATCTAATATTTTATTTTCCTGAATAAAATATGTCTGAATATGTTTATTAATAATCACTGAGGTAACAACATATAGTTAACTAAATAACAGAGAGCATACGTAGTGAGTCCACTACACTCATATATCAATGTTGTGAATGGTCAATTCTCTGAATACCCGTTTAATGCTCGAGACTAGCCTGTTATTAGCCGATAGAAGACGAAGTATACCCGTTACTTTACCCGATTCTGGCAGGGTCATTGGTAACCTATAAAATAATGTTATTTTGGCGCGAAATTTAAAGTAATTTTTTCATTTCAAACTATTTATAAATTATTAGTAATTGACGTTAGGACTTGTTTTATCAAAGGATGATTAATCGTTATTTAACTGACACTAATATTAGATGTCAGTGTCTTGTTCTCAATATTTGGTTTTAAAAAACCGGTTAAATATATATGAGAGACAAATTTTAGGACATAGACCACTAGATTATATGGTTCGGCAAAGTAGGCAGATCCCACCTTGTGACAACAAATATTTTATGGTTTAGTATAAACGAAAAAAATAACGACTGGTACAATATAATCATATGAGCATGCTATTTGCAAAAATATCCAGGACGTTTTTTTTCTTCATTCAGACGGTGTATTATGCAAAAATGTAATGCACTGTATTTACGCACATTCGTTTTTATATACCTATAGAGATTATATACCTGGTAGAGATCAGAAGTAATAAGCGTAATTAAAATATTATAAAAAATTCTACGTTGTGTTATTAGGTTACGTAGCTACTTTTAAGGAATATTTATTGTCCATTTTTTTTTTTTTTTTAGCATCCTAATTTTAACTATTATCAGTTCTAATAAGAACTATGAATAGAGTGATCACAAGATAAAAATCGTGAATTGTGTCTACCCAATGGAACTTCCATTGGTATTTTATAATCCATTAATATTTTATTGTTCCAATTTTTCTTGCCTTTATGCATGTACACTCCCGTTCATAAAAATTGAATCAATTCCCGTTCATAAAAATTGAACTTCCATCTTCGAAACCGATAAATAAAATTAATAAAAAATTCCATATCTAATTTCAATAATTATATAAAATATAAAACTTGATTAATTATTGATTTTACGTATGAATTAAACCAATAATGAATGTAATATTGATGTCTGTGACGACTTTAATTCAGGTAAAATAATTATAATCATTTACAGCTATTTAATATGACAATCATACACATAGCAGTCAGTCAGTTCATACGTATCAAGAATCATTTGAACTTGATTAAGTACCTATTAGTTTATTATAAGTATACGTAAACATTACCAATTAAATAGCGTTCTTTTTTTAAAATTTTGCTTTCGATTTGTGCCAAATACATTCTGTTTACGAAAAAATGCTTCAAACGAAAGTTGTTTGGATTTTTATGACAAAAAACTTTTATTCTAAACATTTCTTCGAAAAATAAATAGATGTGGCACAAATTGACTGCAAAGTTTTTAAAATAGGACATCACTTATGTGCTTGATAGTACACAAATGCAGGTCTCTTAAGCTAGCGGACTAAAAATGTAGGCTACAAATGGGACCTAGTTGGGCATTTGTAGCCTATTTGTAGCCAATTTGTTACGCTATTAAAAAATTTGTAGCCTTAGCCAAAATTAAAAAAATTAGGTATCCGCTAGCTTAATATGAAGCTAGCGGATACCACAATAATCAATGTTTGGAAGCTTCGAATTACAATTGTAAGTGCATAAAAATTTGTAGCCGGCCAAGATCTATGGGATAGAAACAATTAAAATGTATTTAAAATGCAAAAATGTATTTTACAGTAAAAATAGTGTAATTTAACATGCAGCGGCTAGGGATAAAAATTTCAAAAGTATTTTTTTGCTATCAGAATCGTTTTTTAGACTAAAAACAGGTAACCACTATGGCTACAAGTATCGAAAGAATTGTTTTACAGAAAGAAAGGTTTGCTTAAACTAAAAACGGGTAGCTGCTATGGCTACAAATTTCAAATTGACTAAACAAGAGTAGCTACAATGACATAAAAATTCAAAGTAATTTCTTTCAATAAAAATAAATTTTTTTTAATGGGAAAGCAGCTATGGCACAGAATGTCAAAAGTATCGTTTTACAACTAAACAGTTTTTCTTAACTAAAGCCGGGAAGCGGTTATGGGTACAAAGTCCAGCATTATCGAATAATTTTTTTTTCTAAAAAAGAGTTTTTTTTCGATATAAACCGGCAGCCGCTACGGCAACAAATTTCAGGGGTATTATTAAACAGTGACAAT
Source organism: Nineta flava (assembly GCA_963920215.1). NCBI lineage: Eukaryota > Metazoa > Arthropoda > Insecta > Neuroptera > Chrysopidae > Nineta > Nineta flava. Next base: position 92,961,129 of record OY986041.1, read on the forward strand.
TATGTTTTTTCACTCTAAGTGAGTAGCCGCTACGGCAACAAATTTCAAATAGACTTTTATTGAGAGTAGACACATGGCTACAAATTTCAAATTATTATTTTTCTAAAAAAGAGTTTTTTTCGATATAAACCGGCAACCGCTACGGCAACAAATTTCAGGAGTATAATTAAACAGTGACAATTATGTTTTTTCACTCTAAGTGAGTAGCCGCTGCGGCAAAAAATTTCAAATTGACTTTTATTGAGAGTAGACATATGGCTACAAATTTCAAACAATTATTTTTCTAAATATGAGTTTTTTTCGATTTCAACCGGCAACCGCTACGGCAACAAATTTCAGAACTATAATTAAACAGTGACAACTATGTTTTTTCACCCTAAGTGTGTAGCCGCTACGGCAACAAATTTCAAATTGACTTTGAACAAGAGTAGACACATGGCTACAAATTTCAAATTATTATTTTTCTAAAAATGAGTTTTTTTTCGATATAAACCGGCAACCGCTACGGCAACAAATTTCAGGAGTATAATTAAACAGTGACAATTATGTTTTTTCACCCTAAGTGTGTAGCCGCTACGGCAACAAATTTCAAATTGACTTTTATTGAGAGTAGACACATGGCTACAAATTTCAAATTATTATTTTTCTAAATATGAGTTTTTTTCGAAATAAACCGGCAGCCACTACGGCAACAAATTTCAGGGGTATTATTAAACAGTGACAATTATGTTTCTTCACCCTAAGTGAGTAGCCGCTACGGCAACAAATTTCAAATAGACTTTTATTGAAAGTAGACACATGGCTACAAATTTCAAATTATTATTTTTCTAAAAAAGAGTTTTTTTCGATATAAACCGGCAGCCGCTGCGGCAACAAATTTCAGAAGTATAATTAAACAGTGACAATTATGTTTTTTCACCCTAAGTGTGTAGCCGCTACGGCAACAAATTTCAAATTGACTTTGGACGAGAGTAGACACAAGGCTACAAATTTCAAATTATTATTTTTCTAAAAAAGAGTTTTTTTCGATATAAACCGGCAACCGCTACGGCAACAAATTTCAGGAGTATAATTAAACAGTGACAATTATGTTTTTTCACTCTAAGTGAGTAGCCGCTGCGGCAAAAAATTTCAAATTGACTTTTATTGAGAGTAGACATATGGCTACAAATTTCAAACAATTATTTTTCTAAATATGAGTTTTTTTCGATTTCAACCGGCAACCGCTACGGCAACAAATTTCAGAACTATAATTAAACAGTGACAACTATGTTTTTTCACCCTAAGTGTGTAGCCGCTACGGCAACAAATTTCAAATTGACTTTGAACAAGAGTAGACACATGGCTACAAATTTCAAATTATTATTTTTCTAAAAATGAGTTTTTTTTCGATATAAACCGGCAACCGCTACGGCAACAAATTTCAGGAGTATAATTAAACAGTGACAATTATGTTTTTTCACCCTAAGTGTGTAGCCGCTACGGCAACAAATTTCAAATTGACTTTTATTGAGAGTAGACACATGGCTACAAATTTCAAATTATTATTTTTCTAAATATGAGTTTTTTTCGAAATAAACCGGCAGCCACTACGGCAACAAATTTCAGGGGTATTATTAAACAGTGACAATTATGTTTCTTCACCCTAAGTGAGTAGCCGCTACGGCAACAAATTTCAAATAGACTTTTATTGAGAGTAGACACATGGCTACAAATTTCAAATTATTATTTTTCTAAAAAAGAGTTTTTTTCGATATAAACCGGCAGCCGCTGCGGCAACAAATTTCAGAAGTATAATTAAACAGTGACAATTATGTTTTTTCACCCTAAGTGTGTAGCCGCTACGGCAACAAATTTCAAATTGACTTTGGACGAGGGTAGACACAAGGCTACAAATTTCAAATTATTATTGTTCTAAAAAAGAGTTTTTTTCCATATAAACCGGCAACCGCTACAGCAACAAATTTCAGGGGTATTATTAAACAGTGACAATTATGTTTTTTCACCCTAAGTGAGTAGCCGCTACGGCAACAAATTTCAAATTGACTTTTATTGAGAGTAGACACATGGCTACGAATTTCAAATAATTATTTTTCTAAATATGAGTTTTTTTCGAAATAAACCGGCAACCGCTACGGCAACAAATTTCAGGAGTATTATTAAACATTGATAATTATGTTTTTTTACTCTAAGTGTGTAGCCGCTACGGCAACAAATTTCAAATTGACTTTTATTGAGAGTAGACACATGGCTACAAATTTCAAATTATTATTTTTCTAAAAAAGAGTTTTTTTCGATATAAACCGGCAGCCGCTACGGCAACAAACTTTAGGAGTATTATTAAACATTGACAATTATAATTTTTCACTCTTAGTGAGTAGCCGCTACGGCAACAAATTTCAAATTGACTTTGAACGAGAGTAGACACATGGCTACAAATTTCAAATTATTATTTTTTCTAAAAATTATTTTTTCCGATTTACAGTTAGTTAGAGTAGCAGCTATCCATTTACAGTTTAAAAAATTGTCATTATTCAATAACATTCCTGAAGTTTGTTGCCGTAGCGGCTGACGGTTTATATCGAAAAAAACACTATTTTAGGAAAATAATAATTTGAAATTTGTAGCCATGTGTCTACTCTCGTTCAAAGTCAATTTGAAATTTGTTGCCGTAGCGGCTACACACTCAGGCTGAAAAAACATAATTGTCACTGTTTAATAATACTTCTGAAATTTGTTGCTGTCGCGGTTGCCGGTTTATATCGAAAAAAACTCTTTTTTAGAACAATAATAATTTGAAATTTGTAGCCTTGTGTCTACTCTCGTCCAAAGTCAATTTGAAATTTGTTGCCGTAGCGGCTACACACTTAGAGTGAAAAAGCATAATTGTCACTGTTTAATTATACTTCTGAATTTTGTTGCCGTAGCGGTTGCCGGTTTATATCGAAAAAAACTCATATTTAGAAAAATAATTATTTGAAATTTGTAGCCATGTGTCTACTCTCAATAAAAGTCAATTTGAAATTTGTTGCCGTAGCGGCTACACACTTAGGGTGAAAAAACATAATTGTCACTGTTTAATAATACTTCTGAAATTTTTTGCCGTAGCGGTTGCTGGTTTATATCGAAAAAAACTCATATTTAGAAAAAAAATTATTTGAAATTTGTAGTGAAAAAACATAATTGTCACTGTTTAATTATACTTCTGAAATTTGTTGCCGTAGCGGTTGCCGGTTTATATCGAAAAAAAACTCATTTTTAGAAAAATAATAATTTGAAATTTGTAGCCTTGTGTCTACTCTCGTTCAAAGTCAATTTGAAATTTGTTGCCGTAGCGGCTACACACTTAGGGTGAAAAAACATAATTGTCACTGTTTAATTATACTTCTGAAATTTGTTGCCGTAGCGTTTGCCGGTTTATATCGAAAAAAAACTCATTTTTAGAAAAATAATAATTTGAAATTTGTAGCCATGTGTCTATTCTCGTTCAAAGTCAATTTGAAATTTGTTGCCGTAGCGGCTACACACTTAGGGTGAAAAAACATAATTGTCACTGTTTAATTATACTTCTGAAATTTGTTGCCGTAGCGGTTGCCGGTTTATATCGAAAAAAAACTCATTTTTAGAAAATTAATAATTTGAAATTTGTAGCCATGTGTCTACTCTCGTTCAAAGTCAATTTGAAATTTGTTGCCGTAGCGGCTACACACTTAGGGTGAAAAAACATAATTGTCACTGTTTAATTATACTTCTGAAATTTGTTTCCGTAGCGGTTGCCGGTTTATATCGAAAAAAAACTCATTTTTAGAAAAATAATAATTTGAAATTTGTCGCCATGTGTCTACTCTCGTTCAAAGTCAATTTGAAATTTGTTGCCGTAGCGGCTACACACTCAGGGTGAAAAAACATAATTGTTACTGTTTAATTATACTTCTGAAATTTGTTGCCGTAGCGGTTGCCGGTTTATATCGAAAAAAAACTCATTTTTAGAAAATTAATAATTTGAAATTTGTAACCATGTGTCTACTCTCGTTCAAAGTCAATTTGAAATTTGTTGCCGTAGCGGCTACACACTTAGGGTGAAAAAACATAATTGTCACTGTTTAATTATACTTCTGAAATTTGTTTCCGTAGCGGTTGCCGGTTTATATCGAAAAAAAACTCATTTTTAGAAAAATAATAATTTGAAATTTGTCGCCATGTGTCTACTCTCGTTCAAAGTCAATTTGAAATTTGTTGCCGTAGCGGCTACACACTCAGGGTGAAAAAACATAATTGTTACTGTTTAATTATACTTCTGAAATTTGTTGCCGTAGCGGTTGTCGGTTTAAATCGAAAAAAACTCATATTTAGAAAAATAATTGTTTGAAATTTGTAGCCATATGTCTACTCTCAATAAAAGTCAATTTGAAATTTTTTGCCGCAGCGGCTACTCACTTAGAGTGAAAAAACATAATTGTCACTGTTAAATAATACTTCTGAAATTTGTTGCCGTAGCGGCTGCCGGTTTATATCGAAAAAAACTCTTTTTTAGAAAAATAATAATTTGAAATTTGTAGCCATGTGTCTACTCTCAATAAAAGTCTATTTGAAATTTGTTGCCGTAGCGGCTACACACTTAGGGTGTAAAAACATAGTTGTCATTGTTTAATAATACTTCTGAAATTTGAGCCGTAGCGGTTGTTGGTTTATATCGAAAAAAACTCATATTTAGAAAAATAATAATTTGAAATTTGTAGCCTTGTGTCTACTCTCAATAAAAGTCAATTTGAAATTTGTTGCCGTACCGGCTACACACTTAGGGTGAAAAAGCATAATTGTCACTGTTTAATAATACTTCTGAAATTTGTTGCTGTAGCGGTTGCCGGTTTATATCGAAAAAAACTCTTTTTTAGAACAATAATAATTTGAAATTTGTAGCCTTGTGTCTACTCTCAATAAAAGTCTATTTGAAATTTGTTGCCGTAGCGGCTACTCACTTAGGGTGAAAAAACATAATTTTCACTATTTAATAATACCCCTGAAATTTGTTGCCGTAGTGGCTGCCGGTTTATTTCGAAAAAAACTCTTTTTTAGAAAAATAATAATTTGAAATTTGTAGCCATGTGTCTACTCTCAATAAAAGTCTATTTGAAATTTGTTGCCGTAGCGGCTACTCACTTAGAGTGAAAAAACATAATTGTCACTGTTTAATAATACCCCTGAAATTTGTTGCCGTAGCGGCTGCCGGTTTATATCGAAAAAAAACTCTTTTTTAGAAAAAAAAATTATTCGATAATGCTGGACTTTGTACCCATAACCGCTTCCCGGCTTTAGTTAAGAAAAACTGTTTAGTTGTAAAACGATACTTTTGACATTCTGTGCCATAGCTGCTTTCCCATTAAAAAAAATTTATTTTTATTGAAAGAAATTACTTTGAATTTTTATGTCATTGTAGCTACTCTTGTTTAGTCAATTTGAAATTTGTAGCCATAGCAGCTACCCGTTTTTAGTTTAAGCAAACCTTTCTTTCTGTAAAACAATTCTTTCGATACTTGTAGCCATAGTGGTTACCTGTTTTTAGTCTAAAAAACGATTCTGATAGCAAAAAAATACTTTTGAAATTTTTATCCCTAGCCGCTGCATGTTAAATTACACTATTTTTACTGTAAAATACATTTTTGCATTTTAAATACATTTTAATTGTTTCTATCCCATAGATCTTGGCCGGCTACAAATTTTTATGCACTTACAATTGTAATTCGAAGCTTCCAAACATTGATTATTGTGGTATCCGCTAGCTTCATATTAAGCTAGCGGATACCTAATTTTTTTAATTTTGGCTAAGGCTACAAATTTTTTAATAGCGTAACAAATTGGCTACAAATAGGCTACAAATGCCCAACTAGGTCCCATTTGTAGCCTACATTTTTAGTCCGCTAGCTTAAGAGACCTCACAAATGCCACAATAGTAGCGTTCTTTCCTCAATAGTTTATAAGTAATTTGTACTGTATGCATTCGGTTTTCAAAAAAGTGCTTTGAGTAAAAGTTGTTGAAAATATACTTACAACATTTATTCAAAACATTTTCCCAAAAATCGAATGAAGAAAGCACAAATCAACGATACAATTTTGCAAAAAGTGACGCTTTTTTGTAGCTATATATGAGACGCGTGAGTTTTTATTTAGTTTTGATAATTAAATTTTAGTAGATATGACTTAATTAACTCTGCTTGTTTGTATACATGTATGTACAGTCCTGTTCAATAAAATTGAACCAACATGAAATGTTAATTTTCTTACATTTCATAAAACTCCTCGCTTTTGTAACTCTCTGTATATTATTTATTTATAAACAATGATAAGTAGTATATTTTTTAAATGTGAAAAAAGAAATGGAAGTTTTATATATTTTATTTATGTAAACAAGTCAGTGAGTAAAAATATGTAATGTAATTACATGTTAAGTGTTAAATCTCCATTTTACGTATAAAAATTAAATAAAATGTTGTATCTGTTAAAAACATTTACTACAAGAATAATCAAAATTGTGAGATACTGATTCGGTTCAGGTCGGTTCAATTTTATTGAACGGGAGTGTATGTGTTTTTTGTATGCAGAGGTTTTTAATAAATAAAAGTAAATTGTTTTAATATATTTATTGAATTCTTACACGTTTTTTAAACAAAATAGAGCGGATAATAAAATAAATGTAGCTACCTACTCCTTGTGGAAAGTAATTTGTAAATAAATAATACAAAGAATTGATAATATATGTATATTACTAATCATTTACAATGTTATTTTTCAAAAATGAATAATAGTGAATGATTATTTATGATTTCATTTTATTTTATCTATGGTATATACGAAACAAACATTGCTGACAGTTTATATATTTTATATATCAGCAGTGAAAATTAATTTGTTTTCCTGTTGAGCAAATATTTTATCATACAATAAATAGAATTAAAATGTGATTCGTTTTATTATCATACAAGATTTTATTTAACTTCACATAATTGTAGGTTTAGTTGAGCCGAAATCTGGCAAATAAAAATTTCGACTGGTTCTAATTGAGCTAGAGCTTTGAAATGTTGCATACATGTAAAGACACGTGACAATACAATATAGTTACTCTAATATCGTTCTAGATAGGTGGAATTTGAAAATATTCGCTGAAATAGAAAGTTGGTTGAACTGTTATAAATATTTGAAGTACTGGAAGCGATATACAAATTAATAACACTATAAAATAGAAAATAATTTAATAATCAATTTTATTTAGTCAATTTATTTAATTGACTAAAAACTCACATATAGGTCACACGGGGAAAAAATTGTATTTCCATTTTTTTTTTAGTTTTAAAATATGATTTTGTGCCTTTCTAGGAATTAAACTTTGGCCCATAATTCATCGTTCTAATAATCAAATCTTAATGATACTCGTATCATTAAAAGGGTGTAATTAAATAGGTTTTTATTGGTATTACATGAATGATCGGTTCCTATTCCTTGGTAATGGTAATTTGCCATTGCTAGAGCCCTATGTGTTATTAATTAACTTCCGCCCCTCTTCCCTCACTGAATTGTCCGGAAAATTTATCTGAATAAACGTGTTTAAAATATAACTGTTAATTTTTTTCTTAGAATAACTTTTTTGGGTCGTGGACATTTTTTATTATAAAATTTACGTTCATGTGTTAAAATCTAAATAATCTGGTAAATCTGGTAATCTAGTAGACATCTGGTAGCAGGAATAGCCGCAGTGATCCGATTAGCTAGAAGTCCGTGTATTTTTTCATACGATATTAATTTGGCTTTACATAATTATACGAAATTTCATTCTACACACCGTTCGTCATTTTATTTTCACAAATAAACCAAATTTAATCACAAATAAACCAAATTATCAATGTTTAATTTATTATATCTTAAAATATAAGCGTCAAATCGAATGTGTCAAAAAACATTTCCCGTCCTTAACACTCAGGTAAGAATTGTATGTTTACATACCATTCTGTTTAAGAAAATTAAACAAAAATGAGTATAAATTCAATGGCAAACATTTGTATGTACTGAATTGCATGAAATATAACAATACACCTAATAATACAGAATTATTTAAAATAAAAACTACATCTTATTCACACATATACGAGTATACCTACACTTAATATTAGTGATAATAAATTTTGTATTCAAACTGAATATATTTTTTTTGCTAATATAAATAAAATAAACATATAACATGTGATGACCTGTTAACCGTTATAATTTCTGATAATTGTAGGTCAAAATTAAAATTAATACCATCATCCATTTTTATAGTATACTATAATTATTTTTTTGAAGTTATACTTTATTTGCTGGGTTATGGTCTAAGATCCAGCATTAGTGAAAACCTTCCCTCATCTGAAATTATATTTCAAATTTTGCCCCTATTCCTAGAACATTTGTTTGTATTTTATAAATACGTATTTCGACTACAATGTAGTCATCATCAGTATGAATTAGCTAATCGTAACTATCTCTGGGATATGGATTCAGAGATATGTTGCTTGTTGCTAATTTGGTGCCTGTGTCACATTAGCAACATATCTCTGAATCCATATCCCAGAGATAGTTACGATTAGCTAATTCATACTGATGATGACTACATTGTAGTCGAAATATGTATTTATAAAATACAAACAAATGTTCAAGGAATAGGGGCAAAATTTGAAATATAATTTCAAAAAAAACCTAGAGTTCTCTTTGATTATTTTAATAATCTTTACTTCCCTCATCTGTTAATTGATTGAAATATTATTGAAAACGCTTATTGCAATATAAACAATTTGGCAATATAACGTCTGCCAGGGTAGTTTTGCTGCAATTAACATTAATTAATTAATTAAAAATTGTTTTTTTTATAATTAAATCTCTCACGTGTTAATTGAATTTTGCTTGTTAAATAACATAGTATACGATACAACAAATCTTGTAATAGCAGGCAGCGCTGCTTATTATTGCTACGGTTACCTGCAGCCAGGTGTTCAAACTTAAAGTAAACTTAGCTTACTTCCGTCATATGTTAATTGAAAAATATTTAGCTAATTTAAAAGTATAGAATAGTTAGAATACATCCATAAAAGGCAGCCATCTTAAAATACATTAAAATCAATTGCAGCCTATATAAGAAAAATTTAAAAAAATAGAAAAAAAAATATCTTGTAGAGAGAGAGAGAGACTATTGCATTATTCCACGTAACAAACAAGGAAAGTACGCAGGCTAGGAATTGGTAGGTTGTGCGGCTGCCACTGTTGGGAATCGAACCTACAACCTTCCAGTTACAAGCAGAGCGTTAGACCGGATATATATTTATATATGTATAATTATGTAATATATAATAATTTTAAGGATGATAATTTTCGACTCCACTCTAAATAATATAACAAAATATGCTGAGAAGTAAATTTTTTTATTTTATTTTGTTGATTGAATGGGAGTGTAGGTACTTATAATAAAAGCGTTAAATATAAATATAAAAAAAATGATATATAAATATAAAATTACGGAACAAGGAACTTAAATTAATAAAAGTGGTAATATTAAGTAGCAAGTCAGCAGAAGTATTCGGATTATTTTATTTACTTTATTATTATACTTTTAGTTGCAAATAAGAATTTTATTCAATACGATATAATGACGTCTATGTAATTTTTTAACACTTGTTAAAAAACAATTAATAAATAATATTACTGAGGTCAATACGATTTTTGTTTTAATATTTTATTTATGTACACTGTTTTAAAAACTTGTTTCAAAATTATGTAAATTAAGCATGTAGGTAGACCGGTGATCATTTTGCTTCAACAAAGTTCACATAATGTTTGTAGTGACAAAGTTAGTTTCAAATAATAATAATAATAATTTAACATGTCATTCAAAACATTATTCAGATAAATTAAATTAAAATTAGTTCGAGTTTAGACATAGAAGTTATTCAAATAATAAACAACTTATTCTACAATACTCAAAATGCGAACGAAATTTTACATCTAGATACCGTTATTTTAATAATTACAAAACAAAATCATCGTTCGTGGTTAAACTGTTGTAAAACACATTAAAAAAAATTAAATTGAACCTTGTGAAAAAACAAATTCTTAATGTCAGCTAATGTTCACTGAATAAGTCTTTTAGTGGAAATGTGATCACTAAGACTTAGTTGCAATTGAAATACTCGAATCTGGATGTGTTTTCGAATATACAATTTTATGTTTAACATTGTGGTATAAGTTTTCGAACTGAATAAAATTAATTTTATTCTTAAAATATTTCCACACAGGTGATCAACGAGTGCTCAAATGCACCGTGATCACTGGGAAAAAGTACCGTGGTAATATTTATAATTTATATTTATAATATTTTAATAATTACAAAACAAAATCAGCGTTCGTGGTTAAACTGTTGTAAAACACATTAAAAAAAATTAAATTGAACCTTGTGAAAAAACAAATTCTTAAAGTCAGCTAATGTTCACTGAATAAGTCTTTTAGTGGAAATGTGATCACTAAGACTTAGTTGCAATTGAAATACTCGAATCTGGATGTGTTTTCGAATATACAATTTTATGTTTAACATTGTGGTATAAGTTTTCGAACTGAATAAAATTAATTTTATTCTTAAAATATTTCCACACAGGTGATCAACGAGTGCTCAAATGCACCGTGATCACTGGGAAAAAGTACCGCGGTAATAGGTTGAACACTTCGCGTCTATCTACCTATTGTTACTATGGTTACCTGTAGGGTTATGTTATACTAGCGTAAGTGACTAGCGTTTGCTTAATTTGACGATTTAGTTACATTTCTGAACAATGTTTATATTTGATATCAATGTTTGACATGAAAAATACATCTTGGATGGAAATCGAATCCATGGCTGGTGGCTTTCTAGAACAGTGTACGTCCAAATAAGCCATCAAGATGTTATGTGGGTGGAATGCATATAATTGTTCAATATCTTGATGTAAATATATTTTTACTTGTTTTTGTTTATATTTGTATGAATATTAATCGATCAATACCTAATAAATATATATATATATGTAATTAATTTACATATGATTCAGTTAAAACAACAAAAGAAACTTTTTATGTTACAGGATATTATAAAAAAATAATTAGTAATTTATTTATTAAAAATTTAATACATACGTAGTTTAATAAGAAATATTCAGATTGAACTGGATAAAACTAGAAATAGGTACTATTATGTATATAAAATTCATACAGTATTTAGATCAACATAAAAAAACCAGTTCCATATGTTCAAAAATTTTAAGAGAAGTAAAAAAAAAATTGAATTGAGTAATTCTATTAAAATCAACAGCATTCTGCAGATATTTGTAATCTTAAAATTGATGAAGCATCATCGATCGGTAAATATTAAATTAAATGTAATTAATTCATAAGAAATCATAATATTGCGCTATCTTATGCGCATCCCATTACGCATTCTATTATTTATTATTTTTATAGTACGTACCATCACACTGTATGGTACATGCATGTGCAGAAGCTTATCGCGCAAGTTATGTGTTATACGTCATTTATTAGCGATTGTTTCAAACTTTGTGCTAATAATCAATCAATTCAGTAGACATATTTCTTACAAAATTAGGTGTTTCGTAAGTATGTTTCGTAAATTTTATGAATTATTAAAAAATAAATAAAGTCTGTCATACTTTATTAGTATCAGTTGTATTATATATTAGAACAAAGAAAATACAGAATAATATGAATTTTCACAATAGTTTTAAGGAACAAACTTTTTAACATTGTTTGTGAAATATTTAACTATTCAAATTTAAAAAATATGGAAACCCCGCGAAATGATAATATATATATATATATATATATATATATATATATATATATATATATATATATATATATATATATATATATATATATATATATATATATATATATATATATATATATATATATAATATATATATATATATATATATATATATATATATATATATGCATGTTTATTATACAGTGAGCCATCGAGAAATGGAACGTGTATATAAAAAAAAATCGTCAGGACATGCGTCAACTTAGCGAATTTCCTTAGAATACATACATTACTCTCTAGCGGTCACAATTTTAGTCTGACAAAATGAAATGTCATATATGATTTTGGTATTTATAAGGCCTATTTTATTTATAAATGGCATATGTCCAAGGGGAAAAGGGGCATAGAGAAAGAACACAAAATATAAAATATCTCTGTTAATATTAGAACAATCGAAAAATGTATCATTACCTAATCATTTTTCTCAAACTCTAATGTTTACAGAGATATTAGGAAGAGATATTATTAATTTTCAATCTTAAATTGTAAATATTTCTGTAATTATTACTGTAGGAGAAAAAATGATAAGAAACAAAATTATAATATGACTAATCTTCTACAACTTTACTTCAAACGTGTTTTTCGAGATTTTCCCAATATTAGGGGAGTTTACCAAATATTGTGATTCCCCCTCGCTTGAAACCCTCCTATCCCCTTGCCCGATTTTACCTATTAACGAACTTGACCTTTTAAATAACAAACGCGCCTTAAATACCAATTCATTCCAATCGGATTAAAACTGTGACCGTTTAAGACACATAAACGTATATATATATATATATATATATATATATATATATATACGTATAAATATATATATATATATATATATATATATATATATATATATATATATATACATATACATATATACATACGTTTATAAGTATTGGGTAGAATCGATGAACATTTGAAGAAATTTTTACGTAGCTCTATCATCGGTATAAAAACAATAGCTACAATTTCTTTGGAGGAAATTCGCTAAAATCTGCCAAGATCACCAGTGACCGCTCATTGTCAATTAGTTGTTACCCTACAAGTCAATATTACGAGTCAAAAAAAATTTTTAATGTTTCAATTTTCTCGAATAAATAGACTTGTCCAGTTTTAAGAAACATCTATATGTTTGAGACAAGAACCTACCAACTTTTTATCGGTCAATAGTTTAACTTCAATTTATTACCTTAGTAACAAATATCAAAAAAAGGGGGCGGTTAGTTGACTAAACTGTCGGCGTATGGACAAGAACGAAGTAACCGCCTATGCTTGTGAAGGTTTTCTGCAGTTTCCTTCACGAACTCCAGATGAGTATTGGCATAGCTCCTATCAGAGTCGGCTGCAGCCGCACATCCTGCCATTTTCTAGCCTACACACAAAAATTTCTTGTCCTACACTCATATCGTCACATTCTTTGACATCACAATGGACCTTATGGTCGAAGTGTAGCCCGTCCAGGACAGCCTCTACAATCTATCTATCTAGTAACAAATATAGTTATATGGTGATATCTATATACATACATAAAATATTGGCTGTAAAATATTGGGTGTAGAATATTGGCCAAGCACAGTTCCTAGTATGTTTGGATCTTTAGACATTATAGAGAGTAATTAGCTCTCGATAATATCGACAATGGTTATGAGAGCGCAAGTTATAATCTTTCAAGGGTTATGTAACATTTAGTTCCTATCGCTAATCTAAAGTTTTGCATGCATTTAACACATTATGTGATTGATTCATAAGTATTATTGCGTGTGACAGTTTGTATTCATTAATTATCAATACAAAGAATGATATTAAGGAATTAGATAAACGTGTCAATAATATAACGACATATATAACAATGTTATTACATTTGAAATAATAATCACCATTGAAAAAAAAAATTATTTTATGTTTGTAGTTATTTGATTACATATATAATTGGAATTTTCCATATTTATTCAATAATTGATATAATTACGATAAAAGATAAATATTATTAATTGAACACAAAAATACACTAGCGGCATTCATCCATCCACGTGTATTGTTATGATTGTTTAAATTTAAAATACATGTGCTTTTATAATTTTAATATGTTTATTTACTATATTAATTAGCATTAACTTATTTACTTATTTTATTTTAAGGCATAACGTGATTAAATGCAACATTTTAATGTTTGTACATCATTAATAAATCATTAATAAAACGATTAATTACGAATTTGGTACCAAATATTGAAATATTCTGTGTGTATACGTCGCAGATGGATTGTCGAATCCGCTATTTTAAGAAACCTTTAGTTGTTTTACATAATAACTCCGTTATGTAAAATAACTGAACGACGTTTAGCTGTTTAGCATAATTACTGAACTTTAACACGTAATATTGCTTAAATGTTTTGCGTTTATCAATGCAGCTGGTCAACGATTAGACGTTATGTAAAACAGCGTGAAATAAAACCAACGTCAGATTGTAAATTTTAGTTTATATCATTATTATTATTAATACTTCTATTTATAGTACCTATTTTACCTATTTATATTACTTAGCAGTCTATATTGTTTAAGTCTTAAATTCATAGCTTAGAATTATTGTAAACGGGCTAATGGAATTCCCATTACTAAAGGTCCTTTTTCCTAACAAATTCTATATATTTTAGATATAGTGTCAAAAATTATCGAAATTTAATAAGGGAACTATTAAGACCGAGTACTAAAATATTTCACTTCATCGGTATTACTCCTAGTTATGGTCGGGTTTTGCGTGTTTTTGGGCCCCGCACTAAAAGGCGTTCTATATATTTCCCTATATCAAAACGTTCTTTGTGACTATAGATAAGCTACTCTCGTTCAGTTGTTTTCAAAACGGACTTTTATGAAAAACAACTAGCGGTTTTGTAAAACAGCGGATTCAACGATCCATCTGCGACATATATATATTTATGGGAATTATTTTTAACCCTTCGGTACTTTATCCTACCACAAAGTTATTTAATAAGGTTTTTGAACTCATTTAAAAATAAAATTTTTTCAAATGTAATTTATAGTATAGACTATTTTAATTAAACAAAATTTATTAAAAATAAATAAATTTGTGTATTGTCAGTGGAAAACCATTAATATGTCTATACATTATAATACACAAGTAAAATATCAATAAACAATGCTTGAAAAAAAAAGAATGATAGAACAAAATTTTTAAATGTATAATTGTAGGAGCCAGATAACTATAATAATTGAAGTTTGGTAATAAAAAATAATAATTTAAATATATCTTCGGATTAAAATAATTCAATAATTTCGTATTTTAATTAATTTAATATGCCATTAATATTAATTGAATTATATTATTAATAATTACTTGTTTGACATTGTACGATTGTTAAATTTTTTTTTAAATATTTCAATTGTAGCCCGCCCAATTTGTTTATCACGATTATGGTATACAAATGTACCAACCTTTGTTATTAGAGTTAAGAATAACATCGAGTATGATGGTCTCTTTTTTTCTTCTTAGATTTTTGTACGTTTAAAGATGTACGAGCGCTGATGTATAGTCCATTTATAAAATTCTTCTAAATCTTATATAGTACATTCATAAAAGTCCACAATAATGTTTATTATTCTTTGCCGTATGTTAAAATTAAAATTTAATTTACGCCCGTCATACTGGACCTATCAAAAAAGAAATTTAAAAAAAAAACTGAGGTTTCGGGTAATTAAGCTACCGCCAACAGAAATAAAATTTACCCGAAATCTCAGTTGTTTTCTTAAATATATCTTTTTTATTTGAACCTTTTATATTCGTGAATTACTAATTATTCGAATATGGCACATTACTGATATTATCATTCAAAAGAGAATATAAATACTCGTAAGCTAAAAAAAAGTTAATAATGTTTCTTACCTTGATAACGGATCTACAAGAAAGGCAACCATAATAACAGCAACAAACACACAAACTAAATATATGGTCATAATTTCATATATTTCGCCATCTGGTGGCCGTTCTAAATTATCATTACCATGATTTCCCATAACACAAAAATTAGCACCACAATATTTTAATGCATCGTCTGTAATTGTCCGACTAACATTCATTCCATGACCACCACCGCCATGTGCGCCCGATGATAACACTGAAAAATTTCGAAAAAAATTAGTAATCTCATTGGTTACATACTTTCAAATAATATGATGTTATTTATTACATGCTAAGAAATTAGCAAAATCTAGATATACCATTGAAGCAATCTACAGATTTGTATCACATTTATTACTACGAATTATTTCAACACTATAAAAATTCAAATGCGGTTGTAGTTCAAAAATTGAATTGAAATTTACTTGTTACTTAAGTTTATAATTTAACATGAATCGGGTCAAAAATGTAAAAAACAAGTCAACTGGATATACAACATGGTTAAACGTCTGATATTTTTGTACTTTTCAGTATCCAAATTTAGTAAAAACAGTCCACCTTCTGATATTGCCGTTTTGGGTACATTTTGGTGTAGTAGCAACACAGGAATGCAGTGATCGATTTAATACCCATGTACGATACCACGTCGTAGCCTATTTATCTATAGAAATATTTGAAATTTTGTAAAGATTTGATAGATGAATAGCGCGGGTTCAATCTTACAAGCCTGGCTTTTATATGAAAAAAAACTCAGATCCTCACTGAGCAATATCAACGGGAACCTAATCCAGTTCGGTGTACGAGAAAAACAAGAACAGGCTCCTTCACTTGGTAGCACAATATTCACAAGGGATACCAATGACGTTTTTCAAGGCTACCAATATTGACAGAAAGATCATAAATAGCTAAAATTGAGAATCGTACATAAAGTGAATAAGTGGATTTCCCATTGAACATAGGACGAGGTTTATAAATTCCATTAGAGCAAAGCAAATCCAGGACTTGTCTAGAATGAGTTTCTTGCCAGGTCTCGGCTTCAATTTCCCTTCAATGATATTAATTGGTGATTGTATGGAGCAAATAATTAAATACGTAAATTAAACTGTGTTTTTTTTTTTCAATAATAGAAAAATTAAACCTTTAATTCAAAAATGCTTCCATGCTTCAAAGAAAATATTAAATAATTTAATTAATAGATATTAAATCCATGAAACTACAAAACTATAAATTATTATTATTACACAAACGGATGTTACAACTTGTAAAATATTTATTTGAAAAAATCTTATGTAATTAGCCACACAACCTCCATGTACAGACTGGCAGGTCTCTTGAGCAACAGGCACACATCTTTAAATAGTTTGAAACAAAGTCGCCATCCGCGTATGACTCTTTATTCACTAACTTCTTCTAAACTTCACTTCTTCGAATCTTCTCAGAAGATTTTTTGGGTCAAAATAACCCTAGAAAATGATTATTATTAAAATCGAGAGCAAAACTTTTCTTCACTTTTTTTCCAAGGGTTGTTCTCGAGATTGTCAATAAAAGAAATGACGCATTAGTAAATAAATGCTCGGGGTAACACTAACAACCAATTACTATAAAATTCAGTTAATTAAAACAAAATAAACTCTTAAAATTAACAGTTTACGTGGTAAGAATTGATTTTTATTGAAAAGTGGGCCGTTATCACAATATCCTTCAAGGTTATTCAAAAAACAATAAAAAGGAAACATTTACCTCAATGTTCAAATGTTGTTGTGGAAATTAATAAACAAAGCAGTTTTATTATATATATATATATATATAATATTTTTTAAATTATAAAAAATATTACTAACATATTATTTAATTAAATAACAATAAAAATCGTTGGTCATAAAAGTGATAAAATTATTGGTCATTTTTCAAATATTTAAAAAATAAATATTTGGTAATTTATTATAGAGCGTGGCAGCAAATTGCGATAAGGTATATTTAAAAATTCAATTTTTTCAACAGTTTTTTTAAATATTTATTATTTAGAAAACTCATAAGAATTTCTTATTTTGACTACAGTTTAATCAAAAATAAATTCCCGTGATGGTTACGGCTCGAATTCTAGTGAGTAATATATCTCTATTTTACTTTTAATTATAAACTCATAATAAATAGATAAAATAAACTAGTAAACATTTCAAGTGTTTAAAAAACAATGTCTTGTTAGGGTTTGGTAATCGATCTAGGCACCCTTATAGTTTCGCCATGTCCGTGTGTATTTGACACGTCATTTTTTAGCCATTTGACACACTGACTAAGAGTCCTCAACCGTTTTTGTTCCTTAGAACACATCCTAGAATATCGGTAAGAGGGTTTTAATTTTTTAAATTTACAGTTCGTCATAACGATTAGTGCACAAAACAATTAATTTGAATACTATAAATTTATCATATAAAAACTAATTACTTTTTTTTATCCTGATCGTCTTGATACCTACGAGTATAGGTTTGGGAACCCCCAAGTCGTTGACTATTATTGCAATAAAGCTGAAATTTGGCATGGCTATTATATAATCGTGTAATATATCGTTGAATAGATCATTCAAACGTAATGGAAGTCATTAAGAGTTTTTCCATAGACGGAAACGTTTTCGCAATATAAATAACTTCAAACCGATCATTTTTGATCAAGTAACGTTTCCCAGCACCCTACCAGCCAAACTATTGTATAAGAAAATCTTAAAAAATTCAGAACAGTATATACAGTATAACTCTAATTTATCCGTTTGAATATGGACCGGTTCCGGTCTAGATAATCAAATATTCGTTTAATTGCTTAAACCATGAATGAGGGTCATTTTAAATGAAGACAACCTGTGAGTTAAATAAAGACTGTTGATTTTCTCGGATAAAAGTTTTGCTTTTTCGCAATCGTACGATTTTCCAATGCTCGCTACTTACAAAAACCATTTCTTTCTTCAAAGCAATCCGGATAATTGGAGTTCTACTGTATAAAAAAATTGAAAGGAAATTATCATACGTAAGTTCTACTAGATTTACGAATAATAGTCGACGTATTTATGATATAGACCAACCTAATAATAGCCTACCAACTAATGTAGTTGGTCCCTACGCTCCGCGTATTCCTGCAGTCCTTCACGCTCATTGCTAAAATTTTAATACCTAAAATGGTTAAATTTTATTCCGGTTATGAAACTTTGGTTTACATCAAACATAGCTAGAACCATCCCAATTAAAACAACCTACAAATAAAAAACCGCATTGGCATTGATCCGTCCGTTTGGGACTACGTTGCTAACACCCCTTGTTTTGTATCGGAGGTTAAATGTGATTTTAATACATGTGAGCTGTAACAAGTGTACGTCATTTTTAATATTTGTTTGAATTTTTTTTAACTGTTATGGATCTATGACCAAATATATAAAGAATTTCCATAACACGTGCTGTGACAATTCTTTCATTTTTTGTTCAATTGTTTTAGAAAGAAATTATAGAAGGTCGTGGTTAGACCAAAAACAGCAACAAACAAACAAAAACAAGGTAATGTTTGTGACTCAAGAATGCGTTTTGTTTTCTTTCAAATTCTGTCTTGGATAATTAATTAATTAAATAATGCCCGTTTTGGGCATTTTTTGAAAATTTACAATCACTTTTTATTTCAAAGCTATTTTTTTTATAAATTTATATTTTATGTCCCAATTGACTCAAAGCATTTTTTAAGTGTGTATTATTCTTAAGTGTATAACGATTTATTGTTTTAACATCCCATTGCTTGGAATTACAAGTCCCTGGAATGTGTTAAAACCAATTTTAACCTCGAAATTTCTTTTGGTCGATTTCCAAAACGATTTTTTGGAAAAAGAAACTGTCACCCGTCAAAACATGTAATCATTTTTAAACAAACTTCCCTGGGTTTTCCCTAATTTTTGAAGAAATTGCCAATCTTATGAAACATGTAATTCAGCTGAGTGATAATGATACCTAGAATTAATCGATCTATACGAGTGAAGCAGTCAAACCATACTCAGAGTTATTATACATAAAAACCAATTTTTTTAAATTAATATATATATATATATATATAAACAAAATTATATTAAAAACTCACCTAAAGATGAAATTAAATTTCCCCATAATTCAGCTGTTTGCCAGGCCAAGAAGAAGAAGCCGAAAAATCGTACAATAATTGCATCAACAGGTTGATCAGTAATTTTTGCATAAACACCACCACATTGTGTTAAATATGTTGCTTTTGATGCCCACATCGGTGCAGCACCAATACCTAATAATACTCCGGCTGGTACTAACGTATAAAATTTTGGATAGTATTGTGCACCGATATATGGTGCATAACATAACATTGATAAACATAATGTCCATTTCACAGTTAACCGTTTTATAACAAATGTTGGTACAAATATACAACTAACAACTAATGCTGCATATATTGCACTTAATGACACTGTACCTAAACCCTCATTCGAATTGATCGATGATTGCAAATTAGCTGTACCCTGAAATGCTGTAAATTGTACCATAAATGCACATGATACAGCTGCTATATTTTTTAATATACGCCATTTTTCACTAGGAGTTAGTTTCACTTTAATACTTTGTTGATCTGGTTGTGGTAATGGTTTGATTATATCATTATCAATGTTCATTAAATCATTATCAGGTTTGAACCCATCGTTATGATAACCGGTACCGGTTACCGATAGTGTATACACTTGTTGTGATTGATGTGTGGGACCGCCGCCGCCTTTATCACCTTCAGCACCACCGCCAGCTGTTTTTGGATTATCCGATGCTGTCATTTTCTGAAACAATAAAATTGATTATCATTAATATTCGCTTTTTAATATAAGAAAGTGATATCGTTAAATTAGTTAGTGTTTTTTACCGAAGAAAAGAAGGAGGTACTCAATTCAACCTGTATAATATTTTATTTTTTTATGTATGATCACGCATAACTTTTTACTGAGTAGTCCGACTTTGATAATTTTTTTTGTTGGATAGGGAATGATTCAAATTTGGTCCCATAAAAATTTGAAAAAAAAAATTCAAATTTTAGCCACAAAAAAAAATTTAAAAAATAAGACTTCCCAGCGCTCCCAGTCAGTGTGTAAACACTTTGAAAGCACTCAATATAGTTATACATATATATATATATATATATATATATATATATATATATATATATATATATAGATATATATATATAGATATATAGATATATTGGATACAACTATGTTGTCAAATTAACAAAACTAATCATAATTATGTAGTAATAAAGCTTATGGTACGGAGATAAGGTATTTTTATACCCAGTATATGTCAATATACAAGGTATATTAAGTTTAGTCCCGACTTTGTAATGCTTGAAAAAATTAATCCTTGACAAAAATGCTTCACAAAGGTATTTATAAAATGGCCTAATTCGACCATTTCCGCATGTCCATCCGTCTGTGAACACGATCACTCCGGAACGAAAAGAGATAACGAGCTGAAAATTGTTTGTGTGTTCTAGAGCGAAAAAGTAAGCCCAAGATCGTTAATGGGAAAAATTGAAACCGTAAGAAGTAGAAACAAAATTTATTAACAAAAAATCTTATTCTCTTTAAAAAAAACAACTTTGTTTGAAAATTTATTTCATAAACTTAATAGTTTTCTCATAATTTGTGCTCAAAGTTCCTCGGAAAGCGAAAAATGTGCCCATTTTTAAAGTCATGAGATATCTTTTTTAAATTGTGACACAACAAACATTTACAAATAATTCGTATTTTATGGACATTGAAGAAGCAGAAATATTAGCAATTCAAACATTGATATACAACATATACTGGGTATTCAAACAGTTAACTCAGTTAGTTGATACATTACTTGTTCAATTATGTATTCAACTAAGTACAATTTATCTATATACTTATAAGTATTAAATCAATGGATCTTTCAATAAAAAATTGAAAGAAATTACTACTATTATCAGTTTTTAATCCTTAATGTTTTTAGAGTATATATCATTAGCTGGTTAAAAGATAGTCTTTAACGAATGAATAATGTAAAAATTATTGGTTACAGGTAATGTATAAATATAATTAATATTATGGTTCGTTGATTTTAATTCTGGAAATATCTTTTTTTTATTTATATTTTATTATAAATTAGTAAATAATGGTTGTGATTGGTATTAATCACAACAAGAAACCAATACATACATAACATTTAGGTATGCGTTTTTTTTTAATAAGAAGCAAATAGGTATCTACGGACACTTAACCATTTCCTGATAAAACTAGTATTTTATAATATTTATAATATGTAAGAGAACATATAAAATGTATTTAATAACAATCATTATTTATAGATAAATTGAAAATAATAAATTGGGATTCATTGGCTTCGGCCATGATACTCATTTTTTTACTAGAGAGGATGTGATGATGATGGAACCTTCCGAGATACTAGTCAAAATGTATTTTATTTTTGCCAATTGATAATTTTAATGCAGTGAAAATTTACTAAAAATATTTTTTTCATGGATCATTTGTTCATAAAAGAATAGAATATTAAATCTGATGTTAAATAAATCTTATCTAAACAGTATGGCGCTGTCTTTAGGAAGTTAACGTTAAGTAATTGTTAACAGTTTCAAAATTTGTTGTAGTCCTTGTATGCAACTAAGTTTGTAAACAAATTGATATTTTATAACTTTTATCAAAAACTAGTGTTGATTTTTCCGTATCATAAAACTTGAATTATTACACACAAACTGATCACAATAATTAAACTTTGTACAAAAAGTGTTAACAGCAGACCGCGTGCCTCTCTATGTAGAGAACCGGTAGTACCCCCTGCAGCCAAAAGTTTGAGTCACCAATAGAAGATGAAAAAATGCTTTTACTATTTGAGAGATAAGCAAAACATTTAATAAATGTTAAATATTTTCGGATTGATATGTGTTGTTTACCTTGTACTGTCATTTGTGATTGTTATTTTCAAATACAATTTCTTATTCAAATATATCTTGTAATAATAGCAACAACATTAATCGTTTAAAGATAAGTCAATCCATTATATTAACATATAACCAGCCAAGTAGCCGCGCTTGTAAAGGCGTTGTGTGTACTTGGAATTGGGAGGTTATAGGTTCGAATTCCTACATCGGCAGTTTGTCAATTATTAATAAAAAAAAAACAGGAACGGTTAATTGACTAAACTGTCGGCGTATGGACAAGAACGAAGTAACCGGCTATGCTTGTGAAGTTTTTCTGCAATTTCCTTCACGAACTCTAGATGAATATCGTCAAAGTTCCTATTCAAGTCGGCTGCAGCCGCACATTCTACCAATTCCTAGTCTACGCACAAATTTCCTTGTGCGTAGTACAAGGAAATTCTACTTACATCCTCACATTCTTAGGCATCACAATGGACCTTATGGTCGAAATGTGTCCCGTCCAGGCAACTCTTTCCAATCTATCTAACTATCATATACCTACCTATCATAAAAAATTAACTGACTTGGCCGTTTTGTCATTATAATGCTGTTATGCTTCGGTCTATTTAACATTATCCAAATAATTTTAATAATCTCCTATAAAATATTTTTTTACCTAGTACCTTTCCCATATGAACACTATTTTATTAAATACACAAAATAAAATATCAAAATTTGATCCAAGTCGCATCTGTTCATGAGTTTTTGATGTATTCATTTTGATTACCCGTCTACGGCAAAGCCAAAAGGAAGGGTTATGTTTTTAGCAGTCTATGTATGTTTGTATGTATGTATGTTCCACCGTAGCGCCTAAACTACTAATCCGATTTTGATAAATGAGGTTTCGTGATCTTTGTTTTAGAATTCCGCGTGTCGTAGGCTATATGACGTCAAACAAAAATTGTACAACGTAGGTTTTAATTCACAGATTCTTAATATACTAAAAAGTCTTAAATACAAAGTTTAAAAAACTAAATTTTTTATTTCAAAATTATATTAATTTGTATATAAATATTTATATGTTGTGTATGTGTGTATATTTATTTGTTCTATAAGAAAAACAAACCGGTTTTTGCCCTGATTATATAAGACAGTGCTGTAACTACTTTATGGACGTTCATTTGCTACGCTAAAATCAAATTAGTACTATCTTTAATAAAATTTATTTAGGATTTGAAAAAAGTTGTTATTGTTAAGTATAACAATAATCGTGCAACGATTTATAATCTTATTTTTATTTGTCCTAAATATTTTAAAAATATTGATTGTAAAATATCAGGAAATGTAAATTAGAAATTGATTTGACTTGATGTGACAGATTTGACAGTAAACTGTAAATTTTGTATATTTGTGTGTATGTGTATATCATTTTAGTACGCGTGATCGCCAGTTTTCAAAATATGGTGGCAAAAACAAACCTAACAAAAAAGTTTTAATTTTATTAAATAATTAATTAAAATGTCCGTCAACACTATTTTTCTAATGCAATTATATAAACTGCATTTTTCAAAGAATATTTATAAGCATCATTTATTATCCTGTTTACTTTAATAATATAGTTATTATAATTTTAAGTACAAAAAATTGATCTTCTCCATAAGACGCTGTGTTAAAAGTTTGATTTGTAATCGATAACTACTCTTTGAAATGATCGTCAACAGGTGTTAAATATTGAGGGAAGATAACTACATAATTGAGCTATTCAATTCACAAAAAAAATACTCGATTTCCAGAGGATCCCCTAATCAGAATGCGATTTGGTGGCAATGGGACCAATCGGAAATCAAATCCTTTAAAACAAAAACAAAAAATTCAAAATTGGTTCATAAATTACGGAGTTCTGAGGTAACAAACTTTTAAAAAAAAAACATACAGACGAATTGAGAACCAACCTCCTTTTTGAAGTCGGGTTAAAAACAAAGAACAATAAGAATTAAAAAAAATATTAACCTTATTTAATATGCAATCATAAATATTATAACTAATTATAAATTTATCATCAAAGTGAAAACGACTTATAAACATAATATAATTAATTCATTTTAAAAATGTTTTTTATTTTTAAGATTTAATTATAATATTCAAAAGATTAATAACAAACAAAACAATTTGTATATATGTTCAAATCTATTATCATTATAGACGTTAATAGGAAGTAAACAATTATCTATTTCCGTTACATAATTTATTTTTTAAAAAATTATTAAAATGATAATATCGATGACAGAAATAGATTGTAATATTATAATTACGAATCGAATATTATATCTTGGGTAAAACTATTGATCGGGTATGTAGTAGTAGAAGTAATAGTAGGGGGGGGGGTAGATTCTCTCAATGCACTGAGGTTAAACAGGATGCAACTGAGGAGGGTTACCAGATTCATTACCGGGCATTATCCCCTTGTATCATTCATAAGAAGCCACAATTCACAGGGAACCACTATTTCTTAAACAATTTGGAGCTGTTCACGAACAGCAAGAGAGATTTGACGTCGACCGATTTAAGTTCGAAGAGTTCGTCAAAGAATGGCTGACTCAAGTGTGTCAGTCTTGTCCTAGCAAACGCTGAACATCGAGATAAAAGGTGGGTAATCGTTTCCTCTTCCACATCAATATGGCTGCTTCTACAACAGTGCAATAGTGTTGCACTAGTAGGCCCGTGCGCTCAGAATGTTTGCCGGGGCACTGGCTTCTCAGCCCCGTAATGGCTAATACTATATTGCTTAATGAGGGCCCTTGAAAGGAGAAAATATCTTCGAAACGCTTCCGATAGTACTCTGACCATAACTGTCTTGCAGTACCACTAATACGTTCCACTCTCCACTTTATATTGGCCTTTCTTAGAATGGTTTCATTCGGTGGGTTGATTGTGTAGCGGTATCGCTTCTTCATTAAATTATTATTATAATTTTGTTCATCATTTTTATTAGTAGCATAACAACTATAACTTCCCTCTATTATCACGGTTGCTTTGAATGTTTACAACCATGGTAATTTACATATAAATATATATATAACATTTCATAAATCAAATCAATAAAGATCAATTATATCTTTCACATATATTTATTATTTATTTAAATATTAATTATTTAATATAATTATCATTTACCTTTACAATTGCAGTTCGCAAAGGGTACACCTGGATGTTTAGAGATACATGTGTCCGATAGCTTTGTGCACTACATTAATTCGGTCATATTTATACAACAATATTTATATTTTAAACTGATTGTAAAACTGTTTTAAATATAATTGCAATAACACAGTGGAGTCATCAATATTACACGTAGCATAGCGAGTGACCTAACGGACATGATAGAGACTTGCCTAATCATCCACGTTTAATTGACTGTCCGATTACCTGATGTGACAGAATCGAAGGAATTTAAAATCGTTAAAAGAAAATTATTTTCATATCATTTTATTGAATTTTCATCTTTACCGTACTCGACTGGTTATAAAAAATAAATTAGGGAATTTGAGTTTTCGGCGTACCGGAGTTAGTGCACCGGCTGACTCGGCAGAGAACCTTGACTCATAATATTAACTATACAGAGATCAGTTCAAGAATCTAGTGTGTTATGTACGGTCTGTACTTCCTTAACTCAATGAATATCGGTAATATTTATTATCAAAGTTGATCTATGTAACATTGAAGAACAATTGGTTGTTATAGAAAATGCAAAACATATTCTTCCAATGAGAACAAATTTGCGTGTTTATACTTAATTAATTAGAGATGTACTTTGTTTTTTCCAAATAAATTTTACTTAAAAACCTTTGTTGTATTATATTAGATTATCAAATGATAATTAATGAGAACTCTAGGTTTTCGAAATAATATTTCAAATTCGCCCCAATACCTAGATCAGTTTTTGTATTATAAATACGTAGCTAGTCCTAATTTACTCTTTGACAATTAGAAATAGATAGAAAATAGAGAACAATAGACAAAAATATAAATAAATAAAAAATTAAACAAAATATATTAAAATATAATAAATTTTATTCACCGTGAAACTGTCACCAATATTAGCAACGAATAACATATCCTGAGACAATATAAGAGTAATTTTAATAAGAGTGATGTTAACAAGAGTAAATCGAATGCTAGTAATTTTAAGAAGAGTAATTTCAATAAAATTTTTTATATTTTAATTTATTTTGTTTAATTTTTTTATTTTTTTTGTCTATTAATCTCTATTTTCTATCTATTTCTAATTGTCAAAGAGTAAATTACGACTTGACTTATAGTTGAAATACGTATTTATAATACAAAAACTTTGTTATTATCATCATTTGGTATTGAAATTGTTAAAATTTATTTAATGCTGTAAAGTTTACATTTCCTGCATATACGTATATATATATATATATATATATATATATATATATATATATATATATATATATATATATATATATATATATATAAATATATATATATATATATATTTATATATATATATATATATTGTTAAACAATTTATTTGAAATTCAAAACAAAACAAATAAATAAAAAACAACTTTCAAAAAAATTTCAGTTTATCAACACGACTACGCATAATGTTTGTTATTGCATTATAATGTAAATTTTTGTCAATTATAGGGCAAAAATTTTAAGAGGTTAATGGAGACAATGATTCAGTTGTCTATCCTATAATTTTACAAAATTAATATTGTACACACCCGTTCATAAAAATTGCACCACCAGCAAGTCACATTATAAGCATATGTATTACTAAATATATGTATATTACATACTATAACACCTAGAATGTGTCAACTGGCTCAATTTTTATGAACTAGAGTGTACATATGAAGAAGGCTAACAGTGAAATATACATAAAATAAAACAAAAAACAAACAATCACACACGCAAACACAACACCTCTACATACCGATAGCCCCTTTTTTCACACGCAAGTTTTGATGAAAGTTTTAGATCCATTTTTTAAAAAACAGTCGATATATCAAAAATTACATAGCTGTTCACACAATGAAATTCATAAACAAAAAATAATTTAAAAAAACATGTGTTCTGAATATTTTTTTGTTCATATGGTCAAAGTATACCAGCCAGAAGAACGGAGCATTAAAATCCTCTATTTTGATATAACTAAAAACTTACATCAAAAAATAATACTGCGCTTACTCAGTAGGAACAACCGATTGAAGACTTTTATCAAAACACGGATAAAAAGAATACAAATATAACATAGGCGGCCTATTAATGTGATCAAATATATGGTTAATCGTATTTTCCATACAGAATTATGTTGCAAAAAAAAGGGAAGTTGTATGATATATATTAACTACATGGTAGTGAGCACTCCCAATATTTATGCACTTTATTGCCAGTGAAAGGATTTAAGTGAAGAACTTATTTTTGAATCTTCTGGTGATATAAAACTATGATATTGTCTATATACAGAGGTAAAATCAATAACAGTACCTACCACACGAAATTGTTGTTATACATAATAACTAACAGCCAAAACAAAAACAAAAAAGTTAAGAGAAATTTTAAATTATAGAAACAAATAAAACAAAAAATATAATAAAACAAGGTAATATTTAAATTTTGAAGTATTTTAAAAACCGTTAAAATTTGCATAAATATTTAATTATGGGTTTTTTTTTTTTAAATTAAAAATTACCTATTATTTTATCATCTATTAATTTTGATTTTGAAATCATTCACTAAGACCTGTATTTTATAAATATCTATCTAAATTAATAAAATTAACTACCTGACGAAAAACTAATGAATTTTAAATAGTTGGCCAATAAAACATGTAATTCATGGGTAGTGCAATCATATTACAAGCTTTTATTTAACTTGCAATGTATGTATATATGTATGAATGTATTTATGTATCTATGTATGTATGTATGTATATTCGGGTAAAATTTTGCAAGCTGAATTAGAACCACTTCCTCTTATCCTACGGAGTTGAATTTTTACATGTTGGTTCAATTCCGATGACAATTCCATGACAAGAATCGACAAAGGGGCAGGGGGTTCAAGTGGAGGGGAAACACAAAATCTAGTATATCTCTCTTAATATTGAAAAAAATCGAAAAATACATAAGAAGTAAAGTTGTAGAAAATTAGTTTTACCATAAAAAGCTTGTTTTTAAAAATGTTTTTTTAATAGAAACTTATTTTAATGTAATTTGAAGTTATACTTCTTTTGGGGTGTTATGAGAATCCGATTAGAGTGTATTTACAGCGTGTAACGAATTCTGGCTATAACACTCGACTGATGTAGCACTATCGCGCACGATGTCATACAGTATTCTACCCTGCTCTATTGCACAGTGCTTGGGAGACATTTGGTAAAAAATGTTGGTCGTACAGTACAAAAACTAAATTTATATATACATACCATGAGATACTTAGCGAAACATATTGGTATATGTAAACTAGCTGTTTCCCGCGACTTCGTCCGCATTTATACAAAATGCATTTATATAGCTACCCCCCGTGGTTTATATAAAATTGGAGTCGGTTAAAATTTTTATTGATTTCATCATTTCCACGGAAACTATACTTCTAAAAAATAACTTTTAATAAAATTATTTTATTAAAATTTTGTTTCAATTTTGAAATGTCAACTTTGATTGTTGTTTCCACAGTAACTATAAACTTTAATAGCGCGCTATAAAGATATCTAGAGATAAGGGAACAAAAAACTATTCAGCGTTATTATATTATTATAGATATTGATAAATCTGGCCTGGTCTTGAGATATTTCACTAACTTTGATTCTAATGTAAATAATGGATTTAATACCAGTCTTTCAATTTTTCTAATTTTACCAAGATAAAATGTAGAATCATTGGTTTTAAATACAATCTATAATTTTTCGATTGTACTTTTTCACTACTATATCATTTTATTAAACTTTTGTGTCTTAGTAATAGTGTTGATCTTATTTAATATTATTTTAGTAAATTATTTAAAAAGAATTATAACACACATAGTTTTTCTTAATTCTTGGTAAAATAAATAAAACAAAAAAAGTTACTCAATTAAAATAAAAAATATAAGTCAACTTTTTTCATTAACAAAATAATTAATAATAGATAATAATACTTAATACAAACAGCGTAAATAAAAATAATACATCCGGATTATAATAATAAAATAACGGCCTTCTGAAAAAAAAAACACCGCATGTTTAATAATTATTCGTAGTTAGCGAAAATAAATTATATTTTCTCATTGGACATGAAAATTACTATTCGTTTGCAAACAATGATGGATGAATGATTTAAAAATCAAACTCAGATTATGTCAGAAGAATAATATTAAGGATGTACGATCACTGGACCTTCATAAAGATTAAGGCTTGATTTTTTGTTCATGTAGTTGAAGTGCATATAAATCAATTATAAAAGTTTCAGGGAAGGTTCGGGGGTCTTGAATTAATTATTTAATGTTAAAGTTCGAGTATTAATTCATTGCTCTTATGTAGGAACCCATATTTTTACACATATTTTGACATATTTTGATAATTTCCCTTTGGAATAAAATAAGACGAATAAAAAAAGAACTACGCAATTGAAAATAGAAATATTAATAAAGAGATTGATCCAACAAAATTCCGGTTTGACGGGCCTAAGAAAAGATATGTAAGAAAACAACTGAGACTTCGGGTAAATTTTATTTCTGTTGGCAGTAACGAAATCTCAGGTTTTTTTCTTAATTATCTTTTTTGTTTAAGGCCCTGTATGACGGGCCTAAATTAAATTTTAATTTAAACTTACGACAAATAATAATAAACATTATTATGGACTTTTATGAATGTACTATAAAAGATTTTGAAGAATTTTATAAATGGACTATACATCAGTGCTCGTGCAGCCTTAACTGCTGTTATATTTTTATATACTCGAAGAACATTATTTGTAATTATTTTTTTCTGCTACATCAACCATGGAAAACGTATTTTTCCCCCGATTTCAATGAAAATCACTATATAAGGTAAATTGGAAACAAAACATACGAGAATCGTATTCATTTGACGAATTGAAAGTTAAAAAAAAAGTTTGGAAACAACAGCCAGTTTAGAAATCATCTTCAAAACGAAAATGGCTGCAAAAACAAAAGTTTCACTTTGAAAATTATATTTCGTCTATGAAGTAATTTTTCAAAAAACAAAAAATGAATACAAAAATAATAAAAATAATTCCAAGTTCATTTACATTATGAGGATTCGATTTCTTCAAGATTAGTAATCCGACACAATACTGAATTAAACGCCCTGCTAATTTTTAGGAAATGATCGAAATATTCAGAAATGTCAAAATATGGCGATAATGGTGAAAATTCAAAACTCAATTTCTAATCTATATGGGAAATTGGATATTTTTTGTTTCTATAATCATCAAAGTTTTATGAAACTTATGCAGCACCATTTTCTAAATTTACTCTTTTATAAAAGAAAATAATCGAAATCAATGCACTTCGTGGAGAACGAAAATTGCAAGTATAGGTCTTCCTTCAAGTTTTCTCAGGCAAATGTAGTTAAATATTTAAAGTTACCAACCATCCAATTTTAGCTCGAAGACAACTCAAAGTATCCTTCGGTCCAGTTTAAGGACATTTTCCGGTTTTATAAGTAACTGACTTCGTTATTCTTGAAACTTCTCATTTATCTAATATACTTCCATTATATAATATCTAGAGCACGGTAGTGCGCAAGGCCAAGTTATTATATCATTGGCTAGTTTTCTAGATAAAGAGAACTATACATCGTCAAATTCTGAAAAATTTGGAGTTGGTAACCCTGAAAATATTTCTACTCTGATTTAGGTATATCTACGACGAAGTAGTACACATTTTTCATATATTTTTGTTGTTTCAAAAAAAAGTTAATTTTGTTAACCAATTAAAAATTCAGTACATACCCAAGACAAAAAAATATCTTCATTATCCACATGATAAATTAATAAATAATCAACATTAATAAACAATTCACACAAATTGTCTTATATATTATTATCAATTTTTAAGATTAAATAAATTGATATTTATCAAGGTAATCACCTTGAAAATGGTATTTAATTATTTAACAATTATATTGTTGATAATTTTAACAATTGTAATAAAATTTCTGTAATAAATATAATAAATATTTAAAAAAATAATAATAATTTATGCATTTATAATGGTAAATATTGATCAGTTTATAAAGAAACTATCAACACTTCACACTTGTATAATTATTGATTGATATTAAAATTTTAAATATTAAATTAGCTATCAAATGATAATTAATGAGAACTCTAGGTTTTTGAAATAAAATTTCAAATTCGTCCCAATACCTAGATCAGTTTTTGAATTATAAATACGCATTTCGACTACAAAGTAGTCATCATCAGTATAAATTTGCTAGTCGTAATTTACTCTTTGACAATTAGAAATAGATAGAAAATCGAAATCAATAGTAAAAATAAAAATTTAAAAAGTCTCAGTTATTTTCTTAAATTTCTTTTTTTTAGGCCCGTCATACCGGAATTTTATTCAATCAATATCTTTATTAATATTTCTATTACGTAGTTTTGTTTTTATTCGTCTGATATTATTCAAAGTGAAAATTATCAAAATATGTCGACGCTTGAACATTAAATAATTAATTCAAGACTCCCGTAACCCTCCTGGAACTTTTATAATTGATTTATATGCACTTCAACTACATGTAAAAAAAATCAAGCTTTAATCTTTTCGAAGCTCCAGTACTCGTACATCCTTATAGGGTAAGATATTCGAAATCTAATGTATCACATACTGCAAACTTACTGTGTATTTAAGCAAATTACTTCCAATGGAAATTCTAGCTATTGTTTTTTTGTATTCATATTGAATCTTCATGTTTTATAAATAGATGTTTTTTAGCTCATTGTTAGGATGCCACTATATGACTTGCAATCAGGACGCACAACAGTATTATAAAGATATAACATCCCTATCTCTCCTGGTATGGGAGAAAGTTGGTGAAAAGTAGCGAATCCACGGATATCAGATATTATTTTATAATATTCAAAATTTGTAAACAGTATTAGTTGAAACAAGGATTAATGTTACAAATAGTCTCAAGATCGAGCATCCTGAAATCGGTATATAAAATCCACACTGAAATGTTAAGTCAATTTTGTATAGTAAATTCAATTTCATATTATAAATCTGAAATGAACAAAAGACAAAAAAATAAATATTTCTAAAATTTCTAAAACATTTCACTATAAGGTATTAATTATTCTATAAATAGTGTTTGCAAGTTTGTATATATTTAAATAATTTGCATAAAAGTAAATGACAATACTACCACTTTTAGAACACTAACACTACAAGTATAAGAAAGGCTTGGTTTCTTTGAATAACACATCTTCTATATTAGTTAAAGCAATGGCACGTCAAATTTGGACGGAGGCAACCGGATGGCGAGTGATAATCTGGGTCTTGAAGTGATACTGAACCTCCCCGTACCGTCCGAATGGACCCCAAATAGATGGGGCGGAGATAGTGAGGGACGGGAGCAAAACGTAAAATTTATTGACGAGGCAATCGGATGAAAATTCGGTTGCTTTGAAGTTTATACCCTATTTATATAATAACATTTTTTAGCCATCCAAAACACTCGGGCCGTTTTCATACTCACGAATTTATAAAAATGCCCATCCGATCCTGATAGGCAGTTTCTGAAAAACATCCCTTCAAAGTCGCCAAAAAACCGTTTTTTTCGAGAATTTTTTAAACAAAAATCGAAAAAAAATAGTAAAAATTAATTAAATCGGATGGCATTGGAAATTTAAGCATCAAATTTGACGTGCCATTACTTTGAATATATGTAAACAGTATACATACTACACATATAACTGTGTAAAAATACACAATTATATATTCTAAAACAGTATTCATGGTATTTCTTTTTATTCATTAAATGTTTTTAAAAAAATTACGAACTCATATATTATTTGAAACATTGGCGTTTCTATACACAGAGTAATTCGCAAAACGTGAAACGGTTACATATAATATTTGTAGGTATAATACCAAAAGAGCACGCACAGTCCAGGTCTATTTTTGCCTTTAATTAGTACTATTTTATTATTTAAAATTTAAAACTTTAATAGTAAAGTTTCGAATCTTTCTGAAATGCAATAGTATAGGAATTCTTTTCATAATAAAAACATAAAAATATAAAAAAATGCTATGTATGATTGAGTATAATTCAATGTCGGATTTAGGCTTAGAACCGTGAGGCCTAAGCTTAAGTGACCTAGGTGTACGTATTGTTCCAAATCCATTTGGCTTTCGAAACAACACCTCGATTACAAATTGTTTGTTATAAAAATGCGAAAAAAAATTTTCTAAGCAGTTTTTTGAAAACAAAATAGATTCAAATTAATTGCAAAATTTTATTTTTAAAACTGAACGGCACTTAATTGGTTATGTGTACAATTCAATTAATTTAGAGGTTATGTTATTACAGAAAACTTTTGTTCAACTCCATAATAAATCCATAAATAACTTGTAGATTTTGGCTTGATTGTTAGCTTAGCGATAAAAACAACTTTGAATCAAGAATGATTTAAACTTTAATTTGAATTTTATTATGTAATGGCATTTTGACAACTTCTTAAATTAAATTTAGTGAAAAAATTACTTACAAACTTTAAAAGTTATGTCAAAATATTTCAAAACATTTTTCAAACACATACACATACACGCGCGCACACTGGTCAAAAAATTTAAATTAATAGAAAATATAATGGATCTCAACAACGTTTTATAATATTACATACTTTATAAAAAAAAGAAAAATATTGTAGATCTAAGTAATAATATTCAACAGTCATCGTTTTAGTCTATTATTTATATACCCTGTGTAATTACATAATTTTACGGATTTACGGATTCATGACACTTTCTATTTCTAAAAACAAAACTATAAATTTTGAAAACAAAGTTTTCAATAATTGTTCTTTGTTTTTAGGTTCCTAGTCATATATTGATTGTAATTACAATATATGTCTATCTAGCTCGCTTTCATTAGTTAAAAAATAGATTTTTGATGAGGTCTCAACTACTAATTAAGGAGCTTTTTATTTATGACTTCATGAATGACCATTTAACACTTCTTAGAGTCATTCGAAATAGATATGAGCAGTGGGAAGATATACTCAACGGCTACATATCTCCGTAGGGTATGGTGGCACAAGGCTACCCATATAATTCAGACCTATGGCTGCCATATGATGCATAATAATTAACTTGCAACAAAATTTCACAACCTTTGTATTCTAATTCTTGAAAAAAGATTATAATCACAGTTCGGAAATAATTCAAGGTAGCGATTTTATCGTTTAAATTACTTTAATGGAGGTGAATCTGTCTATCTGAGGTTTTGCACCCTCCGTTGAGCGTCGGCTAATTGGTGACCTAAAACTCTTTCGTTTTTCAAAACCCAAACAAATCTGAGAAAAAATTGAAGAGCTTTAAATTCTTCCAGTAAAATGACCACAACGGAGGGAAGTAGATGATACATATTACTCCTGATAAACTATCAGAAGTTCAAAATTCTAAACCGTTCCTAAGAAGATTAAAAGTTATGGCTGTTTTCTGACGGATATAACGTTTGCTGATGAAATACCCGCATTAACCAAATTTTCGAAATAAATTATTTGTCAATAAATTTAAAATGAAATTTTAATAAATGTATTTTGAACTATCAAAATTTATAAAAAAATAATTATTTGCTAGCAACGACAAAACGGACAAGTCAGTGAAGGATAACATAAATAAAAATTCTTTTTCAACCTAGTAAATAATTTCGAATTTTGCATAACGACTAGACTATTTTTGATCCACTGTGCCTGTGGGGACTCCAACTACAGTGTAAAATTAAGTTCACTACGGATTTGCACTGTTCCACGTAGCAGCCGACGCCGCGATTTTATATCTCCAATGAAAATTATCCGAAATGTAAGATCTCGGATTGTATCAGTACTATCAATAAATATTTAGTAATGACATATAAATGTCACATATTATTTGCTAATTTCAATGAGGAAGAATACGTGAAAAAAAGGATAATAAATAATATGAAACACGTTCAACCTTCTTTAAAGAGCAATACAGTGAATAAATCATATAATATATACAGCTCTTTGTGTAACTGTCTCACTCACTCACTGGCTCATCTATAAAATCGTTTCACAAAATTTAAACCCGCATATAGACCCTTCTAGACAAGGTAGAAGGATGCGTTTTTTTTTTGCATTCGATACGAAATAACTTCATAGTTGCGCGAAAATTTTTGTCTCTCTTTTATAAAATATAAATTTATATTCACAGGGTATATAAAATATGACTGTTTGATTTGAACAAAATAAAATAAGTTAATTTGTTTATTTATTCTTTTAACAAAATAATTCATTTCAAAACAATATAATTGAACAAATTATTAATAAACAAACAACAAATTAATAATTTGATTTGATTAAATATAATTTATATTTCATTCATTTCAAATCACATCACAAAAATGACATCGACAACAGGTACATTTTGATTATAATATCTTATGTTTTCTGCATCTAACAACTGTTATTAATTATTTTTATTTTAATACAATAATCATTCAGATTTACTTGTTTATTATGATTACAAGCTTTTATTTAGTTTCACCTGTGCCGGTGTCTGTAATGGAATTTTGCCAGTTAAATTTGACCCACTTGCTCTTATCCTACGGAGTTGAATTTTTACATGTTGGTTAAGTTCCGATGATAATACATTTTTATGGTAATCATGACCTGAATAAACAAGGGGAAAGGGGGGTTTAAAGGGAGAGGGAAACACAAAATTTAATACATCTCTCTTAATATTGGAAAAATCGAAAAACACATAAGAAGTAAAGTTGTAGAAAAGTTAGTTTTACTATACTTAAGTTTCTTACCATTTTTTCTGTTTCGCTTCACCTCGTACGAGGCGAGGTGAAGCGAGGGAAAATTATTACTAACTTTGATTTATTTTGCATGAATGTGCATAATATGGTTAAAAAAAACTTATATATATATATATATATATATATATATATATATATATATATATCTTTATATATATATTTCAGAGACGATGATTTTCGACATCTATTAGGTAGGATCGATGGACATTTGAAAAAATATTTGCAAAATTTTGACTTTGGTACGAGACCAATAGCTCTATTTCCTTTCCGGAAATTCAAAATACATGTTACTACATTAAAAATAAAAATACATGTTACTATATTATTTTTTTTACAAAAATTACTTTTTGTAAATTTGCCTCGGCCGAGGCGAGGTTTTTGTGACAATATACCTCGCCTTGCCTCGGTTTGTAACGAGGATTAAAATTTTGAACCTCGCCTCGGTCCTCGGTTACGAAGCACGAGGCGAGGCGAGGTTACCTCGTAGCCTCGGTGAAACACTATTAATATTGGACAAATTTACAATTATTTTGTTGATATTTCTCTTGTATCGGATTGACTCTTTATTATCAAATATCAAAGTATCAAATAAACCTAAACTGATTAAATCAAAAAAATTTAATGGCCATGACACTACTGCAAACACGTCAACTAATTTATGTGTTCTTAAACATTGATGTCTGCAATTCTGATAATCATTTATAAAAATTTCCCAAAAAAAAAGAAGATAATTTTAATATTATAATTACAATGATGGTTACAATTTATATAAATTAAATGCCATCATATATTATTAAAAGTTAACCTTAACCTAAATTTAAAATTAATTTTATTTTTTTAATATTCAGCATTTTTTTGGCAATATATGAATTCGTACATATATACAAAAAATGTTTGTAAAACATTATTATTTATTAACAATAATGGTTAATTATTAAAATTACTAATAAAATTACTAATGTTCTTCGTATTGAAGTATTAATTGTGGTGTCATGTTAATTTTTTCTTTAAATACAGTTATACCTGAAAATTAGCGCATAAGTACGTGGTTCTTGACCAGTAAAAATATCCCTTTTGGAATGGTGAAAACTCAACATCAATTTTGGTCATCGACATGTCATGTTATGTTGGTGTCATGTTAATTTTTTCTTTAAATACAGTTATACCTGAAAATTAGCGCATAAGTACGTAGTTCTTGACCAGTAAAAATATCCCTTTTGGAATGGTGAAAACTCAACATCAATTTTGGTCATCGACACATACTGATTATTAATATTTGTACACATGTGACCATTTACTATCCAAATATACTAACAATATTTATTGAAAACACTTTTCCAAATACCGAATGCATAAGGCACAAATCAATTATAAAACTTCAAAAAAAAGAACTCTACTTTTGTAGCCCATAATTGCCACAACAGCAGATACATAATTGTTTTGTGCCTAATCATTCGGTTTTCGAAAAAATACTTCGGATAAAAGTCGTTCAGTATAAATATACTAACAACTTTTGCTCGAAACATTTTTCTCAAAAAACGAATGTATAAAATACAAATCATTTTGAAAAAAGAGCTCTACTTTTGTAGCTTACATTACATTACATAGCAACTGTTGTAAGTAGATAGATTGTAGAGGCTGCCCTGGACGGGCTACACTTCGACCATAAGGTCCATTGTGATGCCTAAGGATGTGAGGATGTGGAATGGAAGGAATTTTTGTGTGTAGACTAGGAATTGGTATGATGTGCGACTGCAGCCGACTCTGATAGGAACTATGCCAATATTCATGTAAGAAACTCATGTGCAAAATTGCATGCTTCTAGACTAGAGGTGGCCAACCCAAATAATCTTGCGGGCCACATTGGAAATGCAACATAACTTCCCGTGCTGCATATAAAATTATATATCCCCATATTAGATTTTATTGTAATTTTATATAACGTAAAAATATTTCCATACTGTATACTATGTAGTCCATGTATATAGAGGTAAAAATACATGGTTTCATTTGTCAAATACACAAAACAAACAAATCATCAAAATACAATAATGTATATAATAACCATAAATAATAATTAAATATTTTCTAGAATTACCATTCGTTTCGTCAATTAGTTCACATAATTAGTTGAATATATTATATTATACTTTAATTAGATTTATTTTTATTTTTCATAAGAATCATAAATTTACATTTGATTGAAAATATTATACAACAAATATATGGTTTTTATTCATTATGTGTTTTTTTTACTGACAAATTAAAAATAATGTTGAGATTGTTCTACAGAAATTAATAAAATATTCATAAAAATCCAATCTGTAACTGGTTTGTTTTTAAATGAATCCAAATGTAATTTTAACTAATTTGTTTATAGATCGCATCTGTTTATAGATTAATGTAGTAGTAGTAATTAAAAATAATGTTGAGATTGTTCTACAGAAATTAATAAAATATTCATAAAAATCCAATCTGTAACTGGTTTGTTTTTAAATGAATCCAAATGTAATTTTAACTAA
The DNA here is from genome assembly GCA_963920215.1 of Nineta flava. Lineage (NCBI taxonomy): Eukaryota > Metazoa > Arthropoda > Insecta > Neuroptera > Chrysopidae > Nineta > Nineta flava. The sequence goes on from OY986041.1 coordinate 93,000,433, forward strand.
TTTGTTTATAGATCGCATCTGTTTATAGATTAATGTAGTAGTAGTAATTAAAAATAATGTTGAGATTGTTCTACAGAAATTAATAAAATATTCATAAAAATCCAATCTGTAACTGGTTTGTTTTTAAATGAATCCAAATGTAATTTTAACTAATTTGTTTATAGATCGCATCTGTTTATAGATTAATGTAGTAGTAGAAATGGAGAGGAGAGCAGAGCTCATTATGGCTTTGTAAGGACATTCTGCCAGAAGGTGGAAGGGCGACCCTTTACAATCTACATACTGAATATCATAGATATATTAAGGTATTTCACTCATACCTTATTTTTGTTAAGAATTAGACGAAATTGAACCTTAAGAATCAGTTCAAGCGGTACCTTTATATAATTTTTTTAAACTCTGACTGAATGTGCAAACCGGGATATTCGTCATATAAGACAGGAAAAATACTTTATAAAGTTGAACTGAACAAATTAATTTAAAAAAACATACAATGCGGATTTTTTTTTAAATATTTATATTTAAAAGTTTTAATTTGCACCAGGTGACACCAAAAATAACGAATAATAATTATCAGCACATGCTTTGTCATAGTACACACGACCACATAAACAGCGTTCGTTTTTAGAAGTTAAAAAATTAGTTTGTCCCTAAAAACGTTTATTAGAAACATTTTTGCAAAAACCAAATGTAGAAGGGACAACCATAAAATGAAAGAAACATTTTTCTCTTACAGTTTCAAAGATGGTTGTGGGAAATACGGCCCGATTTTGCCCATTCACAAACTTGGACGTACAATTTACATCTTTTTTGCCTGACAGACAGACGAAGATGCGACAATGAACTAACCAGGTCATTTTATGAACACCTACACCAAAGCTGTTTTTCTGTGATCAATATTTGCAACCGTTACAATAAGTCCGGACTAATATTAGTATACCCTTGTATATAGTATATACCGGGTCTAAAAAGTAAGCAGTGTACACATTGAGTTAAATTATTTGCCGTTCCCTAAACGCCGCAAGAATGAAAATAAAAAATCTAACTATTATTTACCATACCATCCTTAGAAAATCTATTTTAGCATTTCCAAATCACCGCACCTTTTAAATTATAGGGTATTGTATGTGTCTTAGTAGGTGGTAAAATACAATTAAAATAAATTATTAATAGATATATAATAAGTATCTATATTAATTACAGTGTACTTTGATACAACACATTTTCACTGTATAGCTATAATAAATATGTGTGAATATAATTACACACATACATACATGGGTCACATATTAATTGCATTTCAAATTGACAAGATTCATTTGTATAAGATAAATAAATAAATGTTTAACAACATTACAGATCGCAAAAACGTTCCTATTACTACATGATACCAGACATTACCCGGAAACTAATCTAATCACAAAATAATTATAATTCCATTTTTTTGAAGAACTAATAATATCAAATGACCTTGACAATTCAATTATTATTAGAACATATCCTAGTACCCACTAGTACCGAAATAAATTTTTTGTAAACATTTTGCACAGATATCAATCGTAAAAGAATGAAATTTTAACATAAAAATAACAAATTAGAGCTTATAATTGGTCAGTTATCCAGAGGTCCGAGGTTCGATTCCTGGTTGACGAGTTAATTTTTTCATATAAGTATTTAATTTAATTAATAAATTCAATGACAATGAAATTTGTCGGAGTATACGCTATAGTCTTCTACAGTTTGTCATACGTATTCGAAAAAGAATTTGGACAAGCAACGTTATGTGGACACGAAGGTATACACAAACAAACAAATATTAATAAACAAATCACTTCAGAAAGAAGTAAATACTATCTAATAAATAAAACAAAAATTAGAATAATATGAAAAGGTTGGCTGTCACATCACAATCGTCTTTGGTGTACAGGCAAGCACACTGGGCTAGTTATCCAGAGGTCCGAGGTTCGATTCCTGGTTGACGAGTTAATTTTTTCATATAAGTATTTAATTTAATTAATAAAGGTCTGTGTCTTATTCATTAGGATTTTGGGAAAATGTGTTGAATAAAAGTTGCTAGTATATTTTTTTATCAACAATTTTTAAATGAAACATTTTTTCGAAAACTAATTGAATAACGCGCACAAATAATTAAAAAATTTTGAAAAAAGAACACTATTTTTCTACAGCCACTGTATGTCACTATATGCCACTATATGTCTCCCCTTTAGCGCCCAATCTAGATCCAAAATCATGTTTAGTAGTTTGAAAACATGTTTTGGAAGTACTTTTTTTTTCAAATTCTTTTTTATAATTATATCGGACAAATTATAATGTTTTTTAGAAATTTTTGTTACAAAGAAATTTAGAAATTTTAATATAAAATCGAAATTTGAAAAAAATTTAAATTTAAACGTTTTTAGATAATACTAACACACTTAAGGATGTTAGCGCGGTATATCGAAAATGTTACAAAACGAACGATGTGATTCACTTAATGCTAAAGCAACTGTGGAAATTTCCAAACGATTTACTAAGCCGTTCAAAAGTTATTGCAATTTAAAAAAAACTGTAATTTAACATTTGTTCTTATCGAGATTTGAACACTCAGTAGATTAAATTCATTTCAATTACCATTAAAAAAGGTACGAAGCATCCCAAATTTTCAAATTATTTTACTTGAACTCTATAGAAACAATTTTACACAATTTTTTTAACATTCACTAAAACAGTTGTTGACAAAAAAATTATAAATAGAAATTTAAATAAAAACTAAGTCCTTGTCACTTATACGTAAACTCGTATGGTATAGAACGGAAAAGGATATATGTTTTTGTTGATTTAAATTAAAGGTACATTCACTGCCAAAAGTCTTTCATATTATTGGTTATTTCATATTTAAAGAACTATTGCCTTCGATTGCCTAACATCCTTAAAAACCTATCAGTTAAGATACATTTGTCTTTAAGATCTATAGTTAAAAGTGTAGTTTCTAAATGAGTCTCATTTTGGGTACAAAATCGTTGGATGTTACAATGCTTTCTCGCGGTTTTTTTTCTGAAACTATTTACAACTGACGATACATAGTTTTTGTTTACAATTCAATTGAAGTTTTACCGTATTAACATGCGTTCGTGTGATGTACACTTTGTATGATTTAAAACAGATATTTAACAATAAATAAAAAAACAATAACAATTAAATGTTCAACCAAATCCAAACGTGTCAATACACTAACAACTCTTCCAATGTCTATCGAATACTAATTAATTAATATTATTATTGATATTCATTTTCGATGTTGTTTGAAACTTACGTATGAATGTACTGAGTGGTACACAAAAATGATAAACGCATAAATCAGCAAAAATTATTCAAAATATTTTAGTAGTCTGGTGTTTATATATTTAGAGGTATAATATATCCTGATCTTATATGTCTCTAATTTTTGTATCTCTAACTTAATAAAACGGGTCCGCCAATACAAACCATCACCGGCTATTCGGCAGGGGTTGATTTTCCAAAAAAGCTTAAACATATATTTTTTTGGTTATTTTTAATATCCAAAATACCAATATTCATATCTCTAACTTAAAAAAACAAACGGGACACCAAAACAAACTTTCACCACCTACTTCACCCCCTTATTAGTGGTTGGTTTTTCAAAAAAGCTAAAGCGTGCATTCCTTTATTAATTATTTCTAGCCGTGGTTGTCAACTCCATCCGAATAGCTCCTAATTTTGCCTCTAATTTCTACAGCTTTTCAATTTTTTAAACATTTCCGGAATAAAAAGTAGTCTAGATTATTCTTTGAAAAGTTCTCTACCTGCCAGTGGATAGTCCCGTCAATATCGATTCGGTCATTACGGAGATTAGATCGGACAAACCAACAGACAGACAGATAGGCAGCACTTCAATCTTATTTATTTGTATAGATGTATATTAAATAGGGTTCGAGGAAATACTAAAAAGTCTTACAAAAAAATGTTTTTTGAAAAATTACAATTGTTTTCAAATATTAAACTAAATGTGAGGTTTGAATTTAAATAAACAAAATTTTGATCCCACATCTAAAAACATAAAAATTTATTAAAGACAATACACAATTTGAGGTCTTATATAAAAATTATCTGTCATTTTCTATTTAAAAAAATGCGTATCGTTTTCAGCGGGACGTTCTGTATGTACATATCGGTAAAACATAAATTATTATGGTTGCTAAATTCAGTTGTTCAAATGACAAATTGACATATGTTTTTTTTTTTTTAATTTCAGTTATTGTTACATAATTGTGATGATATGTGTATACAAATTTTTTAGTATTGAAATTGTATGATTACACAATCAATGTAGTTCAGGAATTTTAAACAATTAATAATAGTTGTTGTCCTTTCATGCATTTCAAAGATAATTTCGACTAGTGCTACATTTTACGAACGTTGTGTGTCAGGATCAATTTCGATAGCGTTACCGAAAAAATAAACTATTTAAAGATATAATACAAGCTGACTACACGGAGTTTACCATCTCTTCTTTCCTATTATAAAATTGTATATTCCTGTTTATTTGTATATTTGTTTATATGCTTATTTGTATGTTTGTTTGTTCGAGTACGACGCAAAAACTACTGGACCGATTTTGATAAAAAATTCAAAGCTTATGATTAAATTAAAAAACTGGTCTGTTTTTTATCTCGCAACGAAAGATACAATTCGAACATATTCGTTGAATTAAAATTTTGATCGAAGTGTCGATAAATATTTGAAGTAGTGGAAGCGGCTAGAACGATAAATATTTGAAGTAGTGGAAGCGGTGGGAAATTACATTGTGGTTTTTAGTCATAAAATGACGGGAACCGAAAATATAACAATAAAACGCGAGCGAAACCTCGGGCATAAGCTAGTTAATAATAAAATTAAACTGCAACGGGAGTGTGATTACTCATATCAGGGACTCTAAAGTAAAGACTATGAACTCGACACTAACTTACAGTACTCAGTACTCATAAAATTTCTAAACTATCATTCCCATATTCAAGTGTGGCACTCTAGTCTTCATTATTAATATTATAAGCGTGTATCTTTTGAAGTGTTGAAAAATTATTCGATAATTTCTAATGAAAATAATTCTAAAGAATATTACTTCTGGAAAAATGTTATTTTAGTTATAATCAATTTCTATAATTTGTTACTCATACGCTGTATAATCCAAGGTAGTTTTAGGTAGTTCGATCATAGTATGCTATAAGCATTAGATGCTATAGGTGACATTACTTAGAAAAACTATATACCCGAATACGTAAGTTCCATCAAATCTATCATATACAGCTTAAAAAGTCCTGAATTGTTTTGCTTCAAGTTTTAAATTGGTCAATTATCATTTTGGTTTTCACACGCTTTTATTTAGTTCACTATTATGTGTGTAAACAAATCTAGGAAGCCAATTTCATCCAAGACACGATATAAAAATTTGTTGTCGGCGTTAGATATACGGCAAATTTTAGTAAACACTTAACAGCTTTCTTAGTCTTTAAAAAATTATAAGCGAACTACTATACGGCTAAGAATTATTAAATAATTTATTGTAAAAGTGTGTTGAAAACGCATATTAAGTAAACGCTAGTCACTTCCCTTGGTATAATATAACTGAAAGGCAACCAATAAACGCTATTTTACAAAAAAACAATTAAAAATATCTAAACCTTCTTGTTAAGTTTTTATTTTAGTATTTTTTTAAACTATTTTCTTTGTTTGATAATTATTTTTAAATTTTTAATTCCCCTACTGAATTTTTTGAACATTCACTAAAAATAGCAGCACAGATTAATTTTTCCATTCATTATCTCAAACTCGAGTAGGCTTATACTTAGTTTACGTTAATTACGTCTGTTTTCAGAGAATAATACCTAATTGAATAATATCTATCTACCAAATAGTGATTCCACGATCAAACTAACTTAACATAAAATTATACTGCGCAATTTAGTCTTTAACAAAATTAGTAAACCATCATATATTATTCTGATTGTAAGAAGAATAGATAAGTAATAGACACATTAAATTATTGGTTTTATGTCAAGGTGTCAGATTTACAAATTATCAGAATTACCATTATTCCCATTCATATCAGGTGTCACTAATGTAATTTTGTCTGTCAAATCATTTATTTATAATATGTTTATAGAACAATTCTTTGAAATAATACATTTTCTACAGGTATCACTCAGATAATACAACCATAAATCACTTTATGTTCTATTCATTTTTTTAAATTCAATGAGGGGTATAAAATTTCTTCATTTTAAATGGACATTAATTAATTTTAAATAAAAATTTCCTTCGAATATTTAATTTGAACCAGTTAAAACTAGCTTTGCCCAATTCTATTTTTCAATCAAAACTCTTCTTTTTTTTTAGGAAAATGTGTTTCTCTAAAGCCACATTCACATGGGGACAGTAGAGGCGGGAAGTAGTAGAAGCCAGTAATGGCCGCTATTACCTGTACCTCTACTGCCCCCATGTGCAGAGGTACTTCAGCTTCAACTTCCAGCTAATGGCTAATCCTCATCAACCACCCCCATTTTCTCATGCATCCTCTGACAACGTTGTACTAACCACGTTCTCACAAAACTGGCTACTGGCTGCCAAGTAATGGAAGCCATTACTACTTTCGTGTGTAACTCTACTGTCCGATCATGTACTGACCGTCATTTCTGTCCTCGTATGGATATAAACACATCGACGCACGCTGTTTTTAAAAAGAGTTAACAAATGATGAGATTACAAGCTTCTGAATTTTATTCTCCAATTATTCCGACAAAATAGGGAATTTAAATGTAATTACTTTGAATTTATTACATTGCGACGTCAATTTTAATATATTAACTTTTTTGTTTAGTTAATTTTCAACGTCTACGAATTCCGATGATATCTTTCATAATTGAAATAAAAAATAATTTGTCAAATACCCAATTTCGGTAGTAACCACTACTAAACGAACGATATTATACTTGTCATTATACATGTCTTTTTAAAGAAATAGCTGAATGTAAATAAAGAAATAGCAGGAGCTCAATCATACTGAACGTTGTTGGTATTCTAAGGAACAACTTTGTAATTTATGACCATTACTTTACTCCTTACCGCTTTCAAAATATAATTTAGATGTGGGGAATAAAGGTTTTATATGTGGGCTAATTTTTTAGTAAATTATTGAGCAAAGTAAATTAATTAATTAAGATTACCTTTGACAGCTTATTGAACCGCGGACAGTTTAACCACGACAGTTTAACTGCCACATTTCAACCAAGCACAGTTCAACCGGATAACAATTCAACCGACGACAGTTCAACCGTTTGTCAATAACGATATGGCTATTAGGACACACGCGGGTCTCTTGCGTGTCTTCAGCGTGAAACGTTTAAAGTCATTATAATATATTTTTCATCGGTCATACCCCGAGTTGGTCGGATTTTTGTGTTTTTGAGCCCCCGCACTAAAAGGCGTTCTATATATTTGAGATATATGGTCAAAAATTATTGAAATTAAATAAGGTAACTATTTACAACCGAGTACTACAATCTTCCGATTGTAGTACTTTTACGATTTTACGATTCCGTGGTTCCAGTTAAGTTGTCGTCGGTTGAATTGGCCCGCAAGATAATTTAGGTTGGCCACCCCTGGTATAAAGAGTTTATTGGTATCATAATATTACAGTTAATGTTACAAGTTAATTTGTTACAAACTGTAGTTCCTAGCCTAAGCTTTATCTATAGAAGCAAATGTTAATAGAACTTACCAATTTATACCATTACCATTTTAAATATCTTAGAGAATTCTATGATAAGTCGTGTAAATTATACGTACCTGAAACAAAAAGAAAAAAATTATAAATTGACTAATATATACAAATTGACTAATAAACAGGTAGTTTATATTTTGACCTTTGAAGGTTTATATTTTAATCAAAAATTTTCAGATTGATATTTTTATCACAGGTAAATAAATGATGTTACGAAAAAAAAATTTTAATGACTAATTTTCTTACAAGAAAACAAAAATACACAGTTTTTGGGTAAAAATACGCCATCGTAATATACATATTCATCTCCCAAAATCTATAAATAAAAAATAACCCTCGCACAACCGCTGCCATAAAGATCACCATTTTGTGAAAATTTCTATATGAACAAATATGATTTTAGAACGGTTACAGCTAAATCATATGATTCGTGATAAGATATCTGCAGAAGACAGATAAAAAACAAAGGTAGATGTTTATTTATAATAAAGATTTTGATTGATTGGGATTTATTACTCTACACGTGACCAACACGTGAGGTAAACTTATTCATATATTTATATAAATACATTACCTAAAGCCAAATACATATAATTAAAATATATTTAATTATATTTAAAAACAAATATTTTGTTATATTATAATTAAGTAATTACCTCATAATATATATATATATATATATATATATATATATACATATAAAACTTTGGTTTTTTTACATGAAATTCGGTTTAATTTTTATGAAAATAATAATCAAAAGTGTTATATAATATAAATACCAAAAATATTTGCAAAAATGTAAGTGTAGATAATTAACATAATAAAAAATATGAAGGCGTATAACATAAACATAGTTTAAATTTCATTAAATACTGGACACGATTATTTTTTAGAAAGTGCCTTCTATATAATTGAAGGTAGTTCACTCGTAAACTCATTTTTCTTAAGAATTTGATAAAATTGAAATATGACATTAAGTTCAGTGTCCTTTATTTAAATTTTTTTAATCAAAATTTTAGAACGATTTCGTGGCGAGATATTCACAAACAAATTTGCAATTATGTTCTTGCACGATATACATACGGTATTACATTTCTTTCATAAATAAATATCTATGAGTATAACTTAAGAAATTAATTAAAAAATATAAAAACATACACTACGAATTTTTTTTAAATATGTTTATATTTAAAGGTGATAATTTACAATTGCGACATTAAAAATAATGAATAATCACTATCAACACAAGGTTTGTATACAATACATAAGCATTGTATCTTCAATATTAGACCGTCGTGGCTCAAGAGACCGTCGTGTCTCAAGAACGGAGATTAAATCCCATTAATATTATTATTATTATCTTCAATATTAAAATACTATAGACGTTATACTAGATATGTTCAAGTGGTATAGCTGTAATAAGTAAGTTTATATTACAATATTTCTTGTATACTATTTGGTTTTAATGTCACGAGTGAATTAATTACCTTAATTTGTTATTTTAAATAAATCTTCTTCAATAACATTTATAATATATCGATTTTTGCCCCAACTTCCTAAATAAAAAATCTTTGTATTTCATAAATACGTATTTCGACTACAAAGTAGTCGTCATCAGTATGAATCAGTTAATTGTAATTATTCTCCGAGGAGATGTTACTTGTTGCTAATTTGGTGACGGTCTGCACGTGCAGATAAAATACAATAAATTTTGATCTAGGAACATGGGGGCAAAAATCGAAATTTAATTCGAAAAATCGGAGACTTGCGAAATAATAATAAAGTAAAGTAGATAATAGAAAATTCGGATAATCGAAATTCACTTAAAAACCACCGGAATGCCAAAACCAGCGCTCGTTTCTGAGAAATAATTACGAATGGCTCCCCTCATAAACGTTCATGGAAAAAATTATTTTATTTTTCTTGTATACTCTCGTTATAGATGTTTTCACATTAAAAACCTGTTGTAAGCGTCCCTCGATCATTACATGCATACTATAATGTCACACTTGATTATGGGATAAACAATTTGGAAATTTTATTAGATCAAAATACTCAAAGTAAGTTTGAAAAACTAAGTTTTTATTTTAAAAAAAATGGAAATTTTGAAAATTTGTCTCAATATATTTTTTTTTATAAAGTATGCAAATAGCATATATTATTTAATTAAGCATATTTGAAAATTTTACAACGGCTTATAAAATTATATAGAATGAAATACGTTTATTTATTATTTACATTGAAAGTATCAAAATTCTTAGTATAATCTTTTATTGGTAAATAAATAGTATTTAATTTATTATATTATTTATGGCATTTTTATTTAATTTAATTAAACAGGTTTTTCATAATTCAATAAAATGCTGTTACAATTATAAATATATTTTGTGATCGTCCACATTGATTAATTTTGCAAATTGATTCAGCAAATTCACGTTAGATAAAGTGTCAATCAGACTTACGGAATAGAGTTTATAATATCCAAGCATACTATAAATATGGTTTCCTCATACAATTTTTAAAATTATCTTTATTTTAGCCATATACAGCCCGTATTTTAAAATACACTCAATCGGAAATAATGTATAGTGTATCTATTGCTGTCTATATGTAGTGACTATGATATGGTCTCTTTATTACATTTACATGTAGACACTCACACGACGGACTACGGATAATAACGACGATGTATTAGTGTTTCACCGAGGCTACGAGGTAACCTCGCCTCGCCTCGTGCCCCGTAACCAAGGACCGAGGCGAGGTTTAAAATTTTAATCCTCGTTACAAACCGAGGCGAGGCGAGGTATATTGTCACAAAAACCTCGCCGTAAGTAATTTTTTTTTTAAATAATATAGTAACATGTATTTTTATTTTTAATATAGTAACATGTATTTTGAATTCCCGGAAAGGAAATAGAGCTATTGGTCTCGTACCAAAGTCAAAATTTTGCAAATATTTTTTCAAATCCATCGATCTTACCTAGTAGATATCGAAAATCATCATCTCTAAAATGTATATATATATATTAGTTTTTTTTTAACCATATTATGTACATTCTTGCAAAATAAGTCAAAGTTAGTAATAATTTTCCCTCGCTTCACCTAAAGGCCGAGGCGAGGCGAAGATGATAGCGAACTCAGCCGAGGCGAGGCGAGGCTAGTCAACACTCTGCCTGGGCCGAGGCGGAGGCGAGGCGAGGTGATACTAAAACCTCGCCTCGCCTCGTGCCTCGTGAAACACTACCATGTATACATGCACGAGTAAGATGCAACTGTATATAAATGATTGTAGTTAGAGAGTGATAAGTATAATAGTTAAATATTATACAATATTATATAGATATTATAGATATTATAGATATTAAACTTAATATCGGTAAATTTTCTGAATAGTCATACTTGTCAACTATACTAATAATGTGTATTATGCTGTAACCGACATAATATATATATAATACTGAAAAAATATATACATATATATTCAATGCATATTGAGGACACATTGTAACTATTAGGATGACGATTAATACACGTGTATATAACATACATAAATTCACCTGAATCAGTTGTACTTGACCGGCTCACAAATTGGCCCACGTAAATCGATCTCCTTTCAAAGTAATGAACAGAAATAGAAGTAGTGGGATATACACGGCCGTTTAGAAGATCTGGACAACGCCATGTTTATATTGTCGCACAAAATCAAAAACATGCAAGCCAAATTAAACTATCTTGTGCAGGAAGCCATAGAAACTGGGTCACTGATGAGCATATAATGGTTTTATATATGGAATGATCTCTTTGAGATGGTAAATCAGTATTACTACCTCGACAGTATTGTCAGCGTTAACGGGAGATTCTAAATAGGATATGGAAGTAAGTCAATCTAAACCGCGATACAAAATTGCGCATTTTTAATTCCAATGTCTTGTTTGTTGTACTATACGGCTCTGAAACGTGGAAAGAAGTAAGGTCACCAATAAGCTGTAGAAATTTGCATATAAATGCCTGAGGCGAATTTTTAATATCAAATGGTATCAACATGTTACCAATGTCCAAGTAAAATATCTTTTTGGACACACAATCATTCGGCAGTTATTAATAAAAAAAGATTGTCAAACTGGATTGCAATACATTAAAGAAGCCATCATATAACCTAACGAGGATGGAACCAGAATGGAACCCAAGGGAAAATAGAAAAAAAGGTCGCTACATATAATATAAAGACGGACTATCGTAAAGTTTTCTTGTCTTCTTTGACGGACTTTTTTTTCGGGAGAATGATTATATTTCATGAAGATCTAATTTTCAAAAATTCTTCCTAATTATTTGAGGGTGGATATCTCGGAAACTCTTTAGTACTAAATTTCTTTCAATAATTGCAATACTACAAATAAAAACGAACCGGTAAAAGTCATCCTTCGTCCGTAAACTAAATAGTATTGTATATTATAGTATCATGGTATACCCGTGTCGAAAATGAGTGCATTATTAGAGCCTTCAAATCATCATTTCATAATAAAATTGAACACATTTGGATGTGTTTTTAAATAATTTAGGTCATTAATAGGTCATTGACTATGCACAAAATGGCTTTTTCGCATGTTCGGTGACCTATTTATGACCTATTACGTTTTTGTGGCTTTATTCATGACCTAAATTATAAACAGGTCGTCGGTTTTATGACGTTATATCCTAACTTCACGACTTTTATGCTCTGTTAATGAACTAAAAAGGTTACATTCAAGAAATAACAAAATAAATCACGATTTGCAGGCTATAATGATGTTTTAAATTTCGACTCGAATATGCACCAGTCATATTTTTATACATCTGTGCGTATGTAAAAAGTAAAATAAACACAATTCACGTACTGGTAATGACCTCAGTGTATGCAAGGTATTTAAATAATTAGTTGGTGAGTTAGTTAAAACGTTTTCACTTGTTTTTATTAAAAAATTGAAATAAACATTTTCGTAAACCACACAGTATAATGTCATAATTACTAGTAACAATAGAATAGATTTATTACTAAAAAAATATATACGATCATTGTTAGTACACACATTTAATGTCATTTGTCAACACATAATAATTAAATATTATTTAAAAATAAATTGTTTTGATTTATTATTATAATTATTATTATAAATAGTGTTCACTCTCTCCTCGACATGACGATAATGACCTAGTAAAACGGAAGGATATTAATACAAGAATTTTAATATTTTATTGTTACTTTTTTTTTTTTAACAAATATAAAATACAATTTAACCATTTATTTATTAAAAATATTAACATATATATGTTGATTTTAAATTGCTATTTTCACCTTTTTTTTATTTAAAAAAAAAATTAATTAAGAAGTAATCAAAATTTGTAATGCATCTTTCAATTAATAAATAATCATTCAAAATAATTGATGTTTGTTTATTTTTTTGTTTTGGATTAAACACTTATGTTTGGATGAGTACACTTAACATTCATTCTCGACTACAAGTCGAGTTGTCTTCGTCGACTGTTCAAAAAGTATTATACACTATGTTTAATTTACATCTTCGTATCATAGATCCCACGAGTATGAGAGAGTACATATGTACATAAACATTAAGCAATGTGTATGAGAAGGAGGTCTTATAGGTTTGTAAACAAGCATATTTTTCATAACTGTTCGAGTGGTCACTAACCACTCAAACCTATAAGACCTCCTTCTCATACACATTGTTTAATGTATACATATGTACTCTCTCATACTCGTTATGAATATTATTCACTATTTTGAAAAATATGCTTGTATATCAAAACTATAAGACCTCCTTCTCATACACATTGCTTAATGTATATGTACATATGTACTCTCTCATACTCGTGGGATCTATGATAAGAAGATGTAAACTAAACAGACGGTATATCTCACAGGCAATGATTGTGTAACTACCTACACACTCGATATTATAGATAGATAGATAGATTGTATAGGCTGCCTTGGGCGGGCTACACTTTGACCGTAAAGTTCATTGTAATGCCTAAGGATGTGAGAAGTATAGACTAGGAATTGTTAGGATATGCAGCCGACTATAATAGGAACTATGCCGATATTCATCTGGAGCTCGTGAAGGAAACCGAAGAAAACCTACTCAAGGTTATAGCCAGTTACTTCGTTCTTGTCCATACGCTGACAGTTTAGTCAATAAACCGCCCCTTTTTCTTTTCTTAATAATTGACAAACTACCGATGTCGGGATTTGAACCCATAACCTCCCAGTTTCCAAGTAGGCATACTGCGCCGACATAACGCCTTAGACCGCTTGGCCAGTTGAACTAGTATTCGATATTATTCTATATTCATCCAGATATTTTCGAATCTGCATATATTCTCTATTTTGTTACGGTTATCGGTTACAACAAAAGCAATGAGATAAGACAATCATCAAGTAATGAATTATCTTATGAGTATTCTTATGTAATAAAATTGGTGTTTTATTTATTCCGAGAGTATTTCTAGCTTAGAATTTACTAGGTTGATCTACTTAAATCACGGTTACCTGCACACTTCGTGAGAGATACATATGAGATACTTAATTGTTATCTCATGCAGATTAAACTACTGAACCGAATTTAACAAATGAGATCGATATATTCGTTTTGATCCAGAATATGTTGTAGAATATACGACATCATAAGAAATATTTAACATTTATCAAGATCTCAACTTAATTTAAATAAACTCTTTAGTTCATTAACAGAGCATAAAAGTCGTGAAGTTAGGATATAACGTCATAAAACCGATGACATATTTATAATTTAGGTCATGAATAAAGCCACAAAAACGTAATAGGTCATAAATAGGTCACCGAACATGCGAAAAAGCCATTTTGTGCATTATTAGCAAATTATTTAAAAATACATCCTAATGTGTTCAATGTTATTAAGAAATGATGATTTGAAGGCTCTAATAATGCACTCAATTTCGACTCGGGTATACCATGATACTATATACTATACTATTTAGTTTACGGACGAAGGTTGAATTTTACCGGTTCGTTTTTATTTGTTTTTATAAGTATTGCAATTATTGAAACTATCTTAATGCAAGTTTGAAATTTAATTTAAAAATACCCCGAGTTTTCTTTGATTATCTTAATAATCTTTATAATAACTGAAGAACAAAATAAGGACATGGCGGGGGAGACGGGTTAATGAAATGTCTACACAATGTAACATGCGGGGGTGGGGAGTTACGTCATTGATGGATATAGCCCATTGCCGTAAATTTCAAAGCTATATACTTCAATTTTTAACCTTTTCTAAAAAAGAAAGTATTGGGTGTACTTTTTGTTTATATTCATGTTTTTGTTGAAAATAATCTTTTCATTAAAGTAATTCACATAAAATACGTAAACTAAATTAAATGAGACGTTTATTTTTATGTATTTTGTATTTTTTAATTGAATGTAGTTTTTTGAATACTTTAGAATACATATCGTTTGTAGAATACATTGCATATATGCATGTCAAGGTTAGATAAGACACATTAATAATGTGTCTGATTTTTTTTTTTTTTTGCTTTTGATATACCTACTGCGACATACATATTTTTTACGGCTGTCCTAAATTGTTCAGCATAATTAAAAAAAAAATAAAACAAAAGTTAACAATATTATGTATGATGACTGCTTTTAAAATTTTACACTAAAAATTCCTTTATTATTAAAATTTATTAATAAAATAATAATAAATAATGTTCGTTATAATTAATTATCTGTGTCAAATTCGTATTGAAATAAGATAGAGAAAAGCTACTCGAAACGGTAATTTTAAAGGAATTAATAACAGAATCTAAATTTTCCTTTTACAAAACCTTACCTACTATTTATGATAGTTAATGTGTTCAAATTTAAAAATACGAAACAAGAAAAATCCAATGGTCAAACATTTTACTGAAATGTCAAATTAAGTAAACGTCAGTCACCTACGTTCGTGTAACATAACCATACATGTGTAAGATGAGAGATGATTTTATTTGAATGTTTGGTAATAATTACTAAGGTAATTTACAATAACAATTACCGTGGTAACTTGGGGAGGATATATTTGAGGAGCAATGGTTTCTAAAAGAAAGCATAATTGATTTTAGTAGCGTACCGATACACATTCAACCATATACTAACAATGAATAGGTAGACACTAAACTGTGTCATATAATCTAAATATTGTACGTATTGTTATTGCACGAATATCTAATTAAATTTTGTTTAGTGAACATAACCTTCAAATGATAATAATAATTGTCATAAATATTTGAACATATTCAACAAATGAATCAACAACACAACTTAGAACTTAATGAACAAACAATAAATAAATAATATACCAGTCAGTAGTCAGTTTGTACTGACAGTGGTAGAGCGTAAGTATATACATAATAATAAATGTACTTCCAGATAACAAACATAACAAAAGTATACAAACTAAATATTGTTCACTAATAGGTAGTAATGTAGTATATATAAACAATAATTGTTTTATATAATTAATGTCAACTTTTATTATATTATTTTACTAAAATATTCATAAATTATTATATATGTATATTTTTTAATCAGTAAATAAATGGCCAAGGTAGCATATTCAATAAATATGTTTGTGTATGATATCTGCCAACTATGTTGACACAGTACCTCTATTTACAAAACTATATAAAAAAATAAATTTAAAAAAAAAAGAAAAGCATTGAAGTTTTCAAAGGCAAGGTACTAATTTTAGTTTTGAGATGATGTAAATATTTGTATGCAATGGTCAAATAAACTTACTCAAAATATTCTTTTCACATTTTCTAACCTACGTTAAGTTAGCCCCCCGATTTCATTTCCCAGAACTTTTCTTTATAAAAATCGTTTGAGAGAGCACAAAAATATTTGAGATTTAATAAATAAGACACAAATCAATTATAAAATTTTAAAATAATAGCGCGACTTTTGCAGCCATAATTCAATATAAGAGAATATAAGAGATCAAACAAAGAGAAATGTTTTACAATTTGACATTATGGCAAAATATTTTGATTTTATTATCATATTAGACAAAAAAATCAAAGATTTAAATATCAAATCAAAATTATCAAAGCGAAAAGGACTTTAAAATTGTAAATTTCTTTGCAATTTTTAGAGTTACAGAAATTATTTGATCCTGTGATAAATTTTAGTGGGATTTATTTACTACAACTTTACTCATTAACAACTATTTCATTTTAGAAATATTAAGAGAGTTATTTAGGTAATTTTTAAGACTTTTTTAAGATCGTTTCATCGGAACCACAACAGGCTGAATTTTCTAATGAAAGAAAATTCGCTAAAAGTGCCAAAAGGATGTTTTTAAAGGAATTTGTATGTCTGTTTAAAATATTTTTCTGTTTACAAAACCTATCCTCATATTCATGATAGTGAATTTTCATTTAAAAATTCTATTCAAAATTACGAAAGAAGATGCAAATCCACACATTATGTAACCATTACCGAAAATTCTGTTTTAGGAACGTTTCAGAATTCAGAAATTATCAACCATTATCGATATATCCAGTTTTTATACCCGGTATATAATATATACCAGGGTATATTTAATTTAGTCCCGACTTTGTAACGGTTGAAAATATTGATTGCAGAAAAAAAATGTTGGTATAGGTGTTCATAAAATAACCTAATTAGTCCATTTCCACAAAGCTGTCCGTCCGTCTGTAAAGACTATATCTCAAAAACGAAAAGTGTGTGATCTAAAGCTAAAAAGTAAGGTCAAGCTCGTGAATAGGCAAAAACGAACCATGTTTGAGAAAAATGAGCAAAACTATTTATCTTTGAAACCGTAAGACATAGAATAAAAATTTAAAGACAAAAAACGTTCCCTTTTAAAAAAAGAATCAACTTTTAATTGATTTTTTTTTTGCATAAATTCAGTCTGTACTGCGTATTTAAGCAATTAACTTAGTTATATGTTATTTTGTTTTAAATAATTTTGTATATAAAAATGACACACATATGGCCACAAAAGTGTTCTTTTGCAAAATTTTAACTTATTTGTACCTAATTCCTTCGGTTTTCGCAAAAATGTCTCTGATTTTAGTTGTTCATAATAAATATACAACTTTTATTCAATATATTTCCTAAAAACACCGAACCATGATAAATCAACTATAAAATTTTGAAAAAGAATTCTACTTTTTTTGCCCATTGTCCATCTTGAGAAATATTGTTATATTTAATTATTTTGAGGTAATTTATTAAAATAGGTAATATAATAAACAAATTTTAACTTAACAATATAACCGTGTAATCAAAAATTTATAATAATTATTATTTTAAGTTATTTAATATATATATATTTAATGAAATATTATAATGTCTACTTCAATCTGTTGGCCTTGACATTCTTTTCAACAAAAATTTTTATAAATCAATAAAATTTTACACCATCGTTTAAAAATAACAACATTCAAAAGTCAATGGTAAAATATTAATAAGTGTGAAATCTTCCACAATATTTGTAATAAATTCTCATATTTACCTTCAAATAGTGTAAATGCAAAAAGAATTTGATTAATCTCAAAGTCAAAAATCATGTATACTACTTACAAACACAAATATTGTAAAATGTGAGATGCATATTTTAATTTTCAGTGAAATATTTAATGAGTTTTATTTATCTATTTTTATTGAAAAAAATTTTAAAATTTATTTGGAGATTTTCGTCACCAGCAAAACGTGACAGTCACATTTCATAACATTTTCGAGACATAATATTTGTTATCAAAATTCGTAAATTTCCGTCCAAGAAGCCGAGCGGTCTAAGGCGTTATGTCTACTTGGAACTACGTTATAATCAACAACATTTACCCGAAGCATTTTTTTGAAAACCGAATCAGTAAGGCACAAATCAATTATAAATT
This sequence comes from Nineta flava, assembly GCA_963920215.1. Lineage (NCBI taxonomy): Eukaryota > Metazoa > Arthropoda > Insecta > Neuroptera > Chrysopidae > Nineta > Nineta flava. Next base: position 93,019,169 of record OY986041.1, read on the forward strand.
TTTTTTTAAATGACATCAACTTTTGTGGTCCATATCACCAAACTTGGGAAAAAAAATTGTTTTCAATACATTAAATATTATGCTCATTTGTATTTACCAATTAGTTTTTTTTTCATGTCCACCATTGGATAAACTTATAAAAAAAGTGAAGTTCGGAACTATTCACTCGGAATTATTCAGTTCTTCATCTTATATCAGTTTTCCCCATATTATGTTTTTTTTACTCGAAAAACAGAAAACTTTGTTCATTTTTGAGTCAAGTTTTACAGTTTATTTGTAGTTATCGACTCCATTCGGTTTTCAAAAAAAAGCTGCGGCTAAAAGTTGTTAGTATTTTTATTGTGAAAAACTTTTATCCAATTTATTTTTTCGAAAACCCGTATGAATTCAGCATAAATCAACTGTAAAATTTTGATATAAGAAGATCATTTTCGTCGTCGACAGTACAACAATTAGGTTATATATATCCACTCTTGTTCAAAAATACGTTTAGTTATAAATAACGTCTTTGAACAAATAATAAAAATAAATGCAACCACTTTTCGACAGATTTTGCACAAATTTTTTCACAAGCTAAAAGTAACGTTTTCTAATAAATCCCGAAGTCTCAGAATTTTTGACCGTTTAGACCGCGAGATAAAAAATAGCAAAGTAATCATTCTCTCTCACTCTCTCTCTCTCACTCATTAGAAGCTTGTAAAACTGCCCACCCAACTATTATCTGTTGTATTAAAAAAAATGCTCGACAGAATTTAAAAAAAAATAATTAATAGAATAGTAAAGATAAATATTTATTAAAATTATTTTTTATTTCAAAATTACATTAATTTGTATATATGACTAGTGAATATGTGTTGTGTATGTGTGTATACATGTATTTGTTCTATAATAAAATCAAACCGGTTATCGTCCTGATTATATAAGACAGTGCTGGAACTTCCTTAATGTCTTCTTTAATTATGAAAAAAAAAACTAATAAAAACATTTATTGTAAAAGTAAATTGTTGAAGTAGGTAATAAAAACAATTAGTCATCAAAAATTTAATTGTAAATGGACATCATAAAAAGTATACGTAGTATTATATAGTACATTTGTATATAAAATTATGGTTAAAAAAATCTATATACAACCAAAATCGTTATCAATATTAGATAAGAGATTATTATCAACGATATAATTTCTAGTAAAAAACATAATTTTAATCTTCAAGGGAAATTGATTTTCCATTGAATATTTTTATGGCAGAAAGTCAAAATCATATGACATTCCATTAAATTAACGCCGAAACAAATAATATAAATATGTTTTATAATAAACAAAATGTCTTACGACACACGACATAAATATGATTTTCAAGATATCAAAAATTATGATTTAGAACATCAATTTTCTGATTTAATAAACTCGCAATAAAAAAAATGTAATACGTATTTTGCAGCATAGTTTGAGCCAATCGGTGCCATTTCCTATGAAAATAATAAATAAAATCATAATTTTCCATACAAGTATTTATTACAAATTTAATTTCCATTGATATCGAATTTATTAAGAAAATTTTATTGGAAATTTATCAATATAATTTTCAAATAAAAAATTAATTATTTTTTAATTTAAATATGCGACGTGATTAAAAATTTTATAATTACAATTGGCTGAGAGCAGGTGTGTATTCCATTTTTTGTTTTAATAACTTGGTTTTTTTTTTGGTATTATATTTTGACAATTATTTAACCTATATGCAAAATATTTTTTTCGATATTTAATCTGTACTACATAAAATTTCAAACAAGCATAATTTTCCGTACATGAAATATATTTTCATAACAATTCTAGCTTAAATTATTTTTTTATTTTTTGTAAACTAGCGTCTATTTATCCATTAGTATGGTTGTTTTCGATTATATTATACCAACGGAAGTGACTAGCGTTTACTTAATTTATAATTTAATTAATGTGTCAGAACATTGATAACATTCTTTGACATCAAATGTCTTGATATGAAAAAGCGTATCTTGGATGGGAATCGAAACCACGACCTATATAAAACTATTGTTATAAACTTGTTATAAAACTATTTTTGTCTTTCGGCCTGTTTGTTTCTTCCAGCTTCACGTTTAAACGGATGAACCGATTTTGATGCAGTTTCCATCGAATTGTAAAGAATTTTTCCGAGTGGCACATAGGGTATAAAATATCGGTGTTCTATGTAGTCTGGAAAGCTTTGAGGCTAATTATTTATATAAATCTAATAGGTTTGGCAGGCTCTGAGGATTTTAACTTGTTGTAAGGTGTTTTTAAACCTTTCTGTTGCAATCATAGTATCACCTTCACTTTAGTTTACATTTGAAATAAGGTACGTTGACGATACCATTCCGATCATTATTTACAACACAAGGTTAATCAACAAATCCCTCTAAATCAGAGGTGGGCACAGACAGCTCGTCTGAGCCTTACGAGCTCTCCATAAGCTGGGTGAGAGTAAGTAAAGAAGGTATGTTTTGAAGCAAGACGGAACGATGTTTCAATACAGGTTGTCCTACCGATTATTGCCCAATAATTTATTCAATCAATTTAGAAATAGTTTTATAAAATATTTATTGTTTAAATAATATCTTTTACAGTATGGAGAGACACACCAAAAAACATAATAATAATAATAATAATAATAATAATAATAACAATAATGATAATAATAACAATAATAATAATAATAATCTGAACTTATCCAAGACTGCTTGCGATGTCTTCTCCATTATTAAATTCACTACTTTTATTTTTTTTGAAAAACAAATTATGCGAAAAATAATTTCCACTACTACAAATAGTACTTTTCACTTTTTCAATTCAAAGTAGACTAACTCGAAGAACTCCCCACTTTATGTAAAATTTAACTTAATTCATCAAATTCCCATGACACTATACTGAGCATACTCCATACGAAGAAAAAATTATTAAATCAGGTAAATAATTCTTTATTAGTTCTCGGATATGAATAGTAAAATATTTAGACAAATCATTTGGAATTTCCAAAACTTTAATTCTATTTAAATTATCCTTTGCAAAAATTTCCCTCTTTTATTACAATGGTCCAGCGGTAAACTTAAAGGTTCAAAAGATTTATATATATTTTTTATATATTTTTATTTTATTCATACACAAATATGATATATACTAAAAAGGTACATTTTATGACCCTAATTACCAACCCAAAATTCCAGAGTATGTATTGAATGATTGCTTGTATTATTTACTTTGTATAATAGTGACCATAAAAAAGATTTGGTATTATTATATTTTTTTCAGAAAATGTTTTAATTAAAAAAAGAAAATATTAATAATTGGTAGGTTACCCTGTATTAACTCTATCTCTCTTCCCTACCTCTCACTCAGAGCTTGGCCGAGTCATCTCCTGCCCACCTCTGCTCTAAATCATTATATGTAAAGGCATTAACGTAATTTATGAATTATTCTTTTTGAATAAAACTGAATTAACTTCAAAAGATGAAGATAGTGTTTAGGCCAAGCAACCATAAGCTAAAAAAGGTTGTATAGACTAATTAATTCCCAGAAAGCTGGAAACAGTTTTAACCTCTTCATTTGCATGTAAAACGAGTTTATTAAAATTAGCACGAATTTTCTGTCTGCTCTATAATGACTCCTAAAGGATACATTTCTACCAAAAATTGTTCTCTTTTATAAATTTACATAAAAGTCTGCGACGAAATTATATCTTAATACTTTGGTCAGGTGATATGAACGAAAAACCGAAGTCAAAAACGAACAAGCAAAGTCTATGTCGCCTGGCGTAGTTAGAGAGTCACGAGATATTAAAAGGGAGAAGAAAAATTTATTTCGATCCTGAACGTTTAATACACTATATTCTGGGCGCCAATATATTTCGTATTTTAGTTAATTATTTTCGTGTTCGTATTTCGTATTTTAGTTAGTATTAATAAGTTTTTTTCATTTAAGATTTAACATTCTCAAAGAGATTTTTTGAATATATAAAGAAAAAGGTCGAAGGAAGTTTTTAACGATATCTTAAAAGTAAAGAAGGGTTAAAAATTATATTTTGTTATTTAGGTCACTACTTCAATGAATTTACTTTATAATTTATTTTATACACGCAATTAACAATTATATATCTAAAGATTATTTAAATTAATAATATTTCTAGGTATTTTAATATACCTGATATACCAGTAACCTATTTATCGAGATAATATTAATCCTATAATATATATATATATATATATATATATATATATATATATATATATATATATATATATATATATATATATATATATATATATAGCGACATATATAACGTCATCTGGATGAGTAACTCATAATTATTAAATTGAGATTATATAAATTTACAACCCTATAAATACAAAGCAAATTTTAACAAATAAAATAATAAAAACAATGAGTCAACTTTCTTCTACATTCTGCAATTACAATATGTTTTTAATATTTATTGAATAATTTAATAACATGTAGCAAGCTTTTAAGGGTCCTAGAAATTATTTTAAAAATTGTTTAAAATATTATTCTCTAGAGTCCTAGACTATAGATTATAATATGGTTGTTACAACACAGGTATCGGGATATTTAACTGATTTAACTGGAGGTTTGATGGAATATAATGAAATTTAAATGAGGCTTCACAAATTAGTATACTAATATCAAGATTTTCAAGTTTCCAAGTAGGCATACTGCGTAGACATAACGCCTTAGACCGCTCGGCCACTTGGACTGGTAATAATAAACTGCCGAAGTCGGGATTCGAACCCATAACCTCCCAGTTCCAAGTACATACAACGCCTTTACAAGCGCGGCTACTTGGCTGCTCATACTTATATCAATGTTTAATTTTCATAATGTTTGGATTTTAACAATCATTTTGAAACTATACTTGTTTTTCCTTTAAGACTCCATTTGAACCCCCAAAGTACCAGTTCAATTTTAGATTTATTGAGTATTCAACGGAAACGATTGTTTACAACTTTTAAAAAAATTCTACATTAAAATTAAGCTGACGCCCTTTCGGATTATGTTCATATCCGACCACAGCATTACAGATTGCAGCTAATAGTTTAAAATGTGCAGGACAGGCGAAGTTTCTCTAATTCTTTTAAATAAATCAATTTAGACACTATTTTGCAAAAAAAAAAAAAAAACAATTCAAAAATATGTAAATAGTAAATAAACAAATTAAAAGTACATTGGCATCAAGATAGTGAAAAATCATATACATTCCTCTACCATAACATCTGATAGCTCAGAGCATTGGTCTAGAATGGTAGAGATCGTGGGTTCAATTCCCATCGGATATAATTGATTTTTTATATCAAGCAGTTGATGTCAAAGAATGTTGAATCAATACATTTGCATGAATTAAACAAAGAAAATCAATTCTTCACACAAAAGAGTTGTATACAAATATTTGTATGAAGTATATCCATTATTGAACAACAACAATATGGTTTAGTTTTTACACAAAATTAGTACAAACAAATAAATTGAATAGTTTATTTTAATGAATTGTTTCAAATAGAATCAATTGATAAATCAAAATTGTTCAGTCAAAGTTTTTCAATTTGACAATTAATCTACAATAAATAATAAATCGATACTGTACAACTGCAAATAAACGACATGAAATTTCCTTCATACAGAATATATGACGTTATTTACTTTATATACACATATAAATATCATATACTGTGATAATTGAATAAAATAAACTGATTAATAATTTTATTTGTTTAATTTATACATAATTAAATTAAACAATAAACTTATTATGTACTTATGATATGCTACGAAAACAATGAAAAGAAACGTTTACAATAAATTTTTGTTCTTACAAATAACATTGATAGAAAAAGAATATGAAAAGACATTCTACGTTAGGTTGTCGGTACAGGCATGTTCATTGATTGAAGCATTTTTTTTTGTTTGACAACGTTGTATTTATATTATACACTATAGATGTCACTTAAATCAACTCCCCAAATCAACCTCGAAATAATATAAGTATACATATATTATACATAATAATCTACTCAACTGATTGTTTCCCCAGGTTAATAATAATAATAATAATAATAATTAACCTGGAAAAGCAAACAGCTGGGTAGATATACATATATATATAGATATATAACGGCGCAACGGCTCAAACATCGCAACTTTTATTGGGGCAAATTTAGCTCAATAATCTGGTTTTATACAGCTTGTTTTTTAAAATACACCCAATCTGGAATACTGTATAGTGTATCTATCGCTATCTATATGTAATGTACTATGATATGGTTTACTTTGTCACACTTAAACAATCAGTATTGTATTAAAACATAAATAAATAATATATTTTATTTATCACTCTCTAACTATAATCATTTATATATAGTTGCGTCTTACTCGTGCATGTATACATCGTCGTTATTGTCCGTCGTCCGTCGTGTGAGTGTAACACCATATCATGTGCATAGACAGTGATAGATGCACTACACAATGTTGCTATTGGGTCTATTTTCATTTACGTAGTGTGTATATATATATATATATATAGGTGAACCTAAAGTTCTTTAGGGACAATGATTTACAATATACTATGGCTTAAATCAAAATGATTGAGCTAAATTTTCCCCAGTAAAACTTGCGCCGTTTGGGCGCTGTACGCTCTTTAAGTTCCAGGTTTTAAATCATTTTTTTGAAAAAAAATTAGAACGGGTAGCGCGATTTTGATAAAATTTGACAATTCAATCCCTTCAATTTGTATGCTGATGGAAACAATGTATTTTAGGTACGAAATTTAGATGAAATATGTTGTTTATTACAAAAAAGGTACTGTTTATAAAAGTCGATTACTATTACGGTTCACTCAAAATTTTGAATTTTAATCATTGGCAGCAGAAATTTCGCACAAAGAATAAATTACGAAAAAGTTATTTATATTATGTTCCAGGTATTTTTTATTCGTTTGGATTTGTTTGGATATTCTTGATTTAGGAAAATTCTGACAGCCAACGAAAAATGGAATGGAGCCGCATCATGAATTAGCCACATGTCTTTTCGGAGTCGAGGTATATCTTCTAGTAAGCACAGTTTTCATTTGACCGGAATGAAATTGGGTATGTAAAATGCTTTTGGTATTTGAAAGGTCAAGTACGTTAATGGGCAAAATCGAACAAGGGGGAAGGGAGATTTAGAGAAAGGGGGAAACACAAAATTTAGCATATCTCCCTTAATATTCGAAAAATCGAAAAATACATAAGAAGTAGAGTTGTAGAAAATTAGTTTTACTACAATTATGTTTCTTATCAGTTTTTCTCTTACTCTAATATTTACAGAAATATTGACGGTTTAAGATTGAAAATTAAAATCCTAAATATCTTTGTACACATTCGAGTTTTAGAAAAAACGATAAAGTAATGAGTTGTAGCAAACATGATTTTCTACAACTTTAGTTTTTATACATTTTTCGAATATTCTAATATTTAGAGAGAAATTATATATTTTGTATTTTCTTCTTTCTCTATGCCCCCCTTTCCCTTTTGATCTATGCCATTTATTAATAAAATTAGCCTTGAAAATACCAAAATCATGTCAAATACGAGATTTCATTTTGATCAGACTAAAATTGTGACAGCTGGAGAGTGATTTATGCAGCTCCTGCGTAACGAAGTTTTTTTTTTCCCATTGATTAATTAATTCTGTGATATTAATATTTTTAAAAACAACTGTAAATGTCTACATAAAATGTCCAAATAAATATTATTCATTTAAAATTTATGCAAAAAATTTTCATTGATTCAAATATATAATAGAGTATTTTTTGAAAATAACAAATTTCAAAACATTTATTTATATGAATTCAATGACAGTATAGGTAATAATAGAATCAAACAAAACCATTTATTTGTTAATTCATAAATTATTTTTATTTATGTTTTTTTTTTTTTTTTTGAAAATTTACTATTATAGTTTTAAATAAATAAATAATATTTCATTCATATAATTTTCTTTTATTAAAATGTACCTTATTGTTTGATTATTGTTAATTTATTATATCTATCTTGTATTGTTGATATATATGTGATGACTGACTTTATCTTTAAAATAATAAATTTTCAATGTTTACATGCTGTTTACATTTCATGTAGGTACATACAATACAACATAATTACTTTTAACCATGTGATTGTCATATATTTTTCACTCAAATATTGTTTGAGTTTCATCATCACTCACAATTATGTTTATTATTTTTAAATTTTCATATTTCAAAAGCTGTATGGCTATCACGTGAATTCGTTTCGAAAATTCATAATGTAATTAACGCGGTTATTGTACTCAATCTCAATTCTGGTTCCATGATTGATTATATCCCCTTGAAGAGGACTTATTTTCCCCGGGACTTATTTTACGAATACTCAAATATTATGAAATTCATAATTTAATCAAAACTGGAATACAATACCTAAAACCCTTACAGAAGAAATCAACAGAGTTGGGGCTGCTTTTGGTAATTTAACAAACAAAAAGTGATAATCTAATAAAAAACTTATTACCTTGTATTACTTGGCAAAATTTTACAAAACAGGACATAAAATCTTTAATAAGGTAAACCCGATGTCCCCATTCATTATGGATTTGACAGGTTACCAAAGGGTTTTAACCATTCAGTATGTTTTTTTCGAAAAAAATTTAGATTGCGGTCATTTTCGAGATCTACAAGTATTTTTGATAAACATTTGACGAAATTTTTTCGAAATTATCTTCGATAAACATTATCTTCGAAAATTCCATAAAACTTCTTCATTTGTTGTTGCTAGGATATATAAAGATTATTAAAATAATCAAAGAGACCTCTAGATTTTTTGAAATTAAATTTCAAATTTTGTCCCAATTCCTAGAACAATTATTTGTATTTTATAAATACGTATTTCGACTACAAGGTAGTTATCATCAGTATGAATTAGCTAATCGTAACTATCTCTGGGATATGGAGTCAGCAATATGTTGCTCGATGCTAATTAGGTGCGTGTCTCACAATAAAATTAAAATAAGTTTTCTCTTTTATATGATCTGACTGAGGTAGTACCTGAAGGATTATTTGAGTTGATTGATCAATTAAGGGATTAAGGGTGTGAAGAGCCCAACCCATTTATTGGCGGTATCCTTTACTGACCATGCGGTGTTATAATACGTTTATATAAAATACAAATAATTGTTCTAGGAGTTGAGGCAAAATTTGAAATTTAAATTTCTAGATATAATGACTGAATTTTAAATTATAATTTTTAAAATAAATGAGAAAGAAAATTTATAGTTTTAAATAATAGATTACATGTAATATATTCGTTTACTTGCTGCTGTTTTTAGAATATATTTATTACCAATTTGATCAAGTTGACTTTCTAATTTAGTTTTTCCAGTCTGAATAGTAATTGAGCTATTAAAAAATATATATGTATTATAATAATAAGAATAATGCAAAACAAATGTAACTGTCACAACAATAAATTAATCAGAAAACACATAAAAACACTTTAATTTATATTCAATAGTTTATAATGTTAAAATAGTATCTAAATATTGTCAACAACTCCTACTACATAATATATTTTAATGTACAATGAAAAACAAATCTGCCTCTGTAATATTGCACGTTATAATGGGCTATAATGTTTAATTCGTTCCGCAACGACCCATTCATTGAAAAACAAAAGTACGGCTGACACATGGTCCCTTAAGTAACAACAAGAAAATTATCTACTGTCATTCGAGCACAAAATCTTGCGGACCGGATAATATCCGGACCAATCAAATAGACAACAAAATGGAGGGCGAGAATGAACCGTGGGCTGTACGATTTACACCAAGAACTGAATATCAACTGAATGAAGATGATATGGACATGTTTTAGGCATGGACGACAATGAGTAGTAAAGAAGTTCCCCACAACAAAAGTGTTTGTAAACAGAGCACGGGTTCATCCGAACTGAAAGTTGCTAACAGTATTGCCAGAAGGTTACATTTCTTACATTTTACGTAACTTTTCATCTACCCATGTAACTTGTATATAAAAAAAAATTTTAGATACTTTTGTGTAAATTTTTGAAAAATTTCTTTTTCTCGTTATAATATGTTTGCCATAATTTCGGTATTCACAAATCTTCGATTAAAAACTCACGCTTTTATAAAATTTAAAAATTTTATATAAAATAAATAAATGAAAATGGATTGAAAAATAAATGTGTGGGTACTTACTATTTGTATATTAATTATTTCATTTTTATTAAATACTAGCTGTTTCCCGGTTATATATATGTATATATATATATATATATATATATATATATATATATATATATATATATATATATGAATAAGGCATAATATATATATAAATATATATATATACATATCCATTTATTTCTTTATTTATATTTATTTAAAATACGATACGATTAACGGTTTTCAAGATATCCGATCCATAATGCTAAAATTCCAAACTGTACCCCTTAAAAAAATCGCTAAAATTGGAGGAAAATTTTTTGTCCCCGATTTTGATAAAAACTTCGTTTTAAGCTAATTTGGACCTAGCGAAAACGATGGCGTTGGTTAAAGTACGATACGATTGACGGTTTTCAAGGTATCCGACCCATAGTGCTAAAATTCCAAACTGTACCCCTTAAAAAAATCGCTAAAATTGGAGGAAAAATTTTATGTCCCCGATTTTGATAAAAAGTTGTTTTTAAGCTAATTTGGACCTAGCGAAAACGATGGCGTTGGTTAAAGTACGATACGATTAACGGTTTTCAAGGTATCAGACCCATAGTGCTAATATTCCAAACTGTATGGATTGAGAAGGCAAAATTTTGAAATGTGTTGGTCGGACGTTAAAATGAACCTGATTTTCGTACTGTTTGGATCGAAATTAGCCTAGAAATAATTATTATTAAAATCGAGAACAAAAATTTTCTTCACTTTTTTCACATTTTTTCCAAGGGGTATTTTAATATAAATTTTTCACATTTTACTGGCCAAATATTGAGAAATATAATACGACATTGCTTTATTAATCTAGGATACAAAATATACCACGTTTCTTTTAGCACTTACGTACAAAATACAGAATGCAAGCGCACTTACATTAGAATAATTATATCTTTAACAAAACAGAGGGCATACTGTCACACTGTGTACAGGCTGACTAGACATTAATATAGACAGGCTTATCGTCATGACTAGACATTAATATACGATATTTGCAACAATCTTTAACAAAACAGAGGGCATTCACTCAAACTGTGTACAGGCTGTTATCGTCATGCCTAGACATTAATATACGAAATTTGCAACAATGTTTAAATGAGTTGAGACCTTAGTAAATTTATTTGTAGATTAAAAGAGACAGAGAAAACAGACACGACTCTTATTCTCTTTACAAATAAATGTATGTTTGTCTCCCAGTCCCAACTCATTTAAATACACTTGCAAATTTCGTATCCCAATGGCTAGTCTTAGCAATTACAGCCTGTATATACGATTATAATGGGAGTAAGTAAGTGTAATCACATTTGTATATAACTTTCAACAATTTATATTATAAAAAAAAACGAAATCAATTTGTTTTGTAATATACACGTACTGCATGCAGGTATATTAACAATAATTAATTATGAAAACAAAATTATATGCGATTTCTTTGGAATATCGGTCGGTTGTATCAATCTGCGGCGAACATATTGAAACTAAATTATCTAATTTTAAACAAAATAAAAGTAATTCAGAAAGTATATTTTTATTTCTTTGTGCGGCCTGCAATATGTAACTTTTAATACAGAGGTTATGCAAGTTTCCATCCTATTTTTATTTTTTACCATTGATCTGGTTGTGTATGTATGTGTGTGTGTGTGTGTGTGTGTGTGTGTGCGTGTGCGTGTGTATGTGTGTGTGTGTGTGTGAGTGTTGATTACAGATTCAAATCAATTTTTCGTCAGTTGTAAAATTTGTATAAACATTTAAATGAACATTCTTAATATTTGAAAATATATTGAAAAAAAAGTGTGAGTGTGTGTGAGTCTTATGTCGCGCGTAAGAAGTTATACTTCTTTTTTTATAATTTATTAAAATAATATTAAATAATGTCAAAACTAGTATTAAGACACAAAAGTTAAATAAAATGATACAGTAGTGAAAAACTACAATCGAAAAATTATATATTGTATCTAAAACTAATGATTCTACATTTTATCATGGTAGAGCAGATCCAGCGTCACTTCTTCCGTCAAAATAAGAGTATCAAACACTAGAGCTGAATTAATTTGTTTTGACTATTATATGCGCGTAAGGGGAACTTATTTAAAAGTAGAAGGGCAACTTATTTAAACCATATTTTAATCATATATTTAATACTTAGTATTAAATATATGTTTCCTCCCCGTCATTTTGAAAATAGACTGATCCACTCAAACTGTGACGATATTCCAGGCTTCTTTACAAATTAATATACTTCTAGCATTAAATACATTAAAATCAGAGTTAGTTGATAATTAATAATTTGTAGATTTCATATTTTCTGATAGTATCTACCATAATCCCGTTCCGGGCCCCGGGCTTGTGGGGAGCAACCCGGGCCTTTTCGGCCCAGTCCAGCCCTGTGCTATCCTACTTTTTTTGTGGCATTATATACGATATCTACATCACTCATGCATTGGAAATCCGAATCATTTGAGACGCCAATTCAAAGCATTTTAAATTTTCCATTTTTTACATAAATATTTCATCCTAGCAAGAATAATCTGCAAACCGGAAAATTCACACCCGGATAATCGTGAGTACAGGAAAGAGTACAGGAGAGTACATGTTCAATTTTCCGTAGTGAGTTCAGCCCTTCCCGAATCGACATTATCGCTACTTTTCTATCATGCATAGGCAAAATATTTCTGGGCAATAGAAAATATATTTAATTTGGTGTTACGCTTAAAGTTAACTACTACCTTATAATAATTATACAGTTAATTAATCCTATTGTTAAATTTATGATTTTCTGAATCAATTAATCTTTGTAAACATCAAAAGTTGAATCAAATCTATTATTTTCTTTAAGTTACATCTATAATCCATTATTTTTCTCATTAATTATAGTTAATTAACTTTTGTTCCATTAATTTTTATGAGTAAAAATTGTTCGGGATAAATAATTTTATTGGATAAAAAAATTATATACTGATTTTTTAAATATAAAGAAGTGATTTATTTCAATTCAATTATTAAACGATTATTTTATAATAATTGGTTTTATTTTTTTAAATAATTGCAATAAATTATTCGATTACGTATTAGTTTGATAATTATTAACTTATAAATTCAAAAATTACTCAATTTACTTTATATAGTCACTCCATAGGCTGTGACATCGAATGTTTTTGGACTGAAACGCATCCCTTAATGATCTGTAAATAAAAGCGTAACTATAGCGAGCAAGGTTCAAAGGTTATGCCTATAACATCCACCGTATAGAAATTCATTTTGTAGAAGAAAATCTTTAGTACAGATTTTTCGATTTGCTTTTTTGAAGTTCTTATATTTATCTCAAAAACTAAAAGAAATAAAGAAATGGTATTTTATGTACAAATGGCGTCTAAAGTCGAGCTATCATTTCAAAATTTCATAATTAATGTGTGCCTAATTTATTAGGATTTGGGGAAAAAATTTTTGTATAAAAATTGTTAGTATAGTTATAATGAAAAACTTTTACCCGAAGTATTTTCTCGAAAACCGAATACATAAAGCACAAATCAATTATAAAATTTTGAAATAATAGCTCGACTTTTGATGCCATTTGTACACAGATATTTGAGAATAATTAAGCATTCGTTAAGCGTATTAATATGACGACTCCTCTTTTACCCAATAATAATAATAATGAATCAATTACAGTAAAAACTCTTTAAAAAATCCGGTTTCTTAAAAAAGAGTTATTATGTTATAAGGGACGGCGTAAGTAATCGAATGCTGACTTTCAAAATATAATTGAACAACTTTATTATTGAACTTTGGTTCTTTGTTCTGTGCTGAGTTTTTCCATCATAAATTTCCCAAGTTTTTCAAAGTTAATTTTGAGAAAGAAAAAAAAAATTTATTCACTGATTAAATCATAACGTTACTTGTGGCGCCTATACAAAACAAATCATTGAATAAACATTTTACAAATATTTATCTGTAAAATAAATTACTAAATCCTCAATCAAATCAAATATATTCATATTTAAAAGATCATTTTAATGTTCGTTTCAAGTTTTTTTTTTCCATTTTTACATATTATATACATATATATTTTTATTTCCACAGCCTTGACTATACAAATAAGCTTTCGCCATTCTGTTTTGTATATTTACTTTTTGTAGAAAAAACTCTGTAACACACACACACATGATGGATCTTAAAAATATTCTCATCGTCAGTATAGTAAATATGTTTGAAACAAAAGTTGTTACTATTGTATTTTTATAACATCCATTTGGTTTTCAATAATTTAAAATATATATAAGGTGGCGCATAACTAACATTATGATTTAATTAGTAAATAAATTTTTTGTTTACGTATTTTTTAAAATTTTTTTTTCAGATTTAACTTTGAAAAACTTGGGAAATTTATGATGGAAAGACTCAGCACAGAACAAAGAACCAAAGTTGTTCAATTTTGTTTTGAAAGTCAGCATTCGATTATTCAGACACAAAGATCATATCGAAATTTCTTTCATGTGGCAACAATTTACCGATTGGTTCAGCGTTTTCGGCAACATGGGGCTGCCTGTGATTTTCCGCGTGCTGGAAGACCTCGTGCAGTTTGAAATGATGTGAACATTGCTCGGGTACAAGCAAGTGTTGAGGAAAACCCCGAAACTTCCATCAGGCGACGTTCTCAGCAGTTGGTGATGTCCAGTCGGTCTTTGCAAAGAATTTTACATACGTTACACCTTTTCCCATATAAGATTCAATTGGTTCACGAGTTAAAACCAAACGATGCACAAATACGCATTCATTAAATAAATCATAACGTTACCTATGTGCCACCGTTTATTAATTAAATATTGATATAAAAAAATTAATTCATCTATCTGATATCGAATCCTGGACCTTTGGATATCTAGCCCAGTGTGACACCGTTACACCATGGATGATACTGATGAATGAATCAATTTTCTCATATCATTGACAGTATTATTTTTTTTCTAGTCAATATTTACGGATTATTCCACATATTATTATTCTTGTATACTTAGACGTCACAATACAATACAAATGTTATTTTCCAGGGTACGTAAGACATAGTATGAACAGTGCTTTTAATTCTCGAAATATAATATCACTGTAGACACCCTCATAGACCAATGAAACTATAAATAGTATTTTTAACATCAGATGCCGTTCGAAAATAAAATCCAGTGCAAAATCTACATCGATTTTGGACGGTACATTATCGCAAATACGTATAACGTTTTAGTCTGTAAATATTAGATTATCAAATAATAATTAACGAGAACTGATAATTAATGAGAGTTTTTACTGGTTGAGGTGAAACTGTCACCAAATTAGCAACGAATAACATATCCTGAGACAATATAAGAGTAATTTTAAATTACGACTAGCTAATTTATACTGATGATGACTACTTTGTAGTCGAAATACGTATTTATAATACAAAAACTGATCTAGTTATTGGGGCGAATTTGAAATTTTATTGTTTTAGTCTGTGTTTAATGGACATAAAAATTGCGTAATTTAATAACCTTTTTAATATGTATATACAAATTATTTCAATTGGCTGGCATTGATGTGTATGCAAAAGTTAATATGAGCCATAGTGTATTTGACATCGCATACATCATATTCATATTTGTTTGCTTTGTAACTTCAAGACGTATCAGATATCAAACAAGTTTTGCAGATAAAAACATTTATTTGACTACGTCACAATCACTTAAATAAATGTTAAAGATTTCGACCTTAAACAACAAAGAATTTCAAATTTTTATCCTTTTAGTTATTCATACATAACTTATTATATTTATGACTTAAAAATGATTATCAATGTTTCCAACATATGGAATAAGAAATCACATCAGAAACGTAAATATTCTCCCATAAATAATAAATATAAAAAACAGGAGAAATGTTCTAATATCTACATGAACTTCCTTTTATAGCTATTTAATATTTTTCATGGCAAGTTTATTTTGTAAATATCTGGACAATTTACCAAGAACAATACGGAATAGCTTTATATACCTTGCAATTTCGTCCTCCACGTAAATACCAGTACTTTTTCGGAGAAAATGCGAGAACTTTTCCTTGTTTTTTATATTTATATTTTTGGTGGAATATCACTAATAATTTTTGCTTAGTTTGGTTTTTCCTTCAAAATTAAAGAACAATAATGAGAATTTTATTATTAAAATTTTTTGTTTTATAAGTAAAAATTTAAGGTTTTCAGGTTTCTTTCCTGTATTTTCCTATATTAACAATTTTTTTGTTGAATTTTTCGTTTCATTCACAGACAGAAACTTTACAATGGACGGGGTGAGGCACCTTCATGGAAATTTTGTATGTGTTTTATTTGAAAGTAAATGTAAAAATATAGAGTAGATTTAAATATATTAATATCCATATTAATTCAAAATTTAAATAATAACAAATTAAAAATCGTTTTCAAGTAGTCCAATGACCTTGAGAGTGACACAATAACAACTGTCCAACAACGTTGCTGCCGTACATATATTTAATACATATAAGCATACTATTGATATCATATATGTAGTATACTATGTGATGTTGTGACGTCACAAATTTTCGCTTAATTTTTTGTTTTAATGCATTATTTTAGCGTATAGAATTGTTTAAAATTGATAATTTACAAATAAGCAAGTGAAAATAACAACTAATAGAGTTAATTACCTGGTAAGAGCGATATATTCCCGCCTAGCAAAAGGATACACGGTGTGACTTTGCTCATTCACGAAATTTACCTCAGTTTTTATTTCTAGAACCCACATAAAAAATTTCAGGTTATCTCTTTTCATTTTAGATTTATCGTTTGCAGTTGATGGATTAAAATTCATTGTTTATAAAAAGTTAAATATTTATTCTTTTCACAACGAGAGCGTAAATTTGAATCAAAGGAAAAATACAATTGATTTTCCCACGTGCTTACCGTTTCATTTTAAATAATATTTGGTACAATTTTAAGGGTTGCCACCTCTCCAGATTTTATCGGGGGACTCCCGATAAATCGTACAGTTTCTCCCGACTCCCAATTTCAAAGGTAAATCTCTCGACTTCAGTGGAAACAAATTTTGCTAACCAAAATTAATATATTTTGCAAAAACAATTCTAAATATGAATCTAAATCCAAAAGAATAATAATTATAATATTGTTATTAATATTAATTTGGACCCCTGGACCTCAGTATATGGCGCCCAGCCTTGATTAGCTTGTCAATTACTAACTTATTATTCCAACATATTATTATTGTGTATACTTAAACTTTCATATTGATATTAATTAAATAATTCAATGACTTGTTAGTCTATATTATATGCTTGTTCTTTCATACTTGTGTCTTCGTAGTTCATAAATCATAATCGTACTGCAGATTGATATTGGTATAGTATTGTGACGAAAGTATACAAGAGAATAATATGTTGGTATAATATTGTTTAGACAAAGTAAGTATTGGTCATTTAGATTTAATATGTCTAGATAATATATAATTTATTGTGGAATGTTAAAACTGGAGTATTTATTTATTTAAACTTTAGCCTATATTCAGAGGCAGATTAAGGCAATTTGCCACCCTAGACAGCTACAAAATTGACGTTTCCTTTAAGAGACATTTTCATGTTGACGCTCGACGCTGGCATCGGACATCGGTATGGGCCACGTGGTTAGTCACTAGACCAGTTTTGACGCCATCGTCGAAAACGTTTGAAGTTGAATGATACAAACTTCTTCGCTTGAAACCAACCGTTATTAATTAGAACTAATAACATAGAAAATGGAATTATACCAACTTTTTCGCTTGACGCCAATCGTTATTAATTAGAATTGATTTATTGTAAATTTGCGATTTTCGTCCCATATATTGATAGTACTTGGTTGTCATTTTATAGTTATACTATATAATCTTTTTTCGATATATTGACACAAAACAAGATAATATTATAACAAAATAAATGCCATTTTAATTGATTCGAGAGTGTATCAGGATTATACGCTTTCAAATGAAAAACTATATTTTTGATCACCCAAGTAGCGGTATATTTAGTGTACACGATCAGCATTTGTCCCACTAGGCAGCTACCTACCTTGCCTTCCCGGTAAATCCAGCACTGCCCAGTTTACTAAATAATATATATTATATCGACCTTCCGATCTCTAGACAAGATCGACATAATATATATTGATATCCCGACTTTTCATAACTTTGAGGTGGCAACCCTATACAATTTGTATACCTATAATACCTTTAAAACTTTAGTTTTCCATTTTAGTAGAACAAACACATGTTTATTACGTGCTAGAGTACATACTGTGAATAATATAAATTATAAACACTACTCTGTGTGTATGAAATACTTCTCTCGTATATTCTGTGATCAATTTAAATAGTGAAAGTATTAATTTGTTTGTATGTTTTTTGCATTAAAAAACTTTTGCAAAAATTACTAATTTAATATTTTTTTTAAAAAAAGAAAGAAAATACAAAAATTATGTAAATTTTGACTTCAGTCGATTTTTCAACTGTTTAAGGCTAAAACTTTGTTTATAAAGTTCGTGTGATAGTCCGGGAGACCAAAGATAATCAAGTGAAGAACGAGGAAAAATTTTCTTCCTACAAATTCAATGGAATGGACTCCGAGTCTCTCATCCTCAATGTTCAACGACTTCCAGAAAATTTCGGTACCGTTTTCCAAATTTTTATAATTTTAAAAGTTGGGCGTCTTGTCAAAACGAAGCTACTTACAAAGTATGATGCCACAAAAATTAGTGCTGTGTTAATGAGGGCCAAATTTGAATCACTCCCAATGAAATAGTTAGGAATGGATAAGTCCCTTTCGGTATCAAAATGGACATTTGTTTTAAGTGTGTCAAATCCGAGACAGCTACTACAACTTAACCGCACTGAGAAACGAGGCATGACAGGGCTTTCCATATCTGAGAACTTGCCGAGTAAAATATTTAGTAGCGAAAGCCTTGTAATGGCTTGATTCTTAGCTGGGGTAGATTAGGTTGTAGCGACTTTCCATGATTTGACATACTTGATTTTTCGGTATGATAAATGTATATTGTGATGCCGATAATGACTGACGATCTCTCTACTATTCTTTAAATCATTTAAAGTGATTAAAATGTAGCCTCCATTTACAAATCACTAATTTTTGTGGCAAATATGCGAGAATGGTGGACCCCTTTCTTTTTAGATTTTTGTTTGGTGAGATATATCTGTCCACCCCACATTTTGTCTAACATAAGTACATATGAAATATTTAATTAATAATTACCAATGTTTCTGGATTCGAAATTTCTGATTTTCAGATTTTTCTAGGTGATATTAGCCTAAGACCTTCATTCCAACTAAAAATCAACTTTCTAAGACAACTGAAAGTACCTTAGAGGTTTTGATGATCACTAAGTCAATAACCAAAACCTCGGTATTTGGAAACTACAAAACCGGTAATGTTAAAATTTGGTTCTTGAGATACAGAGTCCTAAAAACCGTTGCTAATCCTTCCTGTAAAACATAAGAACAGTGTGTGCCTGGCTTTCATTTATTTACACATATTGGCAATTGTGTACAGCGAGATGCTTATACTTGGCCCGACACACTATCGTGCAATGTGATTTTTTACAAAAAATAAAACAATAATTTCTAGTACTCTCAGAAATCATTGTTTAAAAAAATAATAATAATAAATCAAATAATATAATAAATCACAGAGTGGTGAGACCCGTTAGAATTTGATATTATTTACAAATTTTAATTAATTAAATAAAATTAAGTAACACATGTGGCTGCTAATTATTTAAACATGTGAAACTTAAATTTGATAACAATTATATATTTCTTATCAATAAATCAAATTTTATTGTTTATATAGCTACAATAGTTACTACTAACACCAATTTGAAATAAGAACCCGGACAACGAACGCTTGGTACCGCTACAACTCCAATTACAATAAATTTGTATTAAATATTAAGATTAATTTTTTTTTTTTACGACTTAAAGATTAAAAAAAATAAATTTTATATAATCCAACATAAGACCTAATAAAAATATACTCCATTATTGGTGTGGTCAAAAAAACTAAATAAAAATAATAAATTTAGGAATTACATACTGAAAAAGTTTGATGTTAATAAGTATATTTAAGTACTATTTAAGCACATATGAGTAAAATAAATATGTATACTAAAATTAAGAAGGATTTATTATAAAAGGAGACGACATGACAGTATGGTGCGTACAAATATTAATAAATATGATTAATTTATTTATCTTTTAAAATTTTGAACATGTACTTTAAAATAATAATTATATTGTTATATTAGCAGAATGACACATCTATAGTTAGTTAGTCTCTCTAAAAAAAGAAAATAAGCCGAGTTTAATGTATATCAAATTTTTATTCATCGACTTCAAAACCAGGTGGGAGAGGATTCTAAATTCGATCGTGCACTTCTGCACATTGAATTTTCCTAAATTATTTTTATTAAGATTTTCGATTATATGATAATTTTGAGAGATGCATTGGACCAAAAGGTGTTTGTCTGAGTTCAAATTAAAGCTAAATAAATATACTTATTATACTGTAAATATAATATCAGTTTTTTTGATTAATTTTTGATAGATTTTGAGACCGAAACAAAAACTTTTCACTTTTTGGAAAACATACTTAATTTTTTAAGAACTGTACCTCGGAAACTGCTAAACCGACAGAATTCGTTTAGAATTCGTATTATAGTAAATTTAATCTAGTTTAAAATACATAAGTATATTTTTTTCTCGCAGATGCATACGTTCGGAAATACTGAGGGAAACTGCAACTGAGGCTGCTACAAAGATCCAAACAACATATTGAAAAATCAGAACTACTAGTCCTTTTTCAAGGTTGGGCCCTTATTTATGTTTGTATTTACTGAACTAGTTTCCATGAATTTTACAATATTGTAAAATTGTTAATGATTTTACTTATCATTAAATAATGAAGAACAAAAAAAATTTATAAATTAAAAATCCGAAAAAAAAATTATAAATCCGATTCAGGAAAAGATAATTATTTTCTGTTTCCAGTATTTCCGTGAAAGTTTTATTATTTGAATAACTGTGAAAATATTCCAATTTGCACACAGTCAAAACAACAATGACGCAAATATGTAATTGAGTGCTAACAGGAAATTTGTACACAAGAAAGAATAATTTAGTGATCAAAGGTAAAATTAATTGTGTCGAGCGTTAAAAAGAGATTTTGAATAATTCTAATCTTTGCATATACGTTGCACGTTGAAATTTAAATTTGGCGTTTTATAAATTGAGGCAATTTTACTTCATTTTTAAACTGATGACACTGGATATATTACAGATTACTATATTATCAATGCCTAGATAATTATTTCAATAATATGATTCAACAATTCTATTCGATCAAATGTTTATTGGTATCTCAATATCTTTTAATTAACATAATAACAGAAATTAGTTGAAAAATTACTGACATAAACATTAATAAGAAATGTAACAACTAACTGAGTTAATTGTTTAAATACCCTATATATGAATTTTTGATCACAAATATATAAAAAACACTTTTCTTTTATATACTACGTTACTCTATGTGTACACACCCGTTCAAAAAAAATTGAACCAGTTGAAACATTCTAAGTGTTACTTTATGTAATATTATACATTTTCAGTAATATATACACTTTGAATGTGACTTACTATTTCAAATATATTGAATTTGAGTGTACTATGTACATACGATGTCAAAAGTCGCGCTATCATTTCAAAATTTTATAGTTGATATGTGCTTATTTATATATAAAATGTTTCGAATAAAAGTTGTTGGTATATTTATAATGAACAACTTTTATTCGAAGCATTTTTTCGAAAACCGAATAAATAAGGCACAAATTAATTTTAAAATTTTCAAATGATAGTGTTTGAAGCCGTATGTAGGGGAACCCGTGACAGAACGGGGTACGAAGTTGAAAATATGGCTTTAAAATATAAAGGGTTGATTAAAAGAGCTGCAAATTTATGTACCCCATTTAACTACACCAAACTAAAGACAATTAAACGTACTTCATGCATGTACTAACTGTAGTGGTAATGTAAACAAATTGTATGTATACCTTATCTTGGTTACAAGATCATCATAAGTTACAATACAGGAGCAAAAAATCACAAAACTAAAACTTTACGCACCAACGACCAAGAAAACTAGACTAACATGAATGTCGTAGTTGAACAACCACGAGTTGGTCTAGTTCTACGTATTGCCGCTCGCTAGTAGCACTCCTTTGACACCGAAAATCGTAAAAAACCTCATTCCGTCCCGGTACCGCGTTGTGCCCTGGGGTCCCCTACATGTGTATATTCATACATGTTTGTATCTATAATAACTATATGGATTTAAGTGCACATAATTACAGTTGTATCTACAAATAATTACAATTTGAGATCAAATTGTGGCAAAACTATTGAGTTTATTAAAAAAGTTGTTTTTAAAAGCGGAAAGGTGATGTCAAACTTAGTTTAGTGAAATATTAATTATGTAGCTATAGTGGATTAGATTGTTATGATCTTCAAGGGGCCTAGCAACTCAAATCGCTAGATTGCCGAACTTAGTTTTATGTTTATCCGGATTAAATTTTAAATTAATCAATGTACGTTGTTAGGGTAGTAAAAATTCACGAGCGTGATGAGCCGGTTTCTGAGAATTACTCAATCTTTATTTGGTTCACCACTTTCTAATCAATATATTTGTTTTCTATTATTTTTACTTTTTCTACATCGGAAGGAAATTACATACCACTTTTAAATCGACCTTTTAAACAAATAATGTTAACTGACGTGTGGGTGTATACACGTACGGTGAGCCAATGCTTAGGAAAGCAACAAAGGATAATTCAGAATATCATTAAGACGAAAGTAAATATGTATGTCTTTTTTTTCCATATTGAGATGGATACATCCGGTTTATCGTTATATCCGAACAATACCATTCAATTAAATATACAAAACTATATCGTTATTCCCGAAATATCATTATATGGGGAATCATTCTATATGCAAATTCTACTGTATTTACTTAAAAATTTTTGGATATTTTCAGAAAACTATCCATCCATTGGAAAATATACCAAGAGTGCCTTTTCCGTATCCTTTTCTGACCATGCTATGTTGTTATTGTCAATAAGGTGAGGGTGTTGATCGAAACTAACCTTGATATTCATGTATTAAAATTTTGAAAATAGTTTAATTTTATTAAATCAGAATTTGGAATTGGGCCATTGTCTAAATTCATTATCTGTTTTCTTAATTTGTGTATGTAGATACTTTCGTATGCATCTAATTATGTAGGGTTTTGTACCGATTTCAATAGTTTTATATTCGATTTGTCAATTTTGTGGTTGTTCTCAATAACGTGCGCAGCTATACACGATTTTTCGGTTCTCCCAAATTTCACATGAGCCCATTTCAAAAAATCTAGAGTTCTCATAGAGTTCTTATATCCAAAAAACCATGTTTTCGAAACTGACAACAATTAGTATTTACAAAAAAAAATTGTTTTCCTTTTTCGCAAACGTTTTAATTTATTATTTTAAATGGTAATTGAATATTTTTATACGTTGTTGTATTATTATTTTGAGTACACCCATATTAAAAGTCTTCAAAATATTTACCTAATATTAAAATATAAATCATTTTCAGTATGCTTATATTTAAAGTATACAATTTATTGTTTTTAAAGTAGTCTAAAATTTATGCTGATATTAAATTATTTATATGACACCAAATAAAATATGTTAAATAAATTAAATCCGACCGAATTCACACCTATTTATTTAAATAATACTCATCAGTAATGAAAATATTGCTTGCAAAACTGTATAAATATATTTAAATATGAAAAAAAGAAAGCTGATATATTGACATAGGTTAGTGTTAACAATAGAACTTACCGTTTATTTAACGTGTACCCTATTCTGATGAACAATGAATTCAAACAAAAAGCACTAGTTAAAAATGTTTTACTAACAACACATTTAAAATAGAAAAGTCATTCAACAATAGAAAGTTAATGCAAAAGAACTATATCGAAACGTTACTCGCACGATTTCATACACTTTTTTAAAAAAAATCCGAACGCGAGAAATAACAAAAATAACGAACTGTTCAAAATTGTGTATTGTCTATCGTCTATATATTACAACAATGTATGGTAAAAGTTGGCAGACTGGTTTTGTACAGATTGTTAAAAAAAAAAAATTTTTTTATTTTTTCAAATCACTGTTCACACATACAAAGTGAATATTATACTAAACAATATTTAACCACATGTTATAGGTATGTGCAAAGGTAATGTTTTAAACTCAGTATTAAAACGACAAAGTAAGTAACAAATAACACAAAAACTTCAGGTGGGGTTTACTGATTCTTCTGGTGAGGTATACGACTCTACAAACGACAGCGAGGTCTTAATGCCACCACCAAAGATTTTAATCAACAGTACTACAACCAACAATCAGTTGTATATATATACATTAATTATCAATGTCATTTATTGACCGAAATCTTATCATGCCCAACTACGGCGTCATAATTACATTTTTAATTTTTTTTTTCACTTTTTATTTTTCGAACTTCCTTCTTTTGTTGTATATAATATTATTATAGAATCATAAATTAGTTTTCTAGTATCAAAATATAAAGATGACGTTATTTATGTGTATGTTTGTTTGCATGGCAAGGAAAATTTAAGTTTCATGTTCATAAATTTTTATTTTGTTTAAATTTACATTTTTTGGAGTAAACATAATGAACAAATAATTACATAAAATTTTTAATTAAATATCTTAATTGTATTCATGTGTTTACATTTATAGGTTGCAAATTTTATTACAACTCTTTATCAACAAAATTGTTTTTTGGATTTATTCAGTAATTTTTTAGTTATTGTTATTGAAGCACGACTAACTTTTATGTTGTTATTCTACTAACTTTTATGTTGCCCATGAATAGTTTTTAAATTATGCAACTTGTAAAACATATTTGTATTATACTGTGTTATAACCAGTATACAATAGATATCAAGGGACCGGGATCTTTTTTTCGCAAATGGAAGTTTTTCACTTATAGAGGTGCAGGAGTGGTTTTTCTCACTTACAGAGTTATACAATACAGGATACCGAGATAGATATGTAAATATATACAGTTTTTATTTGAATTTGTTGTTCACGAAATTAAGAAAGCATCATATATAACAGATAATAAATAAATACGCCCGACTCTCGCTTATAGAGGCATAGGGCAAGTCCAGGCGTGAAAAACGACTCTCTCATATAAAGGTTTCTGTTTCTCACTTGTAGAGATTTTCGAGAGTTAAATTGGCGGGATCTGACAATTACTCTTACTTGTAGAGTTTTCTCGCTTTTTCAGTACTCACTTACCCAAGTTTGACTGTAAATTATTTGCTCGGTCTAAACATGTATTGAGAGAGATATATCCTAAAGTGGAAATACTCATTAAAAGACTGCATTTGAAATTGTTTGGAAATGTAAAATTGTTTTCTGGAAATTTTTATATTTAAAGATCGAATTTTTGTGACATTTGAAACCTATTTAGTAATATCTTTATATTTTTTTTCTGAATTTTCACAATTTTAAAAACTTTCCATCCAAAATATAAGGTATTTTAGAATGTTTATTCGCACTTATATCACCTTTCATTTCATCGTTCAAGTTTTATAATTTTTCGGTCATGTTTTCAGTTAAGATACTTCATAATTGATTCCCACTTGAATTACAATATTACAAACATAAGAAAAGGCTTGGATACAGTCTCGCGTGTCGGATACTCAGCATTCACAATACAAGCTTAATGGCAGTGCCTGACTAATGACTAATGACTAATGGAATTGCGCGACAATATATCTCGTTTAGAATTAATGAAATTATTTAAACCATTTAATCATTTTAAAATATCTAAATGCTTCAATGCTTCTATTTTAAATGTAGAATGGAAATTATTTTCCAAAATATATTAAAAATATAAAATTATTTTGAATCAAAACGAGGTCTGAACAGGGATGAGTATTTAAAATGGAAAAAAAATGGTTTTGATTAAAAATAGCAAGGTTTTAAAAATGCAAGGGGATTAAAAATGCAATTTTGAAATGTTGATAGTCTTCATGATTAATAGTCTAAAATGCATTATGCAACATTACAAAAATTCGAACCATTTTCAAGTCGAATAGAAAGTCAATTCAGTTTTGTCGAAATAAATAATCGAAATAATAAATAAAAATTTTGATTATTAAAAGTTTAAACAGGAAATTTTAAATTACGAAATATCTCGTCCAATTGAATACCCTTTACGCCATACAATTTTGCTTACTGGCACAAATCATTGTCTTTTCCATGTTCAATTTTTATGTGATAAAATACACCTAGTTTATTTAATATTCCGAGTGAATAATATGTTTAATTTTTATTCAAGTAAAATTTAAAAAGACAATTAATTACCTTGAAAAGTTCGTAAATAAATAATAAATCTTCCACAAAAACTACATTTCATCTGAAATATATACATTCATCTATTTCAATTTTCTCAATTTTACGCAAATGTGATAATTTTATACCACAATTTGTCATCAATGTTAATTGTAATTAAGTAAACCGAATTTTAATAATTTTGCATAAATCTTAAATAAACAGCCCTGTTAATTACATTTCAAATTTTGCCCCAATTCCTAGAACATTTGTTTGTAATTTATAAATACGCATTTCGACTACAATGTAGTCATCATCAGTATGAATTAGCTAATCGTAACTATCTCTGGGGTATGGATTCAGAGATATGTTGCTTGTTGCTAATTTGGTGCGTGTCTCACAATGATGTTCAAAAAGTTCTGTCTTTTATACAATTTGACTGAGGGTATGATCTGACCTGAGGATTATTTGAGTTGACTGACTAACGGATTACGTGTGTGAAGAGCCCCACCTATTTATTGACGGTATCCTTTTGTGACTATGCGGCGTTGTTTTTGATACCCTCACTAAAGTGAGGGTATCGAAGCTACCCTTGATATTCAGGTATTAGATTTTTTTGAAAATGGTTTAATTTTATTAAATCAGAATTTGGAATTGCGCCATTGTCTAAATTCTTTATCTCTTTTCTCAATTTGTATATGTAGATACTTTCGTATGCATCTAATTCTACGGGGTTTTGTACCGATTTCAGTAGTCGACGCGATGTCAACAAAATTGGCCGAATTTTTGATAAATTATTTAAAACATATGTAACTTCGTTTAAAATTTCAAAATTATGAACGATTTGTACGATTTGTACGATTCAACTCAACTCAAAAATTTGTACGATTAACATTACAGGTATATATAAAAGAAGTAATTTCCCCACACTTTTAATTTTATTTCAAAACCGCGGAGCTAAAAACTAGGATAATAACAAAAATTATTGTCCGTTTAATTATTGTAATAGATTAACGAAAAAATTGACATTTTTATATAATCCAAGCGAACGAAAATATACGAGGTACATTCAGAGATGACTATGCGCACCCAGCGAATAGTCATCTCTTTTTTCCAATACAAGTTATTCATGTGCCAAAAAGAAACAGATAATATGTTGTCAAAAATTGTGACATAACGTGTCAGCATATCGACTATGATGACTAAGTACTTCGCTGCATTCCGAATCACGCACGATTCATTCTTTTTTTAAATTTTATTAAGACATTGGATATAATATCATCAGCCTATCGATCTCAATAGACCGTGAAAGTGTGACGTCACAAGTCTATTAGGGTTGTGGGCATGTCCATCGTGCCCACAACAGTGGATCCGTGCTTGAATTATTACCCATCCTTGGGTAAGTAAATTCGTGAAAACTATATTCACACTAGGTTTCACAAGCCCATAATGGATCGTAACTGTCGTTTTTAAATAAATTAAACTAAACTTTATAAAAATCATTAAAAAAATGCAATAATTTAAAAAATATTAATAATAAAATATCAGTTAGTCATCATAAGTCATTTATTTCAAATAATTTACTAAAAATAATAAATTATTGTATTCTCTTATCTTTAGAAGACTGTTAAATACACATTTAAAATTTTTTTTTTAAATAAATACGAAATAATATAAATGTGACTGACTGTTGCAATAACATATATGCAAACTTCAAAATACAAATACGTACATATAATTAATAGAGATAAAATAATAACATTTTACACTTAAAAGTTACAATTCAATTCAATTTTATTTTTGTAACTTATTAAAAATTAAAATCTAGTCGGAAAAGTTGTCATGAGTGTATGCCAGTCAGAACCTTTGACGGGTAGTTTTTTATAAGGGTGAGTTTTAAGGATGTTATGGAGGTATATCGAAAATGCAAAAAAAAAAACAAGATAGTAACAAGATAGTAACAAGCTCAAAATGTACAGTGTGGAAGATGTCTTAAACATCTCCGAACCCGAAAATATAAAGCTATAATGGTTGCCTTTCTACGGTTCATTTTAAACAAGAGACTGTCTTATTGATTGAAATCGCGCATGTTTTTATGTGTTTATTTTTTGTTCTTACAAGAATTAAGATTATTCTAATTTTTATTTTGATTTTTATACGTTTTTTATTAGTTTCACCTGTGTGTATGTTTGTATGTATGTATGTATGTAATAGACCCCTTTGGGCTCGATTTTCTCCTACTTTGAACGATCAGATTTAATTCTAATTTTGCACACCTGTCAAAGACCGATGACAATGCAATAATTCGATTAAAATATCCGATTATCCTGATTAGATTAGCCAGGATTCATCAATTTCCCAGATAAGTTACTGACTTAAAAAAAAAAAAAATGTGTCTGTGTGCAATTCACACACGGTAGAAGTGAAACTTCTGAAAAGTCACTGATTAAAAATACTTATTGAAAAGTATTGAAAAAATAAATAATAGTTTTAAAAATTATAGTTTAAAAAAGTAAAAAACACGCTTTTATAAAAAATTCAATTAAAAAATGAAAAATAAATAATAGTTTAAAAAAACTAAAAAAACACGCTTTTATAGAAAATCCAACTAAAAAATAGAAAATAATATTTAATAAATTTGGATTAAGAAAAGTGTAAATAAGAAACAAATGTATATTAATGGAATAACTATTGACACTATGCACCCCACGCTTTTTTCCATTAATATACATTTGTTTCTTATTTACACTTTTCTTAATCCAAATTTATTAAATTTTATTTTCTATTTTTTAGTTGGATTTTCTATAAAAGCGAGTTTTTTTAAACTATTATTTATTGATTTATTAATGTATACTTATTCTGTGTCTTTTGTAATTTTTTTTTGTGTTCACTTGTAATTTGTTTTGATTTGTGTAAAATAAAGAGATATATATATATATATATATATATATATATATCGAAAATGCTTTGAAAAGAACAAAAATTCAGTTGAATGTTCCTCCCTTAATGCTAAAACTACTGTGAAAGCTACTTTCAAAGAGGTTTACTAATCCGTTTAAAAGTTAATGTAATTTAAAAATATTTTTAAAAACGGTAAATTTACATTTGTTCTTATGGAGATTTGTTCAATCAATAGATTCAATTACGATTAAAAAAAATAAGAAGCGTCCCAAATTTTCAAATTATATAAATTGAACTCTGTAGAAAGAATTTTTCACAATTTTATTAACCTTCACTAAACGGTTGTTGAGATAAAACCTAAAAATTAAAAAACATGTCTTTGTCTGCACTTATACGTTATAGAAAGAAAAAGGATATCTATTTTTGTTGATTTAAATTAAAGTTACATTCACTGCTAAAAGTTTTTCATATTATTTGTTATGTCTTATTTAAAATAATCTTTCCTCCGATTGTCTCTCCCTAAGATCCTCAAGCACTGCTGTGTATTTTACAATGACGCCCATATATTTGGACTGACTATCTATCCTATTAATAGTTTAAAAATAATCCAATTGGATAATTTACACACATACACACTACCGCCGTCTATACTGGCGAAAGTCGATAATAATCTTGATAAAGTATCAAGAACAAACTACTACTAATTGATTCATGCAAGTGTGTAGAGAAACTTCCATTAGATTGTCAATAAATCGTTCGTAAAAGCTGCTATCCTCGTCATACTTAATAAATTCCGATTCTATGTTTAGGATAATCAACGAGTCCAACAGTTCTTCCCCAGTAGTAAAAGCTGAACGAAGCGTCGTCTTAATGCGCTTCAGCACCGAAAATAGTCTCTCGCAAGTTACATGCGTAATCGAGATTGGGGGGGATATAAGTTGGACACAATAAGCGACATATAAGTTGGTATACCTACTAATGTGCTTGTTATATTTACACATGGTACATGCGCATGATATGCAACTTCGGCAAGGTTCGGAATGTCTTCAAGACAAACAAATAGCGTTCTTTGCTGTTTGATCTAAACCATCTTCGCCGATCTCTTCCAGAAATTTTTCCTAACTCCTTCTCCATGTATGAACAATTTTCCGTTGCTTGGGGGCACCCGCAGACTAGGGCTCTGGTGGCAAACGTTACCCTGATCATATTCCCCGTCTGACGCTGTGAATAAGACACAAATCAGTTATAAAACTTTGAAAAAAGCAACTTTTAAGACCATTTGTACATTTAGATTTAAATTAATGACAATCAGTCATACATTTATGGAGTTGTCACGAACAACATAAATTTAATTTTACCTTATTATAGCTAAAAATTATTGTAAATCTATAACTAAAACCATGATCCAATTTTTATTATTTTCTCAAATAAATTAAAAGTTTTTATTGTTGCTGTGTCAACAACAGTGCTATTATTTATAGCAGCCCAAATACTGTGTTGAGGTCCAACAAAAAATTGTGTAACAAATGGTAATTTCTCTGCGGACTGCAATAATATTTTATGATTTTCTGCTTGTAATGACTTCCTGTAAGAAAAAAAGATCAAATGAAAATGTTTTTGTGTTTTTTAAATATTATACTTTGTGTGAAAAAAAGTGTCAACATTGCCATTATATGTACATTTACTAAATATTGGTTATTTTTTGAAAAAAATACATAAAATAGAAAATTCTTATCTTTAGTTTTCTTTACATTATTTTAATATTTACAGAACTATAATTTCAAGGTATATTTAGTTTTATTATTCAACTAAATATAATAATTAAGTAATAAATATTCATCTGGTATTCAACCTTCCATAGTGGAAAAAAAAATCCGCCAGAAACAGAAGCATCTCGTTAAATAACACTACAGCGGATAAGATTCTTATGTAAGATAAATTCATATATGTTTTCCCATCTGGAACTTTTAATCTATTGGTTGTCGTTTGGGTGTTGCTGTAGTCGTAGTAGCGGAGGGGAAGCCTAATTCTGGCTTCTAGACCATTTTACCGACTCCTAAAGGATAAGGAATTTGTATTTAAACTAGGAATCCATAGATTGTGTAACTGCAGCCGACTTTGATAGGAGCTCTACCGATATTCATCTGGAGTTTGTAAAAGGAAACTGCAGGAAACCTTCACAAGCATAGTCGGTTACTTTCGTTATTGTCCATACGCCGACAGTTTAGTCAATTAACTATCCCGTTAATTTCTTTTTTAAATTAATTTAATTAATTGATATAGTACCAGCGTTGGGAATTGAACCAGCCACCACCCAATTCCGTGCAGAGTGCCTTTAACAGCTCTACCACTCGGACTGGTTCGTTTAGGTGCTTGCACAAGCTTTAGAACAAACTATTAAATGAATGAATACAAAGTAGTCATCATCAATATGAATTAGCTTATCGTAATTAATCTCCAGGATATGGTATCCATTTTTGTTAACTATCTTGCCTTTTTTTACGAAACTCAGTACCAATAAACTCATAATTAGCCTAAAAAGGACTTCTAAATCAAACTTTTCTTTATAGTATGAGAACCCACGACCAAAACCATGTCTCATCGCACCAAGGATAAAACTATATAGAATCAATAGTTTAGATGAAGCCAGATCGTATTATCACAATATGTCTGATATTGAAAATGTACGTAGATTTTGTGATTTTATTACTAAAAATACTGTTTTCAGACATTTTGTGTCTTGCGTTTGACCTGAGCGCATTTTCAAATATGTCATAAAAATTAGCCGACTCGTATCATAGCAATTAACTTCAAATTTGTTTCCAATCTTTTGTATTGCTACCGACATTACTTAAATATGGTTTTCAGACATTTTCAATCTTGCCTACAATGTTAAAATAGTTTCATAAATTCATCCCTGTTTTATTTTGTAAAATCTATTTTAAAACTCCTTCAACTTCAGTTTGGCGGTGCTTTTAATCAACATCGAAGAATTTGAGAGGTGCAACTTATTGCGGAGACTTTAATACGTATAAATACGATTTTTTTTTAATATCGAAAAATTGTCTGATAGGGCCCGTGCAATACTCAATTTTTCTGATATCGGTTTATTATAAATCTAGGCTCATTTTATCATGTAAAATAGTTTTCAGACGTTTTGCGATAATACCGACCGATAAAATTTTATTACATTTTTAAAATGCCCTCAAAATGTCCGGCAAGTAGATTTTTGTCTGAAAATTGGTTATTTCGCATCAATTAACTCTAACTAACATATAAAAATGATTTTCAGACGTGGTGCTATGAATATTTTTCTTAATGGTTAATGGTTCCTTTTTTTTCTTAATGGTTTCCTGGACAGGCGCAACGCTGTTTTTGTCTGAAAACCGTGTTTCCGGTATCTTGAGGCTATCATCTAACTACATTCCGTAAATCAGACATTTTGCTATGATACGAGGCGCTAAATTTTATGACATTTTTGAAAATGCGCTCAGGTCAGACACAAGACGCAAAATTTCTGAAAATCGCATTTTTGGACTCAAAATTTGAAATTTAATTTACTTGTAAATTTTAGTAGGCTCCCAAATTTGGCACCGCTAAGCCCGGGCCTCTCGAACCAAAACTTAAATCCAGCAGTGTCTTCAATTGCTAAATAATATTTTAGAATGAACTATTGTAATCACATTTCTTCGTATAGATAGATATTCTCTGTTATATAATTATTAATAAAAGAGGGTCTATAAAATCTATAAAAACTGTAATTATTAAAATTACTAGTTCCTTTATGGGCCAATGCTTAAAATTTTATTAATATCATGAATTAATAATGATTGTTTAACAATTAAAAATAAATTTATCTATTTATTTCACTAATATAGGTAATAATACAATTAGCATTGAAATTATATATTCGAAAACTGATATGACCTCAAAATTTCATTTCAACAATGTTGTTGCACAATATTTATACAAAATAAAACAAAAACTAATATATTTTAAAATTGTTATACTTTAAATATTGTTGTATAACAATTTTAATTGACATGTATTTTATTACATATGCAAGTCGTAACCACATGTACATATAGTCAGATTATTGTACGGCTAGACAGATTATAATCTTTCCATCATATAATTTAAATCGTTCATTTTAATATTGTCAACTTACATTCTGGCTGAAATATTCCGCTACTTTAATACAAGAGCAGATTTTTGCTATCAGTGCCGATTTTAGCACTACCAACGCCCTGGGCGAGATTTCTATGGCACCCCCTAACTGCAATTCAAACCCATACAAAAAAAGGTAAAGGATATAATGAAATAACCATTCATTAAAAGAAATAACCATTTATTAAAAAAAACTAATAAAATTTTACTTTTCTAGCCTTTCTATCGGCAAACTCTTTTATTAGTATATCAAAGTCGATGTTGTCAGCAATTTCATTTTCGATTGACAAAGAAAATAACGCCAACTCTTTTTAACTAAAAAGAGATAGATAATGTGTTTCTCTACGCCATTCCATTATCAACTAGTGTTGCCAGCATAACGATTTTTTCGCTAAATTTAGGGAATTTACGAGTAAGTAGGCTTCAGACGCCCCATTATATCCGGCGCCCTGGGCGTTCGCCCAACCGCGCCTTACCCTAACGCCGCTACTGTTTGCTACTATATTATCAAACGATATCCATTAGAGATGTCATTTTGGATTTTTTTTTTTAATTTGTAGCTTCCGTCATTTAATATTCCAGTACCGGTAGAAATTTTAGTAATTATAACTTCAAAAAAAAGAAGAAAACGTTATGCGGGCCCGTGACATAGATTTTTCGTCAAAGCGGCCTGCACATGATCCGTAAATGTTTGGACTGTCACAGGCCGTTGTCTGCCCGATGGCCCAGCTTTCCTTTGATATACTTTTTCTATAATTCCGAGTATATTTACGAAGCACATGAGACGAAACCATTCACGCGTATGCGCCTACACTGGTATGATGACGTCATAGACAAAACAAATATAGCGCGGCAGGCACATAAAGACATGATCTATCTTTTGTGAGCTTAACATTTTTTCGTCACACAAGAATGTTCGTCCGACCACCAGCGTAACGAGCGAATAGACGTTTCCACGTCAAAAAACCCAACCCCATTATTTTCGTTATCCAGCCCAACTCTAACCCGTGGAAGTTCAATCCATTAGAATCGTTTTTATACCCAGTAGGTATATGTAAATATACAAGGTATATTAAGTTTGATTACGACTTTGTAACGCTTGAAAATATTAATCCTTGGCATAAATGCTTGGCATGGGTGTTCATAAAAATGGCCTAACTCGGCCATTTAGGCATATCCGTCTGTCAATGGACACGATAACTCAAGAACAAAAAGAGATGACGAGTTGATATTAGTTGAGTTGTGTGTTCTAGAGCAAAAAAGTAAGGTCAAGTTCGTTAATGGGTAAAATCGGACAGTGTTTGGGAAAAATAGGCAAAACTGTATATCTTTGAGATATAACAAAAATTTAATAACAAAAAATCTTCTTCTTTTTAAAACAAAAACTTTTGTTTAATAAATTTTTCCATAAACTCAGTATATACTGGGTATTAAACTCAGTTATTACATTACTTGTTTTGTTTTTAACAATAAAAATAGCGCTAATCCCAAAAAGATAACAGATATAATTATTTATTTATTATTTGTGTATACTTAAATGTCACAGTTTAATTTTCGCCTAAAATTAATTATCGAAAAGTAATTCAACGCTCAACAGGTTTTGGTTCGTTATATCTTTTCTTTTTTGAGTTATCGTGTTGATGGACAGGCGGACATCCGTAAATAAAATAAATAAAAGATATTAAGAGTAGCTATACCAAAAAATTGTTTTCTACAATCAATATTTTCAACCGTAACAAATTTGGGACGCTTATATTAGTTACATATTTACAGAGTATACAAATACTTTAATAAATTATTAATTATTCTTGCAAATTGTTTAAGGGCATTGTCCCAGTAGGTGTATAATTCTATAGGTGCGCTGCCAAAGCCATAAGTCTAAAAAGGGTATAACCTTACGCCTTCAAATTTTCGACCCTTAATGATGACAAATAAATTTTATTAATATCTCGATTCGATTAAAAAATATTATTTTCCCGCTAAACTATTTAACAACTAAGATTTATGCCAATCGTTGCGTGAGTATCATTTTACGTTAATCCGGTCCTGTGCGCAAAGTACCCTTCATTTATTTTCAAATCCTTGAAAGTATGTATACGATGTACCTATGGAATATGGGATCACTTATAAATATGATTAAAAGCTTACTAGCTATTTCGAAAGTCGTAAAATATTTCAGTTCGAATATAAGATGACAATACCAAAGAGAACAATAAAACAATTTTGCGTCTAGATTACAATCCGGCTCGATAAATTATAACTTGACTCTGTTTACATTGTGGCTGCGACGCATAAAACATTTGAATAAAAATTATGTAAACAGTACAAGGTGTTAAGCAGTAAATATTGGTGTTAAACATTTAGTATTATATTCCGAACACGAAAATATTATACTCATTCAAGTAAATCTTCGAAATGAAAAACTATTAGTGGCTAATGGTTTTTAACTCTATGAGTGTGTGCAAAAAATGCTTAGCGAAATACCATCATCATCACCTACAATTTTGAAACTCTTTGAATTACAGATTTGTTTATGATGTACTCTTTTAGAATTATCCTTCTTAAAACTAAAAAATCTTTATAAAAAAGTGTGTGTGTGTGTGTACTTATGTACGCACGTAAGAAGTTATACTTCTTGTTTTAATAATTTATTAAAATAATATTAAATAAGGTCAACACTAATATTTAGACACATAAGTTTAATAAAATGGCATAGTAGTGAAAAACTATAATAAAAAAATTATATATTGTATCTAAAACAATCAATGATTCTACATTTTATCATGGTAGAACAGAACCAGCGTCACTTCATCTATTAAAATTAGACTTTGAAAGACTGCCATTAAAATCATTATTTACATTAGAATCAGAGTTAGTGAAATTTATCAAGACCAGGCCAGGTTTGTTTTTGTTATATCTCTTACGGTTTCAAAGATAGGCAGTTTTGCCCATTTTTCCCAAACATGATCTGATTTTGCCCATTAACGAACTTGACCTTACTTTTTTGCTCTAGAACACACACACATATTTCAGCTCATTATCTCTTTTCGTTCTTGAGTAATCATGTCCACAGACAGACGAACATGCGGAAATCGCCGAATTAGCCCATGTTATGAACACATATGCCAAACATGCATGCCTACGATCAATATTTTTAAGTCGTGATCAAACTTAATATACATTGTATATTTACATATACTGGGTACAAAAGTTTTTGTAAGATATACATATTTTTTAGTCCAATATGGTATATACTCAAGTACAGAAAATCATCCGGTATTGTCTATTCGTGTTTCTAGCAACTTGTATTCAATGTCCCTGTGGCGCAGAGGATAGCGCGTTGGACTTCTAATCCAAAGGTCGTGGGTTCGATCCCCGCCAGGGATGGCACAACTTTTTTTTTAATGACCAAATCTATGTTAATTTTTAAATGATTTCATTTAACACGTTTCATAATTACATCAATTTTTATTCTTTAAAATATTTTATTTATTGTGCATCCATTGCAATACATTTTTCACACAAATCAATTTTTGGTTTATTCTAATAAAACACTGTTGTAATTCTGGTAGAAACAATAAAACCGATAGGTTAGTGGCCCGATACGATTATTTTACAGGTAGTTTCAGAATTTATTGGAGTTTATTTTAAAGCATTATATTACATTGCGCTGAGTATGGTCACCATCAAATGAACACAAACCATTCATTGGAAAAGCGATTGCTGCGTTTTCCTACTCCCCTGTGGAAATACTTTGCCACTCAAGAATATTTTTTAAATGTTGGATTAAAATTTTAAGGAATTGTAAATATTTCAATCATGAAGTTTTGAGGCTCTATCATGAACTCTTTGCTAGAATAAGTTCAAATAATATAATAGTTATATGATTACTTATATTTCTGTTAAACGTTCACTTTCCTACTAAAGGTCAGACTTTTTAAGGCTGTACACGTAGGTTCGAGACGGATATATATAAAACAAACAAAGATAACAATCTATTACATGTAATAGATAGGCAGGCATTTTTCGTGTTTATATAAAAATATGCACAAAACTACGTCAGAAGACTGTTTAACATAATCTACGAGATAGTTTATGTAAAGAACATTAAGATAATCAAAAAAATAATAATAAATCACTCTCTAGCGGTCATAATTTTAGTGTGATCAAAATGAAATATAATATCTGATATGACTTTAGTATTTGCAAAAATTAAATTTATTAATAGCCAAAATACAACGGTATATAATGATTATAGTTTATAGTTACGACGTGTCTATTTGGGGCTACTTCGCAATGTGGCTAGACTGCTTCCAATCAAAAAGTTCTGGCAACACTGGCTAGTAACTGCATACTTAGTAAATTATGTAATACTAGTAATTTATGTTAACCCTGTAATTATTATCACCATGGTTTTATCAAAATTAATGTCACATTTTTGACAATATTTTTTACTTTACTTTTTCTATGGTTTAATCTGTCGTTTAGTGATTTAACTAATCTGTATTGACATTCTATTATGTTGTTAAAATAGTGGTGATAACAAATATATTATTATTCTATGCATTTATGATATTAATAATTTTAAGAATTCCTAAAATTTCATAAGCAATTATATTACTTATCTAAATATTCTTATTACAAAAAAATATATATATGGAACAAAAAAAACAAAACCCCCTGAGAATTAATGGTACCTTTTTGCAGTGAAAAGAACAATTGATATTTATGCGGGTTTCCCAAACCTGCTCCGTGGAATTGACTGAATTTGACTGATATAAATTTCATAGCAAACCGCTGCTGCACAACAAAACATTATTTTTTAATTTTATTGATAATGTGGTATTATCACTGACCTCCACTAGACGGATAAAGGTCAGTGGGTATTATCTACCCTTCATAAAACAAGCACAGGGAAGGTATACGTCAAAATTCCAGGGTTCTCAAGTGTTAAATCGGGGAAAAAGTTTGAGAGCCTCTGAGTAAATGTCTATCTAAATCTGTTGGTTTATTGCAACATCACGTCAAAACGACTGAATATGTTTTGGTGCGGTTTTTACCGGATAATAGATTATTTTAGCCTAAAAATATTTTTATTTCTAGCAAAATTTGCCCAAAACCTAACTTTTAAACGATGGGAGACAGACTAAATCTATGAATACAAAAAATGTTTTTCTTCTAAAAACAAAAAACTTTTGGCTGAAAGATTTTTTCATACAACCGGTATAGTTTAGACACAATTTTTGAGTGCCAAGCTGGTGCGCGCTGGGTATGTTTTAACAGATCCTCGTAAGGCTCTTCAAAAGTTTTTATTTTTTTAATTTAAGCATCGAATCCTCTATTTTTTAAATGCTTCCGACCGGACAGTGAACATGAAACAAAGAATATTCAGTTCCGAGCATTTATATTTTTACCTTTATACTTTCAGAGATCTTCTCTAATACTTACTTTGCATTCCATCGAACTACTGCATAATCTCTAATTAAATAATAATAAATATTGCCCTTTAAATCAGATAGTAATCCTGAAGAAGGGCCTAATTTATTTCCTAAACAGGTCACATTGATATAAATAGGTTCCTCCTAAAACGAATTAAAGAAATAAGACAAATAATTATTTTAAAAAAATGTACACTCCCGTTTATAAAAATTGAACCAGTTAAAACATTCTAAGTGTTACTGTATGTAATATATTATACATATATTTAGTATTATAGATGCTTAGAAATTTGACTGGTTCAACTTTTATGAACGGGAGTGTATATTGGTCCTTACGTCACCAACAACTGCTAGAGGACCATTTAATTTTCTTAAAATATTTAAATTAATACTAAACATTCGCTCATCGGAGTGCCCACTTAAATATAATATTGGTTCTTTTTTTGAAATTGCTAAATAACTACCACGAATATTAACGGGAATATTATTATTTTCAAATTTTAATCTCCAATAACGATGTTCCTTTAATGTATAAACCAAAATTTCATTTACATTTGAATAACCAATATACGCTCTGGATCCAGTAAATGAGTTTACTACAGGATCTATAATAATTGTATTCAAATTATTCTTCACAACATTTTTCAAATCACAACTGATTAATTCCATGTATGTTATAGTGTTATATACTATAATTTTAGCGATATCTTCGTTTGATTTAGGTACATCTAATATCCACAATCTGCCACGCGAATCTAAATCCATACTTTTGCATGCTTTTAAATTATCTTGATTCACAAATGGTTTTAATTTGGTCGTTGTAACGTACACACTAAACCATTGAACTTCATATAATGTTGGCACTAATTCCGGTAAACACACATAAAATCGATTGCGATAGAAATTTACACTAGACAAGTATATTGTATTATTTATATCATTTGCATTAATATTTAAGAAACATGTACAATAAAGTAAACTAACAATTAGTAACAAGTACATTTGGATTTAAAAATATGACATATGAAATACTCTATAAACATACATTTACTGGTCTGTAATCATTGTTTTGTGTATGTTTGAACAAAATTTGCTGAATGTGTATTTTGATTAAGAAATGTTTACAAGAATCGAAATTAGGTCAAATTTAAATGCTAAGTAAAGACTTTGTTAGAAGACTAGAAACTTCTTCATAAAATCTAAAATTTCTTAATATAATATCTTGTTTAGTATAAACAATCCCATATTAAGTTTTTATAGTTACAAATGGATAAAAACTAATTCCAGAGCTGGAGGCATGATTAAAATGCACGAAAAAACTGTATTTCTATCTGAGCACTATTTATTAGACATCATTTCAAGATATCTCTCCGAGGTATCGGTGCAACTGCGAAAAGTTAGTTAGAACACTCTGTAAATAAGTTAGTGTACACTCTCTAGATCAGGGGTGGTCGGCCGCGGGCCGCATGCGAATCCCCTTGAACATTTTTCTGGCCCGATATACTTTTACAAAATATATTTATTTTATAAAGGCCATAACTCTGTAAAGAACATCCTTGATTTCGATCAATCAATCAAGGGTAATTTCAGATGTTTGTGGCAAAACTATTCAGTTTATGAAAAAAAGTTTCAAGCAGAAATGTTTATTTAAAAAAAAAAAGGAAAATTTATTATCTTTTAACTTTTCTTCTATCTCTTACGGTTTCATAAATGGATATTTCATCTGAATGTACGTATTAATCATGAAGAATAGATATATTAGGAGATTGAACGACATAGGCAATTCGTCTGTTTTTGTGTCCTCAAAAACGTGTAGAGATCATAGTTATTATTTTCGCCACTAGCGACAGTGCGAATCTGCCCGTACGGAATTATTATTATTATTACATATTAAAATCAACGGTTATCACATCTTACAAATAAAAATTGTAAGTATAAAAATTGTTTAATTTTATAAATGTGAAAAAATGGGACGATGTTGTACAGGGAAAGCATAGATATACTGTTATATATCTATGAGTGGAAGGTTGTTTAAGGTTAGGAATGCGTGTCTGCATTTACGAAAGGAATATGGTCTGTAATTACCGGTTGTCATCTTCTTTCTTTATCTAATATATGTTAGTATTGTAGACATATATTTGAAATTATTAATTGCAATTATCACTATGATTCTTCGTTCATCTTTTAATTTATTGCAGATTATTAAGAATTCTCTATTATTATTTATTTAATTATTACTTGATAATCGAAAACAATTTTTTATTATCTATAAAACTAAGACTTCTTATTAACTGAATGAAAGTGATTTCTTGGCGCCTACATTTAAACATTTAAATTCCGTACGGCACTGAAACCAGTGACCCCTACTGATAAAAGATAGTTACACCAATTCTTGACCGTTTTTTTAACATTACGTTCGCTCTCCTAATATATCTATTCTTCATGGTATTAATAAACAATCAAAACGCAAGCGCACGTTTATCATTTAGATACTATTTGATCAACAACGAAGACGGAATATTTTATTTAATTTTTAACATCTATGGTATGCACACATAACCTATATACAAATAAATAAAATTAAGTGTTTAAAATGGTTAGGTTTAAAAACAGGTATATAATATTTAAAATATATGTATCATAATAATTATAATAACTATTCTTTAGTTTTATTATTTTACGCAAGTTTTGTTTTAGATATGTGACAGTTGAAATTACTCCAGTGGAAAGGAATTCTACCAAATTATTTGAATTAAAAGCGAATGGTTTATACAATGCTATTATAGCCAAGGTACAACAGTTGCATGGAGATTTTGGAGTTGCTGCAATTAAAGCTGGATTCATAGCTAAATATTGTAATAAATTAACCAGAATTGCATTAGTCAAAGTAAGACATGGACCACATAGATTTGTCACGAGTTCATTACCTTTTATTACAATTATTGATTCAAAACCTGTTTCTATAAGGACTTTATACACTGGAGCTACTATAAAACATTGTTTTAAGTTTATTATTGGTTACCAAAAAACAAAACTAATCGAAGCTTTAAGTACCTTCAAAACAAATGAAGAAAAACAACATTTCAGAAAAGCAATCATGGATTTAGAAGCTATTTCTAATGTTACGTAGAAATAGTCAAATGTTATTTAATTTTGTACAAATTAT
Source organism: Nineta flava (assembly GCA_963920215.1). Lineage (NCBI taxonomy): Eukaryota > Metazoa > Arthropoda > Insecta > Neuroptera > Chrysopidae > Nineta > Nineta flava. Next base: position 93,061,648 of record OY986041.1, read on the forward strand.
TTATAAATAGAATTACAAGTTTTTATTTTTTCATTAATGTTTTTATTAAATATTCCTTTACGGTAATTGCTAAAAAATCAACCAATATTGGAGACTGTAAGCCTTGATTAACAACAAATACATTTTAGATCGGCTTAGGGAAAGACTTCAGTTCATAGAAGTTTAGACTGCCTTCTTATATATGTGACATTTAAAAAAATTTTCAATAAGTTAACAACACTTGTTAATAAGTTCACAAAACAAAAATTTAAAAAAAATTGGAAACAAAGACAATGGTGGTCAAAGTCTATACATAGAAATAGAACAAAGTAAATAACTAATTCAAGATATTTTTGTATATAATACTGTAGGCTGCAGTGATAGTCATAAGTTACATTTTCTTATAAATTAATAAATAATTGTCGACTTATTGCAGACAATGGACAAGAAACTATCCGAGTTATTTACAGAGCGTTCTGGGGTTTGAAAATTTCACGCGCATGTTCACTGATTTTGAATATTTATTAAATAAAACCTCACTAGTTATTTCAAAAAAAAGAAATCAAATGAGAGAAGCAATACCAGGCAAAATACGCCTCGCAATCACTTTAAGGTATTTGGCTACTGGTGACAGTTATAAAAGTCTCCACTATTTATTCAAAGTTTCCAGTGAAATAATTTGAAAAATTGCTCCCGAAGTCTGTGCGGCGTTGAATGAAGCTTAATGGATCAAATAAAGGTAAAAAATCATCGTTGTACATTTAATTAGTGTAATATGTTTTATTTAAACTTAGAATAAATTAAAAAATACAAACAAAACATTTTTTTATAATCATTCCATTTCGGTTTTGCAAAGCGCCATTATCGAATGTACTGGCTCTGCATCTACGTCAGTTGATGTAGATGGTCTGCTAAATGATTCATTTGAATTATTTGATGCAGTCGATAATGGTCTGCTGAATGATTCCACTACTGGAATATCAAGTGGACTTGGGTGTTTAATTGACGTACTAGAAGTTGTCGAATTGTTACTTGAACATATCCTTCTTATGAACATCCCGTCAATTTCATACATAAATAATGTACGATCAATTTCAGGTAATTTTTTTAATTTTTTTGCCAACCCTTTACAAAAGAAATCAACCTCATCTTCCGTTTCAATTGCTCTTTTACTATTTATGGCATTATTGAGCAAATTAAATGCCTCCTTCATTTCGAACCCAGCTTCTTGAAGCTCAGGAGGATTGGTGCGACGCCGAATTGTTGGCTGCGAAGATGTTGTGGGGGTCGCACTTATTAGTGCTGTAGTTGGCGTAGATATTCCATCCTCTTCATTCACCTGGTCGGTAACCGCGTCATTCTAAAACAAAAAATACAAAAGCTTTTATCAAAAATTTTATTTATTATAAAATAATTTATTTGTTGTTGCAGATGCCATCAACTGCCGAGCAATGGCTTGCCATTGAAGGAGAATTTAGAGAAAATTTTCCACATGCTATTGGAGCCATGGATGGTAAACATATAGTAATTAACTGCCCTGCTCACACAGGGTCAGAATATTATAATTATAAAAGGACCTTCAGTATTGTTCTGCTAGCCTTAGTTGACATTAATTACCGATTTATTTTTGCCGATATAGGAAGCAAGGAAGAATTAGCGATGGAGGCGTTTTTCAAAACAGTTTATTGTGGAGAAATATATGCCATATTCTTTGCCCGGATCGGAGGTTCCCGTACCTTATGTTTTTTTGGGAGACGGTGCATTTGCACTGAGAACACACGTCATGAAGACTTTTCCTGGCAATCATGAATTTGGTACTTCCAAACGTATTTTTAATGAAAGATTGTGTCGATCACGTGTGAAAGTAGAAAATACATTTGGAATACTTGTATCGAAATTTAGTAATTCACTTCATAATTTTTTAAGAAATAGTGAATCTTCTGAAAAGTTTTACATGCCAACGGGTACAGTAGATTCTTATGATGATAATGGCATTTTACTTCAAGAAGGGTCATGGAGACTGGAATTGAACAATACTGAAGCAATTAGACCTTTGCAGCACATACCTCGTCGATCAGCATTAAACGCTATTCAAATAAGGAAAGAATATATCTCAATATATTTAAAAATTCATGTCAACTGTAGAACACACCCTTGTATTTCACTATTAACAATTTTTGAAATTTTTTTATTAAACAAAATTTTGTTTAAATTTTAAAGAAAAAAAGTAATTCTAAATTAACTTAAATTAACTTCCGTTTTTAAATTTCAATACATTTATAAACAATGTTAATTAAATAATAAAATTTCATATTAAAGTAATTTTGTAGTAGTTACTTTAGTTTGCTCTGTGTTTATGGTCGTTGTGCAGTCATAAATGGGGGACAAAAAATTCTCCATGAAATCAAACGCAAACCATATTGGTTTGTAAATATCTTGTGCACACGCTCCTGATCTAATCGATGCCTTCTTCTTCCGCAAATGTCCTCTAAATGTAGCCATGATGGATTCTTTCTTCTTTTTTAAGTGTGGAATCGGCCGTTGCAATTTCTCACTTAAACGTACCCATGCATCGTTTATTTTTTTTCTATCTTTATGGTTAGAATCCATGGGATCCCATATAATTCTTTCACTTTTATAGTATTCTAAAAAAAGTAGAACAAAATCATTTGTCCAATCAGCCATTGTCAATATTTATAAACAATATTTAAAAGAAAATTAAATATTTGAATACTGGCGGTTGTTGGATATTTTAATAGCAGTTGATACTTAAATGTTTAAAAATGGCGGTTAGTGTTGAATCCAACATATACAAGAGTGTACTGGAGGTAGCTTGTACAATGTACGAGCTGCTTGCTCGCTTCTTTTGACTCGTGTTCAAATACCGACATTTAGTAGAGCGATGGCGAGACAAGGCGAGGCGAGGCGATATAGACCGGGCGTTGTGTGTACATTCTTGGGGCATTGGCAGTGTTGCCAGAAGGTTACATTTGTTACATTTTACGTAACTTTTCATCTACCCATGTAACTTGTATGTAAGAAAAAATTTTAGATACTTTTGTGTAAATTTTTGAAAAATTACTTTTTCTCGTTATAATAAGTTTGCCATAATTTCGGTATTCACAAATCTTCGATTAAAACTCACGCTTTTATAAAATTTAAAAATTTTATATAAAATAAATAAATGAAAATGGATTGAAAAATAAATGTGTGGGTACTTACTATTTTTATTTTAATTATTTCATTTTTATTAAATACTAGCTGTTTCCCGCTTATATATATATATATATATATATATATATATATATATATATATATATATATATATATATATATATATGAATATGAATAAGGCATTATATATATATATATATATATATATATATGAATATGAATAAGGCATTATATATATATATATATATATATATATTCATTTATTTCTTTATTTATATTTATTTAAAATACGATACGATTAACGGTTTTCAAGATATCCGACCCATAGTGCTAAAATTCCAAACTGTACCCCTTAAAAAAATCGCTAAAATTGGAGGAAAATTTTATGTCCCCGATTTTGATAAAAACTTGTTTTTAAGCTAATTTGGACCTAGCGAAAACGATGGCGTTGGTTAAAGTACGATACGATTAACGGTTTTCAAGGTATCAGACCTATAGTGTTAATATTCCAAACTGTATGGATGGAGAAGGCAAAATTTTGAAATGTGCAGGTCGGACGTTAAAATGTACCTGATTTTCGTACTGTTTGGATCGAAATTAGCCTAGAAATTGATTATTATTAAAATCGAGAACAAAAATTTTCTTCACTTTTTTCACATTTTTTCCAAGGGGTACGCCTTAAAAAAATCGCTAAAATTGGAGGAAAATTTTTATGTCCCCGATTTTGATAAAAACTTGTTTTTAAGATAATTTGGACCTAGCGAAAACGATGGCGTTGGTTAAAGTACGATACGATTAACGGTTTTCAAGGTGTCAGACCTATAGTGTTAATATTCCAAACTGTATGGATTGAGAAGGCAAAATTTTGAAATGTGTTGGTCGGACGTTAAAATGAACCTGATTTTCGTATTGTTTGGGTCAAAATTAGCCTAGAAAATGATTATTATTAAAACCGAGAACAAAAGTTTTCTCACATTTTTTCGAAGGGGAACATATATATAGATAAAAATATATATATACATATATATATAAATGTATATATATATATATATATATATATATATATATATATATATATATATATATATATAATTTATTTATATTTATTTTTCAATACGTACAGTAGTGAATAGAGTCTCACTAATTCGGTACTTCAATAATTCGGCACGTCCAATAATCCGGCACCCTCTAGTTTTTTATAGTGTCGGATTATTGAGACTCTTCTGTATATGTATATCGATACACAACGATTTATAGTGTGCTATTAATATAAAATTGAAACAAAATTTTAATAAAATAGTTTTATAGTTATTTTTTAGAAGCATAGTTTCTATGGAAATGATTAAATCAACAAAAATTTTTACCGACTCCAAAAAAATGAGGAGATTCTTATTCGACTGTATGTATTTTTTTAATGTTCACCCCCTTCAAGATTGTTTTTTGATAGCCTATGTCCTTCCCCAGGATATAATCTATCTCCTTGCCAAATTTCATTACGATCCGTTTACCCGTTTAGTCGTGAAGAGGTAGCAAACACACAGAATTACTTTCACATTTATATAGTAGTATGGATAAGCTAATTTTGAAAATCACAAAGCTATAATACACAAAATTAATAATTTATCGTATATCAATAACAAAATCATCACAATGTATCTTGAAGTTTGAAAATGTAACTTTTCAGGCATACCAACGTATCTTTCGATCAAACCACGCTGGCAACACTGGGTATTGGCTATGTCTCAGCGAGTGTGTACAGCCAGCATATTGCCAGCGAGTAGATCCAATGTGTACAATTGTAATTTTAAATTTTGTAGTCTTCTATAATCTATAATACTTTTTTCGGTATCCAAACTATAATAAAGAGTAGTCGAAATTCAATATATTAAAATAATAAATATTTTTGATTAATTAAAGTTCATGTATTTTGTTTATAATTTTAAAAAATTTTTTGCGCTTTTATGAAAATATTCTACCATTTAAGTAATTTAAAACTTAACCAAAGAATACATAGTAAACTCCCACGAGTATGAGACAGTACATATGTATACATTAAGCAATGTGTATGAGAAGGAGGTCTTATAGGTTTGATAAACAAATATATTTTTCAAAACAGTGAATAATATTCATAACTGTTCGAGTGGTTGGTGATTGTCTCATATAACACAACAAAACACATAGGCACATAAGATCTCCTTCTCATACACATTGCTTAATGTATACATATGTACTCTCTCATATTCGTGGGAGATCTACTATGCGAAGATGTAAACTAAACGTATGGTATTCAACTTAACATACAAATACAAGCCACAAGGTGCTTAAGTCATTTTTTAAAATTGTAAATACGCATGCGTATTTTTAATGAAATAAATGTCATTTGTTTTTAAACTTTTCACACCTTGCATTGCTTAAAAAATGCAAATAATAGAAATAACGGGTGAAGAAACAGAAAATAATGTTGCCATTGCAGAAATTGATAATACGGTAGATTCTACTAGTCCCAGTGTGGATGATTTAGATAGGTAAATTACATTAAACATAGACTATTAAGTTGTTGGTTTGTTGTTAATTGATCCTTTTAGGGAGGCTGGATTATTCCAATTGTTTGTAAGGCAATTGTTGAAACCAGGCCATGAAGGGGAGTTGTGCGAATGGTTAAAAGAAATGGGACTTTTACAACGAACAATGAAATGTACAAATTCCGTTGATAACGAAGTATGCAATACTTCAATGTTTTGGAGTCCCGCTCGAATATTGGATAAATATCAGTAGGTTATAACTTAAATTTAATCAATTCTGTTATTAATGATTTAAATTTTTGTAGATGGATTTGCCAAAAATGTAATTCGAAACGAAGTATTCGGGATAATACGGCATTTAAACAAATGAAGTGTTCTCTTGCTAGAGCATTGATAATCATTTTAGGATGGTGTAAGAATAATGAAATAAAAGAAATATCGGAAATATTGCGTTAGTATACACAAGTTAATGTTTTTTTAAACTTTTTTAATATTATAACTTATTTTCTTAATGCGTTTAGTATTTTCGGATGAGAATTAAGGTAATATAGTAATAAGATCCTTTTCCCATGGCAAGTGACATTTAACTGTCTGGACTCTATTTGTTGCGTCACTATTATTCATAAAAATTTCAAATTAATTAGTTAATGAAACAATATAGTTTTGATAAGGAATAGAAATTTTTTACTGATAGAATAGTCAAACCGAAAAAGCACCATTTTAGAATTTTCATTTACATAACACTGAATTAATTATGCCCTTAATTATATTAGTTAAGTATGTATTTCTATGGATACATATACAATTAAAAGATTTGTTCCATTCGTATATTTAGTGGGTGTTCTTTTCTTTAAAAAAATGTAGAAATTTTAGTTCAAGAAAAGCATACCATTGAATTTTCAAGGGGTTTTCTGTCTCGTATAGAATAACCAGCTGAAATATCCGGCGTTGCCCGGGTAAAAAAATTCTTATAGAGAGTACACTTTAATTTTGCTTTAAGTGTTCGGGAAGGCAGAGGGTTTATTTACACAGTTCTTTATTTGAAAATTCTCCTCTCAACGAAACCCCAATCAGCTTGGTAGGGACCTCTTTCTTTCATATGAATGTGGACATCTCCCTTAATTATATTTATATTGATATAGAAAGTATCAAATATTGACCCGAGATGAAAGCTACCACTGCGATCTGTCACGTATTCATATTCCCCCCGATTAATTTTTTATAATATTTTCAACGTACATACAGACACGAGTTTTCTTTTCTACAGGTTTATAATTAAATATTATTTTTTCTTCTGCACCGTGTTTACACCAAAATTATGTGGAAACCGCATCTCAATCGGTAAAACCGTTTTAACGGATCTTTCGGATTTAGAATCTTTCTAATTTTACTGTTTTACAATTATTTTGATACTTAAGTATCAAATATCGGTTTGCGTGGTCTAATGCAATTTTATCTAGGGTATCTTACTCCTACGGTATTTTCTTCTTGATAATACATCATAATGTAAATTGCTAGTGCCAATCTAGAGTTTTTTTGGAATACAAAAATGCATTTATATGTATATAGATCAGCAGTTTTTATTAAAAATTTCTTTTTTATATTTCGTATTCGTATACAACTATATTCGTATGTATCTTTTTTGTGTGATTTACCGTCATAATAATGCCACATTATTGTTTTCATTTAATTTTTATTATAGTTTATTTTATGTTTAGATACAAAACTATTTATTGTTAAAAAAATTTACGAAGTTTGCTCATCTGTTGTGATGGGGTATTTTCAAATACATAAGAACGAATTTATATGTGGCGGATTTAATACACTAGTTATTGTTGATGTATTTCCAACACTAGAATATGATGGTGAAATTAAAAGTGATTTTCAGAACAATAATAATATTCAGCCGATTTTATGTATTGGGGAAATAAAGGTTTTTAAATAGAATAAGAATTTATTTATTCGTTCTTGATTGAATTGTATGTCTGTTCACTAGTTCGGCAATATAAATAAAAAATTCGTCATGTAGGAGATATAGTTGTAATATTCATTATTATTGGTGCTGAACTGATTGTCTTAAACATTTTTTAATATTTTCTTGATTATCAGCTTGAAGTCTATTTTAATTTGAATGTTCGGTTTCAGGAAACGTAATTCACCCTGCTTGGATATTATTAATACAAATATTGTAAATCATGTAGTTCAAGCCCTTTAGCTCTCTTGAAAATTGTACCCAAAAAACTGCAGTAAACACATACATGTTTTCTATAAACAATTTTTTTAATACTTTTGCGATTGTACCGATTTCGCAAAAATTTCTTCAAATTTCCATCGAACCTATCCAGTAGATTGAAACACAAAAGTAGGAATATCTTAATATTAGTATCATCTGAACTTTTTTTTCTGTAACTCCTATAATAAGAGAGTTATTTGCAGTTTTAATGTTTTAATACTTCAATTTATATTAAGTATCGCTATAGTAACGTAATACCATTTTTATTCTTTCCTTTGAAAAAATTAGCTTAGTCTATTATTAATTCTATTTAATATTTGTTTATTTGTGTATACTTTCGTGTCAACATACAATGTTTGTCCAAATTCCTTTCGGTTACGTATGACAAACTGTAGAAGACTATAGCGTATACTCCGACACATTTCATTGTCATTGAATTTATTAATTAAATTAAATACTGATATGAAAAAATTAACTCGTCAACCAGGAATCGAACCTGTTAATATTATTAATCCTATGTGACGAATTTTTCTAATGACATTTTTTTTTTTTTTTTTTTATTTAAAATAATTTGGCAAGGGCCATTAAGCCATTAAAGCCATTAACAATATGGTTTTACAATACATTAAGAATAAAAAATTATATAACATATTCGAAAAAATAAAAATAAAACAAATATTTCCTTTGAAAAAAAAAAAAAAATTATGTTAAAAAATGTTAAAGAATTATAAAAAAAATCAGAAAATTCAAAAAATAACTGAGGACAATACGTAGACGCTAGGATGTAAGACACGGGATTGGGGGAGTCGCTACCGAGACCCATCGGGGCTGAGAATAGAACACAAACATAGATGTTGGGGGTCATGGATTGTTTAACGGTAGAGAAAAATCAGTGTAACATTTAATACAGACAGTACAGTGTATTTTGGAGGGGGAGTTAGACAGAGGTGTTGGAAGATTTAAGGAATAGGGCTATCGATTTAAGGACAGTTTTGTTGTTTAGAGACAGGAGGTGAGTAATATTTATAGGAAGTGCGACATTTTGGGACTTAAGGTTTCTATATAGTATGGCTCTTTGGTGTGAAAGTAGGGGACACTCAAGGAGTACATGGTTTTCATCACAACAATCGTGACCACAAACGCAATTTGCATTATTTTTTACGTTGATTTTGTGTAAATGCCTTGGTAGACAGTTGTGACCAGTTCTTAGTCTACCAATGGTCACGATTGTGTGACGGTCGAGCTGCAGGCCGTCAAACCAAGGCTTTAGAATGGGAGTAGGTCGTAGTGCGGCTATTGCAGTTCCTTTTATTTTGCTGTTATATTCCCATTCTGCTTTCCACTCTTCCATAATCTGTGCTCGACACTCTGCATAGAGATCGCTGTATGATGGTAAATATATGCTTTCATCTCCATTGAGTGCCCCTTCTTTAGCTAATAGGTCCACCGTTTCATTTCCTCGTACGCCGATATGTGAGGGACACCATATAAATGAAACAGAAAAATTTTCATTTGTAACTTTGTAGAGCTCATACTTTATAAGGGATACAATATAGGAATTATTAGGATTGGAAATTGGATTAGATAGGGTCGAAAGGAGACTTTTCGAGTCAGATACGATTATTGCACCAGCTATATGGGATTGAAGTACATATTTTAGAGCCTCTAACACAGCAACGCATTCGGCGGAGAAAATTGAAAATTTGTTGTTAAGTTTAAATTTGCGAGATACCTGTGCGTTGCTGTGGTAGAAAGCTGCTCCAACCGTCTGAGTGCCGGTTTTAGATGCGTCTGTGTAGATATAATCTTGACTTGGGTAATTCATTGACAGGAAATTTTGGAAAATGGAATTTGAAAGTAAGGGGCTATTCGCATCTCCCCTCTGTAAGCCACAGTCGAAACGTACGATGTTCGAGATAAATCCGGCATGGAGGGGAAATGTGAAGTGAAGAAGGGAGGGGCTACGATGTATAGGGGTTTCAAAGAAGGAACGATATGCTATTATTAAGGGAGGGATTGGTTTACGACGCCAGTATCGGGAATTCTGGATTGCAAGATTTAGTTGACCTAAAAGCGGGATTAAGGGGTGTCGGGAAAAGGACAGTTTTTTAAGGATAAACTTTTTAGCTAAAAAGATTCTCCTGAGATGGAGGGGAGGAATACCTGCTTCAACTAGAAGTGCATTTGTTGGGCAGGATCGCATTTGGCCTAATGATATTCGAAGGGATTGGAATTGGACTCGGTCTAAGATAGATGATTTGGATTGCGATAAGGGTGAGAGAAGGAAACCTCCATAATCGAAAACTCCTTGGACGAAGGCGTTATGAAAGGTCAGTAAGGTGGAAGGATCTGCACCCCACCACGTAGATCTGATTGCCTTCATAGCATTCAGTCCACCTTTAACTCGGTTGGCCATTGCCATGATGTGTTCACGCCAAGAGAGCTTCCGATCAAGGATGATTCCGAGGAATTTTACTGAGTTTTGGAATTGGATACTTGAATCTAAAAATGGGATAGGTTGGGGAACATCCCTATGTCTGGAAAATAAAACTGCGGTAGTTTTAGTGACTGAAATATTTAAGTTGAGTTCATCCAAAATGCCTTTTAGCTGAACTAAACCATTCGTAACGTTGCTTCTAGCTGAATCTAAGGATTTGTTGGATGAATATAAGACTATATCGTCAGCAAATTGCAGGATTTTAACACTGTCCTGGGGGAGTTGTTGAATACCAGATGTGTATATATTAAACAGGATTGGGCTCAGTACAGCTCCTTGGGGAAGACCCAATGTAACTGTTCTGTGGATTTCAGGATAGTGGCGTAGAAGAGTGATATTTCGGTGATGTAGAAGGTTCTGAACGTAGCGTGTGATTCTGCGCGGAGCATTTAGTTGCAGAAGTTTTTCGATCAGTACGTCTGTTAGAACATTGTCAAATGCTCCTTTTATATCAATGAACACCGCTGCAAGATAATTGTTGTCAGTATAGCAGCCCAGTATGTCTGTGTAAAGTAAGGAGAGATTATCCGTTGTGCCCATCGACCTTCTAAAACCGAATTGGAAATTAGGTAGAATGGAGTTGTGTTCACACCACCACTCTAGCCTAATTTTAATCAAATGTTCCATGATCTTTGAAAGGCAAGAGCTCATGGCAATGGGACGATAGGAGGAGGCTGAATTGGGATTTTTATTAGGTTTTAGTATGGGTAAGATTAAAGAACTTCTCCATTCTTCAGGTACTACATTTTTCAAAAATAAATTGTTCATGATATTCAGTAATAGAATATCCGATTCGTCGGGGAGATTTTTTATCATAGTATAGTAAATACCATCTGAACCAGGAGAAGAATCTTTAAGTCGGGATATGATAGATTTATATTCGTGAACAGAGAAGGGAGAATCCAACAAGTTATTCGATTCCAAAGGTAGGTTATACGGGGAAAATGGAACAGCCGTTTGGGGTGCTAGGTTGTCCATAAATTCCTCCTTCCAAACATCATTCGAAGAAAGATGAGCACAGGGAAAGGAACCTTTACGAAGTTTTTTGATATTCAACCATATTTCGCTGATAGGAGTTGAACGTGTAAAACTCTCACAGAATTCCTTCCATGAGAGTTTCTTTTTTTGCTTAAAAATTCTCCTTACTTTTGCACAAGTCTGTCGGTAGTGTAGGAAATTGTCCATTGTAAAATTTTGTTTTAAGTTTTTTGTTATGGATCTACGTTTCTGTATTAATTGATTGCACTCTTCATCCCACCAAGGGGTGGGGGGATATAATGGATGGGGTGGTTTTGTTTTAGGGATTGCTATATTGGCAGCGGTATTAATTGCATTGGTAAATGAATTATAATCTATAATAGGATCGGATGGATGAGAAGGCGCCGAGTATTACTCGAGGAAACTGTGACCATAAAGCGTCCAATCAGCTTTACCTACAGACCAACGTGGTGTAAATGGTCGCTTGGTAGTTGCTGATGATTTGCCAATTGAAATGATGATTGGCCAGTGGTCACTACCATGAGTGCAATCCAAGGTCCTCCACTGGGATATGGTACTTAATTCGGGGCTGCTAACGCTGAGATCAACAGCCGTACATTTTCTAGGAGGGGCGCAACAGAGGGTAGGAGATCCGTCGTTTAGTAATACAAGGTCGGAGTTCATGAGGTAATTGCTAAATATTTTTCCACCTGCGTCGCTATAGTGGTTACCCCATGTGGGGTGGTGAAAATTAAAATCTCCTGCTAGGACTAATGGAGAATGGATGTTAGATAGTAGGTTGGTTAGTTGTATTTCAGAAATGGAATTATTTGGGGCGTTGTAGATTGAGATAATAGCAACGTTATCAATTTTTATTCCTATCACTTGGGTATTTGGAGAAGGCGATTGAAGAGGTATAGGTTGATGGGGAATGGATGAATGGACAAGGATTGCAGCACCACCATATCCATCTGCCCTATCAGAGCGATATATATGATATCCTCTAGTACGAGCAGACGAGTTGGCTTGAAGCCAAGTTTCCGATAGGAGGGCTACATGTATTTTGTTTGTGGTAAGTAGATGTAGTAGGTTTGGTTTGTTATTGGAAAGACTACGAATGTTCCATTGTAGGATTTGGAGATGACGAGATGCCGCCATTTGTGATAATGAATTTGAAGAGTTGGGTCACTTTTTCATTTGTAGTTGGGTCCGCTATTATAAGTTGTAGGGCATTTTGGAAGTATGATTCTAATGTTTTGGAATTAGATTGGGAAGTTTTATTTAAATTAGTAGAATTGAAATTAAAAATGGGTAAATTTGATGATGTGGGTGGAGCTCGGCCATTGGAATTGATAAGGAGGGATTGATGCTCACGGGAGTAAGTGGGAGATTGAGGAGGAGATGGAGAAACAGGCTTGCGTTTTTTGGCACTTGAAGCTTTCACTGCCTGTGAATAGCTGCGAGCCGGGATTTGGGTGGGTGTTGTTGTGGTAATAGGGGTTCTGTTAATGGTAGGGAAGGCGTTTGAAATGACGAGTGGAGTGAAAGATTTTTTAGGATTGGTTACATGGCTGGCGGCTTCGTGAAAAGTGAGGCCTTCTGTAGCCATTAGACGTTTAATGGTAGTTTGGCGGGAATATTCATTACAGTCGCGTGAGCGAGAAGAGTGTGCACCATCACAATGTACACACTTTTTTGTGGATTCGGGACAGGGACAGTCTTTGGAAGGATGTGACTCGGCGCAGTTACTGCAGCGAGGGGAACTTTTGCAGAGGATAGTCGTATGTCCGTATCGTAGGCAGTTGAAACACTGAGTAACGGGAAATGTATATATTTCCACAGTTCTCAGGCAGTAAAAAATTGATACCTCTCTTGGGAGTGTATTTCCCTCGAAAGTTACAATAACTGTAGATGTTTTTTGTATTCAGTTGCATCAGTTTCATTTTGTTTGGGGATCCGTCTAGAAATGCGGTGAACTTTGACAAGTTTGGATGGTGATTTTATATTTTGAATGAGGGTATCTTCGTCAATGTTTAGGTCAATGTTTCGTATAAGTCCGGTTCTGGTCACACAATGGGTAGGGATATATGCTTTTAGGTCATTTTGGGCAAGGAGGTTTTGGGAGATAAATGAATTCGCAGAATTTGCTCGTTTGAAGGAAACGCAAAGTCGACTTCTGCCTAAGGAGTCTATTTTTACTATATCCGGGATTTGGTTTTTGACGAGTATGTTTCCAAAAGAGATGGGATACAATCTGTTTTTGGAATCGGATAGGGGTTCTATAAAAACTTTAAAAGGACCTGGCGAAGTGGAGGGATATGTGTGTTTGATGGGGTTGGTGGGTTCTTTTACATTAACATTAGTAATTTTAGGATTAGTTGGTTGGTTTGGGGTAGTGTTGGTTGGAACAGCGGAATTTGGGTTTATGGGAATTGCATCAAAGGGTGTTAAGGGTGTTAGGACCGGTGGGTCCAGGTCTGTAGGAGTTAGACCTGGACCCAGGGGATCATTTGAGCTAGACACGGCGCTCAGAACACGTTGATTTTTTTATTTCGGTTTTTTAAAGAATTAAGATAAAATAAACAAAAATTGGTATTCAATTAAGAAGTGTACTTAAAATTGAATTTACTTGTGCAATAATAATAAATAACTTACGTAAAGCAAGAAGGAATTTGTAGACAGATGATAAACACAAATTAATAAAGGTATATATTGATGTTGTTTTTTTATTTTGATTGTTATCTAACTAAAGGTAATAATTAATAACAAAATTTTGCCAATAAACACGTCCGTACTGTATCAAGTCTCTATTGGAACTCTAATGACATTTTAGCAAAAAATTTATTGTCGAACTTATTAGACTTGAATTCATTCAAAAATGAAGAAATAAAGTTTTTTTTTTAGAAATAAAGAAATAATATTATGTTTTAGGAAATACCAACTCAATTCCATTTCTATCCATATAATATAATCAATGATGCTGTGATAAAAATAAAAGAAATTGTTAAACCGGGAACTGCAATTGTTATTAATACAAAATTAGGTGAAGATTTTATAATTAATTTACGAAAATGCAATAAGTATAGTGTAATTATTGGTACAGAAGACTTAACTAAATATGACACACCAATAGCTAAAACCTTACATGAAAATTTAAATACTATATGGTTGCCAGCCAAAAATATTTGTAAAGAAGCACAAAAATATGGAAATGATATGAATAGTTATTTAATTGAACAAATGTGGCTATTTAAATTTGGTACAACGCCGTCCACTACATTTGAGTATTTAATGCATAATTTTAATGATTGTTGGGAAAATCAATTAGTAGATTAAAATTAAAAAATTTTATTGTATGTCCTCTTTGTGCGTACATGGAATTTTTATTTTGTTTTAGTTTGATATTATTTTTCAGAGTCAAATATTTATGAAAGACTGAGTTTTTGTTAGAGCTATATCTTTAAAGTTAGAGTTTTCTTATTAAGTTATTTAGTATATGATGCAATTATGAAATGTTATTTCATAAACGACCGTTTATCGATATCATAAACATGGATTTCATTGTTAGTTATGGAGTATCCCTTATCAAGTCTTACCAGTAAATCTATTAGTCTTGTAAAATCTATTAGTTTAAAAATTGTTTCATGTAATAATTTTATGATTCTGAAGGAGGCGGTGCACATTAATTTTTTATTTAGATCCTACAAAAATAAATTTTTTGTTTAGCCTCTAGAATACGTGCAAACTTTCAATTTAGATCAATTCGCTATTTGAAGATAAACTTAATTAAGCGAATTGGGTATACTATACCGGATTTCACTACAGGTAACTAACATATGGCCCCCTCAGAATGATGTAACTTTTTTATGCGAATCAATTTTTTGTAAAATTAACAATTTCTTTCCTAAACATTTGTAACAGTTTTTACGGACCTTCACTTTATATTTTAAATATATTTCTATATAATTTATATTATACTAAAACATATTTTTTGATAAAAAAAACTCGTTATATTACATAAGAATCGGAAAAAAAGCTGAATCGATACTATTTTTTAAATAATCTCTTTTCAACCAAATGGTTGGTTGCATGAATTGATAATTAGTCAAAATTTAATTAAAACTGACAAACAGTGAAATTTTACTTTTTTTTTCAACTATTATACAAAATATGATGATTAGCTTTAGTTGTAGTTTCGTCACAACAGAAGTATTTTAAATTATTACATTGCGATTTTATAAAACCTGCAGTCGTTGATTTTACTATTTAGTATCATATACTTTTCTCGGATTTATAACACATAATTTTTTATGATTTTTGCTGGAACTTCTAATACACTTATATGACGTAAGTATATTAGGATACAAAAACGGATATATTAAAAATATTTTATAGGTTTTGATTTCGGACACGAAATTACTTCGATTATCTTTAATTGAAATTAGTAGGAATTAAATTCCTGCTGCGAGAACTGGTTAAAGCAATACATTTAAGCTCCGCTTATGATATCTGAGATTATCCGAAGCATTTGTATCGAATGCTGATACGATTTTTTATGTCGGATACTCGACAGTTTCGATTGTATTAGATCCATAATGTCTGTAATATATGGCATTTTTATCGAATATAAAGTATGTTGTTATGTTATTACTAGTGTGACAAAAAAAGCGTTAAATTTTTTTTTTTTTTATTAATATGTATTCTATAGAAAGATTTTTTAGTAGATTATTTGATTATTGAATTTACTCACAAAGTATTACTTAAGTGATTTTGAACGAATATTATTGTTTATTATTAAAAGATATTATATTACGTGTATAAAAGCAATATTTTAAATTCTTTTATGACTACATTAATTTATATGCATAATTATATTAATAAAGTGAAAATTATTCATTGCAACGGATTAAAATTGTTTTTATTTGTTAATAGACCTTTTCATTCCCAACTCCAATTCGATTTTGTTTCGGACAGAATGTCAAAACCAAAGTTAAGAAAAAATTATTCATTGCAACGGATCAAAATTGTTATGCCCAGCATATATGTATAAGAGTATTATACAAAAACTTATTTGACCTTTAAAGTTTACTCGTAGTGAATGTGCCCTTAAAGAGGGTTTAGCCCTTTGGCCATCTTATGGATGGTTTGCTTTCGCTTTGTCTAGCTATCAACCGGAAGATATGAACAGTCATACTTAAGAAATTATTCAGCAGGCCATTGAAGCATATATAAATAAATATTGGTATATTCAGATCAATGACCTAAATTTGAGTATGGAGTGTTTAATCTCTATATTCAAATAAATATTAATCTGTCAATCTTGTTTTTATAAACAATAAAGGAGATGAATAGTACCCAAACTTTTTTGTTTAAAAGTGATTACAGTTAGAATACTATTTGTAATATAAATTAACAACGATTACTTGACCTCTTGACGAGTATCGCGAAATATTTTAGTATTATAATGTTATTTTAAATTAATGACATGAAGACACGAGTAATAATAATTCATTTAGGGTCATTCATCCAAAAGTTTTTTAAGTTGAAATACAAATTAATTAATGGTTTTTACCTTGGTAAAAACGATATTACTATATCGGATTCAAAATTGGCGTTCTTTGTCAAAATTATACAAATAGACTAAAGTTGGTATCTTTGTAATGGACAGCATTTATTCGAAACATTTTTTCAAAGGTAAAATTAATTCTTCAAAACATTTGCAAATTTAACGCCACTTAGGAAGCCGATAGTAGGTACACTCCCGTTCATAAAAATTGAACTAGTTGAAACATTCTAAGTGTTACTGTATGTAATATTATACATATAGTTAGTAATATACTGCACGCTTAGAATGTGACTTACTGGTTCAGTTTTTATGAATAATGCATATTCATAATGTGTCCAATGGACATATTATGTCCAATGGACATATCGAATTAGGTGGCGTACTTTTTTAAAAATTTTACAATTGGCTTATACCGAATCTATTCGGTTTTTGTAAAAATGTTTCGAATAAAAATTATTAGTATTTATGACGAAACATTTTTGTTTGAAGCATTTTTTGAAAACCGATTGCATAAAGCACAAATCAATTATAAAATTTTGAAAACAGAACGCCTCTATTGCTGCGGATATAGTAAAAAGTGGCTAACAATCGCTAGAAAATATTTTTACGATAATAGTTTCGACAATAATACTTTGGAAACAATGAAATAATATTGTGTAATATTGTGCTCGTAGCACTTATGTGATTGACTTTACACGAATTTTCTCTCAATTTACTTCTTAGGAGTCGAGTTTAAAGGGAATAGGGTAAAATTTTCCATGCATTAATAAAAAGCACTTTTCAGCTTTTTTAAAAGTTCGTTTTGTTCTCAATATTGTCAAGTGGTTAATTGGATATCCGTAATCTAAATTAACCAAGAAATTTTAATTAGATGCCCGTTTTAATTTTAATTTTAATTAGGAGCTACATCGAGTATATGCAAGTATTTGGTTTTGAATTTGTTCATATTCTTTGAAATGAAAAACCCAATGGAATATCATTAAAACTAATAAGCTAACTAACCCCATAGGAAAAAAAAACAATTTATTTAAAAACAAACGAAAATAACAACTAACTGAGTCAATTGCTTAAATACCCGGTATATACTGAATTTATGAAAAAAAGTTTCAAACAAAAGTTGTTTGTTTTTAAAAAAGGGGTATTTATTGTCCTTAAATTTTTGTTCTATCTCTTACGGTTTCAAAGATAGGCTGTTTTGCCCATTTTGCCCAAATATGGCCCGATTTTGCCCAATCACAAACTTTACCTTAGAGATAGATTGTAGAGGCTGCCCTGGACGGGCTACACTTCGACCATAAGGTCCATTGTGATGCCTAAGGATGTGAGGATGTGAGTAGGAATTGGCAGGATATGCGGCTGCAGCCGACTATGATAGGAACTATGCCGATTTCATCTGGAGTTTGTGAAGGAAACTGCAGAAAATCTTCTCAAGCATATTATAACCGGTTACTTCGTTATTGTCCATACGCCGACAGTTTAGTCAATTATTCGCCCTTTTTTTTCTTGTTAATAATTAATAAACTGCCGATGTCGGGATTCGAACCCATAACCTCCCAGTTTCCAAGTAGGCATACTGCGCAGACGTAACGCCTTAGACCGCTCGGCCACTTGGACTGGTAATAATAAACTGCCGATGTCGGGATTCGAACCCATAACCTCCCAGTTCCAAGTACACACAACACCTTTACAAGCGGGGCTACTTGGCTGGTCATACTTATATCACTTTTCAACTTTACCTTACTTTTCAGCTCTTCGTTTTTGAGTTATCGTGTTCACAGACGGACAGCCGTTACAAAGTCGGAACTAAACTTAATATACACTGGTATATATTATATACGGCGGGTATAAAAATTGTATCACTTATAAAGTCAATAAAATAAAGTAATATTAATATGTCAACAATTAAATATTTGTTCAATAAATTAACATAAACAATCCATTGCCCTAAATATCAAAAGAGAAAGAAAGACCAATTAAAATATAACGTTATATTTCATCGATTAGAGAAATGATCTGTATACTTATTTCACATGCAGTTAAGAAAAGTTCACGATCATAATTATTATATTTAGCAAGGTAATAGAAAACCTGTTAAACGGCCTCCAATAAAGAAGATCTAATATGCATGCATACAAGTTCAAAGCCCCTCTAACATTTCTAATGTAATAGAATTGCATAAAAATGCATTAACAACTACATTTCAAGTACCATTCAAACAAACTTAAACGTGTGTATTTACATTGAAAACAATAAGTCAATTGAGTTAAGATACAAATTGAAAATGAATCGATTAAATAAACTATTCTTGATTTTCATTATAATAATTGAAAGTCAATTGTTCATTGTAAACACAGCACCGACAATAAAAAAATTATCAAATAAGAGTGGTGATATTGAAGATTGTAGTGACTTAGAAATTCATGATGAGCGACAAAATGGTACTGAAAATTATCGTATTGCAGTTGATGGATTAATTTTTATAATTGCACCACCAGAGAGTTTAGCCTCGCTAGGGGGGCCAGCTGATTTTTTTGATGAACAAAATTCGACAAATATTGTTGATCCAGTTCTAGAAGATGATTACCTACCAATTTATGTGAGTCGTCCCACGGTGGAAACTACTACTGAAAAAAATCAAGACATTAAACAGTTTTTAATGTAAGTGTATAAATCAAAATTAATTATATTTGTTACGGTTTTCAATTTTTTAACTTTTATATTATTTCATGTTTAATATGTGCAGATCGCAAAATCAACAAATTCAAAACATGCTTATTCCATTACTTACACGAAATTCTCCAAAAACTAGAAATAAAAATGGAAGGCAAGATAACAAGTTATACCTAAATAATTAAAAACTAAAAAAAGTATAGTTTGTATACAGGTGGATATAAAGTCTGTGAAGCCCCGATTATCTCGAGAAATAAATAGATTTAAAAAAAATACAACAAAATACGTGTGCAATATTTAAACAAAATATATTTAATGGCGTTAAAGTTAGAATTGCTCCACATTCCTGTTTCGCGGCAGAGTGGGTCTATTTTTAAATATTAAACGAAAACTTCTATTTTTTTAATAGATTTTAATATCAAAATGAAAAATAATTTTAATAAGGTTTTTATTTACTTTTTATTCAAACATTTAGGACAGTCATATCTAAAGAAATACGGTACTAAAATCAGACCAAATCATACTCTTGATAATAGATGAGGATCAACTCCTACATTTTAAATGAAAAATAATTTGCACGCTGTATAAAAAAATTTAGAACACGTGTTTTTCTTTTTATATAATGGTCTATTTCTAGAGATTTGAAGAAAAAAAAATCAGAAAACGGCCGCATTCTTTTAGAAACCATCTTTTAATTTTGTTTCTTTGAAAAATAAAGCAAATCGAGTAAAAATTTCTGTCACAATGTCATTTATAGTTTTAAATAAAATATTGGACATGTTTTATTGTGATTTTTGTTTCGACGTTTATGTATCGAGGTTTGCAAATTTTATTTTCAATCCAATATTTTTATCGTAATATAGGGATTGATCTCATTGTAAAATTAATCCCAATTATTTATATAAAGCGGAAATTTATACATTACGATGATGTTAAAATAACAACAATATGTATTAGCATACAAGCATGTTGCATGCAAAACTGACTGGCACGTGTTTATTATTCAGGCATTGTATGATATATGTTAATTACATACTATTCAGAAATCCCTATATTACGACAGAATTTTTACGCGCAGTATTTACCTGTATATATGCTTACATATGCATATAATTATATATGTGAGAATTATTTATTTATTTCAATAAAATACCATTTTAAAACATATGTAGGTATGGTTTTTATTATGCATAATTTAATTAATTACCAGTAATTTTTAAAAAAAAATTGTAACTAAAATATATACCTATATACCATCTTAAAATATGTTTACACAAATTACTTACATGAAATTTTCCAACATTTAAATTTTACTTAGGTACTCATTTATGAATTTGTATCTTCAAAAGGAGGCAGAATTCGGAAAAAATACCAAAAAAAGTAATATGCAAGATATTTTTCGGAACAAGGTCTCGTCAGAGCCGTCCAAGTAGCCGATCTTTCTAGGGCGTTATGTCTACTTGGAACTGGGAGGTTATTGGTTCGAATCCCGATATCGGCATTTTGCCAATTATTAAGAAAAAAAAGGGGACGGTTCCTTGACATTCCTTGACTAAACTGTCGGCGTATGGATAAGAACGAAGTAACCGGCTATACTTTTGTGGTTTTCTGCACATTCAGCCTACCAACTCCCAGTCTACCCACAAAAATTCCTTACACTCCACTCACATCCTCACATCCTTAGGCATCACAATGGACCTTATGGTCGAAGTGTAGCCCGTCCAGAGCAGCCGCTACAATCTATCTATATCTGTCTAAGGTCACGCCAGGGGACTCCAAAACGTAATGATCCGGTGAAAACTATATCAATTTTCAAATTGTCCAGTGCAATACTCATGTAGAAAATTGTACATTTCTCAAAAGCTTAAAATGATGGCTGTAGGTTTTTCTTTATAAAGTTTAAGTTAAATTCTGAAAATCGTGAAATTTTTATAATTTTTAATCTAGTAGTGTCGGAAATAAAGATTTAACACTTTTAGATCCTCAAAAGTATTTGAAATGTGTGTCGTTGACACTTCTTATATAGTTTAAGATGAGGTTGTTCATTTTGTTCATGGACAATGCGGCCTCTACAGTACTTAAAGGTAAAAATTGGACCCTTTAAATTATTCTTTATAACTAATAGGAAGTCATTTACCCGGCATATAAAACCATTCAATGATAATTATCTTAAGAATATCGTATAAATTGGAATGGAATTGAATCTTATCAATAAATCATGAAGAATCAATCCGAAAAAGATCCCAAAATAGTAAATAATCAAAAGAATAGTGAATTCTGTTTGCGAAAACGTGTGCTAGCTGTACGTTTACAAACATTTGGTAAAACGATCGTAGTCCTCATGGAGACTACATATTATGTAGTCTCCATGGTAGTTGCTTGTGTATGCCGCATTGCATTGTTAACCCGACTTCAAAAAGGAGGATGGTTCTCAATTCGTCTGTATTTTTTTAAATTTATATTACCGCTATTATAACAACGAAATTAGATTTAGCGGATATATCTTTACCACTTTGGATTTGGAACATTTTGTATAGTTTTCGTTGTTTTTTTTAAATATATATCCACATGGATTTTGTATATCATTTGATGGATCGTCGTCTGTCATCATCATATATGACTAAAAGCTGACAAAATAGATTTCTATAAATTTAGAACATATTATCTTTTTAAAGATTATTATTAAAAATTTTTTTTTTAAATAAAAACCAGAAATAAAATAAAATATTGATATTATATTAAAAAAATTTTATTAAAAATTTATAATAAACTATTTGGCACATTTTACAATCTTATAATTGATCAAAATAAATTAAAATATAATTTAAAAATATTACCCATAAAATACAAAATAAATACACAATATATTTATAAATAGCACATAGATAATTTATATTGATAATTGTTTTATAAATAAATTTTAATTATCAATAAATTGGCATATTCCGTGATCATCTCGTCTACGACCTGGACCACATTGTTCCAAAGCACCAATTAAAATTAGTTGTTCGGATTCATCTTTTGCTTGTTTTTCTATTAAAAAATATATAATAAATAAATAAATTTAAAAAATTGATACATACCCGTATTAATTCAAAAATATATACCTTTAAATGAAGCAGCCGTTTGAGTACTATCATCAATAATTAAATCTGATTCCATCGATAAAGTTTGTGCTTCTTGGTCAACATTTAATTCACTAATAGGAATCGGTTGTTTTTCAAATTTCTCACCTTTAATGTCTTCGGTAATATACAATTCATCAGGTACTTGCACTATTGCTTTCCGAAATCTGCGTACGCTTGGTGGTGTTTCATTTTCGTCTGTAGCATTTTCATTTTGTTTCTTAACTTGAATTGTTGGTGATATTAATATTTCCTCATTCATTGGCAACAGTTCTGGATGTAATTTAGCCAAATGACTTCGGGTTCGTGTTATATCTACACGATATGGTGCTGCTGATTTTGATTCAATAAAATGTTTTAATTCTTCTTCAGATTCAATAGATTTTTCAACATCGTCATGATTTTTACTCTTTTTTGAGTCGGTTTTGCGCGGTAACATTCGAGTTAATAAATCAAATAAAGTTAGACCAGAACCAGTCGATGATGGTATAATTACTACAACAAAATTTTCTAAGTCAGCACGAACATTTACTTGTCCTTCTTGACGTTGATCATATTTAACAGCAGCAGTATGAACTCCAATAACAGCTAATGTAAACACCAGTGTAACTGAATGTTTTAATTGTTTATTAATCTTCATATTTGCTGCAAGATTTGCTTGATGTTGTTAATATGATATCTGTTAACCAACTGAATTGAACATCACTGAATTGAAAATTGTTTACAACCTCCTGATAATATAGGTACACATCTTCTTCAATATATAAATTAAATTGTTGTATTTACCGCTTGTTGGCCTGATTTAATATGGTGTATTATTATTTTTTAATACCAAGAAAGTATTCAGTTTATTTTTATTAAATATGCAATAAAACTTTTTTTTCTTTTCAATATAATTTACATTTAATTGATATACTTAATACCTAAGTAATAATAATAAAAAGAAAAGAAATTTGAAATAAAAAATATCAATTTCTTTCTGTGAATATAACTGGATTTATCTAAAGTAATTGCTGATATTGAGAAGAATATTAATTCTTTTACCAGGGTTCCGTTCCATAAGAACACTGTATTTGCGTAAGGCATCTTTTGTTGTGTTTAAAAATAATATTCGCAGCGATAATAATTTGTCATTTTAACTCTGCTGTGTATTCTTAATTGACAGGCAGATATGAAATTAATATTTTGGATTAAACGTAAAATTAATGCTATTATGTAATTTATTGTATAAACCGATTTGGTTGAGTAAAGTTTGTTAAAAAAGAAATAAATTTGTGTATTGCAAGAAGAAAAATTTTCTTTGACGACCTCTCCGATCTTAAGTTCGTTGAGGTCAAAATACTCTTGCTGTTCTTAAACAGCTCCGAATAAAATTTCAAATCCCCCCCCCCTTTTACCTAGATCAGTTTTTTGTATTATAAATACGTATTTCGACTACAATGTAGTCATCATCAGTATAAATTAGCTAGTCGTACTTTACTCTTTGACAATTAGAAATGGATATAAAGTCAAGATCAATAGACAAAAATAAAAATAAATAGAAAATTAACTAGATTAAAATATACTAGATTTAAAATATAATAAATTTTAAATTATATTGAAATTGCTCTTGTTAAAATTTCCTTCATTCACATTTATTCCTGTTAATTTTACTCTTATTAAAATTACTCTTATATTGTCGCAGGAAATGTTACTTGTTACTAATTTGGTGACAGTTTCGACTTTATATCCAATTCTAATTGTCAAAGAGTAAAGTACGACTAGCTAATTTATACTGATGATGACTACATTGTAGTCGAAATACGTATTTATAATACAAAAAACTGATCTAGGTAAAGGGGGCAAATTTGAAATTTTATTTCAAAAACCTAGAGTTCTCACTAATTATCATTCGATAATATAATGTTTTCAGCTCCAAATGGTTCATGGAGTAGTGGCCGGGTATGGGGCAACTCACTTTTTCGGCATCACAACGGACCCTATGGTCCAAGTGTGTCTCACCCCAGGACAGCCACTCTAACCGAATCTAACCTAAGAAGAAAAACTATGTATTCAACAAAATATTAGAAAACCAATCATATATTTGTTATAACACAATGGGTAAAATCAATAAACAATGCCTGCAAAGAAGTTATTAGTGTGATCAGCATCGTAGCTAGGGTCATTAATTTCGATATTGCGCCTAGTAGGTCGAATTTTACTAATCTCTGGTCGTATATACTTATTAAAATGCACATTATTACTTATTATGATTTATTTAATATGAAAAGTGCCCACCTAATCGCCTCTCTAAGATGAGCGGCAAATTTAAATTCGCAATCTATAAAAAAAGTTTGTAAAATTCAAAAATGCACTCCTTATTATACCCTTTAAATATAATATATAAACAAGGATGTATGCAGTTTAGTCTCGACTTTGTAACGATAGGAAATATTGAGCATAGAAAAAAATGTTTGGTATAGGTGTTCATTAAATGACCTAATTAGTACATTTCCGCATGTCCGCCTGTGCACCTCTCTGCCTGTCTGTAGACACGATAGCTCAAAAACGCAAAGTGATAATGAACTGAAATTTTGCGCGTGCGTTCTAGAGCTAAGAAGTAAAATCAAGATCGTGAATGGGCAAAATCGGACTGTGTGTCAGAATACTATCAGCAGTATTCCGATCTTATTTGTTTCATAGCTGATTTAGTCATAATATTATTACGGTTTGATTAAAATTAAAGTCATGAAACCAGGGTAGCTGGCCAAAGATCGCTTTTAAAAGCTAAGCTGCTAGTATTTTGTTAGAAAATTCGGATAGGTCGAAGTGTCTCTGCGCTTGGGGTTACTCAGTTTGTAATCAGTATGAATATTTGCATTAGTGATGCCGCGAGAGACGAGAGAAACGAGACAAGACGAGAATATGTATAGCACGTCTACTCGACGAATAAAACTGGACATAAGGATTCCACTTAGCCTCGTTAAGCTATTTGTCTCTAACACACAGACATAATAATCCTTGTATCGTCAAGTTGTAATTCCCGTCTGTCTACCTTTATAGTTAGATAATCAATTATAGTTAGGTAATCAATCCGTCTGCCTATGGATTGACCACGCGGAGTAGAGTTTCGTATTTCGGTAATTCTTATATTAATTCGTAATTAATGACACCCGTGCCATCTGTTTTCTAGTAAAGTATTAATTATTTATTTATTCAGATAACGATTCTTACAATTTTAATTTTTAACTCTACTTATTATACTTTGTACGTGTTCCAATGACTAAATTACCAATTATATTATTAAAGTCTGTTTAGTATTTTATTTTGTTTCAATCAGTATAAAAACAATTTTTGGCATCAAATGCTTATATGAAAAATTATACACATCTAGGATGGGCATCGAATCCACGACCTCTTACATTCTAGACCAGCGTTCTGTCTCTGAGCTACCAGATGCTATAAGGTGATGGATTGCATATAATAATTATTCATTATTTTGATGCATTATATATTTCGTTTATTTACTATTTTCATATTTTTTAAATTTTTATTTTGTTTGTAAACCTGCGTCTATCAATCTATTGTTGTACGGTTGTCTTTCGGTTATATTATACCAACGGAAGTGACTAGCGTTTATTTCTAATATGTAATAAGTAATATGAATAATGATAACAGGTAACCACATAAACTTTTAGCTATAATTGGGCGTTTCTGCTTATATGCAAAGCTAGAGCTGTTAATTTGTGATAATTTTTCCTCTAACTGTTCCAAATCCATTCAGATTTTACAATTTATTATGCTGGTCTAGATAAAAAAAATTACCTTTCCCGTTGAAGGTACCTTCTGGGAGGTAATAACATTGCATTAGGATAAGATTATTAATTGTATTGAGCATTAATTTGTGGAAGTTCATGATTAATTTTAGGATTAATTAGGCGAATGACCTTGAAAACAATTTAGAACATCGATAAAAAGATTTCTATCGCTGATTAAATAATGGGGCTAGCTGACCTTTTTTGACCAATTAGTGACCTATTAGATGGTATAATTGGTTTTTCGAAATTCCATGGATGGGGTGCTAGACTGCTAGCATCCTGGATCCTCAAAGATGGGAATTACTTTATCGATTTTTCTGAATTTTTCTCGAAAATAACTCTCATAACAGAGACGTGACCGTACTTTTTTTTAAATTTTGTTACAAATTTCATTTTATGAGACCTATATACATTTAGATATGTTTATCAATTCTATATAACTCTGAACACGAGGGAAAACCAAAGAAAGGTTTTTTTTAAATTCCTTCCAAAAAGATTTCTGGTTCAGCACAATTTTCACCAAAAACTTAATTCTACAATTTCAAATTTTTTTTAGTTAGAACTTTTTCTGTTCTTGGGATATCTGGCTAAAGAAAATAATGTGAATTGCCACACGACCTTTACATACCAGACTTGAGACAAATGCGCCTAGACGGTCAAACACTTGAGACAAATGCTTGAGTCATTCGAACATTCAATCAATCACCGTCCAGGCTTTTGATCAAAATGATTGACCGTTTAGGAACTGCTTTATAATAAGTATCCATTAATAGTTATCCTTATGAAATTTTTATAGATATATATATATTATATTTTTTATGAAATATTTAATGGGAATAAAAAAGATTAAATTCGAGTTTTTGATAAAAATATGTTTTTACAAACAAATTATTTTATTAATTTTACAAAATATCACAAAAATAAAGTAAATGAATTAAAATACAATAAATAAAATTATATAAAAAATTTTAAGAACTAATTATGGAAGAATACCTAAAAGTATTATATTATTATGATTTTTTAATCATAGACATTCCAGCTTTTCTTATATTTGATGCCAGTCTACCAAGTTGCACTTCAAATCTGCAATGATTAAAGTTTTTAATTAATTCTTTGTAAGTAATAAGTCATATTTATTATTTTTTAGTATTATTCATGTACAATTTTAATATTGTATTGGCGCCAAATTTGGTAATACGAACCTTTTATGTTACAAAAAACAACTTCATGTGAAATCAGATAAATAATTAGGTCAAGAGGTTATGACGATTTTAATATTATTTATTTTTGATACTATCAAAAATAAATTAACTTCGTATAAAGTTATAATAAATCTATACGAAACTGAGCTAATAATTTTTAACTCGCTTTTATTAGCTTGACCTACAAATCATGGTTGTCGCTTTTCAGCATCTTTTGAATACCTATCATGAAACTGTATATGTTACTGTCAAAACTCTTAACCGGTTAAAAGTACTTTTAACTTTCAAAATCAGTCAAAAGTACTTTTGACCGCATGGTTTTGACAATAGTACTTTTGACTGAAATAACAGTCAAAAGTACTATTGCCAAATGAAGCTGGCCAAAAGTAGTTTTGACTAACTGACTCCGTCAAAAGTAGATACCAGAGAGGTCTGCTATCGAAACCAATCTTGCACACTGAAATTAACAGCCGCTGTCATTTGACTAAATTTGTGATTTTGCGACCATTGACATCAAAAAGATCTATAGAAGTTGCATATCAATTGATGGATATCTTCTTGACCTTCGGAGTGCCAGTATTTTGCATTCCGATAATGAGAGAGAGTTTGTGAATTCAGTTATAAAAGAATTAGCATCATATTGGTCGAAGCTGAAACTCGTAACTGGGAAACAACGTCATAGCTAGGGTCACGGTTCCATAGAAAGGGATAGAGAGAACATGAAAAACAGAGCATTTCACTCTGGGATTAAACAATCTCCGTATCATGCAATGTTTGGAACGGAACCTAAAGTGGGATAACAACATCTAATCTTGGTAATAAATGGATTGCATAATGAAGAAGATTTACATTAAAGAACAGAGATGAATCGAAACTTCAGTTGTAATGAAGGGAATCAAAACAAACAGGAAAATAATGAAACTGAAGAAGGTGGGCAAGACCAAGGGGAAAACAAAGAACAAGACGGAATTTTTAATCAGAACAGAAATGAATCAATAATATTTGAAGCAAGAGAAAAAGCGCATTTTAATTTGGCAAAACAAGCAAAATTTAAATTTGACTGACTGTCTGGCGATTAAAAGTTGTTTTGACCAGAAGCGTCAATCAAAACCACTTTTGACCGCAAATTTCGCAATCAAAAGCACTATTAACCAATGATTTTCAGACAAAACTACTATTGACCAACCTGTGCAGTCAAAAGTACTTTTGTCTTTTTTTTTCAGTTAAAAGTACTTTTGACCGGTTAAGAGTTTTGACTGTAACATATACAATTTTGTGATGACAAAACAATAATTTGGTTGTATTATGGGCCAC
The DNA here is from genome assembly GCA_963920215.1 of Nineta flava. NCBI lineage: Eukaryota > Metazoa > Arthropoda > Insecta > Neuroptera > Chrysopidae > Nineta > Nineta flava. The sequence goes on from OY986041.1 coordinate 93,090,705, forward strand.
AAAAGTTATGCCCTTTTTTCAGAATTGTGTATTCATTTTGTCCCCTATTTATTCGGTTTTTGAGAAAATGATTATACAATTTTGAAAAAAGGACACGACTTCTCTGGTCCATGGTAGGTATCATCTAGATAAACTCGTCATAAAATTTGAATATGCCTCAAAATAAAAAAATGAATTTGGTGTAAAAGCGTAGGGCGCATTTAAATTTTAAATTTTCGACACATAGACAATTTGACCCCCACTTTTAAAATTTTTTTATTTTCGGACTTTTTGTAAGTGACAGAAAATTTACATTATTTTTAAATGGCGATAATTAAATGTAGCTAAATAACTTTTTTAAGATAATTTATAAACAAAATCAGAATCAAGAAAATATCCATCGTCTCCGCTGTTTTTACTTAAGACAACAACCGTTGTAAGGCATGGATCACTTTTCGACAGATTTTGCTCATTTTTTTCACAGGTTAAAAATAACGTTTTCTATAATAAATCCCGAAGTTTCAGAATTTTTGACCGTTTAGAACGCGAGATAATTAATAGCAAAGTGTAATCATTCTCTCTCATTAGAAGCAAGTAAAACTTCATGCTCGCCCAACTATTATCTGTTGTATAAAAAAAATACTCGACAGAATTTTTTTTAAAACTAGGATAGTAAGGATAAATATTTCTATAAAAAATTTTTTTTTAAATCGCGTTTTACCATTTTGTTTTGGAAATATAAAAGATTAAAATTATTTTTTATTTCAAAATTACGTTAATTTGTATATATGAATAGTGATTCTATCTATGTGTTGTGTATGTGTATATGTATGTATTTGTTCTATAATAAAAGCAAACCGGTTTTGTCCTAATTATATAAGACAGTGCTGGAACTACCTTCAGAAAATTATTTTATAATAATTTTTCTTTTAAATTTTATGATGATAATTTAGCCAATTAAAAAAAATTGGTATTTTTAAACGTTGACAAACTCATGTTGCCTGAACAAGTTTTAAATAAATACGCAACATATAACAATTTAATAAATAACCAAGTTTCATTTCACCTAGTCCAATTTAACTAATAATCAATAATAATATTAGCTTTTGAAGTGAATGCTAATTAAATGTAATCTAAATCTGGCATATAGTTATTCAAATAAAAGTTTTAGTTTGTATCGAGTATTGTGATGTAAGTTTTATTCAGGTTTTTATTTGAATAACTATGCCTCAACTCGGAGGCAAGTCACCGACCAAACCTTCATGTGAAAATTATTTATACGATAATATATTCGAAATTATGTGATTCATCTTTAGACCTATACTATTGACCTATACTATTTCAAACAAAACAGAAATCATTGAAATTAGTTAATTGAAATTAGTGATAAAATGGAAACCCGACTTCAAAAATCAAATATTCTATAACAAAAAATGCACTAAAAAGCAAAAAAAATAATTGCATATTCTTGTGCCAATTTTAGTTCACCTAAGCAAAAATTGGCACAAGAATATCCAATTATTTTTTTACTTTTTAGGGCATTTTTTGTTATAGAATATTTGATTTTTGAAGTCGGGTTTCCATTTTGTCAAAATAGGTTTTATTTCTCGCTTTTTAGTGACTTTGAAGTTCTATAACTTATTTTATTTGTCTACATATGGGTAGACCAACTAAACGACCTACTAACTTTTAGTGCATTTCTTTATAACACATTTTTTTTTAATGTTTTTTTTAATGTTTTTTTTTTTTTAATTTTTAGTGCATTTTTTCATAACAGATTTTCAGTTTTTTTTACATTGAAATTACGTTTGTCAAAATTAGGCTCAGTCTTTTTATACCCGATATATAATATATACCGGAGTATATTAAGATTAGTTCCGACATTGTAACGGTTGAAAATATTGATCGTATCGACCGTCTGTCCGTGAACACAATAACTCAAGAGCGATATGAGATAACAGGTTGGAATTTTGTATGTGTGTTCTATAGCAAAAAAAGTGAGGTCAAGTTTGTTAATTGGCAAAATCGGAAAGTGTCTCCCCCCGCCAGAGGGGAAAATATACATCTTTGAAACCGTAAGAGATAGATACAAAATTTAACAACCAAAAATCTTCTTCTTTTAAAAATAAACAACTTTTGTTTGAAAATTTTTTTTATAAACTCAATAGTTTTCTCATAATTTGTGCTCAAAGAGCAAATGACATACTATTTTCATAGTCGAACGAAAGCGGACATATGTAGATACATAACATCTCATATACTATTGGTATATCCAGTAAAGGTATTAACAATTCGAGCATTGATATACAACTCAGTATATACTGGGTATTAAAACAATTTAGTTGTTACATTACTTGTTTTATATACATACAGGCAAACTGAGAAGTTCTTCGTTTTTTATCTGAATCAAAAATATAAAATTCAAACATATCAGTAAATATACCTACGGTATTCCAGGTCTTCTCAATCGTCGACATCTACCTAATTTATCTTTTCGATAACCATTAACACATCGCCTCCGTTTTTGCAAAGAATTTGAATTAATCGTAGATGTGGTAGTTTGATTTAATAAACTTGGCAATTCAGTAATATCTTCGATGATTGTTGTATTTTCTTTAGTACTTAGCTCACTTTTCTCAGCTAAAGGTATTTTATTACTTTCAAAACCAATCGGTACACTTTTTATTAAATTATTACCATTTAATGCTTCGTATAAGACTTGAACAGCAATTAATGTCTCATTATCTAATGGTTTTGTATTGTTATGTAAGAATATAATGTCCGAATCCGGCAAAGTTGAATTTTCTGGTTTATCTAACAATGAATTCGAAGAACTATTATTATCAAGTTTTGTTACATTTAAAGCTTGTGCTTCATTTAAATTTTCCAATTTTTCTGTTGTTTCATATGATGTGGTGGATTGATCTAATGGAACGTTGGTTGATGTTTGTTGTGCATTACTTATTGCGTTATTATTCTCTGGTTTTATGGATGATGGTATTATGTTTGATGATGTTGGAACAGATGATGGTGTTGTAAATACTGGTAAGACAGGTTTGATTGTTAGTTCTGAATAATCGTAGTTGTAGTCGTAATCCTAGCACAAGAAAAATTGAAATTCAAAGCATGAAGACGAAGTATAAGCGAGTGCTTGGTTAATAATTATAAATATAATAAACATTCAGTTATTTCAAATATAATGTTTTGTTCAGAGTCGGTCCTAGTGAATTTGGCGCCCTGATGCTAAGTTCTTTTATATTGTTATTAATATAAATATATAAAATATTGTTATTAATAGTTTATTAACAATATTATATATATTTTGTTTCACTTCAATGTATATTTGTCTCTTTTTAGCGAATTTCCTCCAAAGGAAATGCAGCTATTGTTTTTGCACCAATGTTGGAATTTCGTAAAAATTTCTTCAAATGTCCATCGATCCTACCTATTAAATGTTAAAAATCACTATCGCTAAAACTTGTATTATATATGTGTATATATATATATATATATATATATATATATATATATATATAAGCGGTCACAGTTTTATTTCGATTGGAATGAAATTTTGTATTTGAGTCGCTTTTGGTATTCTAAAGGTCAAGTTCGTTAATGGGTAAAATCAGACGAGAGGAAAGGGGGTTTAGAGGAAGAGGGAAACACAAAATTTGACTATCTCCCTTAATATTTGAAAAATCGAAAAATTTATCAGCAGCTAAGTTGTAGGTATTAAATTTTACTGTAATTTTGTTTCTTATCATTTTTCTGTTACACTATTATTTACAGAAATATTTACAATTAAAGATTGAAAGTTAAAATTCTAAATATCTCTGTTCACATTAGAGTTTGAGAAAAATGATCAAGTAATGAATTGTAGCAAACTTGATTTTCTACACTGTACTCCTTATACATTTTTCGATTATTCTAATATTAAGAGAGATATTTAATATTTTGTGTTTGTTTGACACGAATACATGAAATCTAGAGCACGGTAGTGCGCAAGGCCGAGTTATATTTTATTGTAAAAAATTTTGATTGTCGTTTCCATAGTAACTATAAACTATCATGGTTATACCATTCTATTTTGGCTATTAATAAATTTAATTTTTGCAAATACTAAAGTCATATCAGATATTATATTTCATTTTGATCACACTAAAATTATGACCGCTAAAGAGTGATTTATGTATTCTAAGGAAATTCGCTAAGTTGACGCAGCTCCTGCGTATCGAATTTTTTTTTCTATTTCAATGATTAATCTTGACAATTAACAAAGTATATCAAACGGTACACTTTTCATCCCCATTTCATCTTCTTAAATTAATTGGATTGTATCTTATTATTAAATAATTTCTGCCAATGGTCTAAGTACGTCTCGCTAAAGTAATATGCGCAAAAATGCTTTTACATCAGATGAATAGTTTTCGAGAAAAAATCGGTTCACATACGCCCTTTGAAACGAAAAACCCAAAATTTTAGGGAAGGGATTAAAATTTCGACTACAAAAAATCGATTACGAAAATTCTAAAAATGAAAATAAGCGTAAAATAAAGCGCAATTTTCAATTTGATGATTTCATTCATTATACTAATATAAAACTTAATTGAAAAGTTTTCAACTATCCATTTCTTTTTCGTTCTTCCACAAACAATTCGTTTTTTCCAAAATGTCAAAACTCAAGATCGATAGTGAAAATTTAATCTATACAACTTAGTCTATACAGGTACTATCGCGATCAAACGCAAAACCCTAAATTTCTGCTCTCGATAATACATACTGCTCTATAGTCAGAGCCGTACCAACATCCTTGGACGCCCCGGGGAAAAGTTCCCGGGGGTCCTTCCTGTTGAAAATTGTCTTCTAAAAAACAAATATTTAAATTTACTACTAAAAAGCGGTTGGGGCTCCGGTGTACCGCATCGCCTGCATAAGCGTAGTTACGGGCCTGATTGTAGTCTGTATATAGAATTAAAAATCCCGAAACAGTGCTAATAGGCTTAACTAACATGCTTTCAATACTTTCCGTTTGACAACATTTTGTAATCTTTTTTTGTAAGCATATTCTACTTCCAAAGAGTATGTCTTAGATTTGAAAATACGGATTAAAATTTAAAATTTAAACTTACCCCTAAATCTCCTAATCCATCATTTAGTAATGCAATAATTTGGAAATCTTTCAAATGTAATCGAATATTATAATCGCCAGTTTGTTTTTGATCATATTCTTCTTTTTTCGGCTTATGATTATCGTGGCGTGATTTTTTTGGCCTCGCTTCTGATACTGTTATAAATATACTAGCAACAATAATCACTTTAACAATTGTTAGCATTGTTGTGAACATGTTTGACATTAAATAATACACTCAAGTATCTATAAAAATAAATAATTGTTGTGAAAACGAACAATCAATCAATGTAATCGTTTAGCACCATACAATTGTTCAAACTTAAGTGTAGTGTTTGTTTGAAGTTGTGTCTCCCACAATATTCGATAATAAATAAACAATGTTTTTTATTATTGAAGGAAAAAGTATTCCACACACTTTTCATCTCTCTTTGTTGACTCTTTGGCCGAGTACGAACTGACCACAAAGTTCGATGGCCTCAAATTCTTTTTTACAATATAACAATATAATTTTGCCGTTTAATGCAGTTTATAATAACAAGGCCATATCTTTCTCTTTTTTGAATTTACCGTAATAATTATTTACCTAAATAACGGATTTTTATTTTTATTGGTATGATATTTTTTTTTACTGATTATTTATTATATCATGTTCATAATATTTGGACGGAACCTGTAAATTATGTAAATATCTTATTGCAATAAGATAAAAATATTAAATTATGTCAATAGATCAATGGTATAGATTGAAGTCCTTGAACTCTATTCAGTTGATGGTCATGTTTTTTTAGCAATGTTATTTAGTTAACATTCATAAATTATTTATTTATTCATATATTGAATATAATTTCCGATAAAACAATATTTTCGATACGTACTAGTTCTTATATCGAAACACGGTCCCTCCTCAAAAAAAATCGTTACGCAGGAGCTGCGTCAACTTCGAATTTCCTCAGAATAAATACATCACTTATCTTTTGGAAATATACTTTTATCTTATTATGTGGCCGCTAGAGTGGCTATAGAGTCGTTCCATATTGAATCACCAAAAAAAAAATCGTTGCTGTGCTATTTCGCACGCACCACTTCCGGTCTACACAAAATAAAGCAATTAAAAAGTCGTATTTTTGCGGTTTCGGCTGTAAATTTTTTTCTATTAGTGATATCCACTTGCTTAAGGTGGCATTTTAAAGCTAAAAGATAGTAGTTTCTGAAAAAAAATGAAAATTTACATACCTCATATCCATACAAAATAATATGGTATTGAAAATACGTATATTTTAATGATTGTTCTCAGATATCAAGTGCACATATTATACGACAATAGCAGTATGCATACTTGGAAACTGGGAGGTTATGAATTCGAATCCCGACATCGGCAGTTCGTCAATTATTAAAAAAAAGAAAAAGGGCGGTTCATTGACTAAACTGTCGGCGTATGGACAAGAACGAAGTAATCGGCTATGCTTGAGAAGGTTTTCTAATTAGAAGCGAAGAAGTCGGAATGGGTTACGTGACCGATCACGTAACCCATTTCGACCGACGCCAGCGTTAAGCATCAGCATAAAAATGCACCTTAAAAGGGGGGGGGGGGGTATTTTACAACTGCCTAGGGTGGCGAAATGTCTTAATTCGCCCCTGGCTAGAAACAATAGAACTAACAATATAAAATTGAATTGAGTATTAAACAAATAATGTAACAACTAACTGAGTTAATTGTTTGAATACTCAGTATATACTGAGTTTATGGACAAATTTTGTTTTTCAAACAAAATTTGTTTATTTTAAAAAGAAGATTTTTTGTTATTAAATTTTTGTTATATCTCTTACGGTTTCAAACATAGGCAGTTTAGCACAATATGTTCAAACATGGTCCGATTTTGCTCATTAACGAACTTGATCTTACTTTTTTGCTCTAGAACACACACACAAAAATTCAGCTCGTTATCTCTTTTCGTTCTTGAGTTATTGCTTCCACAGACGGACAGACAGACGCACGGACATGCGGAAATGGACTAATTAGGTCATTTTATGAACACCTATAACAAAATAGTTTTTCTGCGATCAATATTTCCAACCGTTACAAAGCCGGAACTACACTTAATGTACCTTGTATATTTACATTATACTGGGTATAAAAAAACTCGGTGAACTAACTGAAGCGCAGTGCGGTGACAAGGGTGAAAACTAAACATATAACTTCAACGAACGGTATTACAGTTACCTAACTAAATACAACGTAAATAAAAACTTCTACGATTGTGTTATCAAAAAATAAATCAAAAGAAAGTAATTCGAAAAAAAATTATTCCATTTTCAAAATGAATTCGAAAAAACCGAGAAATATAATATTAAATTTTTTCAATAGCAATAATAATTTGTTTCAGGTAATTAAAGCACCCATATATTTAAAGACACCATTCAAAAGAATTGATAGTGGCGCCCACGTGGCGCCATTAAAAATAAATTTAACTGCCAGTTCTAATGTTGGTAGAATTGTTTATTATTATTAAACCAAAGCAATCTTCATATTAGTTTTTGGTTTCGCAGTTTTGACTTTTCTATATGACGTGTTAATGTTCTAAAAGTATATTAGAAATTTTTCCGCTTAAGTAGGTTTTCCAAATTAGTTAATAACAGTATAAATGTGCCGCTAATAATGTAATTAAAAATAAATTTTTTGAAACGATGACATCCTATTCGCGTCTATTTATAAAGACGCTTTTGCAATTGTCAATGTCAAAATAATTGATAATGAATTTTTGGAGAAAAACAGGTAAATACTAATGTGTTTTATAATTTCAAGTATTTATACAATGTTTACTTTTCTCAGTTAATTAGCTAATAGAATAAACTTCTGTTCTTGAATATAGGTCAAAAAGAAAAACAAGGAAAGATCAAATTAATTTTAAATACATGTAATGAAACTACAGAAAAAGTTCAAGTAATTAATACCGTTAATAATGAAAAAAATTTATCTTATTTGCAATCTTTATTTGCAACCGAAATTAATAAGATTGGTACGTAAGATAATAATATGTGCATAATTATTAGCACATTAGGACAGTTTCTGACCACCAGCATCAAACTTTGGATACTTGGGAATAAATTTAATCTAGACCCGTTTTTATATGATTGTCGTATTTACATCAATTCATACGTTGTGTCCCTCCTTCCTTATAAACTGCCATTGCCTCAATATACTTTAATTAAAACTCAATCGGTAAATAGAGAAGTGTCGATACATGCAATGTACATTTTTCAAAAATTAGAAACCTTACTCTATTCCCCAATTTACTATATCTTAAATTTTATTTATTTTTTGTTTCTTTTTATACTACTACACTATGGACCTTCTGTTTTGTTTATTTATCATATATTTACTGTTAGAAGACCTTGAGTATATTATAAAACAAATTAAATATTAATATTGACAATTTTCATTTTTCTAATTCCTGGCCATTTTAAACCAAATGACTTATCCTGGTATATAAACTTTAATTTTGCAATAAAAACATACAAAAATACTTGGTAAGTTTAATGCTCGTAATCAGAAACCTAATAATTTTGTGCTAACCTAGCTATACTTGAAATAAGTGAATGTTATTATTCGTTTTGATTTTTTAGATGACTTTACAACATTTAATTCAGAAAATTCTCGTTTATCTAAAACATTACTCGAGGTACTGAATGATAAAGGTGCATTAAGTTATTTCATACAATACTTAGATACTCGAGGTGCCTTAAATTATGTCAAATTTTGGTTGGACGTCGAAAGTTTTCGTTCATCTTTACAAAATTCAAATATATCATTTAAAATATGTTTGACACGAGATGAATTAGAAACACCTAGACCGGTACCATCAGTATCACATGACAGTTTATCAGTTAGCACAGACTGTGATTCATTTACTGCCGATTCTGGTAGTTTATTTGAGTACTCTTGTAACATAAACAATGTATCTTCAATGTTAGAGTCACCAAATGAACCAAATAATTTTAATGTTACTCCTAGTCAATGTGATAATTTAGATTTTAAATTAAGTACTAATAAAATGAAACTACATCAAGATATCATTGCTGATGCAACACGAATATACAAGAAATACATAGCGACAGATGCATCACATTCAATTCGATGTCCAGAAGATATGCGACAAAGAATCGTTGAAATTTTATGTGTCTGTTTAATGTGTGATTGTTTTGATAAAGCACAACAATTTGTTTTTCATATAATGGAAGATGATTTTTATAACGATTTTTTACGTAGTAATTTTCATTGTAAACATCAAGTGGATTTATTAACTAGTGGTAATATAACATTGTCCGATATTTTATACAATGAAACGGCACTATTTTATTTTATGGAATTCTTAGAACAAGAGGAATGTAGAAATATTTTAGAATTTTGGATAGCAATTACAAATTTTCGACATAATTTAAAAAATAATCAAAATTTAAATAATCAGCAAATACAGGAAGATGCAATTATTTTATATGATAAATATTTTTCATTGCAAGCAACAAATCCGTTAGGTTTTCCAGATATTATTCGTTTTGATATAGAACAGAATATTTGTGATGAGAATGGTATACAAATCACATGTTTTGATAAACCTTTAAAATTAGTTGAAATAGTTTTGGAACGTAATTTTTTAAAATCATTTTTAACATCACAATTATTTTTTAAATACCTATCAGATTTAATAAGTACAATACAAATGACTACTATACCTGGACGACATCGACGAATTGGTTCAGATTCAAGTAGTGAAATCAGTAGCATATCAGCGCATAATACTTTACTAGCAATGGAAGATTTATCATCAACTAAGTTGAAAAAACGTAGGAATGGTGAGACAGATATGAGTATTGATACCAAATATCTATATGATCCTGATTCACTGTGGCGGAGGAAACAAACTGGATTGCAATTAGGTAGAGTGACAGAATTGGGTCGTTTTGAGACTGCTATTGAACCTGAACCAGATAGAAGAAGTGAATCCAAATTTGGGAATGTTATCAAACGATTAGTTCATTTACAAGAGGATAAAGAAAAAGAAGAAATGGCATGGCAAATAGCTGAAATGATTGTTAAAGACATTACTAGTTTAACACTCAATGAATCGCCATTTTAGAATTATCATATTCAAATATCCATTTGCGAACTAAACGGTTTTTAATAAAAATTTTTGAAATATGTTAACATAAACGAATTATATCGAAACGACACGAATTCTACAAAGTGTAACTTACAGATGTGGAGGAAATTTAAGAAATGATTATGCGTCATTTTATGAAGATTATCTGTTTTTAAAATTCTGGCAGTTAAGGCAGAATAAATGCAATATTAAAAGATACCTAACGCGTAAATACTCCTCGACTTTAATTAGTGGCAGTTAAAAAGTAGTGCAACATTAATGTGTGAGTTAACTCTACTTGTTAAAAAAATTTCACAGTGTTTGGATTATTCAAAATTCATACAGAGTGTAACTTTAAGGGGTGGAGGAAATAGCTCTATTGTCCAGTATCAGAGATAATATATTATACTACCGACCTCCATCTATATGAAGCATATCTGTGATTTATACTCATAATAATAAATATCACAACAATATCACCATGTTAACTTGATTTGATATTCATTATGAGATATTTTGCAAATTATGAAGTTTCAAGTCGTAACAAGACAACCTTTTTTTTACAAAAAAGAAAATATTTTTCCATAATTTAATCCAAAATGACTCAAAAATTTCGACGATAATTTGTTTAATACCCATTGTATCTACGCTTCTAGCTAACATTGGCTAGGCACCTCTATTGCCCTGTATCTCCGATACAAATCGATTTTTGAAAAAATCTTAAGGAGCTAATATTCATAAAATGACCGACGGAACCACTTCTTTAATTTTGTCCACGTCTTTAAGTTATATTCTATAAATAATATTTATTATCAATATTATACCAAATACACAAACGTGATAAATTACACATAAACAAACATTCAACGTTTTAGGTTTATAGATATCAAATCAATTGATTTAATTTTTGTTTATTTTTATTTATTTGCGTCTTAAATTAACTAAAAATTTCGTGGCATTTCGTCAAATTAAGTAAACAACAACCAATTACTTCGAATGCACATTACAAAACAATTTGTTTTAGTTACATCATTGACCATCAAGGGCAAATGGGGTAGTCGACAAACGATTTTTAATTTCAAATATACAGATATGATTACATTAAAATTCGTTGACTGAAAAATTGTTTTGAATATCCACGAAATTAACGCAAATATGAAGCTTTAAAGATAGAAAATGTATAGTTAAAATGACGTCACAATAAGGTATTTCTATTCGCTATGTGCACAGTTTCGAAATTAGCGACAATGTGATAAAAATTCACAACACTTTGGGGCGAGTTTTAAACTCGGCTGAAGTTTGTCATGTGGTTAAAAGATGGTTTCTATACATATTCAATTTTTGTGAGACGATTTATGTCTCGGCTGTAGTTTGCCATATAATTAAAGGATGCATTTTATATAAAACGTGAATTTTTATAGAAGCCATCTTTTAACCACATGACAAACTACAGCCGAATTTTAAATACGTCCCGAAGCGTTTGACTTATCATATTTTCACTAGTCTCGACAACTATGCACATTCTGAATAGTAATTACATTTAAATTACTGTTTAATTATATCTTGATGCCGTTTAATTATATTCTTTGTTTGTTAACCGATTTCCAAAAATTTTTTCAAGCATCGATATGTTTTTTGTTATTTGTTTTCGCATAAATATGAAATATATTATTTTCCAGAAGTAGTCAACTACCCTATCTGAAATTGCATTATTATTTTCGATAAGATTTTTAAATTTGTAATTACTCCCCGACCTTCTGATATGAAGCCATTTTTAAATTACTTTACTCGTTAGCGAAGAGAGGCGAGTATATAATTTTTGAAATTGATATGTCATAAATACCTATTAATCAAAATTAATTTTTAATTAAAACTTACAAATTAACACTCTTCTTCAACAGACTATCTTTATATTTTTGGATAAAATAGTTTAGTGAGTCTTTGAAATCAATAAAGGGTTTAATCTACTTATAATATCCCAAAGAATATTTTTTCCGCATCTTAAAATTACATCAGATATATTGAAAATAAAATATTCATCGAATTTAAAATATTTTTTAATTATACTAAACCATTTTTACTGAATGAAAATGGGTGAGTAGATATACTTATTCATACAATTATTTAAAGCGTAACCTTTTTGACAATGCAAGATTTGATCTATTGTAACGTAGAGTTTAACCTTACAATTGGGGTAAATCTCTAGGCGATCGTAGGTTTTTGTATCGTTCTATAAATGACACTCTTAGTCAAATCACTTTGCTAGCTAATGAATATTGAATCTTTTGATATTCGCGAATGATTTCTATCACAGATTTTAGTTTTGAGTGCGGGCAAGTGCTTGAACATATGAAAGCCGCTGAAATGTGTTATTATATCCTAAAATATAATTACCACATGCTTTTGTAAGCAAATTGATTAAAATGGTGAAATAAGTTGTTACATAAAAACGTAGTTTACTACCTGGCAATTCAATCGAAACTCGTAACTATTAAACTATTCAGATACAATAGACAGTATAATGGACTTGCCATACATTAAAATAATTACTTTTTTTATTTAATCAATTATTTAATATTTTGATTTGAATTGCTTTTTTCAATCAAATTACTTCAATATTCTGATTGGCAGTGTTTAAAACCATAAAAATGGTAACCAAATGGAACAACACAAAAACTGATCATGAGTGATCTCCAATTGCTCGTTGCAATACAACACGTTGAACTACAACAAACATCATGTAAATGATACTATTTAAGAGAAACATTAACTATGACTTTGACAATAACTGCATTGATTTATTGCAGTTTTATAGTTTTGACTGAAATTTTACGTACTTTGGCTGCTCTCTCTCTGATGTTTTAACCTGACCAATTATAAATAAATTTTCTTGGAGCGAAAAAATGGGATCATATCGAAAAATCTACTTTTATCGTTATTACAACATATTATATATTAATTTTTTTATTTACAACATATTCCATTGGGCAGTATTTTTATTCTAACCCTCACTATTAGACTACTACTTAACATTTACCATGTTTTTGTAAATAAACGTTTTTTTTAAAGAAATATATTCACAATTAACTTCAGGGATTTATTATATTGAATAATTCATTTTATGAAAGTGAATGTTACCAATAGTAAACGTCATCTAGTTCTTTCATTTCCATTTTCAATTTTATTTTAAATTTGGGTTATTAAAAGTTCAAATTGTTCAGACAGAGAGAGGACATAAAAATTTGATGAATTTGTAATAATAGGGGGAAAATGTGCGTCCGTTGAAAGTTATCTATTTTATAGATAATCTTAAAATCTTCTATATTACTGTTCGTTATAAAGGAATTGTCTCGAAGTTAAAATCGATTTTTCGATCGGATAATATTACTTATCATTAAAAGCACCAGATTCGTATTTAAAATTTAGAATCATATATATTTAAATAAACAATTTTAGATTCCATGCCTACAAAAAATTTTACAATCATATCACTCTGAAATAGTAAAAACTACAAAAGTAGTTGGGCTCAAACTGAAACAAAGTAGAAAATATAGTAGATAAAACTGATATTAATATTCCTAATGTCTGACTTCAGAAGTATGCATATTTTACATCTTATCAATTCTATTTGGAAAGAAACTCGAATAAATGAGAAAATATATATCTCCCTTAATTTTCTAAAATCTGCACAGATTTGTGAAAGTGTGTCTTTCAGAACATTATAAAATGTATATTTTCATTAACCTTTCTTTAATAAGAAAATTTTTTATGTAATTAATAACCATAAATGACTGAAGTTAATTCGTAACATGTTGGTAGTCACAAAAACGTAACCCAATTCACAATACGGTGCATGTATTTGACAATGATAATTCAAGACAATGCAACGTAATCATAACAAAAACAGTGGTAATTAATGGTATAGATTAACACAATTATTTATTTTTTTAATAAAAAATCCTAACATTAATGATAAGCAAATGTAAATACAATTGTTAATAAATGCAGTTAAATTGTAAAAAAAAAACATATTGTAAATGTAGAATAATGTATTATAATGTAGAAATATAGAGAAAAATATATTTTAATGCTACAGTTTTATAAAAATTAATTTGTTTGTATGTTATTTTATTGCATTGATATAATATTCATTGTTCAGATCAATTTGCATCAAAAATTGAACAATTTATCCTCACTGTCTAAAATTTACAAACGCGCGCACGACACATACATTTGTTTCAGAAATGGGCGGATTAAACTAATAATTTGAGTCTCAATTTACTTTATTTAGAACAAGTTGACACACTAGTAACGCGTAGAACCCCGACTTAAATGCCGAGCAGATACACAAAACTTGACTGCACAAATTTTGCATACAATAATGTATACAAAAATTTCTATACTGTGTTTTTTTTTTAAACAGAATAAACAAAGAGTGAAATGAGTAGGATGAGGCTACGAGTATATTCCAATCGACTGCTTACTAATTAGCTTTTTAAATTCTTAATATAATACAGAAGTCGAGTTTTCTATAAAAATTGCACGATTTTAGTAGAATGATTTTTATAGTCAGTAGAATTTTAACACACATAAGCGGTAGAAATTTCAAAACAAACTAGACTTTCAAATTAGAACTATTCCAAATCGAACTGCGGAAAAAAACTAATAGTAGTGTATGCCCCCGTTTTGCGTATAATTGTGAAACTGGAATAATTACATTTTTTAAGATCAATCATTTTTATAGATGTTAAAATCATTGATATCAAGGAATAAAATAAGACAAAATATCACACGAAAATCTTTTGTTTGAATCATTCGAATGAAATTATTTATAGTTATATTTTATATATTAAGTCGACATGAGACGTATAATTACATTCTGTATCAAAATCAGTGGCAAGTTAAATAAGTGTTTACGTATTCAACACGTTGAGTACAAACTTATTATAGTCATTTCTTTATTATTTCCTATTAAAGTTATTTTAAAACCTGATACAGGTTAATTTTGAGTAATCGTTATTTTATTAATTTTGCACTGATGAATAAACATTAATACTATTTTTAGGGTAACTTTGTAATAATGGTAATTCTTCTCGTGCACTAGAAACTTTGGATTCAGTTTGACTAAATGAAAATTTCCTTAGACTATCCTCATCTATTTTTCTCCACGGCACATAAACACGTTCTGTTCCAGTACTCCAACGACGGTAGACAAACGAATTAATCAATGCTTGTAATGGATTTGTCACAGCCTAAAATAATATCGAGTGTATAGATATTTGTAGATTAAAAGTTAAGGATAAATTTTCACAGTTATATACCATTATATACCAAATTCCGATAAGAAATCCTACAGGTAAATGCCACCATAAAGTCCATAATAGAATGCCACTAATTAAGTTTGGAGTCCAACAAACATAGAACGCAGCATTTATTAAAAAGAATTTAATTTTTATTGCATCAATAATATCTCTTTCTTTACTAGTTATTTGTCCTAAGGTTCTATGCACCACATTTTCCATATCTTGAGAGCTTAATTTATATAAAATTGGATTTGTGATCATAATTGCAGTGATTGGTATATAAGTAGCAAGATAATTTGGCAATACTTTTGTTAGGGCTAATTTAAGGCTTTGATAACTGTGGCATCTAAAATATTGAAAAATTATATAAGAATAAATAAATATTTTCAGTTAATATATTAATAATTTACTTAGCATCTGGGAAATATAATAATGAAAGACCCAAGAATGTCAATACAGCAGGAATTGTCCAAGCTGCTAAATGATAATATTTAGGATATCCATCTTTTTCTTTTAAAATTAATCTCATATCAATTGCATAGCATAATGTCCATATCCATGTCGCCATGTAAAAATATTGTGTCCATGCCTTAAGGAAATTTTAGATAAAGGAAGTGTTAGTATGACAACAAAATCTGTAATTTGTTTATTATTCGCAGTTATTGATGTAGGTAGTGCAGCGATGGCCAATCAATGGCATGCGCACCATTGATAGCACCATGCGTACCATTGATGGCACGAGATTGATTAAGCAGGAATCTAGGTATCTGATCGAAACAATCTACCGGTGACTCAACGGCAACAGATTGCGCGGCAGATTTAGTGCGTGTTTCTGACCGAACGAACGGGAGTGGGCTGCTGAGTAACGAAATGCGCGCGGACGTGGGACGGGCATGCTTCACTTGTCTATTTATGTTTTCGTCGTCGACTGCAATTACAGCCGTTCTTATATTTTCGTTCTCTTATTTTGAATCACCACCATTTCTCCCAAAAAAGCAGTGGAGGGACTTGTCTACCGCCACGTATTAGACTCGTCGCAGTACCAGTTACGCATAGTTTTAACGTTTTTAAACTAATTTCGTTGACAAAAGTGCATGTTTAAGTTTGTTTGAGTTATATTTTTACTATATATGTATATATATATATATATTTATTATTTTTTTACGCTTATTTTTATGAATAGAATACAATTTTGGGATTTTGTGCATTGAAATACCACCGCAATTCTTCACAGCGCAATAAATTGGATTCAAGCATTGGATTTTCTTAGGTTTAGATTTATGCTCATATTTACTAAAACAAATGTATTACCGAAAATATGGCACAAAAAACAACATTTGTAGTGTCATCATCTCCCGGCATAAGTCTAGATCTAAATTGTAACCAAAGGCCAGATCTTATTAAAATTCCTAAAAAAACAATAATCGAAGTTCATTAAAATCAAGAAAATTTTGAATATAATTTTGACAATATACCTAAAGATGCTAATAAATCAGCTATGGCCAAATAAACAATAATACTTCTGCCACGGTTAGCTGTAGAAGATAACCATCTATGAGAATATCGTCTTTCTTCCCTTGGTAATATCTATGTAATTAAGTATTAAAAATAATATTTAATTCATAATGTTAATTAGATTTTCAAGTGTTTCATACTTGATACAGAGCTCCCAATACACCGATTGTCGATGATACAATACAAACTATATTATATGCGTCTGTATTAAATTGAAGCAATATATCTTCACCCATTGATGATGTTTCATTTGTACGCCGACAGCAAAATGTTTGTATTGTTGGATCTGCCATTTTAGCATGCTTCTAGACACTTAAAGAAAACATATATTCACACAATTTATTTTACTGTAAGTTTTTTTTTTAAATTTCCGGTTTTTAATTTTTTTCATTTGAATGTTACATGTTTTTTTGATAGGTATATATATATATCGTTTAAGATTAGATTTACAATAAAATTTTATCAATAATAATATGAAGTTTTTAATAGAAACTGCTGATTATAATATAATTGAACTGTTTACGAACCGCGTGTTTAAAAAAAAAAATTGAGATTAAAATAATAATTTTGTAGTAACATATTAACCTCCTAACATTTAATGAATATTAATTTGTAAATAAATATCATATACTATCAATTTGAATAGTAATTAATCGAATAATAAATAAAAATGATTTAAAGTCCATATCATACCCTGAAATAGTATTAGATGTTTCACATAGCCTCGCTCTCACAAAGAAATTAAACACATCTAATTTTTTTAATTACATGATTAATATACAACAACAAGGTATAATAAGAAGTTGGATTTAGCAATATAGAAGTTATGTCTCTGTCTGTTCTTTAGGATATCAGATACCAATATTTTAAAAAGAGGGGTATTCTAATAATGTATTTACTAAGGTAGATTATACCTGTTTGTTATTAAACTATGTAGTACCAAAGAATTGAAACATGTACTACGGCATCAAAAGTCGCGCTATCATTTCCAAATTTTATAATTGATTTGTGCCTTATTTATTCGGTTTTCGGAAAAATGTTTAGATAAAAGTTGTTCATTATGAATATACTAACAACTTTTATTTTAAACATTTTTCCGAAAGCCAAATAAATAAGGCACAAATCAATTATAAAATTTGTAAATGATAGTGCAACTTTTGACGCCGTATTGTACACATAATATCAACTCTTTATAAAAGGTATAAAAGGTATACGAGTTAAATTACCTCAGTTACATAATGATTTATAAAACATAAAATGTACCAACTAATTAAGTTAATTGTTTGAATACCCAGTATATACTGAGTTTATGAAAAAAAATTTCAAACAAAAGTTGTTTATTTTAAAAAGATTTTTCGTTATTAAATTTTTGTTGTATCTTTTACGGTTTCAAAGATAGGCAGTTTTGCCCTTTTTACCCAAACATGGTCCGATTTTGACCAGTAACGAACTTGACCTTACTTTTTTGCTCTAGAACACACACAAAAAATTTAAGCTTAATTATCTCTTTTCGTTCTTGAGTTATCGTGTCCACGGACAGACAGACGGACATGCAGAAATGGCCGAATTAGCCCCATTTTATGAACACATATGCCAAACATTCATGCCTACTATCAATATTTTTAAGCGTTACAAAGTCATGATCAAACTTAATATACCTTGTATATTTACATATACTGGGTATAATAAGTTTATAACTCAAGGATTTTTATTTTATTAGAAAACACTCCTTTCATTTAGATGCTTAATTAAAGATTTCAAAGAGTCAGAAATTAGTCTATCCCGGTCTATAACACTTATTTCATACTACATTAAAGCTTAAGCGCGGATCAAGGGGGGGGGGGGTTCATAAAATTGAATTACAAATATAGTAGAATTTTTTTTGAAATCTACTATTTTTGGGTGGTTTTAAATGTCTTTATAGGTATTACCGCATGATATTTTCATCTATACCGCATCGGCGAATTCTCTCTTGAATTGATTATTGACCATTTTTCGATTTTGGTGGTCACCAGATTAAAAAAAATCAATTTTGTCCGATACAGCTAAATTTGGTCAGATTTTAATGAAAATTTTTTTTTTAATTTTCTATTTTTGGAATGTATTTTCCCTATTTAAAATATAACATTGTATAGCGTTTTTTAATTTCGAGATACAAGAACCCAGTATAGGACATCTCAAAAACAAATAGAGAATTCTCTATTGGTTTTATTCTTGACAAAAATTTATTGAATTTGAAAAAAAAATCATAAAAATCGGATAAAATTTACCTAATTTTTTTAACTATCACAGCTAAATTTTGTCCAATTTTAATGAAATTTTTTTTAATTATACTTTTTTACTTTTTTTTACCTACGAATCTACAAAGTTTACTAAATCTACAAATATTCGAATAATTTAATGATTCTTGACCTAAACAAACCAGATAAGTTTTTTAACGGAGAAAAATTCCATACTATATAAAAATGAAATTCAATAAAAAAATTTGTGTTCCCGATTTCGATGAAACTCACTATATAAAGTAAATTTAACGTATTCATATGACAATTTGGTAGGGATTTACGGCATAGCGCGGGAAAGCGAATAAAAGGGGAACTGGATTTTTGGGTTCCAATTATCTTAGAAGCTAATTTTAATTCAAATCGAAGACTAAAAATTTTCAATTTTTAGTTCAATTTTTTCTAAGTAGATATTCCTTAGAAAAATTTAATGAAAAAAATTTTTCCGATTTCGATAAAACTCAGTATACTTGGACCCAAAAAGTTCCAAAATGGTATTCAAAGCGGGATTAGACATTAAAATCTGATAAAATATACCTGAGATAAACCAAAAACGAATTTTTTGGATTTTAATGACGTCACTAGATTCAAAAAATCAATTTTTTTACTATCACATCTAAAGTTTTTCAGATTTTAATGAAATTTTTTTTGAAACCCTCTATTTTTGGGGTGTATTTTCCATTTTTACAATATAGAACTGTATAGCATTAATCAATTTCGAGATACATGACCAAAAGATCCATGCATAGACCAATTAAAACTTAAAATAGTCCGGGAGACCAAAGGGTTTTTTCAGGATGATGAGCATCAAGCTGATGCTTTGAGAGTAGCTTCATTTTGACAAGACGCCCAACTTTTTTAATTATAAAATTTTGGAAAACGGTATCGAAATTTTCTGGAAACCGTTGAACATTGAGGATGGGAGACTCGGAGTCCATTCCATTGAATTTGTAGAACGAAAATTTTTCCTCGTTCTTCACTTGATTATCTTACAATTAAACTTAAAAATAACTTGATACTCGTAAACTTTGGATGAACCGTTTGGATTGACCGTTCATCCAAAGTTTACGAGCATCAAGTTATTTTTAAGTTTATTCGTAAGATAATCAAGTGATGAACGTGTATATAAGCGTATACTGCGCATAAAATAACTTGACTCTTAACAAAATAAAAGTTCTTCTGAATATGAATAGTATCCATTTGATCGAATGTGTCAAAATATATCAGAATCCACCATTGTATATTATTACATGTTTCCATTTGAATGTAAATAGACTATAATAAGTAAACATTTGGCATTTTGCGAATTTCTACTTCGCCTTTTCAGAAAATAATGACCAAGGTTTTATGCAATGTTTATAACTTTTGCAATTTTTTTACGCGGAACTTTAACTTTTTCAAAAACTTTCTAGATGCAATTACGAATCGAATGACACCATGGACATAATTTTCTGAGAAGGCGAAGTCGAATTCGCAAAAAAGGCACATGTTTACTAGTCTAAAAGAGAAGTTAAATTATTTATTTTCCTTTTTTTTCAACAATGATGATTAAAAGCAATAAGTTGTTTAATTCGTAGCTTTGTCAACCACTTTCTTCATCTAGGATAACTTCAACAATAACTTGGCTTCAATTTTGATAAAAGAGTGATCTATTGTAAAGTAAGCCATCATATTAATTTCCAGGCGGCTTTTTTCGATCGATCATTCTTATATTGTCTACCATTTGTAAGTTTAAAATGCTAATACATAACACCAAGATTTGATAAATAGTTTGTCTTACGGATTCGAAGTCATCGATGCTGCTAAACTTCTATCAAAGCGGCGACATATCTTGACACGTGGAAATTAATGTATACTCACCTATTAGGTCATTTCATACAATAATTTACGATTCAAGGCTATTATTTACAAACAATAATTATATAGTTTGCAAAGCATTTTATGTGCATAAAAAATTTTAAGACCTATTATTTATTATCTAACGATTCATTTTAAATCATTTATAAGATTCCAATGAGAACTGGTTTTATAGCCTCAAGTAAACTTAATTTGAATTCAGTAGTATATGAATTAAATGTTTCAATCATTAAGGACGTTCATGCATGAGGCTTGATAGTAGATAAAAATTTTCTTCTCTAGCGTAGCAAATGAACGACCTTAAACCATATCTCAAAAATGATCCCTTGACATGGCCGGTAAAATTAATTCCTTAAAAGATACGGTCTATAAAAATAGATGCTTTGTCGATGAATTAACACAGCAGCATGTTTTATTCAAAATTGTTGGTATTCCAATGACCAATCCAAAATTTTAGACCCATGTTTAATTGTTCTGCTTATTGAAATTATTTACAACAACTTGATTTTATAAGTTTCAGATATTTGAAACAATATTTCTACTATTGAGTGTTGGCCAGTTTGATCCATATATTTTGCATGTTTCTCAAAAACGTCCATAATATATTTTTCAACACAATATATCACACAGGAAATGAGCTATTCTCCAAGTTCTTCAAGCTGCAAGGGACAAAATTGTCCTAATAAGTATTAATTAGTTAAAGTAAATAGAGTACAATTAAAGTGGCTTTTTCAAATTTTTTACCGTCAATTTGTGCCGAATCCATTTCTTTTTCGAAAAATGTTTCGATTAAAAGTTGTTGATTAAATAATAAGAACTATTGTTCTTTTTTATTTAATCTGTTAGTATATCTGTTATCGTTTAATAGAGAGATACGCTTGTGTAAGATTATGAAATTATTAGAATCTAAAATTACTTTTCTTTGATGAATTATTCTTATAAATCTCAGCGTAACAAAATCTGATCTGACCTGTATTCAATACATTTGGAATTTTTTAAAAGATATTATTTATTTTTTTAAGTTTCTCATGCCATTGATCTAGAATTTTTATTCAGCCTTCTGACAAGTTAAAATTATAAAAAAAGAAAACTTCGATTCTAAGACAGTTGATTCAGAAAGTTCGTAAAAACCTCTACTGATTTTAGTAGATTATTCTGATAGTCTATACCTATAGTGTACATTTGTTACACTCAAATTCAATATCTTACTAAGCGTATATATTACTAAATATATGTATAATATTACATACAGTAACACTTACAATGATTTATTGTGTAAATAAGGGAATCGGACGGCTGAGTGACAACATATTGCATTCTAAACGTGATAGGTTAAAAATAACAAGCGATTCAAAGCTGCGATTATTGTTGCTTCCAATTTTTGTTTCAGTTTCTTGTCGAAATTTGACGTTACGAACGTAAAAGTTAGTTTCACATAAAATTTGACATGATATTACCCGAATTATATCGTAAAATTGAATTATCACTGTTATATGACAAGTGATTGTGATCCATTAAATTATATTAAGGATTACCTACGTTTTCAACCCTGCACATAATATACCCGAAATACAACAAAATCATACTGACCCGCAATTTTTCGTAACAACTAAGTTAAATTGAAATTTTATATTTTGCTGGGGATATTATATCTGGAGCTATACGAAACGTATATCCAAAAAAAAAATAGTACAGATTTACAATTATAGAATTTTATTTTTATTAGTAGTACCACTTACAAATCTAACATATGTATATAAGATAATGTAAAACTTCAAAAATCAAATAAAAACTCCATGTTGTCAATAGTGGAAATTCATAATTTGATAAAAAATTTGTTAATTGGGAACACATGCTAATAACACATTTTTGGGATTGAAATATAGAAATTCATATCTTAAATATATACGAACCATACAAAATAGAAAAGTCTTGCAGTTATCTTTTCAATAATATTTAAAAAATAAATTTACAATAGAGACGGTTTCAAATATTATCATATAACGCTGATTTCAGATAAATTACAATATAATTGCCAATCGGTTATATACAAACAGCACTTGTTATTTATTAATAATGTTTAATTCAAAGCTCATGTTATAGCAAGAAAAAACGCAATTGCGATTGCTGTAAATGTTATAAGATTAACTGTATACTTATATCTGCTCTACTGCAAATATGTATAAAACAAGTTGAGAAGAAACAACTTCTCTTATCGAAATTTACAAACAGTTTGCATTCTTATATTATCTGATTAAACACTACGAAAGTATTTCTATTTGATAATTCGGACCTTCAACAATGTTTTAATATAAAAAATCTATATTTATTAGAATACAAAGCAAAATTAAAATTCAATAATTTATTATACAAAATAGAATTTTTCAGTTTATCTTAAATAAATATCATTTATAATATACTTATACAAAACACGTGAGTCTGGTTTTTATGCATATTTTTGGACACAACATTGAGACACATTTATATCTTTACATGACAAATATATATACATCTCCTCCATATCTGACCATATCCAAACTTACAATATACCCTGTAATCACACATGCAATCTCACCACAAAGAAAATTTATACATTTGGTATAAATTTAAAAAAAGATGTAAATGTGTCGTCAGTTTAATTTTAAATACGTTATTAAAAATCATGTAGAAAACAGTAGAAAAAATTAAGAATGCGTCAAAAAACCAAAACACGAGATGATAAGCGACTTTGACTAACAAGTTTATTACACTCTTCGTCTACTCTTCTATACAAACAACGTATTAATATATGATTTAATGTCTGTGAACTGTTCTATGAGTTGTGTGAATTATTCTATACAATTTTTTCGCACAATGACAAAACAATGACTATAATACCTAATACTTCGTAGCTTTTAAAATAATATTTTGGTGATAGTTGTACTATCAGTAACGAAAGTAGTGTTGTTTTTTCAAAATTTTTTTAGTGATTTATGACTTATTTCGGTTTTTGGGAAAATGTTTCGAATAAAAGTTTTTAGTATATTTATGATGAACAATTTTTATCCTAAGCATTTTTTCGATCAAATAGGCACAAATCAATTATAAAATTTTGAACTGTATCATGAGCAGAAATTTGAGAAAAAGGTTATAGTCTATTGTAAGGTATACTTTTCCTGACACGTGGATTGAAAACAACTAACCATCGATTCGTTAATTAGAATAAATAGAGTGATATCTTTACTCTACTATATGTTAATAAAGAATGGGACAACGTTTTATCTTTGTATTACTGTTTTTAATTATTTTTAAAATTATGTACATTAAGAATACAGTGATTGATGTTTGATTTGTCTTTAACTTAATCGAATCGTATTTACAAATTGATCAACATATTAACAGACATCCAAAGTATAAGTTGTTTGTCTCTAGAAAGTTATAATCCACACTAATATTAGGAATGTGAAAATAACTCTTCCTGCCTGTTACTTTTTCTAAAAAATTAACCGTCAAGATGGTAAAATAGGGCATGACAATTTTATGGGAATATTAGTATGGATAAACGAATATACTCCCTCCCCTTGACTGTTAAAAATGTAATATAGTTAAAAAATATTATTATCGTTATTTCATTGTATATTTCTAATACCATTAAAGTCCGTGTATTAGATGCGATTGTCTAGATAGTCAATAATTTGTAGATTTGGCGTCAATTTTAGTTATTAAATGCTTGTACTTTTCTAATTTACTTACGTATTTCGAAAACAATATGTGGAAACGAATCTCAAATTAAAAACTATTTGCACTTATGTTTCGAAAAGGTTACAATAAATTGAGAACAAACCAACTAATAAAGATTTTTACAGAATCTTTACTAAACTATTATTTTAGTTTATACTCCATGCACTAAATGAATAACTCAAAACATAATAATTGAATACAATAAAAATTCCTGCGTTACGAAAATAGATAATTTATATAAAAACAATAGTAGATAAATTTTTTCATTACAATACAATCAAAATACATGTTGACATATTTTTATTAATAATTTTCCCGATAAAGTTATTTATACAAAAATTAATAAAAAAAAAAGGACAAGAAGTAACAATATCAAAAATAATATCACAATAGAGTAAATTATCATTCATTGTGTTTAGACACAACATAAATTTTTACAAAATATGGTATTCGATTAATTTGTTGTACAAATATAAAATGTGTAAAAGGTGTGATATTTTATGACGATAGATATTACGTATCAATACAAAAAAGTTCTTATATACAATCGGCCCCAAATATTGAATTATTTCAACCTTTTTTTGTTCAAAAATTAAACATAAAAAATCAATCAAATTCAATCTGAATAATAAAGTTTTATTTTTTATTGAATTTCATTTTGAAGTCAAATAAATAAAAAAATCAAAATGAATAACATTGCCATACCAAAAAGCTCTAAGATTGAACGTTTTACATTAGTTATTTATATTCGATGAACAACAGTGATATCAATTAAAAATTTTCATGAAAATTTCTTGACAAGGCGTTATTTGTGAACCTATGTTAATATACAACTTTTTCATTGCAATGTTTGCATATTATCTACACTCAAAAGTACCCTATATCTCACACTCTTTTTGTAATGCAATGTATATATAGACTACTAAAGCGCCTGGATTTGGTCACACTGGACTAAAAATGAATAGACTGATCGACCATATGCTCTTCATATGGTTTTTTGACTGTACCGTTCCTATGGAACACTATCATCAGTGATATAGAATTCTAATACCCTTATAATTTATTTCATTGATTTTATGATTTTTATTTCATTTTTTGCGGCACCCTTGTATATATATATTTTTAATAATTTTAAATAATTTAAAATTAAACATTTAAAAATTGATTCAAAAATTAAATCCATAAAAAGTTGAGTTAAAATAAATTGATAAATATAAGTAGAATGCAATTGAACGCCATTAAACATAGTTCTAGTGAATAATCATTTAATAAAAGTAAAATCTCAAAAAAAATAAAAAATAAACATTTGTAATGCTTATACAACTGGAAAAAGAATAATGATTAATAAATTATAATTTCACACTTATTTTTTTATTATAAAAACAGTTTTTAAATTTATTATTTTTGTAGCTGTACTTGCACTCGAGAACGAGTTTGGTTTATTGTTTGTTAAAAACTATCTCTTCGATTATAATTGAGTCTTATTAGGGAATTGGATTGCATTGGATTCGATTGCAAAACTCAAGTATTTATTTAAGTTAAAACTACCAATTCCCTCAACACTATTGAAAACTCTCTGAGTGCAATATTACGGAAATGAATTTGCAAATAAACAAACTTGAATTATTTAAAAATCCGATTAAGGGCAGCTTTCAGTCCAATCAAATATTGTTAAATTTTCAAACAGTATTATTTATTTATATGTTATGATCCTCAAGGGAAAAAAATTTGATGGGACCGAACGCTAACCGATTCATATAGTTAAGAATTATTATACTTTTTCTAAAGCTAAAATACAGAGTTCGAAAGTTAGAAAACACACATAAGCGCACATTACAATATTAATATATAGTATGCAAATATCAAATTTTATAAGAATATTAAAACAACCACACTCTAATTTATCTTCATTGTAAATCCTAATTACTAATAGACTATACAAATTTTTCAACTATAAGGACACATATTTAAATAAATTTTTACTCATTTTCGGTAAATATAATAATAGAAAAATACGTTTAAAGAAAAGCTATATTCGAGGCAAGATGTTAACTAAAAACTTTTTGATTACTTATTTTTATTATAAAAAAATAAACAATTTAATTCATTAGAAATTTATTTAAATCATTCAAAATAAAATAATAATAAAGGTAATATAAACGTTGTAATGGAGATTAACGTTGATGCTGTTGTGGTACCAGTGTTTTTACTTTCGGTTGTTAATTGTTCACTCGTCTTTTTTTCTGCATTTCCTATTACTGAACCTGTAAATATTTAAAAAAAAAACTATTAATTATTATAAATTTTAAAAAATTTTCATCGTATTATAATTTTAAATAGACAAATGCATCTATAATAAAAATAAATGCATATATAATTTTTTTTTTAATTTCTCTGAAAACTTTTAAAATAGGGCTTCGTAGACCTTTAATGCAGAACATCATTCGCGTTATTTGTTATTTAATATCTTGTGAATTTTTTATATAGTGAATTCAACAATAAAAGTTTGAAGAACGAAGGAACGTTTCTGGTCGAAATATTTTTGGATTCAAAAGAAGTCTATGGAATTATACGATAATGGGTCATAGGAATGAAACGAAGAATCGCTTCATATTATAGGAATAATATTTTGTAAATATATATATATATTTATTTATAAAATACGATTTATACCAAGTGCCGAATATCGTAGCTATAGTAAAATCCAGCCGAATAAGATGGTATGCACATGTTTTACTCATGGACGACAATCGAGCAGCAAAGAAGGCCCTCGCAACAAAACTGTTTGTACAGAGAACGAGGTCGTCCCAGAAGTCATGGGTTAGTTTTTAAACATTGTTAGATTGCGTAGAGGAAGATTTAGCCAAGCTGAAAGTGGTTAACAACAAATAGAAAGCGAAAGGTCGCGATGTTTGATGTCATACTGTTAAGTCGATTAAAATCCATTAAGGGCTATGGCCATCGCAACTATTCATTTTTTTTTTCATAAACTTCCAAGCAATTGTTTCGTTTTATTAATAAGATCCGTTGTCTATGTCTACGGTGATACGGAGTACATGAATTATTTTAAGTAGATATACATGGATTCGCAAACGGATGTCGTACGTTTAAAAACGTATGTGTGAACAAGGTTGTGCTTCTACGGAGTTCTAGAACAGATTCGTTTAATAATTTATAAAATTTACACTTCAAAATTCCTCCTACTTTTTTTACAGTAAATGAAAAAAAAAAACTATTGATAATTTACAGACTGAAAACAAGTTTGACCTTAATTCATTGCCTCTAGTATATTAGTTGGCATTGTGATTATAAAGTGTTGAGAATTTTAATCATTTATCATTGTATTGTTTATAAATAATATTTGCACTTGTAATTTTTCCCTGTTTATATAACTTGGAAATACAGTTTTTTTCTTATTAACTAAGTAATAAAAGAAGATTAATTTACAAAAGTATTGTTAATATCGAAAAGTTTCCAAAATTATTTTGTTTCATTTTCTGATTGCTTTAAATTTCTACTTAAATAACAATAAATTGGATGACGGAAATAGCTTCTCACTATTTTTCACACACCCGATTACGGATGGCATATTGTAAAAATGAAGAAAAAAATCGTTTATTCTTAAGTAATTCAATTTTCTATGCATGTTACAGAAAAATGTAAAGAATCCAAAATTTGCCATCGATATCTATCTTTAAAAAAATATTTTCTATTTCTGACAATAGCAGAAAAGTCTTTGATAATGGCTTCTGAATAAAATCGATTTTTGACATGTTTATTTCTAAACGAAATGGTTTCAAGTTCGTTAATGAATCTAATTTTATCCATCCCTGCCCTAACTCTTAATTTTTTTTTTGGAAAAAGTTTAGAAATTAAAGAAATCATTAAATTACAAAGTTGATTGTTATAAAAATACTAACAATTTTTGTTGAAGCAATGTTTTCGTAGACCCAATGAGTGCGTCACAAATCGGTTGTAAAAAATACTCTATTCGCTCGCAAAAATACTTCGAATAAGATTTTTAGTATTATTAAAAGGAAAAATTTTATAATTCCGATTTTCTATCTCAGCGTTTTCAAAAAAACATTTAGGGGTTGAAGAAAGGGTTGGATTATTTGGTACAATAACGAACCAGACACTATATTTTAGCTCAACCATACGTTCATTTGTTATGAAGGAGATTTCTCTCTTTTTTCTTAGAAATAAACAAGTTATACAAA
Source organism: Nineta flava (assembly GCA_963920215.1). Taxonomy (NCBI): domain Eukaryota; kingdom Metazoa; phylum Arthropoda; class Insecta; order Neuroptera; family Chrysopidae; genus Nineta; species Nineta flava. The sequence goes on from OY986041.1 coordinate 93,119,847, forward strand.
AAATTAATTTTAGTCAGAATCCCATTAACAAAGCAAGGCTATTTTTAGATAGAAAATTTTTTGAGTCTTTACATTTAAAAAAAATGCATAGAAAACGAGCTATTTAAGAACACTAATGTTTTTCTATATTTTACCCAATCGTCCATAATCGGTGGGTGGACAAATAGTGACAAGTATTTCTTTTTCTTCTGGGTATCATAAACAACAATCAGCAAGCAGATCGAAATTAAGATTAAATTTTAGCGAAATTACAATTCCCATTGTACGGACACACAACGTTTGTTTTAAAGCAATAAAAATTTAGATAAAATGAAAATAACACGCAAAATGTTAATAGTTCAAAATCTTTAAGAACCTTGGAAACTTTTCTTACTAGAAAGGAAAATTTTTGCAAAAAAATAATAATAAAATCAGTAAATAAAAAAAAAAGCAAAACTTACAATAATTAGAAATTATTCTATGAACCAGAAAAATTACCAAAACCATATTATAAAAGGATAATCCATCACCAGAGTAAAACAGAATAGGTATATGATATAATTAAATATATTTTATTATTTAAAGTACATAAAAGTGATATTTACACTTTGTGTTATGAAGAAGTTTCTATAAGAATTTTTGGATGGTGTTATGCAAAAAGCGTTCAACCCACAAAACATGAAAATTAGAGTTATCCCACCCAAGTGGGAGAAAACGTTGTTCCCTACAATGTGCAAAAATGATTCAAGCCCAATCAGCTGTTCAAAACCTAATAAAATAAAAATTCTAAGGTAGTATAGCTATCATATTACTGATTTTGAAGCCAATTATCTCAAAACCAGCCACCTGTGGGTTAACTCTTTTTTGCATAACACCATACATTTGACACTGATAAAAAAAAATACAATTAAGAATTTAACTTTTGGTAAAAAACCAATTTTTGAATTTGCCTAAAAATAAGGCTTCGGCAAATATATTTAGAGCGCCCTTATTAATTGATTTTAAGGTGTCTATAGTATCAGCAATTTTTCCTTTCTTTTGGCCTGAAACAATTAATACATTTTGTTCATATAGTTTATCAGTTTAGCATCAATTCGTTTATTATTAAACCCCCATAGACGAATTTAATGATTAGTAAATCATGTGAGAGATCCTGAGCCAAGTCATTATATTCTTACAATGTTAATACGATTAGTTTAATGATTTAAGCGATTTCTTTATTGACTCAACATAAAATGTTCTTTTAAAATAAAATATTATTAAATAAACTCTAGATTTGATTGTGATGAAGCAAAGTTTTCTATTATCATATTTTATTAAATTAATCAGGGCAGCATTAAAGATTTTTAAAACACTCTGTTGTATTTGTTATTTCTTGAAAACATCAATAAAATATTAAAATTACCGTTATAATACCATTTTTTTCAAAATCAGTACTTTTTACACGCAAATTTTACTGTAAGATCCATAAATGAATGTTTGAATTACATTTAGTATTAATATGGTACTTCATACAACTTTGTCCAAGTCCACCAGGAGCCTTTCTAATAATTTTTCAGTTTTTGCAAATTTTTTCGAAAGCGGCTCATTTTTTTAAACATAGTTCATTTGATTTGTAATTTTGAGACCTTCTTTTTGGTGGAAAACAATGGAAATCTAATATGATTTAAAAATGCCTTTAGTAGAATACTTTTTCTACTTTAAATGAGAATTGACAAAAAATATCTGATGTGAACCTGCTACACAACGTCTAAATCTACTTTTTTATATTATCAGTTATAAAAAGAACTATAAATAGATCTACTGGCTAAAATGACTTGAACAGTGATCTATCTACCCACTGGTAGTCACAAACGTTCGATTCATTACAGTTCAAAATATATGGCACGGTATCAAACAAATCGATACTATGCCATGCTTAAGAGTTAAGCTCCAATATATACCGTCGCCCCATAACCGGAAGGATGTCTTATGTTAAACTTATTAACTTGAAATATGCATAACAGTAATGAAATATGCATAACAGTATTGAAATATGACGTTGGTTGGTAAATATTTTTAAACATAAAAACGAAATCATGAGAGACGAAATGATATTGGTATTAACAAATTTTTCCACTTCAAATTTCTTAATTTTAAAAACCAGAAATTGATTAATCGAGTCATGTAATTTGGTGACAATAAATAAAAATGGTTTTCGAGTTAAAAAGGTACACATGATCACAAAAGTAGCGTTCTTTTTTCAAAATTTTTTTACTAGCAGTAGTTACTAAGTTGTTCATCAGAGTGTGACTACGAAATTTGTAGGCCGAGTATATGTCACGGGTGTTGGGGTAAGAAACATCGATCTAATAGCTATTGTTTCTAATTTGGTAATATTTCAATAGTGCATAACCACATTAATTTTTTACTACTAACGATTGAGTATATATTATAATTACAGCTATTAAATTCAAATCTATAGTAATATTATAAAGTTGAAGAGTTTGTATGTTTGGACGCGCTAATCTCGGAAACTACCAGTCCGATTTCTTTTTGCGTTAGATAGCCTGTTTATTGAGAAAGGTTTACTCATAATTCAAATAATTTTCTATATTTGTTTTCGTTCCTGATATTTTGTTTCCATACCGATTATTCATTATTGGACAGAGAAAAATATTGACGTATTAAAACTGATCATTAAAGCTTCATTAAAGCCAACGTAAAAATTAATTTGAAATAAACATAATCAACAAATAATTTATGTGTAAAAAATAACAAATGCTAACACCTATATAGAAACAATATACCACTACCCCATATGAAGTAAATCGATTTTCTCTTTTATTTTTCTACCTTTTAAGGCAATAAATTATGAATAACTATAAAATAAATATTTATAATTTATATGACGTAGGTTGGTTGGTTGACTAAAATATATTTTGTATAAGTACTACATAATGTGATATTTACATGACATGTAATATAAAGTAACTAAATTAAATTATGCTAGAAACACATACACGTACTACGTAGTCCGCCATACTACGTAGTATTTGTTCTAGAAAGTATATAATTAATTATTTATTTGAAAAGGAGTTCATTTCTTTTGTTAAAAATAAGATTCTAATCAGATCAAATTCATCAACATTAAATTTACTATTATTGCAGAATAATAAAATTTGTAGTTCTACGAAAACTAGCGGAAATTTCATCCAATCGTGTTTCAATAAATTTGTAAATTGATTGCACAATTATATAGGGTGTAAATTCAAAATGTGTAGAAAATTCAACCCTTCTGCTTAATTTGTATTGTCTTTAGATTCATTCATAGTGATAACTTTGATACTTATTTATGCAAATAAAAAAGCTGAAAAGCAAATCTTATTTGGAACTGTAGCACTTAAACATGGTCTCTGGTGGGTAAATTATAAACTTGAGTGACATACCTTCAGCCTAGGAGTTTCGTCATGATCCCGCTCTGGTGAACAAGTTAGTAACTACTGTTAGTAGGTTGAAATATTAGTTACTAAGTTGTTCACCAGAGCGCGACCACGGAACTCGTAGGCTAAAGAGTATGTCACGAGTGATGAGGCAGGAAACATAGACCTAGTTCTAGTTTATAATTTACCCAGCAAAGTGCATAATATCTAAGTGTTAAAAGTTAGCAATTACTTAGCGACCAACAAGATTCAAACTCTGTTCTAAAAACATAAACTAAACAGTTAACCGTGAAGAGATTTTTTAAATGGAATAGCAAAGGAAATTTTTTGAAAGTGGGAGTCATATATGGTCAACGTTTATATGTACCAATAAAGACTTGGGTACATCGATACCTGATATCCGACACCTGTTTCCAAATCAAGCAGAAGTGTTCATTTTCTACTGTATTGTGACAACGTGGTGTCAGTATAAATTAATTACATTTGGATCACCGATGAGACCGCATTAATAGAAATGGTGATATTTTCAAAATTCGATTATTTTGTTTTCATAAACAACTTTCCATGATCGAATTGACGTTTTATGGTTTTTTGAGATTTTTTTTTGCGTCCAATATATTTAAAAAAAAAATTACAATGGCCGTGTTCGGCCGAACTAAGTCTTTAGTAAACTAAGTTAGTCAGATTACTAAGCTAAGTTGTTGGCCGGGACACTTTATAGATATTAAGAAACTTTTCTTATGTGTTGCCAGATCTCCAGATAGAAAAAATTTTTGAATTTGTGTCATTTTTTCAATTTTTTATATTTTAAAACTCTCCAGTCGTACAAATACAAAATCAGTCATTACCGACCATATTCCATTATTTGAAATAATTGTCAACACACGAGAAATGTTCTGAATCTGATATACATAAACAAATAGGTTATGATCAGTGTCACCAGACCCGATTTCTTAAAAAGCGATAGATCCACCAAAATAAAGCGGTAGATTAAGAAAAAAAGCGGTAGATTCAAAAAGTGAAAATTCCAATTTAAATAGTTGGAAATAAATACTTTTATTCAGAATAATTAAATTTATATTACATTAGTATTTAATATATTATAGCATTTTTTTTCTTCAAACATTAAATAATATTAATTCTTTATATTTATCATATATTGGATTACATATTGCATTATTTATTGTTTTAAATCCCATTGTAAAATAATACCTTAAAGTAATTACAGAACCATATTCCATTATTTCAAATAATGGAATGTGGTCTGTAATGACTGATTTTGTCTTTGTACGACTGGGGAGTTTTAAATTAATTATTAATATAAAAAATAAATATATTTACTCAAAAAATTTCAAAAAAACGGTAGAAATACTAAAAAAGCGGTAGATCTACTATTAAAGGGGAGATCTGGCAACACGGGTTATGATACTATTAAGTAGCAAAATATAGTGTGTCCAGGCCGAAACTCGCAGCGCTCAGATGCTCAGAACGAAATTTTATTTACTCTGACTAACTTACTTATTTAACTAAGGACTTAGTTCGGCCGACCATGACCAATGTGTGTTTTTATCACTGACCTCCATCCTATACATTGATGTCAGTGGTTTTTATACTTGATGAACTAATAGTTATTAAGTGGGGGGCACACTAAAATGTCTGAAATTTATCAAATTTATTCATACGTCAAAGGTTTTTTAATCTCTATTGAGAAAAAATTATTCAACTTATTTATACAGACAGATAAATTTTATCTGACAATAAAATACAACTCGATATTTCATTTTATTTTATAATTACCTTTGATAAATATGTTTGATTATAAACATGGAAAAACCCAGAATTTTTGCATGATTTTTACCTGTTTTTCTACTAAACTGAATCTGTATTATTCACAAATACAAAAAAAAATTATTTTTTAATATGTTTAATTTTTCTTGGTTTGTACCGACTAGAAATATTGATTGAATTCTCTATTGATTCTAAAAAAACAACGAGATACATATACAGTTCTATTCTAGCCCGTTTGATATACCAAACGGGCACATAATAACAGTTGATATACCAAAAATTAGATTGCTGTTCACACGTTAAAATTTGCATGCAAGTTATAAATCGCATGTTTTTTAACAGCTATTCTTGTTTAATATTTTTCCTTTATCAACCGCGTCAGGCGAAAGTATACAAATCACAAGAAATGAAATATCATACATACGCAAATACTGCACTTACATATTAAGTTACATGTAAAACTGCATGTAAAGTTGCATCAAACAGAAATCTACTCTATTTTGTTATAACTACAACATTACATAAAAAATAATACTGCGCTTGTTCAGTAAACAATCGATTGAAAACTTGCATCAAAACTTTCACGTGTGAACACTTATGAATCTCAAAAAATAAAGATAAGCACTTAAAAATTTTAATATAGTATCTGTTAGACATGAACACCATTAAGTATTATAAATTTTTTCTAATAATGCATTATTAAAATAAATAAGTTTAAAAACTAAAACCCAACTACGAAAAAAGCACGAAACAAGTTTGAAGAGCCTTGTAAATATTTCTCGCAGTGGAAGGCCGGGAATTGTTATAATTAGCTTGTACATCGCAGTTGGGCCTTCGACTACGAGAAATATTTAAAAGGCATTTCAACTTATTTCATGCTTTTTCGTAGTTGGGTCTGGTTTTTTAAACTTATTTATTTAATACTTTTTAGTATAATATTAAGAATCTGTGAATTGAAAACCATTCATTTGATACCAAACTTGATACTTTTATGAAATTTTTTTTTGTTGCTTTGTGATTTATGCAAGCCATCCATGTTGGATTTTATATGACGTCACATGGTCTATGACACGCGGAACTCTAAGAAGAAGCTCACGACACTTCATTTGACATAATATGATTTAGGAGCTACATGAGAATAGATGAACATACTAACAGGCATACTTAAACTGCTCAACACACAGCTCATCGTAGTCGGGTAATTATTAAAATTAGATTCGGTATATAGATTGACAATAACTGCACAGTCGGGTATAAATAATTAAATCAACATAAATAACAAAAAAATATTGTGCGTTTAAAATATTAATGCCCTTGAACTTCAAATCCGAGAGGTTAATAATAATATATATATTTATATATATATAATTATATGTATATATATATATATATATATATATATAAATAAATATATATATATATATATATATATATATATATATATAATTATATGTATAGGGAGTTCCAGCATAAAATTACTTTTGGACAGATTTTGCTAATTTTTTTCACAGGCTAAAAATAACGTTTTTTAATAAATCCCGAAATTTCAGAATTTTTGACTGTTTAGAACGCGAGATAATTAATAACAAAGTAATCATTCTCTCTCATTAGAAGCATGTAAAACTTCATGTCCGCCCAACTATTATATGTTGTATTAAAAAAAAACTCGTCAGAATTTAATAAAAAACTAGTAAAGAGAAATATTTATTAAATAAATTTTTTTTTAAATCGCGTTTTACCGTTTTGTTTTCGAAATATAATAGTTAAAAAAAAAATTTTTTTTCAAAATTACATTAATTTATATATAAATGTACATGTATGTGTTGTGTATGTGTGTATATGTATTTGTTAATAAAAGCAAACTGGTTTTTTGTCCTGATTATACAAGACAGTGCTGGGACTACCTTAAATAAAAAATGTATTTTTAATGAGATATTATTTCCTAATGACTCTGTTTTGTTAATGAATAAACATATAAATTAGATGGCTACTATAACTATACTTTATAAAATTAGACGAATTAACCTTGAAACTAGTCTAAACCATAATAATAATATAATATAATCATCATGAAACAAAAAATTTATTTTGAATAGGGAATATGCATGAAAATTTTTTATCACTTGAATTGAAGCATGTTTACTTGACAAATATCAAGGTAAAATTACTTTTTAAATAACTTTAAAAATAAGCGAGATATGAATGATTGAAATTCTCGATTAGACAAAGAGGGTGATAGCCCTCTTGATATGTTATGTGACGTCATATTACACTTTCACCATTTAAAATACACGTAAAACTCCGTTTTTAGTATTTTTGCAAGAAAGAGACAGATAATAATCTTTAAAAGCTTATAGCTTCCTTGATATTTGTCGGATTTTAATTTCGTTTTTAAATATTATTACAGTATTAACAGTATTTTCATATTCTAAAAATAAATGTGAAAAAAAATTTTCATGCATATTCCCTATTGTAGTTCGATCAAATTAAAATTTTACATGTTACGATTAACATGACTCAATCTGTTGATCGAAACATTTTACAAATATTAAAATTTTTATTCATAATAATTATTGGTTATTAATACAATATCAAAAATCGTATTTTAACCGTAACAAATATAATAATTATTGTGAATGTACAATCCGACCATAACCAAAAATGTGAGAGGGGAAAAGTTTCCGCATACAAAAAGTAGTGACTTTACCCCTTTCACACTTTTGTTTTTGGTCGGACATGGTACTACTTGGAATGTTTCAACTGAATCAATCTTTTGGCATTTAAGTGTACATACAAAAACACATACAGCAGCAACTTCCGCTTCAAAATTTTCATATTAGACTCAAGTCATATTCTCGCTGTCTTAATTTACAAACATGCAACGTTTATCTGCATTCGCCTACTCAAACATTATGCAGAAATTCAATTTTAACAATATATTTTTAAAATTTATTCTAATTTATTTGAATGATACTCAGATCTACAGTAAATTAATCGTACTATACTGGTAACAGCAATCAATCAATACTGCCGTTATTTTTTCACAATTTTAAAATTGATTTGTGCCTTATCCATTTGGTTTTCGAAAAAATGCTTATAATAAGTCATTTATTATAAAAATACTTTTATCTTATAAATTTTGTCTCTATTGTACGGTACGCATCAAATAATCGAATAAAAAAACAATCGGTGTTTATGAAAGTGATTCGAGGAGAATATTTTATTTCTAATAACTTTCGCTACACTTTTAAATGTCTATAAAAATACAAAACTCAATCAGTTTTCGTACAGCATACCGAACAGTTTGCTCGTTTTTAATATGAACATTTACAAAACTTTACAAAACTAATCAAAATCTCCTTGTAAATAAGTCTAGTGAATGTTTTAAAATTACTAGATATTAATTTTGAGCTGGACTTCTATATTAATCTATATTACGCTATAAAATAAGGTTTAACAAAAATTTCAAGTCTCTAGAATCATTATTTTCTTAGTTAAAGTAAAAAAAACTCGAAAACGCTTAAATTTTGCCGTTTTTCGTTAAATTGCTGTAACTACGCCAATTTTAAACATAGAAAGTCGGCTGAACCATCAAATTTCATAAAAAATATGAAACAAAATAAATAGTGGATATTTAAGAAAAAAAGTTGTATTGCTTAAAAAATATTCAAATTGAATGACTATGCACAAAGATATTGAGTGCTCTCAATTAGCGTTTGTCACACTGTATATTTGAAAATAAATGAATTTAAATGTTTTAAAATATATGATTCCTCATTTGAGAATGGAAATAAACTTTATAATACAAATATTATCTATTCTATTATTTTCAGTTGCAACAAAGCCAACCCACTTGTATTAAAATCCAAATCAATTAAGAGTGTCTGTTATTTCTTTATTACAAATTCAATACAAGACATTCGATATTTACAAAAATTATCAAATAATAAAAATTTAAAGCACATACTTGAAAATTAACGTTTTTTTAATGGCCAAACTTCACGACATACACCTTTTTCATCTGGGAAATACCCAGGTGGACAATAATTATTCGGTTTTATACCAAAATCAATGCTCTCAATTTCATCAGAATTATTTTCGTCGTTCGTAATACTATTTTCATTTTCATCGTCGTCTAGAGATTCATTTAAATCAATAACTGGTTCTGTTTTCTTTGGACACGGCCATGGTGAGTATGTATAGTCACAAATAATTTCCTGTCCATTCTCATTGTGTATGATTACATGCTTACAACACATGTAACAATGAACAATCGACGTAAAATTAAATACAATTAACAACAATATGAAATAGCGTACTAAAAACATTTTAATTTAAGTAACTTTCAAAAATTGAATAATTATAATTTTAAGAGAAATCGGTCTATTTAAAGGCTTAAATTAATCCTTCAAATAAGTGTGTTTATCAATACACAAATTTTGTTGTTCCGTGTAAATACAATGACGTTTCTACGTGGGATTTATCATAAACAGGAAACGTAGGCTCTAATCTTCGTGTGAATTTATCCAGACTTTTTGAAAAACCAACCACAATTACTGATTACTAATTGTTTTCTACTAATATACAAATAACCTGGCATGAAGTACTCACACAACCGCTATATTAAGGTGTGATCAAAATTTGGATTACGTAGTTACGTAGATTTTCCAGGAAACAATCTATTAATTGTCATCTAATTTGGGAGGGTTAAATACTTTAAAATCTTAACGTATTAACTAAATAATAAAATATCTTAAGGAAGATTAGGACATAATTTTGTAATCATTTATTTCATAGAGGATGCAAAATAAACGTTTGATTGAAATCGTTAAACCGAAAATTATAAATTTAGTGTTTTATTGCGAAAAAAATTAGAATTTCGATCGTACCTAGTACAATTGTAAGCGAAGTTGATCCTCAACTGCGCTGATCCTCTTGCGACAGGTCATCCTTTCCTGATTTTTAATCTGTGTTGTAAGGCTCAAATGGAATTTCAAATGAATTGACGAATCTAATCACACCAATTTATCCTTTTTTTTTTTTAAACGGTAAGAAGTCGAGAAAAACTTAAAATTACAAAGTTCTTCCTAATAAAACAACAACTTTTCGTTCGTTCTTTTTCAAAAAGCGAATAAATTCGAAACAAATCGAATGCAAGAATCTAAAAAACATTTTCTATGTATAGTTGAATCGGTCAGTTGATAAAACGTGTTGTCTCCAAAAATAAGACTCTGTCGCTTAATACATTAGGTTCATGAAATTACTATGGGTGTATGCATATTGGACACTTACACGCCTTCAAGACGATCAAGCGGTGTTTTAGTGTCCAACTTGACACTGTATGCTGCAAAGCGCGCTAATGGGTGAGTTCAAACGATATACATTACACCACAGCCGCTTTATTCGTTGAGGTAGGGCAGCAAAAATATGAGAGCCAATTCGTACTAACACCCAAAACGAATACTGTATAAGCGCTTGTTTATTTATCTGTCACAGTGTGCACAGTGTAGCCAACTTAGGGGTTTTCGTAGCCAACTTTAGGGTTTTCACCCTAAATTTAGGGGGAAAACCTCTAAGTTGGCTAGATTGAATTCACATGGCAAATAAATAAACAAAATGCTGTTCGTTTCAGGAATTATAAGTCATAATTCCTGAAACGAACAGCATTTTTAAGCAAGAGCGTATGGGAGGGGGGAGCGGTGTTGACCCCCCCCCCCCACGAAATAAAAAAATTTTCTTCTTTCTCAAATCTTACATTGGGATGAAAGAATGGCGTGATTAAAAACCAGAATTCTAAGTTATTAGTTATGAAAAAATTATATCCAAACATTAAAGTCATGTTGCAAAACTCGCTATGCTTAATGTAAGCATAGCAAACAATCATTTTCCAATCTACGACGTCTAAAAACATGGTTGCTTGTTAGTATGGGTGAAGAGCGACTTACCGGTATCGCGTTACTAAATATTCATCGAGATATTGCCGTTGATATCGATGGAATTATCACATCAGTTGCAAAAATAATAGAAGAGAAGATTAGAATCTGTCACTTAACATTCAATAAAGTTTTTTTTTTTTTTTCTATGGCATATAATTGTCTCTGAATTTTCGTAGAAAATTCGATTTCATTTTTTAAATTTTTTATAATATGATCGATGTTGTCTTCGAGAAACTTCAATCTTTGACCCCCTCCCAACTTTAACTCTAGATCCGCGCCTGTTTTTAAGAGTAACGTAAGCGTTCATAACGCCCATACGAACGCCACTAAATTTCGCTTATAAGCGTGAGCGCTGAAAGCGCTAAACGAATACACCCTATATTTGTGTATAAAGTGATAAATTATGTCTAACATCTTTAAGTTTGCAGAAATTATACAGAATTTGATGCATCTACATTTATAAATATATATTTAAAATTGAAAAAAGTAAAAACAAATAATTATAAGAAAATTTTAATTGTGTTAATTGCGTTTTGTTTTATTTACCTACTTACTTTACTTCATTTAATCATAAATGCAATTAATTTTTTTAATATAACGTTCTAATTAAGTAAATTATGACATCTTTTGATTTCACATAATTCTGATAATTCATAAATATTAATTTTTTTATTAATAATTTTTTCAACATATTTATTGAATATTTTTACAATTCCTGGGGAAACTGCATATAAATTTTGTTTTAAGTCTAATTTATTTTTAGTACTTTGAAATTTTTTTAAAACCTTGATTCAAAAAATTGAGATTCCATATACTGTTTGAACTATTGGTGTTTGGTCCCTAGGACTGAGACATTTGGTGGCAATAATTAGAAACAGAATTATCATGGTTTAAGTAAATTACCCACATATATTTACGGGGGAAAATTAATTCTGATTTTATATTTCATAAACTATCATATTTGGGTTCATAATAATTATTCTGTATGGAAATACCCACAGCGCTAACATACACTAAATACAATTGTATTTAATAATGAAGAAAATATATATTATACATTTTTATAATTAACTCTTTAATAATATTAGTAGCCAGGCTCAACTGTGATAGTTACATATGCGTTACTAAGGTTACGTTAATAAAATAAACGAAAAAATGTTATTTTGTTAATGAAACTTTTAAGGAAAAATATTTTTGGATATTCATAAGGTCTATGTTCGTGAGGTATTTACGGTTACCAACTCTCCAGTTTTAGACCAGAGTCTCCGGAAAAATTAAGTTTTCTCCGGACACCAGATTAAAAAATAATCATCTCTGGATTTTTTCATTCTTATGAAAATAAAATACTAATTCTTTATGAATAATTATTATCGCGAGAATTTTTTCTTTATTTATAATGTTTTCACTATTGATAGTTGCTCATAATATGATTACAATACTAACTTTTTACACAGAGTGAGCTACTAAGCTTTATTTTGAATGTTTACGCTTGCGCATACAAGCTAATTAGTTTGTCTGATTTTTGTAAATATCCTCATCGAATGAGTTTTTTTCTTTTTTTTAGTAATTACGTACGTCAGTAAATACCTCCGGACTGATGAGATCAATCTCCGGTTTTTCTAAAATTTGATAACCCTACTTGAGTTGATAACCCTAGAGGTATTTGCAAAGTTTCAAAAGAATATCTTCAATGGTTTTTAAAATATCAATAAAAGAAAAAAACACTCAAAATGGCGGATTGTGGCTAAACCGGTGTTAATTCGAAAAAAAATTTGAATGTTTTTTGTTTACTTTGCTGTGTAGAAAATATGGCTCATGTATTATAGCCAATCACACATTTTTGTAATATATATTTAAATATGGTGTAACGTAAACATGTATGACGACAAACAGAATTATCATGGTTTAAGTAAATCACCCACATATATTTACGGAAAAAAAAAAGATTAATTCTAATTTTATATTTCATAAACTACCATATTTGGGTTCATAATAATTATTCTACATGGAAATACCCACAGTGCGCATACACTAAATACAATTGTATTTAATAATGAAAAATTATTCATTATATCTTTCCTTACGCCATGCTGTTATAAAATTATCAACTTCAGTTCCACTAATAAATGCAGACTAATCAATTACAAATTATTATTTCCTAGTAATGTTTTTATAACGGTTGTAGTTTTATAATTCAGCAAATGAATGTTTCAAAATTTTAGAACTTCTAAAAAATTTGCTTATCTAATTTTTTTGTGTTCTACTAGTATTTATTTAGAAACAAATCAAAGGTTAAAATTTTTAAAGAAATAATTAAAAACAAAAAATGTTATATTGGGAAATTTTATGTAATTTAAATTATTTAGAATTGATTTCTTACAGAAAAATTGTTATCACATAATAAACAACGTTTAATGATCAAAATTGGTATATTATAAAAGTGTTTATACTTTATATATAATTCCAAAAATTGATAAGAAACATTACAAAAAAAATATTCGTTACGCAGGAATCACTCTCTAGCGGTCATAATTTTAGTGTGATCAAAATGAAATATCATATCTGATATGATTTTAGTGTTTGTATGGCCAATTTTATTACTAAATGGTATAGGTCAAAGAGATATGGGGGCATAGAGAAAGAATAAAACACAAAAGTAAAGTTGTAGAAAATTATGTTTACTACAATTCACTTCCCAAACACTTTTCTCAAACTCAATGTGAACAGAGATATTAAGAATTTTAACTTTCAATCTTAAATTGTAAATATTTCTGTAAGTATTAGTGTAACAGAAAAAATGATAAGAAAACATAATTATAGTCAAACTAATTACCTTCAACTTTAGTTCTTTTAAATTTTTCGAATATTAAGGTAGATATGCCAAATTTTGTGTTTCCCCCTCTCTCCAAAATCCTTCTTTCCCCTTGTCCGATTTTACCCATTAAATTCTTTTCAAAAAAAAGAGTTATATTGGGAAATTTTATGCAATATAAATTATTGAGAATTGATTTCCTATAAAAAAATTGTTTCGTAATCAAAATTGGTATGCTACCAAAAAAAGGAACAAATATAAAACTACTATTTTAAAATTTTGTCATGCGCATTATGTTTTTTTTCCAATGGCATGTGTTACAAATGTTGGTTTTTCTATTATGTTAAGGCCCCCATACATGATCGGACCATTTGCGCAACAACCGTTGTTGCATAAATTGCTTGATCGAGTAAAGCATGGATTCAGTTGTCGAACAATGGTTTGAAGCAATTGTTGCACAAATCATCATACACAATCAAGCAATTTGTGCTTGATATAAAATATATATATACAGTGTGTGTTGAACAGCTTTTCCTATAAAGAATCAATGTTAAATATTATTTATTACTGCCTGGCCGTGTGGTACTGTATGAAGTCAGTCAGTACACATGTAAATAAGTCAGTCAGTGATCTCATAGCTATACTGTATGCGTATGGTTGTTTGTTGGTCATTTAAGAGTGGGGATTTGTGATGCACAATGCACTAACTAAAGTGTACTCTCATCACATGTGTACTGACTGACTTCATACAGTACCACACGGCCAGACAGTAATGAATAATATTTAACATTGATTCTCTATAGGAAAAGCTGTTTTAGAATGCCACGACAACATATTAACAATTGCAAAATATTAAAATAATTTAATCAACTTATCATTATCCATTAATCATTCATAGAGGAACCCGCTCAATCATTTCTCTTATTTCTAGAATAAATTATTTAATTATTCTTATACTTAAGTTTATATATGACACAGCCAACCATCGGATAAAGCATCTGAAGGTTATCATGTTTTTATTTTATATATTTACACATATATATATAATATATTATTTAAATAATATATTTTATATATATATATATATATATATATATATATATATATATATATATATATATATATATATATATATATATATATATATATATATATATATGTAAAGATATATATATATACATATATTATTTCTCAAAATCCCAAGCAGGTTAAAAATATGTGAAACCGTTTTTTTATTTTAAATCTGGTGACGACGTATTTTATAACCATGATTTAATAAAATTTCCATTTTTTTAATCTTTCATACCTAAAGAGCATTTATTGTTGAAGATAATAATAAGAATAAAGAAAAATATCCAGAATAAGTTTATTAATTATTATTGTTCTATGTTTATAAACAGTTAAACTATTCTAGGTAAAACGTACAAATGTCATTACAAATTGTATACTTTACAAAATGAATAAACCTTTATTTGAAATATGTTGACGTAGGTTGGCTTTATATATAGTAAAAATATAGAACTGACACTTGTTACTCTACTGAGTTTACAGTGTGTCTGACTGACGAATGTAATAAAATATGGTAGGATATTTGATTACAAACAAGAGTAACTCGAATACACGCCTAAAACAGTGTTGACATCTATATACTAACTATAATAATATTATGTGACATCGAGGTTTAGCGTTCATAATAAATATACGTGTTTTCACGATTCCAGTATATATTTTTTCAAAACTTTATGTATTTTATATTTCACTACTCCCCAAAAATATCATTTTTTGTCATTGACCTGCGTTTGTGAATCTGTGTGAATGTACCTCTTCTAATTTGACGATTTCTATCAAAAGCTTAATTTTGCTTTCTTTATTGACATAAAAAGAAAACATCATATTACAATTTAATAACTCTTTATGCACAGTCAAATGCAGAAAATATTGAGCCAGTTGAAAGATTATAAGTGGTACTACCTAGAGCACGGAAGTGCGCAGGGCCGAGCTTAAGGGATTTTCGGCCTTCGTACTTACAGTGCTATTACTACACGAAAAATCAGAGCCGATGTGACCTCGAAATATCTTCTGAACGAAAAGAGCTACAGTGCTGATTTTTCGAATATAAGCTATTTAGGGAATTATAAGAAAATAAGTTTTTGCTTTTCGTTAACATATGTAATATTACACATATTAGACTCGGGAGCTCGGTGTCAAAGCAAAAAAACTGTTGGTGTGAAACTGCCACACAACCTCTATATACAAATATAATATACAGCCTAAACTAAACTATGTATACTCCCGTTCATAAAAATTAAAACAGTAATTTCAACATGAACCAGTTGAAACATTCTAAGTGTTGTTACTGTTTCAAATATATTGAATTTGAATGTACAAACAAATGCAACTACGAAAAACAATTTAGCCGGTCACTAACCCTTTCATTTCAATTTTTGGAAAGTTTATAAGTCTATTTAGTTACGAAAATCTTAGTATAATCTATAGTTTAAAAAAAAATTTAGCCTGTTACTAACCCTTCCATTTCCGTTTTTGGAAAGTCTTTAAGTCTATTTAGTTACGACAACCTTTCACGTTTTTTTTTTGTAGAATAAAACAAACCGACCTTCATGCATTTTATAGCTAATAAAATAAAACTGAAAATATTTTCCATGATTTTAAAGTTATAAATTTTGTTAATAATAAAAAATATATACAAACTGAACCACAAATAGCATCATAAAAAAGTGACTGCGATTCGAATATATTTATTTTGAAAATATTAATCGTGAATCATCAAAATACCTTCTATATGTAAAATTTATGGTCCAATTTGTCTATTAAATAAAACAAAAAAAATTGCCCAATTCACCTGTTAGTAAAAAGCCCAAGAACACAGACGAAATATTAATTTTCTAAATTACCGTTTTCAGCATTCACTGTTGATACATTCGTACTGGTAGCAGTTGGATTATTTTTATCTGGATACCAAATATCATAACATTCTTGTGGTACAGTTATGTTTGGTGTTGTTTTTAAATTGATCGATACATTATAACAGTAATCTTCCCATCCCCATAAATTGTAACAATCTTGTGGAATATCTGCTTTATCCATTTTATCACCACTTGCCGTTAAATTTGCACACAAAGTTTTCCAATATGATGGTGGATACCATAATTTGTAACATTGTGGTGGAATCACTGTTGAATTGTCAATTGTACCATTTAATCTAACTTGTAACGATGTACAATAAGTTTCCCAATACGTTGGTGGATACCATATATCGTTACATTCTTGTGGAATGAATGTTTCATTTGCTATTGTACTATTCACTTGTAAATACATTGCAAGATTCTTACAAAAACCATTCCAATATTCTGGTGGTGGTTGTTTTACCTCAGGTGCCAATGGATGGAATATTGGATAGCATTCAGGCGGTATTACTTCTGCCTTTTCATTTGTTATATTTTTACAATGGCTTTCCAATATAGCAGTTGCATTTACAATGTCAAAGTTCACTGGTTTTAGCTTTTCATCAGGTATTTCTATTTTACCAACACAACCTTGTCCATTACTACCCGGCGTACAAGGTATTGAGGTTGTACTGTTACTTGGTAAAATCACAGTAGCATTAAATGTATCTGGTGATTTACAATCGATATACATTTCACGTCCAGTAGGTGTTTTCTTTTCAGTTATGTTACATGGTACGTTATTTGGAGTGACAATGTAAGTGTCACCAGAACGAATATCATTTGAATTTTGTACGCGATCAACAGAACCTCTATCGTATGATTGTGTATTTACCCTATGTACATTATAGTTGTTATGATTTCTCACTAATTCCCATAGTGCAACACCAGCGACTAATCCACCAACACCAGATAATATGTTTCCTCCAATTCCAGACGACTGGCGCACTGGTGAACCATATGAAGACCCACCGAAGAATGATGGTGATCCATATCCACCGCCTCCAAAGCCACCACCATAACCACCTCCTCCGTATCCTCCATATCCACCACCATAGCCTCCGCCGTAGTGAGGTGTGTAACTAGGTGGATGATAAGCGGGAGGAGTATAAGATGGTGCATGGTATGCCGGTGGATGATATGCTGGAGGATGATAGGCTGGTGGTGGATGATATGATGAGGATGCATGATATGCGGGGCTATTATATGTAGGTGGATGATTCATAGCTGGAGGTGCATGGTAAGATGGATTATATGGAGGAGGTGGTGGAGCATGTGCAACACCTTGATGATGTGTCTGATAAGCTGGTGGTCCTTGCGGATATTTATTACCACTACCCACTGGAGGTGGTTGGAAGCCGATTGGTCTCTGATTAGTATTTACTGGAAGTGGTGGTGCATTTGGTGCAGCCGAGTGACTTCCTCCAATATGTGATGGAGGAGGCACAACATGACCCGCATGACTTCCTGTGTTTCCAGTATTATGTGGCATAGGAGGTGGAGGATATGCATGACTTCCTTGTCCATATGACGATGGTGGTCCAACATGTCCAGGTGGTGGCCGAATTCCGCCAGGGCTACCAAAACTTGAAGGATTTGAACCTATACCACTTGGAGGAGGGTATGGAGGTAAATGACCAGTATTCGATCCTGGGGGACTACCAAAACTTGTTGGAGGCTTATTCTGCACTGGATTGCTGTGAGATTGCCCAAAGCTTGTTGGTGGCTGATTATGCGATGGATAACTGTGTGAAGGTTGTCCAACGTGCGATTGTGATGGATAACTACTGTGTGATGGATAACTACCATGTGATGGTTGTCCAACATTGGATGATGGATGACTACTTGGAGGACTATGTGAATCTGGGCCGTAACTTAACCTTGTATTTTCATGGTTAGTTGAGGGTGGTCGTGGTCTGGATGATCCGCTGGTATGTGTATTTCCTTTAGAACGACCTTTTGAACGGCCAAACGAAAATTTTCCACAATCACTTGGACTTATTAATAATGTTGAACATATTAAAACAAAATAAAAACAATAAAGAGTTCTGACGTTTGTATTAAACGCCATTTTTTATTAAACTTTCTATATTTTTTTTATTTGTTAATTCTACAAATTTTATTGTATACACCACGAAAATTAAAGAATGTTTATAGTTTTTTTATATTTATTTTATTTGCAAACTTTCACAGTAAGCAAAATTTGTTGTACACAAGACAAAACACTAAACTCAACTATATTCACTAGTGGCAAATGACAACAACTGACATTCAACGCTCTGTTTAATTCTTTTCATCTCTTCTCAGTTTGTTTAACACATTTCATGTTTATCTCTCTTCTTTAATATTGATTCAAGCTATTTAGCTCTCTTACACTTATCGTACATAATATAGTGTACTTTTTCTACTTCTATATATTTCTTTGGAATGACTATGATTCATAATAATTATTTTAGTAGTTTCTTTTCTTGTTGCTTCTATTACTCATTTTATTAAGAACTAAAATTGTTTGTTTTTTACCATATTATTTAAAAACAAAGTAGCAATCATATTGCTCTATGATGATATATGACGTCAGAAATATTACATTTTTCCGACGTAAATACCGTAGTCATCATACTTCTCTATATTACGTAAATAAAATTAGGAATCCCAATATTATATTATTAACATTATCTATTCACAATGACTATTTTTAACGAAAATTAATAAGCTATTGTTGTCAACGAAATCAATAGAACAATTTTGAAAAATAGCCAACTGTCCATTAATCATTTCTGATCATAATGATGACCATTTAGGGCAAGGACTGACTTTTTAAAATTTATATGAAAAAATATGGATCTTATTTGTTTTACCCCCCACCCCAGTAAAAATGAGTGAAAATGGTTTGTTAGGACCATAGGAAGTGATTTCGAGGAAAAAGTCATTTTCGTCCTTAAAATCCGTAAAAATTCAAAAATGTTTAATTTTTATTTTTAAGGGTTTTTACGAAAAAAATTTTTACAATATTAAATTGTCGGGGGGTTGCACCCACGAACCCCCCGCTAAACTACCCCAACCAAATACCCTCAAATAACATAACTTTCCGCTAAACTACCCCAACCCAACCCAACCATTTTCGTCCTTGAAATCCTTAAAATTCAAAAATTATTATTTTTTTCATTTTTAAGTAAAAAAAAATATTGAAAAAATTTGTTTACAATATGGAATTGTCGGGGGGTTGGGTTGGGTTTGGGTTCGGATGAGTTGGGTTGGTTTGGGTTAAGGATTTCAAGGACGAAATAGACTTTTCCTCCATGGATTCAATTTCTGTGGTCTTTCCCAAACATATCCACCCATTTCTAACCCTTCTTAACGAGGGTGGGGTGGGGGGGGGGTGTTGTTTCAAACGAATAAGATCCAAAAATATGAACGATTATTATATGTGAAAAATAGGTACTATGGGCCACAAAAGTAGCGTTATTTTTTGAAAATTTTATACTTGTTTTGCGTCTATTCGTCATTCGTTTTTTGAGAAAATGTCAAATTTAAGTTTTCAGTCATAACTGATCATTTTGGTCACGACGTCAGGTGGCAAAAAAAAACAAATTTAGTGTGCAGTATAAATCTTTTTATACCCGGTATATGTAAATATACAAGGTATATTATGTTTAGTCTCGACTTTGTAACGCTAGAAAATATTGATAGCAAGCATACATGTTTGGCATAGGTGTTCATAAAATGGTCTAATTCGGCTATTTCCGCATATCTGTCTGTCTGTCTGCCTGTCTGCCTGCCTCTCTGTCTGTCTACGACAAAAAATAATAAACATTATTGGTGGACTTTTATGAATGTACAAAGTATAAGATTTTGACGAAATTTATAAATTTATAAACGTACATCCTTAAGATATCCTGATTCCTGAATAAATAAATAAAATAAAAATATTGCTCACTAAATATATACAGACTGTTTTCAAAAGCATTTCTAATGGAGAATCAATGTTTAATAAATAAATAAAATATTAACTATAAAACTATACAGTACACCTATACAATTCACATACATATAAACATCTGGATAGTGTATAGGTATACTGTATGCATATGGTTGTTTGTTTGTCATTAAACAGTGGGGATTTTGTGATGCACATACTAAAGTTAAGAATTCAATGAACATATTTAACCCACTCTCATTACATGTGTACTGACTGACTTCACACAGTAACCACACGGCCAGCCAGTAATAAATAATATTTAACATTGATTCTCTATTGGAAAAGCTTTTCAACACACACGGTATACTGATAGGAAACTTTTCATCGGCAGGCACATGGACTATAATATCTAAAAATCTGTTTATTAGATTCGTTGATATTAATTATTGTTTTAAATATGGAAGCTAGGTGTTTCGAGATCAAACATTGATATCTCCTCCGGATCTATCTATTTTCGTGTCTCCTGTGTGTCTAAGTGCGGGACTATGTATGTATACTATTGGGGTAGATTCACACTACAGAGAGAGATTTCAGACATAAAGCTACTTACTGATGAATTATGAGTATGTTATATCCATTAGCTTAAATCGACTCCCTCTCCAAATCAGTTGACAATTAATTGTTTATTTAATATTCTTTTTGTTGTTGTTAAGTTGCCACATTATTGGTAATTGAATTTTTTTTAGAAATGTACACAGAATGCCAGAATGTATTCAGAAGATTTAGCAAATCGTTAACGTTTGATAGTGGATAATTAAATTAAATTTAAATTTTTTGTTCCGTTATTTATCTAGTTTCATATGTTAAATATTTTAATTTTTTTTTTCATATTTATTTAGTTTGACTTAAAATGTTTATGCGTCAATGCCTCATATAAGATCGATTTTTTTATAAATTTTTTGTACCTACAGTGAACTATTGTGTTCACTGTAAAATTGTTTGGCTTCATTCTACGTTGATATTTAAATATATTCAAATTATCAACAATTTAAAAAAAAAACCCAACGCAATATCACGAAACATCATAAGAACTTCCCGTTACCTCTGCCAAATTTATAAGTAAAAAATGAATATTTAAAAAAAATTTTCCTTTACATAATAAACTTAATCTTAATGATAATCTTCAAACCACTAGCTAAGTACCTCCGCAAGGAAGCTAGCTATCTAATAAAGTAAAACTGCATCCAAATCGGTCCATGCGTTTGAGAGCTACGATACCACAGACAGACTCACAGACACACATAGGCTTCAAGCTTACAACACCCCTCTTTTTCGCCGGGGATTAAAAAATAAATTCAAAACAACAAAAACGAAATTATCAAACTGTCAAATATATGACAATTCAGATAATTGCACAATTATATACTTAACTAGAAAACAAATATGGTTTATTTTTAATATGAGTATAATTGAACTGAGAAATTAATTAATAATAAATTATAGGACGGTAAAATTTATTTCCAAATGCTACATTATAATATTATCTAAAACAATAGTTTTGTTAGTATACATAATCAATTGAGATTGTGTATACTATTCCATTCTTCTTGACAATCTCCATGCTCATCTGGTTTAAAACCAGGAGGACATTTGTCAGGTACTTCAATAACACCGTCTGTGTTTCCATTTCTTCGGATTATTTTATTTAAAACGGAATCCCATATTTCTTGACAATTTCCGTTTTCATCTGGTTTGAAACCAGGTGGGCATTTATCAGGAACTTCGATGACGCCTGCTGGACTAAAGATGTTTCCAGTTCCATTTTGTTTTTTATTTAAAACTGAGTCCCATATTTCTTGGCAGTTTCCATGTTCGTCTGGTTTTTGCCCAGGTGGGCATTTATCAGGTACTTCGATGACGCCTGCTGGATTGATGATGTTTCCTTTTCCATTTCCTTTCCCATTTCTATTTTGTTTGTTAATTAAAAGGGAGTCCCATATTTCTTGACAGTTTCCATGTTCATCGGGTTTTTGACCATCTGGACATTTATCAGGTACATCAATAACACTATCTGGTACAATGAAAGTTCTTGATTTTTCAATCAACGAATCCCAAATTTCTTGGCATTTACCGTTTTCATCAACTGCATAGCCTGGAGGACATTTGTTAGGTACATCAATTACACTTGCTGGGATCGCAATTTCTCCATCTTCAACAAATTCTTCAAATAATAATTTTACATAATCTCGTATTTCTTGTTTATCATTTATACTAATTTCACAATAAACAACACTGGTCACACAAAATATTGAAAATATTACACCACCATTCAATAAATTCATGATGAGTTTCAATTAATTGATAATAAAAATGATGTATTTAAATGTATATCCATTGTACTAATAAAAATTTTAGATATAGTTGAATATATTTATATATAAAGCAGGTGTTAAACAGATAAATATCAATCATTATTAATGATTAATAAATATATTCAGATATCAATAATTTTAATTCGGCACACCTTATCAAAATACTTGAGAATTAATGAGCAAAATTATCTAAGTGAATTTTTTCTGGAATTGTAACAGGGTTTTTCTTATTAAGAAAACGCAAAGTTTTCAGCCAATGATTAGAAAATTTGCATACGTCATGGTTGGATACCGAGAGTGTTCTATTTTTGCAGAAACGTCTTCAAAGGTGATGTTATCCAACATTGTAAGCATATTTGTAAGTAGACTTGTAGTAGGAAAGTATATGATCATGCGAATGTGAATCATGTATTCCGTCTATCATGAACTCTACACAATCCACTATTAGAATAAATACACTTATGAATGGAGTAGGCTTTACAAATGCATGAATCATATACTTTCCTTGTTTGTTACGTTGAATATTGCAATAGTCTCTCTCTCTCTACAAGGTATTTTTTTTAAATTTCTATTTTTTTAAATTTTTCTTATATAGGCTGCACTTGATTGTAATGGATTTTAAGATGGCTGCCAGTTATGGATGTATTCTAATTATTCTGAACTTTTAAATTAGCTAAAAAATTTTCAATTAACATATGAGGGAAGTAACCTAAGTTTATTTTAAGTTTGAACACCTGGTTGCAGGTAACCGTAGCAGTAATAAGCAGCGCTGCCTGCTATTACAAGATTTTTCGTATCGTATACTATGTTATTTAACAAGCAAAATTCAATTAACACGTGAGGGATTTAATTATAAAAAAAATAATTTTAATTAATTAATTAATGTTAATTGCAGCAGAACTACCCTGGCAGACATTGCATTGCCAAATTGTTTATATTGCAATAAGCGTTTTCAATAATATTTCAATCAATTAACGGATGAGGGAAGGTTTTCACTGTCGGATCTTAAACCATAAGTACGATATGTTGATATTAATAGAGCTTCTAGAAAGCAAAAAATGTTGAATGTTTTTTCGAAAATAAACTACATAGTAAATTGGCTGTGGCCATGATTGACTCATGTAACTTTCGGTGTTATGTCGGTTCTCATGTTATGTCGGTGTGTGTGAAAATACGGTGCTGGTTGACGGTGTATATGAAAGTGCCCCAACATTTATTCCATGAAGAATAGATAAATATATCTAAATAAATATATCTAAATAAATATATCTAAATATATCTATTCTTCATGATTTATTCACTAAGCAGTTAAAACATCTGTATAAATATTAAAGTATTGAAAAAGTAAACTATAATAAAAAGTGTTTCATATTATCGCAAAAATATAAACAATGCTAAAAATAAATTTTATTTTCATCATTTCTCAACAAACCGATCCGAACCTTTCTTGGAAACCGAGCCCGAGAGAAATACACATTCCTACTACTTACTAAAACAGGATGGTCACAGATCTGGAAATTCTGGAAAACCTGGAATAGTCATGGAATTTATTTTAGGTAAGGGAAAACATGAAATTGACATAAAATTTTGTTTCATGGTCATGGAAAATCTAATTTAGCCATCTAAAAAGTAGTTTGGAAAATATTTATAATTTAGTTGAACTAAAATTAAAATGCGTGCGTATTATGTTATCCCTATTTAGACACCTAAGACGATTATCTTAAACTCATATATAAGCAAAATTGGGTAAATAAAAAAATTGATTGTGTTTGGTAAATCTTGAACATATTTGATCCAATTTTGATGAATTTTTTCCAACTTTACTAAATTTCGTTCAAGGAATCCAATTTGGATAGATAAGTCATGATATAATTTTTATAAGTCATTTATTAGTTTATGAGATGGTCTATACATGGGACTTGTATTTCAAAATCAATAAACGCTATGCAATCCTATATTGTAGAAATGAAAAATAAATCCCAAAAATAGTGGGATTAAAAAAAAATTCCATTAAAATCGGATAAAATTTAACTGTGATAGTAAAAAAATTGAATCTGGTGACGTCACCAAAATTCAAAAATTGGATTTTGGTCCATCTCAGACATATTTTATCCGATTTTAATGAAATTTTTTTCAAATCCACTAAATTTCAGTCAAGGAATTAAATTTTTAGGAAACACAGAGATAGCTCGAATAGTTTTTGAGATGGTGATTAGACTGGTTCTCCATCTCTATTAGTTTTTCAGATGGGAGTAAGATGAAAACAATGCATTTAATAGCGAATTGAACACAATTTTTGAACTTTTTGGGTCAAAATTATCTTATATATTGAGTTCTATCGAAATCGGAGACAAAAAATTTTTTCATGAAATTTTTCTAATACATACCCTCTAGAAAAAATCGGGGAAAAATTGAAAATTTTTAGTTTTTGATTTTAATGAAAATTAGTTTCTAAGGAAATTGGGATTCTAAAAACACAAAAATCTAGTTAGTTTGATGGTTTAAAGGATAGGGTCTGAGATATGCCCACCTGTATACGATATTATTTCCCTTTTATTCGCTTTCCGGAGATATTTCGTAAATCGTTTACCAAATCGTTAAATAAATACCATTTTCGTATTAATTGGGTTAAATTTACCTAGTATAGTGAGTTTCATTCAAATCGAGAATAAACATTTTTTTTATTGAATTTCATTTTTATAATACGATGGAATTTTTCTCCGTTTGAAAACCATCTGTATAGTTTAGGTCAAGTAACATCAAATTATTTGAAAATTTGTAGTCTTAGTAACATTTGAAGATTCAGTAGATAATAAAAATAGTAGATCTTAAAAAAAATTTTCATTAAAATCGGACATAATTTAGATATGATAGTCAATAAATTGATTTTTTAAATCGGGTGACGTCATCAAAATCGAAAAATTGGTTCATCTCAAGAGAAAAGTTCACCGATGATCACCAATAAGTTGGAAGATCGTTTCTTTATTATATAATATGATAATATCACACGGTGGCACTTATAAGCCTTTAAAACCACGGCGTGATTCATTTTTATAGACCTGGAAATTAAATTTTCAGTCATGGAAATCCTAGAAAACTCATTGAGTATTATTTTACCATTTTTGTGGCTACCCTGTAAAATGAACACGGTTTTTGCGAAACGACAAGAGAAAATTTTCTTCTATATACACAAAAACTTATTTTCAGAATACATAAAAATTTATTATACTTTCTCTTTCTAGTCCTGTGGCTAAGGTTTCTTACTTTTGGCAAAATTGATTAAACGATACCACTTCATATGTTCATATGTTCAATAAACACACAAGTCAATTTAGGGAGTAATGTCTCCCGATCAGCGCGTGCAAGTGAATAAATGCTTATTTAGAAAACTATGAGGTTTATCTTCAACATTGTCATTAATAAGAAAATTTAAATTTATTATTTATTTTATCTTCAACATTGTCATTAATAAGAAAATTTAAAATATAATTTTTACATAAAAATGGCTTCTAACATTTCTTTAGGTAGATATGGAAGAAGTAAGTTTTAGCATTATTTGACATCAAATGCTTGAAAAATCATACACATCTAAGATGGAAATCGTACCCACCGTCTCTGGCATTCCAGACCAAATTTTAATACATTATTTAGAAAGTGATATCATGATATGTTCCTAACGATTATTTCTAAAATGACATGAGGCACCAAACTTTCGTACATTATTCAGTACCTAATTTATTTTCAACAATAAACCGAAGAGAAATATCGGGTTCAAAATTTTTGGGTGCATGTGTTTGATTAGTAGTATTATGTAGACTCAAATTGGATAATTAATTCATTTCCACTCGCCGCAGTGTATTTTCTTTGCAAAATGGTAAGAGGTAGTTACCTCTTATAGCACTATAAAAAATGCGGCGGTTGTGGCTTGTCCACGAAATTGAGGGTTAATCGATACAAGATTAATGCAGAAACTTTTTGGCAGAAACTTATAACTAAAGAGTATACATACTATATACAGGGTGTTCTGAAATTGATTCAAGAAAACTATAACACGGTGCAGAGCTGGAAAAACAAACAAAAAAGTATAAAGTTTTTTGATTTGATGCTAAGTTTTTGAGATATAACTAATTTTAACCATTTTGTGGGTGTCGCTACACTTAGTATTATTTATTATTATTATTATTACACTTATATATCGCCCCACCTCCTTAAACAATGCGCTCTGTGATTGGTAGAGTTGATCATGCTAATCATAAGTGTAGCGACACCCGCAAAAATTCAAAAATGCAAATGTGATTGGTTAAATTTATTATTAATGTTTAATTAATTGTATCTCAAAAACTAAGCGTCAAATCGAAAAACTTTATTCAACTTTTTTGTTTGTTTTTTCCAGCTTTACACCGTAATATAGTTTTCTTGAATGAATCTCAGAACCCCCTGTATATTTAAAAAAATTAAAATTTGAATCTGACGTCATGAGTTAAAATTAGCGAAAAATTCATTTTTATTTATTTATATTTTATTTATTATTAATACTATCTATCATAAATAAATATTGTTATCAATTGAAATTGATTTTATTTCCACGTAGTCAATAAAAATGTTTATCAATTACTGGAAATAAACTTAGGGTATTCCATATGCAAAAATAACATCAATAAAAACTTTTCATAAACTAGTATGTACCTTTACATGTGACAGGCATATTCAGGTTTCTTAACTTGACACCGTTTTATTCAATACTTACTGTTTCCCGCGACTGTGGTTTATATAAAAGAAATTAAATTAAATAAAAACAAATTTAAAAAATAAAACATAATAAATTAGTTTTAAAAAAATTATCCCTCCAGCCGGATTTGAACCAGCGACCTATGTATATCTATATTTATTGAATATATTTTTTCTTCCGACTTACTTTACAAATATCAATATTTAAGGCGAACTAAGAATTTTAACGAACTGCTAAATAGCCTATAGCTTTTCTCATGAATGTGGCTATCTAACGTAAAAAGAATTTTTCAAATCGGACTGGCAGTTCCAGAGATTAGCGCGTTCAACCAAACAAACAAACAAAAAAACTCTTCAGCTTTATCATATTAGTTATAGATAAATAGCTCATTCATTCAATTACTAACAATTCACAAATGCATATATTTTTTAAAGCTGAAATCATTTAATACACTGTACATAATATCTCGTCCTGTATACATCGTCAGAAACAAGTGAAAATGAAAATTGTCAAACCTCGAACTGTATTAAAGCAACTGAAGAACTTTCCTGAATAGAAAAAACTATTTCTTTTTATTTTCCTTTATTATTTGTGCTCATGAAACCATTATTTCCTTTATTTTATTATACCCGGTATATAATATATACCAGGGTATATTAAGTTTAGTTCCGTTTTGTAACGGTCGAAAATATTAATCGTAGAAAAAAAATTGTTATAGGTGTACATAAAATAACCTAATTAGCTCATTTTCGCAAATGTGTCTGTTCGTCCGTCGAAACGATAACTGAAAAACGAAAAGAGATAGCGAGTGGTGTAGCAGTAAGCACGCTGGGCTAGAAATCCGGAAGTCCAAGATTCGATTCCTGGTTGATGAGTTAATTTTTTCATATCAATATTTAATTAAAAATTCAATGACATGTTTGTCATTATAGTATTATTATAGTAAGTAACCTTAATGGAATTTGACAAAAGTATTGTGTTGTGACGCTACACAAATAATAATATGTGAAGTAAGGTCAAGTTCGTGAATGGACAAAATCGGACCATGTTTGGGCAAAATCGGACCATGTTTGGGTTTTTTTGATTTTCAACTTTGAAGAATACCCTATTCAACAAAAAAAGAATTATCAAAATCGGACTACTCTGTAAAAAGTTATGAGTGATCATACATAAAAAAAAATATACAGGTTGACTCAGTATTAGTGCAACAAAATTTGTTACCAGGATATATGCGACATGGCGCACCGCTCGGGGTAGAAAAAACCCTGTTATAATAACTCCGTAAGTTTTCAATGAATTATTTTTATAATCATACTTATGTATTTCCAATAATATTATTTTCAAAGACAAACATTGATTATCATTTTCGTAGAAAACAAATTTTATTGATAAAAACTCCTTTCGACATAATTATTAATTAATTGACAAAATTTCCATTAATAATTGCAATATGTTTCCTATCAGTATTTGTATTATCTGTGTAGATTGGCAGTGGCGTCTGACAAATTCTGAAAACTTATATTTAACATGGTGATTGTTTTTGGAAAAACTTCATTGAGTTTTCCAATCAAGATATTAATTTCTATCAAGTCATATACTAGTGAAAGTTTTATCTGAATAAAAAATAATCAACATTAATTAACTAAAAATACTGATGTGAATACCAAACAACCTCAACCTCCATATGTACAATATATGGAATTAGCATATACTATTATAGAGGTCTGTGGCATATACCCATCATACAATCAATGCCTGAATGTACACTCCCGTTCAATAAAATTGAACAGACCTGAAATGTTAATTTTCTTACATTTCATAAAACTTCTCACTTTTGCAACTCTCTGTATAATTATTCATTTATAAACAAAGATAAGTAGTATATATATTTTCAGTGTGAAAAAAGAAATGGGAGTATAGTAAACAACATTTAATCCAAGAATAATCAAAATTGTGAGAGAATGATTCGGTTCAGATCTGTTCAATTTTATTGAACGGGAGTATATTAGTGACTAGTCCATTTTGCAAACAAGGTTGCTGGCTATTAAGATAATATTATACTAAGATTTCTATTTTTATAATTATTAATTTTCAGTATTAGTTCCGTTTTTTTAGCGGTTGAAAATATTGATCGCAGAAAAAAAATTGGTATAGGTGTTCATAAAATGACCTAATTAGTCCATTTCCGCAAATGTGTCTGTCCGTCCGTCGACACGATAACTCAAAAGAGATACCGAGCTAAAATTTTGTACATGTGTTCTCGAGCTAAAAATTAAAGTCCCAGTATATGTAAATATACAAGGTATATTAAGTTTGTTCACGAATTTGTAACGATTGAAAATATTAATCCTTGACACAAATGCTTGGCATGAGTGTTCATAAAATGGCCTAATTCAGCCATTTAGGCATGTCCGTCTGTCTGTGGACTCGATAACTCAAGAACGAAAAGAGATAACGAGCTGAAGTTTTTGTGCATGTTCTAGACCAAAAAAGTAAGGTCAAGTTCGTGAATGGGCAAAATCGGACCATGTTTGGGCAAAATTGGCAAAACTGCCTATCTTTGAAACCGCCAGAGATAGAACAAAAATTAAAAAAGAAAAAGTGTTGCTTTTTTAAAAATAAACAGCTTTTGTAGGAAATTTTTTTTCATAAATTCAGTATATACCCGGTATTTAAGCAATTAACTCAGTTAGTTGTTATTTTCACTTGCTTAATTCAATGTTTTCCCGGCGATACTTTTAGAGATGCGCACAATAAGTTTTCATTTCATTCTCTAAACGATGCCCTTGGAAAAAACTTTTATTATTTTCCGTTTCAACTTCCAAAACTCAGCCCTTAACTGGATATACATGCGTAACTACTTATCTAGAGCACGGTAGTGCGCAAGACCGAGTTTAAGGGACACATTTGGACTTCTCACTACAGTGCTATTACTACAGGAAATATTAGAAGTTGGTTTGACCCCGAAATATCTTCTGAACGAAAAGAGCTACTGTGTTGAAATTTCGAATTATCGATACTTTACGGAAATATAAGAAACCGGTTTATTCA
This sequence comes from Nineta flava, assembly GCA_963920215.1. NCBI lineage: Eukaryota > Metazoa > Arthropoda > Insecta > Neuroptera > Chrysopidae > Nineta > Nineta flava. The sequence continues at coordinate 93,150,818 of OY986041.1, forward strand.
ATGATCGTTAACGAATTAACCGTTAAAAAGTTATTTCACTTCAAAAACGCAAAATTCGCGGTTACGCCATAAAAAAACGTGTATATCATCGTGTATATCAAAATTCTACGCTACATCCAGATATCCTGTAAAGTTGATTACTACTATCTTAAATTTTAATCAATTAGATAGCTTCTGAAGAAAAATGTTGGTGGCAGACAGCCAGGCAGACACCGAGGTGATTTCATAACTGTTCTGTTTTGAAAATTTTGTGAACGGGATACTAAAAATATAAATTAATTGTACTGTACAGTATTGATTTGGAACTGTATTGAACCAAAAAGTTTTTTACCAGTGAATTACCAGTTTATAACAGTTTTTATTATTCGTACTTTATTATTTCCAAGTTTAAAAAATGAACGGAAAAAATGATTGTTATCTATTTATTGGGTAAGTTTCTCAGGTGCAGGGTTATTATATTTTACTTGACAATGGTATGTACCGTCAGATGATGAGTCTCAAGCTACGTTTTAAATTTGAGCTTCATTGCTATTTCTGTTCCAGTAAACATATATAGGTAGCGCTTAGACTTGGTTCCAGAGGGAAAGAGATAAATCAACACAAAATGCTTTCATAATATAATTATTTTAATAAACAATTGTGTTTTCTCAAATCAAAGTAGATATGTAAATCATATTTATTCATATTTCGAATATATCTGTAAAGAAAAATGTCTTGTGTTAGTATAGGTGTATTGATTATAGAAAATTTTACTCGGGCGTCGGGCTGATACAACTTACTATTAACAATCTCATATTTATTTTTAACCAAAATTTTATACGGATATGTACAGTTCTCTCTATGTTAATTGATTGTTTGTACCTATCCTAAGTATCTTATTCTGGAACCTGCTGGATTAAATTATAAGAAGTTCAATTGTTTTTATTATTACAAGTAACAAGCTTTTATTTAACTTGAAATGTAGGTATGTATGTATGTATGTTCGGGTCAAATCTTGCAAGCTGAATTAGAACCACTTCCTCTTATCCTACGGAGTTGAATTTTTACATGTTGGTTCATTTCTGATGACAATGCATTTTATGGTAAGCATGACAAGAATCGATAAGGGGAAAGGGGGGTTTAGAGGGAGGGGGAAACACAAAATTTGGTATATCTCTCTTAATATTGAAAAAATCGAAAAACACATAAGAAGTAAAGTTGTAGAAAATTAGTTTTACTATAAAAAGCTTGTTTTAAAAAATGTTTTTTTATTAGAATTTTATTTTTTTAAATCTATTAACAAATAAAATCACCTTAATGTTTTATAAAGAAAGTTCCGAAAAATTGGTCCTAACTACACACTGAGTGTGTTTTTGGCCTACTGCGATCAGACGGTTTTGGAAATTTATTAGTTTAAACTCTCGATGAAAACTTTAATGCTCCATAAGCCGATACAAGATAAGCCCAAAAATTATGTTTTTTAAATTTTAGAAACTACTTACATATTATTCATCCGTATTGTTGTCATCCCAATATACATCACGACACTGGCCATTTTCATCAACTCGCTGTCCAATTAAACATTTTGATGGTAAATCAATTACTGCGCGTTTAGTACGTCTGGGTTTTGAAATTGCTGGTTCAGTTTTTTCTGTAGTTGTGCTTCCAGTTTCTTCGCAAACAGCTGCATTTTCTGTATTATTTTCTTTGCTCATTTTATTATTTATAAGAAGATTGGATGAATTAAATTATCAAATATTTTCCTGTTGACAATAATTATACTAAGTGTACTAACAAATATTTAAATACTTCGAGTATAATTACCAAGTTTTATGTACACACCTTTAAACAAATACTAGTAATAAGAATGCCAAAGAAAATTTCCTTACGTTCACGAAAAAATATACCTATAATATTATACCTATAGTAAACGTACACTCAAATTCAAAATATTTTAAACATTAAGTCACACTGCATAACACTTAGAATGTTTTAAATAATTCAATTTTTTTTAAATGGGAGTGTACTTATTTTTAAAGTTACTAACAATTAAAAATTCCTTTTTTAAGATTCATAGAGGCATGTAGTTTTTAAGTTGATATGATACACTTGAAATGACTTGAAATGTTCATATAATGATGTAGTTCCCTAACCCAAAAAAGAAAACCGCATTAATATTTAATATAAAAACCCTTAAAATGGACACATATTTAAATGGAAATTATGCAGGATGTCACCCACCACCAAAGATAATTTGCGATGATAATTTGAAATCGTGTTAAAAAAAAACTGAAAATATTTCCATAATATGGTATTTGTATTCAAGGGGCATGAAGTTTCACTGGGTATAAATTTTAGGGTTTAATAAAGTTTCTTAAAGATAATGCGGAATAATGAACTATTGTTTCAAATCATACAATTGTAGAATTCATAAGAAAACGTATGGATAATTTATCAACTCCTACATTAATAATCTGTGATGCACTAAGGGCGTCTAAAGCTAAGATTTTTGAAATCATAGTACAGGGCCCTAACGCCTTTCGCTTAAAGTAAGAACAAGGAAATAGTTTGAAAAAATTACAATAAACAGGAATTTTTTATATGGTTTACTACTTAGCTAAAATTAAAAAATCACAATTATTGTTTTATTACGGTTAGATAAAGTTAATCTTTTAATATTTCTGATGAATATAATTATGCTGATATTATTTCCATTTTAAAGTTTAACCTTACAATGTCTTAAACACATGACTAAGCGCGGATCCACCGTTGTGGGCACGATGGGCATGCCCACAACCTTAATAGACTTGTGACGTCACACTTTCACGGTCTATTGAGATCGATAGGCTGATAATATTATATCTACAGCGAAGTACTTAGTCATCATAGTCGATATGCTGACACGTTATGTCACTTTATGTCATTTTTGACAACATATTATCGTTTTCTTTTTGGCACATGAATACTTGTATTGGAAAAAAGAGATGACTATTCGCTGGGTGCGCATAATCATCTACCTATTTAAAAGTACATAGTCGTGTACTAATTTAAAAGTAAGTATGCACAAATGCATTGCCGCCAAAACTTCCAAACCGCCTTCCTATGTGGTGGCGTAGCGTTCTTACAAATACTCCGCGTAGCTACCGCAGAGAGATCGTTCTCAACTCTTCGCAGAATAAAATCTTGGTTGCGTGCCTCAATGGCACAGGAAAGATTGCCCGAGCTAGCTCTCCTAAATATACACAAAGATGTGAACCTGAATATCGATGAAATTATCAACGTTTTCGTGAAAAAGAAACGTAAGCTTGAATTTGTAATTTAAGTAAGCACCTAAATAAAATTATTTAATGTAAAATTTATACTAGCGTTTAATTTAATTTAATATCCTTTGAAGTTGTAAAAATTTCATGAAAATCGGTTCAGTAGTTTATAGTCTAAGTGTGACACTGTGATGTGCAAACAAACACACATTTACTTTTGTAATTTTCGTGAGCGAACAAAGTAACATTTTACAGGTTTATTAACTTACTAGTGTTCGCCCCACGGCTTTGTCCACGTGGAACTATACACTGTACAATCTCCTTTGTAGGAATGCACTATATCGATCATGAGCGAGTTCATACTCCCATTCGAACTTGGCCGATTTTCGGGCGACTGTAGTCGCAATTTTTTTTGAGGGCTGGATCCGCGCCTGCATATGACCTGTATATAAAAACTGTAATGTATATAGAGGTAAAATAGGTTGTTTATGTTCACGAAAGTCGATGTTTACTTGTCATCGCAGCTTAATTATTCTTTTCCTCTGATGTGTAAAATACAATTTTTGGATATAGAAGATGATACTTTTATAATTTTTATTCTTAGATAGATAGATAGATTGTAGAGGCTGCCCTGGACGGGCTACACTTCGACCATAAGGTCCATTGTGATGCCTTAGGATGTGAGAATGTGAGTGGAGTGGAAGGAATTTTTGTGTATAGACTAGGAATTGGTAGGATATGTGGCTGCAGCCGACTATGATAGAAACTATGCCGATATTCAACTCGAGTTCGTGAAGGAAACTGCAGAAAACCTTCTGAAGCATAGCCGGTTACTTCGTTCTTGTCCATACACCGACAGTTTAGTCAATTAACCGTCACTTTTTTTTTTCTTGATAATTGACTAACTGTCGATGTCGGGATTCGAATCCATAACCTCCCAGTTTCCAAGTACTGCACACTTGGACTGGTCTATTTTTATTCTTAGTTTTGCAAGAATTATTCTGAGTATCTGAAAATAAAAATTAAATCCGATTCTAGTTTGTGTATATAGAGTTCGTGTGCGGTTTAACAAAAGTTTACAGTGGGTTTTTTTCAGAAAAATTATTCTTCCATTGATTATATAGAACTAAATACCTAAATTAGCGGTATACTAAGATTTTTATATAATTTATGATAAACATAATTATATGAGTGCACTTATTTGAGATTATTTATAAGTGATAATGATACTGTAATCTCCGCCCAATTTTAAATAATCGAAAATATTTTTGCGATACGGAAAAAACAGAGCATTTTTGGTTCTATTTCATGCGTCTCGGTTTAAATGATAAGTATATATATTTTACACACCCAAATGAGAAGGTGGTACCGCGAGCCGTACTTATACGGGTGGGCCAGTATTGTGCTCAATGAATTTAAGATAGACCCATCTTAAATCCAAATGAGAAGGTGGCACCGCGAGCCGTACCTACTTATTCGGGTGGGCCAGTATTGTGCTCAATGAAGTTAAGATGGGTCTAACTTTTGGGATTTAAATTTTAATTAATTTTGATAAGACCAGTTAGTTGGTAGTGTTTTTATACCCGGTATATAATATATACCAGGGTATATTAGCTTAGTTCCGACTTTGTAACGGCTGCCTGTAAACACGATAACTCAAAAACGAAAATAGATAGCGAGCTTGGACCATGTTTGGGAAAAATTGGCGAAACTGTCTATCTTTGAAACCGTAAGAGATAGATATAAAATTTAAGGACAAAATTGTTCCATTTTTAAAAAATGTGCCTTTTGTTCGAATGTGACTTTTTTTCATAATATCAGTATATGCCGTGTATTGAAGAATTTAGCTCAGTTAGTTGTTATTTTCACTTGTTAATTCTGATTTTAATAACTCCAAATTACATTTTTAGTGTTTGACGAAGGTAAAAAATCATAGTTACGAAGTGAGAGACTGGTTGGGACAAAGGGTGGGTCAGTATTGTTTTAGGAGGCTCACAGAACTTAAAACCTTTTTCAAAATACACAATCAAGCTGGAATTTTAACAAGATCTTCGAAATCTATTTTTCGAAATCAGTTTCATTGAGTATGTTTAAAACGGTTGTAAGATCTTGAATGTGCTTAGCCACGTTTTCACTTACGATTAAAAGGTCATCGAGATACGTGAAGACAAAATTTATTTTTTTTAATAGTTCTGCCATAAAACGAGAAAAGGCATATACCGAGGCGTCCTTGTATATTGAACCTGAAGTCTATAAAATTTAAATTAAATCACAATTTGTGGGTTTTAAACCAAACTTTTATTTTGCATGAATATAATTTTGCTGGTGGTTACGACGTGAAACCTAATGACATATGTATTGCACTAAGGTGACTAGATATTGAAATGTCTTTATCGATTATTAGTTCATAAGTTATCGGACTATATCGCTGCTTTTCATACTGCAGCAATATCTGTTTTCAAAATTTATATTTTCTATACATCATTTATTGCGGAAGATTTTACTCAGAAACTCAGAAGTCGGCAACATGTATAAAACAAAAAAACCTACTTCATCGTTAACGAGAAGGACACTTCTTCCAGAATGTTCAATAAATTTTCTAACCGATTGTATTGCAAAACTAACAATAAAAATACGGTGTACTCAAACCGATACAAGAATTGACCAAAAGTAATCGATTAAACCGACAAATCGATTACCCGATTAGGTCACTTTTTAAGTTAATAAATTATGTGAAGAATTGGAACAACACAACATCCACTAAATATCTAAATTTTATTAAAAGACTCAAACAAAACAGTACATCTAAGTTTTATTAATACTCAAAGCTTAAAACTACATGATTGTTTTCAAATAAATAAACATATAATTAACCACAATAAAACTATATAAATAAGTATTATTCTTCACTGTCCCAAATTTCACGACATATACCATTTTCATCTTGACGATAACCATCTACACAAGGTTTTACTGCCGGTAACCACATAAATAAATTAGAATACACCGGACGATTATTATGTTCAATTGTATCATCTTCAATATTGGCTAAAACTTTTGGAATTTCTACGTCATCTTGTGGAAACATAGGTGCACATTTCACCCACATAACAAGTACCGCCATTATTATACAAAATGTGGCTAATATCTTCATTTTGATGTTTAATCTAAAAAAAAATTATCAAAGAAATATTTATTAGTTTTTAACCCGACTTCAAAATAAAACTTATTTTGACAAAATGGAAACCCGACTTAACAAAAGATGCACTAAAAAGTAAAAAAATAATTGCATATTCTTGTGCCAATTTTAGTTCACCAAAGCAAAAATTTTTAAATATATATGTACGATTATTGTTATTTTTGGAGGCGGTGTCAACATAGAGAAATTCACATATCTTTTGGACACCGCCTCCAAAAATAACAATAATTGTACATATATATTTAAAAATTTTTGCTTTGGTGAACTAAAATTGGCACAAGAATATGCAATTATTTTTTTACTTTTTAGTGCATCTTTTGTTAAGTCGGGTTTCCATTCGGGTTTCATAATGGGTAAATAAGAAAATTTTTTTAAAAACCGACTTCAAAAAAAATTTTTCCATAAAAAAAAAACCGACCCCAAAAAAAAAAAATTTTACAAAAAAAAACCAAATTCCTTGTAAAGAAAACTGAAAATCTGTTATAAAAAAATGCACTAAAAATTATAAAAAAAAAAAAAACGGGTAAAAAAAAAAGTGTTATAAAAAAATTCACTAAAAATTAGACAAATAAAATCAGTTATAGAACTTCAAAGTCACTAAAAAGCGAGAAATAAAACCTATTTTGACAAAATGGAAACCCGACTTAACAAAAGATGCACTAAAAAGTAAAAAAATAATTGCATATTCTTGTGCCAATTTTAGTTCACCAAAGCAAAAATTTTTAAATATATATGTACAATTATTGTTATTTTTGGAGGCGGTGTCCAAAAGTTATGTGAATTTCTCTATGCTGACACCGCCTCCAAAAATAACAATAATTGTACATATATATTTAAAAATTTTTGCTTTGGTGAACTAAAATTGGCACAAGAATATGCAATTATTTTTTTACTTTTTAGTGCATCTTTTGTTAAGTCGGGTTTCCATTTTGTCAAAATAGGTTTTATACATTGTATATTCATAAATAATACATTAAATAAGAAATTGCAAAATAACAGTTCTAAGTCCTGTACCCGGAATCAAATCCGCGATTGATGCATCTTACATACTAGAACAGGAACCCATCAGTCTGTCCGCCGGAGCTAATGTGCCCGGCGATCGTTTTACAAGTACCCCCCACCGTATGATCTTGATACAAAGTTTGTTTTCAGTAAAATGTTAAATAAATTGTTTTTATTTTGAAAAAATAAATATTGCTCGCAGCCCATCCGATATCCTAGAATGTCCTCCTTGGTATCAGAAGCCTAGGAACACCTGCTTACTAGACCATAGCGGATCTAGATGTTGTCGCATAAGACGTCAGTGCGTCAGACCAAGGTTAAGCATACCGTACTATGTTTACAGGAGCAATTAGAGATGGTTTTTAGGCCTCTGTATCTCAGAAACCAAAAAAGCAATGAAGCTAAATAAAATTTAAAACGTAACGCAAGACTCTCCATCTGACGATCCTTACTAAGTTTCAACACTGTAGTTTTAATAGTTTCCAAGTTATTTAACTGACTCGCTCATCATCATCAATATTCTAGGGCAATTTCAGTTTTCCTAGATATTTGGAGCGAAGATAGTTCTTAATCTGAAACCACTCAGAAAATTCTGAAAACCGGATATTTTTACCTGGAATATATTTATATTTTTACAATATAAAATTAATGTTAGTCTTATGGAATAAGTTTTCTACATGGTAGTTTTAATTTAGTTTTAATATACAATGATAGATTCTATGGTCTGTGATTGGATAATTGCATCAATAAATCAAATCTCATTTATGAACGATATTAAACCATACTAAATAAAATTTACGCCCATACAAAAATTTCTTATTTTATTAAATTTTTGTGACTTAAATACAAAAACTGTGCAAAAAGAAATGATATCCGACAAAAAACATAAATGTGAGAGGGTCAAATTTTCGCATACAAACAGTATGGATATCCTAGCAAAAACAAAAATGATTGCCTATAAAATAGTAATGAAATCAAAGGAAAGACCAATTTTTTTAACACAAGTGAGAAAATGATTGGTACCTACAAGTCAGGTGCTGGGTTGTCATATTTTACTTGGCAAGTTTATTTCTCTGTGTTTTAATATCTGACCACTTTCCAAGTAATATATGAAAACCTTATATTTGAGAAACTTACCCAATAAAAATATACCAATCATTTTCTTACTTTTGTTAAGAAATTTAGTCCTGACATAGGTTTCACTTCTTTTGTAGGCAAACATTTTTGCTCGGATATCAATACTTTTTGGTCCCTAAACTCTTAAAAAACTCATAAAAGTTCGTAAAATTATCAATTATCAAATTATAATTTGTATTTATATAATAATTATTAAAGCAATTAATAACATATTAAATTCTAATTAAACATTCTAAAGCTAATATTTGTTTTACTTACATGACTTTTAAAACTAGTCTGATCAAAAACGCTCCTTTAATTCAACTAATCTATCAAAATTATTATTTTACCCTTATATTTATTATCTAATCTTTAAATTTGATGCACAACAATTAACAAAAATATCATCAATAATTTTTAATTGTAGTGTAAACAAACAATCGCGTTTTGTTATATTTATGAAGTATTTATATATTTATATGGATGGATATTTTGAATTGGCTTCACCTATGCGTTAATATAATTCCTGGTAAAATAACATTAATTTTCTGAAAATAGGTGTGAATTTGACTTTGACAAAAAGATAATAATAAAATCATCGTTATCTTGAAAATATGGTGTGACTTCTATTGGTGAATATTTAAAAACTAAATAGGGTGGCAAGATAAACAAAATATTAATTTTATCAATCATCGTTTAAAAAACCTATTTTCAAATGATATAAATATAATATATAGACCATATCGACCAGTAGTAGCGAAGGAAAGGTCGATGCCTACCAATTATGCTTTTTTACCCAAACCATAAGGACAAGGAAGTTGTATGTAGAATAGAAATTGGTAGGTCTGTCCGAATGCAGTCGACTTTGATAGAATCTATGCCGATACTCATCTGAAGTTTCTGAAAGGACTGCAGAAATCCTTCACAAGCATAGCCGGGAAAGTGAGTATGAAAAATATCTAGCAAGATGACTTTATATATCCATAGAAATATATAATACTAGCTGATTCTCGCAACTTCGTCGCATTTATATGAAAGCTAAGTATACAATAAATATATATATATATATATTTATCTAAAATACGATGCGATAAACGGTTTTCAAGGTCTCAGACGCATATCAGACGCAAACTGTATGAATTGAGAAGCCAAAGTTTTGAAATGTGTTGGTCGGACATTAAAATGAACCTGATTTTCGTACTGTTTGGGTCAAAATTAGCCTAGAAAATTATTATTAATAAAATCGAGAAGAAAAATTTTCTTTACTCTTTTCACATCTTTTCCAAGGGGTCCCTTAAAAAAATCGTTAAAATTGGCGGAAAATTTTATGTCCCCGATTTAGATAAAAACTTAGTTAAAACTAATTTGGACCTAGCGAAAACGATGGCGTTGGTTAAAATACGATACGATTAACGGTTTTCAAGGTCTCAGACACATAGTGCTAAAATTCCAAACTGTATGAATTGAGAAGGCAAAGTTTTGAAATGTGTTGGTCGGACATTAAAATGAACCTGATTTTCGTACTGTTTGGGTCAAAATTAGCCTAGAAAATTATTATTATTAAAATCGAGAAAAAAAATTTTCTTTACTTTTTTCACATTTCTTCCAAGGGGTACCCCTTAAAAAAATCGCTAAAATTGGCGGAAAATTTTATGTGCCCGATTTTGATAAAAACTTGGTTTAAAGCTAATTTGGAATGCGATTAACGGTTTTCAAGGTATCAGACCCCTAGTGGTAAAATTCCAAACTGTATGAATTGAGAAGGCAAAGTTTTGAAATGTGTTGGTCGGACATTAAAATGAACCTGATTTTCGTACTGTTTGGGTCAAAATTAGCCTAGAAAATTATTATTATTAAAATCGAGAAGAAAAATTTTCTTTACTTTTTTCACATTTTTTCAAGGGGTACCCCTTAAAAAAATCGCTAAAATTGGCGGAAAATTTTATGTCCCCGATTTAGATAAAAACTTAGTTTAAAGCTAATTTGGACCTAGCGAAAGCGATGGCGGTGGTTAAAATACGATACGATTAACGGTTTTCTAGGTCTCAGACACATAGTGCTAAAATTCCAGACTGTATGAATTGAGAAGGCAAAGTTTTGAAATGTGTTGGTCGGACATTAAAATGAACCTGATTTTCGTACTGTTTGGGTCAAAATTAGCCTAGAAAATTATTATTATTAAAATCGAGAAGACAAATTTTCTTTACTTTTTTCACATTTTTTCCAAGGAGTACCCCTTAAAAAAATCGCTAAAATTGGCGGAAAATTTTATGTGCCCGATTTTGATAAAAACAACTAATATTTTTCATACTCAACTACTATTAGGACCTATACTAATAGAGATTTAATATGACTGTACGAATACAGATTTATTTAGTATAGATATTATAATTTAAGCATATGAAAACCGTTGAAAAATCAATGATTACAGATTTTTGACAAAATAGATGTATTTTACAAAATATACGTCTTGTCGTCTGACGTCTACAATTATTTTATGATATTCCTTGTTTAAAATCAAATAATGCATTTATTTGGGGGTTGAATCCACTCGGGTAGAGAATTTTAATTTCCTAGAACCTTAGCAAATAGAGTAAATATATATTATTTTCTAAAATATTTTTCACTGAACATCAAAAAAGGCCAGAAGGCATTGGCATATTGAACTGTGAAATATCTCTGTAATGTAGTAAAATGTAGTAAAATTTACCTATTTCTAAAACATTTAGAAAACAAATTTGTCTTTAAATAGGATTAGTTGCAATGCTGATGGATATATCTATCCTGGGATATTTGAAAATATCCAAGGCACCCCTTTCAGATAACATCTACCTGTAATCTGTATGCAAAATTATAACTCCTAAAAGTTTTTGAAATATTTTTGTACAGAGTACATCGGGTGTTCAATATAATTATGTATGATATAATATTATTGAAAAAAAAGTGTCATAACGTCATTGCAGTGTTATTCTAAGATTAAATATTTTCTTAAACACCGTATGTATCGTCCTTGAAAAATTCTTAGATAACAATAAATTAAATGTGTCATAACATTATCACCTTTTTGGTAAATCGATGACCGATTTATGTAAACATTATGACAGTTATGTGGTTCCGTTAAAAAAAATGTTTATTTTTAAATATTAGTATCAGCTTTTTTTACAAAAATTTTCATTATTACCATGACGATTATTTTGTGGTTTTGGCAAAATATTTTTCAAAATTACCAGTGAAATATTTCAAAATTTACACTAATGAATGGACTAAATAACGTCATCGATAAATTTTAAAAAAAATACACATCAATGGGAGCAATCATCTCCACCAGGTTAGACTTTTTTAAATAAATTTTCCATATGAATGATATCTTATGAGATGTTGTATTTAAAATTTTTGTACATTAAAAATGAAGCATTTGTAATATCAAAGAATACATATATATATATATATATATATATATATATATATATATATATATATATATATATATATATATATATATATATATATATATATATATATATATATATAATTTTCAATTTCAATTTTCCTCAAAACCTAAGCCACTAAAATTAAAAAATATTTTTGGACTGCGCAAACAAAGCCTTATCATATGACATCCGGAATGTACTATACTAGCCGAAGAAACTCTACTTATCAGACCTTGACCTCGATTGACGATCGGACATTGTGGGATCGTAAGAACAGATATTCCTCAACTGCAGAAACCACTTTGCGATAACCAATAACATACTCCCGCAATTTTTTACAGAATTTTTTACGTAAGAATCTTTGTGTCCTTGATATCTCCCCAACCGTTCAGTTTATTGGAAAAGTTATTCAGTGCAATCAGTGTATTGAAATGTGAGAATAATTCTCAAATTTTTGCTTGAAAAATTTTTTAGTAGCGTCAATAGTTTAGCCAGAAATAGCGAAAAATAAAATATATGGGGCACCACAAAATCAATCATTTTATTATTTTTTGTGGTGTCCCATTCATTTTATTATTCGCTATTTCTGATTAAACTTTTGACGCTACGAAATAATTGTTCAATTAAAAAATGTGATGATTTTTATTTCCTATAAAATTGTTCCCAACAACTTGATCAATAAACTGAACGGTTGGTGATATCAAGGAAGCAAAGATTCTTACGCCTGTAAAAAATTGCGAGAGTAGGCTCTTGTCCCAGTTGAGGAATAATAACCGTTTCTTAAGATCCCACAAGGATCTCCGATCGATGTTAAAACTTTTTTAAGGTTGACTTTATTTTATTATTTTTTAAGTTGAAATTTGATTATGAGTACTCTGTACTAATTCTGAAATATAAAATTATTTTAATTACAAAAAAAAATGTAGGTATGATTTAATAAAAAGTTTTATTTATAAAAAATACTACAACGTAAAAAAAATATTTCTAAATTAGTTTTGAGATTGATTAGTTTTCATTAGTTGGTCAGTTTCTTGTTGGAAATTTTGTGTTTGCATGTTTCGATTAACTTCTGGAACATTCATAGTCGAAGATAATTTATCGTCTTGTCCAAGTTTTGTGGGTATTAACTGTAGTATTTGCTGTTGTGGATTCTGTTCATCGTTTGAACTTCGCATTAATTTTTGTATGTTAGTTGTATCATCTTCAATATTTTTCATACCGTTTATTTCACTATTCGCCATTTTTGCAAATGTAGTTTCTTCTTTTGACCTTTGTTTTGTTACACTGTCTGCATTGTTTATATTACTGTTAGTATTTGAACGATAACTGCCATAATCAGATGAACCAGAATTTCCATAATTTATAACTGGTCGAGAATTTTCACTGTATGAAGCGGGATGATAATAAGATGTTGGCTGTTGATGAGAAAGTGAATGTTTTTTCACATAAAATGGTATTTCAGCTGTATATTGAGATTCTGGAGCCGAATGTATATATTTGATTTGTGGAGTTTGATGAACCGCAACTTGTGAGTATGTTTTTGTAGGTCGATAACTTTGTATTTGAGGTTGTGAATATTCTTCGGAACTAGAGCTTGTTGGTATATTCGAAACTTGTTGTGAGTTTTGGTAACTTGCTTGAGAAACACTTGGATTTATAGATGGAACATTTACTAACGTTGGTTGACATGTAATTAATACACCATGTTGATTGGCCCCTGCATTACTTCCTCCGTTACTTGAACCACCTGCATAACTAGAACTACTTCCATAACTGGAACCACCTCCATAACTTGAACCACCTCCATAACTGGAACTACTTCCATAACTTGAACCACCTCCATAATTTGAACCACTTCCGTAACCTGAGTTACTATAGTATGGTTTGTATGGTTTCGTTAGTTTACCCGTTTTCAATAGAAATAAAGCTTTTAGTAAATTAATTGGCTTAGTTTTTTTTAATGTTTTAGTAATTACAGGTAATCCATAGTTATCATAAGCCTTTTTATTTAATTGCCAATCAAATAGGGTCGTGCCCTGTTCTTCGTGCCCATAACCATCATAAGATGAAGAATAAGCAGATCTAGCATTAACATCTGGTATTTCCACTGGAATTACAATGTCAGTTAAAGATGTTCCATCATTTTCGTCGGTAGGCTCATTTTCATCGATTACCGCACGATAGTATGATACAGCATTGGGTTTTTTATGTACATAATTGTATCCGTGGTTTGAATTACTTGCATAAGATGATGCTGATGCATGGGAATCAACGTCATATTGATTGGGTTTTGATTGTCCGTATGATGATCCATGAGAATTTGATGGTATTATTACGATTTGACTTGGTTTTGATTGGGTGTATGATGATATTGATTTATGGGATGGTACTACAACATATGGGCTCGGTTTTGGTTTCGTATATACACTAGGACTTCCATAAGATGAGGCAATAGCTGCTGAAGCACTAGAACTTGAACCAGCGTAAGACGCAGATCCAGAATTCGAGTCAGTATATGATGATCCAGAGCCTTGGCTAGCATATGATGATCCAGAATTTTGACTACCGTATAACGATCCAGAGCTTTGCCCAGCATATGATGATCCAGCACTTTGTCCAGCATATGATGATGTTTCAGGTGAATTATGGCTTGAAATTATAATTAACTGGCTGGGATTCTGTGAATCGTCATACGATTGAGAGTGTACGCTATTTTGACCAGATCCACCATAGCTAGCTGAGGATCCATACGAATTGTCGACGGCTATGGTAATGGGTTCTTGAGAATATGAAGATCCGGACGAAGTTGGAATAACAACTGATTCACTTACACCTTGTTGATTATAATTTGTTGAATGGTGGTTGGCGGGGACGAGTTTATATGGACGACATATTAAAAATGGTTTATCATATGGATCACTAGGTTGAATTTGTACACAATAATTAGATTTTTTTACTCTTGTATTTGCATCAACATCAGCATCATCAATTGGATCTAACTCTTGATCAATTTCTTCAATTCTTGTATTATTTTCATTATCACTTTGTTCACTTTTTATTACATCTAATTTTTTTGGTGCAAAAAACTTTTTTAATACCACTTGTGGTGGTTCTTTTGTTAGGTCTGTATCTGATAATGTTTCTTTTATATCGGCACTAATAACTGATAATAATATTGACAATATTGTTAAAACACTTAAAATTTTAATAAACATTTTGGTAATAATATGTTTGGCAACAATAAATTAATCAAATAATACTATTTAAAACAGAAGAAATTGTCAATTGAATTGAATTTATTAAATATTTCGAAATTTATACAATATTCTGTTATAATTTAGCTTAGCTATGCTTTTTTGCATACGTTTATTGCATTTGTGTAATAAATAATATTGGAAAAAATATATTTATTTTATTTGTATCCGGTTATAGAGTTATTCATTTAATGTACAGAGTATCCCAGAAAATCAAATCCTGACATTTAGAAGGGGTAAAACTTACTTATAAGTGGTTCTATGTGTGGTCGATATTTCATTTAACAACTTTCCTTTTGAAGTTGTTGTCCGATACCATGTCCCTGGCTTGGAAATTGTAAGAAACTTTTAAAAGTTTTTAATTTTTAAATTAGTATCCGGAAAAGCTTCTGTATTAAGATACAATTTGACGTATGTATGATAATAATATTCTAAAATGGTTACATTTTGCAAAACATGTTATGGTTAGTTCGGAGGGTGCAGTCATGGCACTTCTTGAGCCTTGAGTATCTGTGCCTTGAGTATTTATAGAATGTAATAATGAAATGTATGAAAATTATCCGTATATCTATAATCAGAGCACACTCTAGAATAACGGCTGGGCGGCGAGCACCATTTATATTTTCAAAAAATACAATTTCAACATAAAAATTATTTAATAAATTCAGTAGAATTGAAACTATACGGATTAATTGTGACTTTGGACCCAATCCGAATAATCAAATATCCGGCTAATTGGATGAATCATGAAAAAGGTCATTTTTTTTTAAATACAAAGCTAAATAGAGCCAAGATTTAGATTTTTACGGCTAATAATTTACACTTTTTTGCAATAATAGGCCATAAAAACATATTTTTATTTTGAAACTGCTTTCCAATATTTGTTTGGAATGTCCATTTTTATGACCTATTATTGCAAAAAAGTGTAAATTATTAGCCGTAAAAATATAAATTTTGGCTCTATTTAGCTTTATATATATATATAAGTCATTTGCACGAATTTTTTATGAAATTGGTTGGAAAAGAAGTGCAATAAACTCTAATTTATTATATCAGCAAAATTCTTTAGTAAATTGCATGGGCATAATAAATTTATTTAACTATTTAAAAAGCTACAATAACTTTTTTTCAACTATAATAGTCTAATGAAAAAAATAACGTGAAAAATTCGTAATCCTGTAATTTTTTGTGAAAATAATAGTTTTTTATCTGAAAACAGAAACCTATCTGGCGATGTCTCAGATTTCCCTATACTCTTTTGGCCAATTATTCCAAAAAAATAAATAATTGGCCAAGTTATAGTTGTACAAATTTCGCAAAAAACGGGGTTTTCAGTTATTTATAATTTCGGAATGAAAAACTCATCTTAGACCCTTAGTAACACAGGAACAAATTTGTAGAGGAGAAAAAGTACATAGTATTGCGTCACAAACTTCACATTTTCATCAATTGAGTTTTGCAGGTCATAATTGAAAGTACCTAAAATAGCCAAAAAATATGGATTCTTCTCTGTTTTGACCAACACAACTCCCCACCCCAAACAAAATTTAACTTTTTAAGGTTAGATATTATAGATCCTATATGGGCAGTTCGTATAGGAAAGAATGTCCCTCCGTAATGTTGAATGTTGGGGCAGCTTCCACTGAAACTGTCCATATAGGAGTGTTACATATATGTAGATTTCTAACAATCAATTGTTTCAAAATGGTCGCAGTATCCAAAACATATGTAACAATCTTTTTTTAATACCTATATACCTTGAAAATTTTAGTGAATTATGCATAAATAAAAACATATATTCAGTATACGAGTAGATATTGTTGTATAATATATTAATTATGAATTTCCACAGAGTAGCTCATCACAATTAAACTTTTTCCCCGTTTCAACTCCCAAAACTAATCCCTTAAATGTTCATTATCAATTAAGAAATGTCAGTCTTTTATGTTTTTGAATATATATTTCGATATTTTCATATATACGAGTAAATCCTAAAAAACGGACTGCTTAATTAGCTTACAAAATGTGCATTTCATGAAAGGAGAAAGAACTAATTGTTGGTCAATATCTATTATCTTTCACAACTCAATCTCGTAAAAATTATCAGTCCATTGCATTGTGTAGGTTTATATTTTTATACAAAATAAATTACCCAATAAATAAAATTTTGCAATAAGCTATTGCAAAGTAGACTATTATTTATGTGAACAATAAAAACAACAGGTTTCGTATTAGCAGACGTTTTTTTTTATTAAAATAATTAAACATTTTTATTATAATTTAAGCTTAATAAATATGGTTAACAAATAATGAGTGAATCAAATTAAATACATATACTTACTTAAATTTCTAAAGCTTTTAAATTCTACAAACATTTTTTTAGGTATATTATATATACTGATGATGTTTAATTAACTGAAAAATGTTTAATTTTCCGAACTTGATATATCTTCTTCCACCTGATCTATAGTTTCTTCAAAGTCATTATCCTCTTCCTCGACATTATCGTTTTCTGGTTGATCAGTTGTATTACCACTAACATTTTTCATATCGTCAGCAACTTCTGAATTATTCGTTGATATGTCCTCACTTTCATGTTCAATAGTATTCAATGAAACTTTGTCAATGGGATTATCCTCTTTTATAATAGTGTTTTCACTATCGTCCAATAAAGTAACAGTGTCTTCTTCTATAGCTATTTCATCATCATCGTAAAAGTCATCATCACCGTCATCGGGAAGGACTATTTCCTGTGGTTTAGAATTAACTTTGGTACGAGTGCTTGGTAACGAGTACATCATTCCTTCATTGGGTCTTTCAAAATAATGTTGGTGATTTTCAAATTGATGATTATTGTACCTTGGACTTTGATAATACTGGTGATGTGGTTGATAACGTTTTTGATGTTGATGTTGACGGTAATCTTGTTGTGGATATATATTCTCTGATTCAAATTGCGGCATTTGATAATTACGTTGATAATTTTCTGGTTGTGGCATCATCATATGATGTTGTGGCATTCCTTGGACACCACCATACGGTTGTGGTAAATTATATCCAATAGGTGATGGTGCTGTTGGCATTCTTGTTGTAGGTGGTGCCATTTCCATATTTAGTGATGGTGCTGAGTGTTTTGGCTGTTTTAAAATTCGTTCAGATGTGTATCGTGTAGGTGTTTGAGAATCAATATACGATAAAGCATCACCCATTTCTTCTTCGTTCATCATATCACGATCCTCTTCATCAAATCCGTCAATCATTTTTGTTTTTAATGGATACATTGCGTATTCTTCATCAGCACCACGTGGTAATACAATTAAATGTGATTCGTCATGAGTCATTGGTTTAGATTGTTGTACATTCGGTTGTCCATACATTCCAACTGGTGATTGCTGTTCGAACGGATGTCGAAATCCAGTATTTTCATAAATATTTCGTCGATATAAAGGACGATTATTTATTTCCATTGGATGACCATGAAATATTGGATTAAGTTGATGTTGAAACATTCCATTATTGTAAAATCCTGGGTATGAACGTTGATATCGTTGTTGAGGATTTAATGAATTAAAAAATTCAGGTGTATGAGCACCATAATTTAATGGATGCGTATACACAAACTGTATGCATAAATTTACCACAATTATTGATCGAAACATTTTTGTAAAAAACTTATTTTCATAGTAAATTTATAGTTTAAATAACTTTTGACTATTTTCAAAATTTTGCTGACAATGTTATGTTTATAAAACTTTTTATGGAAATATTTTGTATTTATTATAGAAAAACAATGCGGATTTATAAAAATTATTTTACAACATCTGCGTAAAAATAAAATATGTTTAAACAAATTGTTTTGTTAAAACAATAAACTTTTTAAAAATTGCGACATAATTCTTTGTTAATTTTCATATTTCCTGTATATTCAAGTAAATATATGAATAATACATTTTTTGTTTGTTTTTTAGACATAATGACCAAAAACAAATTATATCAAAAAAGTCATTAGATTGCGTTCAAATACTCATCAAATACTTAAAACGGAGTAAGCATATTTTTTATTAATTTTTTTCTTAGTATGATCAACTTTTTACTTTAATATAGAAACCAATTATCTTGATATTAATTATTTGATATTATTTTCATTTGTATATGTTTTTAGCGAATTTCCTCCAAAGGAAATGCAGCTATTGTTTTTGTACCGATAATGGAATTTCGTAAAAAAGTCCATCTATCCTACCTACTAGATGGTACCAGTCCAAGTAACCGAGCGGTCTAAGGCGTTATGTCTGCGCAGTATGCATACTTGGAACCTGTGAAGTTATGGGTTCGAATCCCGACATCGGCAGTTTGTCAATTATATAAAAAAAGGGGGCGGTTAATTGATTAAACTGTCGGCGTATGCCCTGGATGGGCAGCCTCTACAATCTATCTACTAGATGTTAAAAAGGACCATCGTTAAAATTTATATATATATATATATATATATAAATCGTTAACATTTATATATATATATATATATATATATATATATATATATATATATATATATGAGAGTATATATATATATATATACTCTCTAGCGGTCACAGTTTTATTCTGATTGGAATGAAATTTGGTATTTGAGATGTTTTTGGTATTTGAAAGGTCAAGTTCGTTAATGGGTAAAATCAGACAATGGAAAAGAGGGGTTTTGAGGAAGGGAGAAACACTAAATTCGACATATCTCCTTTAATATTCGAAAAATTTATAAGAAGTAAAGTTGTAGGTACTAAGTTTTACTGTAATTTTGTGTTTCTTATCATTTTTTCTGTTATAGTAATATTTAAGAAATATTGACTGTTTAATTTAAATTCCTTAATATCTCTGTACACAATATAGTTTGAGCAAAAATGATAAAGTGGTTAATTGTAGAAAACATGATTTTCTACAATTTTATTTCTTACGCATTTTTCGATTGTTCTAATATTAAGAGATATTTTATATTTTGTGTTTTTTTCTTTCTTTATGCCCCCCTTTCCCCTTGACGTATGCCATTTATTAATAGAATTGGTCTTGCAATACTAAAATCATATCAGATACGACATTTCATTTTGATCAGACTAAAAATGTTACCGCTAGAAAGTGATTTATGTATTCTAAGGAAGTTCGCTAAGTTGAAGCAGCTGCTGCGTAACGAATTTTTTTTCTATTTCTGTATACCAGCCATCATATTAGCGCTCCCATATGAACATTTAAATTTAAATTTTGTATTTAAAGGTGGTATTTTCTAAGGAGCATTTTGTATTAAATTGCCAACTTTAATATCTCATGGGCTTGCTAGGAATCATCTCGTTAATTTTTAAAGGCGTATCATATTTCTCCGTATGCAAGCGTCACGCGCTAATTATTAATATATAATTTAATAAATGCGGAGTATTTTGTATGAGTCAAAAACAGTTATAATAATGTAAATGCTCTTAAAGGTCCGACCTCTGAAAAATCTACTGTATTTTGCAAATGATCATAAATTTTCTGAATTTAATCTCTACCTTTTGTTAACTCGCAGTACCCACAAAATCATATAAATTTATGACACTCCCAAAAAAATAAAATTTTCGTTTTAATGATGCCAAATTAATGTAACACGGTATACGAAACCCATATTGTTTTCATCCAATAACAGATCCTTTGATTTGAATGAAAATTTACGTTCCCTTAATATTCTGTTTTTGCATAGAGTAAATAAATATATAGATCATTAGGGTAAAATTATCCTTAAACCATCTACTTCAGCGCAGTTAGGCTTAGCTTTAAAATAATTTTAACGTCGATCGAACCTTGTGGGATCGTTAGAGCGTTTTATCTCCAACTGCGAAAACCACTTTGAAAACGAAAATCTTATTTTACGTAACATTTAATGGGATTTAGCTGAACTATTATAGGCATTAAATAGAGTAATACAGTACTCAATTAAGTATTATTAAGAAAAAGATTGTCTACTTCATAGATTCTCGTAAATAGCTTTAGTTCTCTTTTATATTACTAAATAATCCTAAGTCCATCGTCCATGCTCTTATGTTATATTATTCCTACCACACTACTTTAGTGAGGTATTTTCGAACCTCAGTAAATTGATTTATTTTCACATTTAAGTAACGAAAATAAATCGTTATACAAATTACGTAATTTAATTTTTTTACATTGACGTTTATTCTGGACATTTTGCAATTCAACATAATTGATATAAAATTTTTATAATTTAATAGTTTTGCAATATTTGTGTTATCTATTTCAAAAACCAAATATAATATATATGAATGAAATATGACACTAAAAATGTACAAGTTAACATAAAAAAATAATTGAACATATGGTCGAATTTTTATTCATACATTAATTAAATATGCATGTGACAGTTTTATTTAAATTAATCTAATGTAATTAAAACTAAACAAATGTACAATTACAAAATTTATCACAATATTTTTTTAGTAGACGTGGATTAGTTGTTAAACACAGGCAAAAACCGCTTAAACTCGGCCCGTCGGACTACCGTGCTCTAGATACATGTCTTGGTTTTCATATTTTACGTCTTTAAAGTGCTAGCCGTACAGGAATACTGTTGGCCAAATAAGATGGCCTAACCAAACTTACATGCCTATTACTCCTACTCATTTAGTACTGTAAAATATGTTTTTATAATGCCTGACCAATAACATACTTGGAATCAGAATCTTTATGATCAGCATAATATCCTGAATATGATCCAGTTTATACCACCAGACTAAAACAATAATCAATACATTATAATTAGCTAATCAAAATTATTTCTCATTTATATAAGTTACTCGTTTCTTATTTTATGACAAACTTTGTGACTACATATTCATCAACTTAACGAAGAATAACAAACCTCGCTGTAGAATAATTACAATTTGCTAATTCATATTAATACTATATTTGACTCTAGCTACAGAGTTTATCATTTCTATCATTTCGACAATTTGTTTTGTTTAATTTTTTTTAATAAATTTTTGTTAATCGATACGAAAAAGATGAAGCCAAAACCGATTGGTTTTAGCATAAGATTCACTCGTTTAGTGCATGGGTTTGTTTTTAAATATTGGACTCTGTATGTTGAGTTGACTTGTAAGTACTTTGTAGTCAAAATAAGTGTTTATAATACAGTATAATTTATTGATCTAGTAATTGGGACGAAATGAAATTTTGTATTTTAGATAATCAGGAAACCCAATAGATGTTATTTATATACGGATCAGACTATAAAGTTTTTATTGTGACAATAAATGATAGCCGCAAAGCAGAAATATTTTTTTCTTTTAGTTTAATCTTTTAAAAATATATTTAATAACTTAATGTATACTCTAGTAAATTTATCCTATAACGCAACAAAATCTGGGAGGATAAATAAGTATAGTAAAATTTATTTTATAAACTCCTCCTGTTAATAATAATCAATTTATTTTATACACAAATTATTTCGAATGTTACGATATTATTTATAAATTTAATAAATTGTATAACTTCATAAAAATTTCATAAAACTGTAATATTCTAGATGCTCAATATGCTGGGATATTTCAAGTTGGTGGTCGACGATTATGGATAACCAAAATATATAAAATAATTTTAAACGGTAATACTTTCAGATTAGACAAAATTTTGGAAGTTGAGGGCGATGGTGTTGTGTTAGAAAGTGCGTGCGCACTTAGAACGTTTTTAGTTAATTTAAAAACACCATTAATACCTGAACATATTCAAGCCATTGTTTTAGGTATTTTCTGAAAAGACATCTTTGCTTAAAAAAAACAACAATTTTATTAAAAAATATTTATTTTTTTGTTAAGGTGATAATAATGATGTTGGTTCCGAAATTGTTGCCAGGGATGTTTTAGGATTAATACGACAAGATATGAAGGGTCGTCGATTAAGTTTATTAACACAAATATTAGATTTATTGCATTATGTTTGTAAGCACAGTACTACAAATGAATTAACAGGATCCTATATGCCAGTACAAATGTTGCCCATATTTTTCCAACTTACGGTAAAATTTCAATTATAAACCATTTTTTAACATTAACCCAGAAGGCAGTTGCAGTTATCGAGCTAAAAGACTTTTACTTTTTAAAATAGCTTAATATATGAATAAATAAACAAGAAATGTAATAATATTTTTAACTGAATTAAATATTTAAATGCCTTGTAATAATAATCCATAGAGATTATAGACATGTAGACTAGTTGGATAGTTCTTAATGATTCTCTTCACATTAATATGTCGCGTCAAAAATTTTGTAAAATTAGCCTGTAAATCGAAATTTTAACTTTTAATTATTTGTGTAGTATGAAAATATGGTGTTGTGGCGGAGAATCGCAAGCATTTTTGAAGAAATAATTAGAGAATCGCCAACAATTTTAGAAACTATACCTTCTTATGATAGTATTTCTGAAATGGATCAACAACCTTCTGGACAAATATATCGCTTTGTAAGAATATTTAGTTAATGTTTCAAAATTCAAAATTTTAAGTATCTAGGTCTCCTCTATCTATTTTGGAACAATAAAAAATAATGGAAAAATTAAAAAAAAATTTTTAATAATTGTTACGTTGTAAATTTTTTTGTTTGTTTTGTTTTAATAAAAAATAAAAAACATTCGTACAATCGTTTGTCACTGTTTAGTTTTATTTTTGTTAATTAGAATGAACAACATCCTGTTGTGGTTGCAAGTGATACCTATATAAATACTAGAGACCGTCCAGAATTAATGTTTGGTGAACACTTATCTAACAACAATAATGATAATAATAACCAACAGAGGCGTATCGAAGTTAATTTTATTTATTCACAGTTTATATTCTACACAGGTTTGTTGATTTTTCTGTTTTTTTTCTCAAATTGGAAGAATATTGTTTTTGAAGACGGTGAAATATTCGTATTATTTTCGGATTTCAATTCTGTCTTCAGTTTACAATTAAATTTTTGAAAATTCAGAAGCTTAATAGCCAACTCAGCCATGACAACTGATGTCAGAAAATCATAATTGTTTTAGGGTGCAAATCAAATCTATAAACCTTTGATAAAAATATTGGGTCACTGTTGGATTTATGTTCCATTAAGACGTCGAGAAAGATATAGAAAGAGATTCACTGTATTATGTACTATGGGTCACAAAGATAGCGCTCATAAACGTAGCTCGAGTAAAATTGTCGCACGCAAACAAATATTTGCAATACATCTAACGTCGTGTGGTAATAATTGAATAGCCAAACAGCCATTTAACGCGTGAAAAAACGGGCGTTAAAATAGTACTTTTTCCGGATTAGTATAAATAAATAAATAACTCCCATGAAAAAAAATAAAGAAATTGACCTCAAGAACCCCTCATTTTTTTAGTTATTGTAAACTACTCCAATCTAGATAAAAAAATTTATGATGTATTGTATAATCATTTGATTTTATAATCATTTTTAGGTGATAGACTTCCATATGCTCCGCGTACGACAACACGTGGACAACTACATCCAATTATTAGAAGAAATAGGGACAGGCTAAGTACTCAAATGAATCAGATATCATCTAATAATATTAGTAATTATATACTTTAAAATATTATTATTATTGACTTGATGTATTTCTATAACTTTCCATTCTATGTAAAATTGAAATTTAAAGACTATGTCATTTATATTCTGATGTTTAAAAGATTTAATGTTTTCAAAACCTAAAAAGTGGGAATTTATTTTCAAATGTTCTTCTCAACAAAAAATATGTGTGTAAAGTTTTATAAAAAAAACATATATCAAAATAATAAATAACATAGTATATTCAAATAATATTTTCGAAATAAAAAATCCTTGATATTTTAAAAATACATTTTATTTTAATACTCAAAATATTTTTTTTTTATAAAATAAATCAACATATGTTTTTTTTTTATATTTAAATATACCGCGATCAACACTTAATAAAATATAATAAAAGGTAGGTACACAATTTCTTGTAAATAAATTTTTGTTTCATATAAAAAAAGTAAACAAACAAATCAGAGCTTTGATATAATAACGTCTTTGAAATTTGGTGCATCTTTAATGATTATTTCATTCCACCACTTTGGTCGTCCGAATGCGCCTGGATTTTGGAAATAGTGTGTTTGTAAATGTTGATATACCTAGTGAAAAAGAACATTTCATTGATAAGTATATCATACATGAATGATAGTAGTTATTTAATGCTCAAACAATAAGTCTGAAAAGTTTTCCAGGAGTTTTGAAAATTGGTGATTTTATATTGCCACCTCGTATCTTTGCCGCCATATTGGAAAAATGGCACCTAAAAACAGTTTTTTGACAATATCTCCTTTACTGCTCATTTTACGATGAAAATAGTTATGTAATAAATTAAATTAGACAAAATTTTCTATAATTTATGTAATTACCTTTTTTTTTTTTGTAAAATGAATAGGGTAGAAATTCGGAAAGAGCACGTCGAAATCTATAAAATCACCTATTTTCAAAACTTTCCAGGTAAAACTACCAAATGATCGGGCTACGACATAAAACTGCAATAAACGTGTATGATCGATAGTATTCATCAAAATATATAGCACCTCGTGATATTCTCCGCGAGAACGGGCTTCTTAAAAACATATATTTTTCTTATTGCATTGTTGGTTTTTATCTAGTATAAACTTTTATTTTCATATTTTGAGGAATACATCTTTATTCTAGACGTTTAATTCACTTTTATTCACAAAAAAGAAGTTTTTTGGTAGTATTTCCCTTGTCTGTATCTCGAAGAGACCGAATTCGAATCCCTGCTTATATATTATAATTATTATTTTTTATATTGTATATATAATGCTTTTACAAACTTTATGAAGGAGTTTCTCAAACCAGCAAAAAGCCTACAAAAACTTTTTCGAGATATAACTTCCGGAAAAGTTGCTAGAAAATTATTTTTTCTTGAGTAAAAGTGGTTTAAACTTCTATATTCTATTCATAAAATAATTGATTTTATGGCAATGTTTATTATTGCGAGATGCTGATTTCATGAAATTATGAAATTGAGAGTAATAATTTTATTTCAACATCTTGTATCTCACATAAGTATCATCCAATACTAGTCCATATACTTAAAGAAATTATAAGGATTTTATTTTTTAACATAAAATTAAAAAAAGCAAAAATTTCAAATATTTATAACTTCAAATTTCATTTATGCTGATTTGATTTATTGAAAATTTTTATAACCTATATAATTTATATTTATTTCAATGCATCATGAAGAATAGATATATTAGGAGAGCGAACGTAATGTTAAAAAAACGGTCAAGAATTGGTGTAACTATCTTTTATCAGTAGAGGTCACTGGTCTCAGTGCCGTACGGAATTTAAATGTTTAAATGTAGGCGCCAAGTAATCACTTTCATTCAGTTAATAAGAAGTCTTAGTTTTATAGATAATAAAAAATTGTTTTCGATTATCAAGTAATAATTAAATAAATATTAATAATAGAGAATTCTTAATAATTGCAATAAATTAAAAGATGAAGAATCATAGTGATAATTTTGCAATAATAATAATATACAATATATGTTTACAATAACTGACATATATTAGATAAAGAAAGAAGATGATGAAACCGGTAATTACAGACCATATTCCTTTCATAAATGCAGACACGCATTCCTAACCTTAAACAACCTTTCACTCATAGATATATAGCAGTATATCTATGCTTTCCCTGTACAACATCGTCCCATTTTTTCACATTTATAAAATTAAACAATTTTTATACATACAATTTTTATTTGTAAGATGTGATAACCGTTAATTTTAATATGTAATAATAATAATAATTCCGTACGGGCAGATTCGCACTGCCGCTAGTGGCGAAAATAATAACTATGATCTCTACACGTTTTGAGGACAAAAAAACAGACGAATTGCCTATGTCGTTCAATCTCCTAATATATCTATTCTTCATGCAATGCATTTATCATGAAGAATAGATATATTAGGAGAGCGAACGTAATGTTAAAAAAACGGTCAAGAATTGGTGTAACTATCTTTTATCAGTAGGGGTCACTGGTGTCAGTGCCGTACGGAATTTAAATGTTTAAATGTAGGCGCCAAGAAATCACTTCCATTCAGTTAATAAGAAGTCTTAGTTTTATAGACAATAAAAAATTGTTTTTGATTATCAAGTAATAATTAAATAAATGTTAATAATAGAGAATTCTTAATAATTGCAATAAATTAAAAGATGAAGAATCATAGTGATAATTTTGCAATTAATAATAATAATATACAATATATGTTTACAATAACTGACATATATTAGATAAAGAAAGAAGATAACAAAACCGGTAATTACAGACCATATCCCTTTCGTAAATGCAGACACGCATTCCTAACCTTAAACAACCATTCACTTATAGATATATAGCAGTATATCTATGCTTTCCCTGTACAACATCGTCCCATTTTTTCACATTTATAAAATTAAACAATTTTTATACTTACAATTTTTATTTGTAAGATGTGATAACCGTTGATTTTATTATGTAATAATAATAATAATTCCGTACGGGCAGATTCGCACTGCCGCTAGTGGCGAAAATAATAACTATGATCACTACACGTTTTTGAGGACACAAAAACAGACGAATTGCCTATGTCGTTCAATCTCCTAATATATCTATTCTTCATGGCATTTATGAATAACGTTTATTATGTTTAACTGTTAATAATCATTGTATATAATTAAAAAACTTACTTGTCCATCAGCTCTACCAAGTACAGAATTCATCACATAATCGGGATATGCTATCGCATCAACCAATGCAACTGAATCTGGTTTAATTTTATCACACAATTCAAGTATGGCATCTTGTATAATTCGTACTAAATTCTCATTGGCTACATTTGCTTTATAAAAGAATGCTATATTTTTTTCTAAATTTGTTAAACCATATAATAAATATAGCCGTTTTAATGGTTGTTGTAATGTGTTATCAAACTTTTCTTGATTTATATGCTCCCAAAACATTTTTAAAGCTAAATTTTCACCATATACTTTTGCTAAAATTCGTCCATTATAAATTTGTGCATTATTTCGTGCTGTAAATTTACATTGACCTTGATTCTCATTTTTCTCTTGTAATTGATGAGTATCCTTAATTAACCAACAAATTAGCCATTGATAAGCGCTTACAATAACTGAAAGAGTGTTTATATTTTATAATTATGTTGTTTTGTTATTATACGTTTTGTTATTATCTCAAATATGATTCTAATTTCACCAATAAGTTTTGCAAACGATACAAATTATAATTTGAATCGTTAGATGTAATGGATGTTTAAAGTCCCCATCTCAAATATCTAAATTACAAAATTAGTTTTATATTCGTCGGATATACAGAAAACGACATATAAACATAAGGAAAGCAGCCTAAAATTATCTTGCCTTTTAGTAAAAACAAGTGAAAATAATAAATGAGTTCATTAACAATGCATGAACTATTTATTTTAGTTTTTGAGTTGAAATTGTAATAAATCTATTCGTATTATGGACTAAAATTAAAATTATGATTTTCTCAAATATGACTCTTAAATTTATTTGTGAACCTACATAACATTGAACAAAATATGCAAATGTTTCAATTATACCGATTATATTTGAAGGAAACGGATTACATTGGTGCCTCTCTCTTTTAAAAATTGACGTAAGGTTACGTATAGAGAAAATAGAAGTCGCTAATTTTGCTGTGGAAAGTGAAAAATCGTAATATATTTATTACAATTGCTGGCGATTATGAAGTAGATTCTCTTATATTCTCTAAAATCTAAGTACATAGTAAATTTAAGAAATTTGAAATATTTGAAATACTAAGTTTTATCTAAATCAATCATAAAATTATTTGTTTGATACTTACATTCATATGATAATACATCACTTATATTATTTAAATAAAATTTGGTCTGTAATACATTTTGAGCATTACAGAGAAAATCGATGGTATTAAATGGTGAATCGATATTTGAACCATTTAATACATTTTTCCATTGACGTAACAACCAATTTGACGTTTGTTGTGATAAAACGTTATTATCACCTTCATATGTAATTGTCGCTTCGATATTTGCACGTATATCACCTAATGCAGCTACTTTCAAATATCCATGTCCACCACATGCTTCACGACATTCACCTAAGCCATAATATGATGACCATGTAGCTAATGGTTTACATATTGATAAGATTGCATGTATTTCTGATACAGATTCTAATACATTTTCACTGCCAATATTTGAGCGTTCAACTTCTTTTAAGTATAGATAAAAAAATAAATGTGTAAAAGTTTTCATTACGTATGCAGTAGCTAATAATGGAAACAGTCTCCATTGCTAGAAAATAATATATTATGTTATTATAAGTGTCACAATGTTTCAATTAAAATACTAGAACAGTCTTCATAATTTTATTTTTATGCTTATATTATATCCGATCAAAAACATAAATGTAAAAAAGGGCAGTTTTCGGGGAGATACTTCATATAATAGTTGCTCTCTAAGATAGTCCCGCTTTCCCACCAAAGTTTCCTATGGAAATAACATGCGAAAAACTTCTTTTGTTCTTTAAAATTTTATAAGTAATTGGTGAATAAATCTACAGTCATGGAAAATAAATATTTGTAGAGAATTTTAACACTACTCTTTTTCAGAATTTTTTGAGATATTTTTGGATTTTTCAAAAAGCGGAAAATCCAAAAATTTAATTCACAAATTTTGCAAATTCATGCATACATTTGCAATATATGAACAAACGTGAAATGTTTTCCGAAAAAAAATTTTTAATAAAAAAATATATATATATATTATAAGGGTATTATAAAAATATATATCGTGTATAAAAACGTTGTAACTGAAATATAAACATAGGCTGGTTAGTAGAAAAATTGTTAAAATATGTAAGTAATCTGTTAATGGAATTTTACACGATAGTTCAAGCGAATAATTATTATAAAATCATTTCATTATCATTTTACGTACAAAATATCAAGGCTTTCCCAAAATTGTATTTCTATTAATACGTACATGTAGTTGATATTCTAAAATTGGATATTCTTCCTTTGATTTGTAAGGACCAAATTGTTTTCTAACCGCTGCATAACGAATGGCTATTACCACACCTTTTGCTAAAGTATTTGCAGCATCAATTGCAATTGCCATTCGACCAATTGTTAGATTTTGTAACATAGCACTTAAAATACGTGCAGGGTCAGCGAAACTTGTAACATATTCTCCTTCGGGTGTTACATCTGATGCACGATTTAATAAATATTCACGTGGTATACGATAATTATTAAACATAATGAATCTATATAAGTTAAACAAGTATTATATTTACCACATATTATTCATTTAGTATTTTATGCGAAACATACCCGTTATCAATTCCATTGACTCCAATTTTTTCACCTACATCACCAATTATGATTCCAGCATATGGTTCAAGTGTTTTTGGATTTCGTATTGGAACAACAAATGCATGTAAACCGTGACATTTATCATTTGTATACAATTGAGCAAATAGTAATGCTAAAACCGCCGTTTTCCCTAAAAAAAGGTTTGATAGAAATTAGAAAAATTTGAGAGATTGTCAAGTGAGAATTTTTTCTTATTCAAACATTGCTGCTAGGTCGATGTGTTTCCTCGATTTATAATGTTTGTCGAGTTTTATTCAACAACTCGCAATATTCTTTGTTTAACTGTTCTCTACTCTACTACTTGATGCAGAAAATATCTTTATTTTTATTTAATGAAAAGTTTAAAGTTCCAATTTATTTGACGCCGAAGCTTGCACACATATAAAGAGAAATCATCCGAAATAAAAAAAATACGAAATGTATTTGTTTATGGTAAAGAATATAAAGATTAGTGTTAACATTAGAATATTTTAATTTTCCGATCTATGAAAATATTTAGTAAGGTGCCATTAAATCCTCTCAACAAATAGTATCTATTGAGAGTAGATAGGCGGGATAATTGAAAATGTTTGAGTGCTAAACAAGTTTGAAAATATCATAAACGCAAAGATGGGAGTAGCAAATCAAAGGGAAAAATTCCACCTAAATATTAGCATTAGGTTAAAAAAAATAGCTCTAAGCAACACTAATTTTTTGTTGCACGACATTCTTTCTATTTTATTCTCTTACATAGAATATTTGAATGCCCGATATAAAACCTGAGTTTTCAGAGTTTGTGCAATTATTTGTGTGTTAGAATTACATTATTATTATACATACCCATACTTCCGACCCAACATTTTGCTGCTTCAAAATCTGGTGTGTTTATTACAAACTCCTGTGTGGACGGATCATAAGTGGCAGTGGTTCTCATTTGTTTTGTATTGCTACCGTGTGCAACTTCGGTTAAAGCTAAACATGATAAAATCTAAACAAATCAAAAGTTATCTAAATATACCAATTTAAAATAAGATTTAAAAAATGCAAGCTTATATGCTTATTGTAAAATGGTTATTCAAATACCTTTCTCTCATTAGCGGCGTGATAGAATTTCAGATGACGTTCTGTACCCAAACTTAAAATACTGTTTCCAAATAATACTTGACCCAGTGCTATTTTAATTGATAGTTCTGGATGTGTTAAATATAATGCTGAATTAATTGCCATAAGCAATTCATACTGAAATATGTTATTAACAATATTCATTATAGAAAATTCATCGAATGAAAATCTGATTTTAATATTTACTTTTAATCCAAATCGATATGAGTCTATGTCATCAGGATGATATTTATAGTGTGTACAGAACTTAGTATGTTGAATTGCTACCAAACGTTTATTTTCATCAATTGGAAGTGATTCTTTTGTATGTTGAAACAATGGATCAACTTCCAAATCATTCCATATTTTGTACTACATAACAAAAAATAGTAAATTGGATACTTCGTTTAAAATAAAGTTATAAATTTTGAATTTAAACTAATATATCTCAAATGTATTATAATGTAACTCGGCTTATGCACTTCCGTGCTCTAGATTTTCAGATTTAGAACAAGTGCTGCCATTATGTCAAACTAAAAAACCAACAATGCATATGAATTTTGTAAGTATACTTGGCGTCAAAAGTCGATGAAAAAAAAATAAACATTTTTTTTTTCAAGGAAGGAACTGGTTCCGAAACTAGTCAAATAAAGTGATTTTATGAAAACATGAAATATTTGTTAGAGGTCTTTTCTATAGAGGTCTAAAAAGTTTGGTGAAAACCGCATCAAAATCGGTTAAGCCGTTTTAACGTAATGCAAGGACAAACATTCACATTTATAATATTATTATTAAATTTTACTAAGAAAACAATTTTTGGTGTCAAAAATTTATTTTTATGGGTGTAATTTTAGTTCGAGTGACCCTATTATGTATTGATACTATATCAACTTGTACGCTGATTTTCGCAAGCATTCATGTCATCGGTTTTTTGCGGCGCTCTTATTATATCACGTGATTAAATTTGAATTTCTTAACTAAGTAAATAAATATAAGTTTCAAAAATAATTACTTTTAAACGTAATAAATTTGGTTTTTCAGTGACTAAAACCATTTTTTTCCAATTAAACGATGCTTTCTGTCTATAATAATCCAACGGTCCATTTGGTAAATCTGGTATAAAACTTGTATCTTCGTTACTAATTTCATCACTCATTTTGTTGTGTTGCGTATAATTTACTCTTCGTTTTTATCTACAAATGTTACAAAATATTGAAATTATTTAAAAATATGAATATATAAATATATAAAAATGCATTAATGCTATTATTTATTTACAATAAAAACGTAGCAAAGAAAACATCAAATAATATATGTAAAATCAAGGTTAAAATACTTTATCTAAAAGTGTATAAATACATATTATTTAAAAAAAATGTGGTTTAAATTAAAAAATGTATTTCCGCAAGAATTTATAAATTTAAATTTTTTAAATTTATAAAGATAATTTTTTTTATCGGGACATTATATGAAATTTTAATAAATGGGTAAACGCATTAGTGAGATATATTTGCAAATTTATTATAAATTGTTGGATAATATTTTTTAACACATGATTAAATCCTTAATCAACTATGTAATTAATAATAACTAAAATTTAGTAAATTTGAACGTACACGACTACAACATACAGAGAAACCGGGTATACTCGATGATTTACGTGATGTCAAGCCATTTGGCAGTTTAGTATACCACCAAAAAGTGAAACAAATTTTATTTTGGTCTCTGTTAAATATTGTCAAAAATAATCCCCATGGGAAAAGTCATAGCTTTAATTTGAGCTTGTTGAAGTAATAGATTGATATGATAAATAATTATTATTTAAATAAATAATAAATAAGTGTTAAAGATATAATTGATCTTTATTAGATTGAATTATGACATATTATATATTTATATGTAAATTATCAAAGTTGTTAACATCCAAAGCAACCGTGATAAAAGAGAGAAGTTATAGTTGTTAAGCAACAGATAAAAATGATAAATAAAATTATAATAATAATTTAATGAAAATGCGATACCGCTACATACTTCCCCTCATCAACTAATAAAGAAAAACGACTAGAAAAAGGTTGTAACATAAAACAACCTTGTTCATTCGGAAAAAACTTTAAAAGTTGATGTACATCTTATAATTAAATACAAAGTTAATTAAGATAAGATTAACATTGAAAAAAGTATGCAGGTTTTAGCCTGTCGATCGAAATAGAGGTAGGTTTGTTATTGATATCAATAACAAAAAATTTAGGAAATCTCTTGATAACAGAGAAAGGACCTCTATAATTACAAGATAGTGGAGGTTTGACATGATCCTCGCGTATAAAAACTTTTTTTGATGAATCTAAATCTTTGGGTAAAAATACATTTTTGTTGGTGAACTGTCTGGTAAAAAAAAATTTTGCATTTATCATTCTATTTTTCAACTCTCGAGTAGATTGTTGAACAGAATGATATGTATCAACGTTTTCTGAAAAGAAATCATATGGTAATCGAAGAGGAATCCCATATAAAATTTCTGCAGAAGAAAGGTTAATATCCTCCTTGACCGAGGAGCGCAAATTTAGAAGTACCCAAGGTAAAATTTTGTACCAGTTATTATTTTTTTGACAGCAATTTAAAGAAATTTTGAGTGACCGATTAAACCGTTCAATAATACCGTTGCTGTTAGGGTGATAAGCAGTAGTGGAAATATGCTTAATCCCTAGAGAAGACAAAAAATCTTTCCATATATGTGATTGAAATTGTTTACCTTGATCAGTAGTGATCCTTGTAGGTAAACCAAAACGCGAGAACCAAGAAGCAATCAAATTGTTAATAATTTCTTCCGACGTGATAGTTTTGATTGGAATAGCCTCGACCCAACGCGAAAAACGATCAATGATAGTGAAGATATACCGATATCCTTCACTAGGAGGAAGAGGTCCAACAATATCTAAATGTAAGAAAGAAAATTTGATACTTGGTTCTTCAATTGGCATAAAATCACTTTTAGTGTGACGAGTGATTTTATTTAATTGGCAGATCGGACATGATCGAGTCAAATTTTTGATTCGCGAAATAAGATTAGGGTTAAAAAAGAATGTGCGTACTTTTTTCAAGGTTTGTCTAATTGATGGATGACCAAGATTGTGGACAGCTTTCCATACATCTTCTATATCAATGTCAGATACGAAGATTCTGGGAATTTTCAAAGAAGTCTCCACATAAACCTTAAAAAGAGAATTCGGAGGAGTACGAATTTCTAAAGAATATTTTGGATTTTTTAACAAATTAATAAGAAGAGGATCACATTTCTGGTGATCAGAAATCTTCTTAATATCAATCAAATCAATACCTGAAGGTAGTGAAATTGGGTATTCGAGATAAACAATCAGCCGGAATATTTTCACTACCTTTAATGTATCTAAGATCAGTTGTATATTGACTGACAAAGTTTAAATGACGTATATCACGATTTAATAAATTTTCATTACGAGAATTAATAGCATTTATTAAAGGTTTGTGGTCAGTCTGAATAAAAAAATTTCGATTTGAAATGAAATGACGAAACTTTTTTATGCCAAAAACAATAGCTAATAATTCTCTTGAAAATGTACTATATCGTTTTTCAGTGTCTGTCAGTTTTCTTGATGTGAAAGCGAGTGGCTTCCAGACGTTATGAATTTTTTGTTGTAAAACTGCACCAATGCCAGTACCGGAGGAATCAGTGAGAATGCAAGTTTCAGCGTTCGAAACAGGATGTGCTAATTTAACAACATCAATTAATTTTTGTTTAGCTAAATTAAAAGCTGAAATTGCACGTTCATCAAGAATAACTGACTTCGTTGAAGTTTTACCGTGTTCAACAAGTTTATTCAATGGAGCTAAAATGTCACCACAATTCCGAATAAAGCGATTATAAAAATTAATCATCCCAAGAAAATTTCGGAGTGATTTTTGATTGTTCGGAATAGGAAAATTTGAAATAGATTCAACTTTGGAAGGAATAGGGGTGATTCCTTCAGAATCTACGTGATGTCCTAAAAAATCTAATTTTGTTACACCAAAAATAGATTTCGAAGAATTTATTAAAATTCCAGCTTCATTGAGAATGTTGAAAACAGTTTTGAGATCTTGAGTGTGTTTTTCTTCGTTTTCACTCGCGATTAAAAGATCATCAAGATAAGTGAAAACAAAATCTACATTTCTAAATAAATCTGCCATAAATCTAGAAAAGGTTTGAGCTGCATTGCGTAAACCAAAAGGCATTCTCAAAAATTCAAATAGACCAAAAGGAGTGATAATGGCAGTTTTCGCGACATCATAATCGTGTACAGGAATTTGATAATAAGCTCTTTTTAAATCAACTTTAGAAAAGATCTTTTTATCATTTAATTTCACATTGAAATCATATAAATGAGGAATTGGATATCTGTCAGGGACCGTGATCGAATTCAGTCGACGATAATCACCACATGCACGAAAAGAACCGTCCGGTTTCTTTTTCATGAGAAGAGGTGATGACCATTCAGAATCCGAAGGTCTACAAATACCCAAATCAACAAGTTCCTGAAAATGTTTTTTAGCAGCTGACAACTCTTCAGAGCATAGCCTGCGATATTTAGAAAATATCGGATAAGAGTTTGTCACAATGCGATGTCGAGTATTATGTTTAGCATTAAGATTGAATTTTTCTGATTTGGTTAAATTTGGAAAAGAATTTAAGATTTCCGTAAATTGATTTTGAAGTGAGATCACTTCAACGCATGAATTAATAGGTTTTAATAATGTTTGATTTTTAAAATCGATATTCAAATTGAATTTCTTTAGAAAATCTAAACCTAGAATGCCATGAATTACATCCCCAACAATGAATTCATGACGAAAAACCAAATCATTTCCAAAATTGAGAAAAATTTCAGAAGTACCAAAAGTATTAATTTTAGTATTGTTTGCTGCAATAATTGAAAAAGGTAAATTTGTAAATTTACATGATTTATAATACGACTTTGGAATCACAGATAGTGAACTTCCAGTGTCAACTAAATATCGAGTACCTTCATGTAAGAGATCGTACATGAAGATTAAGTTATACGATGATGATGTTGTGTTATTGAATTGGGTTTTTTTATTGACAGAGCTACTGACCAACTCAACA
Source organism: Nineta flava (assembly GCA_963920215.1). Lineage (NCBI taxonomy): Eukaryota > Metazoa > Arthropoda > Insecta > Neuroptera > Chrysopidae > Nineta > Nineta flava. Next base: position 93,187,774 of record OY986041.1, read on the forward strand.
GGAGCTCTTAGAATTTTTTTGAAGTTTTATTTGAATTTATACATCGAGTATTTAATTTACAAAAAGAACAAGGAAAAACACACTTACGTGCTTTGGTACCATATTTATTATGATACCAACACACAGACTTCACCTGAACTTTGTGTAAATTGGTTTTTGGAGTATATTGGGTCTTCGAAGGTGACTTTTTTGAATTTTCCAGTTCAGTAACTTTATTTTTAAGAATATTTAATTCTTTATTTAACATAAAATCATCTGTTTTATGAATTTCTGAAACGGGAAAAGAACTGATATTAGATACAGAATTTAATTTATAAATATCATTAGCGAAATTAACAATAGTTTTCAGATCAACATTATTGTCAACGGTGACAAGTTGAATTTGAATTTGTGTGTCTAATGAATAATTCACGAATGAAATGTGAATCAAGATTTAGACCACTTGATAGGGATATCATTGTATTATATAATAATTGAGGAGTATCGAAATCTTTTTGAGATAAATTTAATAATTTATTTAGACGATCTTTACGAGAAAGTCCAAAAGTTTCCTTTAGAATATTTTTGAGTGTATCAAACTTATTTTCTTGTGGTGGATTTACAATAATATCTCTAACATGAGAAGTGTAATCCTCAGGTATAGCTAAAGAAGCTAGCGTGAACTTAGTTTCATCGTCAATAATATTTTGAATAATGAAGAAACGAGAAACTTGAATTATCCATAATTCAATGTCTGTTACATTAAATTGTGGAAGTTTTTGTAAATTTGGAAGATGTATTGTAGGTGCATCTAAATTCGGTAACTCATTTCGATTTCTAGGCATATTAAAAATGAAATGTCAAAAAAAATAATAAAAATATTTTTTTAGAAATCGAAATAGTTATAAGCGTAAAGCAAAAATAAGTATTATAACAGAAATAAAAGACTTATCTGTTAAATTTGGTGGGTGGTATGCTATATTTTGTAAGAATTACAATATTAAATTCGTCCAATCCAATTATCCAATAGTCATGTGTTGGAAGATTTTGGAAATTTTTTTTTTAATAATATGTTAATTTAATATTAATTAATATGATAGTTTAATCGACAGCGTCCTGTCAAGAGCCCCACGTTGGGCGCCAAAATGTTGAAGTAATAGATTGATATGATAAATAATTATTATTTAAATAAATAATAAATAAGTGTTAAAGATATAATTGATCTTTATTAGATTGAATTATGACATATTATATATTTATATGTAAATTATCAAAGTTGTTAACATCCAAAGCAACCGTGATAAAAGAGAGAAGTTATAGTTGTTAAGCAACAGATAAAAATGATAAATAAAATTATAATAATAATTTAATGAAAATGCGATACCGCTACAAGCTCAAACAGGCTAAATAAATGTTTTTGACAGATTTACGAGTCCAAAACAAAAATTTTTCACTTTCTGGGAAAAATACTCAATTTTTGAAGAACTGTATCACAAAAATTTTGCTGCTACGCAGTTAGCACAGGTTCTTCGAAGTAGTAAATTTGGTCTTTTACTACTGGCTGAGGTGCCAACATCATATTGAAAAATCAGAATTATTTTACTTTTTGCAAGATCGAACACTTGTTTATGTTTATTTTTACTGAACTAATAAATAAAATTTAATTATTAGGAACATCAATATACTTAAAACGAAATAATAATGTTTTTACGCGTTGTTCTGTTATGAATTTCCCAAAAACAAAAATATAGCAGGGATTACGAATGAAAAATTCTTAAATTTAATCTAAACAAATTAGAAAATATTATATTATTAACCCGACTTCAAATAAACTATATTTTGACAAAATGGAAACCCGACTTCAAAAATAAAATATTCTATAACAAAAAATGCACTAAAAAGTAAAAAAATAATTGCATATTCTTGTGCCAATTTTAGTTCACCTAAGCAAAAATTTTTAAATATATATGTACAATTATTGTTATTTTTGGAGGCGGTGTCAGCATAGAGAAATTCACATAATTTTTGGACACCGCCTCCAAAAATAACAATAATTGTACATATATATTTAAAAATTTTTGCTTAGGTGAACTAAAATTGGCACAAGAATATGCAATTATTTTTTTACTTTTTAGTGCATTTTTTGTTATAGAATATTTTATTTTTGAAGTCGGGTTTCCATTTTGTCAAAATATAGTTTATTTCTCGCTTTTTAGTGACTCTAAAGTTCTATAACTAGTTTTATTTATCTAAATATGGGTAGACCTACTTAAACGACTAATTTTTAGTGAATTTTTTTATAACACATTTTTTTTTACCCGGTTTTTTTTTTTTTTTTAATTTTAAGAGCATTTTTTTATAACAGATTTTCAATTTTATTTAGATACATTTTGTTTTTTTTTTGTAAAAATTTTTTTTTTTGGGGTCGGTTTTTTTTTTGTAAAACTTCTTTTTTTTTCCCGTTTTTTTTTTTTTTTTTAATTTTAAGAGCATTTTTTTATAACAGATTTTCAATTTTATTTACATGCATTTTGTTTTTTTTTTGTAAAAATTTTTTTTTTTGGGGTCGGTTTTATTTTTGTAAAACTTTTTTTTTTTACCCGTTTTTTTTTTTTTTTTTTAATTTTAAGAGCATTTTTTTATAACAGATTTTCAATTTTATTTACATGCATTTTGTTTTTTTTTTGTAAAAATTTTTTTTTTTGGGGTCGGTTTTTTTTTTGTAAAAAAATTTTTTGAAGTCGGTTTTTAAAAAAATTTTCTTATTTTCCCATTATGAATGAGTATACCCTTTCAAAAAAAAAAAAAAAATTCGCAAAAATCGGTTATCACATATAAAATGAGTATTTTCCTCGATTTTCCGGGGATCCCCTCATCAGAATGCGATTTGGTGACAATGGGACCAATCGGGAATCAAACCCTTTAAAACAAAAAAAAAAAATTCAAAATCGGTTCATAAATGACGGAGTTCTGAGGTAACAAACATAAAAAAAAAAAAAAAAAAAAATACAGACGAATTGAGAACCATCCTCCTTTTTAACCCGACTGCAAAAAAGGAGGATGGTTCTCAATTCGTCTGTATTTTTTTTTTTTTTTTTTTTTTTTTTTTTTTTTTTTTTTTTTGCAGTCGGGTTAAAAAGGAGGATGGTTCTCAATTCGTCTGTATTTTTTTTTTTTTTTTTTTTTTTTTTTTTTATGTTTGTTACCTCAGAACTCCGGCATTTATGAACCGATTTTGAATTTTTTTTTTTTGTTTTAAAGGGTTTGATTCCCGATTGGTCCCATTGTCACCAAATCGCATTCTGATGAGGGGATCTCCGGAAAATCGAGGAAAATCCTCATTTTATATGTGATAACCGATTTCTGCGAAATTTTTATTTTTTTTTGAAAAAGTATACTCATTCATAATGGGAAAATAAGAAAATTTTTTTAAAAACCGACTTCAAAAAAAATTTTTCCTTAAAAAAAAAACCGACCCGAAAAAAAAAAAATTTTACAAAAAAAAACCAAATTCCTTGTAAAGAAAACTGAAAATCTGTTATAAAAAAATGCATTAAAAATTTAAAAAAAAAAAAAAAACGGGTGAAAAAAAAATGTTATAAAAAAATTCACTAAAAATTAGTTGGTCGTTTAGTAGGTCTACCCATGTTTAGACAAATAAAATCAGTTATAGAACTTCAAAGTCACTAAAAAGCGAGAAATAAAACTTATTTTGACAAAATGGAAACCCGACTTAACAAAAGAAGCACTAAAAAGTAAAAAAATAATTGCATATTCTTGTGCCAATTTTAGTTCACCAAAGCAAAAATTTTTAAATATATATGTACAATTATTGCTATTTTTGGAGGCGGTGTCCAAAAGTTATGTGAATTTATCTATGTTGACACCGCCTCCAAAAATAACAATAATTGTACATATATATTTAAAAATTTTTGCTTTGGTGAACTAAAATTGGCACAAGAATATGCAATTATTTTTTTACTTTTTAGTGCTTCTTTTGTTAAGTCGGGTTTCCATTTTGTCAAAATAAGTTTTATCAAATGATAATTAATGAGAACTCTAGGTTTTTGAAATAAAATTTCAAACTTGCCCCTTTACCTAGATCAGTTTTTTTGTATTATAAATACGTATTTCGACTACAAAGTAGTCATCATCAGTATAAATTAGCTAGTCGTAATTTACTCTTTGACAATTAGAAATAGATAGAAAGTCGAGATCAATAGACAAAAATAAAAATAAATAAAAATTAACTAAAATAAGTTAAAATATAATAAATTTTAAAATATAATAAATTTTATTGAAATTACTCTTATTAAAATTTCTTTCATTCAAGTTTACTCCTGTTAACACCTTACTCTTATTAAAATTGCCTTAAAAGAAGTGAAACTTTCACCTCTTGAAACTGTTACCAAGTTAGGAACGAGCAACATATCCTGAGATAATATAAGAGTAATTTTAATAAGAGTAAGGTTAACAGGAGTAAACTTGAATATAAGAAATTTTAACAAGAGTAATTTCAATAAAATTTATTATATTTTAATTTATTTTAGTTAATTTTTTATTTATTTTTATTTTTGTCTATTGATCTCGACTTTCTATCTATTTCTAATTGTCAAAGAGTAAATTACGACTAGCTAACTTATACTGATGATGACTACTTTGTAGTCGAAATACGTATTTATAATACAAAAAAACTGATCTAGGTAAAGGGGCAAATTTGAAATTTTATTATTGAATTAGAAAATATTGATAGAAAAGTGACTTTTGAATCAACCCCTGTATACTTTACGAAAAACTTTATATAATTAAGTTGCATATAATGACATCAAATAAAGTGACAGTATATAATTAAAACCAGGACCGTGTCCGACCAGCGTCCGAGGCGGCTAAATAGCTAGAGAAATCATAACAATTTTATTGTTTCTGGTTTTTAATAGATTAAAATATGGATTTTATAAAAAAATATTAACAAAGAAAGAAGAAAAAACAAGTAGTGAACTGAAAGGACTCCGCAGATTCCTTATCAGAATTGGCTGAAATTCAAGTAGGTATGTTATAGTACATGACCTCCCGATCAGAAAATTTCCTTGGAAATAAGTCTCAGAAATCATTGGTTGTTGAGCTACAAGCTCTGAATATGGCGTTATCTGGAAACTGGCACTCGGTGATATTGGCTAAAATTCAAGCATGTTGTGGTACACTACCTCTCAATCAAAAGATCTCATGTAGCACACGTATCAGAAATATTAAGTTTTTGCGCTACATATTCTGGACGTGCCGTAATCTGAAAAATGGCTCGGGACTTCCAGAGCTTGTTGTTTGTGTCGAGTATAACTTCTGATCGTGAGGTTATGCACTATAACATACTTGAATTTCAGCCAATTTGACCGAGAGAACTTCCGAGACCGAGAATTTTCAGAGCCTGTATAGCTCATAAATTAAGGATACATGGGACTTATGGCTATGAAAACTTTTGATCAGGTACTGTAACTCACTTGAATTGCAACTAATTTAACCGAGAGCCAATCTCATATTAGGATTCACGGGGTCCTTTTACATAAAAATAAAATTTATTGACTGGCGAAATATGAGCTTATTGATGCATAAATTTTATTTTATAATTAAAAATGTCTTTTTTTCTTATATTTGATGTTATCTTGGCATGCAGGCGGCCATATACTCAGGCACGGCCCTGATAAAAACACATGATTAATTGATGATATAAAATGTTTTTTGCAAGATTTTAAATAAACCTTTTTAGGCGGCTCATATATAGCCAACATATTTGGAGGGTGTAAGTAATAAAATTTTTTAGGGATATTAGATCCCTTATAACAAGTTCTCTAATCGACAAATTGGAACAAACGTTTGCAATTAGTAAAAGATTTAATTCCGAATGTACGTTAATCGAATTATGTAGTAGACATTAACCTCGATATTTATTTAAAAATGTCATAAATGCCATAGTATAGCATAAAAATGTCATACTTGAGTAAGTGCCAGTCTTTCAACGAGGCGTTTCAGACTGACAATGTAGTAGCCTATGCCGTCGCCAACCAATTGGCTATAATTTCTTTTAATATGTTGTTTTCTTTCCTCAAGCTCTCTTCGAGTCAGACTAAAAAAAATTTAATCTGAGCATCTAAGTTCAGCATGTTTCTATCAAGACTTATTTACTACACTTACTAAGTAAAATAGCGTTACAATCTAAGTTGCTTTATATGTGTCTAGTGTCCTGACAAAAAACTAAGTTAGATATAGTTAGTAACTTTAGTTGTCCTGAACATGACCATTGTGTAGAAAAATATAACAAGTTCTTATTTATACACAATTTCTATTTTATATTCGGGCATTACCAATGCCCGAATGTGATGTATAAGCCGCCTATTAGCTTACGCGTTGCACACAAGTTAACATTGTCGAGTCCCGTGAACATGCCGTATTTAATATGCTTTATGAATGACGATTGCAACTTTAATCTATACATATAAAATGCTTTGTCCTGAATGACTGACTGACGGATTAATGCACAGCCTAAATCGCTGATCGTAGAGACCTCAAACTTGGAGGGTGTGTTCTTTGTATGACGTAGACATCCGGAAAGAAAGGATTTTCCGAAATTCTACCCCTAAGGGGGTGAAAAACGGAGGCAAAGTTTGTATGGTTCGTGACTCCTTGGTCCAATCTACTTCAAATTTTGCATTAACATTCAGTATATTTACTTAAATACTAAGTAATATAAGGTCTGTAAAATTACAATTTTCGTGGCGAAGCTGCGACGGGCAGTGCTAGTGTAATTATAAACAATTATACACAACATTACATATCAAAATTATAGTGTTTATATTTTATTCGAAATAATTAATTAATGCAAATTAAGTTGAAACTTGTTTAATTTACATTTTATATATGATAAGCAAATTATTTTCAATATCTATACATATATAATTACATGCTCTGACTGACTGATTCATCATCGCCCAACCAAAATTATTGTAATTAGAGATGGTTAGAAACATGAAATTTGCAAGATATGTTCCTGAGAGTATGGAGGTACATTAAGAAAGGATTTATCGAAATATACTCTTAAGGGGTTATATAGTTATATACCATAAAATACGTGTTGCCGAGTTTTTTGAAAATAAGCCCTCAAGGGAGTGAAACACGGGGTGAGGAATTTCTATGGAAGTTCACCTTTTTTCAAGTGCAAGTTAGAGACATTAATATTGCTATTTTGCTCATAAAGAAAATCAGTCCTTGACGGTTAGAAATATCATGTTACTGAGTTATAAGGTCTTTGAAATCATTACGGGTAATGTTTTACATATTTATCATATACAAGCTAATTGTATATGCTAATATTATCATCACAAATGATGGATGCACTGTATAATTATCTCTTGTATTGCTATGATAAGCTGTTTTCTATTTATGCTATCGGATGCAGTTTTGAAATCTACAAGCAGTTGATTTTTCTATGGCGAAGGTTGAATACCTGCTCAAATATTAACATTGAATCCACACGGGTAATCACCAATGAAAAGTTCCCTAGATATGATAAAAATATATGATATAGAATGTTTTAGAATGCTCGTCTGTAGTTGAAACATTCAAGTAAGTATCCTGTCTTATATATCAAATATATTTTACTGTGCTTCAGTTCTTCTAGTAAGGTATCTTTTTCTGTACTGTTTCTAGTAGTCTATGTATCATGGTTGCCGTTTTCTTAATTATTGAAAAAAATTGACAATTTCGAATATACTCTATCGTCCGAGTTTCTTCGTAATTATTATAGCAAATTGATTGAAATTTTTTGTTGATCCAAAACTTTTTAAAGAGTTGCATCGGGGTATCAAAAATCTATAACCCCTTAAAATAATTAGCAACTTAAAATTTTTCAAATATTTGGATGTGTTTGTAGTAACGTTCCCTTTGAAAATTGAAATGGAAACTATAACTATATAATATATTTTACGAAACTATAACTAACATAATTCCTAAGAGTTGAATTATGTTTTTTTTACCTAGAAATACGTATTTAGGTTCGTAAATATTTGTGTGGTTGGTTTTTTCGTCCTACGCTTTTACGAACAGGAATTATATACAGAGTCGTATATATAAAATAAACTCTTGCGTATGTCATTTGCAGCGGTTTTTAACCCGACTTCAAAAAAGGAGGATGGTTCTCAATTCGTCAGTATTTTTTTTTTTTTTTTTTTTTAATGTGTGTCCCCTCAGAACTCCGTCATTTATGAACCGATTTTGAATTTTTTTTTTTTGTTTTAAAGGGTTTGGTTTCCCATTGGTCCCATTGTCACCAAATCGGATTCTGATTAGGGGATCTCCGGGAAATCGAGAAAAATCCTCATTTTATATGTGATAACCGATTTCTGCGAATTTTTTTTTTTTTTTTGAAAAGGTATACTCAATCATAATGGGAAAATAAGGAAATTTTTTTTAAAAACCGACTTCAAAAAAAATTTTTCCAAAAAAAAAACCGACCCCAAAAAAAAAAAATTTTACAAAAAAAAAACCAAATTCCTTGTAAAAAAAAACTGAAAATCTGTTATAAAAAAATGCACTAAAAATTATAAAAAAAAAAAAACCGATAAAAAAAAAAGTTATAAAAAAATTCACTAAAAATTAGTTGGTCGTTTAGTAGGTCTACCCATATTTAGACAAATAAAATCAGTTATAGAACTTCAAAGTCACTAAAAAGCGAGAAATAAAACCTATTTTGACAAAATGGAAACCCGACTTCTAAAATCAAATATTCTATAACAAAAGATGCACTAAAAAGTAAAAAAATAATTGCATAATTCTTGTGCCAATTTTAGTCCACCAAAGCAAAAAATTTTAAATATATATGTACAATTATTGTTTTTTTTGGAGGCGGTGTCCAAAAGTTATGTGAATTTCTCTATGGTGACACCGCCTCCAAAAATAACAATAATTGTACATATATATTTAAAATTTTTTGCTTTGATGGACTAAAATTGGCACAAGAATTATGCAATTATTTTTTTACTTTTTAGTGCATCTTTTGTTATAGAATATTTGATTTTAGAAGTCGGGTTTCCATTTTGTCAAAATAGGTTTTATTGTTGTGGCAAATAAGAACTCTTTACCATCTTACATGAAGTTTTTTAACGATTATGTATTTATCAAATTAAATTGTGTGTATATCAAATACAAATTGTGTTTCAATTGTAAGATCAGATTAATACTGAAGTAATGTGGTTCCTATTCAGTACGGTGAAGACAAGCATCTAGAGTCAACTGACATTCCTTTTCGAAATTCAAACAAAAATAACTCCATTTAGTAGTTATTGATCGTCAATGATTTTGTGCAAACACATTTTTCGTTCATATCAAGGAAATAATTCATTTATATTAAGGAAAACTGCAACTTTATTTTTTCTCTGAAACTAATAATAATAATATACATTTCTTGTACAATAAATTGTGTCGTCTAAAACAACTATAATAATCTAAGCTTTTATAAACCAAAATTTTATTGTCTAGTCATAAGTGACAAGTTAATTAAACTTAATAATATAAAAAAGAGACAAGACACAACGCTGACAATAAAATTAATAGAAGGTTAAATAGATTGTGTATTGTATTGTTGTTTTTGAAAGAGTTTGCAAATAATTTAATTGAAGTTAGTTGAAAACAAATTCCTTTTCTTGATTCATTGTATCAATCAAGGATTGCTTAATTGCTTAAATTACTGAGTCCATTATCTGTTGCATGGTTATTTTACATATGCATTAAATTTTAAGAATTTGAAATCGCGCTAAAAATTTTTCACAACACCAGTTAGCCATAATATGCTGTCGTATTGACTATTGCCACCCTCTTAAGTAGGAAAGGCTAAGATATTGATAATGAAACTGTTTGAATGACTAACTAAAGTTTAAAGTTTAAACCACCTCGACCCGTGTATGTAATAAACAACTGACTAATAATGTGACGTTACACATGTTGTGTTAAATGAATCAATTTAGAAATAATTTCACTGTCAAATTAACTCGACACTGTATGTCCGACGCCCAAATTAAGCGTTGAAGCCAAAAAACGGCATCGGATTTTAAAACTTTAATTATTCATAAAATTAATAAAATATTTTAATTCAAATTCCCGCGATTAGATGGCGCCAACAATCTGCAGTGCATTTCGTACCGTATCTTAAGTTGATTTATGAACGTATCCTAAGTCGATTTTCAGAAAAGAAAGCACGCGTGTAAAGCTGTAGCAAGATTAAAGAGAAAAGAATGCTGAGACCAAAAGATTGAAGAAATGTCTTGATTGTCTGTCGTCTTTCCTGGTTATATGTAAATATGTTTCCTATATTTAATTTTATGTTACAAAAATGAAAAAGTTATTAGTTAATAGATAATAATGAGTGCAAATTTATATAAAGAGTACAAAGGGTTCTTATTCTCCCGGTCACAAAAAATGCCACCCATTATATATTTGTGAGTTTTTTTAAACAATTTATCTGAAACTCTGAAGAGAGGGGGCGCCACTATCAAGTTTCACTTCTGCTTGCCCATATCATTTGAAAAATGGAATTAGATATTTTTTATGGTATATTAGTGCTTGCCTATATCATTTAAATGGAAGTGTGTTGTATTTATTTTAAATTAAAAATGTAACCAAAAATTGATAAATTGGTTCTTATTAGGAGAACCTGTTATGAGATAGGTAATAGTGATTGCCTATACTATTTAAAATCTGAAATTAAGTATTTTTGATAGTGTAATAGTTCTTGCCTATATTATAATTAAAATGAAATTAGGTATTCTCTTTGGTATAATAGTGATTGTCTATCTCATTTTAAAAATGGAATTGTTTTTTTTCTCATTACTACATCATTTTATTAAACTTTTGTGTCTTAATAGTAGTGTTGACTTTATTTAATATAATTTTAATAAATTATTTAAAAAGTAAAACTTCTTACGTGCGTACATAAGTACACACTTTTAACTCTCTTGATCTTAATAGAATGTAAAGTACTATGTTCTAAAAATTTACGTTTTATTTAAAATATACAAAAATATGCATATATATATATATATATATTTTTGTATATTTTAACAAAAATATATATATATATATTTATATAAAATATAAATATATTTATACAAAAATATATATATATATATATATATATATATATATATATATATATATATATATATATATATATATTTGTATATTTTAAATAAAACGTAAATTTTTATTTATATATTTATAATATGTATTTTGAACGTAGAACACTACTTCTTTCTCGAATACTAAGAAAACGTTTAAAAATGTTATCATAGAAATATTTTGTTAAACATCACAATACAAACATAATTTGGTTAGGTGGTCTCATTTCCTTGCTTCAAATGATTATTAATAATTAATTAAAAGTATAATTTTTTATACAGAAATACAAATATTTACTTTTAATTCAATTGAAATAAATTGCTTTTATTAAAATATGAATTCGAAATATAATGCCGTATCAAATATACACCATAATATTAAATTTAAGACTGCATAATGGCGGATCCACTCTATAAAACCGATCACGGTTCGTTATCGGTCCGATCGATTATATTTATATTTTTATTCTCGATTCGATCGGAACTTGACTATTACGGGTAGTATGAATGCACACATTGTTTCTTACTTGAAAATATTTTACAAGACCGAGATTGAACCAAGAACGAACCGTGATCGGCATTATAGTGTGGTTCCACTCTAAGTGTTCTTAAATTTTATATTTGTTGTTTTGCAAAAAAACATTGCAAATGAAGCGCCTAAAATCTAGCTACACACTTTATGCTTTAAAAACCTTTTTTCAACAATTAAGAAATTTGTAGCCTGGAAATTATTTTGAAAAGTGTACTTTTTGTGTCAGTGTCAAAAAATTGGCAACAAAAATATGCATACACCTATAAACGTACTTTTAGCGAATTTTCGAACAAAATTACCTTTTATACGGAGTTCTTTGTGATAAGATACAGATTGTTCAAGGTAATTATACTTTAAAGATAATAAAGATTGTTTTAAAGGTAAACTGTCTGGAAAATTTTCACGAAATAATTTTTCGCTAGTTAAATTCGATTTAAACAACCAAACACATGCAGTTAATTTTGATGGACCGATCATGATAAAAACAGCATCTATTTTACCATAGGTGCGATGCACTTTCGAGACAACTAGTTGCATGTTGTACCTAGTACCATTAAATGTAAAATCAAAGTTTAATGCAACCATTACATGCAAGGATCATTAGACTGAGCTAAATGATTAATGAGATTGTCTTCTTGTAACCAACGAAAACACGGTTGCATAGTTTCATTCCACAAGTCATCTTTCACGTTTTCAGATCAGATGCATAGAAACTACTCTACGCATTCAAGTAATTAAAATGATTCTTGTGTTTCCAATCTAGACGATTGGGAACTTTAGAACTTCTTATCATCTGCGCTTAATTCTATAGTTGATATATAAGTTTCGCCTTCTGATTTTGGATTAAGCAATGATTCCAATATATTCTTTTATTTTTATTATTTTGTAGCCATCACAACATTACAAACTCGTTGTTTTTGTCGGGCGACATAATAAAATTGACTTAAATGAGTTTTTTAGATGTGCACGTAGGCTTACAACTAGTTCCGTGAAACATGACTTATAAAACCAGTTTCCTCAGCCCCTTATTCTCATAGGAAAATAATAGATAAAATTTGTGCAGTAACTGATAAAATAATTTCAAAGTTGAATGAAAGGAATCTTAGCTGCATTTGTTCATGTACTATTAAATATTTTATTTGCGAATATTCAAATAATCTAATCACTCATTTATGAATTTAATATTTTTTCTATGTTGATGAAATTGAAAATTTATAATTATTTTTTTGTGTGTGTGCTATAATTCAATGTATAATAAGTTGACCTTAATAATTCTCGTTTATAAAAAAAAGTAACTATAAAAGTAGTCATTCTTTAATTTGATGTAAATTATTAATGCCCATGAAAATTTTTGTGGGTCTAGGTTAAAATGTATAGTTCTCAATGTCTGCTTGTTTATATTGTCATTTGAGTAGTAGATAGATTATTAGAAATATTATTAGATGTATAGAAATATGTAATGAAAGAAGAAAAAGATTTGAGCATTTTTCTTATAATAAAAAGGATAACGATGGTGTATTGGATGAATATTATTTTCAATTTTAAACCATTTCAAACTGAATAAATAAATTCGACAGTTAAGGTAGTACCACAGATACCACAAGGGTCAAATGTGTGTTTTGACTTCAGTAGTATTTATATTTGGCAAGGCCGCGTTAAAGTAAGAGAGATAGAAATAAAACTTCTGCGCAAGCATCAATGAGTTACATGTGTGTTTACTAAAATGTCTAAGTCAAAATTATTAATATTTAATAATAATTAAAGTTTATTTATATAATAAAATTTATTATGTTATGTGTTACTTTATGTGATAAATGTAACTGTATTCTAAGCATTCGAGGTATGTTTGAATTTTGTGCGCGTTATAACCTCTTTGATAGCGTTGCCACATGTAATTAACATAGTACATTTTTCGTAAATATTTCCTATTTACTCACACTCTCTAAACCTCGATTTGTGAGTAACCAAAATGTTACAAGTCCAAGTGGCCGAGCGGTCTAAGGCGTTATGTCTGCGCAGTATGCCTACTTGGAAACTGTAATTATTAAGAAAAAAAGGGGCGCTTAATTGACTAAACTGTCGGCGTATGGACAAGAACGAAGTAACCGGCTATGTTTGAGAAGGTTTTATGCAGTTTTCTTCACGAGCAGTTTTCTTTATTTGAAAAAGATAAATCCGTGGAGTTATGCGTTTTTCCAGACAATCTAGCTTCGTTTGGCGTTATGGTATTATCTCCGAATAGGACTTTTTGCACTTTTGCTTAAACGCCAACGATTTGTAGTTGATTAATTTATATCTTACGTATCTCGGTCAACTTGAATCAAATTGATAAGGGTTCTGGATTTGCATTCACATTTCTTCGTTATAAATATTATTTTCATTCAGGGTGGCCCCAAAAATAGCAAAATAAAACTCCATGATTTTTCCAGGTTTTCTATTACTTTATACGTGTGACTGGGTGATATTCATGTATAACAAAGAAACGATCTTTCAACTCTACTTAATCATCACCGAACTTTTCTCATAAATTTAATTGATAGATCATATACCAATTTTTTCGGTTTTGATGACGTCACCAGATTAAAAAATAAATTTTTTTATTATCACAGTTAAATTTTATTCAATTTTAATGAAATTTTTTTTAAACCCATTATTATTGGAGTGTATTTTCCATTTCTGTAATATAGAATTGTCTAGCGTTTATCAATTTCGACATATCAACATCCATGTGCGGGCAAAATCATCTAAAAAACTAAAACAGATTTATTTTTAAAAAAAATTTCTGAGTGGATTTGAAAAAAGTATTCTTGAGATTGGACACAATTCGATTTTGTATTTTGACAATGTGATAAAAATACACGACAATACGGGACGGATTCAAAACTCGACTATAGTTTGTCATGCGGTTAAAAGGTGGCTTCTATAGATATTCAATTTTAGTGAGACGATTTATGTCTCGTCTGTAGTTTTCTACATAGTTAGCGACAGTCTGGAGAACTGTGCACCCAGCCAATAGGTATAATACGCACGAATTTTAATTTTAATTGATAGTTTACATATATAATTTTTTCCAAAACTACTTTTTACTTGGCTAAATTCGATTTTTCTGACTATAAACAACATAACATTTGCAGGTTTTCCTTGACTTATAATAAATCCCATGACTACTAGTCCAGGATTCCCAGTATTTCCAGGTTTGTGGCCACCTTGTCATTTCTTAGTTATAAATATTATTACTGCTAAACTATAAATTTCTTTAAATGATAAATATAATATTCATTACTAATTTTTTATATTTGTATGTGATTCGCATAAATACTATCTCCAATACAATGTTGTAAGTATTCAAAGAATCAATGTTGTAAGTAATCTATAATATGAATGATAAATATTGACAGTACAAATTAATTTTTCTAAGTAACTGAATAAATTTTAAATAGTTACACCTTCGTGTGGTTAGATCAGGTGTTCCCAACCGTATGCCCGCGGACCTCTTTCAGATGTACTAGCCGCCGTACGACGTGAACAATACCTACAGTTTTTGTTTTCAATCAATTGCTATGCACAGTTTTTATACCCAATATATGTAAATGTACATGGTATATTCAGTTTGATCACGACTTTGTTACGCTTAAACATATTGATCATAGGCAATAATGTTTGACATATGAGTTCATAAAATGACCTAATTCGGTCATTTCCGCCCGTCTGTTCGTGGACACGATAACTCAAGAACGAAAAGATGTTTTTGGGTGTGTTATAGAGCTAAAAAGTAAGGTCAAGTTCGTGAATGGGCAAAATCGGACCATGTTTGGGAAAAATGAGCAAAACTGTCTATCTTTGAAACCCTAAGAGATATAACAAAAATTTAATAACAAAAAATCTTTTCCTTTTTAAAACAAACAACTTTTGTTTGAAAACTTTTTCCATAAACTCAATAGTTTTCTCATAATTTGTGCTCAAAATTCCTCGGAAAGCGAAAAATATGTCCATCTTTAAAACCATAAGAGATTTTTTAAAACTTGTGGGACAATTCAAAAATTGTTAACAATTCAAACATTGATATACAACTCAGTATATACTGGGTATTCAAACAATTAACTCAGTTAGTTGTTACATGTTTAAATATTTTATTAATTAAATCTTATATGATAAAATTGATTTTTTGAAAATATACGTGGTGTCCGCTGCCCAACCAAGTCTCTAGAATGTGCTTGGGTTAAACAAGTAAAATTAATATAGAATACAAAAAACTCGACTGCGAAAAAATAATTTTTGTTTTTTCTAAATTTTGACAGCTCGAAACGTCAATTTTTGTATAAAATAATTGATTTCCAAAATTTGCAGGTATTTCTAAATAAACTACAAACTATATTCGAGATCTGGGCTATAACATTGGAACGGTCAGAAAACGGCAACTAATTTGGAGCGGTTTGGAATCTTTAGCTTCTGATAGTTTTACTGGAGTTGTAAGAAAAACTTACCTAAGGATCTTCTCTGATTATACACCATATTTAGACAACAGAGCGTGCCAAAGAAATAGGCATACATACATACATAAAAACAAATATACTATTGGGATGAAATATATTTGGTGAATATAATAATATTATAGATTATACAGAGCGTAACAAAAGTGAAGAGTTTTATGAATTGTAAGAAAATTAACAATTCAGGTTGGTTCAATTTTTTGAACGGGAGTGTACACTAGAAAAGCATTACCCTCTTTCTGGGGCAGCCGGGTAAAAAATATTGGGGACCCCTGATTTGGATCATATTCGTGTATTTAAAAAAAAAGGTGTGTATTATCGCTAGCAGAGAATTGTCTACAAAATAATCGAATGGCCTAATGAATTTCATATGAGTAGCACATAAACACATTATGTGTTTTAAATACGTTCAAGGTTTTATTTGTCCATATAGTTAAATCCCATTTTTAAAGAGTACATTCTTAAGAAATTAAAAGAACAATTAAATCATTATGTTTAAAGTTATTCACATAACTGTATATGTAAACAGATACTTATATATTACACTAGTATTACCCGTTGCGGCTTCGCCCGAAAAAAAGACCTCTTAACTGAGTAACATAAAATGTATCCCCTTCAAGGACTGATTTTCTTAAAACGATGCTGTTACACGTATTTATTTGTTTCTTTATAATTTATAGGCTAAATATCAATTTTTATGTCTCTTATTTTAAAATACAGAACTTCCATACAAACCCCCCCTGAGGGTCCATTTTTCGAAAACTCGGAAACACGTATTTTATGATGTATAACTTAAATAGAAATTTTTATGCCTCAACTAAAAACCAAAATTCTGACTCCCTATTTTACTTCTTTAAGCGTTGATTTTCGAAAAACGCTGAAACGTATATTTTTTATTTATTATAAACGAACCCGCACAGGCTTCGCACTGAAACTGTGTCCAAACTATCGGTTGTATAAAAATTGTTTCATACAAAAGTTGTTTGTTTTGATTAGATAAATATTTTCTTTTTTTAAGATTTTCTCTGTCTCGTATCGTTTAAAAGTTAGGCGAGCCACGCGCACACAGATGCATGCAAATTTTTATAGCTTATAGCACTCGGGAATAGTTAATTGGTTCAGTAGTTCCAGAGATTCAACCCCTATTCTATTATACGGTTATACGATTCTATACTATTATACGATTGTATAGATACTGACGGTGATTGCGTTACAGTCGAAATACCCGTATCTACTTAGATGTAATTTGTTACATTTTGTATATTAATTTAATGGGGCATATTTTGAACTAACAATTCTTTTATATTGTACAAAAGTTTTGTTACTTGAGTACCTAACCTTTTGTTATGTAAAAGATGAAAAAAATGTTAATTTTTTTTTAAACAAATTTTCTGGGTTCTGAATTGTTTATCATTAATGGAATTTATATTTGTTAGTTACTTTTCCACAGTAGAATGAGAGTGAGAACAGTTTTTTTTTATTAAAACTATTAAAACCATTTTTATTTTAAAATTTATTTATATTACTGAATATTTCCTGTTATTACATTTCAAATTTTGCCCCTATTCCTAGAACAATTTCAAAAAACCTAGAGTCAGTTCTCTTTTATTATTTTAATAATCTGTATTTCCTGTTATGCTTAAAACTATTGACATAACAAATTATTTACTGTGAAAATAGGAAAAATTATCTTCTGTTCAAATATTATGTTAGAAACATCTGTTAAATTTATTTTAATGAAACATTTATATTTTTTTTATAAATATCATTTAATATTTATTAGAATCGTAGTATAGCAAAATTTAATATTTTAAATCATTTGAGTAGCAAAAACACCAATTACATTATTTTATGAAACGGGGACACCAAGTTCACGTGAATGTTAAGATTTATTACAATAGGTTTAACTGTTTTTCAAAATAATACATATAAAAATGTTAATTAGAAATTTTTTATGAATTTTATATCAATTAAAAAAAAATTAATTCAATAAATAGAAATAGAAGTTAATCAAGGGGAAAAATAGTATTTGATCTTAGGCCAGTCAGTAGAAGATTGAAATAGGGGGTATGTTGCAATAGGTGGCGTAGAAGCTTTTATTTTTTTACTTGTATATATGAGTACAAATATGTAAAAAACAAAAATGCTAACTTGGATGACCTCGGGACAACTTTTGGCAGCCAAGAAATCTCGAAATATTAGAACTTTTTTTAGTTTTCGCTTATAACCCCTAAACGAAGTAATCAAAACACATCCTATAATCAAAAAAGTTGCGATAAAACAAATTGATAAGCATTAAATTATGCGTCGAATGAGTACTACAAACAATAGTTCAGTCAAGTGGTATGGTAGAAAAAACGATTTTTTTTTTCCAAAAATTGATAATAGTAATATATATGAGCCTGCAGTTTAGAAATGAGTACTCTAATGCTTCGTTTAGACTACGACATAAGTTGCGACACAAATTTCAAAAATGAATACAGCCAAGCAACTAATTGTAATAAAATCTTCATTTAGAAAGATAAGTATTTCAAATATAAAATTTTTTTGTTAACTAAATCGCTACAAATAAATCACTATAGATTCATTAAATTTTTGATCAAGTCATTCTATAAACTAATGTTGAATCTTGGTAGATATTATATTATAGTAGATAATTATAGTAGATATAATATTAACAGAATTATGATATAAAAATATCAGTAACATTAATCGATCTCATTTATTAAAAATATTATATTAACGATATTCCCTAAATTATTTGTTAGTTATGCATTTAAAATATTAAAATTATTTTAAATTTTAAGTGAAAAGCTTTAGCAGCTGAAACACTAAAGAATTAATAAATAAATAATAGTTATTAAATTGGTTCTAATTAGTTTTGTTAATTTTTAGCATAGCAAAATATTATACGTAAAAGTAAATTTCAAATTGCACGAAACGAAGAAAACAGGCAAGAAATGGAAATCAGAATTGAATAAAACTGCCGACTAAATTAAACGTTTGGTCACAACGGAAATTTGAAGCATCTAAGTAATGAGTAATTTGGATTCGGATTTAACACAAGGAAGAATAGAAAATATTTTGTACCGTATAACATTCAATTTGCAAGACAGGCGTCAGAAGTATCATCATTTTTATTTGAAATTTTATTTTATCCAAATTTTATTATATGGGATCAACAGCAAAATAAGAAAAATGAAATTTACTAATTGATAATTCTATAAGTTTTTCTGCAAAGAAAAATTTCATTAATTTTATAAATAGTACGTTGAAATTTGATTGAAACATATGGAATCAATATTAAACCATATGACTATAATTAAATTTATTAATTGAGAGTTGAAAAATTTTTATTAATTTGAATTCTAAAAGTTTTTCTGCATGAACGATTTCGTTAATCCCACAATTGATACGTTAAAATTTAATTATAAATCAATGACATCAGCACTCCCGTCTTGGATGTAGAATTGAGTTCATAGGCGATTTGTAATTTGAGTAATATGTATGTAAATGAATTCAGTTATTATCCATGATATGAAAGGTGTTGAATTCATTGGAGTTATAAAACATACATGGTAATTAGAACAAACTTAATTTAATATCAAATGAAGTCTCTCACGATTTCAATATTTTATTTATTAAGCATTCGTCAGAATGTGTTTTTCTCCAACGTTTTTATTATTTGACTAATTAAAAGTCACATGTAATCATCACATTTGCAGCCCATAGTTTTCAAAATAAACTGGATAATAGTTTAACAAAATTAAAAATTAAAATTGTATAAGACGACCATAATTTAATATACATTCTAATGTATATGGTCCGTCGCCCTCAATAAATGATAAAAATTAATTTGTATTATTTGTGGATGAACTTACACATTTAAAGTGTTACAAATTTAATTAAATAAATCGAATTATTCATGATGTTAAATAGCAAGCGAAGTTCGATTTAATTTTTATTAGTTAATTAATTTTTCGAAAACGGTAGAGAGTACATATCAAATGAAATGAAAACTTGTTGTGTGGAAAAAGGTATAAGCTACCATCTCACTGTTCCACGAACTACACAACTAAATGGTGTATCCGAAACGATGGTTAGGACGATTACAGATAAATAAGAATAGAAATGACACTAAACGATGACAACAAGTAATTAAATAGAAATTAATTTCTTTATTAAAAAAAGAAAAGAAAAGTAGAATACGAATAATGGATATTTACAATTAAAATTAATGAATTTGGAAATCCATTAAAAGTATAAATAAAACTGTTTAGTTGTCAAAGGTTTTAGTCAAAAATAATCTGTAGATTATAGTGAAAAATTTTCTCCTATGATGAAAATTTAAAGTTTTAAATTTAAATTTACGTAAAAATTGAATTTTAAATGATTATTTAAAAGAGGAAACATACCTGGAGTGTAAAAAGCCAAATGATTGAAGTATAATAGTTTAATATAAAATGGATATTTACGATTGAAATAATGAATTTAGAAATCCATTAAACATATAAAACTTGTACAGTTGAAATATAACTTGAAACTGATGTTTAGTTACTGATATGAAATATTTGAAAATACCCTCAAAGAACAAGGCTTTACAAATTCCTTTAGGACAAAATGTTATATATACACTCCTGTTCATTGGAGTTTAAACAGTTGAATTATTATAAGTATTACTGTATGTAATATTATACAAATATTTAGTAATGTGTACGCTTAGAATGTTATTTGTTGGTCCGTTTTTATGAAGGAGAGTGTACATATTAAATAGAGACCAAGTGTCTGAAAATAGTGATGTTTTGTATTAAGTATTATATGATCTACTGATTTGCAATTTATATATTAATAAAATAAATAATTTTTAAACAATATTTGATAAACAAATTTTCAACAACAAAAATATTTGTCTAATTGAGATTGGAAAAGTAGAAAATAAATAATAATTTAAATTTATTTCAGATAATTAATATTAATAAGTAAAATATTAAGATAATATGTTAATTTATATTGTAATTAATTATCAAAGTTTTAAGACATGATCGGTAAGGTGTTAGCTGGGATTTCCCTTTACCCGCTGCAACGAATGTTGGATCAATATGTCACTACCCATGAAATTAAAAACTGAAAATTGAAGTATGTCTTTCGTAATGAAATAGTTATTGATATTCGATTTATGATTAAGAAAGATGAGAGAAATATGTATTCACAAGTATTCTGTTTAGAAAAATAGGAGATTAATTTTTGAGGGGGTCTGTTGGATTTTAACAACCATCTAACAAAAACAAATCTCCTTATATATAAATTTCGGCACTATACAAAGGGTAAAAATAATATCTACTAATATCCTGTTTTTACGATAATAAGAATATACAATTATACATTAATATTTCAAGTTTAAACTTGAGGACCATAAAACACAAATGTTTTCACAAAAGTAAAAGGGGGTTAAAATATGTTATTTCATACCTCCTGGTTGGAATTCAAATCTTGTTAAAAAAGTTAGACAGGATACATCACATACGAAGGACATGCTTTAAGATTAAGACTGCGTTTTTAAACAATAAATATATAACAATCAACATATAAGTATTATTATTTCTCAACAAAGATCACCCAAATGTCCAAAGTCCTAACAATATACACTGAGTGTACGGTATATTGTGTCGTAGTCTATAAGAAGCTTAAGAGAAATTTACTTAAAGTACTTGTGTCATTTTTGTATTCAAGCAATTTTCATCAAATTTATTATCTAAAAACTATATATTTCGATTAAGCCAGCTTTGAAAATAGAAGAAAAAAACATTAAAATCAGTACAGTCACACAGGCTGAGAAAGGATCCAAACTTACAACACACCTATTTTTGCGTCAAATATATTGTAATGTATCCAGATACTAAAAAACTATACTTTGGAAAAAACTATCCAAATATATTACCTGATTGCCAATTTTTCATCGATCAGAATTTCTAAGCGTTATAAATGAAAAATTACTTTGTACTGTAGTGACTCACATACATATAGCAGATACACATATCTAACCCATGAATATCAACATTGCAGTTAAACCTGCGATACCTTAATTAAACCTGCACATTGTATAATTCTAGAAAAAACCAAATAACAAGACAGAACGATACATTTACATATACGCGCATATCTTTGTCTCTTTTTATATACCCACGTATAGAAACAGATTAACTTTATAAGTATATTCTGGAATGTAAAGAAGATTCGATGCGATTCTCTCACTTTCTTAGAACGCGTGCATTTCAGATATATAAAGCAGAACAACAACAGCTCACCAGTTCAGTAGCAATTTACCATTCGTTGAAATCAAAAAGTTAATACAATTCAAAAGCATAATCTAAAAGTTGTAATTGTTATCCAAAAAGTAGTGAAATATTTTCTTTATCACACGCACCCTTTCGCTAC
Organism: Nineta flava; assembly: GCA_963920215.1. Taxonomy (NCBI): domain Eukaryota; kingdom Metazoa; phylum Arthropoda; class Insecta; order Neuroptera; family Chrysopidae; genus Nineta; species Nineta flava. The sequence continues at coordinate 93,210,369 of OY986041.1, forward strand.
AGTACAATATAACATGATTGGCGTTTATCAGTTAATTTAATAAATTATGTAAATTTTTTACATAATATTTGTATGCTAATTTCATATACGATAGTGTATGCAATAAAACTACGAACGTTGGCAATTTGGCATTGAAATACGAAGCATCTAATAATCTAAACGAATTTATGAATTCCATAAGCATAGTTTATTATAAATTACATATTATATTAACACTCATAGGATCACGTGACAGTAACTAAATAAAAAGATAAATCAATTTAAATATAAATCGAATATATTTCCCGCGCTTTCCTATACACATATCCCAGTTTAAAAATATTTAACATGTATAAACAGAAATAGTTTGATGGTTTACTATATTTAAATAAATTAATATTAGAGAATATTAACCGATTACTGATAAAAACACGTATTATATTAATATCAACACATAAACATATTGATAACAACAATCGATGAATAAAAAGTTTTATAAAAGTATATTAAAATCATAAAATTTATTTAAAATGCAAAAATTTCTAATAAAACTTATGGTTTTCGTTTATTTTTTTTAATGATTCAAACAAATACTATATTGTAATTACATCTAATAACCGTATTTTTAGTATATTATGTAAGCTGATTAATTTGATGAAACGAAACCACATAATACTATTAAAATTTTTGTACATATACATAAAATATAAATACATGTAATATTGTATTATAAAATATAGGTATTAATTTATTGATTACTTTAAATAGAAAAATTGGATGCTTTGGTTTACATATAGACCAATCTAATGATATTTAAAAAATGTATAGGACGGTTTTTCTTTTACAATTTAATTAAACATTGATTGTAAAAAAATTAAAATCTTTAAAATTTATTAAAATGAAGCACATGTTAAATAAAAATTATAAAAATTAACATTCAAAATAATAGTTTTGTTACCTTTTTCTATATGTTGAGTATTTAAAACAATTAAAACTTAACATAAACTATTTAACAATTAAAAAGATTACTTAGAAGATAAAATTTATTTAATATTTTTACAATAAAACAACTAAACTCATATTTTTTGTACAATTTATTGTATTCGTGATAACGTCACAGTGACAAATGAAACCACATGACCGGTTTTATATTATTTAAGTTCAACAGATATTGAGTATGAAAAATATTGAATAAATGAAACATAAAACTAAAATCGTAAATACGTAAAACATTTTGAGTATGCAATTAAGAATAAATATTTAAAGAAAATTTGTTGGAAAACATTATTTTATAAATAGTTTTTTTAAATTATCCTAACCTCACTTTATTGTATATTTGTTGAATACAATGAGTAAACTCGATTTAATTCATACATTAACCGGACACATTGGACGTGTTTGGAATGTTAGTTGGCACCCTAAAGGTACACTTTTAGCGTCATGCGGTGAAGATGTCACAATTAGAATATGGGGCCAAGAAGGTAATTCGAAATGGGTGAATAAAACAATATTAACAGAAGGTCATCAACGTACCATACGTGAAGTATCGTGGTCTCCTTGTGGTAATTTATTAGCATCTGTAAGTTTTGATGCAACTACATCTATTTGGGATAAAAAATCTGGACAATTTGAATGTAATGTTACACTTGAAGGGCATGAGAATGAAGTGAAAAGTGTAGCTTGGTCGAAATCGGGTAATTTGCTTGCAACATGTAGTAGAGATAAATCTGTATGGGTTTGGGAAGTTATGTATGGAGAAGAATTCGAATGCGCCAGTGTATTGAATGCTCACACTCAAGATGTTAAGAAGGTAAGATTAGTGATTTATTCTAAATGAATATAAATAATAAAACGTAATTTTATTAGGTTATTTGGCATCCACATTTAGATATATTAGTATCGGCGAGCTATGATAATACTATAAAATTGTTTAAAGAAGATCCTCAAGATAATGATTGGTATTGTGTAAACACTTTGGCATCACATGAATCTACAGTATGGAGTTTAGCATTTGATAAAAGTGGAACTCGTTTAGCTACATGTAGTGACGATAAAACGGTTAAAATTTGGCAACAATATTTACCTAACAACAAAGAAGGAATTGAAACACCTGACAACGACCCAATTTGGAAATGTGTTTGTACACTTTCTGGGTATCATAGTAGAACTATTTATGATATTTCATGGTGTCATTTGACGGATCTTATAGCAACAGCCTGTGGCGATGATGTTATTAGAATATTTAAAGAATCGCCTGAATCAAATCCGAATGAACCAATATTTACACTGATTACTAGCGTTGAACGTTCACATAGTCAAGATGTAAATTCAGTAACATGGAATCCCACAATAGCAGGTTTACTTGCATCCTGTAGCGATGATGGAGAAGTCAAACTATGGCAAATGAATAAATTTGAATGATAGTTGGTTACATGTTTTAGTCATTTTTTCACGAATTTGGTGTAAATATAAATTTTGTATATGAATTTTCAAAATTAAAATAATTTTAATTTTTTATAGTATTATTAAAAGAAGATCCTAAGTATATCTTTGGAAGACGAAAATTACATAAATAATTGAACTTTAAAGAATTAATATCGAATCATAACGTTTTCAATATAATTAACATTAAATGATTCGCTGGTCGTATTGTACTTAATTTAGGAATTTAGTTTTCAATCTTAAACCGTCAATATTTCTATAAATATTAGTGTAACAGAAAAAATGATAAGAAACAAAACTACAGTAAAATTTAATACCTAAACTTTACTTCTTACAAATTTTTTGATTTTTCGAATATTAAGGGAGATATGCCAAATTTTGGGTTTCCCCCTCCCTCTAAACCCCCCTTTCCCCTTGTCCAATTTTACCCATTAACGAACTTGACCTTTTGAATACCAAAAGCGCCTCAAATACCAAATTTCATTTCGATAAAATAAAAACTGTGACCGCTAGAGTGATTACAGACATATATATATATATATATATATATATATATATATATATATATATATATATATATATATATATATATGTCCATAGATATATATATATAAATTTTACAGATGGTGATTTTTGACATCTACTAGGTAGGATCGATAGACATTTGAAGAAATTTTGACTTCGGTACGGGACCAATAGCTCTATTTCCTTTCAGGAAATTCGCTAAAAATGGGATCCTATTTTTTTATCATATTAAAATAAGTAAAAGTTGAAAACAAGCATATCGAATAAAAAAATTAAAAAAAATCCTTTAAATATATTGTTCGTTGAAAACAGTCATTTGTGACTCTAACGCAAGGTTAATCTTGATTTAATATCAAATATAGAGTATATTCCAAAATTTGCTGCGAGCGCTGGCAGCGCTTTACCGCGCGTTCCAGAATTCATGACAGCACGCTGCATCAGTACTGTGAAAAAAATGGCATAATGAATTTTGACTTAATTTTCTGCTGTGACTGTTGCCGCTGAAAAGGTGAAGCAGTGAAAGCAATGAACATGCTGTAAGTGCTGTGAACCGCGTTCCAATTATCCGGCTGCAGTAGCAGTGGCAGCGCGCTTGCAATTTTGGAACGTTGTTCGCGGCGTGCTTCATGGCGTTAACTAACACTCACAGCGCTGGCAGCAAATTTTAGAACATACCCAGAATAAGTAGAATAAGTCATACAAAGATGCGTGTTAATAAGGCTTGAATATTAATATAACTTTCTGATTGTGCTGTTGTATTTTAATCTTGTTTTAGTCATACAGGGCTATTTTTGACACACTTTACATTTTTTTAATTCTTGATCAGATATGCATGTTTTCAACTTCAAATTGTTTAAAAAAATTTAAGTATCAAATTTAAAACTTACCGTAAATTATGCGATAAATTTTTTTTAGTAGGATCCGATTTTTGACCATCTAGTTTTATAGCCTGGTTATGGAAGTAAGATCCCGTAACTGCTGCTAAATAATTGAAATTATTTAAATAAAACTCGGATACCTTATTGCGATCCGAATCTTTATATCATTATGTATCGTTTTTAAAATGTATCGATTTTATATAATCATTCTACGTATTACATATAATTATAAGTCTGCTTAGAGAAACACGTATCAAATATATAATTTAAAAATTGTATATTTGAACGTACTGGATTCAGCTTTTTGTTCCGTTGAAATCATAGAATGAGACGCACTATTAGATGACTCTACAGGTTAATTTTTAAAGTGTAAAGTTTAAAGTGTTGTAAATAACATGCAGCCAAGGACATGTATTTTCGTTAAAGATAGCGTGCTATTTATTTTATGCCATTTGTGTTTTCGACGTACTATCCCAGTGCAGTATTTCGTATTCATTTCGTGTGAAATCGATGCACAAAACAAAATGCAGCACTAGGATTACATCAGATATGTTTGAAAATTGATAAATTAAGTAATTGATTTTAGCTAGTTTACACATATGATACTGAATTCTATTATACGGTAATGAATTTGATTTTTTATAATAAATGTAAAAATTTATCAAACTCAGTAACTTATGAGTAAATTCAGTTTGTGGATCGAAATATATAAGAAAACAGTAACGCTTTAAATTAGTTAAATTGTTATTCATTCTCAAACCAGAAATGATTATTTTTTATAACGATGTATCTATGAATATTAAAATAGTTTCTAAGGGAAAAAAACTAAATATATCTCAGAATATGAGTTTTACACGGAATTTTTAATTAGGATGTACTATACATATATACCTTCCGGAAAAAATTATCTACATGATGGTGAAAACCGTTTCAAAATCCGTTGCGTGGTTTAGAAGTAGTTAGCGGATAAACAGGCAAACGCGGAGGGCGACTTCGTTGTATGCTAAGTATAGATTAGGCGTAAAATGTTTACCAGTTTTTTTAAACCTTTCTTAAAGTTTGTAAAATTTGAAATATTCTGTCCTACTCCAATGGCTTGTATAGAAACAATTTTTTAATTTTATGTGTATAAAAAGCTCGTATGAATGTTGAACACGATTGATTGAAAATTTGACCATTTAACTTACCTGTATTATAAAAATTTCATGAATATCAGACTAGCATCTCTCGAATTTAAACTAATAAACGAACAAAATGGTAAGTTTATTGGTTGCTAGAAATGAATGAAAAAGACACAAATGCTTAAATGTAAATCAATTTTAATTTTATAGTATGATAATATAGTAATTATTATAATTTGTAAAAATATTATCATTGCGTAAAACTCCAAATAATAATAATTGAAAAGCCTCTAGTGGCATTGTATGCAGTGGTCAAAATATTGATATGTAAGAAAAATTAACTATACTAGAATAAGTATCACCGGTTTTTACATTTATATTAATTTTTAGGTACTATTGAGGTTTGTTTATTTAGTGGTTACGAAATTTACTTGTATTCAAAGAGAATAACACTATGTAACAATAAAAAATTTACCGATATATCGAATAGTGATTCCTATTAGGTACACATAGAAAAGAAAACAAGATTTTAGGGTAGTCGTGAAGATATTTCTTTTTGTGTTCAAAGATTGTCACATCCTTTACATTACTCGTGAATATACAAAGTGCCGCCCGTTTGTGTTGTTAATTGAGGCTATGAGCAATAGTGGCCTAACCCACAAACAACATTTTTTAATTTTAGTTATACAAAGCTAACAGTATTGTGTATTTAAAAAACGTAAACGAAATCTTATTCATTTTTTAAGTTATGTAATTGGGTTAGGCTACTATTGCTCTCATAGCCTTAATTCTCCTTAACTCATCAGGGCAGATGGGAATAAGTCATGTTTGTAGACTTTTGTTGGTGCCTGCAAAGGGTTTGAACGATAACTGACTACAAGAGAAAAAAAAAAGTTTTTTTCTGAAAAATTAAATTTGGAGTCGCTAATCTATGATGTGACTATTTTATATATAAACCTTAATTAAGCTGGCTATAAGGTATTATAACACACTGTACTCAGTGAAAAAATAATTATTTGATTTGTTACATAGTGCAATCAGCCAATTAACTGAATGGCTGCATAAATTTAGGCTCATAAACGGTTAGATACAAAAATGAATGATACCAACGCTTTAACATTCATTTGGTTAATGGCAATAGCAAAATTAATAATATATTATTATCATTCTTTATTCATCCGTTTATTATTTCAAGAGTTAATTAAAAAAAACGGTTTAATTGTACGGTTGGAAATATTAATTTTGGACAAATTTGCATGGGTTGAATTTGGTTGGGTAAGAGAAACCACGGGCCCGTTTCTTTTGTAGGCTATTATAATGGTTTGAGCTTCCACAGATATAGTTTATACAGGCGTCTACGTACATCAATTAACATTTTTGTGCATTTTCGATATACGAAATCTATGGAACATCAACTTTAATTAGGGTCCTAGTTTTCACGGGTTATTCGGTTGGTTGAGTTATAAAGAGTTCTATCTATTATACTATCGTTCTAATAATTCAAGTATTTTAAAAGGTAGAGAAACTTGAATAGAGCTAAAAAAAAGAAGTTCAGTTACAACTATCTCTTCACGTTTAACGATATTTCACAAAATTGTGAATTGGTGTACGTAGCCCCCTATACAAATATGGATATAGGACACACATAGCCACAAGTAGCGCTCATTTTTCAATTTTTTTTTTTTATTTGTACCTTATTCAGGCTGTATTTGGGAAAATGTTTCGAATAAAAGTTGTTAGTATATAATGAACAACTTTTATCCGAAGCATTATTTCGAAAACCGAATGAATAAGGTACAAATCATTTATAATTGATTTGTTCCTGTGTAATAATAAACTGAAGAATAAATCCATCATTGTATTATTTTGTTAATGTCATTAAGTTAACGGCTGGTTTAATTCAGTCAGTAAGACGAATGATGAATTTTTTAAATTTTAACGTTTAAATCTAACATTTTTCTGGCTGACCGCCACTTAGCTTATTTTAGATTTATGCTGTCATTTAGCTAAATGACTGTAATATCGTTATTAACTACAACATTTTTAACATTATTGACTCCCCTATTTTCGAAATTATTAATATTTTTTAAACATTTTATTTATTTATTTATTTTTGCTATTATAATATTTGAGTTAATCGCTATTTTATCTAAAGTAGAGAGTCTTGGATTATGATGGCACTAATCCTTTTTAATATTTAATTTTTATTTAGTTAATATCTTAATAAATATACAAAAGTTGAGATCGTTTCTAGGATCTTTGCATTTCAATTCAAGTTTAATTTCGAATATCATTTCCATTCGTGATTTAATTTTCCGATAATGTTTGTGTTTCCACTTTGTTTTATTAACCATGTTAAACATTTGTGAAACCAGATAGTAAAAAATACATGCCAATCTGGTGTGACTGAATTGAATACTGAAAAGAATGGGTTTTCTGTTTTCGCATAGCTTTATCATCAAATCAGTGTCGGGTTTAAAAATCAGATCACTTCCTTGCCGCAAGTTTTATCCAACCTAAATAAATTGGTAAAAGTTTCGCAATGAAATACAAACAGTGAATTTTTGCCCTTTAGAGATTCTCAATCTGCGAAGATTGGATATTTGTAAAAAAATCTTATTCTTAGTAACATCATTTTCGAACATGAAAATCTTTTATTAAATCTTTAATATTAATTATTAAAGTAGAACCTAAAATTTATGAAGATTTTTAATTTTGTGGGAATTCTTAGTGACTATCCATATCTAAATCCGACACTATGATATATTTACATTTCAACATTTTAGTGGTCGGCATTGTACTCCAATATCTGTACACATACATTCTAGGCATGGTCCGGATAATTCAGAAATAATACGTCCAACTCGATACATTCGTCCGTATATATTACATCCTGCTAATTTGAGTAATCCTACACTATTATGAACTTTATCTAAATTATTGTGATGAATACTATGTTCTAAATTTGGTAAAGTTTGTCTTTCAGTTGTGGTTGTACTTTTTATTGGCTCGGTTGTTGTTGACATACTGATTGGAGTTCTAGTTGTTTTATCGCTTAGTTTTGTAGTTGAATTAAGTCTATTATTTACTTTGATTGTATCTTCTGTTTTTGATGGAAACTTAAGTGGAAGATAATTTAACCCGTTATCAAAATTATTATTTACAATTCTGGATTCAATTAAATCGGTATTTGTTGAAGAATCACTTTTAACTATTATTGCCGTTGATTTTTTTGGTGTTGTTTCCGAAGCAAATAATAATTCCAAAACTTTATCAAATGAAAAATCATCTTCATCATCTTTTACAGGAATAGATATTTTTGGACTATCTTCAGAAACATTCGACTTGTTTGTAGTCGTATTTTGAGACGGTGGCACAGCTTCAGTAGATGAATTTACCGTTTTATTGTGTTCATCTGCAGGTAAGTGTGTGGTCGTTGTAGATGGAATTGTTGTAGTCGTTAAAACAGTGGTAGATTCTTGAGATTTTAAAAATGGTATTATATCACCAATAAGTGATTGTAAATCAGGTGCTGGTTCAGTTCGAATTACATCACGGAATGGGTCTGGTGTGGTTATTCTATTTGCTATTGTAATTATATTTTGTGAATTTGAAGTGGGATCAATTCGATCTAATACAACGGTTGGAGCTTCATTGCCTATATAAAAATAAATGTACATTCTATCTTTCGAACAAAAAAGTTAAGATTATACTAACTCTTACCGCATGTAACATGACCGCAACAACTTGTTTGATCTTCAGCAGGAAGTCGAGTACAACCAGGTTTTAATGGTGGGCATTTCGGTTCTTGACATACAATGTCTCCAAAAAAACACATACATAATACACATGAATCGGGAGGTGACAAAAGTTCACCATGTTTGTATTCTCTTCCTTTTGAAAAACAAATTTCTAAAATTATAAAATTAAATTTATTGAATTAAAAATTATTCGTTTAAATAAATTGATTTGTTCAATTCACCATTTATTTTTGGAGGATTTGTAATTGATGGAACTGAAGTTACTGACGTTATATCAACAATGTTTGTTGTATGATAGCTATGATCATAAAATGAATCAATTATTGGTGGATCCCGTGGAAGAAAACCACCCTCTGTTTCAACTGGTGGTGAAAATAAATTTATTGATTGACTGTCATAACTAAATATTGGATTTTCAGAAACTAAAATTTTATCTTTTGCTAAATTTGAAAATGCAGCAGTATCAATAGTTTCGTCCACTGCATCTGCTGCTACAAAAGGAATGATTCTAAAAATGAAAATAGTTAAATAAATTATATAAATTTCAGTGTTGTTTCATGCGATTTTACATATTCGAAAAGTTAAGCACAAAATATATTTCATAGTTGGTTTTGCAATCACTAAAAAATTACTTGTAAATTATGTCCTCTCACTAGTGGTATGTGGTAATGAACATTATATATACACAAAATGTCCAATAATCTTTCTGCCTTGTCTAGGGGAGCAAAGTGACCAATGATCGTAAGTGAGTTCACTGTTGCTGACACCTAAATAAATAAAACCGTGCCCGTCTACAATTGACGAGTGCAATTTTTGGAAAAACCTCCTTACTTTACAGGGGGTTTATTTAAATACTCAAAACAATGTTTAAATAATGGTAGCTAATGCTGAACAAGATTTTATACATTGGCTTTGTAATATTTCAATATTGAGTTTTTTACTATCAGTCATTAAGGAGGGGTAGGCATAGATTTCTGATTGTTAAATAAAATAAATTTGGGGGTTGCAGCAGCTTCTGTCACCATATTAGAAAACATGTTTAAATGCTGCGTAATGGTTTAGTTTTAACTAGTTGTGTTTTCTGGAGATAAGCAATATTTTGAACTTTTAAGATGGTTTTACAATAGCTTTTCAACGATCACAATAATTTATATAAATTGGTAACGATTAACGTTTTCAAGATATCAGGCACATAGTGCTAAAATTCAAGACTGTAACGATTGAGAAGGGAAATTTTTGAAATGTGTTGTTCAGATGTTAAAATGAACTTGATTTTCGTACTGTTTGGGTCAAAATTACCTTAAAAAATGATAATTATTAAAATCGAGAACAAAAATTTTCTTCAATTTTTTCGCATTTTTTCCACTATGGGTCTGATATTTTGAAAACCATTAATCATATAATATTTTAACCAACAGCATCGTTTTCGCTAGGTCCAAATAAGCTTAAAACGAAGTTTATATCAAAATCGGGGGAAAAAGAATTGTCCTCAATTTTTTTTGCAATTTTTTAAGGGGTATCCTTGCAAAAAATTGAAGAAAATTTTTGTTTTCGATTTTAATAATCATTTTCTAGGATAATTATTTTCTTCACTTTTTTCGCATACCCGGTATATCCTGAATTTATGTAAATAAGTTTATAACAAAAGTTGTTTATTTTAAAAAAGGAACATTTTTTGTCTTTACATTTTTGTTCTATCTCTTACGGTTTCAAAGATGGACAATTTTGCCCATTTTGTCTAAACATGGTCCGATTTTGCCCATTCATGAATTTGATTTTACTCTTTAGCTCTAGAACACACACACAAAATTGCAGCTTTTTTCGTTTTTGAGTTATTGTGTCCACAGACAGACCGACATGCGGAAATGTCTATTCCAAACATTTATGCCTGCGATTAATATTTTCAAGCGTTGCAAAGTCGGGACTAAACTTAATATACCCTTGCATATTTACATATACCGGGTATAATTTTAATTATTTATTAATATTAATAGTGATATAACATTGTTGTTTTCCTTCTTATTGGAAATGTTATTAGGTATGACAAACCACTGAAGTAGATGTGCTTTTTTATTATTTATATTTGCTCTAAAAATATTTTTAGGGCAAATATAATTATATAACATACTTCAGATTAGGTAGAGATGGTGGCAAAGATGGTTCATTATAATCATAATCGTCAAAATCATTATTATTTATTTTGGTGATATTTAAAATAGCTTCAATATCTGGTGATAACGTTTTCATTGATATGCTCGTTATAGAATTATTGAAATTTTTGTCGGTAATATTTAATTCTTTTACAGATGCATCATCACTTTTGAATAATTCCTCTTTAATTGCATCAACAATTTCTGCTGTTATATCTTTTAATATTTGATCATCTGTTTTACTCAGATTGGTATTATTGGTCATCGTTTCATTATTTTCATCCAATTCAATCTTAGCAGTGTCATCAATTGAAGTGTTTACTAAGTTCATAGTTGCTGACAAATTTGCTGTTTGTGAACTATTTTCGACCGTATTATTTTTAAATTTATTTGTACCATTACTATAATTTGTAGTGATTATAGTTTTTGTATAAATTATCGTACTGTTTGATGGTACTATTGAAGAATTATCATTTGATATACTACAATTTTCAACCGTAATTATTTCAGTTTTACTTTTATACATATTATCATTTGATAAATATTTTGTTTCATTCCATTCATCATCCATTGGATTTAAGGTTGTCACAAGTAATTTCGATTCAGTCGTTGTTATGTTTTCTTCAATATCCGTAACACTCTCACTAGTCGTACTTTCGAATATTGATTCTGTTGTAGTGAAAACTGTGGTGTCTACTGTGCTCATAGTTGTTAAATCGTCCATTGACGTGGAGGTGGATATTTCGTCATCAATGTGATTAGATATTTCATTTGATTGATTATTCGGCCGGTCAATACGACGATTATTACGACCATCGATTAGAGAATTATACGTTGTAGTATGGTTTTCGATTCGAATTATGTCAAAATTTGGTAATTTGTTGATTGTTTTACTCCAATTTTTTTCAGTTGATATTATATTACGATTGGGTTCATTTGGAATGTACTTTACGTGTTGTTCTTTTCGCAATTTTGCGTAGTTTTTACTGACGTCGGGTGGGTTTTTGGCAAAAAACCCGTTAGGTTTCACTTCAATTGTCCCACCTGTTAAAATAGAGATTGATATTATTAAACATTATTTTTTTTTTTGCTGACGGTACCAATTTTAGATGAACCAATCCAAAGAGATCTTGATAATTAGCAAATTAAAATATGTAATATGTTGTTCAAAATTACTTTAAATTGTGCTTTATAAGGATAAATTTTGCCGTTTAAAAAATATTTGTATTAGGCTTGTAATTTTGGTAGTTTAGCAAAATATTATGATTAAATTTCCAAACTGTATTTCATTCCAATAAAATTTTCAAACTGCTTACAATTGAAAAAGAGTTCTTTTTTTAAATTTAAAATGTGTAATCTCGAAAATGGTTCAAAATTCTCTTTGGATATCTTTATCTGGTATCAAATAGAACGTGTCGGTATACAAAATTGGAAGTCCATTGTACGTAGACAATTTCTGAGCTCCAGCGTAATTTATTTTAAACTTACTACAATTATAACTTGTTGCACAGCATTTCTCTGGCGGTATGATTGGCTCACATCCCATTAAAGTTGGTGCACATGATAAATGTTCACAATGAATTTTGCCATGGAAACAATAACAATTATCGCAATTTGAATGACCTGGTACAATTACTTTTTCACCTTCATAGAAAATACTCCCATTCGAGTAACAAACTAAAATAAAAAGTTTAATTGAGTAGACAGGGTTCATAAATTTTGATACACACTTTCGATAAACAAAATCGGAACTAAATATTTGTTTTGTTAGGTTTCATTCCAGTTAAACCGGTTCAACACGATACTACGAACACCTTCCAACGTTGCACGTTTGATGGTTCGTCACATCGTGTGGCCGTTGTTCAACTCTACAAGCGTTGAACGTTCGTATTATTCTCATATGAGTCGTTCATATAAACGGAGAAACTTGGGTAGGGATGGGGATTCTCGTCTTCTTTCTTCAAGTAATACGTTGCAGGGAAATATAACCACAGTAGCGCCGGCAATAGCAACATCGTTAGCACTCTCGTTCAACGTTAGAGCGAGCTTTCGTAGCATCGTGTAGATCCGACTTTAAACAGTACCTTATAAATACTTAGCTAAATATATAGATGTGCGATTGAATTTAAAATTTAGAATCTTTTTACTGCAATTAGGAATTAATTCATTTGGTCATGAATATAAGCCATTATTTTGATCTTCTTTATTGTTTTTGTATGAATGCTTTTTACATTAATTTTATTTAAAAAAATAGAGTATACCTTCTTTTTGGTGTGTCTCAGTTGTACTGGTAGTTCCATTATCTTTTAAACAATCATATCTTATAGGACAGCAAGAATTTTGTTCATAAACTGGTTCACAACCTTTTAAGGGGAGCAGACACTTTGGTATAACACAATTCATTTGACCAGCAAGACAAAAACAATGTTCACATTCTGATGAGGATAGCATTGCTGAACCTTCTGCATAAATCGTTCCATTGGACACACAACCTTTTTAGATAAAACATTATTGTTCAATGTTTTGTTTCTAAACTATGGCATTGAAAGGATTATTTAGAGAGAAAGTTAAAAGCTGTTCAAAGAGAGGCGAAAATCGACCACACCTTTAAAAAATCTGAACGGGTGAACAGGAGACTTGGATTATCTGACTCTCACCCTAAGTTGTTTTGGTCAAAATTGGATCGATTGTTTTGGTGGGGAAACGGTTGAAAGAAGAAACTTCACCATTATATTTTCTCGGAAACTATCAGACATAACTGCGGATGACAATCTGTAGAAGTTTTGTGTATGAAATTTTTTCGGCAACCGTGATCCGATTATCAGAAAAGTTTCTAGATTTTTTCTCCCAATTCGATAATCAAATTGGACAATAGTTTCCAATAGTATGTAAATAGAAAGGCTGATGAGAGTAAAATTATTATTATATTTAAGGATCTTAACAGTTATGCATTTTTTATTACATTAAAATATACAAAAATAGCTTATGTTTTCATTGATTTTCATGATAAAATTCATTCAGTATAGATTCATTTCCAGTTTATAAATGAATTTTCGTATCTGTGTCATCATACAGACTTCGTGTTAAATTGTCATATACCTAAAAGGATATGTATTACTCTTCGAATGTACTTACATACAAATGTATCTTTATAAAGAATTGAAATGAAAAAAAAAACATTCACTATTTATCGTTTTGACAAGACCTACCTGTTCCATATAAGGGGTTGAATTATCAAGGGGCAGACATACGCGTATATTATGCCCGAATTTTAGAAACAGAAATAATATATTTGTCTGCCGGTCTCTTTTCCTTTTTACAAATAAATGCATAACTCTGAAAATCTTTACAAACGTTGTTGCATTTTTGGTGTCCTTATTTTTAGTTTTGACGATTACAAGTTTTTAAAATGCATTTTAAAAACTTATATAATTTCAAAAATGTTAGAGGCTACTAAACTGCAATGTTTTCTATGAGAAAGATGTTGCTGCATTGAAAACTAATTGTATGGCAGACGCGCAAATCTGGTAAGAAAGCAATTTTTAGGGGTTATTCTGTTTTTTCGGAATAACTCGGAAAATTTCGTAAGTTTAACCAAATTTTCGAAGGCAATCATTAATTGAGACAACTTAGATTTCTTAACAGTTAAAAATATTTATAAAATCATTATATGGGTCTTTTTAAAGAGTTTTGGGCTCATCTCAAGCTTATGAATATGATGAATTTTAGTTAAAAAATTAGCTTTGCATACTTATGAAGTATTGGTTCGTTGGTCTATAAGACACGAACTGAGTTAATTATACCCTTACGAGTTAAACATAAGCTATATATATATATATATATATATATATATATATATATATATATATATATACCATACCTTCACCAATTGAAGATTTATATGGAAATAACGAAGCATCAACTTCCGCTCGACTTTCAATTCGATTTCCTCCTTTACGGTTTTCTGAAATTAATAAAACAGCTTTTCAAATATTGATTTAAATTATGAATGAATTCTTGTACAGTTACATAATTTATAAAAATATATTTTATTACAAATGTTTTAAAAAAATGAAGAATATTTTAAAGTATTTTGTAAAAGCAGTTAGTGTTTTAAATAAAATTTTATTAAACATCGCTTATTATTATACAAACCTATTAGATTTAATAATAATAATTTATTAATAATATTGGTGCTATTTATAAAACTACTTTTTTAATAACACTATACTATAAATAAAATATCCAGGTCTATGATATTTTAAAAACCGCATGCCTGAACTTTATAAATTAAAAGAAAAGTTCATTTTACTCAGGGCTGTTGTGATAAAATTATGGCCGGGAAAATGTACGGGTGTTCATTCTTTACACATTTAACAATAAATATAATTGTATGAATGAAAAAAAAGAAGTCACTAATAGGTTAGGAGCACTTAGAATTTAAAAAAAATGGAATTTTTTTGCATATTCTTAAAGTATAATATTTGAAAAATATTCTATGAATTTTTCAGGTTGATCGGGTTTTAAAGATAATAAAATAGTTTTTAAGTTAATGATCAGCCATCTAACTAGTTCAGCCATTTAAGTTAACCATCATCCAAAAAATTGAAATTACGATGCATGCGATGCTGTACCGGAAGATAGCAGTATGGAATAAGTTGTGAAGTGTAAAAAGAAAGTGTGATGGGAATGTAAAACTTCAGACAACAAGTAATAGTAGCAGCGACGACTGTAAAAACGTTGCCCATCGAGTTAGGGTATGAAACTTTTAGAAAAGATAGTATCTACATATAGTGACTTCAATCTCTAAAGCTTTTCCTATGGGTTTTATATGCATACTTTTTTTCATAAGATTTTATTTTCAACAAATTTTGTAAGAAACTTTTTTTTCATATCTGAAGGTAAGGAGCACTTTATGGATAAAACCAAATGGCCTAACATGTATATGTAATTACGTACAGTATTACTACAGTAAAATGAAAGAACAATAGGTACAATCATTTTCCTTAAATCGTGACGAAGATACTGGTAAGAATTTGTATTGGTCATGGTCATAAAAGGGCTTGGTACAAATTCAAATTTAAAATAATAATCGAATGAGAATTTTATGTACACAGAGCAATAAACCAGCCAGGTGTATTGTTAATTATTGGAAATGCTACCACACATTACTGGTTTATTGCTCTGTAGCCATACAATTATATCTCGTCAGTCTAAATTTTGAAATTTAATTTAAAAACCTAGAGTTCTCTTAGATCTGTAAGAATATAACTTACAGGCACCTTTCTTCATTATTTTTACAGAGAATTGACCTACCAACAAAATCATCATTGGATTTTTCTAAAATAAAGTCTCTATTAGAATATGCAACATAAATTATATTACTTATACATTGCAGGGTTAAAGGCAATTGTACTATATTGTGACTTACCTGTACATATTAGTTCAGGACAACATGCATGATATCGTTGTAATACTATGCAACCAACTGGTGGGGGATCTGGTAAATCGGGACACACTCGTAAATAGCATATTAATGTACTATGTGAACAAGTACAATTTAAACAAGGCTCTTCAGTTTGTACATGTGAACGATGAGAATATACATTGCCTTTATACGCACATCCTGAAAACAAGTAAAATTATAAATTAAAAAAATCCCCAACGCAATAATATGAAACATAAAATGAACTTCCCGTTACCTCCACCAAATTTATACGTAAAATGATAATGTTACATCAATATCTTGGAAAAGAGCTGAAAGTTTGGAATCCTTTTCTTCAACTCTAACGTTGGCCCCAATCGATAATTTTGTCTTTAAATGTGTACTTTGACACAACAACTATAGCCTTTGAAAATGATATTGAAAATCAACTGCAAGCTTGTACTAAATAATTCTCCACCATAGACAGATAGATGGATACATCTTGGGGTCTAAAAAGTCTTGCACTTCGCCCTTATGGTCCATTGTGCTCCCCCTTCTACCTCAATCTGCCGAGACTTGCCAACATATGGGGTTGGCAATAGCAAGGAGCTTGCTTATCAGATCTTCCTGGAGGTTCATATATTCCTGTAACCTAGAGGCTCGCAGTCAAAGATAATGTGCTGGATGTTTCTTCCTCCTCGCCACACAAAATGGACCCGTTATGGAGTACGATTGTGTGCAGATGCTTCCGCAGGGGATAATGCCCGGTAATGAGTCCGGTAACCCTCCGCAGTTGCATCTTGTTCATCCTCAGTGCATCGAAAGATAGTCTCTTTGTTGCACTCTGAAGTAGTACCTTCCCGAGATCTTGCCGCGGTACTTTTTCCCAGTGATCACGTTGTTTAGCATTTTACCACTCGTTGATCACCTGTTTACATGCAGTCCTTGGAATTCCTAAGATAGGCTCTGAGCCAACGAAGGGAAATTATCCACCATTAAATGATCTTTTATAGTGTTAATATTGGTATACACACCCATCCAAATTATTTACACAATGAATGTTTCAATTTATAGCTCTAGTATTCCCTACTGAAGAACACCGCTATGCGAAGGGACATTTGTCATCATAGATTTGATTATGTATATTATTAATTAATACGGTTTAATAATTTACATATATCGTTCTACTACCTAATATACTGAATTAAATAATCAAATAATTAGGCATTTATGTAGGTATACATACATATTTTTACCTCTGTATACAGATTAAAAAACAGAGTCTATAATAAGTTTAAAGTTGATTGGAACCCTTTTGTTTTGGTGTCCTTTGACGCTAAACAGAAGCTAATTTCGAACGTTGATTTATGTGGTTACATATGTGTCTATAAACAAAATGTCTCCAAAAAGGAAATTGTACATTGAATGTTTGTATAATCAGAGGATGCGTAAGGGGTAGTCAAGGATTGTCTAGAGGAACTACTGGAGCTGGCAAAGCGGAACAATGTTAAATTGATTTGGATAGTAGATCACAGTGGCTACGAATGAAAGGAAAAAGCAGATACCTTAGCAAGGAAGGGAGTCGGAATCCCTTCATAGGCCCAGAGTCTATTTTAGGAATTCTAAAGACAGCATGTAAACAGGTGATCAACGAGTGGATTGGATGTTAAACACCGTGATCACTGAGAAAATATACCGCAACATATAAGCTCGGGAAAATACTGTCGGAATGCATCCAAGAGGTTATCCCTCGATGCACTGAACTTGACTAGGATACAACTTTGAAAGGTTACCGGATTCATCAGCGGGCATTGTCACCTACGAAAGAATCTGCACATAATAGGACTCCATAACGTATGCATTATGCACAGACTGTGCGGGAGGAGGAAACTTTCAGCCACATAATCATTTACTACGAATCTCTCGGTTACAGCAGATACAAGATATTCGGTGCAACTCACCTTAAATATATGAACCTGATAATCGAACTAACTCCTGGCTATTGCTAAAACATGGGAGAAGCGAATCTCGTTAGACTCAAATGAAGGCGGAGCACAATGGGCCATAAGGTGCAAGATGTGCAATATTTCATATATATCTATCCCAATATATATCTATCAGAGGATGCAACAATAAGCTAAACGTCAAATCGGAAGTGATATTTTATTCTAGGCTTTTTTCATTTATGTGATAAAAGCAAATATGTGAATAAAGCACATATAAGTAAAAAGTTTTGTTTTTAAATTTTTATCTATAGTTTTTTTTAAACAAATTGATGCTTAATATTATCCCATGAAGTTTAGCTCAACATTTTATGAAGATACTGTGTTTTTAAAAATATTTATGTTATTATGCTTTTCTTAAACTTCAGAGGGATATGTCTAGGACCAAGAAGTTTTTGCTAATATCTCTATATATAGTGGCTCAGTGAGTGTTTTACACTAGATTTTTTTTTTACAATGCTGGTTTTCGATTAAAAAGTCAATGAACTATATTGATCATTGCCATTTAAATAGTAAAACTTATTTTAAATTGACAGAAAATATAATAAATAGTTAATTATAGGTACATCATCAGTATATTAACAATTATTACAAAATTTATAAAATAAAAAGAACGAACTCTTATTCACAACAGATGTACATTATAGCCTTTAGCTACAAATAAAAAGTGTATAAACAAGATATAAATTGTTGTAAGTATTATTTTGTATAATTATTATATTAATAAAATATAATATGTGTATATGTTACAGTCAGAAATCTTTTCTAGTTAAAACTACTTTTGACTAGAAGATCAGTAGTCTTGAGTAAATCTAGGAGTCTTCAGATCAGTAGATTTAGTTAAAAGAAGTTTTGACTCAAGAGATCGGTACTTTTCGCCGAAAATTACACTATGTAATTTTAAAAATTTCACCACTATATCGAATAGTGATTCTTATTAGGTACATCTAGTATACAAAAGACACAAGTTTTATTTACTCTTCGCAAGCCTAGATAGAGGGAAGTCATAAAAATGTTTGTTTCTGTGTACAAAGGTCGTCAAAACATTTACATTAGTCTTATACATTCTAAATGGTTGTATTAATTCTCCTAACTTATTTGATAGACGTTATCAGGATGGCTGGGAACTACTATATAGCCCTAAGTAAAGCTGACAGACTCACTCACTCACTCAATCATGTACAAATTCTAAATCGACGGGAAAAATTGGAAAACTTCAATTTTTTCATTGCAACCCCCCTGAAAATCGGAAAAACACCCCCAAACCTTTTTTACAATTCATGTAATGTTATTTTCTGTGACGCGGAGCCAAGGACGAAGGCCGCCTCGGGGGTCAGGCAGAGCGAGTGATCTTTCGGTAGAATCAGTAAATTTTAATGAAAGATGGTGTTAAATTAAAAAAAAATTATCTTCTTGTCACCTCGATGTCATTAATTACCCAAATTAATAAAGACTGTATTGAGAGATTACATGTAGTCAAAATACTTTTGGCCAATATAATTGAACAAAATTATATCGGTTTTGACTGGAATTGCAAAAGCAATTTGGACAGTTTAAGAGTTTTGATTGAGACATATATATTTTTAAACCGCGTGTATAATAGTTAATTTTTTATATAAATACAGCTTTGAATATCATTTATATATTTAGTTATGTGTAGGTTGGCTATGTTTTATATATTTTAAACATCTTATTTAGACTAGGCGGAGAGGACCCAATCAATTAACTTTCGCAAGAAAAATCATATAAAAAATATATTATAACATCTTTGTGTGATATATTTTTACTTCCATGTATAAACTATGCAAAATTTTGTTTTGTGTGTTCGGAGGATCTTATGCTGATCTTGACTTTGACCTTGACTCCAGTTCTCAAGGTTATGCGAAGGTCAATTTGTGTTTAAAGCTGAGTAAACTGGCTCAGGAAAAATAAAAACTCAATAATTAAGTATATTTTTTGGTTTGTGTAAATCGTTTACCAAATATGGATTTTAAAAGATAAGATTGCATTTTTGGAGCTATATAAGCGCACAAAACTAGCGTTCATCCTTCAAAATTTCCATAATTCTTATACAATTGTTTAATCGCCTTAAGTATGAATATGTCTTTTCACAAGAGATACTGGATACTGGTATAGTAATAATTACCTAAGTAATTTTATAGGTTTCACAGGATAGATCTTAGATCTGGATAAACCATAAAAAAATTGATATTTCTTTAAAAAAAGCTAAATTTGTGAATTTTTGCAAATAATTATGAGTAAGAATTAATAAGTATTTTTTATTTTGACGTGATTTTTCATGTTGTGGTCGCTTTACTGCATCACATAATTTCCGTTTAAAATAACTTTTGACTCGGAGAAGCTAGGACGTTCGTTTTAGTTTCAGTCGCCAGCTCTCCTCTAGATCTATCAATCGCAAAACAAAAGAATGATTTTATTTGAATTAAGAAAATATTATTGAAATAAATTTAAAAACACTGGAGTAAATTAAAAAAAAGTTTGAGACAAGAATATACATTCTCGATAATTATCGAAAATATATATTCTTATGTCAAGAAAATTTACTTGATACACGTATTTTTTTCTCTCAGTGTACATATAATACGCTCAAAAAGAAAATATTACCCGTTACGTACACGTATTCACGTAAAACACATGGCCGAGTCCACGGCACAGCCACTCCCCTTTTTTTCCCCCATCACCAGGGGGGCGGTTGGTTGCTTTGGGAAAATTAAAGTTTTTTTATTTTTCCCGTAAGTTTGAAGTTATTTTGCGTCGAATGAAAAACCGCAGCCTTCTAGCATGACTAGCAGTGGGTCAGGTGCAGACTATACGATTATTCCAACAGTTGATTAGTCCAATTCTATAGTCGGGCAGATCTTTGAAATAATATATGAATTATAAATATTCCGGAAATTTGAACTATTGAACATTTTGAAAAGAATACATAATCTACATTTAAGGTGATATTATAACTACAAAAAAGACTAAAATAGTCTTTATTGTTTAAGTACTGTTATTTATTTGCATTTAATATTTATGAAGCCACGTTTGTTCTTTAAAAACATGATGTTGACGGTGACTGTTCTTGTAGTTTGTAGTGAAGTACACATACATATAATACATATATTTATTTATTATATACAAAGGTAATATTTTTCTTTCACGTAAACCTACTCAATCAACAGTTGTTTTTTTTTTCAGAATTGTGTATAAAACGTACTATTTACATATACATACACCTATATGCGGACACTATTATTAGTTGTTATTCGCGTCAATGAGAATCTCTTCTTGTAAGTTGAAACTGACTTGCATACTTTATTTTAATAGATTATTACACTAGACGTTTTAAGGTAGTTGGGAAGCTTTATTTTAATCAACAACAGCCAAACAAAAAACTCTCTAATCCAACAAATACAACACACATATATACAATTCAAAGAAGCAAAATCAACCCTTAAATTCTTCTGGACTCCCGGACACATTGGAATCACTGGAAACGAAAAAGTCGATGAGGCCGCTAAGCAAACCCAAAACTCCGGAACACCATCGCATGATATTACAACACAGGGTGCAATCAATCATGCAAAACAACAACTAATATCCCTACGAGAACAAAATTGGCTTAACTCCTCTCCCAGCAAATTAAAATTAATCAAACCTGATTGTCAGCCCTAGGACTCCAGTTATCAACAAGATCGGAACTTTGAGGTGGTCCTCGCAAGACTCCGCATCGGACACACCAAACTCACCCACTCATATCTGTTGAAGGGGACACAGCGGCCTCTATGTGCAACATGCCAAACATCAATGACAACAGAACACATACTGATCGCATGCGCAAGATATCACATCTCCAGGAACAAACACAACCTGCCAAGAAACCTCAACCAACTGCTATCGAACGACAACAACGTATTAAACAATCTAAAGCTTTTTTTAGTGGATACCGGACTCATGTAATTACTGTAAAATCAAACTATATATATTATCGGCTGTACATATGACCATAGTTGTTCAAAGCACAGCCGTTAAACTACAATAATTAAAAAAAAAAAAAATAAACACTTTTATGATACGTGTGAAGTTTGAATAAAATTGTGTGTAACAGGGACGGATTTAACCTTAGCGCCGCCCCTGAGCACTGTAAAAAATGCCGCCCCATTATTGAAATTTTGTCGCCCCATTATTAAAATATCGTCATGCAATCTAAGGGCAGTATTAGCTTTCAGAACGTCCCAAACCGCAATTCGATCGGTCAAACCGCTCAAAAGTTATGCGGGGTTTATATACATAGGACCTCAAAACGTCGAGATCTGATGAAAACTAGGATTCGAAAATCGGACGGAAATCAGTAACTTTCCAACTTTTGAAAATTTTCAATTTTCATAGCGGGAAGTTAAAAATTATTGTTTGAAATAATTCTTAATTGACCATTTATAATTGAATTGTTATAAAATAAAAAATGAATTGTCAAAAAAAATCTGTTTTTGCAACCCTGGCAGTATGAGAGAATAGAAAATAGTGTTCTGTCAATTTTGCAGCGGACAATTTATAAAATTCGAGCCACTGAAAATTTTTTCACAATTTATAATTTTGAACATTCTCTTAATAATGAAAAAAATTATTTTATTTATTATAATTTGAAGATGTTTTCAACACAATTACACTTTTTAAAGTATTTTCGATAACGCAAAGAAAATTTTTGTCTCACCCTCCGAATTGTGCCGCCATGGTCACTAGCCCCGAGTGACCCTAGTGTAAATCCAGCGATGTGTGTAAGGGTTATTGAGGTAAAAATTAACCGAATTTTTTTGTTTAACATGCTTGGGACAAACTTTACAAAAGTATAAAAGTTTTCTAAAGTTAATATTTTAAGATGTAAAAACACTCACGGTATCATAGATGAAGAAGTAGTAACAGCGGAAAATTTAACAGAAGTTGTTCAAACTTTTTGAGGGACATTTTTAATGAATCTATTTTATATATCCTTACAACGAAAATACTTTGTGTTTATTCAGATTCATTTATAATCTGTGGCGTAAAAATAAACTACATAAAAATATAGACTGTGGAACGGTGAACACACTAACAGTATAATCATTATACTTTTAGCTTAGAATATATCCGAACGTCCTTAAGTTTTTGTTATTATAATCTGTTAGTTGTAACGTATATGATGACAGTTGCATTCACGTATCATATGTTGAAAATATATTGTACAAATTTTTAACACGCTTTGTAATTTTGTAAGTGGTACTCATTTATTTCAATTGTCATTGGCCGCTTTTTTGAGATATTTTATAAACGAGTGTTTTAAACGAGTGTTTTAGACACTAAACAAGGATACATAACTCCATGTAAACAAATAATTGGCAAAAATAAGATGTCAGTAGTGTTTCTTCGGCA
Organism: Nineta flava; assembly: GCA_963920215.1. Lineage (NCBI taxonomy): Eukaryota > Metazoa > Arthropoda > Insecta > Neuroptera > Chrysopidae > Nineta > Nineta flava. The sequence continues at coordinate 93,234,065 of OY986041.1, forward strand.
ACGGAAACAGAACAGAGAGTATAAGGCGCGAGTTTTAATTGAAAAACATTACGCATTTATAGTATTATAAAAATTTTTCCAATAAAATATTTTTTTAAATAAATGATAAGTAATTTCAATTTTTCAATAAGGAATTAGTTGAAGTTGAAGTGATAGTTAAAATTCGCAAAATAATTACATAAAAAAAAAAAAACATCAAATAATTAAATAGTAACCTGTAATGTTGGAATTATAAAAATGAAAATAAATTATTGAATCAAATATTAAATTAAACTTTTATTTATTAATAATAATGCTGAAAATTAATATTTAATATAATGTCATACAATTTAATTAATTTTGGTATATTTATACTCGCTTTTGGTATTTTAAAAAGTCCTGGTTTTTTAAACCCAATTGATCCCGTTGCTTATTGTCACAAGCACTACCACTTTTACAATTGTCTACTGCACATACTCTTCCCATTTTAAATGTTTTTTAAACAGTTTTTTATTTAATAAATTTTTTTAAACAAATTTCATACTTCAAAATAATCACTTCGAAATAAAACTAGTTACTGGCTACTTCGTTTCATACCGTACGTTTAGTTTACATCTTCGCATAGCAGATCTCCCACGAGTATGAGAGAGTACATATGTATACATTAAGACCTCCTTCTCATACACATTGCTTAATGTATATATGTACTCTCTCATACTCGTGGGAGATCTGCTATGCGAAGATGTAAACTAAACGTACGGTATTTCACTTCGGTACGGATGAGTTCCTATCAAAAACTAGCGACCCTAGCGGCATAAAAAGTAAATATAACTTCTAACATTTCGTTGCCATATTTTGTCAATTTTCCCGTTTGAGTTAGATCTCCTTTATATAGTCTCCATGGTTTTAAAGATAAATCTTTACTGAAAATACAATATCAACCTAAAGTTATAGTGAATTAGTCATACTCGTTAGTTTGCCTGTCTGTATCTAACATAGTCATTTTATTCGGAGGACTATAGGACTATAGAAATTTGGGATATTCGTAATCGCTACATGAGCGTGTATTATTACATGCTTGACAAAATTTTATATTAGATTATCTCAAATGGGTGCTTGTTCTTGCTGTATTTTAAAATAATAGTGAGTTTTTCTTGACAAATTTTTCTTTTTCAATATACGATTCTGTTTATGAAATAAAGGAGCTTTTATTGCTCGAGAAAGATACCTTCTCTACTTGATGAACCACTGTTTTAAAAAATCTAAATACTCTAAAATACTACCACATAATATGAAAGTCTTTGAAAATTGATTGTTGTGAGCTTCAGGGCTTCCATTGTAGATTCGTAAAATATTAGAGGTACTAGTTAAAGGTTTTTGTAAAATTTACTTTATATATCAAATTAGGATTTTATTATCAATATGTATTTGATAATCGTAATTAATCTCCCGGAAGATATGTGACTCGTTAGTTATATTGGTTCGAGTCTCACGAATAACATATTTTCCCGGAGATTAAAACAGAACACTACACTACAATGTAGTCAACATCAGTATGGATTAGGTACTCGAATGAATCTCTGTGAAGTTATGTTACTCGTGAGACACGAACCAAATTAGCAACGAGTAACATATCTTCGCGGAGAGATTAATTACGATTAGCTTACTGATACTGATGTTTACTACTATGTAGTATAATGTTCTGTTTTGCCAATTTGGACACTTATATTCAGTAAACTAAAAATTTCTACTTTTCTAATAATTTCTATTTTCGGTTAGGGTAAGTTAGGGTAACGAACAATTTCTAATAGCTTTCAGCTTTGTATTATGCAACTCTGGTCTAAATGTCAAGATATTGTAGCTTCGTTTTATGATTTTTGAAGCTGCATCCGCCCATAAAGAGCAATTTGTAATTACTCTGTTGTTTTGTAATAGCTCTGATTTTTCATACTATTTCTATACGTCCATTAATGTATGAATATTTTGTATGATCAGTAGTCGTAGTCCTAAAATTCTATTGCTAAAGAAAGAACGAATAAAGATTATTATTAAAAAAATTCGTTACGCAGGAGCTGCTTCAACTTAGCAAATTTCCTTAGAATATATAAATCACTCTCTAGCGGTCACAATTTTAGTCTAATCAAAATGAAATATCGAATCTGATATGATTTTAGTATTTGCAAGGCTAATTTTATTAATAAATGGTATAGTTGAAGGAGAAAGAGCGGCATAGAGAAAGAAGAAAACACAAATATAAAATATCTCTCTTAGTATTAGAACAATCTCTTAGTATTTAGAGTGAAGTTGTAGAAAATCAAGTTTGCTACAATTCATTACCTCATAATTTTTTCCAAACTCTAATGTGTACAGAGATATTTAGAATTTTAACTTTCACTCTTTAATTGTAAATATTAGTGTAACAGAAATAATAATAAGAAACAAAACCAAGTAAAACGAAGCTCCTACAACTTTACTCCAAATAAATTTTTCGAATTTTCAAATATTAAGGGAGATATGCCAAATTTTGTGTTTTCGAGGGGTATCCCTTAAAAAAATCGCTAAAATTGGAGGAAAATTTTATATCCCCGATTTGGACAAAAACTTCGTTTTAAGCTAATTTGGACCTAGCGAAAATGATGGCGTTGGTTAAAATACGATACGATTAACGGTTTTCAAGGTCTCAGACGCATAGTGCTAAAATTCCAAACTGTATGAATTGAGAAGGCAAAATTTTGAAATTTGTTGGTCGGACGTTAAAATGAACCTGATTTTCGTAATGTTTGGGTCAAAATTGGCCTAGAAAATGATTATTATTAAAATGGAGAAGAAAAATTTTCTTCACTTTTTTCACATTTTTTCCAAGGGGTACCCCTTAAAAAATCGCTGAAATTGGCGGAAAATTTTATGTCCCCGATTTGGATAAAAACTTCGTTTTAAGCTAATTTGGACCTAGCGAAAATGATGGCGTTGGTTTAAATACGATACGATTAACGGTTTTCAAGGTCTCAGACGCATAGTGCTAAAATTCCAAACTGTATGAATTGAGAAGGCAAAATTTTGAAATTTGTTGGTCGGACGTTAAAATGAACCTGATTTTCGTAATGTTTGGGTCAAAATTAGCCTAGAAAATGATTATTATTAAAATGGAGAAGAAAAATTTTCTTCACTTTTTTCACATTTTTTCCAAGGGGTACCCCTTAAAAAAATCGCTGAAATTGGCGGAAAATTTTATGTCCCCGATTTGGATAAAAACTTCGTTTTAAGCTAATTTGGACCTAGCGAAAATGATGGCGTTGGTTTAAATACGATACGATTAACGGTTTTCAAGGTCTCAGACGCATAGTGCTAAAATTCCAAACTATGAATTGAGAAGGCGAAATTTTGAAATTTGTTGGTCGGTCGTTAAAATGAACCTGATTTTCGTACTGTTTGGGTCAAAATTAGCCTAGAAAATGATTATTATTAAAATGGAGAAGAAAAATTTTCGTCACTTTTTTCACATTTTTTCCAAGGGGTACCCCTTAAAAAAATCGCTGAAATTGGCGGAAAATTTTATGTCCCCGATTTTGATAAAAACTTGGTTTAAAGCTAATTTGGACCTAGCGAAAACGATGGCGTTGGTTTAAATACGATACGATTAACGGTTTTCAAGGTCTCAGACGCATAGTGCTAAAATTCCAAACTGTATGAATTGAGAAGGCAAAATTTTGAAATTTGTTGGTCGGACGTTAAAATGAACCTGATTTTGATTGAAAATGATTATTATTAAAATGGAGAAGAAAAATTTCCAAGGAGTACCCTTTAAAAATATAATATATATATAAATATATTTATTTTTCTATATATACATAGAGTCTGACTAATCCATCACTTCAATAGTTCGGCACGTCCAATAATCCGGCACTCTACAGTTTTTTATAGTGCCGGATTAATGAGACTCTACTGTATATGTATATCGATATACAACGATATATAGTGTGCTATTATAGTTTATAGTTACTATGGAAACGACAATCAAAGTTGACATTTCAAAATTGAAACAAAATTTTAATAAGATTGTTTTATAGTTAGTTTTTAGAAGTATAGTTTCTATGGAAATGATAAAATCAACAAAAATTTTAACCGACTTCAAAAAAAATGAGGAGATTCAATGTTTGACTGTAAGTATTTTCTTTAAATCTTCATCCCCTTCAAGATAATTTTTTGAGCCAAATGTCTTTCCCAGGATATAATCTGTCTCTTTGCCAAATTTCATTACGATCCGTTTAGCCGTTTAGTCGTGAAGAGGTAGCAAACGGAGTTACTTTCACATTTATATAGTAGTGTGGATATATATATATATATATATATAAATATGTATATATATATACATATATATATATATACATATATATATATATATATATATATTTATATATATATATATATATATATATATATATATATATATATATATATACATATATAAAAATTTTAACGATAGTGATTCATCTAGTAGGTAGGATCGATGGACATTTGAAGAAATTTTTACGAAATTCCAACATTGGTACAAAACCAATAGCTGCATTTTCTTTGCAGGAAATTCGCTAAAAATCGAGAGATAATCTACAATATACATAATCTACAATGTACACCAAATATATTACATTTGTCCGGGTGTAACTTTTTGATGCATTGGAAAATATTTGGAAATTTATTGGTACAAATAATAAAAGTATGTTCAACTGAAAAGTATGTCACTCAAAGTATTCAAAAGTATGTTAAATACCATCTAAAATATATCACTTGAAATTTTAATTTTAACGGTGAACAAAAACGTGTTGTTGACTACCTCTACGAAGAATATTACTTTAAACGCATGTAATATTAAATTTATGATCATATCGAATGAATTGTATACCTGAATACTATTCGCCAGAAGTAAGTGAATAAATGGACAATAAATTATGCATTTCATACATTTATTATAATATAATAACTATGAAAATAACAACCAGCTGGGCCACAAGTCACATCTATATATCGGTGAAATAATCACTTATACCTATATACATAATATAAATATAAACATGTAATAATATGTGTTCGTGATAAATAATTTAAGATAACATAAATGAATTATATGCAGTATGTATCAGCATCAGTGAGTGCATACTGAGAAAACCTTTTAAGAATGAATTTTATGAATGAATGTTTGATTACATTCAATTACATTCAATCGAATAAAAGTTGTTTGTCAAAAAAATACTGAAAACTTGAACACATAGCAACTATAACAGTTTGAAAAAACGTGGACTCCTTTTGAATGCAACACTATATCTACAACAATATATAATTTTTATGCCATGAAAAATATCTGAATATGGTTGTGCTAAAACTTGTAAGAACAACCGAAAAGGTGCTCTTGATATATATGTATTCCACCAAATGCAATACAAATACTGAGTGATGCGATGATATTGAGGAACTTTCCTAGCTACTTATCATCTCTTCTCTACTATTATAAAATTGTAAATGTCTGTTTATCTGTTTGATTGTTTGTTCGAGCATCATGCAAAAACTACTGGTCCGATTTTGATGAAACTTTTTTTTGTTTAAAAGCTTATGATTAGACTTAAAAATTGGTATTTTATTTCGCTTATTGTTGATGAATATTTGAAGTAGTGGAAGCGGTGGGAACGATATATGTTTGAAGTAATGAAAGCGGTGTGAAATTACATTGAGGTTTTTAGTATTCAAATGATGGGAGCCGGAGATATAACAATATAACCCGACGAATCCGCGGGTATACGCTATATTTGTTAAACATAAATTTATTAATGAGCGACAAAAACGATGCTTTGAATTTAAAACATTTGTAGATTTTATATTCAATTAAATCTGAACAGACATTTAGATCTGGAAATTAATAGTATCAAATTTCTTGGATGTTTGATTAACTATTTACTGATAAAAAATCTTGCTTTCATTATGTTCATATACTACGTGGTCCGAAAAGGGGACCAATGTAATGGTATTCTACATTGGTCACGTGAGGGAGGTAAAATCTTGAAAAACTACGTGTCTTAGACCTAGACCGTAAGTCTAAGCAATAATTTGAAATTGAGTGACTCGAATGCACCACTCATACCTTACTGAGATCTCTGGCAGGGGGCGGAGCATAATATTTCAACCTGCTAGCAGCAGTTTCTAAGTTGTTCATCTATGTCCAAACACGATAAATTTAAAGAGTCAAAAGTTAGAAATGTATACTTACAGTTTGAGAAAATACAAAATTAAAAAATATGCGGATATGAATAATTTACTGATTTAGACTTTTCGTATGTCTCTTGTTGTTTACGCATTACACGCTACTAAGGATATAAACAACGATAAATAAGACAAAGAGATTTATGTGGAAATTCATCACATTAAATATAGATTATTTTGTGTATACAGCAAGTCTTATGGAATTTTATGTCAAAAGTAACCGGATTAGTTTTTAATTAACTATTATTGTTTTGTAAAACAAATTATATCTTTGGTCTCCTTGAATATAACAAATACAATATATACTCACGCATTTTATTTCAAGTATATGCGTAAGTTTCAGATTCCCGTTGATTTTTCAACAGGTTTACCATTTCTTTATTATATGTTTTGTTAACTCATTTATAATAATCATACCTAATAAAAATAAAAGTATAATATATTTACGATAATAATCTTTCATATTAAATTTTATTGGAAATCTATATAGGTACATATTGGTATAGAATATAGATGGATACAATATAATATGTAAGATACTTGAGTATTTATAGATAAAAATGATATGTTTATAAGATAATAATATAAACTTAAGTCGTAAAATTGTACTTTATATAAAATACCTACTAATAATAATTCAATGAACTTTTTTCACATTGCATACATCCACATATACCTATTACCTACGTTTTTACGTTTTACTAATTTGTAAACAAATTATTATCAAAGACTATATGGGATAATTTATACAGGCGCGGATCCAGCCCTCAAAAATGGTTGTGGTCACAGCCACCCGAAAATCGGCGTATGTAAAGTGTGAATCGTAGTATGCACTTGCTCATAATCGATATAGTGCATTCCTACAATATATAATAAACCTGTAAAATGTTAGTTTTTCGCTCACGAAAATTACAAAAGTAAATGTGTGTGTTTGTTTGTACATCACAGTGTCACATTTATACTCTAAACCACTGAACCGATTTTGATGAAATTTTTACAACTTCAAAGGATATCAAATTAAATTAAACACTAGTATACAGACTGTGTTGGAATGCTTTTCCAATAGAGAATCAATGTTAAATATTATTTATTACTGGCAGGTCGTGTGGTTACTGTGCAGAGTCAGTCAGTACACAAGTAATGAGAACACACTCTTAAATGACTCAGTACACACAATACACACAGTTAATGAGTCAGTACACACTCTTAAATGACAAACAAACTACCATACGCATATGAGATGACTCTCATTACATATGTACTGACTGATTCCGCATAGTAACAACCACACGGCCTGTCAGTAATAAATAATATTTAACATTGATTCTCTATTGGAAAAGCATTCCAACACAGTCTGTATACTGTTTACATTAAATAATTTTATTTAGGTGCTTACTTAAATTACAAATTCAAGCTTACGTTTCTTTTTCGCGAAAACGTTGATAATTTCATCGATACCCAGGTTCACATCTTGTGCATATTTAGGAGAGCTAGCACGGATAATCGTTCCTGAGCCATCGAGGACTATGTACTTTTAAATTAGTAGGTGACTATGTGCACCCAGCGAATAGTCATCACTTTTATCCAATACAAGTATTCATGTGCCAAAAAGAAACCGATAATATGTTGTCAAAAATGTGATATAACGTGTCAGCATATCGTCTATGATGACTAAGTACTTCGCTGCGTTCTGAATCACGCACGATTCATTGTTTTTTTTTAAAAGGCATTGGATATAATATCATCAGCCTATCGACCTCAATAGACCGTGAAAGTGTGACGTCACAAGTTTATTAGGGTTGTGTGCATGTCCATCGTGCCCACAACGGTGGATCCGCGCTTGAATTTATAACTTCAATGTTCAGAATATTAAAAGACGCAATTTAATAAGTAGTGGTTACCACGATGAGAATAGATAAGATACATTCCCATAAACGAGTTATCATCTTGTCCGCCCACTTATCAGTTGTCGTTATTTAATTCTGCCTGTCTGTATACTCAAATATGATTGGCAAGAAGAGTTCCGCACCATTCAATTTTTGTGTTGGTATGCCTTACTTATTTGTCACGATTGACAAGTTAGTTTCAAACAGATCCACCATCCGTGTCAAAAATAAAACGTGAATAATATTTAAAAATTTGAAAAGACTACTAATGATCTTTTAGGAGAGTGATAAGTATTATACGCTAGTAAACTATCATTGGAGCACTACCTTTATGTCATTTCGTGTTATTTTAAAAATTTGAGTTACACAACTCAGGATGAGTATTAGATAGATAGATAGATTGTAGAGGCTGCCCTGGACGGGCTACACTTCGACCATAAGGTCCATTGTGATGCCTAACGATGTGAGTAGAGGGGAAGGAATTTTGTGAGTAGACTAGGAATTTGTAGGATATGCGGCTGCAGCCGACTCTGATGGGATCTACGCCGATATTCATCTGAATTTCGTGAAGGAAACTGCAGAAAACCTTCTCAAGCATAGCCGGTTACTTTGTTCTTGTCCATACGCCGACAGTTTAGTCAATTAACCTCCTTTTTTTTTTAATAATTGGCCGATGTCGGGATTCGAACCCATAACCTCCAGTTTGCAAGTACGCATACTGCGCAGACATAACGCCTTAGACCGCTCGGTTACTTGGACTGGTAGGATGAGTATTATCTCGTACGGAATGGGAGCTATTGAAGTAACAAATGTTTTCTCTGCTCGAGTGTATTTTTATTGAACGTGTTCTCAAAGCTATTTTAATTCAAAATTTAACGTTCTTTTTTTGTATCAATGACAATATTAGTGATAAAACTCTTTAGCAGTCAAATCTAACAGGCCACACTCATAAAATTACCAATATGTATACAAAGGTAGTACTATAGAACTGGGGTGGCCAACAAATCGATCGTATCGACCAGTTGATCGCGAAGCCAATTTTGGTCGAGCTTGTGATGTCTTGACATTTAATATTTTAAAGTAGAATATTTCATATGCAGCAAAAGGCATTAAAAAAGGCATAAAAAATGAAATTATTTACAAACTGATTTAATCTTTAAGCCAGAAAATTTGAAGAAGATTTTTGGAAATACCAAGAAAAATATCAACCGAAAAAAATATCCCAATATCACAAAATGTATTGACTATATTTATTCTTTTTTCGGATCTACTTACCTATGTGAATCGGAATTTTCATACTTAAAGTTAACGAAGACTAATTGACGAGAATTTTTTTTCACCGACTCCAAAAATAACAATAATTGTACATATATATTTAAAAATTTTTGCTTAGGTGAACTAAAATTGAGACAAGAATATGCAATTATTTTTTTACATTTTAGTGCATTTTTTGTTTTAGAATATTTGATTTTTGAAGTCGGGTTTCCATTATGTCAAAATTTTTTTTATATAATATTAAAATTATTTGAATATGTAATTTCATGTACGAGTTTCTTCCACGAATGCAAAAACATATTTTGGTTTCATGTGAATATACATGATTGTTGTTAATATGTTTTTAATAAATTTATAATTGTTATTATTTAAGTAATATGTACAATTTTTTCCGAGAATATGTTTACATAATAATAATATTCTGTATTTTTAAAATAATGTTTATGTTCTTATAATGTTTCACCATATTGGCTTATTTGACTGCCATTTATATGATAATATTGAATAAACATGAATACTGTTTCCGCGAACATATCCCATCGAGAGTGTAAAATAATATTTATATTATATTATATATTATTAATTCAATAATAAATATATAGTTTTAATTTTATTACTTTCAAGTATCTATTAATAAAATGTACTTGTTTTTATTTATTCAAGTTCGTCTTTATTTTTGAATGAAAATTAACTTTAAAATATTAAACTAAACGAAATCTTTGTCTTAATTTTCTTCTAAACAGAAGGGGGAGCACAGAAATTATTTCTAACTTTACTTTCTAACTTTTCTAACTTTTTTTGTAACGGACTTAGAGCACGAAATTAAAAATAACTAAGGTATTTAAAAAATTAATTTTAATTTAGAAAAATTAATATCTAATTGTAAATAGCTTTCAATGAAATTATATTTAAAGTATGTACTAGCTGAAAAAGTCGGCTGTGTCCGAGCTTAAAAAAATTCTTATAGGAAATTTATGTCAAATAATTATTTTGATCTAAATTTTGACATGTCAAATGTCAATGTTTTTATATTTTAAATTTATTGACAGATAATTTATTTCCAAAATTTTCTAAATGCAGACATATCTATGGAAACTAAATAGTTTAAGATTATAGCCTTAATATAGTTTAAGGATATAGCCATCAGGAAACTGCTATAACTTTGGAACGGTTTGGAATTTTGGACTTTCTTAAGGAAAATTTCCTTGGGTCTTATCATTATTTCGCTATCTCCTATAATTATCCCCAAACAATTCACAAATATACACAAATACACGTATCATTTTTATCTATTATGTGTATAAAAGATATTTATATCAAGTGACTCGGTTCCTTGTTCGTCAAATTCGTAGCCACCACAATTTCCGATTTTATTGAAAATTATGTTTCCTCAACCATTTTGAACCAAAGAAAACAAAAAATTTAGTCTGTTTTTAAAAGCTTAATTTTTTGTTTGTATATATTGCTTGTATAAGCCATTCTGGATTCGAACTTTGGTTTCCAAAACATATATAGGTTATGGATGAAAACGGTCTGAAAATAAGGTTTTCGATATAATTAGAGAAAAAATTATTTTTCGATTTTTTTATGGGGTAGGTAGGTAGGTACCCATTGAAAAATTCAATTTTTATCTCCAATTGGTGGACTGATGATAGTTATCAATAGAGTACGCCAAAACGAAAAATTTGAGTCACTAATCTTTCTAAATGAAAAACTGTTGACCTAAGACTTTTTCAAATTTAGACAAAATTTTGCTAAAACAGTGGGTCAGATAAAGGCTAACTGTGGCACCAGATTTTAGTTTTCAAGTCAAGTTTGTATTCTTTTCTTAAAGTATAAAATAAGTGAGAAAAAATGACGTTTATTTCAAGTTTTTACGTTATTCAGAGAGGGAGATTTGAATTTCTGAAAATGACTAAAAAATTGACATTTTCAAAATTTCAAAAAATTCCACACTCGCCGAATTTGAACGGATGAAGCTCATATTATGGAAATCGTATTTTTTTTCTAAGCACTATCGATAAAAAAATCAGCTGCCAAATCGATGACATGAGTGCGCACGTTTTTGTCGAAAAGTAATGGATCTGCCCATATATATATATATACCGTTTTCAAAAACGAAAAATAACGAAACAATTTTAATTATCGACCAGTAATTTTCTATGGAATTAAACAGCTTTTGTGGACTAGAAGAAATACCTATGTTGTGGTCTGCATATAATATATTATATACTGCATAGTAAGTTTATGTATAAATTAGTAGATAAATCACTGACAAACAACTCACTGAATTTTATTAATGACTTCAACAAAATTCATATTAATTGATAAAATGTTATACTAATTGATTTAACTAACGGAAATTTTTAAATAGAACTTGTGTTGGTGAGTGAGGGTATAATTAGACACATTATTGATTTACCAAAAATTCTTTATCAATAAAAAATGCAGTATAGCCTGTCGTCATATGTCCAGGCACAGGCAAAAAATCATTTGAAATAAAGTTTAAATCTTCATGTATGTGAGGAAGAAACACTTTATACCAAAATTCTATAAAAATCGTCAAGCTTACGATATAATTGCATTTTTAGGGAGTTCTTAATATAACTGTGAAGATGCCTTCGCAATACGCTAAAACGGTTTAACTGATTTTAATGCGGTTTACACCAAACGGTTTAGAATTCTACAGAATCATATATAGGATATATAAATTTCCAAAGGGTAGGCACCAGTTACGAAGTTATTAGAGACTTTGTACCTACTACAGAAGATTTGTGAAAGGATTTGCCGATATCGCTAAACCTCTACATCGTCAGACTGGAAATGACGCACCATTCCAATGGAACAAAAATTATTAAGAGGCATTTGATGAAGAACTTCTTGCGTAAAGCCTCAATTTTGATATGGATACGAGCAACGTAGAATTTGGAGGAGTGTTGTCGCTCAAGAGTATGTTGCGACTTTATAGTTGTTACGGATGCGAGCGACGTACACTGGTAAAAGTAATTCCTTGCAGTAAGAAAAATATTTTTAAACCAAGAATTTCTGACTCGTATATGATATAGGGAAGATAATATATATTTGGCATAAGAAAATAAGTATCTTGACATCTATAGTTTGGACTTTTGACTCAAGAATCTCGAAATTCTTAAACTGAAATGATTTCTTTGGGCCAAGATGCTAAAAGTTCGGACCATAATAAATTTTTGTTTAATCCAAACAAATGAAACTTTTTAAAGAAGTAATGATATACTTCAGTTAAAGAAGCTGCATAAACTTTCTCTTCTTGCGTTTTTTATTTTTTTTAATAAGAAAAATACTTGTTTTTAAAAAGTATTTCATTTTCTTGACTAAAGAATTACAAGAGTATTTGGCCAAGAAAGTCTCTCTTAGGCCAAGACTGGCGAACTCTATATTTAGAGAATTTTAAACAACGTTCAAGATTTTTAGTTTCTTCGCTCAACTGTAGTCTTGAATGAAAACAAGGGTTTCTTTATTGAAGCAAATATTTTGAAGAATGTATATATTCTTGAGGAAAAAAATTCCTTCTATCAGTGTAGGAATTGAAGGAGTTGCAAGATGGGAATGAACACGTTATATCCTATTTGTTTCAAAGATCTCAATGATAAAAAGATCTACAGTGTCACCAGAAAGGATCTGCTGGTCATTGTACAAATTCGGTAATTTAAAACACCGACAGGAAAAGTCGCTAGATGGATACAAAGGCTGAAGGAATACCAATTTAAAATAGAACATCGTAAGGGACGCTTATATAGAAATACTGAGGCCCTTTATCGAAGGCCTTGCGAAATTGATTGCAAACACTGCCATAGGGCAGAGAAGAAAGAGCATCTTTAATCATGCCACAATGTCTCGATGTTCATGAATTGAATATTAACATGTTCAATTCTATTACAATTTGTTTTTAATGTGTTACTAACGGTTTATTTATTAATTTAATTTATGTTTATTTTTCATATTAGCATTTTTTTAGATTAGACCACTATTTTGTTGCCAGTTATTGCAGATAGTAAAGAAATTTAACACTTTCTGTTAGGAATATAACACATTTTCAAATAAAATAAGGGTGCTTATGAAAAATACATTTGACACGAATATGAGTTAACAATTAACAAATAATAAATTATTAATCTTTTGAATACCCCCATTTATACGTTTTGATAATCTATGTTTGTATATTTTAAATAAAAATCTTTCCTCAAAATAAAAACTTCACTTCTCTGTTTGAAATGGACCTTAATTAAATTTTATTTTTAAAATTAATGTTCATGTCCCATATTAAGTTCAAAAATTGACATACTTCAATACTAACGGTTTGTTTTGGCATTCGAGTATGTCAAACGTAAAGACTTAACAATCAACTGTTATTTTTAATCGAAAAAGATACGTGTTTTTTAATAATTTTTTTTTGCAAACCAATGTCTATTTATCGATTGTTAGTATGGTTGCCTTTCGGTTATATTATATCAACGGTAGTAACTAGCCTTTACTTAATTTGACATTAAAGTAAAATATTTGAACATTGATAACATTCTTTGACATCAAGTGCTTGATATGAAAAAATCGTACACATCTAAGATGGGAATTGAGCCCACAACCTCTAGCATTCTAGACCAATGCTCTGTCTCTGAGCTACCTCAAATGTTATGGTAGTGGAATGTATGTGATACGTATTAAGACAAAGATATGTATTCAGTTTAGAGCATTATAGCATTGAGATCAAAGGGATAAACGTCCAGGATTGGAATTTTTGGTGGCAACATTGGTGAATTTTTGGAGGCAAGTTTTACGTCTATATACAGATGACAACATAGTATGTAATATATTACATCTCCATCAAACAACATATTATGTAATATGAATATACCAGTCCAAGTGGCCGAGCGGTCTAAGGCGTTATGTCTGCGCAGTATGCCTACTTGGAAACTGGAAGGTTATGGGTTCGAATCCTGACATCGGCAGTTTGTCAATCATTAGAAAAAAAAGAGAGAGGTTAATTGACTAAACTGTCGGCGTATGGAGAAGAACGAAGTAACCGGCTATGTTTCCTTCACGAACTCCAGATGAATATCGACATTGTTCCTATCATAGTCGGCTACAGCCGCATATTTTACTAATTCCTTAGTTTTTACTACTCACAAAAATTCCTTCCACTCCACTCACATCCTCATATCCTTAGACATCACAATGGACCTTATGGTCGAAGTACAGCCCATCTAAGGCAGCCTTTACAATCTATCTAATTTGAATATTGTGTTTTCGATGCACAAAATTAATATCCCGATCTTAAGTTTTTCCCTATTCTAAGTTTATGATGCAAAAATATCATTTAGGGATCTAAGTTTGAGGAGTAGACGATGATAGAAATAGAGGAGAAACACAATACTGTCTTTGCGAATTTATTTAATGAATATAAATATAGTACCTACATGATAAATCGCTGTTATTTAACCTTGACTACATAAAATAGTAATATAATTTTTCCGTAGTAAAATAAATTATTACAGCAGACCATAAAAAATGTTTATGATTATGATTGCAAATTTGATATATTTGTGATAGAGACCGTGGAAAATCCTATCAATTCTCGATGATCATTGACTCTTGACTCGGTATTTTACAGCTGTTATTTAACCTAGACAATTATAATAAATATTCAACAATGATTTTTCTTTCACAAATTATATATTAACTACAAGAATCATACCCGTTGAAACATCAACGGTATTAACTTTGTCGTTATCAGTACAGTATAAAAAAAAATTGTTACGCAGGAGCTGCGTCAACTTAGCGAATTTCCTTAGAATACAGACATGGTATAAAAGAACTAGCTATGATATGAAAAGATTGCCTCATTCGGAAGGGTTCGATACTAGGTGGATGAGTTAATTTTTTGATATCAATGTTCATTAATTAAAAATTCAATGATATGTTTGTCTATATATAATACGTTAGTTCCTCTTTACTATATCTTGGTAACCTTAATGGAAATTGGCATTAATATAGTATTGTGACGCTTAAGTATACAAAAATAATAATAAATTGGATAATAAGTTAATGTTGACTTCAAAATAATACTGTGAATGATATGAAAAGATTGACTGTTTGATCTATATCATCCGTGGTGTAACGGTAGCACACCGGACATGAAATCCAGAGGTTCAGGGTTCGATACCTGGTGTATGAGTAAATTTTTTCATGTCAATATTAATCAATAAAAATTCAATGCCATGTTTGTCTATATAGTACAGATAGTTAAATTGTAGAGGCTGCCCTGGACGGGCTACACTTCGACCATAAGGTCCATTGTGATACCTAAGGATGTGAGGAAGTGAGTAGAGTGGAAGGAATTTTTGTATATAGACTAGGAATTGGTAGGATATGCGGCTGCAGCCGACTATGATAGGAACTATGCCGATATTCATCTGAAGTTCGTGAAGGAAACTGCAGAAAACCTTCTCAAGCATAGCCGGTTACTTCATTCTTGTCCATACGCCGACAGTTTAATCAATAAACTGCCGTTTTTTTCTCTTAATAATTGACAAACTGCCGATGTCGGGATTCGAACCCATAACCTCCCAGTTTCCACGTAAGCATACTGCGCAGGCATAACGCCTTAGACCGCTCGGCCACTTGGGCTGATGTCTGTATAGTATACGCTAGATTTTTCATATTATGTCTTCGTAACCTTAATTGAAATTGACATTAGTATAGTATTGTGACGCTAAGTATATACAAATAATTATATTTGAAATTTAATTTTTATAAACGTTTGTCGGGGGATAACAAGTTTTTAAAGATTTCCCAAGTGCCTTAAGTATTAAAACCATTTCAAGCTTAAAGTCCGTATTTAAGCGCGTTATAATATATTAAAAAATTATTGCAGGATTTGCAACATTTCAGTGTCAAGATTTTTTGTTATTTATATTAATTAATGATTCCCATAAAAATATTTTGATGATTTGTTTAATATGATGTGAAAATGATCATATTAATGTTAAAATTTCACGTCAGTCACCCAGAAGATAATATATACACGCTTGTTATTTAATTTAATAATTATACAATTATAATGATAATTTAAAAAGAGACACAAGGGTCTTAAAACAATTATAAACCACTTCCGGAATAGATTATTAAAAAACTTCTTCCACATATTATAATATATTATAATTTAAACAGAGTTCAAAAATATCGAAGGTGGGATGCCTTAGTTGTCATTTAAAACTACTGTTAGAAGATATAGGTTTAGTTTTTAAGTATTTGTCTAAAATTACAGTTTCAAAGCGTGTATTTAAGTTGTGTGTATTATAAATTTCTTACGTTCTAAGATTCTGATTTCTTTTATTGTGCCTAAATAAACGGTCTTGCATGTACATATCGAAGAAAAAATGAATGATTATTTATTTATGGACCCGTGTTAACATCACAACTTTACATATTGACAACGGTTTAATCTTGTTAGAAAGGCTTTCTTATTCTAACGTAACCTGTCGTTAACTGGATGAGCACGTACAGGGATAATTGAAGAAATTTTAAAAGAATCAAAGTAGGTTATCACCTTCTAGGCCCAATCATTCCTCGTAGTAGGCCCAATTTCCCAAAACTGTTGAGGAACACTTCAACAATTTTTAACGAAGCACAGGCCACAAGCTACTGTGCAAATAAGCCACGCTAGAAACAGTTTATTATGTACTGGATTATGTCCAACATTGTTTAAAATATAACTGTCGAGATTTTTATTCACTCGCTAGCCTTTATGTCTTTAGATTTCTTACATGGGCAAAGTGGGTTTTCGAGATCGGTTTCAAATGTTGGACAATTTAAGTTTAGACATTCTGCAGTTGTCAATGTGGACATATAATGTTTCTCACATTATATATTCATATTTTTAACCCAATAATACGTGTAAATCAGTGCCAGTTTGACATTTCTGAAAAACAGAACAATTTCAGTATAAGGTATTAAAATTTACCTTTTTCATACCTCTTAAATAGCCCTCACCTGAACATAGAGGATGCTTTACTTCTACTGCCCAAGCACAGTAAGTAGCAATTTTTAGTGAATTCATTGTCTAAAAATCATCTTTCTTTTAAAAATCTTGGTTGACTATAAATTTTTTTTTAAATAATTTTGTTAATTCTTAGATATTCGAGCCAATGAACCTGTGGATTTAATTTGAATATTTAGAAAATATATTTGTTCATACCAATATTTTGCTTATTCACATTTATGAATCTGTATCTCTGAAATCGTTAAATTCGAAAAAGTAAATCTTCAAAGAATCGGCGTACAACAAGTTTTCAAAAAATTCATTTGAATCGATTTCAAAAAGGGGTAATTTCCCAGAAGTTTATTTTGTGTAAATTTAGATCAATGACACAAAACTGATGGTATTTTCGGCATCAGGGAGTTCTAAAACGTAAAGACCCGGTTAAAACTAATCATTTTATTAAAAAATTTTCTTTTTCGTGTAATAAATAAGTAAATTAGTCTTTGGTCTAAAAATTTGTGATTCGACCCTAAACACTAGGCTTTATGTACAAAGGAATAATTTAATGATTGATATCTTCTATTTTAACTATTTTTATGCATTTCATCTTCAATATTTACAAAACTTTCTGTATAATACATAACATATTATGCATAAGCATAACCAAATACATGATGACTCTTTTCTTTTTTATAATATTTAAATACAAAAGATGCAGCTAGCATTCAGCAGTAGATATGCTTTAAAGTTTAAACGCCTACAACAAAACAGGTATCCATCTGTCTTTGTCTGTTTTGGTAACTTGTTACAGCAATATAATATAATATGTAAGTACTATCGGCTTCACAAGTGTCGTTTCTTTTCAAGGTTTTATAAAGTTGATTTGTGTTGAATGCTTTTGGTTTCACACAAATGTTTAGAACATAATTCGTTGATATTTTTATAATGTTCATCTTCAATACAAAACATTTTTTCAAAAACTCAACTGATCGAAATAAATCGATTGGAAAAATTTGAAAAATGGACGCCACTTATGAAGCCTTTAGTACATACGTGTGTGGTGGTGCATTTGATTCTTTTTTAAGATATATAAAAGCCGGTAAATAATGAATGGGAAAGTTTTTTTTTTTTTTAAATTTAATACTAGCATATCAATATAATAATTATTTCGAGTAGTACAATTTGTCCCAGAATTTCGCTGTCCTAGGATGGATTGACAAACTAGAATATGGTATTCCGGCGGTCAGTGTTTCACCGTTTTCAACATTTCTGTATTCAAAGTTGCAATATTCAAAGATATGATGTTAAATGAGCGAAAAACTATGTTTGGATGGGTGCGTATATTTTTGGTGATAGATTAGCTTTCGTTTGGTAGTATCCCTTTGCAGGCGCTAAGAGCAAATCAGCAAGCAAGGCTGGTTCCCACATACCCAGATATCGCCTCCCAAATAAGCTAGGACAATTAACACAATCGTGCGGAATTTTGCATATTTTAGAGTAATGTAAATGTGTTGCGAATAGTAAATAAAACAATATAATAGTTTTCTTTGTTAAAACATATGATATAAAAACGTTTGTACTTAATACGATTCAATATTCTGTATATCGGTGAAATTTTTATTGTTACATAGAGAAAAATATAAAATTCCTTACAGAACATTCACGTGCTTCAAAGAACTTGTTTTGTGTTTCCAAATAATTCGATTTTTTTTTTAAATTCTGTTGGTTCTAATTGTATTTTTGGGTTCAGGCAAAATCCTGGTTGCTCGATCATACCTTTTTTTTATTCTTAATTCTTCAATAACATTCTAAATACTATATTTTGTACCTCTATATAAATACTACTTTTATTTATTACGACATGCGAAGCACTGCAAATCCACGCGGAGTTTTTACTAGATTTTTACATTTTAGGGATCCCTATTAATATCTTGTACCATGAGCCCCTCTGCTTGTAGTGTATATGGGTGTTTTTGTGCGAACACGAGATATACACGATTCAGGGATGAACGGTGCTAGGGAATTCTTTAATTAGTGTACCAAATGATGTATACAACTGGAAATTGGAATATTACTAGAAATTTTTTTATTTTTTCTAATTTGCTCACTGATTTTTTATTCATTTGGATTATGTGGTCAAGATCCTATAATCCTTTAGTAATAGCTCCTATGTTTTTCGCTTCTTGTGGGTTTAATGTAAGTTATATTGGTTTTAAAAATAATAAATTACTTATCAAAGACAATTTTTGTACCATTCATAGCAAGGTTTTTTTATTATTTTGGTTATTGTATTATTATTTTGAGAATAAATTTTTGTATTTGAGTAAAAAAACCAAATTAAATTCCCTTTAAATTTGGCATTTTTGTTTCAAAAGGTGTAGATACGCTGTTCGTTTTCTAGATCCAATTTGGACGATGAAGTGCGGTTTTAGGAGAGTGAATAAATAATAAACACTTGTGAAATTATTTGTAGTTAGTTAAAGTTAATAAATAATTAAAATAAAATGTAATTTTTCCATAATTATTTTTATGTAAAAATTTACTAGTTAGTTTTTAACGCCCAGGTTGTCCTAAAGATCGACCACCTTGATTGAAATTATTAGAAGGTATGTAGACGATGCACTTACAGCCGATTTGTACAAGTCTGTAAAAACGTAGTACAAAAAAAGAATAGGAAGATCGAACCCAATAGATAATGGGAAACAGACTCGGGAAAAAATAAAAATGATGCCCGCCGTCAAACCAATATTATAGAATGTGTTCTCAGATACAAATAGGTTGGAAACACCTGTGACTAACTTTTGAGAACTTGTTATTATCCATCCACACAACCTCTAAATAAAAACATTTGTTTGTATATGGAAGTTGTGTATTGTGGGATACCAGATTTTTTACTGTTGCTTTACAATTTTTTTTCAAATAAATGAATTGATTATTATTATTTTTATTTATTTTTAATTTTTAAACATATGTACCTATATTTAATTTATTTTTCTCAATGTGATAAATTAAATAATATGTATAATCTTTTTTTTTTGGTAGAAACGTTATTTTTTGATTTGTGTACATTTTTGTGCTGAGAAATTTTTGTTAAAAATTCCGAACATCGTATAATAAAAAAAATATTTTAAAATAAATTTCTCATGATTAAAATTTATCATTTAATTTTTTTTTTTAAATTAATTTTAATATAAACATAAATGAACAAATTATTCAAAGTTTGTCTGTTACACAAAGTTAACTGCACCAGCTTCTGAAATTAGCCCTAACAATTTTATTCGAATTTCAAGCAATTGTTTTATTTCCATATTTATGGAAGTTTGTCCAGTAACGATCAAGTCTATCAAAGAACAATATATTAAAACAGCTTTCTTCACCACGTAAAAACTACAACAAAGAAATAACAGCGAAATAACGCAGGAATATTTGTATTTAGTCCTCGAAATAAGGGATGAGACATATTCCTGTTACAGATTTCTTCCACAAGGCTAATAATATACACTCTCGATCATAAAAATTGAATCAGTTGAAACATTCTTAGTGTTATTGTATGTAATATCATACATAAATTAGTAATACTTATATATATGTTTAGAATGTGACTTACTGGTTCAACTTTTATGATCGAGAGTGTACATATAAAATAGAAAAACAAATAATTTAAAAAAAAAACATTTCTTGAAGAAATAATATTCCTTTTTTGAAAAAAAGAAGAAAGTATTTACAAATAAAAAAATAAAAATAAAATTTGTACCTAAATTAAGTGACAAATCTGCATGATCGTTTTCAGATACCAAATCTTTTTGTATACGAATGACCGGTGATCCAGACACATCCAGAATAAAGCAGGTGCACAATATTAAACACCACCACACCACAACACCACTTTGATACATAATTGTTGATGGCATATCACTAAAAAGTTTGTTGTTACTGGATGATTTTTTCATTTGTTTTAATCGTTGATTTTCAGAGTATCGTCGCGACGGCATGGCAATGACATTTGTTACTGATCTTTTATTAGATGTTGATGATGATAATGCTAAAGTGCTGCGGTTGTTGTTGTTGTTGTTGTAGCATATATTATTATGATTATGATTAATATTGTGATAATATAAGCACATGTTTGTGCGTCGGCACCTGAGCGCGGACTGAACGTCTTCAATATCGCCATTATAGTTTACACCTGCAACTATTGTATATTATAAAATAATATAAATACTGTAACTAATAATAAAGTCGGTACTAATACAATGTCGCACTTTTGAATATTCATTGTAGTTTATTATTATTATTTACATACCTATCATACGCTCTGCTCTTATTGAAGCTATTCTTTTATTCTACTATTTTACAAGCTATTTAGCTTCTTATTAATAGTCATTAAATATTATCTTTATAACAATATAATTAACTACTAGTTGTGGCCGAAGGCTTTGCTGGAATGACTTTTGTATTCTTAGATTTCCTCCCCTTTTTATTATCTAATGGATCTGCCAGTAAACACCGAGATAGTAGCCAACTGCCTCATTTTTATACTTGACTACAAAAGTTGAGTAATATATGCAGATGTATGTGTGCGTAATGATGGGATTGTACGTTATCACCTGAAGCATAAACAGTCGGATCGAATTTCTTAATTAGATGCATTGACTTTCGAAGTAACAGGGCTCATGCACTCTCATAGTTTAGGGAAGCAAATCAATGCAGTGTGAAAATTTGGCTGCGGTGTTCCACCGTTAAAAATCTCACATAACGACTATGAGTCCAATCATGTGATAAATAAATGGCAGACTCCACCATCTTATTAAAATTGGCGTGCAACCCTTGCGTGAATCTTTAGAAATCAAAGAAAAAACATTTCTTTTTTCATAAAGTTCCATTGCTTCAATATCACGTTGGATGACAAAATACGGAATTCATTAAAACATAATATAACGGATGGAGAGTTGTTCGTTCCGTATTTTTATTGAATATAATCAAAATAATAATGGGGTTTTACTTCCGTTTCTGAGACTCAGAACAGAGGCCACCCACTTCATTATTATTTCTGTAATCTTTATTAATTTATAACCATACATTAATGACATGGGTGGAGGATAAGGAATTTGTAGGCTAGGAACTGATAGGATGTGCGGGATTGCAGCGACTTTGACAGAAACAACGCCGATATTCATATGGAGTTCATAAAGGAAAACTGCAGAAAAAATCCACAAACATAGCCGGTAACTTCGGTCTTGTCCATACGCCGACAATTGAGACAATTATCTGCCCCATAAATTATAATAGATAAAATTCCACCGCCGGAATTCGAACTCGCAATCATTCAGTTCCAAGCAGAGTGCCTTTCACAGCACCTGGCTGGATTTTATTGAATTGTTCATATATTTAAAAAAAAATGTTGCAGTTTATATGCTGATGTAAAAAATTCGGGACATGAAGTGTAATATCTCAAAAACATTTTTCCGAAAACCAAACGAATAAGGCATAAAATAATTATAAAATTTTGAAGAAGAAAAACGCTACATGTGTGGCCAATAGTATTATAAAAAATGCTTCTTTTTATTAATATTGAGTTCCTGAGATTAGTATTTTCTGATGTCAAAGACTCAGAACTCACGCCGCATTCACAAGTAGTAAAGTGTTTTGAAAATCGTGTTCTGTGTGATTTTTAAATTCTCGATACCTTGAAAAATTAAGGCATGCAAATAAATTTATACCTTTTAAATTTATAAATTTATAGATTTTCAAGTTATTTGAGGCATATGATTTGTTTACTAGAATAGGGTTCTTTATAGTTTTAATGAAACTAATCATATAGTTTAAAAATTGAAATTTATTTACTAATGTTTCGATCTTTATAATTTTATTTTAATATTTCATCGTTATTGAATCTAAAAAATTAATAGAAGGTCTAATTTTGAGCTATTTACGCGTTAAGTAAATAATTTAACATTTTATATTAAAATTTGAACTGTTAAATAAATTACAAACAAATTTGCTGGCACCTATTTATTTTGAAAAGAAAAGGTGAAACAATATTTTTTTAATTAAGGTTGTTGTGAAACTGGTGAGGGAAAGTAGGGATGGTGAGTTTGTCCTATACTAAATGCATTGATATCTCATCCATTGCCAACTGTAAATAATTAAAAATTTTGCAATTAAATCGTTTTAAATAATTTAATTTTTGTAAAAAACATAAATATTTGTAAAAAGAACATATTGTTTAAAATTTCATTTATAAAAAAACTTATAAAAAACTTATAAAAAACTTATAAAAAACTTATAAAAAAACTCATAAATTTCATTTTTTCGAAGAGTTTTAATAATAAAAAATATGTTTTTATGTATTTAAAAAAAAGTTGCATGGTGATAAAACTAGATAAAAATAAATATAACTAAAAATAAAACTAGATGTAGAACATTTTTCGATCTACAAATTTAATTATCTCAGAAACATAAAACAAGATTAATTTGAAATTTGGTCCAGGTATTTATAAAACTTTGATAAATATTATGACAGTTTTTCATAATACTGGCATATCTGGTTGTCGGGATATAAATTTTTGTATTCATGTTTTTCCCGACGAGTACATTCTAAAAATGTATGTAAAAATCTCTTAAAAATCGTAACTTTAACATTTTTTTTACTCAAAAACTAAAAACAGGATCAACTTCAAATTTTGACAGGATATTCTTTATTATTGAAATAATAAGCTGTAAAATCTTGAACAACCTGTCATTAAATTGAATTTTTTCACAACAACCTTAATTGAAAATAAATGTAGCTTTCTTCTTATAAAACGTTATTGAACTTACAAAAAAATTTATATGTATATACATATATATATATATTTATATATATATATACATATATATATATATATATATATATATATATATATATATATATATATATATATATGTATTTAACAGTATTTTACAATAGGGTTGAACAATATGGTGTTTTATATTTTTACAATATTTGAATAATTCAATTTAGTGGTTTAATTAGTAAAGTAAAAGTAATAATATTTTAATGTCGTATAAAACTTATCTATTATGGAAATAGTATTATAAATAGAAACGAAAATCAGTTCACGAGTCAACCCTCTTGGCGCTCGGGAAAATAGGCATCAAAATACAAATTTTTGATAGTATATAGAATAATTTTAATTTTACACATTTACATATTAGTTTTATAAATAATTTTAAGAAATATGGCGGAGATATGAGCCATCATGTAGGACATTTTTTTTTGAAAATCCTCGCTGACGGTGGGCATGATTTCTCGAAATAAAAAAAACCCAAATTGTTTATTATTTAGAAAGGTAATAGCTATTGGTTTACGTAGGGTAGAAATTTTTTTGTAGAAATGTTTAAAAAAACTTAAAATTTTGAGTCTTCAATCTTCTTTCGTGCTTTTTTCGTAGTCGGGTTTTAGTTTTTTAAACTTATTTATTCAATACTGTTTCTCGAGTGTATTTATCGTGTACAAATGCCATCCCTTGATAATAAATTTAACAAATGTCAAGTTAAAAACCAAATGAATGCTATTGAAATATAATAATAATAATGTGAACATATAATTATTATACCCACGTATATAAATCCAAGCCATTGCATTTGTTAATAGCGATAGACATACTCGTAGCATACTCTCGTAATACATACATGCATACGTATACCACATATTACATAAAAGAAATGACAAAGTATTTTTGTATTGTAAGTACATTAATTACTGGACTAATAGTTCTTTATCCAAATACGTGTTCGACTAGATTTGTAACTTTTATTCTTATATATAGAGATTGGATTTTAGCAATAATGTTGTTTGCACTAGGTACTTACTAAAAACTTAGACGTACACTGTGGTAATCTAAGTAACAATCAAAATGTGCCTATGTATGTTTAGATTAAGGGTGTATTCGTTTTAGGCCCTTACACGCATTCAGCACCATCAAGCGTTGTTTTTAGTGTTCAACTGGAGGCTGTGTATGCTAACAATGAGCACTAATGGTTGAGTTCAAGGATAGACACCACGCTCAATGACGCTTTATCCAACGAAGTAGAGCAGCGAAAGCGTTAGCGCCAAATCGTACTAGCTCCCAAAACGAATACTGTATAAGTGTTTGTTTATTTATTTGTCATATGCACAAGCGATGATCCAGGGGGGTGGGTCAAGGGGGTCATACCCCCACCCCTAAACTAAATATAATTATTTTTTAATTACAATTTTATCGCTTCATACTCAAATCTTACATTGAGATAATTAAATGGTAGGAATGAATCTAGAGTGTTACGTAATTTATTACTACTGAAAAAAATGCTATTGTTTAATCAATCTTTAGCAACTCATGAGTAACAAATATTTACCAATTGGTTATTGATAATCATGGTTGATTTGATATAAGTTTAATTAATTATTCAAAATAATTTTCAATGATATTTAAAAAAAACTAAGAATAAAAATAACTATCTGAAGAAAATTAATTAATTATCAATTGAATAAAATTATCTTTAGCAATTATTCTAATATTGATATCTTAAAGTTCTTTATAAACTTTTGTTTTCCTTATATTTATTTATTTTTTAAACTTATTTCCAGTTGTAAAAATTGACCAAAATATTTAGTGAGTTTAAAAAACCTAGTTTTCTTTCATTCTAATTCTTAATTTGAAAGTTTTTCAAGAATAATTGAAAAAAATTATTTTAAGATTAATAATAATACTCTTTTCTAGCGCTTTAGTAATTGAAATAATACGAATTTCATAATTGAAATTTTTTTAACAGATAATTTATTACAATTAAATACGATTGTTTACTTATGCTAATTAATATGTTTTTTAGGGGAAGCCCCCCCCCCCCCAAGTTTAACTCTAGATCCGGGCTTGCATGCGCACCGGGTGTTTTTTTTTGTGTATTCAATTGCATTTTTTTTAAATAAACAAACACCCATACAACATCTTATACAACATCTTATTAGAAAAATACTTTTTCTAATTAGAGAAAAATTCTTCTCACTTCCTCATTTCAAATCTATGTGTAGACAAAAAATTTTACGTAATTTCATGTCCACTCTCAAAAATTTGAATCGTGGTGAAATTCATTAAACAAACAATTTTAATGTCATTACTACATAATTATTTATAATCAAAAACTTTCATATAAATAAATGACACAGATCATCAATTAATTATTTTGCATACCAAATCCACCGTCTTGTTATTTTTAACTGTTGTTATTGTGAAGTTAATATGTAAGTGATTTAAAAATCGCTTTAAATTTTATGTTAAAGGTAGTCAATTGAATAGAATAAGTAATAACATTAACCATTCTTAATAAAAATTCGAAAAAGTAATATTACAGTTTCCTCAACGACTTGATTATGAAGTATAGCATAGAAAAACTTTCTAGATCTAGAAACGGCATGACTGAACAATTTTCAAAAAATCGAATATTTTTTTTCGATTCTTTAAACTTTCAAAAATCATCTCCCACAAAGATTTAAAAAAAATCGTCGATTTTCGCGGTATAAAACGATATTAGGCGAATAACGACCTCGGGTTACCGCAGGTATTTCAGCAGCTGTAGTATTCTCAACGTCTTTGTATTCCCTCTCTCTAAAATAACGGTTTTTATTATACATAGAGTTTTTTTTTTGTCACATGTGTTCAGTATTTATTTGACCTTCTCAAGAGTATTTGTTGGCCTTATTTATTCGGTCTTCATAAATTTTAATCACATTTTTCTCGAAATGACTTTTTTTCAAATGGCGGTCTCTCTCTGGATTGGCTGCTCCGATTTTGAAAAACCAAAGTGAGTTTTGTTTGTTGAGATGTCTCACGTGAGAATTTATCTCAATTTGCAAAATGAATATATAAATATACTTTATCAAAAAAAAACTGTTTAAAAATGTAGATCAAATTTCGCATTTTTGTTTTCGGTGTTCCAATTTTTTTTCTTTTATCGATTTTTTATTCATTGAGGTAAATTTCTACGTAAGAAATCTTCTTTTTTAAGAATCATTTTGATTTTTTTGTTTCAGACTAGTCAATCCTGAGATAGAGTGTCCGCCATGGGACAACGACTTTTTTTCAGCTTTACTTCCACGACACCTTACACAGAAGACAAATATGATGATTACAAAAAAAATAATTTTTTTTTCACATAAATACTTATATTATTATTTTTTGTAAACTGTATTATAATATCAATTATAGGAACTGAGAAATAAACGCTAAAAAGTAAGCCCTAAATCGTCTTACTAAAGTTTAGTCCAACTTTATTAAATACTTCTTCAGAATTTTTAGTTAAATATTAATGTGAAAAAATTAACTCATCCACCAGGAACCAAACCCTGGACGTCTGGAATTCTAGCTCAGTGTGCTAACCGTTACACCACAGATGACTCTGATAAATGAAACAATCCTTTTATACCATTGACAGTATTACATTGTAGTCAATATCAACATATTTTTCCTCATATTGTTATTTGTGTAAACTTAGGCGTCACAATGACCAGTCCAAGTTGCCGAGCGGCCTAAGGCGTTATATCTGCGCAGTATGCCTACTTGGAAACTGGGAGGTTATGGGTTCGAATCCCGACATCGGCAGTTTGCCAATTAATAAGAAAAAAAAGAAAAGAGGCGGTTAATTGACTAAACTGTCAAGCGTATAGAGAAGAACGACCGGCTATGCTTGAGAAGGTTTTCTGCAGTTTTCTTCACAAACTCCAGATGAATATCGGCATAGTTCCTATCATAGTCGGCTGCAGCCGTATATCCTACCAATTCCTAGTCTATACAAAAAAATTCCTTCCACTTCACTCGCATCCTCACATCCGGCGTCACAATTGACCTTATGGTCGAAGTGTTGCCCGTCCAGGGCAGCCTCTACAATCTATCTATCTAAGCGTCACAATACAATACCAATGTCCATTTCCATTAAGGTTACGTAAGACACAGTATGAAGGAACTACCGTATACTGTATAGACAAACATGTCATTGAATTTTAGACTTATTTTACTACTTTAGACTTCAACCAAACGCACTGAACTGAAACTAAAAAATTTACGGTTTCCACATGAAAAGCAAGATCATAAATTACAGCAAATATGTGTAGATTATTGCGTGCAACTATTACTGTCAGCCACGTCTCCAGTTTCTTTCCCTGTCGGTGATTATTTTCACTTCAGTGTAGAACCCATTTTCTTGATATTTCACCATCACAAGATTAATTATTTGTATTATATAAATACGTGTGTCGATTATAATTTGTGTAATTGATCTCCGGAGAGATGTTACTCGTTGCTAATTTGGCGTAGAGTATTTTGTTATCGAAATTCATATTTATTTAATACAATTATTGCATGTGTAAGGTAGATAATAGTTATATTAAATAATTATTATTTAAATAAATAATAAATATATATAAAAGATATAATTGATCTTTATTGAATTGATTTATGAAATGTTATTATTTTAATATGTAAATTACCAAGGTTGTTAACATTCAAAGCAACCGTGATAATAGAGGGAAGTTATAGTTGTTATGCAACAGATAAAAATGATGAACAAAATTATAATAATAATTTAATGATTAAGCGACACCGCTACACATGCATGAATTGGGGTAATTTTTATAGTTTTATACCAAATATCTCTTTGATAATCATCAAATAAATTGAAAAGTGTGTTTTGAATCATACTATATTATTGTGAAAAGTAATAATAGTATGTATAGTAATACATCATTTTTTAACAAAAACTGAATGTACGAGACAATCATTTTAAATAATTATGGCGTATTAGCGGCGTATATTTTATCTATAGATATTAATTTATAACAAGCACAACAGTTATATTTATTGATTATTGAATAATTCTCAAAACTACCCATTTACAATTTTTTTGTTGTTCGAAAGGAAGTCAGTGATTGGTTTTTTTTTTGTTGCAAGATAAATTACATTTTCACTATAATCATTCCAGGCTCTTATTTTTCAATACTTCTTTACTTTTAAATATACGGTTTTCGGATAGAAAAAAAAACTAATAAGCAGATGCAATCGGTGTGAAAAAAAGTTAATAACAGTTAAAAAAGCACAATTTATGTTTAATTTATAAATGACATTTCTAAAAAACTTCTTTATAATTTTGGTGTAGGCGCCGATAAGTGCCTTAAATTATAAACAAATTTAAGAGCACTTATTTTGGTCTGTTTGTTTAACGCTTGACTATTATCTTACTTTTAATAATAATGTGACGAAGACTTCAAGCATTTCCTCCCAACTTGTGAATACAACTTATGTAAGCCTTCGATGCGACTTTATCATTTAACGATTTTCTCTTCGAAAGTTAAAAAAATTATGTTGGGTTTTTTGTTTTTGAAGTTATACTTCTTTTGGTCCGTTATTAGACTCCGATCAGAGTGTATTTTCAGCATGTAACGAATCGCTGATACAACACTCGACTGATGTAGCATTCGCTCAATCGATGTAACACTGTTTTCTATCCTGCTCTATTACACACTGTTTGGGAGACTAATAAATGTGCATCATACAGTATACAGACAAAATGTATATTATATACATACATTAGATGCTTAGGCGAAACAGACAAAACAGAAGTCTATCTGTAACTAAGGCAGTAGGATTCCACTCCAGTGGACAATTTTGTTTTTGCATGATACGATTTTTGGATATTGAAAGACATGACAATATTAAACATCATAGACTATCCTGCTCTATTATACAGCAATAGTGCAGGATAGTATAGCCCATTTAAAATTGACAATTTTCAAAACGTTTTTTGTCAGTGTGCGTATGCAATGTAATTTCCTATGTTCTATTTTAACAAAACAGTGTTAGGCTGTCTAACACTGTTTAAACCAGTTTTGCTCTTTTGGTGTTCGTTGGCCCTAAGATAAAAATCAAGCTGTGTGTTTAAAGGTCAACTTTGCATACAAGGGGCATTAAGTCAGTATTAAAGTATTTAACAATAACACAAATACGATACTCTTTATACTTCGAAAATTGATTTTTCTGAGCAAATGTTGCATAATGTTTTTTTGAACAGACATATTTTTATATAAGCTGTTGTTTCTTTGTATTGTGGTCAGTACGCACCTGAATAAAGGAAGTGCAATATTTTTCTTTGTCCAATAATAATAATATCGTTATTATTAGTATCTATATTATTGAATATTGAATGTGGTACGACTTGTTATTCGAATTCAGGGAAAAGCTATCGGTAGATATTTGATATTTCAAAAACAAAGTAAAGTTATCGATATTGCATTATTATGATGATAAATGTTTATTAACTTCCAGTTTTCTGTTTACTCTTTTTTATTGATATTTATTTCACATACATGTGCATAGGTAAGTACTTACATGTATTTTTTTTGTTCCATTTTTAATAGTAACTAACTAGTGGCTATTAATTATTATTATACAATTATTTGCTTTATCGCATGTTAACTCAATTTCATTTGAAGCATCAAATGTCTCATTTATACAAAACAAGTTTTATAATAAATATTTATTATATTATTATTATGTTCACAATTATACATAATATTTTATATTTTTATTATTGTATAAAGTTATGTGTGTGTGTTTTTTTTTTTCAGATGAAAGCAAAGATTTAATAACTATGAAAGTAAATTATATTTTCACTTGGGAATTAATACGAAGCCCCTTTTTCAACAATATTTTAAATAATGAATGTATTTACCAAAATGTATTGGTTAAGGTAAAAACCCTTAACACTAATAGTCCTTAACACTATGTATAAGTGACAACAGCATCCGTATTTTTATGAGTTAACTATATTCTACGGAAACATTACCCTTTTTTTTTAATTGTAGAGTTTAATTGTTAGAATTTAAAATAAGAACATAAGTTGACTGATGTCGCTTTTCAGGAAAAATATCGCCCGCTATACATGTAACTGTATTAGTATTACCATCATAGCTTTAGTTTCCACTCATGCCACCACGCAGTGCTTTAGTTTGTTTTAAAATACTCAATTGAAAATGGGATGCAGTTTTCTGTTACGAAGCTTTGGATTCGTAAGTTTTGTTGCTATCGTTTTAAAATGAAAAATTATGCGAAACTTATAAACATATATTATAGATAGATAACTGTATTATCATCATAACTTTAGTTTCAAGCCACGCCACCGAGCAGCGCTTCAGTTAATTCAGTTGATTCGATTTAAATAACTCTGCGATGTTGTAATGACTGAACATCTGACTCTAACGAACTGAACCTCTAACATCTAACTGATCGATAAATATGGCGTACATAAATTTCGGTGATTTTTATAAAATTTATAAATATATTAATATTGTTGTAATGAAAATTATTAAGAATAATTTTTTTGATCCAACACACATTTTAATTATGAAAGTAAAATATTACGAAAAATATTTTAGATAACAATATTTTTCTCCTTGCAAAAAGAAGGTTTTTTTTTTTTTTGAAAGTACAAAAGTACAAAAAGAAAATAATATAGCTCGATTTATTTTTTTTCTTAAACTAAGTTTTTTTTTTAAGTCGAAAAATGATAATAAGATGCTTTTGATTTAAAGTTTTCTATTTTTGAAAAAAATCAAAAATTGAAAAAAAATTATTACATATAATTTAATTTAAAAAATTCAAAATCATACAAATTGGATGTTTTTAAAAAAACATAAATAGATCACAAATAAATAATGTTGTAAAAACAAGATAATTCAAGTAAACAGAAGTAAGCTAGCTTACAGTAATGTATCATAAAATTTATGTATAGATTTTGAGTTGACACTGGCCGTGTTCGTTAAGTCGCTAGTTGAATATCAACCAAGCGGGGTATGACTATGGGTCAAACCCAAGGAGAGGTATAATTTTTAATTAATTTTATATATAATCTGAACACTCCGACTACGTCCATGGGTGTTGATATACTAAAATATTCTAGAAGCCTCCATGCGAAAATATATTGTCAAAAACAAAATATTTATTCAAAAAAAAAAATAATCATATTCTAGAACGACCCATGGTGGGTATATAAACCGTGACCAGTGTCGATTCAAATCAGTTTTTAAATCGTGTCTGATGAGTTTAAATCGATCATTGTGCGATTAGTATAAAAGTTGAAATCAAGTATTGTCTAATTAGTTCAAAGTAAATAATTGTTGTTCAATCCAGATCAAAGTATAAGTTGGAATTTGTACAAGTAATTTGGTCAAGTAATTCAAAGTTTAACATTGTGTGAAAAAGAATTAAAATAATTATTGAAAAAGAAATTGGATAATCATTTTTTTTTTAAAGCAATAAAATCAGGTTTTTTTTGTTTCGTAAAAACTTGTGTTTAATTTAATTTTTTTTTTCTTTTCTTTAAACAAAAACGTGCGTGTTGTTCCAATTACAAAATATTTAGTAATATCGTTTACTAATATATTTTTTTGTTTTTGTCGAGTATCGGAATCATTGCAGGTTCGGGCAGCGCTCCTTTGAGGATAAAGAGAGCCAGAATACCGCGACAAGTGGCGACCGTGACAGGACCAGGAGACGTACGGAAGAAGAAAAGAATTACAATGGCAAGCCGCAGCATCGCCATGCCACGATTGCGTGAGATGATGGAGGCCGAAGGGCTGGACAGTACTGGCACTAGAGAGGTCTTACAGGCAAGATGGGAGGAGCACCAATCTAGGCAACAAGGAACACCAACTTCAAGGACTCAAGGACCAGCCATTCCCACATCAGAACGGCGTAGAAGTGTGGTTTCCAACCCGGAAGAGCCAGCTGCTGCGACAATGGAAATGATGTTTGCGACAATAATGTCCAACTTCAAGAATTTGGATGAGAGAATGGGTGATCGATTGGATAAGACGGCCAACAAACTTGAAGAGATGAGCGACCAACTTCAAGGATCTGAAGCAAGGATGGATGAGCGACTTGGAAATCGACTTCAAGAGTCCGAAGAGAGGATGAGAAATCGGCTTCAAGAGTCTGAAGAAAGAATGGACGAACGAATGAGTAGTCGACTTCAAGAGTCCGAAGAGAGGATGGGCAACAGACTTCAGGGATCGAATGAGCAAATGGGCAACCAATTAGAAGAAAGAATACAAACCATACAATACGAATTAGGGGAGCGAATGGTGGATCTGAGGGACGCGTGCATACAGCGGATCGACCAAATAACCACGGATGTCGAAACTGTGAAAACCGACATTGTTAACATTAAAGCCGATGTCATTGAGAATCGCACGCAAATCAAAGGCTTGGAGGAGAAGATGCACGATCAATACAACAAAGTCGTGGATGACATTATACGGATCGAGCAGAATCAAACACAGCAACTGCGAGACATGCGTATTGATCCACAAGAAGTGAATACAGTCATTCGCCCCGCCGCATTGGACACAACGACGCTTCTGTCCATCATGCCGGAGTTCAGTGGTAGACCGGCCGAAGATCCAGTAGTTTTTTTGAACAGAGCAACGACATAACTGCGACAAACGCATCTGCCCGTAGACTGTTGGACAGAGATGGTCACAAAAAAATTAACAGGACCAGCCAGAGATTGGGCACTGATGAATCGTGGGTTGGGCTACACCTTCGATGAGTGGAAATGGCAACTGGAGAGTTTCTTCAACAGTATAGGAAGGAAAGCCAAAGCCGAACTGGAATTAATGACCGTTTCCCAACCCACAGGAATGAAGACAGAAGCGTTCGTAAATATGAAGGTGCAGCTGTTCAGAAGAGTGCACGCCGATAGGAACATTGATGACGTGGTGCCCATAATATTGAATCTACTACGCGACAATGTACGTCCACTAGTAAAAATTTCGAATCCAAGATCAGTGGACGAGTTACGCACCACGGTTCGAACTCTGGACGAAGAGCCAGGATCAATAATGGAGGAGATTGGTTCTGGAGAAAATATTAACCTCCACAAAACCACACAACATCGGCGTGAACACCAACAATTACCGGTCCATTTAACAACAATGGAGACCAAGAACTCACACCAGAATGGGCCAATTGTAGAAGTTGATGTGCGTGGAAGATCAATATTGGCACTGATCGATAGTCAAGCATCACACAATTTCATAAGTGAAGAATTGGCAAGAAGTATTGGAAAATGGCACCCTGTCAGAGATAGTACAGGGAGTGGAGCCACAAGTAATAATACTTTCAAGATTCTTGGGAAAATGTGCATGGATGTGATGATATCAAGAATGAAGTTCAATGTTGAAGTAATGGTTGTACCTGGCCTACGGAATCATTTAATACTTGGTCATGAATTTTTAACAAAAAATGGTGTGAGCATCGATTACCGGAGTGGTATAATTTACTTGGGGTGTGATAAGAGAGTCCGCATTGCATGGAGAAAACCAGATGGAGCCCAAAGAGAAGTGGCAACAATTAACAACGCATTGGGCGAGTTACAAATAAAACTCCTTGAGAACCAAGAGCAGTTGAAAGATGTCATTCGGCGACATCCCAGCGTTTTCGGCAAAGTTGGAAGGACAAAAACAATCACACACAAGATTGAGATTACGAAGAATTCCCCCATCAAATTACGACCATACCCGTACAACAATGAGAAGCAACGGGTATTAGAAGAGATGATTGAAGAGATGGAAGGCGATGGCATTATAGAACCATCCACATCGCCTTGGGCCGCACCCGTCGTATTGCCGAAGAAGAAAGATGGTACTTTTCGATTGTGCGTCGATTACAGAAAATTGAACGATATTACAAAGAGCAATGCGTTTCCGATTCCAGATCTGCAAGAGATGTTGAGAAAAGTCAATGGAGCAAAAATATTTTCTACATTGGATCTACAGACTGGTTATTGGCAAATTGAGATGGAGCCACAATCGAAAGAGTATACAGCATTTACCACCCCAAGAGGTCTCTATCAATTTTGCGTCATGCCGTTTGGATTGAAGAATGCGCCAGCTACGTTCCAGAGTCTAATGAACGAAGTACTATCTGGATACATCGAAGATTTCTGTCAAGTTTACCTGGATGACATATTAATCTACAGTCGATCAGTCAAGGAACATTTACATCACCTGGATCTTGTACTTGAAAGACTAGAACAACATGGATTAACTTGTAAACCAAGCAAATGTGTCATTGGCAGCAACAAAGTCAAATACCTGGGACATATTTTGAGCGAAGACGGCATTGACAGAGAGGAAGAGAAGAATGAAGCTATCAGTAATCACCCTGTACCAAGAACACGAAGACAATTACGACAATTTTTGGGATTATGTGGTTGGTACAGGAGCTTCGTGAAAAACTACGAAGATATAGCTGCACCTCTAAGCGAAATGCTCAAGAAGAACATAAAGTGGCGCTGGCTAACATTGCATCAGAAGGCGTTCGAAAATCTGAAATCATCGATTGTGAATGCACCGAAACTAGCACATACAGATTTTAAGAAGACGTTTTGTTTAAACACGGATGCTAGTGACGTCGGATTGGGTGCAATATTATTTCAAATGGAAGATGATGGCGAATAATAAACTACGCCAGCAAGAAACTTGGACCCACAGAAAGAAAGTACGCCACGACAGAAAAGGAATGTCTCTCGATAATCTGGGCATTGAGGAAGTTTCGAGGATATCTTGAAGGAAGACATTTTTTATTATATACAGATCATGCAGCGCTCCAATGGCTGAACAAAACTAAAGATAGTCGAGCAAAATTGACAAGATGGGCATTAGCATTGGGAGCCTATGATTATGAAATAATTCACGTCCCCGGAAAAGATAATCAAGCCGCCGACTCCTTGTCCAGGCAACCACAGGGCAAGGCTGAAGATGAAGAAGTGGAGGACATTCCAGAGTGGGTGATTGAAAAGAGGGCAAAAACACCAATAACCCTCAACGTAATTGAAGTGGAAACACCCACACTCGACGATATTCGACGACGGCAGGATGAAGATCGTGATGTGACTGCCATCAGAAGATACATCGTTGATAACACAAGTCCACTGAGAAGCAATCTACGTCGACGAATGGACAGAACAAGAGCTAATTACACCGTAGCTGATGGGATCCTCTGGTACCATAGTCAACAGATGGTACAAGAAGTGCCAGTGGTTCCCGAAGAACGCCGACTTGGTTTTCTGAGAAGATATCACGATAGTGATGAAGCAGCACACCCTGGATGGAGAGAAACGTATCGTCAGATCCGTAACCGCGTGTATTGGTATGGGATGCAAGATGACATACGCAGATATGTAAAAGGGTGTGATACGTGTGCTAGAGTAAAGCCACTGAATAAGAAACCAAGTACAGCAATGAGAAGTCGAAGACCTACTTCACCATGGGAGGTAGTCAGCATCGACTTGATGGGTCCATACCCACGCACATCACGTGGAAAGACGAATATATTGGTCGTGACTGATCTTTTCACTAGATGGATCGAAGCATTTCCATTGGGGGCCACGTCGACCTCGAAGATAGCCCAAGTACTGAAAGACGAAGTATTTAGTCGTTATGGATATCCTAGAGCAGTACTTAGTGATAATGGTCCCCAGTTCAGATCAAAAGAATGGAAAGCAGTGAACAGAGATTGGAACACAGAGATATGGACAACACCAATATACCATCCACGAGCCAACCCCACGGAACGACAAAATCAAGAGTTGAAGAAGTTGTTGCGATTACATTTATTGGAGCAAGCACACAAGAATTGGGACCAACAATTACACAAGTCCTTATTTGCAATACGCAACAGAGCAAACAGAACAACTGGTTTTTCGCCCGCCAAATTGTTACTGGGGGCAGAAATGAAGAAGCCGGGGGATTGGCAAATTCAAGTTGAAGAAGAGCCTCAAGATATTGAAGATTGGGCCAACGAGAGAAGCCGAGGACGTCAACAGAATGTTGAGATAGCTCGGCAAACAATATTGGCCAATGCCGAAGAAAATGACCAAGTGGAGACGGGACTCAGTTATCAACCAGGAGAGTCCGTCTGGATGCGCAATCAAGTGCTCAGCAGTAAGGTGGAGGGTGTCCATAGTGGATTGGCACCAAAATGGAAAGGGCCTTACAGAGTGCTGAGAAGTTTACCAGCTGGAATATATGTTGTGGATACAGTGCCTCCCACGAAAATACATGGAGGTCTCTTGAAGCCGGCCAGTGCAAGGACCGCCGCCAATGGGAATCTGGGAAAAGTGAGTGTGGGGAACGAGGTGTTCGGCCAACTACTGCCAGATCGATTGGGGGGTCAAAGGCATGGAGGTGATGGAAGACGACGGGATGTACCAAGTGTGGACGAGCCAGAGGCCAGAGCATTAGAGCCAGGGTACAACTTGCGGCCCAGACGACCGGCAATCAACAACAGGCGCCGTTGATAAAAAGTGAGAAGAACTAATGTGTACGTACAAATTTTAAGTTTTGCTAGCTAGCTAAATGTACTAGTATAGTTCAAATAGTTCTTAAGTTAGAAATTGGTCGACCAAATATAATAAGCAAATTAGAAAATGTGTGTTGGAATCTAGAGGGGGAGATTTTGTTGTAATGAAAATTATTAAGAATAATTTTTTTGATCCAACACACATTTTAATTATGAAAGTAAAATATTACGAAAAATATTTTAGATAACAATATTTTTCTCCTTGCAAAAAGAAGGAGTTTTTTTTTTTTGAAAGTACAAAAAGAAAATAATATAGCTCGATTTATTTTTTTTCTTAAACTAAGTTTTTTTTTTAAGTCGAAAAATGATAATAAGATGCTTTTGATTTAAAGTTTTCTATTTTTGAAAAAAATCAAAAATTGAAAAAAAATTATTACATATAATTTAATTTAAAAAATTCAAAATCATACAAATTGGATGTTTTTAAAAAAACATAAATAGATCACAAATAAATAATGTTGTAAAAACAAGATAATTCAAGTAAACAGAAGTAAGCTAGCTTACAGTAATGTATCATAAAATTTATGTATAGATTTTGAGTTGACACTGGCCGTGTTCGTTAAGTCGCTAGTTGAATATCAACCAAGCGGGGTATGACTATGGGTCAAACCCAAGGAGAGGTATAATTTTTAATTAATTTTATATATAATCTGAACACTCCGACTACGTCCATGGGTGTTGATATACTAAAATATTCTAGAAGCCTCCATGCGAAAATATATTGTCAAAAACAAAATATTTATTCAAAAAAAAAAAACAATCATATTCTAGAACGACCCATGGCGGGTATATAAACCGTGACCAGTGTCGATTCAAATCAGTTTTTAAATCGTGTCTGATGAGTTTAAATCGATCATTGTGCGATTAGTATAAAAGTTGAAATCAAGTATTGTCTAATTAGTTCAAAGTAAATAATTGTTGTTCAATCCAGATCAAAGTATAAGTTGGAATTTGTACAAGTAATTTGGTCAAGTAATTCAAAGTTTAACATTGTGTGAAAAAGAATTAAAATAATTATTGAAAAAGAAATTGGATAATCATTTTTTTTTTAAAGCAATAAAATCAGGTTTTTTTTGTTTCGTAAAAACTTGTGTTTAATTTAATTTTTTTTTTTTTCTTTTCTTTAAACAAAAACGTGCGTGTTGTTCCAATTACAAAATATTTAGTAATATCGTTTACTAATATATTTTTTTGTTTTTGTCGAGTATCGGAATCATTGCAGGTTCGGGCAGCGCTCCTTTGAGGATAAAGAGAGCCAGAATACCGCGACAAGTGGCGACCGTGACAGGACCAGGAGACGTACGGAAGAAGAAAAGAATTACAATGGCAAGCCGCAGCATCGCCATGCCACGATTGCGTGAGATGATGGAGGCCGAAGGGCTGGACAGTACTGGCACTAGAGAGGTCTTACAGGCAAGATGGGAGGAGCACCAATCTAGGCAACAAGGAACACCAACTTCAAGGACTCAAGGACCAGCCATTCCCACATCAGAACGGCGTAGAAGTGTGGTTTCCAACCCGGAAGAGCCAGCTGCTGCGACAATGGAAATGATGTTTGCGACAATAATGTCCAACTTCAAGAATTTGGATGAGAGAATGGGTGATCGATTGGATAAGACGGCCAACAAACTTGAAGAGATGAGCGACCAACTTCAAGGATCTGAAGCAAGGATGGATGAGCGACTTGGAAATCGACTTCAAGAGTCCGAAGAGAGGATGAGAAATCGGCTTCAAGAGTCTGAAGAAAGAATGGACGAACGAATGAGTAGTCGACTTCAAGAGTCCGAAGAGAGGATGGGCAACAGACTTCAGGGATCGAATGAGCAAATGGGCAACCAATTAGAAGAAAGAATACAAACCATACAATACGAATTAGGGGAGCGAATGGTGGATCTGAGGGACGCGTGCATACAGCGGATCGACCAAATAACCACGGATGTCGAAACTGTGAAAACCGACATTGTTAACATTAAAGCCGATGTCATTGAGAATCGCATGCAAATCAAAGGCTTGGAGGAGAAGATGCACGATCAATACAACAAAGTCGTGGATGACATTATACGGATCGAGCAGAATCAAACACAGCAACTGCGAGACATGCGTATTGATCCACAAGAAGTGAATACAGTCATTCGCCCCGCCGCATTGGACACAACGACGCTTCTGTCCATCATGCCGGAGTTCAGTGGTAGACCGGCCGAAGATCCAGTAGTTTTTTTGAACAGAGCAACGACATAACTGCGACAAACGCATCTGCCCGTAGACTGTTGGACAGAGATGGTCACAAAAAAATTAACAGG
The DNA here is from genome assembly GCA_963920215.1 of Nineta flava. Lineage (NCBI taxonomy): Eukaryota > Metazoa > Arthropoda > Insecta > Neuroptera > Chrysopidae > Nineta > Nineta flava. The sequence goes on from OY986041.1 coordinate 93,274,200, forward strand.
ACCAGCCAGAGATTGGGCACTGATGAATCGTGGGTTGGGCTACACCTTCGATGAGTGGAAATGGCAACTGGAGAGTTTCTTCAACAGTATAGGAAGGAAAGCCAAAGCCGAACTGGAATTAATGACCGTTTCCCAACCCACAGGAATGAAGACAGAAGCGTTCGTAAATATGAAGGTGCAGCTGTTCAGAAGAGTGCACGCCGATAGGAACATTGATGACGTGGTGCCCATAATATTGAATCTACTACGCGACAATGTACGTCCACTAGTAAAAATTTCGAATCCAAGATCAGTGGACGAGTTACGCACCACGGTTCGAACTCTGGACGAAGAGCCAGGATCAATAATGGAGGAGATTGGTTCTGGAGAAAATATTAACCTCCACAAAACCACACAACATCGGCGTGAACACCAACAATTACCGGTCCATTTAACAACAATGGAGACCAAGAACTCACACCAGAATGGGCCAATTGTAGAAGTTGATGTGCGTGGAAGATCAATATTGGCACTGATCGATAGTCAAGCATCACACAATTTCATAAGTGAAGAATTGGCAAGAAGTATTGGAAAATGGCACCCTGTCAGAGATAGTACAGGGAGTGGAGCCACAAGTAATAATACTTTCAAGATTCTTGGGAAAATGTGCATGGATGTGATGATATCAAGAATGAAGTTCAATGTTGAAGTAATGGTTGTACCTGGCCTACGGAATCATTTAATACTTGGTCATGAATTTTTAACAAAAAATGGTGTGAGCATCGATTACCGGAGTGGTATAATTTACTTGGGGTGTGATAAGAGAGTCCGCATTGCATGGAGAAAACCAGATGGAGCCCAAAGAGAAGTGGCAACAATTAACAACGCATTGGGCGAGTTACAAATAAAACTCCTTGAGAACCAAGAGCAGTTGAAAGATGTCATTCGGCGACATCCCAGCGTTTTCGGCAAAGTTGGAAGGACAAAAACAATCACACACAAGATTGAGATTACGAAGAATTCCCCCATCAAATTACGACCATACCCGTACAACAATGAGAAGCAACGGGTATTAGAAGAGATGATTGAAGAGATGGAAGGCGATGGCATTATAGAACCATCCACATCGCCTTGGGCCGCACCCGTCGTATTGCCGAAGAAGAAAGATGGTACTTTTCGATTGTGCGTCGATTACAGAAAATTGAACGATATTACAAAGAGCAATGCGTTTCCGATTCCAGATCTGCAAGAGATGTTGAGAAAAGTCAATGGAGCAAAAATATTTTCTACATTGGATCTACAGACTGGTTATTGGCAAATTGAGATGGAGCCACAATCGAAAGAGTATACAGCATTTACCACCCCAAGAGGTCTCTATCAATTTTGCGTCATGCCGTTTGGATTGAAGAATGCGCCAGCTACGTTCCAGAGTCTAATGAACGAAGTACTATCTGGATACATCGAAGATTTCTGTCAAGTTTACCTGGATGACATATTAATCTACAGTCGATCAGTCAAGGAACATTTACATCACCTGGATCTTGTACTTGAAAGACTAGAACAACATGGATTAACTTGTAAACCAAGCAAATGTGTCATTGGCAGCAACAAAGTCAAATACCTGGGACATATTTTGAGCGAAGACGGCATTGACAGAGAGGAAGAGAAGAATGAAGCTATATTATATATTAAAGATATTAGATATTAAAATAATTACATGTCAGAATCGATTCATTTTTATACCCGCTATATATCATATGTACAAGGGTATATTAAGTTTAGCCTCGACTTTGTGACGATTGAAAATATTAATCGCAGAAAAAAAACTAGGATAGGTGTTCATAAAATGGCCTAATTAGTCCATTGTCACATGTCCGCCCATCTGAGTCCATGATAAGTCATATCGGAAACAGATAACGACCTACAATTTTGTGTGGATGAATTTGCATTATTACAATGTCAAACAGCTGGAATGCAGACAAAATAATTGCTGTACCCGTCATAAGCGTGAGACATTTTGAACAGCCAAATAATTTAACCCGTTATCTCACTGTGAATATGTGAAATTATCTCAACCATTATATCATTTTGAGACCATAAGCCGCACAGAAAGCCCACAGCTTCTCCTCCAGGATTGATGGATCCAAGGTTTCGAACCCAAACTGGAGAATAATTTTTTTTAATACTCCACTGTATAAAAATTTATTATTGATATTTTTTCATATTTTTATTATTCAAAGAATTTATATAATTATTGCCTTATGCTAGTTGAGAATTTGCATAGTTTCAACAGGCATTTGCTTAGATTAGAAATGACTTGCGTATATACGAGCTTACTTCAATGTTTCAGCACAGATTTAAAGTTAGTTACAGAAGGTACTTCGCTCAGTCTAATTACCAAAAGTATTTCTCTCAGTAGAGTCACACAAAAAAATAGTTACAAAAATTAGTTGATTCACATCAATTAATTAGATGGTATTTAAAAATTTTATTTCTTCAATTTACAAGTTGAATATTTTTTTATGGATTGTGCTGAAATATCGAATGGGCGAATTAATGGTTTCTATCTGATTGTATCTAAGTATATTTTTTTTTTGTATAATTTATTTAATTCACTATTCAAAAACTTGTGGTCTCTCAAACTTGTAACAATTCAATACACATTCAATACACACTTTTGGTGTACAATTTATATTTTATGTGAATATGCATTGACGTTTTCAATTTATATCTATATTGTTTGTATACGCTTGGTTTTTTTTTTGGCCGTGTATTTTTTCTTTACAGAAGCGTAATGTCTCTTTATATATACAAGTATGTATCTGAATTAAATTTGTAATCCATATTTATATTTTGCAAATCAGACATATTTGAACATATTTTTTTTTACTGTAGTTTTCTTTTACTATAATTCAATTTAGCACATATTCACGTAATCTTTGTTTTAATAACTTGTACAACCAATGTTAGTGTTCTAAGGATAGTTGTACTATCGTGTATTACATTAGAAATTATTTATTTCAAATATATATTTTATTTTAAAATATATTTGTTTTGTTCCCGTTTTTGTACCTTTTATTTTTTTTTTAGATTCGAATCACTTGTCGATAACTAAGACACTTACTGGATAGTAAAGATCTTACTACCTCTATATTATCTTTTTAAATGGGCCCAGCTTTTATTGAAAGACTTTCGGTTCAACGTGTTATTTTTTTTTATATTTACGTGTATGGCGTTAGGACCGATCGTTTTCTAATTTTCATAATTCCACATACAATACTCTGTTTTGGATTTTTTTTCTAAAGTACTGTATATTTAGTTTTCATTATTTTTTTTAAAAATACATCATAATAACTTTTAATTAAAATTACTATATTACCTTAATTTCATACTTTATGAAAATAATTGATAATTCAATTATTTTCTATTCGGTGTTTAGTTTTTTATAAAGTGTGGTATATTTTTACATACACACATAATTCAATAATAATTAATATTCCATTCCATTCAATTATTTTTCAATAAAGTGTTTAGTTTTTTTTTTTTTAAAAAAAAAAACTAAACACCATTTTTTTTTTTAAACTAAATACCCATTACCATTAATATAAAATTTTTTTACATACACATATGGAAGCAGAGCAAATATCCATATGTGTCTTTTGTTTTCGATAGTTTTCACAAAGCTCGACTTGTGATTCTGAAATTCTTTTTGAAATTTGAAATGATTATAATTTTTTCTTTATATTTATTCATTTATATCTTTTACATTTTCTTTAATTCTTTAATTATATTTAACTTAGTACTAATTTTTTTTCTCTTTCTTCTATTTTGTTTGTGGTTTAAATTTTCATTATGCCGAGAACAACTCGTAATACACCAGGTACCCCAGAAGATGACGATCCTCCAGTCCGCACCAGATGACGTATTCATCACGCCTCATCAAGTATCAGCGGTTAACTTAGCGGCTATAACTACGCAGATGCAGACTACAGCTCAACAGTTCCATGCGTCAGTGCTGCACGTTTCGGATGTACAGCAACAAATACAACATCAAAGCAAACAGATAAGTAGCATTACCGATGCCTTGGCAACAATTACAACTACTCTATCAAATAATAGCACTTGTTCAAATCAATTAACTTCAAATTTTAGTTTTTTTGCAAAACCGAGTATTGATTCCTTTATAAATAAAATCACTATTCTGGACATTTCGGTTCCAGAAAATATTATACAGTTTATTGTCGATACTCAACATTTAGTTGATATTAATTTTTTACCTATAGACGTTCTTTTGAAATCTTTAATCAATAGGTGTGCTTCGAACGCACAAACATTTTGGTCTACTTGTTTGGCTGACTCTTTGTCTTGGCAAAATATTAAACGTAATTTATTACAAGTTTATATTCCACCTTTAACTAAACAGATATTAATTGATAGATTAGTCCGGCGAAATCAACCTGACACTGAAAAATTTTCGACATTTGTTCCTTCAATAATAAAATTCGCGAACATCCTACTTAATGATTCATCTGAATCTGAAATCATACAAATTATTTTTGCTCATGCCAATAATTCTGTACTATCTATTCTTGGTTTATATCAAATTCCCGATACTTATAAAGATTTGTATCATCTAATCACTAAAATTGAGGAAATTCAAGCACGAATAACTACAACACCCGTCAGTGTAAATGTTACTTCAATTCAAAATACGCATAATGACTCTAAATTTTTTTGTACCTTCTGTAAAGGTACTAATCACAATTTTAAATATTGTTTTAAAAGAAAGAAGGATAATATAAATGTTAGTACTACGGTTCCAAAAAACTCGCAATAGACCCCAAGTTTCTTATTAATGATGTTATTTTAAATTATACTATTTTACCCCTACAAACCATTTTCATTCAAGGTTATCCTTTATTAACACTTTTTGATTCCGGTGCTACTGTTAATGCTATTAAAACTGCGACTTTTAACAAGTTAAAAGCTAACAATAGAAACATCGTCACCGAATCAATTGATAAAACTATTTCTTTGCCGGGAAATAATTTTTTAAAATGTAATTTAACTGCGAAACTTCATTTTAAATTGGCTAATTTTTCATGGACTCAAACTTTTTTTATAGTAGATTCATTACCGTTTGAGGTAATTTTAGGTGTTGCCACACTTAAAAATTGCAACATCATTTTGGACTTCTTTTAGTCGACGATCAAATTTTATTTTCATCCTAATGTTGAAATACCGTTTTCGGGTTTTTGTAATAATAATCGAATTATTAATACCATTGTTGAAGCGAAAGTAAATCTTAATAGCAAACAAACCAAAGTGTTGCAAACACTTCTTCAAAAGTTTAAATCGATTTTTTCTGACGTTCCTGGTCTTGCCAAGGGTTTTGAATATAAAATTAAGTTAATCGATAACATTCCGGTTTGTAAAGCTCCTTACTATTTGGCACCCGATAAAGCCAAACTTTTGGACGAGCATGTTCAAGAGCTTGTTACACAAGGGGTACTTTCTCCTTCGAACTCTAATTATAGCTCACCCGTCTTCTTTGTTAAAAAGAAAGACGATTCTTATCGGTTAGTCGCTGACTATAGGTTTGTTAACAAACATATAGAGTTTGATCCGATGAGTTCAGCCAGTATGGCTCATATTTTCGCTAGCTTAGGTAATTCGAAAGTGTTTACACTCCTCGACATGAAATCCAGTTTTCATCAGATAAAATTATCAGATGACTCGAAACATGTCACCGCGATCGTCACACAATATGGTCTGTTTGAGTACAATACCATGCCTTTCGGGCTAAAGGTGGCTAGTCAATCATTAGCTCGTTTTTTAAATTCCAGTCTCGCAGAATTTCGTCATAAATTTCTTCTTATTTATTATGACGATTTAATTGTACATTCACCCGACATTGAATCACATTTAAATCACCTGAATCTCTTGTTCACTAAAATAAAGTCTATCGGTATCACTATTAATCCTTCTAAGGCTCGATTTTGTATGTCGAGGGTACGTTTGTTGGGTAGCGTAATATCCGCTGAGGGACGCTTTATAGACCCTGTTAAGGTGCAAGCAATCAATGACATGCCAACTCCAAAAAACGTCAAAGAAGTTATGCGTCTAGTTGGGGCTGCGGCTTTTTACTCCCGCTATATTCCCATGTTCAGTCAGATTGTAGCTCCGTTAAACGATTTAAAAAAGAAAGGTGTAAGGTTCAAAATTACTAAAGTTCATCTTGATGCAATCTCTACTTTAAAAAAATCTTTAGTAAGTGCGCCTGTCTTAAAACATCCTAATTTTGACAAACCTTTTGTGCTACAAACTGACGGATCAGCTACTGGTCTGGGCGCGGTATTACTTCAAAAGTATGATGACGGTTTGCACCCCATTATGTACTGTTCTCGAAAATTGAATCCAGCCGAATTAAAATATAACAGTCATGAATTAGAACTTCTCGCAGTAGTAACGGCCCTAGATAAATTTAAAGATTTTTTAACCGACCGCAAGTTTACTCTACAGACTGATTGCAGGTCGTTATTGTGGATTTTTAATACCCCCAATAAATTTAATAAATTATCTAGGTGGATCCTTAAAATTTCGAGATATGACTTTACCCCGGAACATATTAAGGGCAAATTGAACAATATGGCCGATTTTCTATCTAGGTTATACGAAACTGACCATTTAATAGTGAACAAATTTACTGATTCAAATCAAGATTCAGGCAAAAATTTCATTAAAGTTAAAGAGTTGCATAGCAATGATCCAGGTTATGCAAACCTTTTAAAAAAGATAACCAATACTTTGGATCAAACTGACTTAGAATCGGTGAATGAAGAAATCAGGAACAATGCGCAACTGAACTTTATTAACGTTTTAGCTAATACAAATTTTGATTACCTTTCTGTTAAAAGCGAGCAACGTAACTCTCCCGAATGTAAAATCATTTATCAAAACCTTAAGGCTCAGATGAATGTCCCTAATTTTTGCATAAAGGATGGGTTAATTTATAAGTTCGTCGGAAGGAATCGACTAAAACGTATATTTTTACCAGATAATTTACTCGATTACGTTCTTCGATATTATCATGATTCCAAGTATGCTGCGCATAATTCAGTAATTAAAACATTCCGTGAAATTAGTAAAATATTTTACTATAAAAACCTCTATGCGAAAGTAAGGGACTATGTCAGAACCTGTAAAGTGTGCCAGACTATAAGGCCATATACACGTAACGATAGGGTTCAGTTGAGTAGTTCCGTGCCGGAGTATACCCTACATACTTTGTACGTCGACTTTATCGGTCCTATTATTAGATCAAGTGAAGGTTTTAAGTATATTTTTTCTGTTGTAGATGGATTTTCAAAATTTGCTTTCGCCTTTCCATGTAAAAGGCAGACCAGTGACGTTGCCATTTCACTGATACAGAAGATTTTCCTGCAAAATGGATATCCGACGGTTGTTGTAGCCGACAACGGACCAGCCTTTGCGTCGATCAAGTGGAAAACCTTCTTATTTAATAATGGTATTAGAGCTGCCTACTGTTCGAGCTATACACCATCTTCGAACAAGAGCGAGTGCCTCAATCGACAGATAAAATATAATTTAGGATGCATTCTCAAAGAATATTCTGTTCAACATAAAAATTGGTCTAAGTTTTTGAGTTTTGTAATTTTCAATTACAATAACTCCTACAAAAATACAATCGACTCAACACCAGCTGAAGTTTATTTTGGTAGAAAGTTATTGACGCCGTTTGTGATTATAAACGAATTAACTGAGTTAATCACGAGTTCTGCTAAACCATCACAAGCACATATACAAGATGCGTTAAAGATTGCTCACCAACAACGAGTCAACCAGACTTTAAATAAACCAACGCTGTCTAAATATAAAGTGGGTCAATTGGTCATGGTTAAAAACTTGGCTCCGAATATGAACAAGAATATCGCACCTAAATTCGCTTCAAAATTCAATGGACCGTACAAGATAATAAAGTTCACTACACCAACTTCAGTTAGGCTAAAAGCTCCAAAATCCAATAAGAAAACCTTCGGCATGTCGATATACAACATTCGGCCATACTATCTCAGAGGATATCAAGGGAATGGTAACGTTACTGCATCCTAATTAAACATCTAAATGTGTTTAAATCTTCACGTCTAATCCACATTTGTAAGATTTTTTTTATTCATCTATTCATGTCATTCTTGGTTTAATATTTTCCAATTAGCATGTCGCTAATTTTTTGGCCCCCTGGAGTGGAGAATAATTTTTTTTAATACTCCACTGTATAAAAATTTATTATTGATATTTTTTCATATTTTTATTATTCAAAGAATTTATATAATTATTGCCTTATGCTAGTTGAGAATTTGCATAGTTTCAACAGGCATTTGCTTAGATTAGAAATGACTTGCGTATATACGAGCTTACTTCAATGTTTCAGCACAGATTTAAAGTTAGTTACAGAAGGTACTTCGCTCAGTCTAATTACCAAAAGTATTTCTCTCAGTAGAGTCACACAAAAAAATAGTTACAAAAATTAGTTGATTCACATCAATTAATTAGATGGTATTTAAAAATTTTATTTCTTCAATTTACAAGTTGAATATTTTTTTATGGATTGTGCTGAAATATCGAATGGGCGAATTAATGGTTTCTATCTGATTGTATCTAAGTATATTTTTTTTTTGTATAATTTATTTAATTCACTATTCAAAAACTTGTGGTCTCTCAAACTTGTAACAATTCAATACACATTCAATACACACTTTTGGTGTACAATTTATATTTTATGTGAATATGCATTGACGTTTTCAATTTATATCTATATTGTTTGTATACGCTTGGTTTTTTTTTTGGCCGTGTATTTTTTCTTTACAGAAGCGTAATGTCTCTTTATATATACAAGTATGTATCTGAATTAAATTTGTAATCCATATTTATATTTTGCAAATCAGACATATTTGAACATATTTTTTTTTACTGTAGTTTTCTTTTACTATAATTCAATTTAGCACATATTCACGTAATCTTTGTTTTAATAACTTGTACAACCAATGTTAGTGTTCTAAGGATAGTTGTACTATCGTGTATTACATTAGAAATTATTTATTTCAAATATATATTTTATTTTAAAATATATTTGTTTTGTTCCCGTTTTTGTACCTTTTATTTTTTTTTTAGATTCGAATCACTTGTCGATAACTAAGACACTTACTGGATAGTAAAGATCTTACTACCTCTATATTATCTTTTTAAATGGGCCCAGCTTTTATTGAAAGACTTTCGGTTCAACGTGTTATTTTTTTTTATATTTACGTGTATGGCGTTAGGACCGATCGTTTTCTAATTTTCATAATTCCACATACAATACTCTGTTTTGGATTTTTTTTCTAAAGTACTGTATATTTAGTTTTCATTATTTTTTTTAAAAATACATCATAATAACTTTTAATTAAAATTACTATATTACCTTAATTTCATACTTTATGAAAATAATTGATAATTCAATTATTTTCTATTCGGTGTTTAGTTTTTTATAAAGTGTGGTATATTTTTACATACACACATAATTCAATAATAATTAATATTCCATTATATTCAATTAATTTTCTATAAAGTGTTTAGTTTTCTTTTTAAAAACTAAACACCCAATTTTTTATTAAACCAACTACCCATATATTTTTTTTTACATACACAAAACATTCTATACCTGACACCCTGAAGGTGCAAATGACATGTGTGGAGGTTTCATGGTCCTGGAGGAGGTTCTATTGGGGATTGCACCCAGGATTGATGGATCCAAGGTTTCGGACCCAAACATTCTATACCTGACACCCTGTAGGTTTTTGCAGGTGCATATAACATGTATGAAGATTTCATCGTCCTCCATACAGGCCCTACAAGTGGGATCATCGAAGATTCCCAAGTTATGAAGGTGGTATTCAATCGGCAGAGTCCTGCCTAGAGCCCCACCACACTTCTCAACTGCATTCTATTGAGTTTCACCCAAGCACAGTCGAATGGCCTAGCTGTGCTTATGCACAACTTGACCTGTCGCATGCCCTGCGCAAAGTCCCAACAATCGAGATGAGCTTATCGCAGCCATATTAATATTAATTATAATGATAGGAAAGCAAAGAATCAAAAAGCAAATAACTTACCATGGCGATTCGTAATATTGATTAAAACATTAAAATTGTAATTAAGTCTTTTACGATTGGAGTAACAGAAGAAGAAAAAAGGTCAGATGATAAATTGTAGGAAAATTTGATTTCTTCCACTTTACTCATTAAAATATTTCTAATATTAAGAAAGATTGTGTTTCACATTCCAATAATCCGACTTTCCCCTCAACCGATCTTGCCCATTAACGAACTTATCCTTTCTCTATAACCAAAAGCAGCAATTTTAACGATGGCCATTTTCGATATCTACAAGGGAGGATCGATTGCAATTGCAATCGGGAGGAAATTTGAAGAAATTTTTGCGTAATCGTTTCATCGATGCAATTGCAATAGTAACTAACTAGTTACTATTTTCTTCTAAAAAGTAATATGACCGTATAGGTATTTGCTCTTGTTTAGCGGTATAGAAGCAACAACGAAAACGGTAAACAATACTAATTACATTCACACTTCGTAATTTAAATCACTTAAATAATGTATAATTTTTTCAATTTTTCGGCAATCCCCGTTATAATGTTTGTTTGTTATTATTACATTATATGAGTATATTTTATTTCCCACAAATCTGATTAAAAATACAATACGAGAAGCATTATATTATAATCACAAGTGGGAAATCTTTTTTTTGTTTTTTGAACATATTAATTATGGTTATTGTTATAAAAATATTAAAAAATAAAAATCATAATTATTAATTATTAATTATAATTTATAGTAGTTATTTTGTATGAAAAACATTTATATACGTAAAAGGAAGCAATTTACACAATAAACATTCCTGTATTTAAAATATTTTCATAAAATTATTGAAAGAAATAGTTGTTAATTTTCAATTGAAACAAAACAAGTGAAAATAACTACATTAATTGAGTTAATTGCTTAAATACTCGGTATAGACTGTGATCTTATCAATGTTTGAACTGTTTATTTCACTGTTTGGTCGACGAGTGTACAATAATAAAAATAGTGTATCTTTATGTTAAACAAAGTAGTGCATAAAAATACTAAATAGGGAATATGCATGAAATTTTTTTTCGCTTGAATTGAAGCATGTTTACTTGACAAATATCAAGGTAAAATTACTTTTTAAATAACTTTAAAAATAAGCGAGATATGAATGATTGAAATTCCTGATTAGACAAAGAGGGTGATAGCCCTCTTGATATGTTATGTGACGTCATATTACACTTTCACCATTTGAAATACACGTAAAACTCCGTTTTTAGTATTTTTGCAAGAAAGAGACAGATAATAATCTTTAAAAGCTTATAGCTTCCTTGATACTTGTCGGATTTTAATTTCGTTTTTAAATATTATTACAATATTAACAGTATTTTCATATTCTGAAAATAAATGTGAAAAAAAAATTTTCATGCATATTCCCTATTGTGTATAAAGGTGGTGGTATATGCATTTCTGTTTTGGTATTCAAGAATAAGTACGGATGTTTGAGCTTAAGTTGTGGCAAAGCTAAATAAATTTGTTTATTTATAAAAAAGGAATATTTTTAGTTTTTTATTTTTCTTCTGGTGGAGGATGGAGTTATACATAGATGGATCCAATTTTAGAACACACACACAATATTTGATTGATTGATTGATTGATTTATATTGGGGTCTAAAACTAATGCAGTTCGACCTTATGGTCCATTGTGCTCCCCCTTCTACTTCAGTCCGACGAGATTCGCTTCTCCCATATGTTGGCAATAGCCAGGAGCTTGCTGATCAGGTCCTCCCGAAGTTTCATATATTCGGGGTGGGATGCACCAAATATCCTGTATCTGTTGTAACCTAGAGGTTCGTAGTCACAGAAAATGTGGCTGGATGTTTCTTCCTCCTCGCCACACAATCTGCACATAATGGACCCGTTATGGAGTCCCATTGTGTGCAGATGCTTCCGCAGGGGACAATGTCCGGTAATGAATCCGGTAACCCTCCGCAGTTGCATCTTGTTCAGCTTCAGTGCCTCTTTGTTGCAATCTGAAGTAGTACCTTCCCGAGCTCTTGCCACGGTACTTTTTCCCAGTGATCACGGTGCTTAGCATTTGACCACTCGTTGATTACCTGTTTACATGCAGTCCTGGAATTCCAAAATAGGCTCTGGACCTATGAACGGCATTCCAACTCCCTTCTCACACAATATTTGCTGGTTATCTCTTTCCATTTCTATCAGAAAAACATTTATATCAAAATGGTAATTTTTTTCTCTGATCAATATTTTCAACCGTTACAACCGGGACTAATCTTATAATTTTATATTTTTGAATTTTATATTTGATTTTCTAATATATTTTAACAGTATTTGAAAACTTAGAATTATGTTGTTAAAGATAGCCTTATTCACGCAAATAACGCGTTGTTTTGATAATTGTTTTGGATGTCATTGTAGGTATAGGTTCGTTAAAATATGATTACAGGAAAAACTATGAGTATATTCACACTATTGCTATCGCTTTGACTCACAGACTGCTCCGATATCGAAGCAACGAATATGTGATCAGTTTTGTATTAAATAGCCAAGGCGTGTTATGACGAAAAGATCATAATTCGTTTTTCGAATCATCATAAATTTTGAGTAATCATATAGGTTTTAGTAATCAGATATCGGAGCTGTCATATACCTAAATGTAATGATTTTATGATTTTTTCTGGCATTTTTTGTTGTAATTTTTGTAAAACACATAATTTTTTCACTTACTTTATCGGTCCGCGGGCCAAAAAAATGTTAAGAATCACTGATCCAAAAGAATAGGTAATTGTTCGATTGAAAAATAACTAAATGCATTTTTACACTATCTATGTATCATTGACTATTTGCACCAGAAATCGCTGAAAACACTGACGAAGACTCTAAAACAAAACCTAAATCGGAACAGTAGTGTGAATATAAGGAGATTTTATAGTATGGATCAAGTCTGGTCGCTTTAATCATGGTATGTAAAAGTAGATATTAAATATATAAATATATATTTACCTGAAATCACAATTTATTAATTATTTGTATTTTGAGTATTTAAATAAATTTAAAAAAACTTATTCAACAAAATGAAAATATATTTTCAGTCAAAAAGAAAAAAAAATTAATGAGTTCGTTAACCTAATAAGTGTTGAATGGACCTCCAGGTATCAATATATCAATACTTAATAATTGCCATATTAGTCAAAATATGCAAACATCAGTATAGCAAACAAGCAATGAACTTGAATAAATTAAAAAATTTTATTAAAATTTATGTCATATTCATATGTTTAAAATCTTTGTACAGGTTTATTAAAAATAACATGACACGAACTCAAATGGAACATCACCAAAATCTAAAATTAGGTTCCTAGGATTAATTATAAAATTTTCAAAAAAGGACGCTACTTTTGTGGCCATGTGTATTATTTATAATGTACGTAAGATAGTAAATTTATTGTTATATATATACCAGTGATTCTCAACCTTTTTTTTCTTGTCGCGGCACACTTTTAACGATTTCTAAATTTGACGGCACACAAAGAAAAAGATAAGTTTAAAAGTTATTTACTTACCTATATAAGTATAATACACTGTGTAAAATAGTTTGTAATATATGTTTGCAATGTAATATAAAATAATATGTACTACAAAAACAACAGTACGTTTATTAAGGAATTAATTACAAGTTAAAAATAACAATAATTTTAATGAGAAATTTCAGCTTGATGTTTTTTGATAATTTCATTTATATTTGGTCCTAAAAATGACAATGCTACTCTCATATCGTTTTCTACATTTAACAGTCTCGATCTTTTTTTCGTTTTTATGTTGGTTAATACTTTACTATATACATTTCTAAAATTTGGCGGCACACTTTAAGAATTTGACGGCACACAAAAGTGCCACAGCAAACACTGATACGTACAGTGTAATAGCAAACGATTCCACTATGTCATCAATTCTAAAATCGGAAGAGTTATCTGCCGATATGTCTGCCTTTTACTCTAATTTCTCGATCAAAATGCTTCTGATCCAACATGGTGGTGCCAATAATTTTTCATTAATTGAAATGGAGGACTTGTAAAAGTGAAAAACTGGAAAAAAAATTACGCCAATGCTAATTACTGTACTTATTAGATTACTAAAAAAAAGGTTATTACTATTCAAATTATTGTACGTTTACTAGTTCTATGATCTAATCTAAAAAAAAATCGTCACGATCATAGAAACATAGAAAGAGCCTTGAAGCGCCTTTAAAAAATGCACATCCAATTTTTGATGACTGATTAACACGACAAACAATTAAAACCCATTTTGAAAAAAAAGTGTCAAATAATCTATTTTATGTCACACACTCCTGTAACCCATGTTCAGGGGCTTAGGGCCGCAACAAGGTGTTGAAATCTAACTCTGTTTGAGGCCACAGCCTTCAGTTCTTTTCAAAACAATCCATCCAGTTATACCTCTTCAATGATTGAGCGTCGCCAAGTTTGTGCAGGACTGCCTCTTCACCTTGAGTCCTATGGATTCCATTCAAGAGCGGTTTGGCGATATTATCATATAAATTATGTGACATATGAATTATTAATTCATTGATTCGAGTAAATACATGCATATTCATATTTTAACAAAAAATTCATTCACTAATTAAATCGTAACGTTACTAATGCACCACCCTATATATGTTTTGTACCAAGCCTGACATTGTACAGATCGGGATTTGTACAGGAAATTTTGTACCAAATCCGATCTGTACAGGTAATTTTTTTAAATAAAACCGAAATAATATTTCGAAATGTGAAAATGCGTTCAGCGCATGATAAAATATGCATAAAATTTCACATTTTGAAACACTATTTCGGTTTAATTAAAAAAAAAACTACCTGTACAGATAAGCTTGGTACAAAATTGTCTGTTCAAATCCCGATCTGTACAATATCGGGATACTGACTAGAATTTCACACTAGATAATGAGATAGAAAATTGTATTACGTTTTATTAATTAAATTTAAAAAATTTGGAGTCTACCCGCTCCTCTATAGTTTTCAAATTTTTAATTAATCATCAAAATTATTATTCTTATATATTTGTAGGAAATATACAACTTACTTGATAGCTCATAGGCATCGGACAAATACGTTCTGTTGTGATATTGCATAAGTATCTGAATATAATCAGTTGTATAAGAAAAACATAACTGGATGGATTTGAAAAATAATTTCAAACTGTTTTTATACATCGAAATATGCCATGATGATTAAAAATAAAATATTATTGACTAAAGTGGAATCGAAAAATAAAAATAGTTTGAAATTATTTTTCAAATTTATTAAGTTAGGTACAATGGAGTTCCACAACATAAAGCTCCTTGCAATACATAAAGGAACACATAATTTATTTAAAAAATAATTTAACAGTTTGATTTTATTTATTTTGAAAACTTACGTCTATTGTCGTCCATTGATAGTATGGTTGCTTTTCAATTATATTATACCAACGGAAGTGATTAGCCATTACTTAATTTGGCATTTAAATAAGATGTCTGAACATTGATAACATTTAACAGTATATTATATTATATTTCGTAGATTATATAAAAACAACAAATATGCAATTGGATAAATTCACCAACATAGAATTTATATTTTACAATATCAAAATAACACATACACCAAATGTTTTACTTTCATTTGGTATAGTTTCGTATTAAAAGCAAGGAATTTTAGCTGGGATTACGTTAACAATAGATATGTGTTGATTACGCATTGCTTCAGGGGTGGCCAACAAATCTATAGCCAATTTCGGAAGGTTGCTCGCGATTTCTTGACAAGAAGTAATTGAAGATTTCCAGATTTTGTAAATATTGTTTACAACTGTGAATGATTTGTGTTTATCAATGTTAGAAACATAAAATTTAGATAAATTTTTAGCAAATATCAATACATACTGAAACAGTTTCGATGCTTCGGAGCTTTTCGTTGTAGTTAAACTGAACCACCACGTATATTAAAAAACAAATAAAAAATTTTCACAAATTTATTTGTAAAACAAATAAATTTGTGAAAATTTTATGCGGTAACGTGACTTCTATATATAGACAATAATAAGATAAAAGACTTGTTGTTCATAAAACTACTACTACTTGGTTTTACTTAAAAGGGTCTTCCAGACCTTTCTGGCTTGTGCTATGGCTTTCCAGTTCCCAGGTCCAATTCACTGTAGATCTAGTGCAACATCGTCCATCCATCGTGCCCTTGGTCTTCCTACTTGCCTTGAGCCTTCTGGGTTGCTACCATACAATATTTTCGCACCTTTTTCACTTGACATTCTTTCGAGGTGCCCCTACCAACGTAGCCTTTCTTTCTTATTTGAATAGGTTTTGAAATTCGACGTTAGTTCTTATCCTCAAGACAAAGGTCCATAAAATTTTCATTCTCAGACTTCCAGGTTCTCCTTATCACTATTTATCATGCACCCACTTTCAGAATTATACATTACTACAGACAGGCCTTATTACGGTTTTGTATATTTTCTTGTTCATACAACTACAATAACAAATTAGTCACTTCATTACTATTCATAGCCATACGATAAAAATTTTTTCTGTATGTAATAAATATTATATATAATTTGCATGTTTGTTTTATTGTTAAAATAAATATTCAAATATTATATTGAAGTAAATGTAGCAAACGTACCCATGTAATATAAAAAAAAAAACTTTAAACAAAAATTCAACCGACTTCAAAGAAACACAAAAAGTCACTACACTCAAAAGCTAAAAATAACCAAATAAAGATTGAAACCCAAAGCCAATTTTCTTGTCCAAACCTATTACCTATAATTTTAATAAAATATTATTATTGGTATGTGCTACCTACTGATCGGTTTGAAGTCGGTGCCATCCTCGGACATGGTAAGATGTCGGTGCCCTAAATGGCGCCGACTTCAAACCGATGCGTAGGTAGCACACACCAATATTTTATTAAAATTATAGGTAATAGGTTTGGACAAGAATTGTATATTGGATTAAATCTGTATTTTGATATTTTTAGCTTTTTAGTGTAGTGACTTTTTGTGTTTTTTGAAGTAAGGTTTTTTTTAAAGTTTTTTATTTTTCCATTTTTAGTGTGAATATAGGTCACGTAAGCATTATAGTGTTTAGTTAAGTGCCTGTACTAATTCAATTGTCGCTAAGCTTCTGTCGACATATAGTAGTATTATCTTCTAACCAGTGGTGTATTGGGGGGGGGGGACGTGGCGGAACGACATTCCGGCACCTTTATTCAGAAACGGAACGCGTTCCAGTACTTTTTTTAGTAGTCATTTTTTTAATTTCAAATGATAATTATCCAATTTTATACATAAAAACCTGAAATCCAATTTTATACGTAAAAACCTGGTTGCGTTCTCATCGATCCGCTACTGACCAGCAAACTAAAAGAGTAGGGGCAAATGATGAAATTGTGTGTGATCCTATTTGGGAGTTTTTGTAGTACACTATAAGTGTACTACATAAAAATGATAATATCTTTAAGATTCTTATTTTTATCTTTTTTCGAATTTCTTATTTTTGTGTTTGTTAATATTTTGTATAATAAGAATAAAAAAAATAAAAAACCTACAAGGAAAACAATAGTTTGCTTAAAATAAGATGATCTCCGAAAAACTTTCAGGAAGCTGCTTGTGGAAAGTCGCGGACTATTTTTTTGCTCTCACCATGCGTTCTGTTACTTCGTATTTTACCAATACACCACTGCTTCTAACTCCTAACAGTTAACGAATGCTGTGGCTGCCATCGTTAGCTCTGCAGCATGACGTGATGACTATCAGACTCAAACATCTGAAGCATTAATAGATTTAATTTGATTTGAGAGAGTTCAACAACACACTGTAAAAGCCTATAAAATTTGAGGATTTTCCAGATTTCCATGGGATGACTTGGTCACAATGGGACCATCTCGAGAGTATACCCTTTCAAACAAAAAAGAATTTTCAAAAAAGAGTTCTGGGGTAACAAATATTTAAAAAAATGCAACCGAATTGAGAACCTCCTTCTTCATTTTTTGAAGTTGGTTAATAATATACAAATAAATTAATAATAATAATAATGATAATATATTTGTATTATAGAGACGTGTAGGGTATTTTATATAGGGAAGAGAAAGTAACTAAGTTCTTTACACTACAGTAGATGATAATATGTTTGGTTGTATGTAATAATATGTATCTGGTTATATATTACATATATCTACATACAAATGAGCATAAGAAGTGTAAGTGATTCAATATGTATAAAGAGTATTATAAGAGTATAGAAAGTGGCAAGGTGAACTTGTGACTTGACACTTTGTATTCGCAATTAAAAGAATAGTCCCAGAGTGTTTGAATCCCAAGTGTTCGTAACTAAGGACTAAAAATAATCATCATTTAGAAAAAATACGTTAAATATTTAAAAAATCCCAATCAAAAAATTCATCTTTCTTATTCACCTAAAAAATATTTCAAGTATTTAACCAATAAATCATATACAACAAAAATTTTCAAATGATTTCAACAGCTATAAAAAATTAGATTTTGTATCTTGTACAAAAAAAATTAAGATTTTGATGTATTGTTACAAATAATTGTCAAGTCTCATACAATGTGCAATTAACAAATTATATTAAATAATAAAAGAAATTTGATAATTCGTATGCGTATACAGACAGACGATTGTAAATTCTCTTAAAAAAAGTAGAAATTTGTGGTCGTAAAAATATATGATAAGTAGTAGATAAACTTACCACTATGGAACATATTAATACAGAATTAATTAATGCAAATTAATAATAAAAAAATTAAGTGATTGTGTATAACATTCCAATGTTTCTCTGTCTGCATAATGCATGGGATTAAACAAAAAACTATTTTAGAGCAAATCCAAGAAATTTGGAATAGGTACGTTGAATAAACCATTAGCGTCCGAAAAAGAAAATCCCATCAAATCATTCTTTTTATTTCGAAACGTTTATTAATTGGATTATAAGTTTTTGAAAATAAGTTGTAGAATAATATTTAAAGCTGCGAGAGGACAACTTAAACTAAATTAAGTAGAAACACAATGTTATTTCTAGATAAACCTGCGTGACTGTGAGATGCATACAATCTATCAGATACCAGAAATAGTAACAGATACTTTAATTATTTGTTAATTTGTATGCTTTGTTCAAGTTAAATTATTTAAATAATTGCATGTCGTATTTCTTTATTTATCTTCTGTCTATTGACTTTTACTAGATAGTCCAAAGGAAACCGCACAAAACCGTACAATTTTGGCCCTCGTTTAAAATGATTTTTTTTTTCGTAGCTTATGATGAATAATCAGTTTTTGACTTAGGCAAGACTATATGCAATAACTTGCTCGATTGTATGCATCTTGCTTATGAACTCGTTCGATATTGCATATGTAACATGTAATTTGATGTCTAAAGGTATCGAATTTATTTTAAAATATAAAAAAGTTTTATTTTAAATTTAAAAGTTTCATTTTTTTTAGTCAAGCGTATAATATTTTTAGTGGTTTTTACTTTTGTGTACGTAAGTTTTACGCATGGTTATTGTTCTAGGGTTAAGTTTAGTTCCGACTTTGTAACGGCTGTCTGTCTGCCAACACGATAACTCAAAAACGAAAAGAGATAACGAGCTGAGATTTGGATTGTGTGCTCTTAAGCTAAAAATTAAGATTAAGTTCGTGAATGGGCAAAATTGGACAATGTTTGGATAAAATGGCCAAAACTGTCTATCTTTGAAACCGTCAGAGATAGAACAAAAACTTACGGATGCTCTTTTTCAAAATAAACTACTTTTGTTGAAATTCCTAAACTTTTTTTCGAAATTCATATGTATACCGGGTATTCAGCAAATAACTCAGTTACTTGATATTTTCACTTGTTTACTTTAATTTTTTCTACTACTAAAATAAATTAAATAATTTCGACTATAAAGTAAAAATTAATAGATTCAAAAATTTTCGGCATAGTTTAATCTGTAAATATTTCGTATGTGTGTACCATCACTATACATAATATTAAAAAAAAAAAAATTTTGTATAGTATTTTGACGTAAAAATTGATTTGTATAACTTTTATTTTGTATATATTATTACCTATTATCATCTGTATATAATCTTTGCATAATTCCGACTATAGGTTTTACAATTTTATTTTTATTTCAACTAATTATTTATTGTATATTTATTTTTTAGGTTTTATTATGTATTATCTACATATTATAAACCTTTTTTTTAGGTTTGTTTTCATTCATACAATGTTTTTTTTATAAAAGTAGTTACCTACCTACATAGTGAGTATACCTTTAGTTAAAATTTGTACATTTTTGTGCCACAGTGCAACAGATTGCGAAACTATAGTCAAAATAAAAAAAATTTTGACAAAATGGAAACCCGACTTCAAAAATCAAATATTCTAAAACAAAAAATGCACTAAAAAGTAAAAAAATAATTGCATATTCTTGGATCAATTTTAGTTCACCTAATCAAAATTTTTTAAATATATACGTACAATTATTGTTATTTTTGGAGTCGGTGTCAACATAGAGAAATTCACATAAAATTTGGACACCGCCTCCAAAAATAACAATAATTGTACATACATATTTAAAACTTTT
This sequence comes from Nineta flava, assembly GCA_963920215.1. Taxonomy (NCBI): domain Eukaryota; kingdom Metazoa; phylum Arthropoda; class Insecta; order Neuroptera; family Chrysopidae; genus Nineta; species Nineta flava. The sequence continues at coordinate 93,295,004 of OY986041.1, forward strand.
TGCTTAGGTGCACTAAAATTAACCATCTATCTATGGTTAATGTGCTACTTTCACGAAATGCTATCCGTAATGTCGTCTATCAAGACATTTATAACGGTTGAAACAAAAAGACAAAAGCCGTTTTAGAAGAATGTTAAATTTTTGTTGACTTCGAGTCGAGACATACTTATCCTATAATATATATAGCCCTTTGTGTAACTGACTGACTGACTCACTCAATCACTGATTTATACCAAATCTAACCCACTTCTAGAAATGCTAGATGGATGCGGCCGACGGGGAAAAACTTCAACTTACGTGAAAATCTGAAAACTTTAATTTTCCCAACGCAATCCCACTAAAATTGGAAAAATCGCAAATTTTACCAAATTTACACTAAACAGGATATATCTTATTTCTAGGACGCAGAGCCCAGGCCGAAGGGTGCACCGGGGCCCCCTTGCAAGCAGAGCGAGTTCCAATAATAAAACTGATATCACAAAACATTCTTTTTAAGAACAATTTTTTTTAGAAGTATATTTAGGGATATTTTTATTTAATTTTAGCTAATGTATTTCAAACGTTTTAAGCAAAATATTAATAAATATGCCCACTCATGAAATCTCACTCACTTTCTTGGTTCCTCGCGTAAATCTGAATAAGTTGTTTGGCGAAGTGGTTAAAGAAATTTTTCCAATATTTATATTTTTTATGGGTACGTACTATGATTTTGTATGTAATTAATATGATTTTAAATAATACTTAATAAACCAATCTACCACCTATAGTTTCAGCAATTGAAGTAAAAAGTCATACAATTAATGATGACAAGAACATTCTCATAAGTAGGCATACTATGCATAGTCTCATGTATGTAGTACATATATATGGATGGATATAAGTGTATGAATACGTACGTGTATTCTAGCTATACGGGTGACTACAAGACAACAACTTTCACCCATTATTTTTATATTTATTTATTTTTTAATATTAATTACCTTTATAGATTGTTGACAAAAAATAATTCAAGCATATAACTAACGTAAGTTCAAATTTAGAGGTTCGAAGTTTTAACTTTATAGATTCAATATTTGTTTTCAATACCATAAACATCGATCAAATTAAATCGTTCGTATTAACCCAATCAAATTACATGAAATAAAGGGCAATCTCGAAAATGAAAATAAGCAAGTTGAATTTTTAAAACTCGTTTTCGCATTAAGTATTCTACATATAGACTGCGTACCTTTCATTTTCCGTTCGATATTTCAACCCCAATTGCGGCCTTTGACCTTTAATATCTTGACTCGTTAATATTTTAATACGTGATAAATGCATTTTTTGTCAGGCTTAAGGATGAAAAAATAATATACTTCCTCATTCCAAGATCCTTATTTGATTGGGCTTTATCAAATGACTACAATGGATGTCATCAAATGTTAACGTCCAACTTTATTAAGGAGTTTCGTTTAACAGACCTAACATTTCTGTATTCTGCCTAGTGAGCATAGAAAATAATCACTAACAATTTCTGTTGGTTCTTCCTTTCACAGCAGTGTCCCTAATTGACAGAGTGATATTTGGAAAATTCTAATGAACGCTTTTCCTACAGATAGATATATAGATTGTAGAGGCTGCCCTGGACGGACTACAATTCGACCATAAAGTCCATTGTGATGCCTAAGGATGTGAGTGGAGTGGAAGGAATTTTTGTGTATATACTAGGAACTGGTAGGATATGCGGCTGCAGCCGACTATGATAGGAACTATGTCGATATTCATCTGGAGTTCGTGAAGGAAACTGCAGAAAACCTTCTCAAGCATAGCCGGTTACTTCGTTATTGTCCATACGCCGACATTTTAGTCAATTAACCGCTCCCTTTTTTTTTCTTAATAATTGACAAACTGTCGATGTCGGGATTCGAACCCATAACCTTCCAGTTTCCAAGTAGGCATACTGCGCACACATAACGCCTTAGACCGCTCGGCCACATGGACTTGTACGCTTTGCGTATACTTTGGTAACGATCTGATAATAAGGATAGGTGAAAGATGTAAGAAATTTGAAATGACAGTTACTTTTTGCAGTTTGCGCAACAGTTACTTTTCAGAGTTTGCGCCATGTTTTTAGTAGAAAGTTTGATTTAGTAGAATGAAATACTTGATGCTATATATTAAGCTTCCATAAATTATTATTTATTCGAAAGTTATACAAGAAATAAACATGAAATTATTGATAAACAGAGATAATAGTCTCTTGTGAAATCATTCTCAATAATTTTTATCTGGTATATATAGTAGACTATAAAATTTATTGAATGTTCATATCTAAATATTTGGAAGGAGCACATTAGCTCTTTCAGATTACAATAAGTTAACTCCTCCAGCATTCATGTACTTAAAAACTCTTTTTTAAAAAGGGTTCTTGATCTTTCGGTTAACACACTACTACTATTCATTATGTATCTCCAGATTATCTGCATATGTATGTTGTTTATTTGTAAGATTATTATCATAATTTCATTTGAATAATGTGAAATGTATGACTAATTCTGACAAACTATTTAAATATCTTATTTTACAACTTTAAATAATTTTATATGTAAATATGCAAATGCAATATTTGTTTAAACTTCAAAAATACTCGTGAATTTAGAACTACAACAGTTTGGAAAATAGATATTATTTAATATATAATAATATCTATTCTAATAATATATCTAATAATCTAAATATCTATTCTAATATCTATTTGTATCCGTAATAAGTTAAGTTACGGATACAAAATATCTACTTTTAACGATCGCGACATTAAATCACAATGAATGGTACTAACAATGAATAAGTATTGAAAATTTGAGTATCCAGTGACGCTTTCCATTCATTCAAAAGTTATTTTAGAGAACAGGTTAAAATTAGCACATTTCAGCACGCACATTGCCTCTTAAACACAGACAAAATGTAAAAAAAGATAAAGAAAAACTACTGTATAGCAATTTTTGAAAGCGAATAAATGTAATCAAATCTTCGAGATTTTGCATGTACTCTAGTGGTTCTATTATCTCTGAAACCAAGCAAATTCAATATCAAAAGAACTATAGGAAAAAATTAGTTTTCAAGTTTTGCCGTTTCATTCGAGAAACCCAAAAAAAATTTTTGGTCTAGTAATAGTCCCACGTCGTAAGGACTTTATTTTTCAAGGGGCTTGTTTTTGCAGCCTCTACTGATACAAAATTAAATAATGAAATTTGAATGTTCTAGCTCTGTTCTCGAAATTTCACGAATCAGCAGTCAATTTGGTTTTTTGTCCTCAGAAATCTTCAAAACGTAAAGATCCCGTTAAAACTCAATATCGATATTTGAGGTTGTAGACTGATCGAGTTTGCTTCCAACGTAGGTACATCTATGTTCTTATGTTCTAGGGAAATCCTATTAAAATAAAAGCTGACTTAGTAGATCAATTCTAATATTACACCAATTAAATGATTTATACGCGAGTTCTCAACTGCAGGATACATTCAGCAATAGGGAATATGCATGAAAATTTTTTTCATATTTATTTTCAGAATGTGAAAATACTGTTAATACTGTAATAATATTTAAAAACGAAATTAAAATCCGACAAATATCAAGGAAGCTATAAGCTTTTAAAGATTATTATCTGTCTCTTTCTTGCAAAAATACTAAAAACGGAGTTTTACGGATTTGTATTTTAAATGGTGAAAGTGTAATATAACGTCACATAACATATCAAGATGGCTATCACCCTCTTTGTCTAATCGGGAATTTCAATCATTCTTATCTCGCTTATTTTTAAAGTTATTTAAAAAGTAATTTTACCTTGATATTTGCCAAGTAAACATGCTTCAATTCAAGTGAAAAAAAAATTTCATGCATATTCCCTATTCCGATTATACTAATAAAAACTGTCACAATTTGATTTTTTAATATTTATTTAAAAAAAATATTTACAATTAAAAAAAAATAAAAAAAAATTTGTTTACATTTTTTTTGAACAAAATTGGCACTATAAGTGGAAGAATAAACAGGCAATAATATGAGGGGTGAAATGAAATGAAGACGAATAGAAATAGAATTATAGAAAGTAAAGACAAGAAGAGAAAAAGAAAATATAAATGAGAAATGAGAAGTGAATTGAAGGACGAAATACACAGAAAGTTCCAAAGTTTTTAACTACGTTATGCAGAAAGAGAAGACAAATTTAAAATTATAGACAATTTAAAGGACACATTTAATTTTGACCTATTTTATCAATTTGTCCTTGGAGATTGTTGATTACTTCTGATGGTACTTGATCACCTAAAATTTCGAATAAATTGATTTTTTGATTTCCGGGTATTTGTTCATATGCGGCTAATTCAATTCCTTCTTGCACCTGTAACATGAGAAGAATTATTTTGTAACATTTCAATTAAAATAAAATAAAATTTTAAATTACAGTAATAATTTCATTACGGTAATAATAATAAATAACATAATCATATTTTTTATGTAATTTATAATTTAGTTTTGTGGTAAATTTAATTTGTGTCTATGTAATATATATACTTAGGAAATAGCAAAAATATTACTTTTTTTGAACCAACCTTTTGGATTTCTGCATCTTTTGGGATTAAATACGTATTTTGTGCTTGGCGAATTGCTTCTTTACTATATACAGCCCCATCTTTTTGCGGTCTTGCTAAGCTGAATGCAACAATTCCAAGTAATACAATTACAGTCAATTTCATTTTGCCTAAAACAATAATTAATATCCAAAATTCACTTTTACTTTTCAATATTCCAAATTTACTACACTACTAACAAATAATATTCAAGAACTATTATTATCTCCTCTCAAACACACGACTCACCTGATTCGAAATATTCAGGTGCTTACTCAAATACTGAATGTAATATCAAAGCTTAAATGATTCGGTGTAGACTTTATATAACATGAGCCCCCAGAAATAAATGATTTCTGTCCCTTCTTACAACATTTTAATATTTTTTATGAGCATATTTTTACTCTCACTTATTAGAGATTCACCACATGATAATCATATTTGATACATTACCACCTCCTAATTCGGCCGCGTCTTTTTTTTTATTGTTTTATTTTATTCATGTTTTAGTGTTGGTTTTTTTTATAGAGTTCGTCAAGTATTGAATAATTTATTTATTTATGTTATTGTAATTGTGTGATTGAAATAAAATGATCTTTTTTTAGTGTTCCGTGTCAAAATTGGCAAAACAGTGTCTGTCTGTCTGTCTGTCTGTCTGTGACAGACGTTTTTCTCAGACACTATGGCATGCAAATGATTAAAATTTCGAAAACGTCACTGGACTTATTGTAGATGACTGAATTGTGTCTCATTCATTCGTAAAATGTTTCGAATAACAGTTGTTAGTATATTTATAATGAACAAATTTTATCCGAAGCATTAGGGAGAAACCGAATGAATAAGGTAAAGATCAATTCTAAAATTTATTTTAGAAACCTATGCATTTCAACTACATATACTCTCTGATATAACGGTAATTATTGATGTTTATTACCTTGGTAACTATCAACAAAGTTATGATGACATTATTCGATATTTCAATTTAATAAAGATCATTTATATCTTTCAACGTATCTTTTTTAAAATGAATTTATCAAAATGTCTTCATGACTTTGTTGATAGTTACCAAAGTAATGAACATAAATAATTACCGTGATAACTTACGGAGAATGTAGTGGATATGCAAAGGTATCTAATAAACTAAAGTTTATTTGATTTTAATAGCGATCCCGCTACATGTTCATAAGTTGAAAATGGTCAAATATTAGCCCTGTTCAGAGACTTAAAATCATTCTACTTTTGTTATATTTCTCAAATAATTTTCGACGCGAATGAAGATGCATCATTGTGGTTTTTAAAACTACTGATCACAACATAAAGTTTCCTAAAGCTAAGAAGGCAAATATTGACCTTTTATTCTTACCATCTTAAAGAAAATTGATAGTATCCTTATTGAAAGAGCCACTGAGACGCCAAACTTCAACCCTACTATTTGTGAAAAGTAGTTAGCTTTTGGGAATTACTATATTGAAAGATTAATTTAACGTCGAGCATGCGAGATAACTCATTGGTAAATATGAGTTATATACCGGATGTTCTGAAACTCTAGAACTAGTCCGTAAAAAAAATTCTAAACCTGAACATAATTCCAACAGAATCTTTGTAAATTGTAGAGAATAATAAATCGTTTTTCCAAATATCTCGAAAACTATGAGGATAATCGAAAACTTATGATTAACAAAATTTATGTTCATTCCCCCGCCAAAAATTTTGAAACATTCCATGTGTTACTGTGTATAATATTTCAGTAACACTTACACTTAGAATGTGAAAAATTGAAGAACTCTCTGTAAAAACATATAGATATATATATATTTCTGTAAATAAAAATATTACTTATAAACTCTTTAAAATAAGTGACCATACAAGATCACAACTGTTGGTGGTGACCTGGTTATTCCGAGAAGAGAGTGAACCTAATGTGATGGTGATGGACAATACGTTGAAGAAACTGCTTGAAAGTAGAGATATTCTTTTGGACCCGTTTACATGATTGTAGGCTAGCTTGTATATCATGGATTTTGACTGTATATTTACCAATGTCGTAAACATATATTTTAGGATTCAGAACCAAATTACATATATATAGTTCAGTTTTACACAAAATAAATAAATAAAATTAATAACTTATACTAAAAAAACTGTTTGTTTTTTAAATTGTATTCCTTTAGAAGAGAATGACGGTTTTTCAACTCAAAGCTTTAGCTGTTTAATTATTTTTTATATTTTAGAGCGTCAATAATAATAACATGTCGTTTTTTGGGTTTTATTTAAATTGTGTCTGCAAAAAGTGTTTCTTTTTTTTCCCATTAGTTCAACTCATTTTCTGCGTTGGCGCCAATTTTCTATTTCAAGATGTATTTCCGTATTCCATCATGAGATACTCTCGATTGTATCATATTATTATTAAAGCTGGATACATTTTCCAAGTTTCAAATCGATACGACTATGCAGACTATGTTGTGATCTATTTATAAAGATCGATATTCTTTAATTTTAATTTTAAACTTGTCCCTGGATACGCAATACTTCAGACGCCTTTGCTGTATAGAAAAAGAATTAAGTATATAAAAAAAATTATACGATGAAAATAATAAATAAATCTAAAATTAGTATTAGGTACTAGGAACTAGACTACTGAACTCTTATGGCGTCTTTTCCTTCTACTATTCTATCTGTTTTTTTTTTTTTTTTTCATTTCAATGTTATTGTTTTACAAACAAACAGCTTTTACAAATTCCATTTTTTCAAATTTTTAGTTCCGTGTTACTCTTTATTTTTCTATTACTTGAACAATTTGATCATTCAGTATTATTGTATTATAATTTTAGGTTTTCTTCTTTAGGTATACATTTGAGTTAGTAATATTGTAAATGTTTTGTTAAAATTGTTTTTTAATATTCATTATAATTTGGTTCTACATAATTATTTTAAATCATAGATTACTTTAATGTCAAGGACATTGATAATAAAACACAATTACAAACCAAATCAAACAGAATTATAGAAATACATGGAATCAAGAAGGTGTTATATTATTATAAACAAATAACCAGTAATCAATCGTTTGCTAAAATATGAATATTTATTATCCATGAAAGCATAGCAGTTCATCCGTTTAAGTCGAAATGTTTCTTGCTTACAAAATATAAGTTCTAAGGTTGAAAATGAGGTCTGGGGAAGAAGATAGATAAATAAATAGATAGATTGTAGAGGCTGCCCTGGATGGGTCAAACTTTGACCATAAAGTCCATTGTGATGCCTAAGGATGTGAGGATGAAAGTGGAGTGGAAGGAATTTTTGTGTTTAGACTAGAGATTGGTAGGATATGCGACTACAGCCGACTATGATAGGAACTATGCCGATATTCATCTGGAGTTTGTGAAGGAAACTGCAGAAAACCTTCTCAAGCTTAGCCGGTTACTTCGTTCTTATCCATACGCCGACGGTTTAGTCAATTAACCGCCTCTTTGTTTTTCTTAATAATTGACAAGTTGTCGATGTCGGGATTCGAACGCATAACCTCCCAGTTTCCAAGTAAGCATACTGCGCAGACATAACGCCTTAGACCGCTCGGCCACTTGGACTGGCGGGAAAGTAGCATATCTTCGAAATTAAATCGAAATACAAATCCATCCAACTTGATCCCTTGTAATTCAACAACCCTTAAAATTTAAATCTGAAATCTAGTATAAACGTATAAACGTGCATTCAAAAATTGGAACAATTTCCTCTTGGTATCTTTATTTGTGATAGACTGTAAGCGGGAGAAACGAAAAACTTTTATGAAACCAAAGAGAAAACTAATTGGAAGAAAAAAAATCAGTAGAAAATATTGGATTTTAAATAATAACTTATGGATACTCAGTCTAGTTTTCAGTGTGATCTGTTCGTGTCTAATTATATATAATATTTTTTATCTACTATAATAAAGTCTAGAAACTTGGTCTAACTTCTATCATGGGGAAAAGCACACACACGTCGTTTAGAAAATGCGTACATTCTTTCCACTCCAGATCTGTTAAAATAATTGTTTAATATTTACAATTTCGCATTATATTGAACTTAAACCACCATAGTCTTCTCAAAGAAATTTTTAAAACTGAGTATCCTACGCTTTTACAATTTTTTGCTTTTTATTGCGTTTATCTATTAATAAAAGGGTGTCTTGTATTTTTTTTTTTGAAAATAATAAAATATTTCTTAAACCTAAATAAATTATTTCAGTTGATCAACGCTTCCACCAAATTTGTACCACTTATCCATTTTGTAGCATATTTTCGAGTTCCATCATGAATTATTCTAGATCAGGGGTCTCCAACCTTATGCCGGCGAGCCATGTTACGTATGCTTGCAGCAGTATGAACACTATACAAAACTGATCTAAAATGTAATGTTTTTTCATTTGTGCCAAACCCATTGGGTTTTTGAAAAAATGTTAACCCGAAATTATGTCCCGAAATGTTTATCTCAAAACCAAATGAATACGACACAAATCGATTGCAGAAATTTTATTAAAGAACACCATTTTAACAGTTGACAGCATAATTTTTAAAATTTTTATATTTTAAAATTGTTTTTTTGATCTTAGTTACTGGGTTGGGGAGTCCTGAACTAGATAATGCCTTACTATTATATTGTCATCAAAAATTCGTATATTTGGAAGCGCTTGAATCGACAATCAATATTGTAATTAGAAAACAGTGTTTGCATACAAAAGTTGACGAGTCAAGCAAATACAAGCTTGTTCGTAAAAACAAGATAACAAGATTAAAAAAACATTTCTTAAAACAAGCTTTTATTTTAAGTTAATTATAGTAAAACTAATTTTCTACAACTTTACTTCTTATGTGTTTTTCGATTTTTTCAATATTAAGAGAGATATACCAAATTTTGTGTTTCCCCTACCTCTAAACCCCCCTTTCCCATTTCCGATTCTGGTCATGCTTACCATAAAAATGCATTGTCATCGGAACTGAACCGACATGTAAAAATTCAACTCCGTCGGATAAGAGGAAGTGGGTCAAATTTTACTTTCAAGATTCCATTACAGACAACGGGACAGGTGAAACTAAATAAAAGCCTGAAAAAACACAATTAATTTCCTTTTGCGTTAAAATAAACCATTCGAATATCTAGGAAATATTCGAATATTTATGAATTGTTGATATTAAAGAAGATTAATTGAACTCCTCATTGTTTTTACTGGTGAATACGACCTTGTTGTAATCTTACGTTCAAATTATTAATTATTATTTTAATTATAGTTATTATGATTACCTGTTTATAACATTACAAAACATGATGTATTTTAAATCCAGAATACAAGTCTGTTGTCTTAGAATGAAGTTGAAATATAATAAAAATTATTATATATTACGTTATTATTATGTAGCATTGTACTTTAAAAACCTGATTCCTTCTTCTTTTAGTTGGCTGTTGCATTATGCAATTCAAGATAAAATTTGTTATTTAATAATAATAAATGTTAAATAAATACTGATTGATATTCATGTTATTAGATCGGGTAAAAATGGTGTAAGCGCCTGCAATTAAATTCATATTAAATTTTTTAAACAAGATGATACAGATGGTTAATTTTGAGATTTTCCTTAAAGGAAAATTTTGCAATCAGAAGAACAAAAACCGTTTTTTTCGTAAAAGAAAAAATAATTTCGTAAATTAAATAGATTTAGTATTATATATTTTTGATAGTTTAAAATTGCATGTAATCGATTATTCGAAAAGATTATTGAAAAATTACTTTTACTTTTTGGACTCTGTAGCTACTATATATATATATATATATATATATATATATATATATATATATATATATATATATATATATATATATATATATATATATATAATATACCAGCTTTTATTCTTAGTTGCATTCGGATATAAACTTTGATTGCAAACGGATAATGTTAAGTTTGTCTGTTTATCTATGGTTTTTCTGATTTAGCCTACTCAAATTAACGCGGGATTATGTTTTTCGGAAGCCATAGATAAACAAATCAACTTAACCTTCCCTGTTTGAAATCAAAGTTTATATCCGAAGCACGGGTAAACGCAAAATTCATATCTAATTCATACCAAACATAACAGTTTTTGTACTAATTTCAACACTACGATCCATACAGAGACTTGGGCATTTTCAGCAGCCGTAGAAAATCGATTCCAAAGAGTTTGCTTTAATAAGCGCATTTTGAGATGGCCAGTACGTAGATTTCTTGTAAAATCCAATAGAACAACTCTGGAGTAAATTTGTCAGATGCATAAGGCACAGCTATAGCTTTCACATGAGAGGTGTCTAAAAATGCCCAAAGGTAAACGTCATAAAAAAGTAGAGCATTAAACGCCAAAAAAATAAATAATTTTGTACTGAAAATTTTTCACGGTGTACTATTTTGTGATACGGATACAAATGGTGGATATTCGGCGAATATTGGCGTGCTTGCGTAGGCTAAGCCCTCCCCCCTCTTTTATGGTGCCGGACCCCCAAAACCTCTCCCTTATATATCTCTGTGGTCAGATGTATAAATAGATGAACATACCCTCTTGATAACTTTTAGGAGCCCAGAATAGCTTTATTGCAGGAATGAAAAGAAATCACGCAAAATGTCGTTGCGAACTTTTTTTAAAGTATGCTTGAGGAAGTCATTAGAGCAAGAAGAGGTAATATCCGCTATTAAAATAGTATTTCTTTTTAAAAAATAAAAAAAAATATTTAATTTACTGTCTCGGATACTTGTACTTCTAATAAAAGTATTTTATGTATTATCCGATAGTTCTCTAAGTAACGTTGCTAAAGTACAAGTGTACAGTACTACAGAAGTACTTGAACTTGAAGTACTTTTTATAAGCGTTTAAAGTATTATCCAGGTTTGCTAAGGGCATACAAACTATTACAAAAAAGAATAATCGAAATCAGATTAAACTTTTATAGATATTAACAAAACAGATTACCCTTTTCTCAAAATTTATTTTAGAATAAATTACATTTTTTTTAAAACATTGGAAATTTGGAATGGTATTAATTAAATATTCTCAATAAATTTCAAATATCTCGAAAATGAAAAGAGACAAAGGTAACAAACACATTAACCATTGTTTTATAAGAAATTTAATGATATGAACAAAAATGGTTCATTGTAACTTTGCTCTATCTTCCATGCAAAAATTTTACCAGTACCATCAAATCTACATCTCCTTATAATGTTGGAATTGACCATAAGTTTATTTTTTTGGAATTTACCATACTTTAAATTAGGAAAAAGTTTTGCATGAAAAATTAAAAATGTTTTGCATAAATAAACAATTCCAATATTTCAAACGGTATCAATCTTCCCATGTCATCGACAGTAATTTGCTATGCAATGTATTGATAAGTCTGAAAGATTTTCTTGCTACTGAAGCCTCGTTTGCTAACTAACAGTTTTAGTTACTGTATCAAATGAAGAACGCACTTTTTCTAAATTTTCTAAAAGCTAATTGAAACAAACCTACTAAATTGATTATACTTCAAAGCAGACTTTCCGGTTCTTAAACATTATCTATTGGCTGTGTGCACAGTTGTCAAGTCTGGCGACAATGTATTAACAATACACAAGACTACGAGACGGTTTGAAAACTCGGCTATAGTTTTTCATGTGATTAAAAGATGACTTCTATAAATATTCAATTTATATATAAAATCCATCTTTTAATTTTGTGGAAAACTACAGCTGAGACATAAATCGTCTCATAAAAATTGAATATTTATAGAAGCCATCTTTTAACCACATGGCAAACTATTAGCCGAATTTTCAAACCGTACCGTAGTGTTGTGAATTTTTATCAATTTGTCACTAGTCTCGATAATTGTTCTCACAGCCAATAGAACTTAAAAAAATTCTAATTTTGTTTTCGAATTTTTCTTTTTTGATTCTGAAATAATAGAATTAGAATAAAAGAACAGTAAAATATTTTAAATATTAAAAGTCTTTATTTGTTCATCGACATATACAACATTGCTTAGAATTAAATTTATAATTATAATAATACTTTGAAAATGATTTATTTAATTTATAATAATAAGTTCTTACATATCATACATTTACAATTAACAACATCTTGAGAAAAGATATGGCGTTTCTATTTATTGGTTTTTATATTTTATATTTATATAGCTAATCAAATCAATTCAATGAAAAGAAAAACAAAAATCACTAGTTAATAATCAATTGCAAAATTAAAATCTTAAACGTTTATCAAACAGTTATTTTATTCAAGATAATATTGAATTTGACAAATACAAGCCAAAAAATGCCTTTGTCTACAATATCTGCAAAATTATTCACTTGCAAATTCATATAAGTTGACAGCAAAATATGAATTTGAGCAAGACAGATGAAATGGATAGCAATACATGAATTTTCCAGTTAATCAAACTCAATTTATCATTAATAATTCAATTATATATTAAAAATCGTAACGAAATAATCCAAAGGTGGCCAACTTAAGACATTCGTCTCAGTTACCCTTTTATACTATACGCAGTACAAGGCGCCGTTTTGATGCGGTCATACGTATTATTCTAGACGAAACTTCTATGATACTCAGGTTAAACCTTTAGGGTTTTTCATTATATGTAATTCTATTGAAATAGGTATAATGATCGTTAGAAGATATAGCATGCTGATGAATCTGCAAATAAGTTCGTCTTGGAAGAATTCGTTCTCGCTGTTAGTAATTTAAATACTGCAAGAACGAGAACTTCCCAGAACCATTTATTTCTATATAACTAGACCAATGATTTAAAAATTTAATAATGGTTGAAACTCAGAGATGCCCTTGTGCAGTCATATGAGCCTATAGCTAAAAATTCTTAACACAGCGTAGACGTTTGGAGTTTACGGTAGTTAAATTCATGTCTCCAATTTAATTACGCAAGCTATATTGGAATATATACAGTTTTAGCATCCTTATAGTGAGGTGCACAGTATACCGCTTTATTGTTTTCATTTCAAATAACATAAATCTCCAACAATTCAAGCGGCGCCACTTCCATTTAAATTAGATGACAATTTCGATAGTTTAATTTCCATTCAGAATTTTTCGTATATCTACACAAAATGTCTTTGAATAAACTTCGTTGTCACATTTTGTTTAAAAAAATAAAATAAGAACTAAATCATCAATCAATTAAATAAAGAACAGTTTATTAACTCTCTACGTATGAATAATCAAGTATTATTAATATGTGTGTTCCAACCATAGAATTTGTCATTGTGAATCTGCAATCACGGAACTTTTACTGTGACCACTTTAAGTATATTTTCCATAAAAACACGCTTTTACCTGAAAAACACGCTCTTTTTCAAAAGGCAAAAAATAATTAAATCGATATTCGTGGGGTCTTTATATTATGGTTTAATTTGGGTCATACTATTGTATTGTTATCAAAATTGACTTTCTAAATTTGTTTACAAACTTAGTTACTTAGTAACACCGACAGTAATAGCAACGTTCTTTTTAACATGCTTTTATTACATTGTTGATTTGTGCCTTATCCACTGAGCTTTATATAACTGGCGGAGTATCCTATGGACTTAAAACATTGCCGCCTCAACTAGCCCAATTAATTAATTTTGCTTTAGTGCTCTTGCGTGACTAAAAGCTTTATATGTAGAGAAAAACATGTGCCAACCACACATACTTATTACACATAAACGCCGTGCAGGCACACTGAAGCAAAATTTAGTTCCTTGGCTAGTTGAGGAGCGCTTCAATTCTGGAAAATGGCGTAACATGGGACAGTCCGCCAGTTATATAGAGGTCAGTGTCCTTATCAATTCGGTTTTCGAAAAAATGCTTAGAAGAAAATTTCACCATAAATATACTAACAACTTTTATTCGAAAACGGACTGGATTTTGCACCTATCACCATAGAGATAATATATATATAGTAAGCAAGTCATAGACACGCTCGTAAGTGGAAACGTCTCGTCAATAGAAAGAGAGAGAACATCGATGAGGTACACTTGTCTCTTTCTAAATGACTAATATAATATAATGATTATACATTAGTTGTTAAAAAGAGATAGCGATCCCTCATCGATTCTCTTTCTCTTTATATTTGCAGGACAACTTTTGACTCGGCTTGCCTACTCTCAATATGTTATCTCTATGTATTGCACACAAAACCGTGTTAATAACTAAATAATACGAATTAAAGCTTTCAAATTTTATGGTTAGAATACTCTAATAATAATAATGAATAAATCCAAATTCGTTTCTACAATAATTTGACGGAAGACAGTAAAATGAATAATAATAAATAGTATTATATAAATATTTAAATTAATATATGTATAATAATTTATCAATCAGGTGTAAACTTAAATGTTACTTTACTAATATCCGAGAAATAATTATTATCAATTATTATTCTTACAATTTAAATTAAAGTTGATTGATACTTATATAGAGCTTAACAACAATGGCGAAATAATTAAATTCTAAAATAATTTTAAACTAAAGTTTAATAATCAATATAAATTTTTCATTTGTCATGCAAACAAGTTTTTTCCAAATTAGTTTGTAAAGAAAAGGATACAATTACGGCTTAGTGGTTTTTACCAAAACAAAGGATTAAACATTTTTTAATTCGAAAAGGTGTATATTTGAACCTCAGGATCAATAAAACTGGGGGACGACGACATTTTCAAATGTTTATTTATAAAAAAGGTGAAAAACCGTGTTAGAAAAGGCTGATATTATTATAATTATATTTTTTATATTATGATATTATGATCGATACCGGTCATACCACGAGTTGGTCGGGTTTGCGTTCTTTTGGGGCCCCGCACTAAAGGCGTTCTATATATTTCAAATTTTGGAACAAAAACTATTGAAATTCAATAAGGTAACTATCCCAATCGAGTAGGTACTATAGTTTGGGCCACTATATTTGTAATATATAGAACGCCTTTTAGTGATAACCTAAAAACATGAAAACCCGAACAAGTCGTGGTATGGCCGACGAAGTGAAAGATTTACTCGGTTGGAATAATCATCGGCCATAACATCATAATATAAAAAATAATATAATAATAATATCTACTTTTTTACAACTTCTTTTTTAGCTTTGAAATTGGCAAAATCCGCTAAACTGAAATTTTAGCAAGAAAAGTAATTCTTTTTTAAAATAATCCTAAACCAAAACTACACCAAACTGTGTGTTTTTGAGCTCTTTTGAAAGCTCCCAATTATTTTTTTCCAGACCGTTAAAAAAAACATACAATTTTACGGTGTTTCTAAATCAACATTAAAATCTAAAGTTAATTCCCACAGTAAAAAAAAAGTAAATTTTGGTTAATTATTTAAAGTATTGATTGATTTTAATCGACATGCTTAATGCCTTTGAAAAAGATTAATTTTAAACTGTGCAGATTTAAGAACGAAAATAATGAAAAGATATTTTTAAAAAAAGTATTTTTCTTTAAACAATTCCAGTTTGATTTATGATATTTAAATAGCACCGAGGATATTAATGAATTATATTTTTTGTCTAAATAAATCTTATCTCGCTTATTCACTATTCGGATTCAAATCAATTAAAAAATTTAAATCATACATGAAAATACAAACTTGGAATAACAAAAGAAAAAAAAACTACTAAACCTTCTAAAAATTAAAAATTAAATTATTGAGGTTTTTGATGCAATAGCTGTTTTGTAATAACATATCATCTCTTAATTAATTATAATTCTGTTCTAAACATAATGAGCAAATTATTTCTTTTACTAAATATAATTCTAGAATAGTTAAATATAAAGAGATTTATATCGTTTATATAATATATACACATATAAATAGATTAATTTTTATATTTTAAATCCAAATCATTAGGATATCGAAGTGCATTTAATAAATATTTGCTGTTTATTTTAATTTTTGACTAAATATTTTATTTTATTTTATTCTTACTTGTCGCTAATTATTAAAATTCGACTATTTAACTAAAAAAAGTGTCTATTTGAGAATTAATAAACACTTTTTTTGTGTGTGTGTATTTTTTTAAAGGTTTTACAAAGAGATTACTTCTTACTACGGATTCAATATCTGTTTTTTAAATCAAAATTTGCGTCATTCGAGCTTCAATCAACTAAACGAGGTTGATGAATTTGCCCTAAATGAATATATGAAATTAAGTGATATTCCAGCTGAAACAATTTAAATCATTTTAATTATTTCACGTCTTGTGTTGTTTTTTTCAAAATTAGAGGTTTTATTTCAAAAATTGTTTGTCAGTTAAATTACATTTTTTGTTTTAATCAATAAAAAATCAATAAACAAAAAATAATATTAATATCTTTTTAAATTCATACAAAGTTAAGGTTGAACGGACAGTACCCAGCAGATTATGATAAACAGAAACACTTTTTTTGAACAGAAATTAAAAATTTTAATCTGTAAATTAATTATTTAAATTTAGATAGCATCAAACATCACTAGTAATCAGATTTATGTAATTATTTAATTACTAAAAATAATAAATAATCGTCTTTTGACTCTATTCAACTATGGTGGACGAAAATTTTCGTGAAATTTTTATCTTTTTAATTAAGATATTTACAAAACTCTTCGTCAGACTATTTTTTTTAAATTTTAACGTAGGAAGTGTACGAGATTTAATTTATAAAAGTAGAAGTGTTATGCTTTTTAATCAATAGAAGGTGGAGCAACATTATCGAAAATGTATGCGTTCATTCAACATTTGCTATTCACAACATGTTAAAATTCCAATTTTTAATGGTTAATTACATAAAAACCCTTCGTCAGATTTAAAAAAAAAATTATTTATACGTATGAGTTAGCAATTAATAACATATCAAAAAATGAGATTTTTATCTATACATTGCCGATTTTACGTATTCATGTAACCGATCAACCTTAATAATCGTTTAGCATTAATCTGTAATTACGCTGTAAGAAATAGCCTCTGTTCAGTATACACAAACTTTAGTTAAAATAGACATTTTTTTTAAAAACATAATACCTATATTTACTAAATTTTTAACTTATAATTAAAATCTGTAATTGTAAAATTTCCTTTAATAATAAAACATAGAAAATCACTTTTCAGTCAAAATAATATATAATGTGGGCAATATTTTACCATAATTATATCATTCTTAGTCCAATCACTTCATTTGCATTTACTAAGTGGAACTTTATAACTTGTACATAACTTTTTTACCTAGTACGATTATACTTAAAATTAAGTATTTGATCGTTTGTGACTTGTAAGAGTTTAGGTTGAATAACATATAAAAAATTACGAGATATAAGGTGATATGCGTAAATTGTTCAATAATTACTCAATTGAAGAAACGTTGAAGAGTTTGAGTGGCCTTCTATGGTTTACCAAAATATGTTGATTAAAAACAAATATCATAATGTCTCCAAAAATTGTAAAATAAAGCAAAAAAAATCAAAGTTCTTCACGGTTTTCGTATTGAGAAAATATTTTAGTACACAAAATATATATTACGCATATAACCCAAAGACAAGAAGAATTGAAGACAGCCGTTTCAAAATTAACAATTTTCTAGTGAGCTAGTTAATTTCAGATTAAGCCAACTAAGCCCATATTGAGATATCTTTGTTCTATGGACCAGAAAAGTTGATGTTTTTTTTTTAAATTTTATAGTAAATAAATAAATTTTGTGGCCAATGTATCTCAAATGTGACAAATTTTTTTTATTTTCAGTTCTTCTTTAAATATAAGTCTCGACTTTCAAATGTATTTAATATTATTTAGTTTTTAATATAAATTGGATTAAACAACAGTTTATACTTGAATTTTTTACAAATTTTCGACTATTTAAAACTTTTAGCTTGTTTATCAAGAAAATCTTTTAAAATATTTAAAACATTAATATCTAATGAATCTGTTGATTCATGTAATTTAAATTTTGATATTGCGTCACTAACTTTCATTAATAATTCATTTTCTTGACTAGTTCTATAGGGAACTACTTCTACAGATGATTGTGTTCCATTTTCAATGGATAAACCATCTTCAGATGAAGAAGGTACAATTTGACTACTATCATTCAATGATGAATCATCAGTATTTTCATCGTTATTTTGTAATGCATCATAACTTTTTGTATCGCCCGAAGTGGTATTATTTGTTTCAATCATTTCAATATCCTTTTTTAACTCATATGAATTATTATTTGGAACTTCCGATGATTTTTGCTCACTCGCACTGTTATCATCGTTATTTGATGTTTCTGGACTTTGAGTAATTAATAATTCAACGTCACTAGATAATGCTGAACCAGGATTCTGATGTATACTTGCATCTTCGACAGACATAAACGGTGAAAATTGTGTTTTTTCTGTTACCCTTTCATCACTATCTTCATTCTCTTCCAAAGTTTCTTTTGATTTTAATAATGAATTTTCAGTGGTAATTGTTTCGAATAATGAATTTTTTGTGCTTATACGTTCAGATGACGAAGGAACACTGCTGGTTGTTGTTGACATTATATTATCAGAATAATCTTGTGTGCTGATATCGAATAATGTTTTATTATCGGTTTCATTTGAATCATTGTTCGTTATATTTCCAATATAATTTAAAATGTCCAACATATTATCAGATGTTAATAAAATTTTGGAATCATCTGATTTTGTTGAAATTTCATTTGCTGTTGTTGATGATGAGGTTTCTTCATCAATTATATCATCAACAGGATCAGTTGGAGCATACGATTTTAATAAACTCAATGGTAAAGCAGCATTTGAATTGATAAGCGGATTATTAGATGGAATGCCAACATGTTCAACATGAGATATTTTATATGCATCCAAGTCTTCTTCATTTGGCTCGGGTAATAAAACGTCTACATCATCTGGTAATGGTGGATAAGCTGGATTTCGTTCGGATATATTTTCATTAATTTCATCTTTAGATTTTTCATGTGGAATTATTGGATTGTTGTTGTTGTTTGAACCATCCTCAACGAATGATTCACGTTCTTGTTTCATTGATGATTCAAGCATTAAGTCATCATCGACATTGGATGTCGATGAATATCCTTCAAATGAGATTGGAATTCTAGTTGGACCTTCAGATGTTAGTTGATCTTCAACCAATTGCTTTTTAACTGTCGTTATTAATGTAGGACTTACTTTTTCTTGACTTTCTTTATAAATAACATCTGTATTCAATTTTGCCATTTCATCGCTTTCTTTTAAGTATGCTAAATTTTCAGTAGTTGGAGTTGATTCGGATGATAAAATTCTTGGTTCTTCTGTTGATGAACCAAAATTATGAAAATGATCATTTTGTATATCGTCCACCCCACCAATTTGTAAACCTTCAGCACCAATGACATTAATAAATGAAGCAGGTGTGCTACTTAAATCATGCCCAGGTTTTATTTGACCACCTTCATAAATTATAACGTCATTGCCGACACGAATCACTGATGCTGGATGTTCATACGATTCACTTTCAGGATACTCATTTTTAGTTTCAACTTCTGTCCGTACTTTTTCTTCATTATCTTTACCTTTTGGTATATTATCAGTATTTTCATTGTACGTATTAGCAACATTAATTTCACGTTTTGGCGGAGCAATCACTTCTTTTATTGTAATTTTAGGGCGTGATTCAATTGGTAATTCCTTTATGATACTTTTCGTAGAGGTTTCTTGAATTTCAGCTGATTGCATTGGTGAAACATCTTCAAAGGATGTTATTTGACCAGATTGTGCAGATTCATATGATGAGTTTATAATTTCATCAGAAGGTATTTTACCTCCATCTGATTCATTTAATTCAAAAGTTTCGCTACTACTACTACTGGGTATCGATTCTGTTGAAGATGAAGCATGATCTAAAACATAATATTGATAAATATTAATACGCTGTAATTTTTTTTTCAATTTAGCATAAACTTATAAAAATTATGATTACTTAAAAATGTAAATAGTAGCTGCAATCGAAGGGGGATTTTCTATGTAACAATCTGCCCAATACACAAGTGGAGCATAACTGGCCGTAATTGTGCAACAGAAATGTTGCATTATCCATAAAGACAATGCCAATATTAGCTCAACGCAATATTAGTCGACAAGAAATTAATAAATGCATATTTTTTTCTTAGTGGAAATTGTATAATTTAAATAAGTATTTCTTAACATTTTTTAAGAACATGAATGATATATGCAATTTTATTCAAAAATAACTTTGCAATTTATGAATAAAATATATAATTTTTTTGGGAATGAAGACTTCCAAACACATATATACAAGTAAAAAACCTAACGCGTTCTTTGTAGTCGTGGAATATTTAGATATTAATTGATAAATTCGCATGCGACATACGTTTCTGGTATCTATGTATTCGATATATATGATCGATTCTTTGGTTAAAATTGAGGAGACTTTAAAATTGAGACAGAAACCTACACAATTCCAAAACTGAATATTTTTTTATATTAACCCTGTGACTACTAAATAATTATTTTATAATCAACCAGCCAACGAAATTTATTTGCATTCCCAACCATACTCATCTTCCCAACCACGTTCGCCTCTTTGCTTGCATGTGGGCGTGTATGAGTATGCTATCACGCTGCTTTCCGCCATGCTTGCATTAGAAACACGACTGTGTCAAGCAAGGTCAACCGGATTAGTGGTTTGTACCAGTTAAAGGGTTAAAATATTATTAAACTGACTCTGACATCATGCCGTTATTCGAATTTGGCCTATAATTTGAGCATTATTATTTTCTAAGGGTGCAAGTTCTCTGATTTAATCGATGTTCATACTTAATTAAACAGTTTTATTACATATATTTGGTAAAAAATTACCTCTTGGTGGGCAGTTATCATATTTAGGACAACATTGACCTGGAACTTGAACAGGCTCACAATCATCTCTTGTATAACATCCCACGTCGTTACATTGAATTTCACCACCACGACAATAGCAAACTTTACATGGACCATTTGGAGTTTCTTCTAATCGTTCTCCATTTGCATATGTCCGATTTCCAAAAGTACATTCTATATGAACAAAGTGAAAGCATTTTTTAAAAACAAAATATCTAATGTGTCAAAATGCATCGAAGACCGAGAGTATGGTTTCAACGTAAAACATACAAGAATTCAAACTTGTATATTCATTATTATAATAAATATTGGTTTAAAGTGCACAAATTGTCTTTTATTTAATTCCTAGGAACCTAGGTTTGAGGTATACTATATCAAGATATCCTGGTATATTTCAACAAAACATAATAGTTTGTAAAAAGTTAGCGTCAACAATACAATGTTTGTCAAATTCCATTTAGACTACGTAAGACAAATTCTAGAAGACTAGCGTACCAGGAATCGAACCTCGGGCCTCTGGATATCTAATCCGGTGTGCTTACCGCTACATTAAAGACGACGTCCAGATATCCATAGGCCCGAGATTCGATTCCTGGTTGACGAGTTAATTTTTCATATCAGTATTTATTTATGAACTAATTTTTTTCCTGTCTAGCAAGAGAAGGGTTGAGAAAGTATTGAGTGGGAAACTATTTTGCAGTGAAATAGTTTCACACACATATTGTGAGGTTGTAACGCAACCCTCAAAACCAAGGATATAGAAGGGTGGTACACCCGGTAGAGCAATGCCGCTTGCGAAAGATAATGAAATATAAATTATAGCTTCTGCAAAATTGAAATAAATGAATTAATCGTATTGTCATTATAAAATTTAGTTCCATTTCACTCACCACATTGATAACTTGGACAACAGATATCAGGACGATGAAGTGCTCGACATCCTGGATTAGGTGGTGGACACGTCATAGGACTACATTCAACACCAGGTCCGCGACATTCACATTGTTCACAAGGGTCTGATGATCCAACTGCTTCGCCCGTTGCGTAAACAACATCCCCCACCAAACAATAATTAGCTATAATGCAATAATACAAATAAATAATATATATTTTAAAATTGAATAAATTTTTATAACACGGGTGATTCCAGTCTTTTGAAAACCATATTGTATGTATTTTATATTACCTTTCGCTTGTTTGACAGTAACTTCTTCCGGATAAATTTCTCGTATTAATCGTGATGATCGGTCTTCCGTGAAAACAACTGAAATGAAAATAAATCAATTATATTTTTATGTAGGTATATACAATTTTCGTATTTTTAAATCGATATCAATTCAATTAATTTTAAAAAGACTCAAATCACATAGACCATCATTTAAACATGAATCAATGGATAATTGATCAATTTACTGATAAAATAGTTAACTTTAACGCAAAAATACGTAAGCTAAATAAAGCTCACTAATGAAAAATAAAGCAACTGCTCCTGTCAAGGACAAGGCAGGAGCCTTGTTGTTATAAGTTATAAAAGAATATTACAATAACGATTTTCTGGAATTTAAAGATTTCAATGATTTTTGGTCCTTTAGACGACTCTGATGTTAGGGTCTTGGTGATCTAACCTCTAAGTCTTATAGAGATTTTAAGATAATTTTAACGAAAAGTGAAAAAAGTTAGCTTTTCAGTATTAGTATTTTATCATTCTTTGCACTCTATCGCACTTTATAACAGTCTAAGTTTTACACTTTACGTTATATTACATAATATTCGATTTATAATGTGATAGTTTAGTATTTAGATTCGACTTTATTTTACAAAAACTATATATTACAATAAATACTTTTTTTAAATGGATCAGATAGCATTTTTAATGGTTCTACATATTAACAAATTTTCTATCTGCGAGAAGCTCAGTTTTAACGCTTGCGTAGCCAGTTACTCATCCAAAAAGCAATTGTTTATACAGAGATAATGTAGTATGTATTATAAAGATTTTGATGTCAAATTTTTACATTTTGGTTAAAATAAATAAAATAATTATCTTAAAAGCAAATGAAAATTATTTTTATTCCAAAATTTTGATTATAAGGCCCTTTTGGTACGAAAGTGAAGAATCCGAAGAGTCCATAAAAGGAATACCCCACAATTTTGATATGGTAAACAAAGAAAACTCTCCACAGACACAAGGTTGAGTTCTTACTCCTTTACAATTAACGAGGATTTTATGACTCCAGAATTAAGACCATTCAACAAATTTCAAGTCAGTATATTTCTAAAACAAAATGATGTCCACCTCAAAATTGTTAACCATTGTGCTGTTTAATGTAGAACCAAATTGGATAAAGTTATTTTCAGTATCCCCTAAATCTATTCGATATTTTATTTCGAAAACGGTAAAAGGTAGAACAAAACTATCTCTAACAATTTTTCGAAATAAAATTTGAGGCTTAATAGTTCAATTCGAATCTACATTTAAGCAAAATAACACTCTCCGCAATCTCAATTTGATTAAATAATTACTCAATTTGAAATTTACTGAAACGACTAACTTCAGGGCTGTTAAAACCCCCATAAATAAGAAAAGAGTTTTTGTTCAGAAGGCTTAAGCAACTTTTTCGAGAAGGGGTATAAATTCGAAAAACAAGAATAAAACGTCCAGTAAGACAACCTCTCTTGATTTAGAAGTTAAAATCCAATTCCAATGTGATTATCAAGGTATCGGAATCATCCTCCACTAAAACGATCGTGGGTTCTAATCCCACTAGTGTCAATTTTTGTTGTTTTTTGCCAAACGTATAATTAAATAGCAATAATACCTCTACATTGACGTAGTCTGTATATAGAGGCTGTGTGCTAAGTTCAAACCAGATATTTTATAAAATCTATTGTTATTGTAAGAAATGAAGGTCTTTGAGTATTCTATAAATTTACTTGAAATGTGTAGTTAATAAAATTTTAATTATAGTTAATAGTTAATTCTGAACTACTTATCAGGTAATAAACAGTTATTGTTATATTTTATAATTGTTCAAACAGTGAAAGTATTTCTGTTTTTAATGGCAATATACGTAGGGCATACCTGAATGAATTTTTTTTTTACTTAACTTTCATCAAAATCAGTTTAAAATCTATATAAATAAAATTTAAATGATTGTCTATGATTCCAACATTTTCGACATTTGTCTAGATATGTTTAGTTCAACGTTCCTAAATGCCAAACTAATGTTTATAATAAATTAACCGTATTAACCGAAAAATGTGAAAGATGGATATGTTCCTTTTGGTATACGCTATAACCTGGATAGCCGCTATAACCTAACCTAACTGAGAATTAAGCCATTGCAAAATTTCCTTAGTAGCTGTTTAATATTTTACTTGAAAATATTATACATAATATACTATTAAAATACCTGAGAGCTTTCCAAGTAAAATAGTAAATAGGTACTAAGGAAAATCTTGCAATAGTTTGGTTTTTCGATTTGTCTAGGTGATTTTAGCCGAAGACCTACTTTCCTATCAAAAATAAACTTTCTAGGACAACTGGAACATTCTTAAACCTTTTTATGATGAGTCAGTGAGTCAGTAACCAAAACGTCGATTTTTAGATACTACTTTTCAATTTGAGCTTAATAGATTATTAGATTCCTGAAATGCAGATCTAATCCTCAGTACTGTAGGCATCTGGCTTTTACATTACATACGCATATAGACATTTGTGTACATTGATACTTATACTTGGCCGTGACATATGGTGTAATATTTTTGAAATTTTCAACCTTTTTTAATAATAATAATAATAATAATAATCTTTGTTCGTCCTGTCTTTAACAATACGTTGAACAGAACATGTCTTAATATTGGAATTATCCAAATGAAAAGAAAAGAAGGTATGCAGCTATGGTGACGTCATAAGGAACCCAAAGGTAAGAATTGCCGGTACCTGAAGATAATTCGGTCATGGATGGAGGATATATAACACAAAAGTATAAAATAGATACTTATGCCGAGTATATAATAAATAAAATATGACTAATGAGCGTATGGAGCGTTAATTTATGAAAATTCATGTAAGTAAAATAAAAACTCAGTTTAATTTTCAAATTTTCCACATGCAAGGAAAAGAGTATAACAATTGTATTGATCCTCTACACTCTACAGTCATATAAATAATAAAAGGTAAATAATAAAATTTTAATGTTGGTCATTGTCGACTGTGCAGGAACAATGACAGTTGACGAAATTATTTCCAAAATCGTTTGATGTTAACAACTACATTAATAAGATCCAGTAATAACATTAAAATTATTATCAACTGTCAGATCAGGTTCTCGCGAGGTTTCTTAAGTCAGTGATCGATACCATTTTTTACCATTTTGGCCTTAGACTAATAGAGTAGATAAAAATTTTGAATCCATTCCGTGAAACATGAAACGTAAAATATAGATGATTAAACTGGTATATGGATTTGGTAAAAAAAAAGGTCAAAATAAGCATATTATAAAACTTATTTATAAGAATTTTAATATAGGTTTGCACGGAGCAAAAAATGAAGCTGCCTGAAGAATCATCATTCAATTTTCGATTATGATGAATTGAATTCAAAATGTTTTTTATAGGTATACGGATAATTTTGCGTGCTGTGGTGATCTTTAAAAATTCAAATCGATAATTTTTTTTTATAGAATATGAAATTAATAATCGCATGGAATATTGTCGCATTCTTTTCAATTTACATTTGTTTGCAAACGTCGTCTGATTTGATTTATAATATTTTGATTTGTCACTTGTTTATGTTTTTGGAAAGTATGTTTGTTTTTCCAAAACATAATATTGAAAATGCAACAACAAATTAATAAAATAAAATTGGGACATTGCGCATTTGATTCTGAACACCGCGAGTTCATTCATTAAATTAAATATTTGTATTAATTAATATCATTCATTAAATTTAATATTTGAATTAATTAAAATTGTTCCGACTATTTGTTGCTATTACCGAGTATTTGATATAAATGGCAAATAAATAGTACTACTTTTGGGACAGCAAAATGTAACAAGTAACGTAACAACTAACTGAGTTAATTGTTTGAATACCCAGTATATAATCACTTGTATATTAATGTTTGAATTGTTAACAATTTATGAATTGTCCCACAACTCCCACAAAAAAATGTCTCTTATGGTTTTAAAGATGGTCATATTTTCGCTTTACGAGGAACTTTTGAGCACAAATTATGAAAAAATTTTTCGAACAAATATAAGATTTTTGTTATATCCCTTACGGTTTCAAAAATAGGCGCTTTCATTTACGAACTTGACCTTACTTTTTTGCTCTAGAACACAGAAAAAAATTTCAGTTCGTTTTCTCTTTTCGTTCTTGAGTTATCGTGTTCACAGACAAACAGACAGGCAGGCATGGGGAAATGGACTAATTAGGTAATTTTATGAACATCTATAACCAACATTTTTTCTGCGATCAATATTTTTAAGCGTTACGTTAAGTCGGAATAAACTTAATATACATTGTATATTTACAATATACTGGGTATAATAAGAATTGGACAATGTTATTTATTTTATTTAATTTCCAGTCTTGTAAATTTGAAATCGCTCTTAACCTTCTCCTACTCGAAACGTCAAGCTTAATTTGATTCACATTTTCCCGTAAAAGGGCATTTATCACCCACCAATCATTATCAAGTTATAAAATATATATGTTGCCATTACTGTATATATAAACTAAGTACAAAAGATATGATTGTAAATTTTGTGTTAAGGCCAAGGTTGACTATATGCTTAATCGAGTGTTAAATTGATGTATATTATATTTTGCGCTCACTATTGTAAATTTCAACAAACAACTATTTAAATTCAATTTGGTATAGTCGTATCAAAATTTATAATTAGTTTTTTTAATTTTTATAAATCATTTAATGATCAAATTGTTAATATTAATATATGGTTTCAAAAATTTAATTCTTATACACAAAAAAAAAAAATCATTTATATCATTAAATGAAACTCTGTATGATAAATATTTTCTTTTTTTGGCTGATCACATTCACTCCAGCGGCACTCCAGTAGGAACAAAAAAATTCAAATTGTCAAACTGAAATTCATTTTTTAAAATGCTAGCGTAAATATTTCAGTGCGGTATTCTCCTAAGAACCAAGAAGGCAAAGACGGTCAATCAAATTCGTCCAAGGCGTAAAATTTTTAAATACGTCTCTGTAATTGAAAATATTTCATAATTCAATAATGAAATAATTGAAATTGATTATGAATCATAATTTTTGAAACGAAACAAAAATTTAACGTAAACAAAAAAAATTTGCCAATAATGCAGAAATTGGAAACAAAAAATATGTACACTCCAGTTCAATGAAATTGAACCATTCAATACAGATTGTTTTTTTAACGGGAGTGTACTTATTAATGAATTAATATTATTTTATGTAGATGTGCTCATGTGTCATAGCTGAATGGATATGATATCTAACTTGTAATTAGAACAAGCATGCATGTAGTATATATATATATATATACTACATTATACTTAGAGTTACAAAAGTGAGGAGTTTTATGAAACGTAAGAAAATGAACAGTTCAGGTCTGTTCATTTTTTTGAACGGGAGTGTACATGATTGGATGACGCAATAGATGGCGCTCTGTTTTTGAACATGACCCAAAGAAAAGTGTAAAATTAATTGTATGTAGATATATAGATTGATCTTAAGAGTTTAATAAACTTAATTGACATGAGTGTTTAAAAACATAACAATAACTTTTAGTGTTATGGTTAAAAATACTTGCGATTTTGATTGTTCTACAAAACAATTAATATAATTATTATTGTTCACATTTATTATCATTGTAAATGAAATTTCCATGACCTACTACTACAACAACCAAATTAATATAAAAATAAAAATAATATTTTGTTGTAATTGGTATTTAATAATTAATAATAATAATAATAATATCAAATACAAATAATAAAAGATCTTTATTATATTTATTTAATAGGTTATTAAATATTTATTTTGTATCAATAAAAAAATATACTCGCAGAATATATGAGTACGTACTCATCGGATTAATAGTTCTATACATGATAAATTGATTTAATTACATGTTTAAGGGGAATATAAATATATTTATTACTAGGTACTCAAAAATTATGGTAGTTCAATCGCGACAATCAAAGCAAAAATTATAAAATTAAGGTGGTTTTCGTGATACAATATTGTGAAAGGAGCGTATGCGATTAGTAAGAGTAAAGGAACGTAAAGCATAATAAGCCATGATTTTAGTCCAAGACTGTACCGGTAGACACATTGCATATACGATACTATACGTATATACAAATACTAAACATTTTGATAAGTTGCAATCTGGCAACGTCGCTTATATTCCGCTAGTTGATTGACTGTTTACATACATTTACTCGGATAGTACAACGTATAGTAACATACAGTGTTGTCAAGTTGTATCTATTAAGCATGCCGATATTTGTTTATAAAATGCTTCACTTTGTGTTGTTATAACTAAACAATGAGACGGTCAATAATTCACGTTTGTTTTATAAATACGCAGAACAAATCCAATAACTTAAAGCTATTTTTTTAAAGAGTCTTAAGTGTCGTTTTTTTATTAAAAATAAAAAAACTGGTAGAAATACTGCTTAAAATGGGTAGTTTCCATTGCTCCCCATGTTAATTATTTGAACATTAATTCAGTTTTTCTCGAGTTTGAGAGAGGCATCATATGGTGACCTTGAATTTGCCCTTCAAGATTATTTTAAGTCAACTTGTATTTTTCTTTTTTCTGGTCTTTTGTACAGTATCAATTCTGTTTTACAAAAAAATTTTCAATCAAAAGTTTTTTCTTATTTAACCAAATGGTTTAACAGTATAATGCTCGATGCCAAAATTAGCTCTGAAACACTCTTAAGATACTTCCCTCGTGACTGACAAAGTAAAAAGTATAAATTACAGTGTAATTTATTTATAAGAGCTAAGTTAATTGGAGATGTCTAGTATAAAATATCTAGTGTGCTAACATTATGCATACATATGCTATACTGGCCAAGACTTGTGTTGACAGTGGTTGTTCAATACTATATATCTGTTTAAAAATTTGTATTTGATAGAAATATATAGAAAAGTTTTCCAGTTTTATAAAAAAAAAACCTATGCGCAAACCGTACTTGTTAAAAATCCTCGCGATTGCGAATATCTCTAAAAGATACTAACTTTAATGTTAAATTTCAATTCTTAAGCCTTCAATTGTTTTTACTTATTTCGGAAACACTCAATATAAATATAAAAAAAATTAATTTAGTTTGCATCTTAAAAATCACATACGCCTAGATTTTTATTTATTTACATACATAAATTAGTTGTAATTGCCAAAGAGAGAGAGAGAGTTCATTAAAATAATAATTTGATAATTTTATATTAATGTAGGCATAGGATGGATATTTATAAATATTTTCTAAGTAATCTAGAATTTATTTTTTCTGAGTAATGTAATGTAACTTGTAAATGGTTTGTGAAATTTGAAGGTAAAATTTATTATGTAATGGTACACAAATTTAGAAGCTAATCAAATAATTAAGAATTCCATATTTGAAGAATTTGTTTATACCCCACTTCACGTTTATAGTAACTCCCGTGCCTATATTTCTAATTCAAGGAATTCGACCAAGTGCAAATTAATGTGATTGTGTCACATTCCAGAATTGCATGCCTCTTTTCAGTAGATTATTATTGAAAATTGCATTACATCATATTTACTAAACGTAAAAATAAATTATGAAACTAAATTTGCTTACTATATAGGCATTTAAGTAAAAAATATTTTAAATTAATATATAATATTTAAAAACCTTATTCATGATAATTTTGAATTAAATAAATATGGGATTGAAATATATACAGTTTATTTTATAGATTGTGAACTTGAAACCAACTTAGTCTGTTGTCAAAGAATTTTTACCAGATATTTCCTGAGTAAATTTCGTTGGCAATCAATGGTTCCAGGATTACTATATATAAATTGTGTAAATTTCAGGTCACAATTACAAGTTCTGTAGTTTTTTCTGTAGAGTTAAGCCGGAAGTTACAGCAGATAGAATTTATGCAGATAGAATTAACGTTCTATATTATTTTTTTGTATTAATGTATAGATTTTATACACAAAATATATTTTTAAATATATTTCCACTTTTTCACTATTTCTAGCAAGGAAGCTGGGTACTGTCCGTACGCATGTTAAAAATATTACACATTTTTTGGTTGGTAGAATAAATCACTTTATATTCAACTCAAACTGTAAAACCGTAAAATTTAATCAAATTAAATTTTTGTTGTTAATTTTAAACAGAAAATCAATAAAATTACTCATTAATATATTATGATTGTTGTTGTTCTTGATTAAATATTACATCCTTGATCTAGAATGTGTAGAAATTATAATTATATTCTGTGCGACAGATTTTTAGTACTATACTACTACTATACGTACAAGCTAATTATATTGCTTTTAGAATAAAGAATAATATAGATATATAGTATACACACAGAACATGCAATATAATTAATATTTATACTTTAATTACAGTAATGTTATTATTGTTTTGCCATTTTACGTAGGGGAACTCCGTACATTACCATATACATTTGGATAACTTAAACATAATACAACCCCAGTTTGAAATTGCTTGCTTAGATGCCATTAATGTCAAGTTGTGAAAAAAATCCTCCAAAATTGAAAACTGGCTAAGAAAATATAGAAAAAATAAAGAGACATAAATAACTGAGTTAACATTTAGTGACAAAACGTACGCAACGAGCTTCTTATGAGCTTTCGTTCAATCATTCTAGGTATTGTTCGGTTGATTTCTTTTATTTCTTTAAGCTTTGAAATATACTGAAATCTACAGCACGGTAGTAAATCCATAAACTCGACAGGCCGAGTTTAAAGATTTTTTGCCTGTGTTAGACTTATTAGCTACAAATTTAGAAAACGATATCGGTTAGTTTGTTTGTGTACATAAACTAGTAACCAAAGGAGTGTGTTGGGTGATTTTATGTCAACAGTCAATGGCAGTCAAGATATCGAATCTGAATGTTTGCCTTTACTGTCAGGTGTTTATAAAAAGCTGTGCGGGCTAACGAGGTCTAAAACTGAGGGCTTGGTTTAGACAACTGACTCTAAAAAATCAAAATAGTGGACCTGACTACACCAGGTAGTTGGTCGATGACCTACCTACATGCAAATGAATAGTACTAAGGCGAAATGCCTATTGAAATAATGAAACTACTTCTGTTGAACCAACTTCGCGACGTAGTAGAGATTATATATTACTATTAATGAATTACGAGCTATCAAAACAAATAAACAAATTAAATTGCATTTGTTCATTAGCAATCGGTATAAAATAACCCCAAAAATTTACTCTCACTGAAGACATGCTCTATTGTGATAGGTATATACATTATCTTATTGTATGATAATGCCATGATCTTCCGTTTGTAAGTTTAGGCGAAAATCATTTATTCAGAGTTAATAGTCGAACTGAACTTGTAGGCAGAGATAGTATAAAAATCTGTTACTAATTAAAGTCTCTAATCCAACCCAAAGTCAAAGTGAATTTGTTCGTGATTTGGTACAAGGGATGCAAAACTATACTTGCAATAAAACAATTATTAATACATCAAATTTTTTATTTTCATAATGTATATTTTTGTTTTCAAGTGTAAAATTCAATTTATAAATTTTCTTGAACCTTAGCATAATTTCTGTTTCAACGACGTGTTGTTCTAGCAAATACGCCGTGTAGCTTCTGCCCTCTAATAAAAGATACAATCGTAGACAAATCTGGTATTATTTTATAAGAATTTAAATTTTGCGGGTTCCTCTATGTATGTATTTATCCATACATAATTAATTATGATTTGATAATTAATTAATAGTACACAATCATTATATATACATTTATAATTGTCTATCATGTCCTCTGTCCAGATAAGGCACACGAAATTTTGAAATGTACGTCGATCATAACTGAAAGAAGTTCATGAGATATTTTTGGGCACGATGTAACTCGATGAAAAATAGAGATATATACGCTTTCAGAAACAAGTATAAGTGGTAAACGTGTAAAAGATCAGGTTTACAGTTTACGTGTTATACTTATATCGTAAATGCTAAATAAGATAAAAATCGTGTGAGATATTTCAAGACGTGAGTAAAGAAAGTGTTATGTAACGAATTTCCAAAAATCGGTTTTTGGAAATTGTGTATCGTGCCACGCTCAAATACCCGCGATATAATATCCGACGACAAAAAATATCCAAGCCATAATATTCGAAAGATAAAACATCCGCACGGAAAAAAAACTAGGAGAAAATATTCGAGACATAATATTCAAGTGGAGTTGAGCATGTTATAAAGTTATCGTTATAGTCTATAATTCCACGAGTCGAGTTGGTGGAGGTTCCTCTTGCAACCTTGAAAGTGAGCAAAGCAAGTGACTGACTGAGACTTCAGAGGGAATATAAACTCTCTATCCCGGATAGAAAAAGTGGACGAAAGAGAGAATAAGCTTCCCACAAGACTCTCTATGCTACACAGATGTTTCTAAGCTAGAAGAGGGCCAATCGAGAACTGGAGTACGTGTGAAGAAGACATTAGAGTGAACTTTGCAGTAGGATGATACACCACTGTTTTTCAAACAGAGTATTATGGTCTAAGATCCGGCATTAGTGAAAACCTTCCCTCATCTGTTAATTGATTGAAATATTATTGAAAACGCTTATTGCAATATAAACAATTTGGCAATGTAATGTCTGCCAGGGTAGTTCTGCTGCAATTAACATTAATTAATTAATTAAAAATTGATTTTTTCATAATTAAATCCCTCACGTGTTAATTGAATTTTGCTTGTTAAATAACATAGTATACGATACGACAAATCTTGTAATAGCAGGCAGCGCTGCTTATTACTGCTACGGTTACCTGCAGCCAGGTGTTCAAACTTAAAGTAAACTTAGGTTACCTCCCTCATATGTTAATTGAAAATTTTTTAGCTAATTTAAAAGTTCAGAATAATTAGAATACATCCATAACTGGCAGCCGTCTTAAAATCCATTACAATCAAGTGCAGCCTATATAAGAAAATTTAAAAAAAATAGAAATTATAAAAAAATACCTTGTAGAGAGAGAGAGACTATTGCATTATTCAACGTAATAAACAAGGAAAGTATATGATCATGCGAATGTGAATCATGAATGTGAATTATGTATTCCGTTTATCATGAACTCTTTCATCTACACAATCCACTATTAGTCATAGATAAAATATAGTAGTGGGTGCTATTTGTATAAATACACTTAGAAATGGAGTAGGCTTTACAAATGCATGATCATATACTTTCCTTGTTTATTACGTTGAATAATGCAATAGTCTCTCTCTCTCTACAAGGAATTTTTTTATAATTTCTATTTTTTTTAAATTTTCTTATATAGGCTGCACTTGATTGTAATGGATTTTAAGACGGCTGCCAGTTATGGATGTATTCTAATTATTCTGAACTTTTAAATTAGCTAAAAAATTTTCAATTAACATATGAGGGAGACAAAAATTTTAAATTGAATTTAAAAGTATCGTATAAGTAATATACGATCTTTGAGAGTGTTGAGCCAGAGACTGGGTGATTGTGCCGCTGATTTTGCAATGAGCTTCACCATGCTTAGCAATATTATTGAAGTATGTGTAAGATTTATAATATTAGAGACCTTGTATTACAATGTTTGATATTGTTAGTACATTACACACACGCATATCTAAAGAAGCTATTTGTTGAAGAGATATATGCAAGCATGTAGAAGAGATATGCTGTTTATGTTTCTACGACAATTAATTTTATTATTAGGAAATATAAAGTTCAAATTACAAAGTGATGCGACTGAGGAAGTGATTTTAAATTAAGCACGTTTAGAATACGCAAAGCAAAATAGTAAAAAATCTGTTGCAAAAACATCTGTTGGTATCAAAAAGACGAATCAAACGAACTGAGAGTTAAAAAATTGTATGAACCATAACAGCCGGATCGACGGTATAGTCCGGAATAGACGGAATAGTAAAATTTGGCAATTTTTTTTAAAACCTCAATCAAAATTTTTTTTTCCTGTGGTCAATATTTTTAACCATTGAAAATTCAGGCCCTTTAATATACCCTTATATATATTATACTAGCATCACCCGTTGCGGCCTTGCTCGCGAAAATTGTGATTGTAAAGAACCGATAACTGAATAACATGATATTTCAACCCTTCAACGACTGATTTTTTTCATAAGCAAAATATCAATTTTCATGTCTCTAATTTGAAAAAAGTGAGCTTCCATACCAATTCTCACCCCGCGTTTCATTACCTTGAGGGTCCATTTTCCAAAAAATTCGAAACAGATATTTTATGGTGTGTACCTTAAATAACAATTTTCATGTCTTAAAAAATGGAGAATGCTGACTCCCTATTTTACCTACTTAAGAATTGATTATCTAAAAACGCTTAAGCACGTATTACATTGATTATTAAAAAAACCGAGACCTCAATACAAAATTTTACTCCCAATTTAATCCCCTTAGAAGATTAACATCTCCAATAGGTCAAATGGAAACTTCGGTCCTACTTAGCGAAGTACCATTCACTCACTCATCGTCATCAAGTCAAAACTATTGTTAAGTTAGAAACATGAAATTTGGAAGATATATACCTTGGACAGTGGCACACTAAGAAAATCGTCCCCAAAATGGTGAAATATGGAAATTACGTTTTATCAAAAAACATCAAATTTTAGATTTTTAAAATTTTTTGACAAATAATCTTTTTTACAAAATTATGGAAACTGTAAACTCTATTACACGACTAGCATTGCCCGTCGCAGCTACGCTCGCGAAAATTGTAAAATAATATATATATATATATATATAGACTGTGTTGAACAGCTTTTCCTACAGTAAATCAATGTTAAATATTATTTATTACTAGCTGTCCGTCTGGTACTGTATGAAGTCAGTCAGTACACATATAAATAACGTCAGTCAGTTATCTCACGGCTATACTGTATGCGTATGGTTTCACATACTAAAGTGTACATACACAATGCACATACTAAAGTGTACTTTCATCACATGTGACACTGACTGACTTCATACAGTACCAGACGGACAGCTAGTAATAAAAAATATTTAACATTGATTTACTATAGGAAAAGCTGTCAAACACAGTCTGTATATATATATATATATATATATATATATATATATATATTATATATATATATATATATATATATATATACATGGGTATAAAAAAACATGAAAGATGAAAGTATATGGAGAGAGTAAAATACGCAGTTGTTTTGTTGCCTTCAATAAAACTAAAAAACAAAAACAACAAGTTACGTCAATATTTATTCATAATAATGACAAATTAAACAATTTATTTAAAAAAAAAAAAATATAATAAAGGTAATAATTTTATTTTGCACATTACTTAATTTAATGGTTACCTATAGCTACAGACATACCTAATGCATAAATATGTAGGTACTATGATTTTATTTTATGGTATATTCTCTACAAATAAAACAATTCACGCTACACTAGTCAAGCACATATCCTATACTAGCTCTATAGTTTATAAATAAACAAATAGTACGGACAGTGCGGACAGTACAAGACAAATTTTATCTGACTTTTATACTTTTTACACCATGCGTATATATACTGTTTGTGTTGGTCTGAATTGTCCGTTTTGTTCGCTAACATGCTCGATGACACTGATTTATTGTTATGTTAAAAATGCGTATATTCAACTCGGTAAAAGAAAAGCTAAAAGGAGCTATCTTCTTAAACCGTAAGTGAAAGAAGAAAAGTTCAAACACAAAAAAATGTCCATTTCTTAAAAATAAACAACTTTTATTCGCAACTGAGTAATTTTGGTTTGAAATATAAATATATGAAATTGATTGTATGTTATATTTACTTGTTTTTGTAAACTTTGTATCAACCCATGCATTGCAAATATGGTTTTCTTTCGCTTATGTTGTATTAGAGGAGATAACTAGAGAGTCTACTTAAATAAACATTTTGTCAAAAATGATTGATATGAAAAATCTTACACTTCTTGGATGAGAACTCAAAATCTCTTGATTTGCCGGACCAGGAACCTTCCAACTGAGCTACTGACATTCTACAAAGCTACTGACATTCTAACTAAGCTACTGACAATACCTACCATTATTGTTTTTGTTCGGTTACGTTATACTTACAGAAGAGATTAGTATTTACTTAATTTGACATTTAAGTAATATATATTTGAACATTAGTAACATTATATTTACTTCAAACCAGAAAACCAAAAGTTATACATTCCCTTCCCATCCAACATGTGTATAATTTGTCATATCAATCATTGATGTCAAAATAATGCTTCTAATGGCTTGTCGAATGCAGAAGCATGCGTATGAATATATATATATATATATATATATATATATATATATATATATATACATATTCAATAAAATATAAAACAAAGTAATCAATTATAGTTGCAGCATTTTCATATAATTTTGCTTTAAACCTGAAGATTTTAGAGCGATTTTTCTAACATTAAGGTTTAAAGTACATATAAAATAACCATTTTACTGCTATAATGAAAGTTTTCCTACCGTAGGATAATTAATACACAGAATCCCTATTCTACACTAGACAATTCTCTGAACAGAAAGTAGAAGACAGGACCAAATATTGTAGACAAAGAATATGTTAGTTACTTTAAGAAAAGCAAAGCAAGGAACATTACTGATTATTTAATATAGGTACCTTAAAACTTCCACTTTTATCAACTCAATATTGATTATTGATTAAATCAACAATGTAATTTGAATATTCAGATATTGTGTATGTAACGGCGATGGATATTCGATAAAAAGCAAATTAAACTGTATATTTCCCAGAAATTTTCATAGAATGACAATGAAAAATTGAGAGCATTACTATTTTGAAATTTATATACAGTGAGTTTTGGCAAAAAGTTTAATAATAATTATATTTTATGAATAAATGACTGACGATGAAATCACTAAACAAACCAATAGTTAATTTTTTAATTAAAAAAAGTAAAACTTAATACGACCTATTCCGTTTTAAATTGTTTATTAAAAATTTTCACCTGACATTCTCTATTTCACTGTATTGACAATCTCACTGACTATCTCATTGACTATCTCACTGTATTGACTGTATTTGTCAGAACTATATTCACTATATTGACTTATGTACAATACATTTGTTTACTACATTTGTGTGTGTCTGAAGAAAAATTAACTATTCGCTATACAACAAATTCAAGGGAGATAAGTGAGCTCTCTTAAATATGGCCTGACCCAATTTCGAACTGCTTCTCATGTATTAAAAAAGTATGGTGGAGGTGTTGTGAAGTAAACCTCTATTCATTACTTTTACTTGTTCAGCTAATCAGGCCTCAGCAGATTTGAGCGCACGTTAACAATATAACATTGGCAACTTCATTGATTTTTAAAGGTGTAATGACGATGGATTAAAACATTACCATATTGGAATTGAATTGAAATCGGTTAATATAATAAATGTTTCGTGTATCGATAATACATGCTCCGGAGACAACAATTTTAGTAATAGGAACGAAATTTGATGTATTAAGTGCTTTCGTATTTGAAAGATTAAGTTTTACAGAATTATTTCCGATTTAAATGTTTTTACACTTACAATAATGAATATGACAAATATCACCATGGCAATTCGATTTCAAATTCATTATGATTCCTTCTTCTGAGAAAATTCGCCTAGCTTGCGTAGCTCCAACGAATTTTTTGAATATTTTTTTTTATGTGCAAGAAATTAGTCCAATAGTATTTGTTTAGAAACTCCACCTTTTCTTGGACTAAACAAGTTTCGTGTCAAAATGTATAGGAGAAAAAAGTGTAATTTAACCCACTTTTTAAATGAACATAAATAGTATAAATTGATAATTGTTTAATGAATTGATATCAATTAAATCATTATCAACAAAATTACTATAATTTGTATATATAAAATCAATCATTAAATTCACATAAATATTGAATAACAACAACATTATATTTTGGCTGATTACAAATTCCAATGACCTTCTCTCATTCCACAATAATAAAAATTAATTCAAATCAATTTAACAATATATATTTACAAACGATGCGTTTTATCCGTAAAAAAGTTTTGGAAACCTTGATTTACGTAAATATTATTAATGTTTAGTGGTCACATGCATGTTAATTAATTACCTTTGTACAGGCACGTAATCAGTTGGTACTGCTTGTTAGTGTATATAGATTTTTGTATTATATTTAAGTTGGTATTGAACTTTAATGTCTCTATATAAGCAAAATGTTGATAAACTTTAAATGAAAGCATCCACAAAACAATAGTGGTATATATTTTGTAATGGAACCTAAACAGACTTTTTGAGAATTAAATATGGACTTTTGTCTAATAATTATGGTCAACAGGTCTTCCCATCAAGAATCAGCCCAAGTATAAATGTTACCTCACAGAAGAGGGTTAAATAGGGGGTTTTTAGAAAATCAACCACTGCTGGTGTAGATTTGAGCATGGTGTATTAGTGACACCCCTATTTTAATCCAACACTGCTTAACCCTACTATGGTTAATACTGATTAAAATATTACATAATTAATTACTTGGTAGCTGCCCATGCGAATATATTGTTTGTTTGTAATTATTGTACGATTTATTTTCTACATATAATATGGTTTTTAGTATAGTGTATACATTTCAGGCTAAACAAGTAATGTCACAACTAACTGAGTTAATTGTTTGAATACCCAAAATATACTGGGTTGTATATCAATGTTTGAACTTTTCATAATTTTTTAATTGTCCAACAATTTAAAAAAAAAAACTCTTATGGTTTTAAAGATGGACATATTTTTCGCTTTCCGAGTAACTTTTGAGCACAGAGAAAACTATTGAGTTTATGGAAAAATTTTGAAACAAAATTTGTTTATTTTAAAGGTTTCAAAGATAGGCAGTTTTTCCCATTGTGCTAGAGCCCACAAAAATTTCAGCTCGTTATCTCTTTTAGTTCGTCAGTTATCGCGTCCACAGACAGACAGACATACGGAATTGGCCGAATTAGGCCTATGACAAGCATTTATGCCAAGGATTAATATTTTCAAGCGTTACAAAGTCCGGAAAAAACTTAATATACCTTGTATATTTACATATACTGGGGATAAATATATATTATCGCGCACTAATCGAACATATGCTAATGATTTTGCTAAACAGGTCTATTATTTTGAAGAATAAGCCCCAATTGTTTTTATGTACCGAACTGGATAAAGCTATACTATAACATTATTGTGTATGTATTAATGGTTGTATAGTGAATAATATTTCCACGTGTTTTTGAAAATAATTAAATTCTAATTACGACCAATGGAATAATCAAAAGTAACTTTTTATAATTTTTTTAACTTTTGTAATTAGATGTAATGGAATTATTTTTCATTCTTACTCAAGCATGAAGCCGAAATACAAACTAGTTATTTGTTTAGTGTTTAAGAAAAACACACAATATATTGGAGTTTCCCAATAGGTACATCAATGTACAATGGACCACAAAAGTACCGCTCATTTTTCGAAATATTTTTGGGAAATTGTTTTGATTAAAGTTGCTAGTATATATTTATAATAATATAAGTGATAAATAAGTGATAAATACTAGATGATAATGTGTATGTGATAAATACTATTTGTTTTCGATCTCGAAAATCGATAATGAATTATGACCTAATAATCACGTCTTGGTGTAAAAAATCTGATGATTAAAATGTTATTTGTGATCTTCAGCTAGTATTAAATAAAATTTAAAAAGATCAAGTCAAAATTATGCTTAGGAATGAATTCCGAAAAGTATGCATGCGAATAATGTTTTCCGCCATGTTACAATCAAAAAAGTTTCTGAAGCAATGTAGTCTAAAAAAAAATTCGTTACGCAGGAGCTGCTTCAACTTAGTGAATTCCTTTAGAATACATAAACAACTCTCTAGCGGTCACAATTTTAGTCTAATCAAAATGAAATGTATATGATTTTAGTATTTCCAAGTCCAATTTTATTATAAATGACATACGTCGAGGGGAATGGGGGGAGGGGAGAGTTATAAAGAAAGAAGAAAACACAAAATGTAAAATATCTCTCTTAATATTAGAACAATCGAAAAAAGCGTAATGAACAAAGTTGTAGAAAATTATATTTGCTACAATTCATCACGTTATCATTTTTGCTCAAACTCTAATGTTACAGAGATATTAAGGAATTTAATTTTCAATCTTAAACCGTCAATATTTCTGTAAATATTAGTGTAACAGAAAAAATGATAAGAAACAAAATTACAGTAAAACTTAGTACCTACAACTTTACTTCTCATAAATTTTTCGATTTTTCAAATATTAAGGGAGATATGTCAAATTTTGTGTTTCCCCCTCTCTTTAAACCCCCCTTTCCCCTTGTCCGATTTTACCCATTAACGAACTTGACCTTTTGAATATCAAAAGCCCTTCAAATACCAAATTTCATTCCGATAAAATGAAAACTGTGACCGCTAGAGTGGTTACAGACACATATATATATATATATATATATATATATATATATATATATATATATATATATATATATGTCCATAGATATATATATATATATAAATTTTACAGATGGTGATTTTTGATATTTATTAGGTAGGATCGATGGACATTTGAAGAAATTTTTGCGAAATTCTTCGGTACGGGACCAATAGCTCTATTTCCTTTCAGGAAATTCGCTAAAACATACTAAAGTATACTAAAAAAAACATCAAAGAATAAAAAATTCTTACCTGCTCTAGTGTCTGCAACTTTTATACTTTGTAAATATACACATAGTACGAATAACAAATAAATTGAATTAATCATCCAGTTTGTTCTTAATATCATTTTGTTCTGAAAAAGAAAATTTGTTTTAATATAATGCTAAATAAATAATGTATGACATATAGTATGGTAGCGCATCAGAAGTTTAAATATAGACGCCTACCGTACGACGTTTTACAGGAATTAATATTAAAAAAAAATTCGTTACGCAGGAGTTGCATCAACTTAGAGAATTTCCTTAGAATACATAAATCACTCTCTAGCGATCACAATTTTAGTCTGATCAAAATGAAGTGTCGTATCTGATATGATTTTGGTATTTGCTAGACTAATTTTATCTTTCATAGAGAAAGAAGAAAACACAAAATATAAAATATCTCTCTTAATATTAGAACAATGAAAAAATGTATAAGGAGTAAAGTTGTAGAAAATCATGTTTGCTATAATCCATTACAACATTATTTTTCTCAAACTCTAATGGGTATACAAAGATATTTAGCATTTTAACTTTCATTCTTAAATTGAAAATATTTCTA
Organism: Nineta flava; assembly: GCA_963920215.1. NCBI lineage: Eukaryota > Metazoa > Arthropoda > Insecta > Neuroptera > Chrysopidae > Nineta > Nineta flava. The sequence continues at coordinate 93,337,084 of OY986041.1, forward strand.
TAAATATTAGTGTAACAGAATTGAAACAGTAACTAATTTTCTACAACTTGACTTCTTATGTATTTTTCGATTTTTCCAATATAAAGGGAGACGTGCCAAATTTTGTGTTTCCCCCTTCTTCTAAACCCCCGTCTCCTTATTTGATTTTACAGATTAACAAGCTTGACCTTTCAAATATCAATAACGCATCAAAAACCAAATTTCATTTCAATCGGATTAAAACTGTGATCGCTCGAGAGGCCACAAGCACATAAACCTATATATAAATATCTTAACGATCGATAAATATTTGAAAAAATGGTTACGCAATTAAATCATCGGTACAAAAACAATAGTTGCATTTCTTTAGGAGGAAATATCACCTCAGTTTTTAAAATTTTATAATTGATTTGAGCCTTATTGATTCTGTTTTCGAACAAATGTTTCGAATAAAAATTGTTCATTATAAATATAGAAAAAACTAACTAAAACTAACATCAACTTTTGACGCCAAGTGTACCACGAAAACTAAATTAACTCGGTACAATTTGATTTTGAACCGGTATTCGAATAATTAAAACCTGATTACAAATGATATAAAAGTAAAGTGTTTTAATTTTGTTGTAAACAATAAGCAAAAAATAACAATTCCCATAAAACAACGATAATTTGTCTGTTGTCTGGATGAAGCTACCTGGCTTATATATTATCTTTAAAAAGAGTTTTACGATACTGGCTACATACATACTTGCTTGTTCTGCTACCAAGTAACATACTATAGTAATAATAAGCCAAGTGGAACAACATTCCTTCATGTTTTTAAATATAATCAATTAGGTATTATACGGATGAATAGCATGGATAGATATGATGCTGTATACTAAGTGAGTTAGTTAGTGTTGTTGGTAGTACATTGTAATCCGCTCTGGTGCAAATAAACAGTATGGTATTAAAAACAACTAACATGTTGTTAGTACCGAATCTCATCTTAAATTAATATTATTTTATACTAAATAAAACAGGTACAGAATGTAACAACAATTTGATCATTTGCTTGTCTTATTGTTAAAACTATAGCATGTTTCCAACAATAATTCAAATCAAAATTGTTTGTTTTTGTGAAATGTTTTTTGATTCTATATTCTCTGTCTCATATCATTCACAACCTATATGTTAAATAAATTCACCAAACAAAACATTCCAAAATTTTCAATTTCGGGATAGAAATTTCGGGTTTTCATAATTTTCCCTTCGATTTGGGCACTACAATTAACTGTAAACTAAATATAAACTTGAATACCAACGATTTAGGGGGGGGGGGGGTTTGGATTTTTAAGTTAAAATATCTTTAAAACTATTTATTCCTTAACGATGAAAACGTTTTGTAAAAATGACGTAATCTTTCTATAGTCGAAAACTCAGCTTTGTAGCTTTATATAGCCCACCGTTAAAAATTTACGAAATGTATTCAGATAAAAATAATATGGAAAGTTGATGGTGTGAACCTCATGAGTCCACACAAATGTAACACTCAGAGACAAATTTACTTTAGGGCTTATTTATATGCACACTAATAGTACCCCAGCACTGTGGGTACTTCAATTTACTAAATAGCTTTTTAGTTACGATAATAAATATTAATTTTAGTTTAAAAACAAACGGTTCATCTTTCTACGTTTATTAGGAAAGAAATTCATGTATACCCATGGTTCAGTGTGCTTTTTAAGTTTCCATGAATATCGGAAAAATAATCGATCCATGATTTTAGTTACCCAATAAAACTATACTCGTTGAAAACCGTAACCATTTAATTATTCAGTAAACTGAAGTAGCAACAACGTTTAACTTTCAGGTATTGCTGAATTCAGTATTGTGACCCCGCTTGGATAACATTTTATACTACCAAAAAAATCTTTTCAAAGCTGTTGTATCTTCACACAAACTATTTTTCTGTGCCACAAATATTTAAGACATTGTGTACGTAAGTATAATAAAATATCTGAGTGAATCACACAACTATTTAGCCAGTCTGTTCAATATTAATTGCGCTTGTTGTTTTATAAAATTTGTTGTTTGGTTAAAGTTAAATTGAAACTCATCCATCAGTCGATATAGTTGGATTACAAAGAGTATCTATCTATATTTACTACTAATTTATAAAATCAATGTTACTTAAACCTAATCAAATATCGTTAACAATTGATTTTCCTATGTTTTAGCAAAATTTCGATGAATTAGGTTATACGGTTATCCTTCGGATCCACCTATCGCGTAGGTTCGTAATGAGCTTGCACTATTGGAAAATAAATGTTTTGAATTGAGAAAGCGAGAAAGGTAAGAGGTGCAGGGATGCTGAAGATTTGATTACATTGTCTAACAGCACCTAAAAAGCATCAAATATTAAGGGATTACATGGGTTTCGAAGGCTAAAAAAAGCATATTTTCTCTAATTTTAGTAAATACAATATTTTATTCAACCTTTAAACATATCAACATTTGACAAATATTTTGTGCAATTTTCATTTCAAAATTTTGAAAATTCACCCATTAGGACCTCATTTCGTGTGGCTCCTCAGAATAAAGTTTCCTTGGCGTAGTTAGAATAACTCATGATAGATTCATCCGAAATTTAAAAAACAAATTATTTCTGCTAGTAGAATATATATATATATATATATATATATAGTTCATGCTTGGACGAAGAAAAAAACCACGTTGATTGCCTTGTAAAATTAGTTGTGATAAAGAAAAAAAATATTTCGTTCAAGCACTAGTCTATCTTATCTTGAAGAAGTGTGCAAAATTTGAACAAGATCGAATCATTATTTTTTTAGTTTTGAGAAAAACTCGATTAAAGACAGACAAACAATAGCTAAGCAGCTGCCTCTATCTCCTAGAGTTTTACTCTAATTGACTTAAAACTTAAATAAGACAAATTTTTTTTAACATTTTCAAACCCATGTAATCCTTTAAAAGTTAAATTCCATACGCCTGTTAATTTTGAATAATGATAATAACCAAACTTGTTTGCATTCTTTAGATACAATTTTTCATAGATATATTAACTGTTATTTCTCCAACAAAATATCTCCTAATAACATAATAGGCGCCAGACGTATATAATAAAAGATGTATGTATTAAGTCAACATCTAACTTTGTAATGAAATTGGTTTCGGAACAACAAATAAAAATTAGTGAAATGTAAATAATTATCTACACATAACAATTATTCTAACCTACACAAGAAATTTAAAAAAATAAAAACAGATACATGTATTTATATATATAGTTAGAGAAACAAATAATATAATTATTGCAAGGCATATAGTTTATAACAGTAACGAACGTGATTAAAATTCGCAGAATTAATAATGAAGAATTAATTCAAGGAAGGGTACTCTAATATATCAACTTTCATTAAATAATACAAATATATATTGGTACCTCGCGACTACAAAACAAACAAACATTTTATTATAAATTATTAAATTATATTTATTATTTAGTATTTACTGTACATTTAATATATGTTATGATGTCATTTTATAGTTTATATTATTTATCAAAAATAATTTATTGCGTTTAAAATGTGTACAATGTGTGTTTGTTTATTTGTTTGTTGGTTTGGTGAATCATTAATTTATGTGAGTCTGTATGAAAATTACTGTAATCCAACCTTGTGTGTACACAACTTTACAACAAACAAGGCTGCAGACATGAAATAGTTTTTACAAAAAATTTTAAATTAGAATATTTGTATGCAATGAATGAATGATATATTTTTGGGAATTTTTCAAAGATGTGTTGCATGCATTCTTATTTATTGTTCTGGAAAAACATCACGTCTAAATGTTAATGACAATCATAATGTTATAACCTTGATTATTTTCAAAGGTCATTTCATAAGTGTAAGCATTATTCTGGGTTAAATTTTATATTCTTTATACTACTCTTTTAGATTGACAAATCTGTAATCTCATGGTGACTGGTGTTAAAAATCTTTTCGGTTCTTCTAATTTTTATCGTTGTGTTTACTGCTTCATAATTATTATGATGAAAGTTTCTAGATTTGTAGTGAAAATAAACTACCAACAATAAACCCAATTAATCTTGCAAAGTAGACCAGAATGAGATCAGTCATAGAATTTGATGGTGAAAAACTCCACATATATTCTGGTAGTTTAAAGGAGAAATCCAACAGGGTTTTGATATTGTGGTTTCAACAAATACATACTCAACTTGAAAATATAAACGAACCACATAGTTTATGAGTATTTAGCTATCTTCCAACATAGGTAATTCTGATCCGAGTCTTTCTTAATTCTGGACTTATTAAAGAAGTCCTCTAATCCACAAGTCAGTTGAAGCCATATAGCTAAAGTGGGTGTTCATAAAATGACCTAACTAGTTCATTTCAGTTTGTCTGTGGTATCAAAAGCTCTTACAAGGCTCGTCTGTGTAACAAAAATAATAAATTTTGTCCACATTGTTTAAGAGATACAATAATTATTTGAAAAATTTTTGTTTAATATACGACCTCTTATGAACGTCTTTATTCAATAATACCGGAACTTGATGATTTTTAAAAATCGGCACACTTAATCCCAAGAAAAATCTATTTAATAGTTTTATAAAACGATGTCTGATGCGTATACTGCCAAAATTTTGAAACGATTGACCATATAGCTATGGCTTAATTCTTTTTTAATAGTGGTTCATGTCTCTGTGTTGTTCTAGTATCAGTACTAGTTAATTTATTCTTTATAAATTGTAAATTATTTACTTACAATGTACATTAATCTGAAACATTTTTTTGTTTAAATAGTTGTAAAAGAAAACACAATATTTATTTTATATCGAATTGCGAGGCTCCAAACGTTCTTAATACTTATTTTTGTTAAGGATCATGACTGGTTCACCAGTTAAACTTTATTATATGGCAAAATGTCCCTTTAAGTTTTGTTGAAAGAATACAATTATAATTCCTCCTGATTAAAAGTAATAAGATAATGGAAAAATACCACATCATTTTAGCACAATTCAGACATATGATACAATATAGACATTTGCTATGGCGTCGAAGGATAAGTATGTTAACTGGTTGGTGCAGACCATTTGATAGATAACATAACGAGTCACTGGTATAAATATAACGACTTGTTTCAATCATATCGTTTTAATTGTTTTAAAGTTCTTCCATAATATATAAAATTTGTGCTATACTAAAAGACATTTTATCAATATTTAACTGGTTATACTGTATATTATATTATTTTAATTCTAATATAATATTTTTTTAAATAAATTTTAAAGAAAATAAAACTAGTTCAAGAAGGTTTGTAATAAAAATTCATTGCACAAAGTGAATTACAGTGATTTGTAATTAATACACACATTGACAATATCCTTTTAATGAATCAAATCAATTAACACTTTTTGTTTGTCTTTGATATACAATTTTTTTTTGAATAATTATTGTAATCAATATATTAATTAATGTATAATTATTCTATTTACATTCAAGTAAGGTTATTCAAATTTTTGTGGTATTTAAAGTAATCATATTAAGGAAATAAATATAAATTATTTTTTATATTCAATGTTCGTCTATGTATTTAAAAATTTATTCAATTATAACTTATTTTAACGTATATTTTCTAGAACATCCAATTATATATACGAGGTCTGTCCGAAAAGTATCCGACCTGCTTTTATATCTTCGCGCCAGAGTGTTCGATCGACTTCTGCGACGCATGAACGTCAATAGTAAAGCCTCACGAACTTATCGGTTGCTCGCCCACACCTACAGGACATATAGTTCACGCGGATCGTGTATTTGTTAACAAAGCCTTTTTTGCGTTCGTCGGATTTTCTTATTGTTAAAAATGACTGAAAGATCAGATCAATGAATTTGCATCAAATTTTGCTTCAAACTCGGAAAAACTAGTTCGGAAACTATTCAAGTGATGCAGAAGGCCTTTGGGGATGAGTGCATGGGCAAAACACAAATAAAAGAGTGGTATAATCATTTCAACAGTGGCCGCATATCTGTTATTAGTGATACTCGTTCTGGCCGACCTTCGACGATAACAACACCGGATAATATCGAGTCCGTGCGACTTGGAATTGAAGAAAATCGACGTTTGACTATGTGCGAATTAGAAGATAATCTTGGAATACAAAAAACTAAAATTTGGAAAATTTAAACCTCAAATTTAGAAAGTGGAAGCAGTTCATCGAATCTTCTGCATCAGTTTTTAACTAAACACAATATCGCACTGCATCGCCAACCTCCGTACAGTCCCGACATAGCCTTTTGTGACTTTTGATTGTTCCCAAATTTGAAAAAAACGCTCGAAGGATACCTGTTCGACGACAAAAAGACGGTTGAAGATAATGAGACGATAGCACTCAAGGCTATTCCAAAAATGACTTCCAGGACTGCTTCGGAAAGTGGAAACACCGCTGGGAGCGTGTTATTTAACCAAATGGGGCTACTTTGAAGGATGCCACTTGCCCGATGACGAAGAGTAACGCCAGCGTGGAGATATGAAGGTAGGTTGGATACTTTTCGGACAGACCTCCTATATTTAAACAATGAGATCCTTAAAATAATATTTTGTAAATTTAAATTGGAAAATTTTAAATATTTTATAACTTCAATTCTTGCAATCCCCAAAAATTTAGCCTCTGGCCCTAATCAAAATTTGTGTCAAATGAGACTGATAATACTGGAAATATTTCCAATTAGGGGAATAGTTTCTTCAGTCATTGTAAGGTTCGCTGAGGGCGGGCGTAAAATGCATAGATAGATTGTAAGACACGGTGTACCCTCCACTGCACCTATAAAACCTTCATATTCAACCTATTTGGTATATATGGTATTATGGGCCACAAAAGTACCAAAAATTTTATTTTTGCCCTATTCATTGTGCCTTATTTATTCATTTTAGGAAAATAAAGGTGGTTAGTATATATATATAATGAACAACTTTTATCCGAAGCAGTTTTTCGCAAACCGAATAAATAAGGCACAAATTAATTAAAAAAATTTGAAAAATGAGCGATGCTTTTGTACCCATATGCCCATAGTACATATTATCATAATACAAACAACATACCGGAAGAAATTCATATTAAATATGAATGAAAATAAAAATTTATTTATTTTCAATAAGATATATAATGAATTTATTTTTTTATTTTCAAATCAATATGAATATAAAAAAATAATAATAATTTGAATAAAATGTGAAAGTATATGAAGAATTTAAATTTAATGAAAAAAAATCCTTATTTGAATACATAAATAATAATATTACAGCCCTTGAAATTTATATCATACAAAAGAAATGCAGATCACAGTTACATATAAATATAATATTTATTTATGAAAGTGTATCTATCTCTCTTATAATAATAACAAATACACTACTCTATAGATGCAGTAGTGTCGTATTCCAATCCAATTGGACGAAAACCTCGTTATTGTAGATAAGCAAGATGGATTTTTGCATAAAATTTTGTTTTGATATTTTTAAGACGAGCAAAAAAGTCTCATATAACTTCGTCTCTGCGGGTCAATCAACATAGAGGTAGAGGAAGATTGTAAAGGCTACCCTTGACGGGCTACACTTGATGCATTACATATGTATTTTTGGCTTACTTCAATGAATATTTTGGGTAAATAATATATTAAAAAATACATAAGTTTTATTGCATAGTCAATAAATAGAAGAGATCTATAGATCTATATATATTATATATATTAGTGATGTGCCGGTTATCCATATCCGCGGATATCCGAGGGAGGATAAAGATCTGTATCCGTTACTTTTTGGGCGAATCTTTAACCGATCTTTTATATTATTAAATTTCATTACATCTACGAAATTCTGAATATAGGTGAATAGATAGCAATGAAATACTATTAAATTCCATAAAAAATTTTTTTTTATTTCTTCAAATCACATATTTGGCACATTCATATTGCAAAAATCAAATATTTAAACATTAATTGTGGTGAGTTACCAATAGCTCCTCAAAGTTATTAATCAAACTGTCGTAATAATGAAGAAGCGATACCGCTACAAGATCAATCACAAATCCATACACATCCTACATCTACATCCTTACTAATACTACATTATAACAAATTAATTTTTGTACCGTAATACCAAGACGTGGTCATGCGCACCGACACCGACTGAGTAAGGAAATTAAGGTCCATATCCGTATCATTATTCGCGGATCTAGACCCCAATGATCTGTATTCATATCCGTGTCCGGATATGGATTAATATTTTTAACGATCCGGCACTTCACTAAAACAGTTACATTCAAGAAATAACAAAATAAATGATGATTTATTTGGTGGCAATAATTATGTTTAAAATTTCAACCCGGGAAGTTTCCTTTTCGTCATTAGAGGTTTTTATAAATGTTTATTAAGATCTACAAGTTTTGGAAATCTGCTACGGTACGAGATATGGTAGAGAAAGTGTTCAATGTCGGGATAGTTTAACCACCCAATGTGTTACCCGTAATAACTATCAAATTCAGAAATGGGCGAATCTGGTGCCGATTCTGAAATGGACGGTCACAATTACGTATATTGTATGAAGACGTTCATATAATATAAACATTATATTATTTTTGAATTTAATGATCACTTGAAGAATTGCGAATTATATCATTATATGAATGAATCTGTGTTGAATGTATCATTTTCTTATAAAATCATTTCAAATTAGATCTTTTTAATAATTCTTATTTTAATATAATATAGGTTAGGTTAGATGGGAATACTATATAATTGTAAGTATTATATTATATAACTATACAGTCGAGAGAGAGAGCACTTAAAAAACATTATCCAATATTATGTTTTTCAGGTCAAGTATTCTTATATAATATTTAAGTCATTCATTGCGAAGTAGCTATACAACAAATAATTTCAGAAAAATAATGGAAAATATTTTTATTTTTTTGTATTTTTTCAAACGAAGCCGAATAGATATCAAATATAATATTTTTTAGCCGACCACCCGTAGAGATGTAGATTGTAAAGGCTACCCTAGATGGGCTACACTTCGACCATAAGGTCGAGGATGTGAGTGGAGTGGAAGGAATTTGTGAGTAGACTAGGAACTGGTAGGATATGCGGCTGCAGCCGACTATGATAGGAACTATGCCGATATTCATCTGGAGTTCGTGAAGGAAACTGCAAAAAACCTTCTCACGCATAGCCAGTTACTTCGTTCTTGTCCATACGCCGACGTTTTAGTCAATTAACCGCCCCTTTTTTTATTTTTATAATTCACAAACTGCCGATGTCGGGATTCGAACCCATAACCTCCCAGTTTCCAAGTACTGTATACTCCACAGACATAACGCCTTAGACCGCTCGGCTACTTGGACTGGTACCGACCACCCGTACTTCAGGAAGGAGATTATCAATTTGACTAGATTTTCCTGTTTGAAGTTATAATTCTTTTGGCGCGTTATTAGGATCTGATCAGATGTTTTGTAGTTTTTTTAACAATGAATATAGGTAAAATAAAACAAGTAATGTAACAACTGACTGAGTTAATTGTTTTAACATCCAGTATATACTGAGTTTATGGAAAAAATTTTCAAACAAAAGTTGTTTATTTTAAAGAGAAAAAGATTTTTTGTATTTAAACTTGTGTAATATCTCTTACGGTTTCAAAGATAGGCAGTTTTGCCCATTTTGCCCAAACATCGTCCGATTTTGCCCATTAACGAGCTTGACCTTACTTTTTTGCTGTAGACCACACACACAAAATTTCAGCTCGATATCTCTTTTGGTTCTTGAGCTATTGTGTTCACAGACGGACAGACAGACAGACGGACATGCGGAAATGGACTAATTAGGTAATTTTATGAACACCTATAACAAAATTTTTTTCTGCGATCAATATTTTCAAGTGTTACAAAGTCGGAACTAAACTTAATATACCTTGTATATTTACAATATATACTGGGTATAATTATATATAATTTTCCGGGCAATTCTTTATTATTCTCACATTATGTATGTCCAACAGTGTGCCACGCAATTCCTCGTTGTTGGTAATTATGGAATCTATTTTTATAACAACATTTCAGACTGATTGTGAAACAAATAATTAATTTAAATAATAAATTTGCGTAGGTTATAATAATTAGTTTTAACGATATAATTAGGATTTCACAAAATAAAAAGAATAGGTAGTAAGACTTAGACACACTTGTGTTAAATAAATTTGAACTTGACTTTAAATTAAACAAAATTAGAAAATTTTCAAACGTAAATTTATTGTCTTTAAAAAATTATAACAATATATTATATTTGTTGTCTGTCTATTCTCATTATGTTTTTAATACGGATGTTTTTATTTAACGACGTTTTTATTTAATTTAAAATTATTGTTGTATATTATAAATAAAATTTTTAATACGTTATTAGAACCTCTTTAGGGTAACGCGGGGCAGAACGGAGTACGAAGTTGAAAATATGGTTTAAAAGTACAAAAGGATTATTAAGAGAGTTGCAAATTTTTCTATGAACACACATTATAATGTTAATATCACAAAAATACAAGAATACTGTAAGAAAATAAAAGAACAATAAATGTTTTTCCAAAAATAGAAAATTATGGCATTTTCCACGTTCTGTGGTTAGGACAAGGTATTATAAACACATAAAAAACTAGTGGAAATGAAGAAAAAAATAAGTTTATGCAAAAAATGCATATACTAGGACAGCCTCATCATCTTCGCTATCTATTCCCCTAAGGTGAAAAATGAAAGGAAGAGACTCTGTTGTCGGTTGTCATCCAAGAGCACCCAAGGGTAGTAAATTAGCCTATTCACTTGAGCCTATCAAGTCTGATGTCGGTTGTGTCTGTGGAAAGGTATTGTGAAAAATTACGGTAGAAGAGGGTACCCTATTGGGCAGAATGGGGTATCCCATTCCGTCCCACCCGTTCCGCACCAGAGACATAATTCGTGTTAAGAGGATAAGTTCACTCGAAAACGATAACGTATACAAACATTTAAGTACACCAAACTAAAGACAATTAAACGTACTTCAAGCATGTGTAACTATAGTTGCAATGTAAACAAGTACGATACCATATCTTGGTTACAAGATCGTCATTAGTTACAATACCGGAGGAAAAAATCACAAAACTAAAACTTTACGCACCAACGACCAAGAAAACTAGACTAACATGAATGTCGTAGTTGAACAGCCACATGTTGGTTAAATCTACGTAATGCCGCTCGCTAGTAGCACGCCCTTTACACCGAAAATCATCGAACTTCATTCTGCCCTGGTACACCGTCGTGCAAATTATGTGAATAGCTCGTCGTCCAAATTATGTGAATAGCTAATTCATATGGATGGGGAGTCATGTTCAATTATCCGAGTTAATGAAAGTTTTTCACTTCTTAATCCTCGGAACCAGAATATCTGGTATGATGTTATTTGAAATCAGAACCATTTTGAGAGGGATGATTTACTCTGGGGATGGATTCCACTCCATTTTACTGATAACTTTAGAGTTGATGAAGTTATAACAAAAACAAAATTAGTTATTTGCACGTTTGGAGCTCATATAATTGATTTTTTAATCGTATCTGATTTAGTTTTTGAGATATATGAGCCCAAAAGGCACTATCATGGTGATCCACGCATCACGATGCTAAATTGTAATCGTAGAATCTCAGTTGTATTTTTTCATTCTTTAGATTAAAAAAAAATATTTTTCAAAAATAACAAGTGCACTTTAAATCACCAAGTGTTAATTTGATGTCTAATGAGTAAAGTATTCTGGGAGTTTGATGAACCGTACGGTTTATACGGCATGTAAACTGTTTCAGACCGTTTATTGCATCGTGTCGATATTACTTCAGTGCCAAAGAAAATGATACAATAGAAAAATAACCATCCTTTTTCATCCATATTGGTTAATTTTTTTAAGTTTTTAGTGTACAAAAAATAAAATAACTACATGATGTTTATAGTTTCACGGATATTAACACTTTTTACTATTCTCATTATCTCTTGTTGTTATTATTAAAGAAAATCGTTTTATTGTAGCGCAGAAAAAAAAAACAGAAAGAAAAAAAAACTATTTTATGACTTAATTAAATTTTGTAAACAAATTTTGAATTTATTATTTAAAAAAAAGTGTGTTGTAAAATTATTTCTTACGTATCTCGTAATTATTACGTTCAATTTTAAAATACGTATATATATAAATTTTATGTTAAGGTAAATTATTCACTCTGACCATATTCTGCTAGACTTATATACCTAACGTTTAGTTTACATCTCCGCATAGTAGATCTCCCACGAGTATGAGGGAGTACATATGTATACATTAAGCAATGTGTATGAGAAGGAGGTCTTATGTGCCGATGCCGATTGCCGACTTGGGTATTTACAAAAACACCCAAGAGATAGTGAACAAACGATTTCACAGAAATAAGAAACAACAAAAAGGGGTAAACGTAACTTTAAACGAACTAGCAGGAGGGATTGGGACACCTTTTTTGCATGTTACTCATCACACATAACAAATTCCTGAAATTTCTATTTTAAGTAGGTAGATTGTAAAGGCTGCCCTGGGCGGGCTACTCTTCGACCATAAGGTCCATTGTGATGGCTTAGGATGTGAGGATGTGAGTGGAGTGGAAGGAATTTGTGAGTAAACTAGGAATTGGTAGGATATGCGGCTGCAGCCGACTATGATAGGAACTATGCCGATATTCATCTGGAGTTCGTGAAGGAAACTGCAGAAAGCCTTCTCAAGCATAGCCGGTTACTTCGTCCTTGTCCATATTGGCCGACAGTTTAGTCAATTAACCGCCCCTTTTTTTTATAATTGACAAACTGCCGATGTCGGGGTTCGAACCCATAACCTCCCATTTTCCAAGTACTGCATACTGCGCAGACATAACGCCTTAGACGTAACTGTAATTTAAGTAACTCCATTTAAGTAACTGTACCAACACGGGTATTCCCAATAATTAATCAGTAGAATTATCAACTGTTAATCTCACTAATATATTATAGATAAAATAATAAAAATATTGCGTATATAGTATAAATAAAAAATTGTTTACCATATAATTGTTATTTAATTAGAATTTTTCAGTAATAATTATTAAAATATATAATTATTTAGTTCAATTAGAAACTAAAATCAATTAAACTTTATGTGATGTGTTATTATTATGCATTGTAGTAATACAATGAAAAACCACAAAATCTAATGGTTGGTACATACCATCAACTGCATTGGAACGTACGTACGTACATTACTACTACTTACTCTATATAGCAGCACCCACCATGATACAAGTACTATCTGCAGTAGCAATACTCTGCTATGAAATATATATTTTAACTGACAATATAAATAAATTTATTTCTAAATGCAGTTATAGTTTCTATACATAGTACAGGTAGTTTTTAAAACACTGAAGGTGCCAACACTTGTTTGAATACAATTTCTATGTGGTAAATTTCCCGTTGCTTGGACCCCAGACTGACTTTTAGTTCTTTTTGGTTGACATATTTGAAGGCCCACTTCGGGAGGTCCAACCATGGATGTATTTACGGTTAAATGGTATTATATTTTATGCTAATCACTATTTTTATCGGAAATGGCGGGAAAAAAACGCTTTTTAACGAGAAAAAATTAAAATCATTTTGTTTTTAAAACTCTACATTTAACACGCAACCCGAAAACTATATGTTCCGATGGGAACATATATTTCATTATAGATAATAATGAAATTTGACGGTGAGTTTTTATTTTGCGCTTCTGTGAGCGCTTTACGCATGCTCAATACCTCTACTGATCAAATTAAAGTATTATGCGATTAACCTTTAAACAAAACTTTATTATCAAAGTTTTCTTTTAGCAATTTTAAAATATAAAAAGTGTTTATTTTATAAAGTTTTATTTAATTGTTGATTTGACACTACACAAAAGTTGGGCGGACCTTTAATCTTAAAAGAAACTATATTTACTCGAAGTTATTTAAAGCAGGCGAAAGATAATAGAAGAGTATCGAAATCAAATTGCATATTAGCAAGGAGTTGATTATTATTATAGCCATAGTAATTGGATTTTGTTGTATTTAATCGAAAGCCAAACAAATGTGAAACAAGGCGATAAAATTATGTATAATTTGTAGTATAAATGCTCACAATATAGCAATAAAAACCCAAGTACATTTGATTTTCCATAAAATTTAAAAAAAAATCTACATTTACCTATTTGATTACTTTTTATTTTTTGGCGCGTTGCGAATAAAAATATTATTTTAGTTTGTATAATAAACAAGCTATTTCGGCTACCCTAACATTTTCCGGCTGCTCTAATTATATTATTTTTTCCTGGCATATTTTTGAATTAGATCGAATTACAAGTCTGTACGCGACAGAAGTAGATGAAAATAAACTTCATAAAAAATCTATACCTTCAATCAATCAATACCTTAGTATCTGTATTCATGATTTTATTCATATTTTTCTCAGCAATACTTCTGGAGATAGAAGGATAAAAAATAGCAGTTTTTGACCGTTTTTTCCAAAAAAGATTGAAAATTGCATTAATAAAATACGTCATACATATATATTGCAGAATTAGTGCTACAGACAGCTTTCATTTGAGATCCTACATGATACCCTTGAAAATTTTATTTCCCGTTTGAACCACCAATACTAAGCTTTTGTTAATCATTTACGTGAAACAGTCTCTGCGTAAAACATCAGTGACAGACAGACACCGAGGTGATTCTATACCAGGTTTTCTATTTTTTGTCAATTTTGGCACAGAACACAAAAAATGACAGTGAATAATGTATAGCTGTGAAACCTTTAATATTTTTTGAATTCTCTTCATAATTTTATTTGTTTTATATTTCATAGATATGGTTATATTTCTCTATATGTTTTCTCTATAACAATAATTGCATTTCAAGTTTAAAATTTAAATTGCACATTAGTTTGGTTTCACCATTAATAACAATTGTTTAGTTTTGAAAATTTATTTCTATGAAACATTTGAAATGTATCAAATGTATTATAAATAGAACAACGTTTTTATGTATAAAGTTACATATATGTATAAAGTTATATATGGCCAAATATTGTTGTATTTCTTGTGGCTTGGCAAAATATTATAATATGGGAAAAAACTAAGTATTTTATTAGACAAGTACAAAAGCATTTAATAGATAGATATACCTGGGGGTATAAAAACTATTGCACTTCGACCTTATGGTGCTCCCTCATCTACTTCAGTCTGGCGAAATTCGATTCTCAAATATCTTGGCAATGATGGCCAGGAGCTTGCTTATCAGGTTTCCTGAAGGTTTATATACTCGGGATAAGATGTATCGAATATCTTGTATCTGCTGTACCTGAAAGATTCAGAGAGAGAGAGAGGCGTGGCTGTTTATACTATTTGCGCCGTTTCCCGCCTGCTTCGCTGAGCGAAATTTCAAATTCAGTAGCTAATAATTAATGATCAATATTATTTGTATAATTTCATAGCTTTTATGTCAAATTATCTATACTTTATACAATTTGTGTTTTTTTTTAAACCGTGATGCGGTAACAAACATCTTCACAAACTTTCACATTTATAATATTAGTAAATTTACACTATATAATTTATATTGTACTACTACTAATGGCTAAACATTATTTTAATAAAGCTATCAAGGTGCCGTTCGTATTCAACTTCTTTGATCCAGATATATCATCCAAATCCAGAAATCTACAATAAACCTTAAATTTGGGCACATCAGACAGCAACGAATATTTGCATTGTCGGACTGGGCTTAAGAGGTTCGAATGGCTAAAAAGCCCGCCACCCGCCAATCCAAATAATAATATTAATCAATTAGGCATGCGTTTTTGAAAGGTTTTTATTTCAAAGACGTACATTTTGTATGTAAAAAGTTCCAATTAGTTATAATTGAAGCTTCTACCCTCGTTATCTTTCATGGTATTTGATTCTGTGTTTAGGATAATCAACGAGTCTAGCAACTCTTGGCTCTGTAAATAAGGAAGCCTCGTCTTAATGCGCTTTAGCTCGGAAAAATCGTCTCTCGCAACGATATTGTGAGATTACATAGTAAGCGGCATATAAGTTGGCGTACGTAGGTACTAAAGTGCTTGTTAAATTTGAATAAAAGTTTAGATATACACTCCCCTTCATAAAAATTGAACCACCAGTAAGTCAAATTATAAGCGTATATATTATATATTACTAAACACATGTATATTGCATACAATTTTGAGAATGTTCAACTGGTTCAATTTTTATGAACGGGAGTGTATATGTTATGCAACGCCGAAATGCATCCGAATCTCTTCGAGGCCAACAAATAACGTTCTTTCTACAGTTAAATGGTGGGGGAGGTATGTAGTGGACTCGCTACTAAATTTTAATTTACTTTCATATTTACATACCTTTGCGAACACACTACATATGCCCCTTGCTATTTCGGTAACTATATGTTGTTAATTCAGTAACTATCAATAAACTATTATTAGATTATTTATTAGGCAAAATAAAATTTGTTTTCAATTCCAAATCAGTCTTTTAATTAATATCTTGTAGATTAGGTTTTAGATCTTGTAGATTAGCACTTCTTGGAATCTCTCATCCCGATTTGCAATTGAATTTTAATTAGGTATTAATTCAATATAATCATCGACTGTAAAGTATGATAATTTTTAAATAGTGGAATATAATATCGAACCACTTTGAATAAAAATGCATTTTTAACTAGTGTATGCAATTACAATTATTATTATTATTATTATTATTGTTACTGCTGCATAGTTTTGCAGACTGATCATGTGACTGTAATTAAGAAATATTTTTGTATTTTTTTTGTTGTTGCTTATATAGTTAATTTGCTAATGTAATTATGCATTAAAAACATTGTACTTTTTCACACTAAAAATACTATTTTTACAAGCAACTAAAAAAACTATAAAATTAATAAATTGCATGTATAAAAAAAGTAAATGAAAATCCGACAAAAAAATGTGAGAGGGACCAAATTTTCGCATACACAAAGTATTGATATCCTAACAAGAACGTAAGTAGTGAAATGTATGTATGTAAGGACCAAGTTTTTTTAACAAAAGTGAGAAAATGATTGTTAGGGGAACCCGGGGCCGAACGGGGTACGGAGCTGAAAATATGGTTTAAAAGTACCAAAAGGTTTATTAAGAGAGCTGACATTTTTTCTATGAACATAATTAAATGTTATTCTCACAAAAATACAAGAATATTGTAAGAAAATAAATGAAGAATTTTTTTTTCTTTCAAAAATAGAAAATTATGTCATTTGCCCCATTCTGCCCCGGGAATGGAAGTAAGGACGAGGTAGTAAGGACAGTTTAAATAAACACATATAAAACTAGTGGCACAAATAATAAGTCGATGCGCATAATTTATACACTAGGGTAGTCTCAATATCTACGCTATCTATTCCCGCAGGTGAAAAATGAAATGAAAAGACTCTGTTGTCAGTTGTTATCCAAGAGCACCCATGGGTAGTAAATTAGTCTCTTCATTTGAAGGCCAATCAAGTATGATGGCAGTTGTGTCTGTTGGAAGACTTTGTGAAACATTAGGTCAGAATGGGGTTATATCCCCTTGGGCAGAATGGGGTACCCTATTCCACCCCAGAGACATGATTCGGGTTAGGAGGGTAAGTTTACTCGAAAAAATACGTAAACAAACATTTAACTACAATAAACTGAAGACAATTAAAGGTATTTCAAGCAGAGACTAACTGTAGTTGTAATGTAAAGAAGTATGTATACCTTATTTTGGTTCATTAAAAGATAATAAATGAGCAATACAGGAGCAAAAAATCACAAAACTAAAATTTTACGCACCCACAACCAAGAAAACAAGACTAACATGAATGTCGTAGTTGAACAGCCACAGGTTGGTCTAGTTCTACGTATTGCCGCTCGTTAGTATAACCCCTTTGACACAGGAAATTCGTCAAACTTCATTCCGTCCCAGTACCCCGGGTTCTACTATATATTTATTGGGTAAGTTTTTCAGGTGCAGCATTCTTCTTAAGGATTCTTAACATGAATCGCAGATCCAAGTTACATTTATTTTCGTTTAGTACTTCGTTTAGTACTCTTTCTTCGATCCGCTGCAGTGTTTAATTTTTGGTTGCTTTGCTTATAAGCATGGCTTAAAGACAAATCAATTCAGACAGAGTTTGTTTTTTAAATCACCTTCAACAAATCAAAATGAATAAATCAAATGTATGTACTCGTATATTAAACATTTTAATTTTATGATAATAATAATTGACAATAAATACAATTATTATTATTATACATAAAAAAAATGTCATGAACCTGCTGTCAATACTAACGAATCAATTCATTTATTTTAGTATTACATGTGGACGAATATTAAAGTTAGGGAGGCTATACTGTTTAAAAGGACGTAGCACAATGCACATACATATGAACATGAACAGTGAGAGTATTAAAACAATTTGGCAGTATTATTTCATACGATTTTTGAATATTAATTGTAAATATATGTTTGTTATTCACAATACGCGATTTTTGCTATTGTATTAATTTCGACCCATTATACGTTGGACAAGTTTAAAAATAATAAAAAATTTGTCATGCAGATGCCTAAGCGAATTATCTCAGAAATTGGGAATAAAAATAGAGCACTTAATAAATAATATCATTTATTTGTATTCCCCCAAGATAAATTTTCTGTTTATGGAAAATAAAATCTATGCAATTTTGATACAGTACTTCAAAATCTCAAAATGATTTACACCATTCTTTCCAGAAAATTCATTTAAATAAATTTTTTTTAAATCATGTAACCATGGTGATTCACTTGTAATATTCCTTTTTATGGGTATTGTATTTAAATTGAAAATCTTTCTGTAAATATTAGGGTTACAGAAAATATGATCGGGAAGTAAAATTTATTCAAGACTTCAAAACATTATTTTGCAATAATCTATATAATTCCGCCATTACCGATCCGTGGTTTGCGTTATTCAACTACATGGGCAAAAATTGCAAATTTGTCAAATGTAGAAATAAGTAATTAATTTTCTTGGGATATCACGGGTTAACAAGTTTTACCATGACGATTATACTTTTAAATGAATACAGTCTGTATCCAATTGTCCGGGTTACCAATTATTCGGATCGATTTGAATAAAAAAAGACCATATTCAACTAGTTTTTGCAGAAGCGAGCATTGGAAAGGTCTCTTTCAGGGTCGATTATTTGTAGATTAATAAAAACTTGCCGTGAAAATCTACTATTTGTCTCCATTCTTCATCGACATACACAAATTTAGGTTTTTGGTCTTAAAGAAAGAACCTTTTTCATGATTTATTCAATTATCCTGTTAATTGGACTGTTCTATTGTTTGTGAAAATTATTTGCCAAATATCCGAGATACCTATCGTTTTTAAATGCTTATAAAAGGAGAAATTAAAAGCAAATATACCAATGGAATTATAAGCATTAAGGTGTTATACATCGCGCTATGGGTAAAAAATTCTGGCAATAACAAATTTTGTTATTTACCAATAACCAATATACATATATTATACTGGTAGGGACAATTGATTTAAAAAGAAAAAGTCAATGAAATTCATTGAACAAATTTTGTCAAAAACTTGGATGGATTTTAGTTGATAACAGATTTATAATATTATGTGATAAAATATATAATTATATATACAATTTATAATTATAATATATATAATTGAAAAGTACACAACTAAAAAACATTGTTAGCATCTTTTTATTAGGTTGACTTAAAGACACCTACTTTGTAAACAAACCTAGGAAGTCGTATCTATTTTACGCCGAGTTTGCTGTATTTCAAACAATAATGCATTTCTGACAATAAACAATAATATGGTTCCATCGAGAGCTGATTTCTTGGTAATATTCGAAAATATGACACGAAATAGAAATTTGGGAGATTTCAGTAACAACTTATTTTTTAGTAAATAAATAAAAATAGTTTATTATGATTTTAAAATACTAACTAACGCAAAAAACAGTGAGTAATAATTAAATAGCAAATTTGATACTTTTTGTGTTGAAATAAATCATTATACTCTCGAAAAAATTATGATCGCTAGTTCCTATTTCCTATTTATATTTTTTGCTTTTCAATGCGTTATTAATAACGACGTTTTTTAAAAAGAATTTTTGTAAGTATGAAATATTAAGTATAATTCTCTGTCCGACAATTATCTCAAATTTGATTATTTATAAAAAAACTAAGGACTTTAAGGACACTCATGTGCTACGCTAGAATCAAATGAGTACTATCTTTAATAAAATTTAGGAGTTGAAAAAAGTTGTAAAGTAATCAACAGTCTTACAATGATTTATAACCTTTTTATATCTGTCCTAAATATTTTTAAAGTATTTATTGTAAAATATCAGTAAATGTAAATTAGAAATTGATTTGACAGTGTATATGTGTATGTGTATATTTTTTTACTGTGCGCTGTCGCAAGTTTTCAAAATATGGTGGCAAAATCAAACCTAACAATTTTAATTTTAATAATTAATTAAATCAAACGTCCGTCTACACCATTTTTTTTATGCATTTATCTAAACTGCATATTTTAAAGGGTATTTATAAACATTATGGTAGCTACTTTAATAATATAGTTGTGTTTCCACTAGACGCTGTTAAAAATTTCCACTAGACGCTGTTCCTATTAAAAGTTTGTTTTTTAATCGATAATTACTCTTTGAAATGATCGTCAACAGGTTTTAAATTTTTGTGAGAGGATAACTTCATAATTGAGCTATTCAATTCACTAAAAAAAACGTTATAATCTACTATCAAGCATTAAGCATGAACGTCCTTAACATACAAGTTTTTGACTATTATAAATTTTTCAATATGTTTTAACATTGCATACAGTATTTCAGTGAAAAATACTTAATTTTAAAATGTTTAATTAGTGTATAGAACTATAGTACTATAGTTGAAAAGAAAGTTATTATAAAGTAATTTTTAATAAAATTAAAAAAATATATTTTAATTCGCATAGATTTAAATAAATCATTATATTAGATAATGCATTATAATATTGTGACATAAATGATTATTGTCGATTAAATTTAATTGAAGTTGACAGATTTTCCTGCTCATAGTGTGACATTATAATACAAATAATAATGATTAACAATTATTTGACCTCCGATATAGATGATATTCTTGTTTATATTATTTATTACTATGTATAGTTAATAGTATACTGTAGAGTATCATAAAAAGCTTTGTGTTCCAAGTAAATATGTCACTTTAATTATTTTCTTTATTCACTTTGTGAAAATATGAAACAGAATAAATAAGCAAACAGAATAAAAATGTATAATCAAGAGTTTGCCTTAACCGTTTACTGATTAAGTAAAGTTATAAACTTTTTTCGGTTGTCAGACTGTCATGTTTTGACCACGAAATCTTAAAAATCTTTGTACCTGGCGTATTTTTCGAGATTGATATTTCAAAGTTTTACGAACAGTGTAGGGCTACTGTATAGTATTATCGTTATAAAACAGTTCTACGGGCCGAGTTGATGGAGGTTGGCCACACCATATGGAGGTTCTGGGCTTTTTGGTAATTGGTGGCATTTATTATGCTTATAATACATAGTCTACGGATCAAGTTGAAGGAGGTTGGCTATGCCATGTGGGATTCTGACGTTTTTTGGTAGCAGGGTTGCTAAATTGGACTACTTATCGCAAATTGGCCAACTTTATACATTCATCAGCTACTAAATTAGTATTTTCTGCTACTAATAATTATAGTGCACTCTCATTGGCTAATGAAAAATAAACTGCAAACTAATAGAATTATTTTAAACTTAAAAATGGTTGGGCGACATGTCCAAGTATTTCGTCACTTTTGATAATAGATGTAGGGACTCGGAAAATACTTTTTAGGCAACCGTGTTTGATAGTTGATGGCATTAACGTAGAGATTGGCAATGCCTTCCTTGTAAATGTTTACAAAATTTTAGAATAAATAAATATATGATATAAAATTAAACAAATTTTTTTCCATCTCGTAAATTAAGCTAGATATTGAAAAATTTATCCGTTACTCAATTTTTCTCGTTGAGATACAAAAGTTGTTGATAAGAATCATTAATTATATTTTTTATCTGTTTATCTGTATTTATGTGTTACAATTTTTAAATTTATGTGAACGGAGAAGTTATAAAATTACAAGTGGGCTCAGGAATTTCAAACAAACATGTCTACTATTATAAAATTGAAAATGTCACGCAAAAACTACTGAACCAATTTTGATGAATTTTGTTTTGTTTAAAAGCCTATGATTAGACTTAAAAACTGGTATGTATATTACCTCACGAAATATAGAATTTTAGAATATTCGCTGAAATAGAAATTGGTGGAAGTGTCGATAAATATTTGAAGTAGTGAAAGTGGTGAGAAATTACATTGAGGTTTTTAGTCTTAAAATGGCAGAAGCTTGACTTGAATAATCCGTTTGGTAGCTATCATACCAGAGGCACACAAATACACACTAATGCCAAGCCGATAACAACCCTCCTATTATGTCAATTCGGGGATTTAAAAAAAAACATAACTGATTTAGTAGAGATAGATAGATTGTTTACAATTTAATATATAATAATAAATAATGTAACCTGTAAAAACTAACACAGACAAAAACCTCTTAAACTCGGCCTGTCGCACTACCGTGTTCCTAATTAATATTATTTGATTGAATAAAAAAATTATTAAACATTGCTCATTTTTTATGGGTTAGTTGATGAAAATCCATTATAGCAATTAAATTAAACAAAACATTTGAGATTTTCGAAACAATATTTTTTCGAAACAATATTGACTATAGTTTCGGACACACAGTTGGTTCGTCAGAAAACATATAATCATTTATATATTTTTTCTGGCGAGGAGACGTACACTATTCATATGAATTGAATTACTATACAACTAATGTTAAATGTCCGTATAATAATTTCTCTTTATAACGATCATCTTGTCTACATTAACAAGCATTTTTTGTATTATTTAAATTCGCTTAATCATAAATAATATAATAATAGTTTATTCCCCTTGTTCGTTTCAATTAGCGACATATTATTGGTTCGTTCATTCACTTTTCGTGCATTAATTGATATAAGTCGACTATTTTGAATCAGGAAATTAATTTTATAGGACGTCAACTTTTTCCAATGATTGAAATTGATAGTGGCATTATAATTTGCAGCTATAACTTTTACTACAACAATAATCTATCATTTTAATTTTAGAGAAATTTTGAACATAGTAGTCTATTGGTTTTTTACCGATGAAGAAATTTCAGGAAAACTTTTTCAAATCTTCATTGAGCAAACCTAGTAGATACATATCTATAATTAAAAACTACATATATGTGTATCAATTAATATATAGATAGATAGTTTGTAGAGGCTGCCCTGGACGGGCTACACTTCGATCATAAGGTCCATTGTGATGCCTAAGGATGTGAGGATGTGAGTGGAGTGGAAGGAATTTTTATGTATAGACTAGGAATTGGTAATATATGCGGCTGCAGCCGACTATGATAGGAACTATGCCGATATTTATCTGGAGTTCTCGAAGGAAACTACATAAAACCTTCTCAAGTATAGCCGGTTACTTCGTTCTTGTCCATACGCCAAAAGTTTAGTGAATTAACCGTCCCTTTTTTTTTCTTAATAATTGACAAACTGCCGATGTCGGGATTCGAACCCATAACTTCCCAGTTTCCAGTAGGCATACTGCGCAGAGATAACGCCTTAGACCGCTCGACCACTTGGACTGATAATATATAAATATGTGTATGTACAAAAAATTTGATATCTCTCTTATTTATTTAAAAATTGAAAAATTTTCGGAAAATTTTCTACAATTTAGTTTCTTATCATTTTGATGTTACGCTAATTGTAGTAAAATGGATTTTGAACCACTTTACTTCTTATCCATTTTTCGGTTTTTCGAATATTAAGAGAGATATTCTATATTTTATGTTTTTTCTTTCTCTAATTGCATTTTGATCGGACTAAAATTGTGATCGCTAGAAAGTTTTCTTAGGCTGGTTCTACTATCGGTCTCTTGTCGGTGTCGGATGTTGGCTGTCGGTTGTAGTTTGTCGTTGGTCGACCAATCGATCGCAGTGCGTTCTAAAATTCCGTAGTGACTTACGTATACCATAACCTAAATGTAAGCGGTCTGGAGAAGAATTTAGAATTTCGGAATTTTTATAAAAACGGATAATGAACAATTTCGAATGTACAGCAATGTACAATTAGCTTTGTTCCAAATAATAAAAATCAGAACCAAAGTAATAATTAAGTCGGCCACATCCATGTTTGACAGTTAATAACCAAAATAATATCCAGTCCAAAAATTTGAGTATACACCACTCATTTTTTTAAGTTTCCTATTAGTTTTAAATTGATTACTTAAAAATACAATGCTTGTCTCTTTTGCATTTTCTGTCTATCTTGCTTACATTTCGCGAAAAATATAACATTTCCCTGGAAAAGAATATTTAATTTTATTAATCAACTGCAGCCTCTATATTTATGTAATTTCCAAATAAATGTGATGATACTACTTGGATGACCTTCATATCACATATTCCCTCGAACCTCGCGAAACCTTTTCAACTATAATCGCATGTTATACACATTATATATTTTTTTGCTAATATTTAATTGATGGGCAAAAAAAATGGTTTTAAATTATTGACCAGTGAGTGCTTAAGGATGTTCCAGCATGAAACCATTTTTCGACAGATTTTGCTCTTTTTTTTCACAGGCCAAAAATAACGTTTTCGAATACATCCCGAAGTTTCAAAATTGTTGGCCGTTTAGAACGCGATATAATTAATAGCAAAGTAATCATTCTCTCTCATTCTCTCTCATTAGAAGCATGTAAAACTTCATGCCTGCCTAACTATTATCTGTTGTATTAAAAAAAATACTCGACAGAATTAAAAAAAAAAAACTAGGATAGTAAAGATAAATTTTTAATTAATAAATTTTAAAAAAATAGTGTTTTACCGTTTTGTTTTCGAAATATAAAAGTTTAAAATTAATTTTTTTTTTCAAAATTATTTTACGTTGTATATATGAATAGTGAATATATCTATATGTGTATCTGTGTATATGTATTTGTTCTATAATAAAAGCAAACTGGTTTTTTATCCTGATTATATAAGACAATGCTGGAACTACTTTAATAATAACAAAACGTAGGTGCCTACATTTACATTTATATTTATTTTATAGTTTATAAACGTAAGGACAACAATTGCGTAATAAAGTCGTAATTTTTACACAAACATGTAAAGAAAAAGCGAGAAAACTTATTGTGATAGTATTATAGTATTCATAATGATTTCATCATCATACCTTTTATTATATATTATGATGTTTTTTATACAGACATTTTTAAAATCAACACAATAAAATAAAAAAAAATAAAAAAGAAGAATTTAATGAAGGTTAAATACAAAAATAAACATATGAGTTTGTTAATTTTTGTTAAAATTGACTTTAAGTAGGTTTTCTCCTTCTGTTATTTTATTTGGTAAAAATTCATTATCAATTAATTAATATTCGACTCATAAACAATTTAATTTATATTTTAAAGTATGATTAAATATTAATTAATAATTAAATTATGGTCCGTTGTATAAATATACTTCCGGAACTTTGCTTTTCAAACAAATTGTATGTTACTTTTTTTAATAAGCTTTTGCAAATAAATGATCAAACTAAAATTCTATACACTAAAATATTACTTGACACATATGACTAAACTATAATAAAGCACGATTATCCAACAAACTGTTGGGGACGACATAAACGGATAATTGATAAACATGGAAAATCTAAACAATCAAGTTTTATTTGGTTCAAGAATACATATCGTATTATGCAATCCGATAAAAAACATAAATGTGAAAGGGATAAATTTTGCGCACACACAAAGTATTGATATCCCAGCAAAAACAGAAATGTTCGCCTTCCAAAGTAGTGAGTTCAATGTGACGATCAAGTTTTTTAACAAAAATGAGAAAATTATTGGTATATATTTATTGGGTAAGTTTCTCAGGTGCAGGGTTAAAATATGTAAACCAAACCAGAACCAAAAAGGAAAATTTGCGGTTTTCTGGGTGCGTTCAGCCTAAAGGCCTGGTTACACGGTGCGAGCTAGCGTGCGAGCTGACGAGGTGCGTTACTGCAGTGCAGCAACTTGCGCCGTGTGACCGGGTGAGGCGAGTTACTGTCATGTGCGTACTGGCATCCGAGTTACTACAACATTTTTTGATTGTACACGACACCAGCCTTCCCACACCACTCGCATTCGACTCGGACGTCAACTCTAACATTATCTGCTGTGTTTATCTTGTTTCGACAGACAAAATGACAGCGGATAGATGGGCTTCCGAACGAAATTTAATGTTTGTGGACCTATACAAGGATTAAACCAACTTATGGTTAAGACAAGAGATCTGCATAAGTCGCCGCTTTTTTTGTGGTATGAACTATGATCAGTCGTGTACTTTGCGACAATATTGCACGGGACATGATACATGCGAATACAGAGATGCAGTAGCTGTCTATTGTCACGCCAGCAGCTCGCACTTGTGTTACCGGGTGATGTGAGTCGAGCTACTGTCATGCCAGTACAAATGGCAGTAGGTGTCTACTGTCAACGCCAGTACAAATGGCAGTAGCTGACTACTGTCAACGCCAGTATCTCGCACCGTGTAACCAGGTTTTAAGACCTATCTTCCTACCAAAAATAAACTTTCTAGGACAACTGGAAGTATCCTAGAATATTGATTATTATGAATGAGTTGAAAGTAATTAATCGTTGCAAGTAGTTAATTAAATCAGCGGCCATCTTTCATTAAGTACCAATTAATGTATAGTTGCTATAATATTATCTAGAGCACGGTAGTGCGCAAGGCCAAGTTTTTATCATATCACAGATGGTTATGTTTTTGAACTTAACCGATTAACAAAAAAAAATGTTTCGGAATGAAACAAAAACGGAGTTTGTTTTTACTTCTCTCTCAGCAATTTTTCTTATTTTTTTAGACAAATTTGTTTCCTTGAAGTATTCATTTTGAAGTTAAATTTATTCTCAAATTTTTCCTGAAATTATTAAGTGTAAAACCAAAACAATTTCACTTTTGTTTCTAAAATAATTTCATTTCAATTTGATGTTATAAAACTATTATTATCGATTATAAATAATCACGCAACAACATATTACATGAATAATGATAATTGTTAAAAATTTGTATGTTAATTCAATTATGAATAACAGAACTTAAAGATGAAATCATGCTTGCAAGTAAAAATATTACTTCATTCTATACAAAAAAAAAGTGAAAACATATGAAACTATTATTTATTTAAAAAATTTGTATGAATTGTTTAATTATGTCTTTTTAAGACAAAAAATTGTACACCAATTTTTTGTTCATATTTTACAGTATGTTCTATTTAAGGGTGTCACTTTAAGAAAAACTTCTTTGACGAGTCAGAACATCACTTCCAAGAACAAGAATCAATAACAAAATCGAGCTGTTTCTCGATCTATGACCGATTAATCGATTTGATTTTTTTCGTTCTCTCATCACAGAACGAAGCTCAGAATCGCATTTACGCATAGTAAGGACAATTTTCGTAAAATAAACCCTAACCTAATATTCAAGTAAAATGCCCTATTTATGAAGAATATATCCAAAAGTCGTTTATATAAGAATATGATGAGTTCAGCTCCGTTATCTATCAACGTCTACTGACAGTATTATCATATTTTACCAACGCTTTCACCAAATTTGTAATCGTAGAACGTGTACACAATCATAAACAATGATCGTGTGGTAGAATTGGCTCGTTTGTAGCGCGTTAAGTTTTGTTACTATCAAACAAGAACTATTCATTTTTCCGGGATGAAAAGTACCCTATTCAAATTTAATATCAAATTTCATGAAAATTCACACAGCCGATACAAAGCTGAGTGCTAACAAACACACAAACGGACGCACGCACGTACGCATGTCTGTCTGTCAACACGAAAACGAAAGTGAAAGAAGAAAAGTTTACACACGAAAAATGTTTATGAAACTATTTTTCATAAATTGAATAGTTTTGCTACTCAATTTTAGGTCAATCATCGGCAAGTATGTTCTGTAGATTAGTAAAGAAAGCGTATGAAGATACCGTATTTGCATATTGCACATTTATCCATACACTACAAGTCAAATTTTTAAACCATGTATGCATGTATGCATGTGTAGAAGTAAAATAAACAATTCATACACTATACAGATTATTAAAATAATCAACGAGAACTCTAGGTTTTTTTAAATTAAATTTCAAATTTTGTCCCAATTCCTAGATTTGTATTTTATAAATACGTATTTCGACTACAAGGTAGTCATCACCAAATTAGCAACAAGAAACATATCTCTGAGTCCATATCCCAGAGATAGTTACGATTAGCTAATTCATACTGATGATGACAACCTTTTAGTCGAAATACGTATTTATAAAATACAAATAATTGTTCTAGGAATTGGGGTAAAATTTGAAATTTAATGCATACACTAACGATGAACTCAATATACATGTTTAATATACATGTTTAAGCAATTAACTCCGTTAGTTGTAATATTCACTAGTTTCTTCTAAATTCTAACTTTATAGATTCAGTTTTATTATTCACCTTCATGTTTCAATTCTTATTAAGTGTGGCCAATTCATTTCTCATTTTATGATTTACGATGTTAAATATATAATTCATGACACCCATACTAAATAGCATGGTTTCCTGACTAAAAATGAATCAATGGATACTTTGGATAGTGTGTGTCATTGACACAATAATATACCAGTAAAAATTCAAAATTAAATCGACTATATGTTGTATAAAAGTTTAATAAACATGATTGACTACTAACGGGACGAAGTATATTCTGCACTTTTCCAGCAATATAAATTGTTTATTGGTAACTTCGAACACTTTACCTGAAATATTAATTCTTGATGAGTAAACTACTTTCTATTTCTACCTCTCCTAGGCATGGTAGGACCTTGTCGTAGGTGGAGGGGCTTAAGTGCATCGATGATGGGTTATGCTACGCCATCGGTAACTATGTTACAGGAAGGAATACCCATGCCGGATACGATAGCCTTGAAAAGCACGACCAAGAAACTATGCAAAACCCAAGCTACGCGGCGAGGCATTGTGCCTAGAGAACAAGCCGAGACTAGGGCAGCAGGGTCAAATGCTATCATAAACAATCCCCTTGGAACAACTGGCAAAATCTACTGTATAAATTCCCTCACCATGAAGTGGCCGATGGGGCGGCCCGATGCAATCGGGCCGTGTACTAGGCCCGATTGCAATAGTTTTGAAATGATTGGGTACCGGAAATCATTTGCTGGTATATTTATGGGCTGTAATAATTGTTCCACCTTATTTAAGTGGTCGGTCAGCTAGTTTGAGTGTATAGCAGCTTAATGACTGAAATTTTCTATATTTTCCAAAACCGCCACCAACACGGACTTTATGAAAATTCACCTTTTGAATACTTATTTCACACTTTTAGGAAATTTAAATAGTCAATAAATCTTTTTATTTAATGATTGTATTTGAAAAAATTTAACTGACCAAGAGAAAACCGCTCATACATTAAAACAACATATTATCAAAACTTTGGGCTGGCAGCTTATACAATTTTAGACACAAAAGGTGATCCAAAGAAGAAATGGGTGATCAAAAATGGTCATAATGTGCATAAACGAAACCAAGGATAATTTTTTTAAATTCAAACTCACATGCCAACTTTTTAGTGAATAGGTGGTCAAAATTTTGGCGTATGGCCAAACGATTCGTGTATTAACAAAATTTCAAAACTATTTGATCTAATCTCATAAACAAGGTAATGGTCCAAATAATCTTATGGATGTTCAAAAATAATCAACATTAGGTCAAAAGAAAATAGATAAATTATCGGAAGGGGGTGTTAACTTCACACATATCCCCCGTTCTATTATCAACGTAAATAAAATTTGATTGTTTTCAGGCAAATTAAGTGGTTCATAAATTATATAAAAGCAAATTAAGCAAGTTGTCAACATCAAATACACCAGTCCAGGTGGCCGAGCGGTCTAAGGCGTTATGTCTGCGCAATATGTCTACTTGAAAACTGGGAGGTTAAGGGTTCGAATCCCGACATCGGCAGTTTGTCAATTATTAAGAAAAAAAGGGACGGTTAATTGACTAAACTGTCGGCGTATGGACAAGAATGAAGTAACCGGCTATGTTTGAGAAGGTTTTCTGCAGTTTTCTTCACGAACTCCAGATGAATATCGGCTAGGTCCATTAGGTCCATTGTGATGCCTAAGGATGTGAGGATGTGAGTGGAGTGAAGAAATTTTTGTTTATAGGCTAGGAATTGGTAGGATGTGCGGCTGCATGGTCGAAGTGTAGCCCGTCCAGGGCAGCCTCTACAATCTATCTATTTTAGATTATTTTTTTTCATTTTAGAAACTTTTAAAAATAAATATTTGAAATTAATAATTAATATGTGTATCAATTAATTTGTAATATAGATGTTAATTATAAGTGCCGTGACACAGGCACCAAATTAGCAACAAGCAACATATCTCTGAATTCATATCCCAGAGACAGTTACGATTAGCTAATTCATACTGATGATGACTACATTGTAGTCGAAATACGTATTTATAAAATACAAACAAATGTTCTAGGAATAGGGGCAAAATTTGAAACATAATTTCAAAAAAAACCTAGAGTTCTCTTTGATTATTTTAATAATCTTTATCAATCATTATTAGTAATGTTGTGTAACCCAATAAATATACCTTGATTTTATTGATTACATTAATTATAATATATTGTCATGTTGCAATGGCAAAGGTGAAGGTCACTTATATATATATATATTTCTATTTCTACTTAACTAATAGGTAATTAATATCAACATATATATATTTTATATTTGTATGACCAATACAATTAAGTAATAATTAATCACGAATAATCTAGAACATTAATTATACTAATTAACACAGAACAATATTAATAAATGAATAAACGAATTTTTGATTAATAAACGTCATTTTTTAACTACATTTTTACCTTTGTGAAAATTATATGAGTCTTTTTATAGAGGACACTCATACAAAAATTTAGAATGTATTTTAGAAGATCTTTAACCAAA
This sequence comes from Nineta flava, assembly GCA_963920215.1. Classification (NCBI taxonomy): domain Eukaryota; kingdom Metazoa; phylum Arthropoda; class Insecta; order Neuroptera; family Chrysopidae; genus Nineta; species Nineta flava. The sequence continues at coordinate 93,368,452 of OY986041.1, forward strand.
AGAACTTGTAGAAAATTACTAACTATAATATAAACCATCCTGAAACACATCATATTTGTTTTATAAAATACATAACAGGAATATGTGGTCTATTTCTGACACAACACACAGCTAAGTCATTCATTTATTTACATTTCAATTCATCTTCACTCATCGCCTTTATAAATACAAATAGACAACAAGGCCACAAAAGTAGCGACCATTTTTCAAAATTTTATAATTGATTTGTACCGTATTCATTCGGTTTTCGAAAAAATGCTTCGGCTATAAGTTGTTCATTATAAATATACGAGAAACTTTTATTTGATAAAAAAACACTTTCCCAAAAAAACCCCTTTTATTTGAGCCTGTCTTTCCCATAGCAAGATGCTCCGTAATTTACCAAATCAAGGAGTGGCAACGACAGGCCCATCTCGATTACTAGGACTTTGCGCAGGGCATGCGATAGGCCAAGTTGTGCATTAGCACAGCTAGGCTATTCGACTGTGCTCGGTTGAAACTCAACAATTCTATTGAGTTTCAAATTGATGACAGTTGAAAATTGTGATGGGGCTTTTGACAGGACACTGTCGATAGAACTACCACCTTCATAACTTGGGGATCTCTGATGAGCCCACTTGTAGAGCCTGTATGGAGGACAATGAAACCTCCATACATTTTATTAGCGTCTGCAGAAACCTGCAGGGTGTCAGGTATAGAATGTTTGGGTCCGCAGTCCAGGGAGCAATCCCGGTGGAGAAGTTGTGGGCCTTCTGTGCGGCGACTAGCCTCAACAGAATCATATAGCTTTATCTGCTTACAATAGCACCTCTTACCCGGAGACGTCTCACCTTCGGGTGACAGGTTGTTCTCAAGGAGAGCACAGGGGACCCTTTGGTCAAGGTGCTATTATTATTCCCAAAAACGGATATCATACGGATACTTTTGTGGCCTATAATATGCTATAATACTAACATAAATAATAATTATTACATGTACACTCCCATTCAAAAAAAATGAACAGACCTGAACCAAATCAATCTCTCACAATTTTGATTATTCTTATAGTAAATGTTTTTGTTTACATAAATTGTTTACATAAATAAAAAATATAAGACTTCCATTTCTTTTTTCACATTTAAAAAATATACTACTTATCTTTGTTTATAAATAAATAATATACAGAGTGTTACAAACGTGAGGGGTTTTATGAAATATAAGAAAATTAGCATTTCAGGTCTGTTCATTTTTTTGAACGGGATTGTACTACAGGCCACAAAAGCATGTTCTATTTTCAAAATTATATAGTCATTTGGTGCTTCATTCACAAAAACCGAATGAATAAGGCACAAAATGACTATACAAATTTGAAAAAAACCACATTTGTATATTCTATGCCTCAAGTTATCTAAGAGCATAAAAAAATTTGGATAATCTGGAACACACTTACATACGCGTGTGTTCATGCGCATGTTATCTGACATATCCAATATTCAAAGTAGGAGAAAGAAATAATTATAAATTGCACGAAATCAGCTCGTATTATATTGCCATTAGAATTGTATACGCATTTGCAAACTTTCAAATCGATAAAACAATTGTTTGAAAAGTAACTGGACGCATTTGGTATAATTTTTGAGATTATAGGGAGGCACTTTTCAAATTCCGGTACGTTAATTAAATAAAATTACTTGCCTACATAGCTGGAGAAATTTAGAATAAAATTTTGTGTCAATTCTATTCTACGTTGTACGATATTAACATTCACTTTAAACTTGATTTGTATTTAATTGTTCTTTTTCATCTTTAAACAGGTGAATTTTCTCAAATATGGTCTATTTCCAAAATTGTTTGAAGAAATATCCTTTATCTGAAGCATATCTTAGTTGTTATTTTTAAAAATATATAAAGAGATTGAGGGTGGAATTATAATTTTAAACTACATAAAGCTGAAATTAAGGCGTAATATTCTTCGTTAAGCATGAATGAATTCAAGAATAATATTAGATTCTACTACGTGCGAATCTTGGTTAAGTAAAAAACATAAGCCAAAAGAATTAATTCCGGTCCCAATTGAACTCTCGCTCATCCAGGTTTGACTGTATATGTTAAATCAACCTTTACATCAGATTGGAAAACAGTTTAAATAAAGCTTTATGTAATACGATATAAATAATTATTAACAATGTTTATGTAAGCAAATCTAATACGATTACACCTGCTTCTAATAACACTTCATACTCACAGGTATTACATGTATGATTTAATTGACCGAACATTTAAATACTTGTTTACTAGTCAATATTAAATGCTATATTTTCATAAACGGTAAATTTAGCTATTTTCCGAACCATTACATACACGACCTTATGCTTATTAAGTTTCCTCGAAAGCTGGATAGATATAATATTTGCGTAGGATAGAAATCGATCTTGTGAAGTTATTCACTTATTATAGATTTAACTTGCATCAATTCAAGTTTTTACGAATATAGTTTCATGGGTAACAAATATGGATTAATGTTTGTTTTTTTTTTTGGAAATTCTTTGAGTATAAGCGTTGCGGCATGTGGTTAAAGTTGTAATCAACTCTTAGTTTTGCAGTAACCCCAATCTTCATTATTTATATACACTTTAAAACCTCTGTTATATATTCAAAAAAAGGGGTTTTATGTATATGAAAAAAAAGTTTCATACAAACGTTGTTTGAAATACAATTTGATGAAAAAAAATATTGCTCGGTTTTTCTCGTAATTATTATACAAAAAAAAAGCGCGACAAGAGATTTGAGGGTGAGACAACCATTTGTCGGATCAGGTTCTCGCAGGGTAGCCTAGGCAAGTGATTGAAGTCAGTATGTGTACTATCTTTTCGGAAAGTTTCATACCCTCACTAAAGAGGCACCACTTTTTACGATCGCTGCTACTACTAGTATTTAGAAGGCCAAATTTTTAACAATTAATGCATATTACAACTATGTCACTACGGTAACTTGATATTCATTATTTGATTTCTTCGTCTATGAAATTCGCTTAGCTAACGTAGCTCTTGCATGACGAAATCTTAGTTATGCATCAGATATTTTTTCTAAGAGATGGTTAGTTCTAGTTAATAATCAAGAGTTCTCTCCAAAGAAAAAGTTTTTCAACAAAACTTATGGTGCAAAATATCAAAACGCAGGCAAGTTTTTATTTTTTCGTGAAAGCAATGAAAATATTTATTGAGATAATGTCAAGTTTTGAAATACAATATATTTATTAATTGTGTATATTTATTTCTGTCTGTCATCTGAAAATTCTAGTCATACATTGGGCCAAACTTTGTAGTCCTTCAATAAACACCAAATATGTCCACTTAAAAATAGTTTACGTTTTTGGATCAAACTGTACAAATTAACCGAACTGATAAATATTTACTTTACTTTATGAACATCATAGAATTTTAATAATTTAACAAAACAACTAATTTGAAAGTCTGTTTGTATATATTATAATGATTACATAAATAAGTAAAACATCTTGTTGTACAAAAGCTTACTTAATATATTTGCATGAATTCGAATAAAGCTGTTATATATATATATATATATATATATATATATATATATTTATTATATATATATATATATATATATATAATATATGTATATATATATATATATATATATATATATATATATATATATATATATATCTATATACATATCTCATGAACAAAGATGTGTATGTACCAAGAATAATACAAAAATTCAGTGGCCTTAACGATTTGGAGAATAATTTTCGATATATACACTATACTATTTTAGGCGTTATCTTCGTAAACCGCTCATCAAATCTTCAAATAAACGAGATTTTTGTGCTTTTTGGGTCCTATTTACCTTATGTGAAGAATTTCAGCTAAATCGGGAACAAAAATTATATTTCGATTTATCGTGATTTTTCAAGGCCCTTAGAAAAAATTAAAAAAAACACACAAAATTTTTGATCATCGATTTGAATGAAAATTAGTTTCTAAGGTAAATTAGGCTAGAAAAACATAAAAATCCAGTTAGTTTAACGATTTGGCGAATAGTTTTCGAGATATATACTCTTTATACGATTTTATACTCCCTATTATACGATTTTAGGCGATATCTCGTAAACCGCTCATCAAATCTTCAAATAAACGTGATTTTTGTGCTTTTTGGGTCCTATTAACTTTATGTGAGGAATTTCAGCTAAATCAGGAACAAAAATTATTTTTCGATTTATCGTGATTTTTCAAGGTACACCCCTTAGAAAAAATTGAAAAAAAACACACAAAATTTTTGATCATCGATTTGAAAGAAAATTAGTTTCTAAGGTAAATTAGGCTAGAAAAATATAAAAATCCAGTTAGTTTAACGATTTGGCGAATAGTTTTCGAGATGTATACGATTTTATACTACCTGTTATACGATTTTAGGCGATATCTCGTAAACCGCTCATCAAATCTTCAAATAAACGTGATTTTTGTGCTTTTTGGGTCCTATTTACCTTATGTGAAGAATTTCAGCTAAATCGAGAACAAAAATTATTTTTCGATTTATCGTGATTTTTTCAAGGTGCATATTCTTGTGCCAATTTTAAATATATATGTACAATTATTGTTATTTTTGGAGTCGGTGTCAGCATAGAGAAATTAACATAACTTTTGGACACCGCCTTCAAAAATAACAATAATTGTACATATATATTTAAAAATTTTTGCTTAGGTGAGCTAAAATTGGCACAAGAATATGCAATTATTTTTTTACTTTTTAGTGCATTTTTTGTTATAGAATATTTGATTTTTGAAGTCGGGTTTCCATTTTGTCAAAATAGGTTTTATTTCTCGCTTTTTAGTGACTTTGAAGTTTCTTCTTTGAAAAAAAATTTCGCAGAAATCGGTTATCACATATAAAATGAGGATTTTCCTCGATGCCCCGGGGATCCCCTCATCAGAATGCGATTTGGTGCCAATGAGACCAATGGGAAACCAAAACCTTTAAAACAAAAATTCAAAATCGGTTCATTAATGACGGAGTTCTGAGGTGAACCACATTAAAAAAATAATAATAATAATAAATAAATACAGACGAATTGAGAACCATCCTCCTTTTTGAAGTCGGGTTAAAAATAATTAATTTAATTTAATGTAATTTTGTTATCATCGTCGCCAAATATCCATTTCATGGCGTATTTTCGGATTTATGATTTCACCTCGATCTCGTATCATATTATTACATTATCATGATAATTACGTAGTAAGTGAAATTTTCACTTTCTTTATGTGTTCTGTTTCTCGAATAATTATCGAAAATCCGGATTCTAATATTCGTCTAGTCTCTCGCTGACATATTTTCGTCTCTCGCGGCAGCACTAGCTTTTATTTAAAAATTATTACGAATAACAAAATAGAAATGACAGGATTATTAGATATACATACCTTTGCGTTCGTCTTCTTAAACATAATTTAAGCATAATGTCTTATTTATCATTTATATATCCCTGCAGTAGAACTTCAATAATAAACTTTTTTCAAAATTATAATATTCAAAATAGTACAAAAACACTTATAAATTATATGAACTCATTTGTGTTATGATAACAAAACTGAGTAACTAGGTACACGTAATCTATATACAAAAACAAAGACATGCAATTGCACGTAGAAATATTACTCAAAACAATAATAATAATAGAAATATTTTTGTTACAAACTAGATGATTATTTTCAATCAGTTGTTTTTTCACATAATACCTCACAATAATGATATATCACACAGCAACACTAAAAAAGGTATCGCAAATCGCTTCCAACACAGAGAAATATAATCTCAACTCACACAATTTGTATTTATTTCTATATTTATATTATATATAAATTATTTTTTTTTTACATTTCAATAAATAAACAAAATGTATTTTCCATCATCAAACAAGAAAAGTATTATATAAACAACAAATTAATGAAGGTGAAATGTTAGTTGCCATAGTGACAAAAAAACAAAGTTCGTTTGATATTATTTTATTCGCTACTACCTACCTACTATAAGGATTATTATAATATCTCCATGTTATACATAAAAAATGCTGTAGGTGATTTACACAAGAGTTAAATTTTATTGTAACCTTTAGGGGGTACTAGTTACACAATCCTGTAAAGTTACATCCCGAAGTCAATTTCCCAAAGTCATGCCTTTCCCTCGTAAAAATTAATCAAGTTAAGAACCATTTTTTTCTTAATTAAAACAATTTTGGACAAATAAATATTTATTTGTTCGCGTTAATCATAAAATAAACCAAGTGAAAATAACAACTAATTTAGTTAAATGCTTAAATACCCGGTATATACTGAATTTATGAAAAAAAGTTTTTTACAGAAGTTGTTTATTTTTAAAAAACGCGAATTTATTTTCTTTCAACTTTTGTTCTTTCTCTCACGGTTTCAAATGTGGGCAGTTTTGCCCATTTTGCCCAAACATGGTCCGATTTTTACCTTACCCATTTTCCTATTCACGAACTTGGCCTTACTTCTTAGCTCTAGGACAAACATACAAAATTTTAGTTCACTGAATTATCTGAATTATCGTGTTGACAGACGGAAGAACGGACGGACGGACAGACACATTTGCGTAAATGGGCTAAATAGGTCATTTTATGAACATCTATACCAATAAATAAATATCAAACTTGGGACTAAATGTGAAGGAATTAAAAATGTACTTTTTTTGTTTAGAAGTGTGTGTAGGAGTCAATCTACATGTCGTTAACTCTTCTGCAAATATTAAAAATTAACAGATATTGGAGTTGAAATTTAACAAAACTATTAATAATACAAATTTTTTTTTTTTTAATCGGACCATTTTTTTATTTGATTATTCTTCTATCTCTTATGGATTAGAACACGATCATGAAATTTCAGCTCGCTTTGGCTTTGAGTTGACGAGAATAATACTAACTTGGAACGACATTTGAACTACATGTTACAATTTATAATAGGGATAACAAACGTAAGAACCTTCCTCTTTCCGTGTCAAGTCAACTTAAATATAACGTTATAATTACTTTGTAATTGTTATTTATTTTTGTATATATTTTTTTAATACATTTTTCAAATATGTGACATTAATTTATAAATATTTGTACACAAACAACATGGTTTTAATGTAAATTACTAAAGGAAGAATTTAAAATGATTAATTTATAATTCCCTTATAATTTATTAACAATTTAATAAATAATCAAATCACATTTATATATTTCTAAAATAAACAAGAATAAAGTGTACATCTATCTTAAAGCTTATTTATTGTTATAGGCAAATTAACCTAATCAAATTAGTTGATATAAACGGAGAACCTAGGAATGATAAAAAGCAGATTTTTGTATAAACCTTTGTTTTGACATTCTAAAGATAGTCCCATATAATCTGGTGCCGCGAGTAAAGATATTAAAGATCAAAAGTTACGAAAATCGGTGTTTTTTGCGAATATCTCATTATCAATGCGTCGTATGCTATTAGCGGTCATAATAAAACTCATATGATCATAACCTGTTCTACAAACTTGAGCCCATGAATGTTTTCGTAGGAGCAACCGGTCTGGAACTTTACGCGGAAAATGGAAGGTGCGCATCCGTATATAGCCTACTGCTATACTTACATATTATGTTTACATTATTACATATTATAATAGAAAACATTATACTATATGCGAATGCGCAACACATACTCTCCACGCTATGAAAATTATAAAAAATAGGCTCCGAAATATGATGACACAGAACCGCATATCAAAGTTATCTCGACTCAGTAACGAAAGCTGAATTTCACTGAAATCATTGACGTTGTTTCGTCAACAAAAGCAAGCAAAACTAGCAAAACTCCATTCGCCTAATAATACTACATACTAATCACATTCACTTTTGTCTATTTCTTGTGTTTTACCATAGATAGATAGATTGTAAAGGCTGCCCTGAACGGGCTACACTTCGACCATAAGGTCCATTGTGATGCCTAAGGATGTGAGTGGAGTGGAAGACATTTGTGTGGAAAGACTAGGAATTGGTAGGATATGCGGCTGTAGCCGACTATGATAGGAACTATGCCGATATTCATCTGGAGTTCGTGAAGGAAACTGCAGAAAAACTTCTCAAGCATAGCCGGTTACTTCGTTCTTGTCCATACGCCGACAGTTTAGTCAATTAACCACCCCTTTTTTTTTTCTTAATAATTGACAAACTGCCGATATCGGGATTCCAACCCATAACCACTCGGTTTCCAAGTAGGCATACTACGCAAACATAACGCCTTAGACCCCTTGGCCACTTGTCCTGGTGTGTTTTACCATACTTTCATCAGTTTGTCAGTAAATTAATAAATAATTTGAAAATAATAAATAATTCACATTTTATTTTGACAGTAAATAATTGAAAAATTATGTAAAAAAAGTGTTTTGTTTCGTCTGATTTCAAAATAATCCAGAGCCTCCACTTCTTCGTTACCCCACGGCATCCCAACCTCGAAATTCGGATTTTTACAAAATTTAATAATCTACAAATTTTATAATAATCTCTATAGTACTTTTGTGATCTTGAAACTTAAATATCTTGATCATCCATCGGACATGGTAGCTAGGAAGTCTTTGGAATAACAAAACAAAAAATCAATTTGCTTACATTAAAAGGTTGAATCTTTATTTTATTGGGTTAATAGGTAAATTAATTATACGATTATTATTATTGTTATTGATTTTAGTTGAAAAAAGTTCATATAACTAAAATTATTATCTATTATTGTTTGCGTGATTCTGCATTGGCTTGATAACATGAAAATTTGTATAAATTAAATTATACGAATAAATAAAATATTTTGAATGTAAAATCATTTTTTTAATATTCATAATAATAATTTATGCAAATATTTTATATAAATAGGTAAACAAACATCTTTGTAATTATAGTTAGAAAACTATTTGATTCTTTCTATAATAAGTTTATCAAATCTAGATTACTGAAACTCGTTAACATAATTTTGATATTTTTATTATAAAGGGAATTTATTTTACACAATTACATTATAAATATTGCCGCATCTCTAAATTTTATATCGAAAACGGTAAGAGGTTTACCCAACTTACAACGTAAGTACAGAATGGACCAAAAGTCACAAAGAGCAACAAAGTTGTAATAACAGTTATTTGCTAGTAATTTTTTTCACTTTTTTTTTATTCTACAAAGGACGAATTGGAAATTCTTCATAGAAAAATTCACAGCTGAAAAATAACACAAATAGTGAAAACTTGTTTTCAAAATCAACCAATGGTCAATTATTATAGCACAACGAGTTATGGAATCAGGGATTCTCCAAGTGAATGAACTCAAGACCAAAAATCATGAAACAACAACTTGACGAATTTGTAGAAATTCAATATTAGGAAGACAAAGGGTCCACGGAAAACAGAAAAACAATTATGCTAGTCATTCTTCAAACAGAAAAATTTAACAAACAAAAATATTTTGCCTTGAATTAAAATTTACCTAAAACTTCTCTATACAGTATAATATTTTTGAGAAAAAAAAATTTTATTATTGAATTTCCTTTTTTGTTAAAATTTTAATGATCATTATACTGTACGAAGTAAATAAGTATAATTAAAAGTTATAAAACAATTAGCGTTGTACAAAAATATTGATAAAGCATAAAAAAAAGTTCGGGTAATTGTTCATTTAAATAAATACAGGGTGCTCATATTTTAATCCGGAAAATTAAATAGTGATAGGTCTACCAAAATAAGAAGAAAAGTTCGTATGATGTTTTCGCGCTTCATTTTCCAGATACGACAATGGAAACGCTGTATTCGAGTATTTATTAATACTCTTCAGCAATTTCGAGATTTTGGATTACGGAACGGAAATGAACAAAAATAGACAAAATAGAGGCATTGGAAGAAGATCCTCAGGCAAGTGTTCAAAATTATATTTTTTTCTCGAATAGTAAGCAAGATACACAGACAAGATAGATACATTATAGAGGCTATCCTGGACGGGACACACTTCGACCATAACGACCATTGTGATGCCTAAGGATATGAGGATGTGAGTGGAGGACAAGGAATTTTGTGTGTAGACAAGGAATTGGTAGGATGTGCGGCTGCAGCCAACTTTGATAGGAACTATGCCGTTACTCATCTGGAGTTCGTGAAAGAAACTGCAGAAAACCTTCACAAGCATGGCCGGTTACTTCGTTCTTGTCCAAACGCTGACAGTTTAGTCAATTAACCGCCCCCTTTTTTTTCTTTTTTTTTTAATAATTGACAAACTGCCGATGTTGGGATTCAAACCTATAACCTCACAGTTCCAAGTACACACAACACCTTTGCACACAAGCGCGGCTACTTGGCTGGTAAGATACACAGACATTGCATAGGTGAAAAAAATTGTATTTTTAATTACTCAATAAATAAAAAAATGAAACTTAGAAATAAGCAGAGGCGTACTCAAATTTTTCTTTCAATATCTAGCAAGGATGCCCCAGTGCCGTCCCTAGAATAATTGAATTAAATCTAATTACATCAAATTAAGTTACCACTTATTTAAAAAAAAGTTCAATAGAAATCAGGCAAGTAGTTTTTGAGACATTTGAAAAAAAAGAGTTTTTTTTAAAATTAATTTTAACAACCTGGATCACGAAAACAAAGCTTGAAAATGAACTTCTCTCCTTAATTTTGGGAGATTTAACACCTATTCAATTTTCCGGATTAAAATCTAAGCACCCTGTACAAGTAGGTGTTCTATTTGAGTTTATGATGACGACGTACCTAATGATAAAATCTGTCAATTAATGATATAATTTACGTTTATAATTCTGCCAAAGATGTATCCGCTGAGCAAGGTCAATTATAATTATTCTATCGGTTTAATATTTATGTTTATGTTTATGACTTAATGTTTATGTTTATTTTAAAATGAGCAAAAATCGGGAATTTATAGCATAGAATGTCCATCGTGTTTACAAACATACATTGGCCAAAGCCGTAGACAAATTTTAACCCGATTCAGAGAACATATGGCTCATATGAAATACGGCAGGTTAGAAAAATCCTATATAGCTGCTCATATTATAGAGAATGACCATAAAATGATTCCATAGAGATAGATCTTATCTCAAAAGAGTACAGGAATAGAACTATACGAAATTTCAGATAAATCAACCCAAAAAGAGGTCTTTAGTGAGTTCTGAACGACATAGTATGTTCATTTTTCGTTGATTATTTCACAGGTAATTTTCTCATCTATAATATTTGTATAATTATGTTGATCGCATTACAAAAAGTAATCCGCTCTCAGGATCTCCGTTAAAGGATTATCCAGCAAAATATCCAATAATTTATTTAAAAAACACATAGATTGTATGTGTTTTGCAGATTGTTTTGTATGCAAAAGTTTTAGGTCGAATCCATTTGGATTTTGAAAAATTTTATTGAATAAAAGATTTCTGTCTTAAAAAACACCAACATTTTTTCTAAATATTTGTTCTAAATCGGATGAATTCGGTATAAATGAAAGTATATTTAATTAAAATTCAATGACATTTCTTTATAAAGTATACGTTAATTCTCTCGAATTTAGCTTACGTAGCCGAACTGGAATTTCATAAATAATGTATTGTTGACGCCAAAGTATACACAAATATAATAAATATTTGAATAATAATGTTAATATTTGACAACAAAAGTAATATTGTCAATCATATGAAAACGTTGGCTCTTACGTCAGAGTCGTCTTTGGTGTAGCGGTAAGCACGCTGGACTAGATATCCAGAGGGCCGAGTTACGATTCCTGGTTGACAAGTTAACTTTTTCATATCGATATTTAATTACAATTATAAATATTATTATCTAAATAAACCAATAAATTTGGATTTAAACGCAAGGTTCACATACACCTATATATCAATATACAAGAATGAGGTCAGTGGTCTTTATATATATTATAGTTATTAATATCACTATACTGCACAGTATTAATAATAATGTACATTAAAATTCAAGTTGCATCGTATTGTCGCCATTGTCGTCCTGTCAAGGCCACAACAGACGATGACCACAAGAAGACATGATAAAGTTTATATATTTTCTAGCGGCTTCACAACAAAGTCAAGGATATTATATTACCTAGATATATTGTACTAGTAATATATTGTACTCATACATACATTTTTGATATCTATAAATAAATAAAATATGAAAACTATTCACATTGAACGAACGAATTTACATATAAAAATACAAGAAGGTAATTTTACATCCTCATTATTTAATAATACTCCCACTTGGAGGCGGCATTCAAGTGAGTTTCTTTAGAAATTAGATAATAGATCTTAAATAGTTCTCTGATTGATTATTTTAAGTAATTGTAAAATATCTCTTAGTTTATTTTGATGTGAAACATTTATTTTGATGTGAAACAGTTATTGCGGCGTGTTAGACCGACTGTTGGTCCGGCGATGTTTACTCGCCACTCCATCAAGAAGTTGTTCATAGTCGATATTACACATAACAAATCAGTTTTAAAAAAGATGCTCATAGATGGCGATACATATACAGGTTCAAAAACTCATTCATAGGTGCAAAGCATATTTTATATACAAAATAGTTAATAATAATAGTTTAAGTAACTGATTAAAAGAATTGAGCTGTCTCAATTTTTTTTTAATTATTTAGTTTTTAATTTTTTGGTATTAAATTTATTTTTTTTAGTAAAGAATAATTTTTTTCTTTAAAAAAAAAATCTGAATATTTTGTTTTTGATTATGCCATATTTATTTCCTTTAATAAACCATCTTTTCATGAATATTTTCTATACAAAATAGTTTCGATGTTTCACATCTTCCAGGTGTCGCAGTGAAGGCTCAATTTTTTTATACTATAATTTTAACCGGTATGCTCTTAAAATATACTAACAAATGAGTTGAAAATTTGACGGCAGCTGGAAATTAGAGCCAAGATCGTAAAACATTGTTTTAATAGGGACTGCAATATTAAATTTGAGACCACACAATTGATGATGAGGAATGTGATAAAACTCTTATGTTAGTCATTTGCAATGTTTTTTTTTTTTAAATCAGTTTTAAATATAAATCAATCCTTAACGTTAAAGTTTCTTGGTGAAATGAAAGCTGCAAATTAATTCAAGGTTATATAACTTCCAAGTAACATTCATGCATTCATTTCAGTGAGCCAAATAATAACTGAACAGAGTATTCTTATGAGTCTAAAAGTGAAATAACGACTCCAACTTGATGATAGTCAGCGCCGCCTTAACAAGCCAATGTAGTTTGTAGTAGAAGTTTGGTCAGGGGCGCTAAACCAAACTTAGTTCGTTGGCTAGCCGCGGAGCGCTTCAATTGGGTTTAATAGTGTACCATAGGATAATCTTAATTTGTCAACAATATGAATCCTGTTTTGTGTAGGCATTTAGCCGCACTAGAATAAACGTTTCCTAGAATGACTACTCAATTCACGGACGTATATAAGGGGCGGGTTTAATATCCACCTTTGATATCCATGCCACAAAATAGTACACGGTGTAAAATTTTCAGTACAAATACAAGAGCTCTGCATTTTTATGGCGTGAAGTCACGGGCAAAAACTAGTTTACCTGTGTGCATTGCTGGACCTCTCCCATTTGAAAACTATAGCTACGCCCGTGACTCAAATTATAATTGCATATTCGTCTTAATAGGCTATTCTACAAGTCATATCCTAAATTTAAGATATCCTTATAATCTTCTAAATAATTTCAAATTATAAAAAAAAAAAATTGTTCTTGTTATAAAAATAACGTTGCGCAGTATAAATTTCAAGGATGTTTCATCTAAAGACATTAATTGTTATACACGCGAACAGTAATGTATAAGAAATATAAATTTTTTGAATATGTTTAAACAAAATAATCACTTTACATATATGATGTACATCCTTTTTTTTTGTTTATTTTAAAATATATTTAAAATATATTATATAATACGATATTTTTAAAATCAAGTTTTTACCTCTATATACAAACTACTATTAGTTCAGTAAAGTTAAACATGAAAAGGTGGTCGTGCTTGCAAAAGGTCCGGTCGTTCTGAATTTTTTATACGTTGTTAGGACCTAAATCAATATTAAAAAACCAGATTTGCAATTTCCAAAGTGCTGTGCGAGCGGCGGTGTACCCAAAAAACCATCAAATTTTCGGACTTTTTTCAGTTTTTGCTCAATATCTCAGTGTAGGAAGCGTCTGACAGGTATAGTCACACTTTTAAAGTAGACTAAATTTTCAACAATTTGAAATCAAAACAAGCTCTATACATCTATTGGTTCTCAAGATACAGTTCTTAGAAAATAGGTCATTTTTTCCAAAAAGTGAAATTTTTTCGAAATGGTCACTTATTTCGTAAACTATCTTCTAAAATACGCATCCCACGTCAAATATTATATGTAATAAACTTGTAGTAAATTTAATTAGCTTTCATTTGAGATCAAACTGGTATCAGTATGCCCAGCGGTTCTCTCAAAAACGGCAGATAACCAAAAACAGTCATAAGTTAACCAGCGCAGATAACGATCGCAGCGCACATATTAACCAGATGTTTGTATCCATATTTTCGGTAAAAGTAGGTACCAATTCCAATCAGAAGGAAAGAAACAAAAGATCGAGATCGTACAGCAGTTATCAGAACATGAGAAAATGACACACACTTATTCTTCCATGCTTCAAGGGGCCACACTTGTTTTTGAGAACAACAGTCTCAAAAAATAGCTGTACTGAGTGTCCCCCTTTGTTGGAGCCCATCGCTACTATGACTATGTCATCGACAAAACGTTTTTGGAGGTGAGTTTTCGCTGTTCTGACATCATGTATACAATCACCCTTAATTTGCTGCAGAAGGTGTGATAAAGAAAACTGGCATTCATGACTGTTTTCCAATAGGTAATCGTACACACAATCGATCGTTTCTTCAGTAGAACTAGCAGAAAAATATTTGACGTGGGATGCGTATTTTAGAAGATATGTGATTTTACGAAATATGTGACTATTTCGAAAAAATTTCACTTTTTGGAAAAAATGGCCTATTTTCTAAGAACTGTATCTTGAGAACCAATAGCTGTATAGAGCTTGTTTTGATCTCAAATTGTTGAAAATTTAGTCTTCTTTAAAAGTGTATAGAATAACTATACCGGTCAGACCCTTCCTTCACTGAGATATTGAGCAAAAACTGAAAAAAGTCCAAAAATTTGATGGTTTTTTGGGTACACCGCCGCTCGCACAGCACTTTGGAAATTGCAAATCTGGTTTTATAATATTGGTTTAGGTCCTAACAACATATAAAAAATTCAGAACGACCTGACCTTTTGCAAGCACGGATGTAGATCTTAACTGGACTATATAGCGGACTAAGAAATATAGTTCATTTTTTTCGTGGTTGTGTGGTTTACGACGTCCCGTGCTGGTGAATATGTCATATTCAAGAAAATTATATATCACTAAAGCTTTCGAAATTTTGTTTTTGGAGAAAACCACTGTTACGAAAATAGAATTATATTCAAGTAATTTTTCAGCGTTTCGAAATTTCGCGAAATGGAGTGGAAATTCAAAATAACTGCGGTCGTATTAGAAGTCATACTTCTTTGGCTAAAATAAATCGAAGTCGGGAAAACTATACAAAGATCGAAAAAAGATAATAAATACAATTAATGATGGTTTGATACAAAAATACGGTTAATTACTATTACATTTAAAAAAATTAAAATTAATTTGCATAATTTACAGTTATTTCTCGGAATTAGAACAATTCAAATATTAAAAATCAGATCCTTACGTATTATACAACAAAGTCCTCCGCCGCTCCTGCCTGTCTGTTCGCGATAAGCTCAAAAACTACTGCACCGATTTTGATGCTGTTTCACCAATGGATAGAGTGGTTCTCGAGGACGGTTTTAGTATATAATTTGTCAAGTTTTTGTATACATTGGTCCTTACATATTATAAAAATGATTCGTGAGGAAGGTAAAGTTGTATACTTTATTGATGTATAGGTGTATAATTTATCAGTCCTTGATGGGAGAAAATATTATGTTACTTGGTTACAAGAGTGTTACAAAATTTTTGCAGTCGAAGCCGCGACGGGTAATGCTAGTATTTAATATAATTTTAAAAATAATCACAATTGTAGTGAAAATAAACAATTAATGTATCTTTTACCGAAAACATTAACTATTTTATTTGGCATCGACTCAGGTTTGATGGGTAAACCTGATAATTTTATCAGGCCTAAATAAGTATATTTTCAAAAAGAAAAACTATTTTCAGTTCCTCTTCTAGAGTCGTTGGTATTAGCTTTAAGTTAAATGTCAAGTTTCATGTGCTACTTTTTTCCGTTCTTGAGATAGTTTAGATCAACCTCATACTTGCAAAACAGACAAAATGCTGATATTTTTTAATTTCATGGTTAAGACAAAAAAATGCTAAATAAAAACATTTAGCGGTAGCACGGTACTATTATTTTATTAAAGAATATGTCGAGAAGCGTTACGTCTGTATATAGAGGTTATGTGGCTATTCACACCACACATTTTTTAAATGACATACCACTGTCCACTGTCCGTGAGTGGTACACATGCATGTATTCTCCTCTAGTCATAGTAAATATGTACTTCAAATTTAATTCGTATATAATTGTCTATTATTAGCCATTTAAAAGACGTAATTTAAATTATAAGAATATCCATCAATTATCCATTTTAATGTATACACTTAGATTATGAAAAATATTTCCTTTTTTTTTTTAAACCAACAAATGGAGATCATTTATTCCAATTTTATGCGATTTAAAATTATGATTATAAAATGAGATGATTTTTTTGAGAATTTCCACTCACTTACATTAAATTTGTATCTATTTTTAAGGGATGTCAAAGTATTCTTTTTGCAAAAATTTTGTTGATTTGAAATAGCTCAAAATATGCGGATAACACCATTCTACTCTGATCTTATATATTTGTAAAACTAAAATTTCGATATATATATATATATATATATATATATATATATATATATATATATATATATATATATTATCACGGTTAGTAGGTATTGAGTCACCAAAAACAGAAAAATGCGAGACATCCACGTTTAACAAAATATAAAAAGGTTTATAATAGTTTACGTGTTCTTTCCAAAAACTAGTAACCCAAACGAATGATATGAAAAGGTGGGCTGTTACGTCAGAGTCGTCTTTGCTGTAGCGGTAAGCACGCTGGAGTAGATATCCAGAGGGCCGAGGTTCGATTCCTGGTTGACGAGTTAATTATTTCATATTAGGATTTAATTAAAAATCCAATGACATTGGTCTATAAACTATACACAAGTCTTCTACAGTTTGTCTTACGTAACCGAAATGGAATTTGGACAAACATCGTATTGTTGACGCTTAAGTATACACAAATAAATATATATGAATAATAACTTCGACAGAAGTAATACTGTCAAAATAAAAAATAAGAATGATATAAAAAGGGTGGCTGTTACGTAAGAGTCGTTTTTGGTGTAGCGGTAATCACGCTGGACTAGATATCCAAAGGCCCGAGGTTCGATTCCTGGTTGACGTGTTAATTTTTTCATATGAGTATTTAATTAAAAATCCAATGACATTGGTCTATAAAGTATACACTAGTCTTCTACAGTTTGTCTTATGTAACCGAAATGGAATTAAAATAAATATATATGGAAAATATTAAAAGGTTTATGATAGTTTACGTGTTCTTTCCAAAAACTGGTAACCCAAACGTTAAATAAAAGTGCGTGAATAAAAGGTCTTTTCAGAAAATTTATTTGTTGATATTTTTAATTTCCTAGTATAGAGATGTCATAGTAATCGGCACCAAAATTTAATTAAACATTTTCACCATATCACTACGTTTGCAGGTTAATCGAATGCCATAACCCCATTTTTGACAAGATATATGTACAAAATCTGGCAAACCAAACATTATAAATTTCGTAGGAGTGTCAATGGAAGAGTATTAACGTCAATATGATTTGATTTTTATCTAGTTAGATTTTTATCTTAGTAATCCAGGGGAGAGGGACAGAGCAACATAAAGTTCGGAATATCTCTCTTAATACTAGGTGTCTCTTTTAAATGGGAAAATTTATCAAGTAAAGTTATATTTATGAAGTAAAGATGTAATAAATAAATTTTTATCTGGTGACCATTTTTTATGTGAAAACATCTATAGCGAGACTATACAATATTTTATATGGGGAGTGAAATGAAATTTCAGATTATATAACGTAACGTTTTTTGTTAACGATCGGCTATGTGACAGTCGACAATCATCGGCATTCGTGCTTTAAATGGGAATTGAACATTGCATATGAATATAACGTTTTTAATTGCTAGATCTTTAATATAGTTTATAGTTTCTATAGAAATAGCTACATTAACCAAATTTTGGAAATAAATTTAAAAAAATATAAAAAAGCTAGTAGGATATGTTTTCACATCATTGAGACCCGGACTCAAAACTTAATTTTGCAACTTTAATTTTTGCCTACACATATATGATTTTAATGTTCTATTATTCTTATAATTACGAATATTACTAACTATTTTCGCAAAAAAACAAAATTTACTATCTTTTTTTTTTTTTAAATACAATCCAAATTCGCATACATGGAGAAATAAAAGTCTTTCAAGGATTTAATTCATATTGTACATTTCTTCCAGAATAGACTGCGGATGTTATGTATAAAGCATGCATTACATTACAAAATTAGTAAAATTTGAAAAACTTAATATTTACACGTGAAATTTAGATCATAATTAGTTTTGTGAAACTAAACTTTATGCCACTAATTTCGTAAGTAATGTTAGTCGGGCTTAAAAAGATACCTCTATCAAACAATCGCAATCCAATTGAAGTCCGTGAACCGCGCGAGCGGTACGCGCACTGCGCAGTTCGACGTTGACACATCATTTGCAGTACAGTAGATTACTGATTACAGTAGATTACAGTACATTGATTTGATTTCTTATTTAGATTAAAATATTCCTGGCCTAGTGAGTGTTAATTGTTATTAAAACTACTTGATTGATTTTCTCATCGTGAGCGACAGTGCTTGGACAGTGTATTTACTTTTAATGTTGTCCTAGTAGATATGGGTACTCATAGTACCCTTCACGCAAGCCTTCTTGAGCTACCTTACCTTGGGAAAAGGTCAATATTTGTAGGATATCCTAGGAAAAAAATAATTACGCCGCTACGCCCCTGCAGACATTCGCCGTAGTACATAATTTATAAAATATTTTCAAATCTTTATTATTTAAACTTTAAAAACTATACACATGTAAGAAATTGGTTATCAATAGAACAAAGAATGTTGTTTGACGTTGTACAAACTTTAAATCAATTGTGGATAAAGTCAAACTATTATAAATGTTTGTACTATGCAGCACATATTCCAACATAAAATATTAAAAAAGTTTTGTCTTAGATACGAATATCATATTCTATGGTATGCTGTTTTGTACTTACAAATTGGTACGCTGAGAGGCACAAAAACTGCAACTGAAATAAAAGCTTTTCAAAAGCACTTTCATAGTTGTTATTAAATAGTGAAGTTTGTTTTCAAAAGCATTCTTGGTAATGTTTTGATATTTAAAAAAAAAATCCATTACATTACAGATTACAAAGACGTCAGTCTTAACAAAGTTCAAACGTGCAATTTTCCTTGCGGTTCAATCCAACTAACATTAGTTTCAGTTCTTAGTAAGGGAAACTAATGTGTTTTAATACTCTGTCATTACTGAGTTCTTTATCAGTAGATGTACTGTTTATTTTATTTATTTTACATCTACGCAAATATTGACTTGCATATTATACACAAGATATACTGTACGGTATGTATATGAACTTGTGCATACGCACTTTCATGCCCTATGATATTCATACGCATGCTTCTGAAATCTTTAACTGATCACAGATGTTTGAATTTAGACATAACAAAGTTGAGTTTATGAAAAAAATTGTTAATTTAAATAAAAAATCCCTGATTTTGTTAGAGAAAATTTTGTTGGCAATGCATTGACCGATTTTAATCCATATTCTGAGTATAATAAGGATTCGAAGTCACTTTTTAGGTCTATATGTATGCTTCTGAAATCTTTAACCGATCACAGATGTTTAAGCATAAATTTTGACAATAACAAAGTTGAGTTTATGAAAAAAAAATTGTTAATTTAAATAAAAAATCCCTGATTTTGTTAGAGAAAATTTTGTTGGAAAATGCATTGACCGATTTTAATGCTTTCAGAAACTCGAAGTCACTTTTAAGGTCTAGAACCTTAAAAAAGCTCAGTTCGTTACCACTTTTCATTTTTGACGTTACTTATTCATTCGGTTTTCGGGAAAATGATTTTAATAAAAGTTGTTAGTGTATTTATCATGAACAGATTTTATCTGGAACGTTTTTCAATAACTGAATGAACAAGGCTTAAATCAATTGTAAAATTTAAAAAAATAAGCGCTACTTTGTGGCCAAAATTCGTATCTATTGTCGAATAAATACAAAATTGCATTATTTTCCTAAACAAGAATGTATAATTTCTTCTCATGATAAGCAGCCCTGTTATACTCTCCGATACGGTGCGTTACAAAAATCATTAAGCCAATCGTTATGCCTTGATTCTTCTCCGTTAAGTTATCCAAAATACATTTCAATTAACTTAAGTTTCTACATAGCCGTACATTTGATTTGCCTTGACGTGTGCGTTAACCTTGGCATTAGACCGCAGTACACATGGCCACAAAAATAACTGTCGTTTTTCAAAATTTTATAATTGATTTGTGCCTTATGCATTTGGTTTTCGAAAAAATGTTTCGAATAAAAGATGTACATTCCAAATATTCTAACAAATTGAATTTGAAATATTTTTCCAAAAACCGAATTATTAAATTACAAACCAACTTAAAAATTTTGAAAAGTATGCGCTACTTTTGTTACCCATAGTACAAGTTGGCAGTTCAATTGACTCATGTTTATTATTATTATATTAGAGTGATTGTTAAAAAAAAATGATTGATGAAATAATGATGGTAATAAAAGAAGATGTCTACATGTTTACAAAGTAGACAAAAATAATTGTTATTCCATTGTCCATGCCTCTCACAGTATGGACTAGGCTGAGTGTCATAGTGAGTGGTATGAGTCAATATTTTCCCAGAAAAACTGAGATACAATTCATTACCTTAAATACGAATATTATAAAATGATTATGGTTTTTTGAGGAATTTAATTTAACAAAATATAATTATAACATAAATTAAATAGATATAAAAACAAGTAATGTAACAACTAACTGAGTTAATTGTTTGAATACCCAGTATATATTGAGTTTGTATATCAATGTTCGAACAATTCTTCAAATTCAAAGATATGATTTTTTTTCTGCGATAAATATTTTCGTTACAAAGTCGGAACTAAACTTAATATACCTTGTATATTTACAAATATGCTGGGTATAAAAATAGTATGTATAGATGCTATGTACATGTATATTCGTTCACCTATCAATTGTATTTCTCATTTTCAAATTTGAGCACAAATTATGAGAAAACTATTGAGTTTATGACAAAATTTTTCAAACAAAAGTTGTTTATTTTAAAGAGAGAAAGATTTTTTGTTAACAAATTTTTTTTCTATCTCTTACGGTTTCTAAGATATAAATTTTCCCCCCTGGCGGGGAGAAACACGTTCCGATTTTGCCCATTAACGAACTTGAGCTTACTTTTTTGCTCTAGAATACACACAAAAATTTTCAGCTCGTGATCTCTTTTCGTTTTTGAGTAATCGGCTTTACGGACAGACAGGCAGACAGGCGGACAGACATGCAGAAATGGACTATAGGTAATTTTATGAACACCTATAACAAAAACCTTTTTTTCTGCGATCAATATTTTCAAGCGTTACAAAGTTGGAACTTAACTTAATATACCTTGTATATTTACAAAATATACTGGGTATAAAAAAAACATTGTATAGCAAACTCAATATTAGTTGGTCCTTGGCGCAGGAAATGGCAGAAAAATGAAAATGAGTGGGGGGTTTTATTTAATGTCCAATAATAATTAATGCGTCCTTAAACCAATAATAATCTGTAAAATAAATTTTTTTACGAAAAAGAACGGTCCTTGAATTTTATTGCATTTTTTAAAAAGAATAAACATCATTTTATAATTTTTAGGAAAAGGATAAAATATTTATGATTCGTTTTACAAATTATATTTAAAAAAGGAATTGTACAAAAAGAAAGACATATTGATACATATGTAATATTATTTATTCTCTTTGTTATTTAAAAAATATTTCCAACATCATAAAAATACACACATCTACGACAATCCAGTGACCAAAAAACGTATTGTTACTGTATTTTTTAATTTTAAGGGTTTAATGACCGATCTAGCTAATTTAATTTTTAATAAATTTTGGTAAATATTTTTTATTGTGGGTCCTGAAAGTGGTAAATTTTAACAATATGCATAATATAGCCCACAGAAATGCTCGTATTAATATGACTAACTAAGAACTAAAATGAAAATGAAAACATTTGGAAAGAAACCTTATTATACAGTGGTTGAACTAGGTACTTATTTCTGAATAATATTTCGGCGTCTTAAAAAGGAATTGAACATATCCAGTAATAAAACAAATTTGGGTTTTACCATTTCTTGTGTAAAATATGTGTACAATAAACACATTGTTATTATAATACAAAGAAAGGGGTTAATATTAGTTAGTAGATATAATTTTGAATCAAAAGAACTATTAATATCACTATATTTAATATTTAATGTAGTAAAGTAAAGTATATAAAATATTTAACAATCAAACCAATAAGTGTTTTTATTTCACAACAGTAATAATTACCAAACATCCTGGAAATTCCAATAATAGTTTATTACAATTTTCACTATTATCTTGACTTGGGTCCTTGGTTTTACTAGTAACTGGAATTGGGTCCACTATTGAAGTTTCACAGGATGATTCGCCGTATTCGTGATTAACTGTAGATATTGTTTCCTAATTATCAGAAGTGCTTTCATCATTATTATAGGTGTACTGTACTATACTGTACTATACTGTACTATATGGCAATATTGTTGGTACTGTAGTAAAATAATAGAAATCAAACTTCACTACACTCTAGAGATACTCACTCACAAATAAAATGTGATAATCGATCATTTGCTGCAATTAAAGTTTTAAGATTACCTATTATATGGATAAGAAGCGAATAACATACAGTTTATAGGCAAATCCAACACAAAATACTTTCTTATACTGTAATATTAAAAATACCAAACATACTTGTTTGAGAGCCACTGTTTGTAATAAGGCTATATGTTATGAATGGGAAGTACTTCATAATTTTTGAAAGGCAGGCTTATAATTATATTGCTCCTGACCTTACCTCAAAACACATATAGACTGGTCTGCGCAGTAAAAGACGAATTTTGACGGTCCAAGAAAGAAGAAACCAACTATAATAACCAATTGTAATTGAGTATAATAAAAAAAGATTATGATAACAATTAGTCATTCGACAGGTAGGTGTACTCGCCGGTAATAGGTATTGTGCATTTGTTTTGCTAATACAAGTTTTTTTTACTAATTATAAAAATAAATGATTTGTTCAGCATCCATGAAAATAATTACTAGTTTAACAATACTAACATTTTTTAGTCTTTTGTATTAATCACAGTTTGAATTAGTACTACTGACGCCAGTTCATAAAATTCCAAAACATATGATAACAGGTCTTTGAGAATTGGCGTCACGATGTTTTTTTTGAAATCAAACACTTTTATAGTTTTCTTTGAAAAAAAAAGTATGTAGTCGATAACAATTATATGTGAAAAATGTCGTCATTCAAATGTCTACCACGAGCACGTCAACAGGCTTCTAAACGATTATCAAAATTTTCGAATATTTTTCACACATTAAAGCATAAACACATTACTTTTAGTCCGGATACTGTTTTTTATCTGCTGAATGTTTTGGAAATGATGTTGAAGGACTCTTCAGCAACGCTTTGAGCAACAGCAGTAATATTTTCAGTGGAACATCTACTTTTTGGTCTAGTGAACCTTTGTTTATTCTCGTCAGAACCAGTTTCCAGAAGATTTTTACTAACTTTTGAATTATCAACCCATATGAACGTATATTTACGTTGAACGTTTCTCTAGCGTGTTAGAATGCATTTTTAAAATTGCAAGTATGTCTACGTGGCAAATATCGTATTTTTTATTATTCACTGAAAGTATCGGCACCAAAACATAATTTTTATTCGTTTTTTTTGTTTTTTGTTTTGTACAGATTTTTCTAGATAATACTTTTTTGTCTTCAAGTTGAAAGTCTCATGAGAAATTTTAATATATATTACCGATCTCAACGGCCGATTCTCAGGTTATGTTAATGAGACATACTGACGTACTGAATTATTGTTTATTCAACACTTTTAAAACGTCGGCATAATGACGTTTAATACCACATTGCTCGCGAACTGCTTTTACGCCGCCTCGAGAACTGCTTTTACGCGCACTGCTGTTAGGCATTCCGGCATAAAAGACAACAGAAAGGTTGTCTTTAATGCAGGTAATTCGCTGCTGAGATTTGAATTGAACTGTTAGTTTAATTTGAAGTTTTACTTAATACCTATTAAAGATTATTAAATAAACCTAATTTATTTTTTTATTTTATGTCTATTAAAGATTATTTTTGCTCTAAAGATTATTAAATAAACTTAATAAGCTTAACTAATTTGTTTTAATACATCGAATTATCTCTAGAACTGTCCTACTCGAATTCCTATGCCTGTAGTAGCGTAAGTCAGGGTTTTTTTCTAAAATATCTCCAATAACCTTGAACAGAAAAATTCCAATTTTCTTAATATCCTAATTTTGAGTCGGTACTGTGATAGAAATGTATAGCGTATCAAATTTTAGGCCTAATTTAACAATAAATTTAAAACCGTTAAAAAAAATTATGTAAACAGATTTCTTATAAATTAATAAAAGTGTCTTCAAAATAGCCTGCTGTGTATTAAGTCTATTACATCTTTCAGATGATTAGTTATCTTATATCCCATGATATATAATCGACTACAAATATCTATCGGGTGTTTCAAAAGGTAGGTTACAAATATACACTTAAATATTTGTGTATTGTAGACCGCAATTATCTGAAATAAACTGAACTGTGACCATTTTGGATATAATAAATAATATGCTTATTTACATATACAGAGTGACTGTCATTCAGGGAACGTATCCTGCCTAAACATATGTTGCATTCGGACAAGGCAAAGTGCAGACTAGTGTACGAACGTACCGGTGTCAGGTAGATGTGAAGCGCTCCATTTGTTTAAACCTCCACTATACTGACTCGACTAGACTCAAACGACACGACAGTCGGCCACAGCACTGGGAGTTGTCGGACCCTCTAGCGGTTGTCCGACTGTCGTCTGTCAGTACTACGACACGATGTCGGCTTAACGTGAAACATCTCATTACTTTTATAACCCTGGTGTCGTTTACACGATTGTCGGGTTGGTGTGAACATTTGTTTTCTAATTAAGGTAGTTCTAGCACTGTGTTATATAATCAGGACAAAAAACCGGTTTGCATTTTTTGATAGAACAAATACATATACACACATACACAACACATAGATATCACTCACTATTCATATATACAAATTAATGTAACTTTGAAATAAAAAATAATTTTAAACTTTTATATTTCGAAAACAAAACGGTAAAACGCGATTTATTTTTTTAAATTAATTTTTTTTTTTTACATCTGTCGAGTATTTTGTTTAATACAACATATAATAGTTGGGCGGGCATGAAGTTTTACATGCTTCTAATGAGAGAGAATGATTACTTTGCTATTAATTATCTTACATTCTAAACGGTCAAAAATCTGTGAAAAAAAATGAGTAAAATCTGTCGAAAAGCGGTTTCATGCTTGAACATCCTTAAGAAAACACAGTTAATACATGTTTCTGTTCCACTCAATATTAAAAAACAATTTTTGTCACAGTCCAATTGTTTGTGCATTCAATAGAAGTTGCTTCGTTTTGCATTGAACACGCCATATAATTGTAAAAGAATTAAAATAATTTTGAGATACCCGATACATGTGTGGACTGTGGATATATAATAATAGTAACAATATAATAGTATATTGTAATTAAAATCTGGATATATGTTGTTATATATTATATATATTATTTTAAAATGTATATAGTTTTATTACATGAACAAATGGAATGCGTTTATATTAATGAAAAAAAATCTTTTTAAATAATAATACATATTGACAGTTGTTATACATATTTCAAAAAACCGTTATATTTTTTAAACAATTACAATTAAACTGTTCATATCAAAAATTATTTTATAAATAGATACTCTGTTCTTATACAGCATGATTCATAAATTGCAATTAACGTTAAGATCCTTATTATTATCCTAGCTTTTTTTAATTTTCGTTGTTTCAAAATCTTAATAAAACTTAAGGACCAAATACACTTGACGTTATTTCTATGAGCATCTGAATCAGATATAACAGCAAACGTATGGTAGTATTGACTCGAAGAGTAGCATTATTTTTTCAATATTTTAAAGTTGATTTGTGTTAAATTTAATCAGTTTTCGATCTTTGATCAGTGTTTAGAATAAAACTTGTTGGTTTTTTTATTTATAATGAATAACTTTAATGCAAAACCAGATTTTGGAAAAGCACACACACATACACGCCGGTTGGCTAACTGGCACGTATATCTGTCAGTTATACTGATAGATGTAACTAAACAGTCCAGTTTCGTTTAAAATCTACTAATCTATCATACCTTCTATTTCAGATATCTGAAACACATCCTTGTTGATAAAACCGAAAAATTTTTGGTAGCGTCTAAGAAACGAATTACTATATAGTGTATAGCATGTACTTAACATATAAAACAACGATTAAGACTTACTGCATAACGTGTCATAAAACAAGAAATATTTATGGCAGCAAATGCTTGAAACATAAACAGATAATTTTTGGATGAATTTATTTTTAAAAAAATTATCGCATACAATTTTCGGTTATTTACCATGTAAATTAAATTACTCGCAGGTATGTTATTTTTGAAAAAGTCATGTTTTTCGTTTTCCATTACTATCATCGGTTTTAGTCCAAATAATTTTTAGAAATATTTGAAGCTGTTTATAAAAAATTAAAAATAGATATTCACAAAACGTTAAGCCAAAAAAAAAATACGTTGAATTAAAGGTACATTATTTGTCTACTTGAAAAAAATTATGCAAGGTATCAAAAATACATCGTTCTTCCATGTGAAAATCAATACTGACTTCCATTAAATGAAAAGATAAAACAATTACGTTTATTAAGTTTTTCGTTTAGTTTTTATTAAATTTATTTTATCGTGATTAACATTGCATGTCATGGACTGCAAGACTGTACATCTGACGATAAGATACCATGTAACTCATTTTAAAAATTACTTAATTTTCTGAATTTATAAACAGCACATAAATACAAAAAAAAATATATCACTTGGGAGCTACGTAGACTAAACGAATTTTCACAGAGAAAAGAATGATGACAAATTTATAATCAATTAAATTATTATCATTACTAGAACATACTCTTTTATATTACTAGAACGAACTCTTTTGTATATATTACAGATTATATAATTAAGTGAAAAATTTTAGTAAAATTTATTTTCTAACTTTACTTATGGTAAATTTTTGTTTACTAATATTAGACGAAATGAATTGAAAATTTTGTGTTTCAATCTGCGTCTAAGCCCACTTTTCCCTTTGATTGAATTTTCTCATTAATGCTCTTGGTCTTTCAAATAACGTAAACACGTCACATACCAAATATCATTCTGATTGAACTAAAATAGAGGCAACAGTCTTAGTCGTATCACAATGAGTGCCAAAGCTATAATGTCCGTATTGGATAATATCGATGAAGAGGAAAGAAGATTTTACACTAGACTATATGCAGAGACACATATATTATACCATATATATCTCTGTCTACAATTTTACTGCGATGATGATAAAATTTATATATCTATACATAAATTTTATTGAATATTTTCGACATCGGCTAGATTGAATCGTTCGACGCTTGAAGATTTTTTAATATTGTTATTAATATATAAAAGATAAATTTTGAAATTTGCCGTTTTTACGGCATAGAGAATATAGAGTGTTTAATTACTAATCACTCTGTATATGCAAATCTAAATCAAAACTATCGTATTATAGTTTTATTAGTTTGGTAATTTAGAGAAGTTATATTATTTGAATATAGTTTGCTAAATATTTTATTGATGATTTGGAATTATAATAATATTGTTTGATCCACTATTTAAAGTTTATTTACGTTCATAAATATTTACTGTAGGTACAGATTCATTCAATAAAATTGACACAAACAGAATTAAATGTTTCATTTTCTACAAGTGTAGTCAAATTTTATTCAAATATTGATACTTTTATTTACATATTCAAATTTCTTAGAATATAAGTACTAGAGCTGAATTCATTTGTTTTGACTATTATATGCGCTTTATAAGTTTTTATTTAAAAGTAGAAGGGCAACTTATTTAAAGTATTTAAACCATATTTTAATAATGACCATAAATACATTAAAAGTGGGGGAAACATTAATATGTTTCCTCCCCGTCATTTTGAAAATAGACTGATCCACTCAAACTGTGGCGATATTCGAGGCTTCATTACAAATGAATATACTTCTATAAGTTTATACAAGATTTTGGTTGCTTTTGCTTTAGCGTTAAAATATTTGATGGTAATTGAAATATATTCTATAATCAGATGAAATTTAAAAAAATCTTGAACACGCAAGTAGTCAAAAGCAAAACTTATTCTAAATAAGTGCTATCTAATACCAAATCAGAAATGTGACTTTTATTGTCTATCATGAAGGTTGAATGAATTCACTGCGATAAAAATTTTGAGTGAACTTCCGCGTCGTATAAGACAAATAAAATACAACATAGCAAGCGTTAGCTGGCACACTTTCAAACAAATAAACGCCTATTATATGGCACTTCCATAATGTATAGAAATCTAATTTTTTAAATCAATTCAGATATTTATTATTATTAATTATTATTTATAATTATTATTTCCCATAGCTTCGTCTCGGGTTCATAACATGAAATTTATACTGCTTGTAGATAGTAAACCTGGGACTACAAATTTTAATTGAATTTATATAAAATTTTTAGTTTAATAATTTACAATTTGTATGTTAAAAGCTTGATCAATAAAAAAAAGTTTGGGGCTAACTTAGTTTTCGTTTCAGTGTGATATCTCCAAGGCCGTTCAAAGATTAGACTTTCCAAGACCGAAAGCTTTCCTTTAGTAATCGGTTAAGTTCAATAACAGCACCATCTATGGTGCCGGGATTAATAACTGAGATTATGACAGTCCATTGACTGTTATATTTTCAGTCCTTAATCCCGGGCGGATAAAAACTAAGATATAATGACAGATGACAACTAAGAGTGTCCACCCGTACAAGGGCCAGCCAGTCAGTCGGTAATAATATTAATCTTATTATTGACACTTGATAAAAAAAGTTCAATCGTATAAATGCATTTCAGGTTGGATCGTTTGTTTGAAATTGAGTGTGCATAAAATTACTAAAGCTTTACTTATAATGAGATACTTATTTTTTAAGTGGCATTTGGTGACCTTTATATAAAAAAAAATTGTATATTTTAATTTAAATACATTTAGATGTATAATGCTAATTTTTTTTTTGAATTAAAAATAAACAGTAATTTTTAAATTAAATATTTTTTTAATGGAATGGTTTTTTTTTGAATGGTGAATCTTTTCATAATATTCAGAACAATATACAGTAGACAGCTAATTAAAAAATTTTTCGTAAAACAAATTTTGTTAATGTTTCGCGTTGCCTAATTGATAGAATAAATAAATCAAGTCATAGATTTAAAAAAGCATGTTAAAAACAAACCGAGTCCAGAAAACTCATTTGGAATCGATTAGAAATGAAAATAATCGAGAATCCATAGAAATTTTATTGCCAATCCTTTAGATTTAAAAAAAAAATTGTTCCCTGTATGTGCTTTAATGTGGGAATAAACCTCAAGAGAGCGAAAAATCTAATTGAAACATAGGAATGTGTCAATTTTTTCTCAAAGATATTCTAAACAATAATAAAAAAAAACAATAATCAATCAAATAACCAAAAAGTTTAAAAAAAAAAGAAAAAAATTGTGTTTTTTAAACAAAGTTTTGATTAAAATTTTTTTCATAAACTGAACAATTTCAAACTCTGCAATTGCTCAAACATTTGCAATTACTGTAGATTACAAAAACTTATGGAAAATTATATTACACATGTAAACAGCACCATTGTATAAACTACAAGTATTACAAATATTTTTATACATTCGTGCATGTGTAGAAGTAAAACAATCAGTTCATGCACTGATAATGAACTCAGTATATACAGATTATTCAGCAATTAATTCAGTTTTTATTTTCAGTAGATTAAAGGATTATAACAAAAAACGTTACAACTATAAGGTGGCGCAAAACTAACGTTATGATTTAATTAGTGAATAAATTTTTTCTTTACGTATTTTTGTTTTTAGAATTAACTTTGAAAAACTTGGGAAATTTATGATAGAAAGACTCAGCACAAAACAAAGAACCAAAGTTGTTTAATTTTATTTTGAAAGTCAGCATTCGATTATGCAGACACAAAGATCATATCGAAATTTCGTTCATGTTCCGACAATTAACCGATTGGGTCAGCGTTTTTGGCAACATGGGGCGGTGTGTTATCTTCCGCGTGTTGGAAGACCTAGAGCATTACGAAATGATGTGGAAAGTGTTGAGGAAAACCCCTAAACTTCCACCAGACGTTCTCAGCAATTGGTGATGTCTAAGCGGTCTTTGCAAAATATTTTACATACGTTACACCTTTTCCCATATAAGATTCAATTGGTTCATGAGTTAAAACCAAATGATGCACAAGTACGCATTCATTAAATAAATCATAATGTCACCCTTTATAAACCTACTTATTAAACGAACCCAACAATTAGGACGAATTAACACGATTTTATAAAACAGAGTTATAATTTAGCTTTCATTCAAATATAATTTAAAGGATTATTTAAAGTGTGCATCTTTTTTTTTTACATATAAATTATTAACCACCTTGATTTTATTAATTACCTATATAATAATATTAATTGGTTATTGACATTGTAGAAAAAAATTTTAAATATTTATTTTTATTTTTTTTCATTATGCGGTTAACCTTAACTGCGCACATATATTTTTAATTATTTTATTATCTAAATTCTTATGATTAATTCATATATTCATTTTAGAGAGATACATATTATATTTTTTAAACAATAGTTTTTAATAATAAACTAAAATAATTTTGATTCATATTAAAACATATCTTCAAAAATTATATTCTAAAGAAGGTTATATAAATAAATTATATTATATCTTCCTTATATATATATGTATCTAAATTATGTGTTTGCAAGATTATTTCTGAAATTAGACGAGAGTCAATGATATTGAAAATTTTTATATTTTATTTATAATTCATATTTATATAATCAACTTAACAGCAAATAACTGAACGTTGAATCATATTATTTGTTTCCTGATTATGTATACCTGGGTTACAGACTCGTGTCAATGAGTCATGGCGTATTTGAACAAAAACATGTTCAAGAAATTACACTGATCATGAAAAAAGTATAGGTTTCTTTTTTATAATACAAAAATTTAAATGTTTTTAATAAAAGTTCTTACGTGACATTGGTGATAGTGCGAACATTTTTATGTAACAAATTACAAAATAAGGTCAGATTTAAATCGAAACGAATAATGTGTTTACGATGGTTGTCCCTACAACAGATAGGTTATTTCTTTACGTATCTGTCGCGTTTGTTATTTGTTTTGCATGTGACGTCATCGCACCAGTATATGCACATGCGCGTGAATGGTTACGAATTCACTTAGTTTAAACTTATAAAATGATGTAGCGTTGGAACGCGTTTAGCTAGGACTTGGAGTCTGGTATCATTTTGAAAATTTTGCAGATGCCTTCTAGTAGGCATAATGAGACAATCCAGTGCCGAACGAATGCGAGAACTACGACAGCGTAAATAAGAAACTGAAAAAAGGGCGCATGGGGCATACAGCGACCAGTGACAATCCAAACGCCTACGGTACAGGTGCAGAACATTTTACCGAAAAATCTATGGCTCGGAACTTTCATTCGGAAATTCACAATTTTTGCAAGTCTTAATATTTGCTAATGCTGCGATAAAACTCATTCTTTAGCTTTAGTTTTAAACAGTTTTTGTATAAAGTAACTACGTTAATCATAAAATGGGGTAACTAAAAATATTCCAAAAATTACATCCCTTTACAGCAGTTTTTTCCAATCGCCAGAAGACTAAAATTTAAATGTCATATTATTTTAATACTTTAAATACCATTACTATGGATACTTATTAATGGTGCATGCAAATCAGAAAATATCTTTTACAAAGAAATTTATCGTAGATCTATCTCAAATACTTGTAGGACCATTTGGAATGGGCCCAAAAAATTGTATTTATTAGATAAACAAATCAACAAAAAGGATTCACATATGCTAAAGTTCTGCTTAAAATAGGCAGTACGAATTGAAAAAGTCCCTTTTTTTTGGAAATCCGTTAAAAATTTTTTTTTGCATTCTTTACATACTTTGTCATCATAGGTATTTTTTGTACCGAGAAACTCTCATACTGTTTTCAGTGAAAAAAGGATATAATTTACTAAATTACCAGGTAGTTTATCTATTTATCACCCATCAGTAATAGACATTCTTGCCTGACAATAAGTGTTCCGAAAACTGTCATCATTGAGTTACATACGGTATTTTGACCAGATCATAGATAAAAATGTTTCAAGGATGTACCTATTCTTATATTGTTATATTTTTAAAAGCAAATTGTATAAAAATGTTTTATTATTTTGTTTATATCGTCGAACGTATTATGATAACCTAGTATTTCCTAAAAGCATTGATTACGATGCCAAAATGACGCAATGTTTTAATTTGTTACGCAGTAAACGTGGTTGTTATAAATATCAACAATAATGCATTACTACCATATAGATTATCAATAAACAATAAATTTGTTTACAAATTATGATTTGATTATATTTTTTTTTTTCGCACACCATATAAAAACCACGTTTACCAGTTGTAAATATTTATACACATACAAAGTGTTTTAAGAAATATATCTCACAGGGTGTATTTGTTAGGGTGCTTACACGCTTTCAACGCTCACACTTATAAAGGCACTTTATTGGCGTTCGTTCTGGCTTATGATCGCTTATATTACACTTGAATATGCCGTTCATTTTGTTCTATGTGATTTTTTTTGTTTATTCAGAAAAAAAGACGTTACGCAGGAGCTTCGTTAACTTAGCGAATTTCCTTAGAACACATAAATTACTCTCTAGTGGCCACAATTATAGTTTAATCAAAATGAATTGGGTAAGAAATAGTAAGTTGTAGAAAATCAAGTTTGCTGCAATTCATCACCTTATCATTTTTGCTCAAACTCTAATGTGTACAGAGATATTATGGAATTTAATTTTCAATCTTAAACCGTCAATATTTCTGTAAATAGTGTATTAGTGTAACAGAAAAATGATAAGAAACAAAATTACAGTAAAATTTTGTACCGACAACTTAAATACTGATAAATTTTGCGATTTTTCAAATATTAAGGGAGATATACGAAATTTTTACGAAATTCCAACATTGGTACAAAAACAATAACTGATTTCCTTTGGGGAAATTCGCTAATAAAAACCCGGTCCATATGACAGATAAATAAACAAACGCTTCAACAGTATTTATTTTGGGGGGGGGGGGGTATAGTACGCTTTGGCGATCACACTTTTGCTACCATATCTCGGTGGATCAAGCATCTGTGAGCGTGGTGTCTATCGTTAAACTCAACTATTAACGCGCTTTGTCGGCATACACAGCGTCAAGTTGAACACTGAAAACAACGCTAAAAGCGCTCAAAACGAATACACCCATAATTACGCCAAAAGTATTAAATACGCAGTAAAACATTAAAAGAAATAGTTAGTATTAGCAGCGTGGGCTCACAAAGAACTTATTACTTACTTGTCATTAATTTGAGAAAAATCATAGTGGTTCATAAGTAATTATAAACACTCTGTGTCCATCTTATTCATCAACGTTCTTTCCTTGGGAATTAGGAATTGAAAATGATACTCTATGAACTAGCAAATTATTTTGGACAAATGTTTGAGAAATGCTTCAAATCAGTACAGTAGTATTTCGATGTTTATCAATTATGGTAATGATCACCTGTCAGCAATTGGAAGATATATGATAACTTTTATCTAGCAGTTTATTGTAAAACCATCAGATTAAAATTTCTCCTAAATTACAATTTAATTGACAAAATTAAACCACTATTTCGAATTTATATATAAACATCAAAATTATCCGAGATTTTTAAGTGTACCAAATATTTAATCAGCTCAACTAAAGTGAAATATTTAATTCATATGTATTTATTTGTGTATACTTAAGCGTCAACAATACGTTGTTTGTCCAAATTCCATTTCGGTTACGTAGACAAACAGTCTCCAACAGTTTGTCTACGTAACCGAAATGGAATTTGGACAAACATCGTATTGTTGACGCTTAAGTATACACAAATAAATACATATGATTAATAACTTCGACAGAAATAATACTGTCAAAATAAAAAAAATAAGAATGATATGAAAAAGTTGGCTGTTACGTCACAGTCGTCTTTGGTGTAGCGGAAGCACGCTGGACTAGATATCCAGAGGCCCGAGGTTCGATTCCTGGTTGACGAGTTAATTTTTCATATCAGTATTTAATTGAAATATTTAACTTTATTAATTTTAACGCATTTGTTCTGGAAACGAAATTGCAAAGAATCATCGTCAAGTTTCAAATTCGATTTGAATGCCTAAATGCCTGAATGCCTATCTATGGAATTTCCCATGCGTAAAAAAAAAATTTCCGTTTAACAAATTCACTATTTTCCGTATAAATATTAAAACAGGAAAATGTTTAGTAAAATAAGTTTTGAAACTACAAGCAAAGCAAAAATTAAATTTCTTTGAACTAAAAAATGCGTTTAGGGAATCCCAAAATTTATGTCATGTGTTTATGCCGTAAGTTTTTATTCTAATATTTGGCTTTTAGAAAAAATATGTGAAATAATTGAAAATAACTGTGAAATAATTATACTGAATTTTATGAAAAAAAGTTTCGAACAAAAGTTGTTTATTTTTAAAAAAGGGACATTTTTTATTCTTAAATTTTTGTCTCTTACGGTTTCAAAGATAGGAAGTTTAGCCCATTTTGCCCCGACATGGTCTGATTTACTTTTTACCTCTAGCACACGAACATACAAAATTTCAGCCCGCTATCTCTTTTCGTTTTTGATTTATCGTATTGGCGGGCGGACGGCCGGACAGACACTGTTGCGAAAATGGACTAATTAGGTCATTTTATGAACACCTATACAAAAATTTTTTTCTGCAATCAATATTTTCAATCGTTACAGAAACAGAACTAATCTTAATCTATATCTAATCTTAATCTATAAAGGTAGAAACAATTTTAAATAATTTTATGTGTATGATTTTTCATATCAAGCATTTGATGTCAAAAAAATGTTATCAATGTTCAGACATATTACTTAAATGTCAAAGTAAGTAAACGCTAGTCGCTTCCGTTGGTAAAACATAACCGAAAGGCAACCATACTAACAATGGAAATAAATAGACGCTGGTTTACAAAAAACAATTTGAAAAATATGTTAATATTAAATAAACAAAATTAATAATACAATGGCATCAAAAATGATAGTGAGGGATCATATGCATAGTACTACCATAACATCTAAGGTAGCTCAGTTGGTAGAGCATTGGTCTAGAATGCCAGAGGTCGTGGGTTCGATCCCCATCCCTAGATGTGTATGATTTTTCATATCAAGCATTTGATGTCAAAAAAATGTTAATTTAATGGTGTTTCGAAATACTAATTTTAAAAACTTGGGTTTTCATTTATTTTAAGAATGGTTGACAATCGGAGTACAAATTTTGAGCTTATATTTCTTAATTTCACCGTCTATATGTCAGTCATATTGCTTTTCCTTATGGACAAGATAGTTACGGGCAAATCAGCTAACATAAAATCTAACATTAAAATACAATACTTTATGAAGAAGTGCAATCCAATAAAAAGAAATAGAAAAACTAGAAAATAGATACTTTAGAAAACTAAATTCAATGCGGTATGATCTCTTCGTGAATCCATGAAGAATGTGATACATCATACGTGATAATTATATTAACTATAGTTATGGGTATTATTTCTTCCCATCAATAAATACATTTTTGTAGATGACAGCGAAACGTTAAATAAACGTTATCCTCTTTTACGGAAAATTTTACGATTTATGTTACATTTTTTATGTAATTACATTAGAATTTCTCTCTGATTATGGTTTTCCTTAAACATCTAATAATTATATTGCATTTAGTTAGACTTTGCTTGTCCATATCCTACGGAGGTGTAACATTCATTGTATAATTAAGTATGTTTTTTTTTGTTCTATTTGTACTGAAGATTTGAAGGTCGCTGATAAAAATATTGTCAAAATTTCTTGTAATTACCTATATAATTTACTTAAAAAAATTTGTTTGCCAAGTTTAAGGTTGTTTTTTTATCAATTAATAATTATTTTAGATATTTAAAGTAACGTCAAAAGTGTTTGTATTGAGGAATTTTATAAGATGTCTTAAGATCTAAAAAATCATTTACAAAAATCTAAAAAACTATGGTCTTTGAGTTAATATAATAAAAACCTGCGGCATCCTAAGCAAAAGTCGTTCGGAATGTTTTTCGATTAGTTTAAGCTAAGCTATTTTAACGATCAAATCTATAATTCATAAAAGTTATATTTAAAAGTATGCACGTTGAATTAATTCTACGCTTGAGAATGAAATATATAAATCAAATAATATACCATAATATAAAACAATCT
The DNA here is from genome assembly GCA_963920215.1 of Nineta flava. Lineage (NCBI taxonomy): Eukaryota > Metazoa > Arthropoda > Insecta > Neuroptera > Chrysopidae > Nineta > Nineta flava. The sequence continues at coordinate 93,405,734 of OY986041.1, forward strand.
GGCGTGAAACACTCACACGACTTCTATATAAAGAGTTTAATCAAAATTTAATTTGAAAGAAATTCATTTTAATTTATTTCGTTTACGGAAAATTGCTTAGTACAAAAATTGTTAATATTTTTGACAGAAGTAATTTTGTAATTTAAATTTTTACACTATATTGTTTTTGAGAAAATATCCAAAAAATAAAAAAACGATAAGAGTAAAGTGTCAGTTCCGGTTTGTGCAGGGTCAATCAAAATGGGGATTTTGTACCCTCTAATGTTAAAATACTAAGTTTTAAATTTTGTACTTCTAGCTCAACAATTATTTTACATCGCTCACCAGTAAATAATTATTTCTAAGAAAATCAGAGCAGTAACATATATATGTCAAAATCTAGGTCTTAGAAGTGTTAATCAAGGTAAAATTGGCTACATTAGTCGCGTTATCATTTCAAAATTTTATAATTTGTGCCTTGTTTATTCGGGTTTCGGAAAAATGTTTCGAATACAAGTTGTTAGTATATTTATAATGAACAACTATTATCCGAAGCATTTTTTCCAGTACCGAATAAATAAGGCACAAATCAAATTTAAATATTTGAAATGATAGCGCGACCTTTGCTGCCGAATATACAACAATAATCGTCGGTATCGTTTTCGAGGAATTTTCAATATATTGCGAATTTATTTTCTCTGTTCTTAGATATCTTGTTCACAGATACTTATCTATCTAGCCACACATACATACGTACACTCCCCTTCATAAAAATTGAACCATTTGAAACATTCTAAGAGTTGAGTGTAATATTATACATATATTCAGTAATATATACGTTTAGAATATGATTTACTGGTTCAATTTTTATGAACGGGAGTGTACTTGCATACATACATGCACACACAGGCTCATCAATGACCAAAACAATGTTTTTTGTAATCAGAGGATCTCAAAATATAACTATTCGATAAAATATCAACATCGATTTCTAGCATCGAAAACAATATACCTCTATTTTCTACGAATATATAGAGGTAATAAAAACAATTATAACCTTCGTAATAGATTCAAAGTCGTTAATTCTTATCAGAACTAATAAATTATCTCAACAATCAATAAATTTTAGCCAGGCATTATTATCAAATTTAATAACCTTGACATAAAAAATGTCAAAAATAGTATCAAAACTATGAAATTTGCAAAATAATAAACAATTGTCTATTTAGTAATTCAGACATGCAAAATATTTGTATAATATTTTGGATTAACTAACGGTGCATTGCTGAATCATAAAAAGAAATTTTTTGAAACATCCACAAACGTTTTTTACGAATTAATAAAAAAAAATTTTTATTATGGATTTAAAAAAAAAATGAAAAAAAACTAGCTTATTAAAAACAATATTACAATAAATGCCGTTACTATCAACAAAGTTTCTCAAAATTTGTATTAGAATTTCCAAAATTGATTGAATAAATTTAAATAATAATGTAATATAATAATTACCTGATGTAATGGATACTGACTGGTCAGTGGAATGTCTGTGGTCAGGTAGAGTCTTCTTCTCACAGGGCAGAGAGAAAGAAGAATTAGGTTGATGTTAATACTCTAGTGAATATATGCAATGCCTTCTTGTAAACGCTGTTGGAATGTGATGACAAAACGTTAAACTTCTTCTACAACACTTCCTTTTTTTTTTATACTTTATTTTTTGAATAGCACGCGTTTGGAATTCCAAATATTTTTTTTTTGTCCTTTATTTAACAAAAAATGATATGCTTTCGAGTTTGAAAGAAACCAAATACTATGATTTAAAATTTCACGTGTTTACAACAACACAACAGTTCACACAAGAATTATTTTATTATTATTATTTTTTTTTTAAATTCATTTATTCAAAAGTTTGGAATAATTACATTCCAAAAAATTGTTTAAGAAATATTTTATGTCATCCAAATATTACTAAAGAGAATTATTTGTATAATTCTACAAAATAATAAATAGTAGTGTGTGTGCATTCAAGTTTTTAAAAAGTGCGGTGTTTTTTTTTTCTTTTTCGTCAGTTAATAATTTTTTTTATAGTATTTATTTTTTGTTTTGATGCGCGCACTCTGATGTCTAACAATTGACTGGTGGACGAGTCGCGTGGGGCAATCCACCTGCCCGCAATGGAAGTGCAATAGTCAGCTCAAACCTCTCCGGATCGGAGGCGTCGTCGTCTACCTTACCTATAGTATGTTGTTTGCTGATGAAGATACAAACACTATATTCAATAATGTATATAGTATTGTAATAATACACAAATATATGATATATGACATACATGGTGAATACGAAGTATATATTCAAACATAATTATTTACTTGTAATTAAGATTAATTATTAATTATAATCTGTAATTCAGATGAATTTCGTTTTATTTGGTTTTTCCCTTGGATGTGATTTTGTCTGAATTATGTATAACACACCTAATTATATGATATACTGGGAAAATTTTGTTTATAAAATATTACAAATTTTTATTATTTTTTTATTTTATTATTTTCTTGAAAAGTAAAAATTTTCGTAATTGTACCAATTTAAGGTAGTTCGGCCTCAAATAAATTTACGGTTCATTGATAATATATTTTATCAATAGAATCAATCAATAGAACAATTTTTTGACATTAAATTTCGAAATTTGCCGCAATGATAAATTATTTGTATTTTCTAAATACGTATTTCAACTACAAAGTGATCATCATCGTCTAAGGCGTTATGTCTGCACAGTATGCATACTTGGAAACTGGGAGGTTATGGGTTCGAATCCCGGCATCGGCAGTTTGTAAATTATAAAAAAAAAGGGGGCGGTTAATTGACTAAACTGTCTGCGTATAGACAAGAACAAAGTAACCGGCTATGCTTGAGAAGGTTTTCTGCAGTTTCCTTCACCAACTCCAGATGAATTTCGGCATAGTTAATATCAAAGTCGGCTGCAGCCGCATATATTACCAATTCCTAGTCTACTCACAAATTCCTTCCACTCCACTCACATCCTCACATCCTTAGGCATCACAATGGACCTTATGATCGAAGTGTAACCTGTCCAGGGCAGCCTCTACAATCTATCTATCTATCTATCATCAGCATGAATTAGCTAGCTATCGTAACTATCTCTGGGATATGGCATCGGAGATATGCTACTCGTTGTCAATTCGGTGCGTGTCTCACTGTTGAGGAGGAGTTTTAAAATATAAAAAATGTTTATTTTATGTTTTATTTAATTGCTGATTAAACTGCACTCAAAAGACTGCCGGACTAGTAAAGACACCTACATCGAGATCCCGCGGTACGGCATATTCGTTACTAAATAAAAGATATTGAATCGTTTATAAAAGTTAAGGTGATACTACCAACCTTCTTGTATGCCTAGGTCAGTTTTCGATTTTTTAGGCAAATAATCTAAAAGTAAGCATCAAATTGAAATTTTCCAAGAGTACAAATTAAAAGAACTCATTTTCATTAAATTTTTACCTGTGATATCTCAGAAACGACTTGAATAAATTCATTTGGTAACCTTTAACTACAGTTAAAAAGTAAATGCGTTCAAAATTTTTAGTCGACTGGACCCAGAGTTTTTTTCGCATAACATCTGCACCGGAACTATTGATTTTTAATATTGCACATCGAGAACCCTTATAAACGATCTAAAACAGAAATCCTGTCTTCGGATTTTGTATGCCCAAACACGGTTAATTGTCGGTTTACAAGAAGTATGGAAAAAATTTGACTATAAAACCAAAATTTCTGTGGTCTACGGCGTCTTTTGATAAATAAATAACTCGATTTTTCTTTTTAAAAATAAGAGTCAATTTTAGATTTTATTTTGCCAAAAATGGTAATAACCTTTCTTGTAAATAATTGATTTTCATATTTTTTTGTATTACTTATCGTACGTGATTATTACTATTTATTTATAGACTATTTGACAGATATCTCTTCTAATAATTGTTTAAACAATAAAATGCTAAAAACTTATCTTTTAAATCTACAAATTACCTACAATTTTTTTTAAAATTTTTTTGTCTAAAATTAATATTTTTAAAGTTATAACGCGTTTAATGTTACACTACCGGGTGCAAGGTTAATAAAAACGAGGTGTGCATAGTATAATGATTCAGAAATTTACGTATAAATGGGATCCACTCTTATAGACCCCACTTTACATGCACCCAAAATATTTTTTTTAACTGACATGGGCCCCTTGCAGTTCGTATTCGATTCCTTGGATCCGATAAAACCCACAATAGGAGGCATTGTTGTATAATAATGATAGAGCAATGTTAAATGAAACCCATTTTTATTCAAAAAAATAACGTTAGTTATATTTCAAATTTTGCCCCTATTCCTAGAACATTTGTTTGTATTTTATAAATACGTATTTCTCGTAGCTGACACAGGCACCAAATTAGCAACAAGCAACATATCTCTGAATCCATATCTCAGAGATAGGTACGATTAGCTAATTCATACTGATGATGACTACATTGTAGCCGAAATACGTATTTATAAAATACAAACAAATGTTCTAGGAATAGGGGCAAAATTTGAAATATAATTTCAAAAAAACCTAGAGTTCTCTTTGATTATTTTAATAATCTTTAATAACGTTAGTGGTTGTGTCCAATGATTTATATTAAATGTATTCATGCATTTAACTACTTATAATCGAAATTTTAAATACGTCTTATAATGCTTTTCAACTGCAAAGCAACTACCTTAATTCATTCATAAATTGATTTTTTCCCTTCAGATTGAATCAATAAAACTAAATATTATGTACAATATGCGATCAAGATAATATTCTTTTAAACATATGTTTTATATTTACTCTATCAGTTTATAGTACAGTTAATAGAGAAGCTCGTTACTCTTGTCCGCATTACACTAAATTGCCGGTTATTTTTTTAAAAATTAGATTCAATATCACGTACTGAATGTAAATGAACAAAATCCTTACAAATTTCGACCACGGAAGTGGCGCCATTTTTAGAAAAACTGTATCGGTCTATATCTCCATTACCGTGCACTTTAGGCCAAAAATGGTAGTAAACTTTCTTGTAGGTAATTTAATTTTCTATTTTTTTATTTTTTTGTATCACTTACCGTTTACGACTTATTCGACTATTACTATTTATTTAGTGACTTGTTGACCGATATCACTTTTTCATCATTATACTATGCATACCTCGTTTTTATTAACCTTGCACCCGGGAGTGCAACAATAAACGCGTTATAACTTTAAAAATATTATTTTTAACAAAAAAAAGTTTTAAATAAAAGTTGTTGGTAATTTGTAGATTTACAAGTTAAGTAATTAGCATTTTATTGTTTAAACAATTAAGAAGAGATATCGGTCAAAAAGGCAATTAATAAAGAGTAATAGTCGTATAAGTCGGAAATGGTAAGTGATACAAAAAAAATTAGTAGACAAAAAAAAAGAAAATTCAATTATCTACAAGAAAGGTTTTTACCATTTTTGGTCAAGTGCATGGTGATGGAAATATTGGCCTATATCAACAGTTTTATACAGTTTTTCTCAAAATGGCGGCACTTCCGAGGTCGACATTTATAAGGATTTTGTTCATTTACATTCAGTACGTGATTTAATGTAGAGCAATATTCTCTATTGATTGTACTAATATATGAATATATGTATACCTATATATATATATATATATATATATATATATATATATATATATATATATATATATATATATATATATATATATATATATATATTTATATTCTATTGCAAATAAAACTATAGGACAACGATTGTCAGGGTAAGCATGTTTTGTTTACATATAATATTTTCTGTCTACAAATCAAATCGAAGTAATTCCTCTAATGTTAATAATTTAAAATTCTATTGTCCTTGTATCATATTAACAATACATAAAATCTTTTCCGCTTTTGTAAATTTTCAGAATTGCACAATTTATATCCTGACTAATATTATAAATTCAAAACTGTGTTTGAATGTTGGCACTCAATTACATCCAGATAGATTCAGTTTGTTTTAAAAAGTTCATTAATCAGATTAACATGTGTATATATTGAATCAAAATTTTTATAATACATTAATAATGCTCTTTATATTTGTTCCATGCAGTTATGAAAAACCCTGCATTGATATTGCCATGCAGTGTTGTGAATTTGTGATAAATATGAACTATATATACTCTAATCTAATTTTTTCTATCTTGATCTTTGGAAAACCCAAAAGTACAAATATATTATCTATACAAATGTATCTTTATATCGAACAAAATATTTTAGAAAAATATTAGAAGAAGAAATCTGAATTTGAGTGAATTCATCTTCAGTTTTCAACACTTTAAATTTTAGCAATCTAAAAAAAAAGTCGCAAAGTTAACTTTTTACAGTCTCACTCAATTATGTTGTCTAAAAATTAATTCTGACAATGACAAGAAAACGTTCACTCATTCATCAGTATCATCCGTGGTGTAGGTATAGCACACTGGTATAGAAAACCAGTCGTCCAGCGTTACCTGGTGGATGAGATAATTTTTACATATCAATATTTAATTAAAAATTCATTGACATGTTTGTCTATATGATATACGCTAGTTCGTTCATACTATGTCTTCGTAACCTTAAGAGAAATTGACATTATGGTCCGGAAGACCAAAGGGTTTTTTTAGGATGATTAGCATCAAGCTGATACCTTGTAAGTAGCTTCGTTTTGACAAGACGCCCAACTTTTTTAATTATAAGTCCATTCCTTTGAATTTGTAGGACGAAAATTTTTCCTCGTTCTTCACTTGAGTATCTTACAATTAAACTTAAAAATAACTTGATACTCGTAAACTTTGGATGAACGGTCAAATCGACATGTTCAGTGGGTTCCAGAAAATTTGGATACCGTTTTCCAAAATTTTATAATTAAAAAAGCTGGGCGTCTTGCCAAAACGAAGGTACTTACAAAGTACCAGTTTGATGCTCACATCCTGAAAAAACCCTTTGGTCTCCCGGACAATTAGTATTGGATTGTAACGCTTCAAGTACCTACACACAAATAATAATATGTAGATTAAGATTTCTTTATACACAACAAAATGGTCACCTTCTCCATTCGTATAATACTGTGTATAAAGGATTGGAATTTCTCTTTGAAAAACTATTTAAAATTATTTGTTTCAAACAAGAGATCTTGATCTAGATCATTTTGAAACTGTCTCATAAAATTGGAAATATGTTGCGTGTATGTTCGACTCCAGAAATACTATCAGAAGTATAAAATTCCAAACCGTTCCGAAGTTATAACCGTCTTCTAACGGCTTTAACGTTTTCTAACATTAGAAAAGTTCTCGAATATAGTTTATTGTTTCTGGAGAAATACTTGCATTTACAAAATTTTGGTAATCGATTATTTGCCAATAAACTTAAAATATAAAAATTGACGTTTTGGTACGAAAATTTAGAAGAAAATAATTATTTGACAAAGATTTCCTATTTTTTGAATCCCGGACCATGTCGGCTTTTTCAGCTAGCATATCATAAACGCCTTTCATCGTTTACGATTCCAGAGAAATTCATTTACAGGCGTGGATGAAAAGTTTTTAGTATATATATAATGAACAAACTTTGTCGGAAACATTTTTTCGAAAACTGAAGGCACATATCAAATATAAAATTTCGAAAAATGAGCACTACTATTGTGGCTATGTGTACAATCTGTTAATCAGTTATACGTACTCCATAGTCCGTACTCCGTTATGGCATAACGGCTTAAATGACATATATAAATCCCTGTATATATTTATTTATTTTAATATAATTCTAATTAAGTTATTAATTACCCATATTATCCATACTAGTTTTTAATATTTTTAAATATTAAATATCATAATTGTAATTTATGAAAACATTTTATTGTCATATTAAAATATGATATTGAATTACTATATTCTAATACTATAATAAAATTTATGACACTCTGCTAATTAATTCATGGTTAATGAATAAATCCAGTAGTAATCAATAAATTCACATTATATACCTTTTTGTAAATAATACATTATGTATCTAATTATTTTTAAACAAAAATATAGTGAAATATGTATATATATATATATATATATATATATATATATATACATATATATATATATATATATATATATATATATATATATATATATATATATATATATATATATATATATGTTGCTATATCAATAGCACCAAGATGAAGAATGATAAGCATAGGTGTTCTGAAGTTCATTCAGGAAAACTATACTACAGTGTAGAGCTGCAAAAAACAAACAAAAAAGTTTAATAAAGTTTTTCGATTTGACGCTTAGTTTTTGAGATATAATCAATTAAACATTCATAAATTCAACCAATCACAGTAGGCTAACATTACCCCTCCGGCAAATGTGGTGATGTGCGATTGAGAATTACAAATTTTAAAAGGTTTCGTGGACACAGTTATCAAGTGTAAACACTAATAAAGTACTATTTATTTGGTTTTGGCATTTTCAAATTTTCGCGGGTGTCGGCGTGTCGCTACACTTATGGAGAACTCAGATGGTCGCTACTCTAACATGCTCTATCTCTCTCTTACCGTGTACGAGCCTTTAAAAGGTAATGCGCCCTACTTCACTACTGTGGCCCCGCCTCCTTACACTTTGCGCTCTGTGATTGGTTGAATTTATCAATGTTGAATCTATCTGACATACTCAGGCGTCAAAAAAAAATTCCATAAACATAGATATAAATGTTCCGATAAAAACTCTTTCAATCAAATTGATCATATACTATAGATATTAGACACCTTTCCAACCTAATAAATATAGGAACAATACAGGGATGCAATGCTTAACTCTGACCATCACATATTTTTTTTCAAGGCCAAAGGCTAGAATTTCAATAGAATTTGATATTTCTCGTAACTTTTACATCAGAACGAGCTTTAATAAAATACTAGGCTATTCGTAGAAATTGTCAAATTGTAGAAAAACCAAACATTTTTCTGATTTTTAGATTTCCATCCACCTCCACGAGTGGGTTTTAATAAATCTACATATAAGCTTCTTCTCGAAAACATGTTATGGCGAAACATAGCTGAACTATGGAATTCTAGTATTCTAGCACTTTTTGTTCTCGAGATATGGCCAAAAAACACTAAGCAGTCTACGTATTGTAGTCTAAATATAGAAAGAAGTATAGATCATTATTATACGCATATATTATTTGTATAAATATCAAATGGAATCTCAATGAAATTATAAGTATTAATTAATAGATATTATTGATCATATCATGCGTAAAATACAACAAATAATTACGATAATCGGTTTAAAAAAAGAATCATTAAAGAAAGTAATGTTTTACCACAAATGTAATCCAACTATAATGAACATAGTAAACAAACAATATTATTATTACAATCATTTTTATTATTATGTATAAAGAAAGAACCTCCCTACATTTAACATTATTTTATTATAATTTATTATTATTATAATATTGGATCACTTTTAGGATTCTATATCAATATTTATTCACATATAATTGGGTTTTTATGTTAAGATTACAGCGCCGCGTCGACAAACTGTAAATCATACACAGTTGTAAACAAGATTATTTTAACGTGCTGTATAATAGAGTTTTACGACGTTTTTAGACTTTTCAGTGAAAATTTCATGCAGTTATTAATCTTTTTTGGAGTTTACTCCTTAAGAATCGACTTTACATATAAGCGCCCGGTTTTGAAAAAAATATATGAGCTGTAAAATATAGTGATAGAATGACCTCGTTACGATTTTTCAGTCAGTCAGGTTCATGTCTCGCTGTATAAGAGTCGTACACTCAGTCAGTCAGTATTAATATAGTATATATTGTACATAATATGTAAATAGGCACCTTGATGATTCCATGAGTGCTAATCAATGATTATATGTGCTAATTTAAAGTCTACTACTATCTACAGAACCCCAATCGAGACTAACACTTGATCGATGTTTTTACTTTCATAGTAAATATTATTACTATGATTCAAACACAATTTTGCTTTAAATATAATAGTTTATAACATTTCATTATTATTGCAATAAAATAGTAACCATACATAAATTGGAAACTTTCAAATATCGAATGCAATTGGATCGATTTAAAATTTTGAAAACAAACATAGTACATCCTTCAATATTGTGTACGCCACAAAGGGATTTCATATTAATGGATAACTTTGGACGATACGTATTTCACAGTCTTTCATTTAAATTTTTACTTAAATGTACTTGGAAAAAATATGAAAAATTAAAGAAAATTTTTGTTCTCGATTTTAATAATAATCATTTTCTAGGCTAATTTTGACCCAAATAGTACGAAAATCAGATCCATTGTAACTTCCAACCAACACACTTCAAAATTTTGCCTTCTCAATTTATACAGTTTGGAATTTTAGCACTATGGGTCTGATACCTTGAAAACCGTTAATCGTATCGTATTTTAACCAACGCCATCGTCTTCGCTAGCTCCAAATTAGCTTTAAACCAAGTTTTTATCAAAATCGGGGACATAAAATTTTCCTCCAATTTTAGCGATTTTTTTAAGGGGTACCCCTTGGAAAAAATATGGAAAATTGAAGAAAATTTTTGTTCTCGATTTTAACAATAATCATTTTCTAGGCTAATTTTGACCCAAACAGTACGAAAATCTGGTTCATTTCAACGTCCAACCAACACATTTAAAAATTTTGTCTTCTCAATTCATACAGTTTGGAATTTTAGCACTATGGGTCTGATAGCTTGAAAACCGTATCGTATTTTAAATAAATATTTATATATATATATATATATATATATATATATATATATATATATATATATATTGAATACATATATATTTAGCTTTCATATAAATGCTAGTATTTTAATAAAATGTATAAAATATAAAAGAAATAAAAATCGTGTGGCGGCATCAACTTGTAATCAATTTAAAAACAGCAAATTTTTAAACAATTACACGTGTAGTAGAGTCTTGTTCCAACAATTTGTTTAAAAATATATTAATATTTATGTGAAATATTAAAAATAAAATAAAATAATAAACATTGTATGCGAAACGCCTTCAAATACAGGCAAGTAATTATTTGACCAGACGTATACCAATGACCAACGCGTAAAGTTCCCATACGTGTAGTTCATTGAATTTGTTCCATATTTTTGGTGTTTCAAACTAAATTTGTTTGTTTTCATGAGAGAACATTTTTTGTATTTAAAGATTTCCCTATTTTGCACCGTTTAAAAGATAAGTTATACCACGTGGCACGGTTGTATGAAACAAAAACATAATTGTTGCATAATGTTTCGTCCTTTAAACTGTGCAACTTTTATTAGACAATTTTTTTTCTAAAATGCCCTATGTCTATAAATTAATTGGTAACATTTCGAATGATCGATCACACGGTATATATTTCCATTTTCTTTCTTTATTAAGAAAATTGAGCCATACATTAAAACAGAAGCCAATCTACTCGTAAATAAGTAAAGCATTTTTGTTTTTACATGAAAAGTTATATTTTTCACACATTTCAATTAAAAAAAAAAAGGAAATATATCACCATTACTCCTTCTTTATACAAAAAGAAAAAAGACCTGACTGATATATCAACGTATAACTATTAAACGAAATTTGGAAAGTGTCTTTTTTGGCCTAAGAAATTTTCAAGAGATGAAAAAGAAGAAGGTTAAAGCCAACTTGTAAGATTATGAAACTTAATGAATATACTCTTAAATAATTTGACACATTCTTTCGGATTTTTTGTAATTCAACTCCCAAGAGGATGAAAAAGAGCTAACGTTAAAAGTTAATATCTGTTTTTTTAAGAGGGTGACTTTTTCGAGCAAATCTTGTCTTATTTCTGCTATAACTCGTTCAATGTTGGCTTCCAGGTCGTCGATTGTTGCTGGCTTGTTAGCCAGCAACAATGACTTAACATATTCCCACAGAAAATAATCGAGTGGTGTCAAATCGCATGATCTAGGAGGCCAGTTAACAGGTCCAAAGGTGCAATGGTGTTTCCAACAGTTTCCAATTTTATTTAAAAAATTATTTTTTTATTCATTATAGTTTGCCATTTTATCATGGAAAGACTCACCCCTCAACAACGCTTTGAATTATTCAAATTTACTTTGAAAATCATTTTTCAAAATCAAAATTTTTTATCGAAAAATTATGTTTAGTGATGAAGCTCATTTTTTGCTGAATGGTTTTGTTAACAAACTCCTAACCAATTCCTAGTCTATTCTCAAAAATTCCTTCCACTCCACTCACATCCTCACATCCTTAGGCATCACAATGGACCTTGTGGTCGAAGTGTAGCCCGTCCAGGGCAGCCTCTACAATCTTTCTATCTACCACATGGTGCTTAATGGCGAAACTCATTAAATTGGTGGAAAACATATTAAGAATAAACAATTGATTTTTTTCTTATTTTTGTTAAAAAGTAAGTTTATTAGTATAAGACTATAAGTTATGAAATAAAACAAGTTTTTTCTCAGTTTATTTTGATTACGTTTTATAACCTACGTTTCAAAGTAAACGAGATGATCTGTGAAAATTTCAGGATTCTCAAATTGCTCCATCACAGAAATAGTTTGAGAACTTCTGGTATATACGAGCTAGTGTATTTAAAATATAGATTTGCATTTAATACTAACACAAAATTTTTTAGAAACACTGTTTTAATTTTTTAAATTCATTATTGCATGTTTAATAGACGTGGTTATATTGAGTATTAATTTCGCTTAGTAGGTATTTTATTACTAACAAATGCATTAATAATGATTTTATAAAGTGATATGTCAACGTAATATAATCTTTTTTTTCCAGTAATTACTAAAATGATTTTTTTAAATTTAGTTTAGAAATAATACAATGTGGCTAATGAAAAAGGTACATTCAAGGGTCACAAATGCTAGACCATCAAAAATCTGATTTAAATTAAAAAGGCGTAATGTTAAGAGTAAAATTTAACATAACTCTTATGTTTGTTTAAAAAAAAAACATGATACTAATTTAATGACCACATAATGATATAAAAAGTATGTGGTGTTAGCACATCATTTTGTTATCCCGTAATTATAAAGAATGTCGTTTAACGAAATAAATATTATCTATGGGTAATTATAAACTTGTTTATGATTTCGTAGAAATAAAAAGATAATATTGAAGTTTTGCCAAATTAAAACATTTTTTTGTTCTTGTTGGTTTACTGAGAAACATTGTTTGCATTCTTTTAACATTCTCAGAGAGCCGTATATAAAGAGATGGATGATATAATTGTTTATGTTTCTTCGTCCTATTTTACACAAGTAACTTTTCAAGCAACTATTCATAACGCATATCGTGTTGAGCAAGCGTAGTAGTATTTTTTGATGAAACTATGCAGTTATAACACAATAGACCTGGCTTCTATTTGCGATTGGTTTACTATGATCATGTGACTGAAATGGTTGACAAAGAAAGAAATATTTAGCAAGACGAGAGGTATAAGCTATTAACAAAACATGCGATTGATATATTTCTGCATGTACAAAAAGATGTAAGTCTCGTTATATCACATACATTTATTGCGATTGCACACTTTCATCAAAACTTTCACGTGTAAAAACTATTTAAATTTGGTGTTCCCAGAAAATACTAAAACATTAGGATCTTCATATTTAGGCTCTCAATGGTGAAAAATCAAATCTATTAATATCTCAATTTAATTAAAAAATATTATCTTGCTTAACTGCTTAGTAAGTAAGTTTAATATCATTAAAATCTTTGCATTCGTGCAATATTAAAATTAGGGTAGTGAAAATTTTCGTGGTAGCAATAAAATTTGTAAATTAAATAACAATAAATATTTTATAATTCGGTCTAGTATAATTATAGTACCTAAATTAGCCTAAGTGTTAAAAATCTTTAATTAGACCCTCGTTGTACCAACCTAAACCAAGGACCTATTAATTGATACTGAAAATACCAGACACCTAATAGTTTTGGGTTTGTTTTTAAAACAAATAATTATTAAAAAAACATTTGAAAAACTTGCGTTTATTTTTTAAATTTTCTAAATGTGCATATTTTTAATAATATAGAAACATTTCCATATTACTTGCCCCCATGTGGTGGTGCGCAATTTATGTGTTCGCGCCACCACAAACCGCCTACCATCCAGGGCACGGTGTAAGTACTATCGATTGTTCATTTGGATTTGGAACGCATCTTGATTTTTGTGCTAGTGTATGATAGATAGATACATTGTGGAGGCTGCCTTGGACGGGCTATACTTCGATCATAAGGTCCATTGTGATGCCTAAGGATGTGAGGATGTGAGTGGAGTGGAAGGAATTTTTGTGTATAGACTAGGAATTGGTAGGATATGCGGCTGCAGCTGTCTATAATAGGAACTATGCCGATATTCATCTGGAGTTCGTGAAGAAAACTGCATTAAACCTTCTCAAGCATAGCCGGTTACTTCGTTCTTGTCCATACGCCGACAGTTTAGTACCCTCTTTTTTTTTCTCTTAATAATTGACAAACTGCCGATGTCGGGATTTGAACCCATAACCTCCCAGTTTCCAAGAAGGCATTCTGCGCAGACATAACGCCTTAGACCACTCGGCCACTTGGACTGGCTACTCGTGTATAGTGTGTGTGATATCTCTACTAGGAAAATTACCGTCAAAATTTATTTAATGATTTTTATTAACCCAGCCGCAAAAATTCCCACCCAATATATTTGTTTCGTGAGTTTTTTGAATCATTAATCTCAAATACTAGAGGAAAGGCTCATCAATGTCAATTGTTTGCCCCGGTTCAAAAAATCGTAGATCCGGGGCTGTCAAATCGACATGATAAATAAATTGTTCATTGATTTAAGACAACCTTAAAAAGGTTAAAGATAATAAGTTTCGTAACACAGTATGCAAAATAATAAATCGTGCACGGATACCTAGATAAGCATTTGTATTAAATCATTTCACGTATAATATAAAAAATTGCTAATTTTTCATTATTACATTACCTACTTAATTACAAATTAATATTGATTGAGTAATTATAGTAATATATATATAGGTAATAATTGGCTATAAGACACCAAAATCACCCGATATTTTCAAATATACTAACCTCAGCAAAATATTCGAAAAACGTAAAATTAACTAAAAAATCTTTTGTCAATATATATTTTATTATTTAATCAAACCGGATGAATAAAATATATGATAGGTCAATGCTATCGTACTAGATATATTTACAATCGTATTCAAAATAAAATGACCAAAAACCTGAAAAAAAATGTATACTTAATCGTGGATTGTGAATTTGATATAAAATAAACGATTTGTATACCGCACATCCATACTACTATATAAATGTGAAAGTAACTCTGTTTGCTATCTCTTCACAACTAAACGGCTAAACGGATCGTAATGAAATGTGGCAAGGAGATAGATTATATCTTGGGGAAGGACATAGGCTATTTTATGTCTCTAAAAAATCTTAAAGGGGGTGAACATTTAAAAAAAATATATACAGTCGAACATAAAATCTCCTCATTTTTTTGAGTCGGTTAAAATTTTTGTTGATTTTATCATTTCCACATAAAACTATACTTCTAAAAAAATAACTATAAAATTATTTTATTAAAATTTTGTTTTCATTTTGAAATTTCAACTTTGATTGTCGTTCTCATAGTAGACTATAAACTATAATAGCACACTATATATCGTTGTATATCGATATACATATACGGTAGAGTTTCATAAATCCGGCACTATAAAAAACTATAGGATGCCGGATTATTGGACGTGCCGAACTATTGAAGTGCCGGATTAGTGAGACTATATATATATATATATATATATATATATATATATATATATATATCCGATTTTATCCGATAGCCGCGAAGACCGTTTAAAGCGTTTAGTTAACCTGAAAAATACTCCAAAATTGTCCTGGAGTGTATTGACTCACAGAAATATCTGGGAAAACATAACGAAGTCAGAATTGGCTGGGTGTCTGGGCATTCAAGAATCGATAGTGACAAGATGGCTGATGAATTAGCCAGAATATATACTATTGCTCCACTAAACGGCCTAATACTCATGTCCAGGATCAATCAAAGGCTCTTATAAAAAGCGTCTCATGGAAAAAGGCCTCTGAGAGTTTACAGCTGGGAAAAAGCTAATTGAGGATACTGATTGGCCTTCTAACTGGCCACTGCAAAGTCAATAAACATATGCACAAAATCAATCTCACAGGGAACGATCTCTGCAGATTTTGTCATGAAGAGGAGGAAACCGGAATTCACATTTTGTGTGAATACGAAAGCCTCCTCTCTCAAAAGACACTATCATTTGGGATGGACAGATCCCAAGCCAGATGAAATCAATGAAGTGCCACAGATATAAAAAAAGATATATATATATATATATATATATATATATATATATATATATATATATATATATATATATCTTTAACAGATATCCTAACGTTTATCAAGACTTTAGTACTCATGTAACACCTTTGACTGAAAGGAGTTAGAACAGATCAAATTGGTCACAATGCAAAAGCTCTTTAAAAGACTTAATCCTAATTCAAATCTAATCTAATGCCCCAACACAATAACTCAAAAATGAAATAACCAGTGGCGGATTACCTATAAGGCAAACGCGCGTGGAAGTTTCTAAACGAAGAAAAAAACATTACCTAAAGTCCTCCCAGAGAGTAGGTCCTTGCCGGGATATAAGTATCCTATGTGTTAATTTAGAGTATTAGCTACCTTCATATAAATTTCTTCAAAATCCATTAAGTAGTTTCTGCATGAAAGAGTAACAAACATTCATCCATTCATCCTCACAAACTTTCGAGTTTATAATATTAGTAAGATGGCAACTAGATGGGCGCTGATGATGTGCGAGCCTAGGGTGCTGTGGACATTTAATCCGCCTCTGGAAATAAGTACTGAAACTTATGAAACCTTTAAATAATCTTTCTTTTTACCAATATTTAAGCTGGATAAAAAGTATTTAAGCTAGAAAAAATGTTCAAATAGATATAACTTTTGTTTGGAATTTTTATTCCTAAACTGAATAGATTTGTAAACAAGTCTGTATTTTTTTTTTAAAATTTCATTTGAGATTTATGATTCAACTTGGTTCATTTTTATTGAATGCTCCTGTACAATGAAATTATGAAATATTTTGCATACCTTTGCCAATCTAAATAATATAAATTTGTATATATTAATTATTAATACAGTTATTTTGCAATTATTAAATTATTTTTTGGTTTATCATTGCATTCAATTTTTTAACTATAATTTTATCTAAAAATTAATTCAAAATCGTTTTGAAAAAACTAATTCAAAATCGACACACACTTAAGTCTAAGAGCTAAACATAACTAATTTATTAAATTAGTAGCACAAAAATAACCAGTAAAAAATAAATAACCACAGCCAGCTATAATTATGGGAGTTCTTTGGTCCTTAATTATTTTATATTTGATATAACCCAAGTTGGATTTTATACCCAGGTCTAGCGACGGTTTGGTCCTTCTAACATGTTCAGATCTGGTGGCTGTTTCGTCCTTATTTCATTACATGAAAATTTATATTATATAAATATTCTAATTATATACATACTAATTATATTTATTATATTGTTATTAATATAACCAGTGCCGTGTTTAAGCAGAGACCCACGGACATGGACTCCGGGCCCCCGCCTCATAGAGAAATCACAGGCGACACCCAAGGGACTTAAGGATGTTCCAGCATGAAACAACTTTTCGACAGATTTTGCTCATTTTTTTCACAGGCTAAAAATAACGTTTTCTGATAAATCCTGAAATTTCAGAATTTTTGACCGTTTAGAACGTCAGATAATTAATCGGAAAGTAATCATTTTCTCTCATTCTCTGTCATTAGAAGTATGTAAGACTTCATGCCCGCCCAACTATTATCTGTTGTATTAAAAAAAATACTCGACAGAATTTAAAAAAAACTAGGAGAGTAAAGATAAATATTTATTAATTAAATTTGTTTTAAATAATCGTTTTACCGTTCTGTTTTCGAAGTACAAAAGTTTAAAATTATTTAATTACATTTATTTGTACATGAATAGTGAATATATCTGAATATATGTAGTGAATATATGTGTTGTGTATGTGTATACATGTATTTGTTCTATTATAAAAGTAAACCGATTTTTTGGCCTTTTCATATAAGACAGTGCTGGAACCTGCTTAAACCCAAGTAAGCTAAAACCACATTATTCCAAACCCACGACAAGTCGACAACACTTTCCTTTAAGCTGTCGTAAAAGGCTTTCGAATGCTTATTACTACAAATTGGTTCATAATTTTTCCGTTTATATTTTTTTTAAACAATACAAATTGGTGAGGGCCTACATATCAGTATGCCGTTACCCAAACGTGGGGGCTTCAATATTTTAATAAAGTAAATATTTTTTATTTCAAAAACACAAATTATTAGTGAAAGAAAATTAAATAAAAACTATTGAAAGATGAATCAATCTGTTTTGTGTCATCGAATTCCTAAGATTGCTATACATACGATACACGAGTAAACGAAGGTTAGTACATTTAAAGCTCATGTGAAAAGTTGTTATTACTTTATAAAGGTTTCACATTAAAATTTAATTTAATTTTTCAGTATTCAATAATTAAAAATTATTATTTCAATTAAAATTGAAAGGTTTGTGTCAATAGGTAATGGGGTTTATACAGCTTGGTTTTTATTATTATGTTGGGTTTATATGTATACCTACGTGTTTGATTGTGGCTCCTTCAGAGGACCCCCATCTATTATAGGTCTGAGATTTACGCAAAGAGAGTCCTGATAATATACAAGATGATTCCCGGGAATATATACCCATTTTTATTTAGACCATACTCAGCAAACAATTTATGTAAAAGGTTGGTAGGTGTGCAACGCATTATTGACCATTTTTCAATAAATATTATATATATATATATATATATATATATATATATTGGCCCTGAATGTACCTACATACAACAGCACACACAAAAATTGCCGATTAATACAGTACTTAGATTAACAAATAATTAGATTTTCTATTCAATATTCATTTCCTAGCTATAGCTATTATTTATCTAATGGTAAGTTCTTTTTGTGTATGGATATGTTTGAAGTTAGTATTTTTGGCGTTTTGTATATTATTATCTATTAAGTATTTTGATATATCAATATATATATATATATGTTGATATATCAATAGCACCAAGATGAAGAATGATAAACATTATTATGCTGAAGGTTTCGTAAATTTACGTTGATTTATGTAGTTCAAAAAATGAAAAATAATTTCGCATATTCCTGATTCTTGAAATTGTTAATAATAATAAAAATTTCTAGAAAATATGATTTAAATGGCACTCATATAATTCTTTAAAATTTTTGACACAATTGTATGACACAATCGGAAAATATTTAGTAATAATTTCTAAGAATATAAAAATGTAAACAATATTTGTTTTACACACCTTATTTTACATATCATTACCAATAAAAAAATTCAATTGTAAAAATTGTGTTATTAATTATTGATAATAAATTTAGATATTCAATCAATAATTTATCTATAGTATGTTAATTACAATTTCATAAAAATTTAATTCACAAAGTTTAAATAAATCTTAATCTCTAGATCTTTGTACTCATTTATAAGTTTAAAATTTTAAATTTATTAAAAAAATGGAAAAGCGTTTACAAGTCCATCTATGTATCACATTTCAAAGCAGTGAATAAATGCAGATCGGTAATGTAGGATTACATTATAAACATGTTAAAACGTCAAACATTAGTATTTTTAACCAAATAAAGTATTATTTAAGTATTGAAACTTGACAAGTGGTTATTTATCGAAAAAGGTAAGCTACCTGTATATTTATTCATCTTAAAAACGTATTAATCACCTTAAGTTATTGAAATCCTTTAAATTTTACTTTAATCTATTTTAAATGTACATAACAATGCGACCTGGACTTAGGTCGTACTAAAACTTTTATTTTCCTAGACGTTTTTAATTATTTTGTTTTCACTATTAATAACTTGAGATAAGATACGTTTTATTTTTTCTGTTTATTCAAGAAATGTCTGGAATTCAATAGTTGATTAAAACATTTGTGTACTTAAATTTTGAAATAATTTATGAGTAAAATAATAGAAGGCTTAGTTTATAATATTAATAAAGTTTTGATAGGAAATTCTCACGTCATTAGTCACTTCCACAGAACGAGTAATGTTTATTTACTCTGTATAATACCTATTTTATTACCCGACTACGGTGAAGCCAGGAGGGTTATGTGTTAACCATGTTGTATGTATGTGTATGCTCATCTGTTCCGTCATAACTTCTAAACTACTTATCATAATTGGACAAATGAGGTATCGTTGGAAGCTTCTCAATCGTCTGTTGGTTATAGGCTATGTGACGTCACTTTAAATTGAATATGGCGCCTTCTAGAGGACGTAAAGTCGTGAAATAAATAAAAAAATTTTTTTAATGATACCGTGTTGGGTATCGAATGAATGGGCTTAATTAGCACATTTCCAAAATATATATAAAGTTAGCTGTCGCTCGCGGCTTTGCTGCATGTAGCCGATAATTGAGATATAAATTGAATATTTATGTATGTATGTTCAATACTTTATTTCGAAATTATAACCCCAAAATAATTTAAATAAAAAAATAAGTTTAAAAACTAAAACCCGACTACTGACAAATCCCGCTCTAAAAAATATGAAACAAGAAATAATTTCATCTGAAATTATTATGTACAAACTATTAAATATTTATCGTCTACTAAATAAACAACTTACACGTCATATATTTTAATGTCTTTAATACATATTCATAGTGATGTTTAGAGGATAGCCGTGGTCATATGCCACTTTAGTTTTCGAACTTATTTTTTTATATTATAAGGATATTATCACTTTGTAGTGGTTGGAAATCTTGATAAAAAAAAACGATTTTCAAAAAACTAAAGAAATTTGAAATGAAATTTCAAAATCTGTCCCCATTCCTATGAGACGCACCAAATTAACAACTAGTAACATATCTTCCCGGAGATTAGCTAATTCATGCTCATGTTGACTACTTTGATGATATTTTATAAACAACTTTTGTTTGAAATTTTATTTTATAAACTGCATGGTTTCACCACAATTTCGATTCATTTATTTGCAATTATTTATACAGAATATACACAAAAAAAAAAACAAACAAAAAAAACAGACGAATTGAGAACCATCCTCCTTTTTGAAGTCGGGTTAAAAATTAACAATTGTTTGGTGCATAAAAACATGATTCATATTTGTTAACATCTCTGCGTGTGTAAAAATAAAATATACAGTGCATCCAGGATATTTGTGATTAAAAACTTAATGCATATAGATTATAGAATATTTATACATTTTTTCTGATTTTTTGCTGATTAAATTTTATATATTAGTATAAGCACGCGAGCACGGTTGAAGATATATAAAGCCTATTTGTTATTCGGGGAAATTCTAAACTGGCCTGTGGAAGCCGCATCAAAATTGGTTTTGCCGTTTTACGTGATGCGGTAAGAAACATATCTACAAACTTTCACATGTTACATGTATAATATTAGTAGGATAACATGAAAATTCTTTATCATTTTGTCACTGTCAATCTGAAATGCCTGAAAAACTTCAGATTTCAATTGAAAAATATGATATAAATGATACCAATTTAATCGTTCCTAACCGATTTTTTAATTGGTTTCGTATCCAACGACAACATTGTACCGACTGACATAATTAAAAGATATTTCGTTATCTAAAATTTGTCGTCCAACAACGAAGTTTTATAAAATAACCTCCAAACGGCAAAATAGTTACCTATCTTTAGGTCGAAATAATATTGTTTTATTTGTGTGATTTCGTTTTATATTATAAATTTTATTACCTTTCTTTTGAAAATTGTTTAAAAATTCGAATTATCAATTTAAATAAATACGTGCACGTAGATATGATTCATGTTCAATCACCTTTGTAGCCTCTGTAGATTTACGCATAGCAATATACATACCTGGTATTATTTTATGTCAAAACGTCCTTGGTTTTCTACAGTCAAATTTCTCAAAAAAGTGAAATTCATATTTGCCACGTTGTGTGTACTTAATGCGTATGTGATTAATGAGAAAGAGAGAGAGATTTTGGTTAAAAAAACCGCCCATAAGGGATATTTAAAAAAAATCTCGTTGAACACATAAATGATCTATTTACTTACGAAATTTTTTCGAAAATCATATTTTTATTACGAAAACAACATAAATAATTGTGTTTTTTTAATCATTTTAATATCTGCTATACCAAGAGCCCATAATTAGATTGTCTTCCTAATCGAACACCCTCAATGTGAATAGTAAAGTAATAAGAATACATAATTGTCTTTGGAGACCAATAGGTCACCCTAAGTCAACCCTGTGCAAATGTAATGAAGCTGATTACCGTCGAAAAAATGGAACTTTCACGCCGCCATAAAACATCCGAATGCAATTAACATAGAATGATAGAGAAATATTTATATTTTTACAATATATCGGTCGCCTTTATCCTACGTTTTGCAAAATGACCTTGCGACCAGTTTGAAAGAGTGGTTCATCGGAATCTTACTTCCGTCATCGTACATCCAAGCAAACACCTCACTAATCATATACGTAATAATCTTACCTGGCGTGTTCGGTTACAAAAGGAATCGAAAAACTTAAGTAGAT
Organism: Nineta flava; assembly: GCA_963920215.1. Taxonomy (NCBI): domain Eukaryota; kingdom Metazoa; phylum Arthropoda; class Insecta; order Neuroptera; family Chrysopidae; genus Nineta; species Nineta flava. The sequence continues at coordinate 93,428,591 of OY986041.1, forward strand.
TTAAATTCGAAATCGGTACAAAACCCCACAGAATTAGATGCATACGAAAGCATCTACATATACAAATTGAGAAAACAGATAATGAATTTAGACAATGGCCCAATTCCAAATTATGATTTAATAAAATTAAACCATTTTCAAAAATAAAAATCCAATACCTGAATGTCAAGGTTAATGTAGATACACTCACTTTAGTGACAACACAAACGCCGCATAGTCACCAAAGAATACCGCCAATAAATAGGTGGGGCTTTCCACACACCTAATCCAGTAGTCAGGCAACTCAAATAATCCTCAAGCTAGATTATACCCTCCGTCAAATCGTATAAAAGGACAGAACTCTTTTAATATCATTGTGAGACACGCACCAAATTAGCAACAAGCAACATATCTCTGAATCCATATCCCAGAGATAGTAACGATTAGCTAATTCATACTGATGATGACTACATTGTAGTCGAAATACAAACAAATGTTCTAGGAATAGGGGCAAAATTTGAAATATAATTTCAAAAAAACCTAGAGTTCTCTTTGATTATTTTAATAATCTTTACATAAAACATGTTGTGTGTGAGATATCCACTCATTTTTTATTTTATTTGAAAGAATATTTTATGGCCTTAAGTGTGAAATATAACGTCGTTCAAATATCCACAGCAACTTTGCTTGGTGTTACGTATTCTGGACGTCCAATTTTCTTTACCTTGTCGCATAAATCTGGCTGGATTTGCTGGATGACGTTGTTTTTGTTTACTTTGAGGGCATCAATTGTTTGCGGTTTATTTGCATAAACCTGCGGTTTAAGATAGCCCCAAAAGAAGCCTAAATCGCACGATCTCGGTAGCGCCGTCATGCTGGAACGACATGTTACTGGTATCCATATCATCCAGTTTAGGAAAAATTATATTAAGGATTATCCCAAAAACTTTTCCCTTAATTTCTTAAATTTTTATAGACGTTTATAGAAGTTTCACTATTCATTTATAATTGTTAAAAATGATTTTATATTAAAGATATGATTAATAAATATTACTAATTGATTACTAGAGGAAAAAAATCGAGTGTTTTGTCTAAGATAGTAATATACTTGTATTAACAGGCAGATAAAGTAATTATAGAACATGTGTAAACAGTTTGGTAATATAAATGATTTTCGTAATCCTTTCATTAGACGTCGCAAACGTTCCAATTTGGTGCTAATTGATCTAAAACCCAATATTTTTTTAAATCCTATACTATTAAACAAACAACACTTATATAGGGTCCCAAAAGTCATCACCTCATTTGTTTGAATTATAACTTTTAAACTAATCGTTTTTTCTTAATTTTTTTTCAGAAAATTGAACATTTACAAAAAAATTTTGAAAATGAACAATTATACTCTACAACAATGTGCTACAATAGTTTTTATATATGCCCGAAATAACAATTCAATTATTGCGACGAGAATTTCGGCGAAAATTTGCGGGGCAAAACCCTCCCTTTACCACACTAGACTATTTGACGTTGTACCCGCTTTTTTAAATGAAGCTGCCAATCGACGAATTGTCTGTATAAGGGGATTTGAATACACGAAATAATTGAGTTATTTCATGTTCGTGCTGTGGAGTATAATTGTTCATATTAAAAATTGATCTTCAATTATCTGAAAAAAAAAATGAAGGAAAAAACGATTAGTTTAGAAGTTATAATCAAAACAAATGATGAAGTGATGACTTTTGGGACACTTTTTATTTATTTATTTGATAAAATTTTCTGAATAAGTATTGTTGCCTTTAACTTGCTTTTTATAGGCCGGTTTATTTTTATCAGCTGATAGAGAGAGCTTCAGTGTGATCTTTATGTAGAAGTTTTAGATTATTCCGAAGTATATAAACGTCATGTCACTTTTTATCAAAATTTTTGCTATAAAATTTCTTTGTTTCGAAACATTATAGTAAAGAATTTGATTGAGATATTATTTTTATCTATAAATTAAAAAAGTCGAATTAGTTCTTTGTTCATTGATTTTTGATTATATATATCCTCTCCTTTGTCCTGCACTATGTGCCACAAAAGAAGCGCTCATTTTTCAAAATTTTATAGTTCATTTATGCCTTATTCATTCGGTATTTGGGAAAATGTTTCGAGTAAAAGTTGTTAGTATATTTATAATGAACAACTTTTATCCCATACATTTTTTCGAAAATCGAATGAATAAAACCCAAATCAATTATAAAATATTCAAAAATGAGCGCTACTTTTGTGATAGACTACTTCTGCGTATAGAAGTTTTGTGGCAGGTTCACACTACTTAATTTTCCGCTATTTTCAAAAAATTCATTAAAAACTGCTGTTTTGAATGAATTTTAATTTAACGTATTCGACGAGATTTTTGTGTATGTTAGGACGTTTGGACTTTAATATTTTTATAGAGGTTAGTTATATAGTTGTTGTTTGAGAATCAAAGGATGATATTTGAAATTTCATAGTTCAAAATACATAATATTTGCTTAAAAGATAAAATTAGTATCGTTTGTTTTTGCAATCATTCAAAATAACTAATTAATATACTTTTTAAAATTTCATCATTAAGCTGTTTTTATACACAGACTGTTTTTAAGGTACTTCACTCGTAAACTCATTGTTTTTAAGAATTAGATGAAAATGTAATAGGACTACTTTAAGCTTAGCATTCGTTATTAAATTTTTTGAAAAATAAATCTTTTGACCGAATCTGAAACGGATATTCGTAAAATAAGATTTTTCACTGATAACATAAGTCTTGCTGAAAGTGGACATTAATAGAAATAAACGGTTATTTTTTATGGAATTTTTCCGAAATTAACTTGGTGGCGAGATCAAACAAAATGTTTTAAACCGACACAAACAGTATTTAGTATTGGAGTTAATTAAAATAAATAAATATATGCTTTCAACCATAAATATTGACCAGTGTCTAATGTGTTAGTGTGTCATGCCCAATCTAAGCGCAAAGTAATATAAAAGTGCGTTGCTTCATATCTGATAATTTGACAAGGTAGCGATGACTAAATATATGCGGTACTAGTATTGCAGAAGTTTGAAAATACATAATTCCTTGCCTATATTTCTAAACATTCTGCCTCTGGAATAAGGTATAAAAAAATTTTCAATTTCCTTCTTTGATTGTTTAAAGATGAATTTTGAAAAATCTCAACCATTTCATCAAGTCTGGAATTATAGTAGTTACTGCGTGTGTTAAACCTTGAATCGTAATCTTATTTAGGAAGTTTATTTAATTGAACAGTTTGTCCCATAGAAGACTCGATACACAATAATTACTTCAACGCTTACTTCAGCGCATGTGATGCGTTTGAGTAAATATTTTATGTTTATATTATTTAATAAAGATTGTTAGTTTATAAGATAACGAATTAGGACAACTAATTTGCGCAGTATCTTTTTGTTTTTTATGAAATCAATATTCTTGCCTTTTTTATTTTGTTTTACGTTTATTATTTACAATACATCAGCGTTTAATTGATATTTCTGTAAATTTCGGTAAATCAACTGAATAATAAGTGTAATTTTCATTTTTTAAATTAAAAAGTTTCGCTTTATAGATTTGGACAAACAGGTATAGAGGGATCTATTGGCATTGGCTTTGTAATAAGGAATATTGAAAAAGTGATAAAAATGTAACTTCAGTAGTATTTTTCTACTTTTACTTAAGGTTATTTGATTACTTCATAATAATAGGCTTTTTCGAATTATAGTTGAACTCCTATTATACGGATTAATTGAAACCTAAATTTGTGTATACTGATGAAGAATTAAGACAAACACCCGATTTTTTCGCATTTAAATGCCCCTAAAAGTGGCTTCCCCAATGTTCGCTGGAAAAAAATTGGTTTTGATGGTTTCTATAGTTTTTAAGTTTTTTTAAAGAAATCCATCTTTAAATTAGTCTAAAAAGTCTTTAGTTTTTATGGTAAGACGTGGCAGTATTGGTGTTTGTATCCTAGGTCTATGACATGTGGTGGCCTTAGTTAGAAACAGAGTAGTCAGGATCAACGGAGATTGTTACATATGCGTTGTTAGGGTTACGTGAATATAATAAACAAAAAGTTATTATTTTGTTAACGAAACTAATCTGTTTTTATGAAAAATAAAACTTATTGTTTAAATATTGCCTTACTAAAGCCGCAATTTTGTAATATGACATCATGAGTAATTTTACCAATATTCCTCGTTTGAGACTTTAAAATCTGACTTTAAAAAAAATCAATCTCTCAAAAACAATATCTTAGATTAGTTTAAAAAAATGAAGTAACGCGTGCTTTTCATTGTGGTAGCCTATAAAATATCGAAAATTCAGGTCTACTTAAAGGAATTCTATAAAAAATTCTACAATAAATGAACAAATATTTTTGTTATTATTAGTCCACATGTGTCATAACTGTTAGTTTTGAAAATGTGAATCATACTAATTGAGAAGTTCTCAAATCTAAAATTTTTTTCCCGTAAATTAAAATATTTATGGCTTAAGAGGCTATCTTTTACTTATATTTGTGTGGCGAAATGTTTCAATACAAATAAACAACGGTCCTTTGTTGAGAAACAAAAAATCACTTTATCATGACTTATCAAATTATATGTTTGATACGTTAAGGACATTTTTGAAAGTATTTATTTTCAGTTACGGCTTAATTTAGAAAAATAAAAGTATTACATCATTTCCAAGACACTTGAATACAACGAAAAGAAAACACGTCAGAATTGATATCATTCGTTAACATGATATTTGTTTTTATCAAAATCACTTAAGTATTGTTGATAACAAGGATTTCATTATATTGCATATACTATATAAACGGTATTAAATTAATTACTTGTAAATTCTAGTTGTCGAATTCCTTGCTAACGGAACTCAATTTTTTTCACAAATTTTTAATTTACATAATTAATTGTGTAGTGTACAAAGTGTTACCTATGTTTGGGACTAGCACCCTATTTATTCCTTATTTTTCATTTTGAACGTGTAAATTTGAGTGCTGCAATCAAACTATTCTTACCTAATACGTTTTTTGTCTAATTGTGTTATTAGAAATCTGTTAAAATTTCTTTACGTAAACTGAAAATACCTCCTGATGGTCGATAAAAATAAACTTTTGTTTTCAATCTATGGATACAATTTCTCGAAAATATATTCAATTTTTACATCTCAGTCGATGTCAAAAATTCGACGTATACATTGCATGGCATTGGATTTGTTCATCACACTCAAACCACCACAAGCATCCACAAAATTATTATTATTGCTCGGAAAATGTGAACATGATCACAGTTTTGTCCCTCCATGGTAGAGACACATTCTAAATAAAATTTGGATAAAAATAAATTACACAAATACTAAATATATCAGATTTAAAAAACTAATTTTTTGAATTATAACTAATTCAATTTAAAAATATCTAATAAAATATATACAAGTTTAAAAAACAAATTCAAAGAATAAATTTTGAATATTCAAAGGATTGAACTTTGAATATAAAATAAATTAACTACCTACTTTTATATCCATGGGTGAAAATCTTTGTGTCGTTATTTTGTTGAGAAGAAGGGAGTGCGTAAAATTTAACACAATAAAAATATATGAGTAACTTTGAACTTTTAAATTTTCCCAAAAGTGGAAAATTTGTACAATTATATTAAACATTTTAAACGTGAATGGGTTAAAATATTATTATTCTGAAGGTTTAACAAAACCTTGCAGAAAATACTCTAAATTTTGGTGTTTTGGGTTATTATATTTACATATATTTTGGGTTTTGGGATTTTATTTTCTATTCTATATATAAATACCATACATATTCAAGATGTGGATCTTAAATTTACAGAGGTCGTACAAATATATCATGTACGCCACAAAAAGTCCAACACTTCGTATTGATGAATCAGATTTGAAATGTCGAAATGGTTGTGGATATTACGGCAATGCAGAGTGGGATGGTAACTAACTAAATGTTTAATGGAAATGAACATGACTTAAATTTGAATTTTTTCCCAATAGGATATTGTTCAAAATGCTATCGAGACGTTGTAGTACGTGAAAGACAGCGCAAAAATGGTAATGGCCATAAGTCGACTTCAACTACATCACCAGCACCTTCTGTGTCTGGATTTTCAAAATTCGAAAAGAAGAAACGTCAACAAGTGCAACGAACTCAATACTTGAAATCTGTTTTCCAGAAATCGTCAATTGCTAAAGGTAATCATAAATATCGTATAACCATCATATTCCAGGAGCTTAACTATATTGAGAACTAAAATATTCAAAATCTTGAAAATATTAAAGAAACACTAAAAAAAAGAAGAAATGATCAGTAGTGGTTATTTAGGCAACCTAGTTGCTTGTTTAGATACTTGTTGCCTTTAATTACACACACTACAATCTTTTTTCGCTGATGAACTAAATTACTGTACTTGATATTTCTTCGGATTTAGTGTTGCTGTTACTAAATGTGAATTATTTTCTCTACTATACCAAACTTTTCTTTTATCTAGTGTAAACCTGAAAGTGAAAGGAGATGATATAGCCCCTATTTGAATCCGTCACTGAAGATGATAATTTTCTGAAATATATAACATACATACGATATATTCGCGGCCGCCACATTTCTTGGTATGGTTCTAGCAACATACTAAAATTGTTGCATGTTTTCTTTCTCTCATATTTGCTCACCTTGAGATGATTATTTAATCATACTTTGACAGTTTGCAAAGCGTTTGAAACATTCTTAGTGTTACTGTATGCAATATTATACATATATTCAGTAATATACGCTTACACATTTACACATTTTGTCTTTGTTTTATGAAATTAAAACAATTATATTTGTTTATTTCAATCATTTTAAATCGATTCAATTTTGTTTAGTTCTAATGTAAATATATTTAAAAGACTATAAGGATATTAAAATTGTGAAAATATGTTACAGACAGTGGACGATCGGATATTCATTTGGAATTACATAAGCCAAATCCTGATTTGGAGAAATTAAAAATTGAATACCTGGGTAGTTTCTCTCCATTGGGTAGTGAAATTCATAGTGATATCCGGCAATGTATTAAAGTATTCACAAATCGTATGATCAATTCATTTGAAAGTCGTAGTATTGATGAAATAAGTGAAATTGCCCAAAATTTTTACAGTAATTTTGGTAAACGTTTGGATAATTCTCCGATTTATCAAGATGTTACAAATGAAATGCGTGAACAACTATTAGACTTTTTTGAAAAGTATTCAATAACATCATTATACAGGTATATAGATTAAATTCATATTTTTCTAAAATTTATTCCATGAATATTAAAATATAAAATTGAAAAGCTTGGTATAATATGTTTTTGTAAAAGTTCTCTAACAATTCGCTTGATTAATTACGTGAGGTCAAAGGTAGCGAAAACTGATTTTGGGAATATAATTAATGCAATTTTTGAGCAAACATTCAGTACCAATTGTAGCTGGGGGAAAAAAAGTCTGAAAGTTTATTTTTCGTTGGAGTTTATACGAGTGTTCAGATTTAGAAAATGAAGTGAATACCTTCAACGTATGTAGTTAATATGAAAAAAACGCGAAAAACTCATATTGTGACCCTTCTATTAACAAACGCATCTGGGAAGAAAGTATGTATCGTTATTACCATATCATTTGGGATGTATTGGATTAACATATGTTATTAACAGCCTCTCTTATGAAAAACGATTATCATACTATGTTTCGGATTCAATTTACTGGGAAATATTTTTTTCATAAAGTCATAATATCTTTTTAGGGTATTGGCCCCAAACCGTTCTTTAGTTCCATTTGAATTGTAATATGAACCTATATTCAAACTTTCAGTCGGCAAACCAATTTTTTCAACTTTTAAGATTTTATTTTTAATTTTGGATTAAACCATCATACACATTCATTTATATCATGGTATAAACAAAATTTTTTAGGCTCTTATTCTGCCCTCCATCTACGTCTGACGAAGAAAAAGACTTGGCCATACAAGATCGTATTCGAACATTAAGTTGGGTGAATGCATCACATCTTGATTGTCGTATTAGTGAAACAAATGCTGAAGTACGCGATCTTGTTTATACGGCAATTACTGGTAAGAATAGCATTTAATGATCGAGATTTCCTATATACCGAACTGTAATATCTTGTTTTTAGATTTATTAAGCATGGATTCTGTAAAAGCCCCTCAAGATAAACTACAATGTGTTGTCAAATGTTGTAGAAGTATATTTTTATTACTTCGACAATGCCAAGGTGGGGCAACTAGTGCTGATGAATTTTTACCAGCTCTAATATTCGTTGTTTTAAAAGCGAATCCTGCTCGATTGAAAAGTAATATTAATTTTGTAACAAGATTTTGTAATGCTTCGAGATTAATGCAAGGTGAAGGTGGATATTTCTTTACAAATTTGGTATGTCTTCTCATGTTTTTTTTTCACAAATTTTAATCTTAAAAAACATGCGTTCCTATATTCGTTATAGTTGACATCTCGTATATACAAATTTTTGTTAGCAGATATCGGAATAAAAATAATTTTATTTTATTATCTGGCATCAGCGATTTTCGTAACTTGATCAAACTACATCAAACCACCTGGTTAGCCTACTCTTTTAGTCTAAATTTATTAATTTTAATTTATTCGTATATTCTTGCGGGTCATATCAAAATTAAGTTTTTATATGTTTGTACAAAATCGATTTGTGTCTGATGTCCTCACTATATGTAAGTTCCCATCCTAATTCGTATGTAGTTTTCGAGTTCACATAGTACTGAGGAGGTCAACATATTTCCCATCTATTCGGGTTTTACAATTTCGCCCGAAAACGAAATCATTGAACGCTCGGCTTTCCGTTAAATAAAATGTAACCTTTACTGACAAATTTAAAATCGCCTCTTTTATTCATGATTATAAAAATTTTTTGCTAACAATTTGCAACCATTTTTCAGTGTTGTGCGGTATCATTTATCGAAAATTTGACAGCTGAATCATTAAGTATGCCAGATGATGAATTCACATCATATATGTCAGGCCAAAGAGTACCAACTAGTGCTTGGGAATCTGCTCTTGCTGCTTGTGAAGGCATGCATTTAATAAGTGAGCACTTGAAACTACTGGATGAATTGTCATCGAGAAATGAAAAAATAATTGATGGATCAGCTGAACTAAAAATGAAAATGTTACAATTTCAAGAAGATATTGCACAAAAAGTAGCAAATGTAATTGAACGAGTGCCATTAGAGATAAAACCTCGAAAAATGCCAACAGATTTAGATACTCAAGATAGTGAACTATCTAAATCGTTACCTTTACCAATAATTCCACAAATTTTGCCAGTTACATCAGCTGATAATAATATTACTGACATCCATTGTCAATTTTATGCACAAAACTTACAATTGCAAGGAGATTTAAATTTATTAGAGAACGATAAAAAAGGTAAAATAATAGAAAATACCACCACCGAATCAAAAATGAATCCATCTTTAAGCACAGATTTCTTGTCCCCATCTCCGTTAGAATTCAAGTCGTTTGATACTCACAGCTTAGATGATTTAGATGCTATCACACCTGATGATGGTAAACAAGATAGTTTTCTGTCAGGGCTTACAAATGTTAACTATGATATTGATTTCTCTGATATCAGTGCTGATAACAGTATTGCAGACGAATTGGATACAAAACAACAATCAACAAAAAACAATAACTATGTGCAAAAAGATCCTTTTAGTCCTGTACATGAGGCTTACGATTTGAAACAAAAATTACAAGAGCCATCACAAAAACCACTTGATCCAATTATTGTGTCGGACAGTGTGAATAATGTAGAAAACAGTGAAACAGAAAGTAATCAACCTGTTCCAATATTCAAAATTGGTGAAATTGTCACAAATCAAAATATAAATAATGATCGTACAGATTCAATTATAGACAGTACTGAATCAGATGAGGTTAAACTACCACCACCAATTAAGCCACAGTATAGTGGGTTCTCGAAACAGGGTTGGCAAATACCAAGTATTCCATGCAGTACCGGAGATTGTAGTTTGGGAGTTTCATTGAAAGATGATAAAATAAAAGATGGGTCTACTGGAACTTAAATTTTCAAAGAGTATTTTTTTTAAATATTCTGTTGTTTGTTAATTAGTATTCTATTTTTATGTATTTAACCAATTGGAATCATGAAATAAAAAATTTATTATTTACAATATTTTTAAGTGTCTTGTATAATAAGTATTTCAATGACAGATTATATTGTCTTTAAATTTACGCAAATTATAAATTTATTGTTAGACAGTTTCATATTTATTTTTAAAAATATCCTATAGACCATTTTCTAAGAATATGCCAAATTTCAGATCTCAATTTTGGATGAAGAGGAACCAGTGAGGGTAGGGTTTTAGCTCATTCTGTAATAACTGCCATATACAAGCGACTCTAAGTGCAATATAGAGTCGCTTCAAGTGGTTTTAGTTTTAAGCTCTGTATCCACTAATGTCATATTTTTTTAAATAAGTATTCATAGAATAAAAACTTTAAAGAATAATTGTAACAATGAAGTGACATCAAAAAATCATTTTATTGCCTCATGAAGACGAACAAAATTAGGCATTCTTGTTTACAGACACATTTCCATCCGCCATCTCGAAATACGAATTGTAAAATATCATTTCCTACAAATATCTCGAAAATTGTGAGGTTTGATGCAAATATTACTATTAACAAAATTGAATATCGGGTTTATTCTTTTTTGGGGTATTGTTAACCCAAAATGTAGATATAAATTCATAAATGAACGAAATAGAACTACTACAATTACGATCCCTAAATTTTATTTAATAAACGGTAAAAGGCAGAGAAAATACATCAACAAAACACTAAATACTGTTAAATTTCTTTTTGTTTCAGAAATAAACGTATGAAAAAAAATCAACGTGATACTGAATCTAATTTAAAAAAAAATAACTCCTGTAATTTAGTGCAGCCCAATATTCTCTATTGATTTTACTTAAATTCAATACAATTATTTGATATTGAACAGAGAAAATTGATGAGGAGGCTGGTTAATTTGTGTTAGTTTGCATTTTTGCAATGAATTATTTGGTGTCAATTTTAAGATTTATTGTCTAATTTCAAAAGTCTTATACGATTATTATAAATTTTCTTACGTTTCCATCCTGCACTTTTAATTGAGATATATAAAGGCGTTTCAGATGTTCCATACAAATAGCTACAGTTCCATACAAATGGATCACAAAAGTAGCGCTCATTTTTCCAAATTTTAGAGTTGATTTGTACCTTATTTATTCGTTTTTGGGAAAATGTTCCAAATAAAAGTGTTTAGTATATTTATAATGAAAAACTTTAATCCGAATTAGATAGGCACAAATTTCTTATAAAATTTTGAAAAATGGGTGCTAATTTTTTGTGGCCAAGTGTACATCTAATATTCTAAGATTTACCTCTTATTTGTTTTTTTATAGATTGTTTCCTTGCTCCCCTACCTGACAATATCTGTATTATGTGTATAGAAATAATGAAATTAAATAAATCTATAGCCTTTGATACGACCGAAATATAAAAATTATATTTAATGTAAATATTTTTATATACAAATGTAACAATTATACAGTTGTGATAGGATCCGCATCACGAGTAGATACAACAACAGTCACCTCTGTTTTAAACCAATTTTGTAACTTTTCTGCAAAATGTTTTAAATATCCTCTTTCAGAATCGCTATGATTGCACATTATAACATGTGACCCTATATGAGTTGCATCAAGGATATCATGATGAAGCATTTCACCGGTTACATATAAATCTGCTTTAACTCCAGCTAAAACAGACGCACCGCTTCCAGGACATACGGCCAATGTATTTATTTTACTTTCTGAAAAATTGTTATTATTGGTAAATTATACTTGATCTATCTCAAATACTATATACCTAAAGATTTTCCACGGGCTATAGCTAAACGTAGATAAGGTACACCAACATGGCATTTGATTTTTTCAATTGCTTCCTTAAGGGTCATTTCGATGCTTAGCTCGCATATTCGTCCCATTCCAGTATTCGGCACTGTACCCGCATGTATTGGTGTGCATGTTTTAACGGGCAGGCAATGTGCTAACCACTCACCTAAACCATTTTGAACACTATCCCAACAAGTGTGCGGAGAATACAAAGCTACCCGATTTTCTAAGCATGCTGATATTATACGACCTTTCCAATTGCTGTAAACATTATTCAAAAAACATAAGTATTCATATTGAAATATAATTTTAATATTCATTAAATGTATACCTATTTGTAATTGATTTAAGAGTTTTAAAAATAGGTGGGTGATAGGAAATAATTAAATTAGCTTTAACATTCAAAGCTTCTTCCATTACATCCTCAGTTAGATCATTTGTAAGTAAAATAGTTGAAATCTGAACAGATGACGGTTCAATTAAAAGTCCCACATTATCCCATGATTCGGCTAAAGTTTGTGGCGCAAAATCATCAAGCTTTTTTAGTATCATTTCCAGAGGTAAACCTTTTCTATCTCCCATGTTGCTAAGATTTTTACTTAATAAAGGATAAAATAACTGTGTTGTAGTTTTAATAAAATTGTTAATATGTAAAGAATTAACTAGCATAATAATAAGAAATTAATAAAATTAATTTTTATTATTCTCTTCTTCTTTTTATAAGTTATGTTCAGAAAAAAATTCAATTAATTTATTTTAGCCTTATAAAATTAACACTTACACGTTACTTTTTATTTTGACATTAACCAAAATTATTTTATTCGGCAAAAAAATCACATACGAAACCTAAATTTGAAAGAGTTCTTTTTTAGCAGTATGTTGATAATAAATAACGCGTTGTATCATAAGATTAATACTTCATAGATGGCGCCAATATTACTATACAGCTCTGTAGGTGTACTGTGTATTTTACTTTTTACATAGGTACACACAAATCTATAAAAATAAAATGTTGTGTATACAGGTGCTATTAATATCAAGGTGGTCAGAGACCTGGAAATCCTGGAAATTTCTATCTAATATTTCTATCTAATATTCGGATTGATTCGGGAAAAAATTAGACTTTAAGGATCTGCTGCTTAAGCATAATAACCATAAAGACCTCATAACTAACTAATGATTCCAAAAAAAAAACAAGTAAAGATAACAACTAACTGAGTTAATTGCTTAAATACCCGGTAGGTAAATATTTATGATAATAAGATTTTTATTTTTAAAAAAGGAATACTTTTTGTCTTTAAATTTTTGTTATATCTCTGACGGTTTCAAAGATAGGCAGTTTTGCCCATTTTAGCGAAACTTGGTCCAATTTTGTCCATTCACGAACTCAAACCTACTTTTAGCTCTAGAACACACATAGATAATTCCAGCTCTGTATCTCTTATCGTTTTTGAGTTATCGTGACAGACGACAGACGGACTGACAGACACATTTGTGGAAATGCACTAATTTGTTTATTTTATAAACATCTATTCTAAATTTTTTCTTCTACAATCAATATTTTCAACTGTTACAAAAACGGAACTAAACTTAATATACCCTGGTATATTTTATACCGGGTATAAAAATCAATGAGAAATGTATTAATTCTGTGGCGGCAAACGGCTGGCGAATAATCTGTCACTTCCTTAAAATAATTGGATCGGGTTGTCAAAATAAATGAATCGTACTGATTTGGTGATGGATGGAATATATCGAGCAATCTCGATATGTTCTCATGTGATGAGTGTTAGGGATCAGTACAGATAAATAGTTAATTGTAAATTTTTTGTATGTTTAATTTGGTAAATATAACCTTTAATTAATTTTTTTGGGAAATAATTTATTAGTTCGTCCTCTTATTACTTAAATAATCTTATATAATCATATTTAAATATTAAATATTTTGTTTCAACAAAATATATGTTTGAAATACAATATTTTCTTTAATACAATACGCTATACACACACACACACATATATATAAATATATATATTTATATATATATATATATATATATATATATATATATATATATATATGTGGTGTGTGTGTAGGTACATGAAAATAATGTTTCAAACATCTTTGAAATAAATCTATCTAGGTATGTAAACATTTTCTCTACCTCGCATTTTTTAAAAGGTAGATCTTAAGCACATTTATCTTATGTAAATGTTGATTTGATAAAGCCTACATGTGTGGGTTTTATAGCATATATATTATGTGAACACACAAACGAACAGATAAAAAGGATGGGCTCCGTTTGAAAACGATTCTACAGAGCATAAGTGGGCTATAATTACATTCAACCATCATACCATTAATAAGATAAATAAAATTATAAATTATAGTACCTATCCCATCCTGCGACAATATAAGAGTAATTTTAATAAGAGTAAAATTAACAGGAACAAATGTGAATGAAGAAATTTTAACAAGAGCAATTTCAATATAATTTAAAATTTATTATATTTTAAATCTAGTATATATTTTAATCTAGTTAATTTTCTATTTATTTTTTGTCTGTTGATCTCGACTTTATAACTATCTCTAATTGTCAAAGAGTAAAGTACGACTAGCTAATTTATACTGATGATGACTACATTGTAGTCGAAATACGTATTTATAATACAAAAAACTGATCTAGGTAAAGGGGACGAATTTGAAATTTTATTTCAAAAACCTAGAGTTTTCACTAATTATCATTCGATAATATAACGATTAGTTGAATTGTTTACGTCTAAAAGTATACTACAGTACTCATTAATTGTTGGTAATTTCACCTAGTTTATTTTTGTGACGGATTCTCAAAAATTGGTTGCGTTTCCGGAAAAAAGATAGAAAACAGAACCTGTTTCCTTGTTTTTTGTTTGTAACTCAAATTCCGCAAAAAAACCCTGTAGGAATAGTTCATAATCAACACCCTAAATAAACATAAGAGTAAATAAAACTACTTCAAAATTTGTTGAGATTGAGAAGAATTACTGATATAAAGATTATTAAAATTATAAAAAAAAACTCTAAGGTTTTTTGAAATTAAATTTCAAATTTTGCCCCAATTCCTAGAACAATTATTTGTATTTTATAAATACGTATTTCGACTACAAGGTAGTCATCATCAGTATGAATTAGCTAATCGTAACTATCTCTAGGATATGGAGTCAGAGATAGTTTGCTCGTTGCTAATTTGGTAACCTGAATATCAAGGTTAGCTTCGATCAACACCCTCACCTTATTGACAATAACAACACCGCATGGTCAAAAAAGGATACCGCCAATAAATGGGTTGGGTTAATCAAATCTCTTAATTGGTCAGTCAACTCAAATAATCCTTTAGGTACTACCTCAGTCAGATCATACAAAAGACAAAACTTTTTTAATATTATTGTGAGACACGCACCAAATTAGCAACGAGCAACATATCTCTGATTCCATATCCCAAAGATAGTTACGATTAGCTAATTCATACTGATGATGACTACCTTGCAGTCGAAATACGTATTTATAAAATACAAATAATTGTTCTAGGATTTGGGGCAAAATTTGAAATTTAATTTAAGAATTACTGAATTAGAGATTACATTGAATTTATTAACAACATCAGTTGACCATCAAAATGCGATGGTACTAAAGTTAATTTGCTTTTAAACGTTTGCGATGGAAAATATTTACATACAATGGTTGTTAGATGACCCACATACAATTTATTAGTAACATTGTTTTGTAACTTGTTGAAATAGGTTGAATATAGCTATTTTCATGAAAGATGCACTTTTGATATCCCGTTACATTAATGTGCAACGAACAATAACTACAACACGTAAGTAAAACAAGCTTACGTGTTGGTGCTGGGAGCTAAGCTATTACTCGGCTTTTCTCCAGTTTCTCCAGTTTTCTTATATGGATTAGTGCATATGTTAGCAAACAATTAGGGAAGTGTAAGCTGTATCTTAGCTTTCGAGGTATATGTTTAGGGTTATCAGCGAGAAAATGAGTTGCATGAGAAATCACATACTTTTATTATTATACCCGGTATATACAATTAGTATATACAAAAGTATAGTCAGTTTAGTCTCGATTGAAAATATTGATTCCAGAAAAAATCTATTGGTATAGGTGTTCATAAAATGACCTATAATTAGTTCATTTCCGCATGCCCAACTGCCTGTCCGTCAGTAGACACGATAATTCAAAAACGAAAGGAGATTACGAGCTGAAATTTTATGTGTATTTTCTAGAGCTTAAAGTGAAACCGGAGAAAAAAATAAAGTAAAACCGGATCATCCATCTCCACGTCACGGAGGAAAATATCTCTTAAGTAAGAGATATCAAAAGATAAAAAATGTCCCTTTTTTCAAAATAAACAACTTTTGTTTGAAACTATTTATCGTAAACTGATTAATTTCGCCTAGGGTTACCAACTCTCCAGTTTTAGACCGGAGATCCGGAAAATTAAGTTTTCTCCGGACTCCAGATTAAAATATAATAATCTGTGGATTTCTTCATTCTTATGAAAAGATAATACTATAATTGTTTATGAGTAATTATTTAATTTATTATCGCAAGAAATTTATTTTTATTAATAATGTTCTTACTATTGAAAGTTGTTCATAATAAAGTTACAATACTAACTTTTTACACAGAGCGAGCTCTGAGCTACTGAGCGTTATTTTGAATATTTACTTGCGCATACGTACATAAATACCTAATTAGTTGTCTGATTTTTTTGTAAATATACTCATTGAATGAGTTTTTTTTAATAGTAATTACGAACGTCAGTAAATATCTTCGGACTGTTGCGATCAATCTCCGGATTTTCTAAAATTTTGAGTTGGTAACCCCTTTCGCCGAAATTTCAGCTCAAACATCAGTCATTACTCTATCGGCGAATTAAGGAATTGTCTCAGTTAGTTGTTATTTTCATTTTTTTTCAAAGACTTATAGTTATTGCAACATTAAATATCCAAGTTAGTAAGTTTTAAGCTATTTAACTCCTTAGCAAGCTTAATAGACCTCAATTAGGTATGGGTAAAATTCGTAGATATGTTTACTTACAAATAATTTTAAACTAAATAAACTGGTACATTCTTATGTGATGGAAGAGCTCATTCTTGGTGAAAATGTCTCTACTATTTTTTTAGTTTCCAATCACCTATTATGATACCATATATTATTTAACTTTATCGTTTACTCACAAATAGCTTCATAAGTTTGTATTAAGTGAGGTAGATAAAATCGATAGCCTGTAATATGGTAGGTTGAATACAATATTTTGATCTAATGACCAGTAGTTAAAAAAGTAATTACTCATCAATCATCATTATAATGCTTACACTTTTTGTGAAGTAAATAAGTTTATTGCAAGTTTTACGATTATATGCAAAAATGGTTATCTAGTAATTTATTTATTTTATAGCATTTTTTATGACCATATTTTTTTAGGTTATAATTATTTCATAAAAAATTAAAATACTTTAATATTTGAGAGCAAATTGTGAATAGTACATGCTGGAAGATCTTTACAAATTATTATCATTCACCGGAACTTTTCTTTTAAAAATCGAGCCAAAAACGTATAAGGTACTCGTAAGGAATTTTTAATGATTCGAGAATGAATCAGGCTTATACGCTATCAAATGAAAAATTATATTTTTCATTTGAAAGTAGCGGTATATTTAGTGCAAACGATCAAAATTTGCCCCCACCCCCCCTAGGCAGCTACCTACTTTGCCTACCCGGTAAATCCTCTACTGCCCAGTTGACTAAATAATATATGGTCCTACTGATCTCCAGACAAGATCAACATAATATATGTTGATCTCCCGACTTTTCATAATTTTGAGGTGGCAACCCTACTTTTAAGGAATATGATTCAGGATTTAATACAATAAAATGAATATAAAACCACGGATCTATAAGAATCTGGATTAGCGCGCTACCATTACTATGGATGATATAGTTTGATTAGTCAATCTTTTTTCATACTATTGACAAATTACTTACTAAAGTATTGCGAGTAATAGGTTCCTCTAGCTACTCGGGGTAGCGAACCTCTAGCTATTTGGGGAAATCTCTGATTAATTATTTCAATATTACAACCCCTAATATAAATTTACAAAGGATGAGCGAATAATCTGCCCCCTTAAAATAGTTGGATTGTGTCGGTGATGTTAAAAAATTTGTTTTCTGTCGGTTTTCCCTAAATTCATCTTGGTTGAAATTTGATAGCTTAAGGCTAGAATCTGGATAATCACAGTTGCTTGTTGATCCTACCTGATTATTGTTAGGGAGTGAAAGGTGAGGAAGGAATATTAGTTTTTGATCGCTACGCTACAGTGTAATTGAATATAGTGTAGAGACCGTTTTCAAAAGCATTTCTAATAGAGAATCAATGTTAAATAAATAAATAAAATATTTACAATAAAACCATACACATACACACTGACACATACACACTGAAACTGAATGACTGGACTGGAATATTTGGTGACCATATTTTAGGACCATTCTTCATTGACGGATCTTTAGATTCTCAAAAACATTTGCGTTTGTTACGAAATAATATTTTATCAACTTTAGAGCTCTTCCTAATTTAGACCTAAAATATATATGGTTCCAACAATATGGTTACCCTGCACACAATGCCATGATAGTAAGACTGTTCTTGGAACAAACATTCTAGGAACGTCTTATGAGTGGTTTTGGAACCTTCAAGTGGCCAGCCAGATCGCCAAATCTCTCCCCTAACGACTTTTTTTGTGGGGTTTTCTCAAAACACAGATCTATTCGCGGAATAGGCCTGAAAATTTGCAATAATTAAGGCAAAGAATTATTGACAATAGTGCGAATATTTCTCTTCAAGTGCTAGAAAATACACGGGTAGGTTTCTACAACCGACTCGGATATTTTTTAGCAAATAATGGAAGAATATTCGAACCGTTTTTTTTTTGTTGGAATTCTATAATTTTTTCTTTTTGGGGTTTTATTTTTCTTTTAACTTGTGTGGCTTGTTGTTTTACGTTATACCGTTAATAGAATACTATCATTTATTTTCAATTATTCCACATACAAATAATAAGGGGTTTAAAAAAAGAATTTTCAATTGTTAAAAATAATGCTAAGCTGTAGAAGACAACAATTTACATATTTAACCCACTCTCATAACATGTAAATGGAGTACAAAACAGTTCGGCAAACAGACACAACCGACACACAAAAGAGTACCCGCACTATTTTTATTTCTTTATTAAACATATTGTGTATAGTTATTATAGTATATAATACTTAACATTGATTCTCTATTAGCAATGCTTTCCAACACATACGGTATATGATATAACTAATATAAATTGTTTAGAATGTGCTGTTACATGTTTAAAATTTAGAATTTAGTAACGATTTATTAAGGGGAAGCATAGTGAGAGCGAACGTGTACCAATGGAATGGATTTTATCCCGTTGGGTAGTATTTAATTATTCGCTTACCACTTGCTTACCTTTGCTATTTATGTAATAATAGTTTCTCGATTCAACAAATATCTTTATTTATAGAATAGATTTGTTTACCATACCTAAATAGCCTTATACTACAGCATAGGACATACACAAAAATACTAAAGCAACCCATATAATATAAATTAAATTTGAATATTTATGATATGTTATATTATACATGCTGTAGTCAATATATGTAATCAGCCATTAGGCAAACTGAAACTAGCAGCATTATCTGTCGCAGCTTCGGTTCCGAAATTTGTCATTGTAAAGATTTTATATTAACAGGTATATAAGTATATGTACTAAGTACTATGACATTTCTCCCCAGATATCTCCCCAACAAAGACTGATTTCCTAAAAACTGATCCTCATATAAAATCTTACGACCTATTTCACCCCCTTAAGGGATTTACGGTATTTCCTTATGTCAGCCCCGGATCTACGATTTTTGCGCCCCGGGGCAGAAAATGGATAGTGGCGCCCCCTCTCTCCAGCGTTTGAGATAAATTGTTTAAAAAAACTCACAAATATATAATGGGTGGCATTTTCTGTGACCGGGAGAATAAGAACCCTTTGTACTCTTTATATAAATATGCACTCTTTATTATCTATTAACTAATAACTTTTTCATTTGTGTAACATTAAATTAAATATAGGAAACATATTTACATATAACCAGGAAAGACGACAGACAATCAAGAAATCACTTCAACCATTAGGTCTCAGCATTATTTTCTCTCTATCTTGCTACAGCTTTACACGGCGTGCTTTCTTTTCTGCGAATGAATCTATTATCTTATCAAAGTCCGCCTCAAAGGCAGTTTTATTTTCAATGGCTAGGATCGCGAGGCCAGATAGACGTTCCTGACTTATTGTTGAACGCAGATAACTTTTAAATATTTTCAGTTTGCTGAAGCTTCGCTCACAGCTTGCAGATGTCGTAGGTATTGTGCAATATATTCTTAAAGCTATACTTACATTAGGAAACGCTTCTTGCAAGTCATGCTTGCTCAGATGTTGTAACATGTCGAATGCACGGGAATTTGAATTTAAATAATTTAATTCCTACAATTTCCTGAGAAAAAATAGATTGCCATAGGAACCTAGGTTTAGAAAATGAGAGCATGTGCCGATTTTGTGGAGGAAAGGAGGAAACTCCGGAACACCTCCAAATAGACTGCGACGCCCTCATACACAAGAGACTAGGAAACAGGACTGAATGATGTGCTTTAAGCCGAGACCATTCCCCGGCATTCAGAAGATGAGGGAGCATATAGATCTCCTAGGTCACAGTGCACCTATTTTTCCCATACTCACTGATTTATTCAAACTTGTTTTTGTGATCTATATAATTATTCGAATGCTCCAATTTCCGATACTGTACAACTACAATACTCACACATTAAAACGTAGTATAATGATTGAAAGCTTCTACCTGTAAGTTTATTTGAAAACATGTCACATAATTTCATTTCCCACAGTAACCATAATAATTAACCTAGTTTTAAACAAATACTTCAATTCATTTATTTTCAAATATAAAATGATTTAATTGCAAATGTTTCAGTGGCAACAGTCATAAACTTTTTGGTTTTGAGGTATCTGCTCAACAGTGATTAGACAACGGTATGATACTCGCTCGTATCAAATAACGAATGTAAAATGTAACACTTAATACTCAGCGGACGGCAATAGGTGAAATTTAGTCTAGTCTCTATAATGTCTAGTTATTTATTTAAACACTTGCAAACTTTTTGTAAACCCTCAAAATCCCTTTGATGGTTGTTTTTAAATGATTGTTTTTATACCCAGTATTTTTGTAAATATACGAGGTATATTAAGTTTTGTTCCGATTTTGTAACGCTTGAAAATATTCATCTTAGAAAAAAATTTTTGTTATAGGTGTTCATAAAATTACCTAATTAGTCCATTTCTGCATGTCCGTCCGTTGTCTGCCTGTCTTTCCGTGAACCCGATAACTCAAAAGCGAAATGATATAACGAGCTGAAAATTTGTGTGTGTGTTCTAGAGCAAACAAGTAAGGTCAAGTTCTTCAATGGGCAATTCGGAACGTGTTTCCCCTTACCAGGGGGGGAAATTTATATCTTTGAAACCGTAAGAGATAGAAAAAAAATTTGTTGACAAAAAATCTTCTCCATAAAATAAACAACTTTTGTTTGAAAATTTTTTACATAAACTCAATAATTTTCTCATAATTTGTGCTCAAAATTGAAAATGAGAAATACAATTGATAGGTGAACGAAAGCATGCATGTATACTTGTACATAGCATCCATACATACTATTTTCATACCTAGTATATTTGTATATATACAAGGTATATTAAGTTAAGTTCCGACTTTGTAACGTTTGAAAATATTGATGGCAGAAAAAAAATTCATATCTTAAAATTTGATTTTGAAAAATTGTTCAAACATTGATATACAACTTAGTATATACTGGGTATTTAAACAATTAACACAGTTAGTTGTTACATTACTTGTTTATATATTATTTGAAATTTATATATTATTTGAAATCAGAAACATTTTGGTGGGGGTACTTACTCTGTAGGCGAGTGCCACGCCTTCCCTGTGGTAAAAATATTCACATTCAAAATGACCCACTAATTATTATAGTAATCAATTTAAAGCAAAAAATATTCAATACAGTTTTTCTGCAAAGTCTATAGTTTCTGAGATATTTACAGTTGAAGTAAAAAATTTATTTTGTAACAATTTCTCGTAAATAATTCGAAAACTTTTTTAAATTTCTATTTCAGAAATATTAACCGAGTTAGGGCTTTCGATAGGTAGCTCTCCGTTTACCGAAAGTCTATGTGCAAGCTCTCATCGTTGTATAACGGAAAAACCACTTGAATTACGTTAAGAGATCTTTAAAATGGTATTTTTGTCTGCTTTCTAGCTTAAGAGTTGACAAAGTTAAAACAAAAACAAAATATATATTTTGTTTGAAATTTAAAGAAATTTAAAAGTGCTTTATATGGTGATCCTCCCACGACGATGCTCAATTGTAATAGCAGTATTTCAATTAGATGTCATCCTTGAGAGATAAAAAAGAATCAAAATTCACAATTATAATTTTTTGACGTTTTTTAAAAGATTTTTAAAAGAAAAATCTTTTTAATTCTGAACTAATATGCATATTTTAAACATATTTATTCATGAACTATGATCCAATTTGAATAACCCACTAATGTCCATTAATTTAAATTTAATTTTACTCATTTCAAAGTTGCTGGATACAAATTATTGTTGATTTGGTTTTTAAAGTCTGATGAAGGGAGTAACATTCCGAAACTAATGCGAATAAATTTAAAATATTCAATTTGGATACCTTATTGCCACTCAAACAACTATATAAGTGAAAAAAGTGAATTTTTCCATAAATTTTTATTGAAACAATATAGCAATTACGCCCCCACCAAAATATATAAAAACAAATATTAAAAAATACATAATCAAAATCAGTTCTGCGGATTAAGAAGTTTTGATCTTCGTTGATTTTCTTCTTCATTGATTCGACTCGACTACTGCATTCATTCATTTATTCTAAATATTTAGAAATCAATTTTAGATACTGATATCATTTATGCATTTATTTTTTGTCTATTAATGATTGGTAATAGATTAGAAATGAAATCAAATTAAATATTTAGAAATCACATCATGACTGTGCTATATTTATTATTGCCAATTTCTGATAAATAAATTTATAACTGTTTTATATTACATGTCATGTTACATTAATAAATAGTCTGTATTCAAAAAATATAAATTGGTAATGAAATATTTAATGAAATAATTGATTTCAATTTAACAATATATAAATTTAATATAATCAAGAACAGGGAGTGAAAAATGGGTTGTATGAATTGTCGAAAAAGTAACGTTGACTAGCCACGTTGGCCAAAGTGGGTGAATGCCAAAAGGGGTTCCAATATGTTTATCAAAAGATACTTCAGAAACTCAGAGATGTAATAATATTTCCAAAATGCCACAATTCGTAAATCGAATATTTGTATTACCTATACAGGGTGGCGTATAAGTAACGTTATGATTTATTTAATAAATAACTTTTTTCTTTCTGATTTTATTTAACGTTGGCATTTATTAAAATTTAGATTACAGTTTGGAAATATGTTCATATTATGTTTTGAAGATTATATCTTTCAAATGGTGCCCATTGTTTGCTTCGACCTGATGAGATCGTTCCAGGGCATTTTCCATAACTTGTCTTAGAATTTCAATGGCTCCATCTTGTTGGAACCACAATAGGGAATATGCATGAAAATTTTTTTTCACTTGAATTGAAGCATGTACTTGACAAATATCAAGGTAAAATTACTTTTTAAATAACTTTAAAAATAAGCGAGATATGAATGATTGAAATTCCCGATTAGACAAAGAGGGTGACAGCCCTCTTGATATGTTATGTGACGTCATATTACACTTTCACCATTTAAAACACACGTAAAACTCTGTTTTTAGTGTTTTAGCAAGAAAGAGACAGATAATAATCTTTAAAAACTTATAGCTTCCTTGATATTCGTCGGATTTTAATTTCGTTTTAAATATTATTACAGTATTAACAGTATTTTCATATTCTGAAAATAAATGTGAAAAAAAATTTTCATGCATATTCCCTATTCTGGATTGTTCTCTACGTCTGGCCTTAACAAATTTTCAATCATTGCCCGGTATTGAATGCGGTATTGAAAACGGCGACTATATTGAATGCGTAGGTATTTGTGCATCATTTGGTTTTAAGTCGTGCACAAATTGCATCTTGTATGGGAAAAGGTGTAACGTATCTAAAATTCTTTGTAAAGTCCGTCTAGAAAAATTTATTCACTAATTAAATCATAACATTACTTATGCGCCACCCTATATAAATAAGTATTTCTACCACGACAAAGTCGTAATCATTGGTACATATTACCGAATCGTAATCATTCGCCAGGGAGATACTCGTTGCTAAATTGATGACTTTCTTAAATAATTATCATCGATGTAACATATCTCTCCGCAGAATAACGGCGACTAGCTAATCCATTCATATTGATGATGACACTCCTATGTAGTCAAAATATGGGTGTATGTATAATACAAATATTGATTTAGAAATCTTGGCAATTTTTTTAAATTCTACATGTGGTTTCATGCAACGATTGCTGTACAGGGAATATATTGCTGTACAGGCGTTATGCAGGAGCTGCGTCAACTTAGCGAATTTCCTTGGAATACATAAATCACTCTCTAGGCACAATTTAAGTCTGATCAAAATGAAATGTCCTATCTGATATGATTTTAGTACTTTCAAGGCCAATTTTATTAATAAATGGCATACGTCAAGGGGTAGGGGGGGGCATAAAGATAGAAGAAAACACAAAATATGAAATATCTCTCTTAATATTGGAACCACCGAAAAATGTTTAACGTGTAAAGTTGTAGAAAATCAAGTTTGCTATAATTCATTACCTTATCATTTTTTCCAAATTCTAATGTGTACAGAGATATTTAGAATCTTAACTTTCAATCTTTAATTGTAAATATTTCTGTAAATAAACAGAAAAATGATAAGAAACAAAATTACAATAAAACTAAGTATCTGCTACTTTACTCCTTATAAAATTTTCGAATATTAAGGGAAATATGTCAAATTTTTTATTTCTCCCTCCCTCTAAACCCCCTTTTCCCCTCGTCCGATTTTACCCATTAACGAACTTGACCTTTTGAATACAAAAAGCGCCACAAATACCAAATTTCATTCGGAATTAAACTGTGACCACTAGAGAGTCCACAGACACATAAACTTACAGATGCTTATATATATATATTTGTATATATATATATGTATATATATATATGTATATATACATTAGTACACAAACAATAGCTGATTTCCTTTGGAGGAAATTCGCTAAAAATCTGTTCTCTACTAAATCATCAATTTTTTGAAAAAACACTGGATGGCCCTATATTGGAAATAGTATATAACAACGCATAATTTATTTC
The DNA here is from genome assembly GCA_963920215.1 of Nineta flava. Lineage (NCBI taxonomy): Eukaryota > Metazoa > Arthropoda > Insecta > Neuroptera > Chrysopidae > Nineta > Nineta flava. Next base: position 93,454,172 of record OY986041.1, read on the forward strand.
AGATTGCAGTTGATTAATGTTCATCTCAATTTATTTAATTCGATTAGTAGGAAATGAAATTCCAAATTAATTATAATGAGTACCGTTTGTTCAATCATTAATTTTAGAATAAACAATTGTGCTTGTGTGTTAAATATGAGAATGCATTTTTTATTAAATTGTACATAATTTTCTGCAAGGTAGACAATTTTTTTATTATATATAAAATATATTTAAAATATTTCTAATGAGCGTTTTCAATGCATATTTCAATACATTGTTTATTTATGTCCTATTTGTATCTCTATATACAATCTACAGTAGTATTAGTCCAAGCGGGACCGTAAAAAACGGAGCTCGTCGAGTTAGGGGATGAAACTTTCATAGAAAAGATAGTATATATAGGGAACTTAATCACTCGCTTAAGCTGCCCCGCGAGAACCGGATCCGACAGGGTGTTGCCTTACTCCCAAATATTTGATCGAGCAAAACTTTTTCTTCTATAAAAATTATGAGAATAGACGGGCTACACTTCGACCATAAGGTCCATTGTGATGCCTAAGGATGTGAGGATGTGAGTGGAGTGGAAGGAATTTTTATGTATAGACTAGGAATTGGTAGGATATGCGGCTGCAGCCGACTATGATAGGAACTATGCCGATATTCATCTGGAATTCGTTCGTGAAGGAAACTGCAAATAGAAACTGAAAAACCTTCTCAAGCATAGCCGGTTACTTCGTTCTTGTCCATAGGACAGTTTAGTCAATTAACCGCCCCCCTTTTTTCTCTCTTAATAATTGACAAACTGACGATGTCGGGATTCGAACCCATAACCTCCCAGTTTCCAAGTAGGCATACTGCGCAACATAACGCCTTAGACCTTCCGGCCACTTCGGCCACTTGGACTGGTAAAACTCTAATATATACAGATATATTTAGGATTTTAATTTTAAATCTTCAATCGTAAATATTTCTGTAAATATTAGAGAAACAGAAAATATGGTCAGGTAATGAATTGTAGTAAAATTTATTTACTACAACATTAACTATAATCAGTTTTTTATTAGGGGGAGAATTGTGTCCCTACCTAGCTGTGTGGGGATATCGTTGAGAATATGTTTTTATAAAGGATGTATGAGCGTGACAACAATTTTTGACTTAAGGGCTCAAAATTTGTAGATGTAGATTCCTATTTTCAAAGAATATACTGTTAAAATTTTAGGTAGGTAACCGTTGATATTATAAAAAAAAAAATTTGGAAATTGACATAAAATACATTGCTTTTATGGAGGAATGAGTGGTTGTGATCATAAATCAATAAATATCAGAATGTTAAATTATGTGTAAGGATAAAAAAAACTATTAATAAAAAAGGTAATAGTGACTATAGTGAGTGAGTGACCTATACAGAGTAGTAATTGTCGTCAATATTATAAAAAAAATGCTATGTATCATCTTGAACAGAAAAATTAAATTGAAATTGAAATTATTTTATTTAATAAATAAAATGAGTTTAACGAAGTGATCACGTCAATTAATTTACTCTTCAACCACGCCATCGCTCATACATCCTGAAATAAAGAAGAACTAAGTAAATAAATCATCTACCTTTCCCAATAGTCAAACAATAATTAAGTGTATAAGGACTTTTAAAGCCTGGGCAACGTCGGCTATCTTAGCTAGTTTGGTAGACAGCTGTATAATGCGACTAGCATCTAATATTATCTCTCATAAATAAAGGAATTCTCACATACAACATAATAATATTTCCAATGATTTTTTTAACCCTGTATTAGTAGTTGCTAATGGGTATAATTATAGAATGTTCCAAATTTTTGCACACTTATTAAAGGTATTATTATACACCCACACTTAAAATTTTAAATCGATTAATCGTCTCAAACTCGAGAAAAACTTAATTGAAGTTCGAATAATTAGCATGGGGACCAATGGAGAGTACCTATTTTAAACAGTATTTCTACTGGTTTTTTATTTTTAATAAAAAAACGACACTTAAAAATCTTTTAAAAAAATAGCTATAAATTATTGGATTTGTTCTGCGCATATTTAAAAAAAACGAGAATTATTGACCGTCTCATTGTTTAGTTATAATAACGCAAAGTGAATCATTTTATAAATAAATATACACTATACATTGAACTATTCGAGTACATGTATGTAAACAAACAGTATATCAATTGGCGGAATATCAGCGACGTTGCCGGGTTGCGACTTATAAAAATGGTAGGTAGTATTGGTATATAACGTGTACCGTGTCTATTGGTACAGTCTTGGACTAAAATTATGGCTTATACTCTTCCTATACGCATACTCTACACAACTTTTTTACAATATTGTATCAGGGTAACTAACATAGGTAGTATGTGGCAAGGTAATAGTTAATACATTTTTTTTTCAGGATAGAAATATTTACGGTACACTTCTCTCAAAGAACAGTTAAATTTTTTTTGACTAATCAATTGTGACTAATCAACATCATGACTACTTGTCTTAAACCCATATCAGCATATTTAATGGGTTCGTCCAGAAAACACTCTCTTTTAATTGTATCTTTCATTAAGTAAATAAAAAAATAATTTGAATGAACATATAAACTCCATTATTTTGATGATAAATAATATAGGTATCGTTCATATAAAATTTCAGATCCTATGAGCTCCGAAAGTTATTTCACGATGCTTTAAGGTTGTTGTGAAAAAAATCAATTTAATGACAGTTTCTTCAAAATTTTATAGCTTATTATTTCAATAATAAAGAATATCCTGTCAAAATTTGAAGTTGATCCTGTTTTTAGTTTTTGAGTAAAAAAATGTTAAAGTTACGATTTTTAAGAGATTTTTACATAGGTTAATTAAATGGACTTGTCGGTAAAAACATGAATACAAAACTCTATATCTCGATAACCAGATATGCCAGTGTTATGAGAAACAATCATAATATTTATCAAAGTCTTATAAATATCTGGACCAAATTTCAAATTAATCTTGTTTTTTGTTTCTGAGATAATAAAATTTGTAGATCGAAAAATGTTCTAAATCTAGTTTCATTTTTAGTGATATTTATTTTTATCTAGTTTTATTTTTAGTTATATTTATTTTTATCTAGTTTTATCTACTTTTATCACCGTCCAACTTTTTTGAAATACATAAAAACATATTTTTAATTATTAAAACTCGAAAAAATTATTAAAAAATTAAAAATTTAGGATTTAAGTTTTAAACAATATGTTTTTTTTACAAATATATGTTTTTTATAAAAATTAATTTATTTAAAACGATTTAATTGCAAAATTTTTAATTATTTAGAGTTGGCAATGGATGAGATTTCAATGCATTTAGTATAGGACAAACTTACCTCACCTACTTTCCCTCACCAGTTTCACAACAACCTTAAAAAATTACAGTACTTATTTTCCTGAGTTATCTCGGTAACTACTATCAAATTCACAGCAAATTATTATTTATTAGGGAAAATATCTGTTTTGTTTAAATCCGAAATCTTGTCTTTTAATAATTATTGGGTTTTAGGATACTTGGAAACCTCACAAATTCAAGGATATATGTTAACGCCATTTAATAAAAATTCTGTATATCGAGGCTGTGTGAATGTTTCACATCATAGTTTTTCAAATTGAATAAATGATTGTGTCGAGCATTGTTTAAGAAAAATATTCCACTTCGTTTAAGGTTGACCGGACAGTACAGTGCATTTCATAATAAACAGAACCACTCTTTTTAACAGAAATTAAAAATTTTAATCTGTAAATTAATTATTTAAATTTAGATAACATCTAACATCACTAGCAATCGGATTTATGTAATTATTTAATTACTAAAAATAATAATGTACGAGATTTAATTTATAAAACTTGAAGTTTTTTACTTTTTAATCTATAGAAGGTGGAGCAACATTATCGAAAATGTATGCGTTCATTCAACATTTGTTATTCACAACACATTAAAATTCCAATTTTTAATGATTAATTACATCATAAAAACCTTTCGTCCGATTTTTTTCAAAAAATTATTTTATACGTATGTCTGAGTTAGCAATTAATAACATATCAAAAATTCAGATTTTTATCTATACATTGCCGATTTTACCTATACATGTGTCCGATCAACTTTAAGTAAGTTTATTGTCCTAATGTAACTTCAAATTAAAATTTAAAACAAATTGAGTTTAAGGATGTATCAGCATACTGTCACTTTTCGATAGATTTTGCTCATTTTTTTTACAGACGAAAAATAAAGTTTTCTAATAGATCCGGAAGTTTAAGAATTTTTGACCGTTTAGAACGCGCATTAATATCAAAGTTATCATTCTCTCTCACTCTCTCTCATTAGAAGCATGTAAAACTTTATGCCTGCCCAACTTTTATCAGCTGCATTAGAAAAAATAATCGACAGAATTTAAAAAAAAACCAGGAGAGGATTCCTTAATATTTCTTATATAAATTTAAAAAAAAAATCGTGTGTTACCGTTTTTTTTTTCGAAATATAATAATTTAAAATATTATTTTTGTCCAATTATAACACATTCCGTTTATGGTAAATAGTGGTCTGACAACGTTGTGCGACAATCTCTCTCAAGTTGCATCAAGTAAAGAGTGGGAATATATGCTGTTGACATATGCAATAAATTGGTATATACACAGAGTAACGTTGCCAGATTATCGTACCGGAAATATTTGTTCTAAGTATCTGTGTGCCGATAATATGTGTAATGTGTATGTATGTGTACACTGTACACTATGCTGGTACATCTTTAATCTCATTTAACCCTTTTAAAATATTTTGGAGGACACGGAGACGGAGGACAGTCCGAAAAAGAGAATAACAAATATGTAGTGCCACCTTATCACAAATCTGTTCATGCAAATAAACAATAAATAATATTTTTGGTCGACATTTTTAAATGTTTTTCTAATCCAATGTTATGTATATGATACTTGAAGTAACACATTAGCCAAGCTATCCATAGACCATTATGAGACAGCATAAAAATAAATTGCATTCAGTGGGTAATTCAGGATAATGTTTACATTTATATGCAAACATTAACATGGCATATAAAAAAAAATTAAACTGAATAATATAACATTTGACATACTTACATAAATAAACGGAAATTGTTGGCGACTCTCTGTTTTAACTTGACTGGCTAGTGACTACCCTTTAGGTTTAGGCCTTCACCTTTCTATCTAAAAACAACATCATCATCATCATCATATTGTGTTGAAACGTCTGGTAAATGAGTTTGTTAAATATAAATTGAAAATTTAACATTGCATTTTATTTTATTTTCTGTATCTAATGGTGGTTTTCATTAATATTCAAATATTTATTTTAAACAAATGTCATTTTGTTTTAGCACATTTAAAATTAGTTTAAACAATCGTAAATTAATTGTAACGAGTCGAAATAAATATTATTTAATATTTATGTCAAATGTTGTTTTCTTCACAACGAATTCCACTTACATGCATGAAAATTGGATCAGTTTCATAAAAAATTTTAAATCAACCGTAAAATAGATCATTTACTCACATACACTTTTTTTAGTAGAAATCGAGCTAACTCTTAATTTCCGAATTCTATATTTATATTCCAACTAGCGTAAGTTGCCGAGCGGTTTAACGTACTCTGCTTGCTTGGAACTGGGAGGTTACGGGTTAGAATCCAGGCGGTGGCAGTTTGTCAATTGAAATTAATGGGGTGGTTAATTGACTAAACTGTCGGCGTATGGACAAGAATGAAGTAACGGGCTATGCTTGAGAAGGTTTTCTGTAGTTTCCCTTTATGTTCTCCAGATGAATATAGGCATAGTTCCTTTCGAAGTCGGCTCGACCTACGCTCAACCTAGCAATTCCTAGTCTGCATACAAATTCCTTATCTCCTACTCATATCATTAATGTATTGTGAAAAAAATTAATGTAATAAATGTAATTAGTGGAATTAAAAATCTATTCAAAGTTTCCCGCGACTTCGTCCGCATTTATACGAAAGCTAAATATATATGTATACAATATATATTATTATATTAATATATTATTAATATTTATTTTTCTGTTTATTTATATTTATTTAAAATGCGATACGATTGACGGTTTTCAAGGTATCCGACGCATAGTGCTTAAATTCCGTACGATTTGAGATGGCAAAATTTTGAAATGTGCTGGTTTGACGTTAAAATGAACCTGATTTTCGTACTGTTTGGGTCAAAAATAGCATAGAAAATGATTATTATTTTAATGGAGAAAAAAAATTTTCTTCACTTTTTTCACATTTTTTCCAAGGGGTATTTCCTTTAAAAAAATCGCAGAAATTGGAGGAAAATTTTAAGTCCCCGATTTTGATAAAAACTTGGTTTTAAGCTAACTTGGACCTAGCCGAAACGATGGCGTTGGTTAAAATACGATACGATTAACGGTTTTCAAGGTCTCAGACGCATAGTGCTAAAATTTCAAACTGTATGAATTGAGAAGGAAAAATTTTGAAATGTGTTGGTCGGACGTTAAAATGAACCAGATTTTCGTACTGTTTGGGTCAAAATTAGCCTAGAAAATGATTATTATTTAAATGGAGAAAAAAATTCACTTTTCCAAGAAAAAATTCAATTTTTTCCAAGAGGTACCCCTTAAAAAAATCGCTAAAATTAGAGGAAAATTTTAAGTCCCCGATTTTGATAAAAACTTCGTTTTAAGCTAACGAAAATGATGGCGTTGGTTAAAATACGATACGATTGACGGTTTTCAAGGTATCCGACTCATAGTGCTAAAATTCCATATTGTATGAATTGAGACGGAAAAATTTTGAAATGTGTTGGTCGGACGTTAAAATGAACCGGATTTTCGTACTGTTTGGTTCAAAATAAGCCTAGAAAATGATTATTATTAAAATCGAGACCCCTTAAAAAAATTGCTAAAATTGGAGGAAAATTTTAGGTCACCGATTTTGATAAAAACTTGGTTTTAAGCTAAATTGGACCTAGCAAAAATGATGGCGTTGTTTAAAATATGATACGATTAACGGTTTTTAAGGTATCAGAGCCATAGTGAAAAAATTCCAAACTGTATGAATTGAGAAGGCAAAATTTTGAAAAGTGTTGGTTGGACGTTAAAATGAACCTGATTTTCGTACTGTTTGGGTCAAAATTAGTCTAAAAAATGATTATTATTTAAATGGAGAAAAAAATTTTCTTCACTTTTTTCATATTTTTTCCAAGGGGTACCCCTTAAAAAAATCGATAAAATTAGAGGAAAACTTTTCATATTTTTCACATTTTTTCCAAGGGGCACATTTGCGTGTTTTTGGGCGCCGCACTTAAAGGCGTTCTATATATTTCCCTATATCAAAACGCTCTTTGTGACTACAGATAAGCTATTCTACAATTTTGACGTTTTTAAAGTAAAAAATATCTGGGCTTTTAGCCTATGAGGACGTATTGGTGTGCATTCGTGGATAATTAGACGATTCGAATTATATAATTGAGTTGTATACTAAAGCAGTACGGGTAAAAATAAGATTTGTCTCAATTTCAAGAACGGGAATTCATGAAGATTTCGTGCAAGAATTTTGATTTTTGAGACCTATCATAATGAAATTTATTTAACTTGATTGAAGTTTTCAGTGTATGACGACAAAATTTTATTTAGTCAAATACCCGAAACATCGTCGTAGACAAGCCTATTTCTATCAGAAGATAAAAAAAAATTATCTAGCAATATATTTAGCATTTTCTAAAAACAACGACATTAAGTTGTATATTGTATAGATAATGTCACATAAAAGATATGAAATTCCACGATTAATTTTAATCGCTAAAATCAATAAAAGATTACCAAGTTCAACGTTATGCTCAGCGAACTGAGCGGATAACAGCTAGTATAAAATATACACAATTTTGTATCTTAAGGCAGTCCCAGCATGGAATCACTTTTCGACAGATTTTGATCAATTTTTTTCACAGGTTAAAAATAACGTTTTCTAATAAATCACGAAGTTTGAGAATTTTTGACTGTTTAGAACGCGAGATAATTAATAAAAAAAAAACTCGACAGAATTAAAAAAAAAAACTAGGACAGTAAAGATAAATTTTTCTTAAATAAATTTAAAAAAATATCACGTTTTACCGTTTTATTTTCGAAATATGATAATTTAAATTTTTTTTCTTTCAAAATTACATTAATTTGTATATAAATAAATGTATGTGTGTACACTCCCGTTCAAATGTTAATTTTCTTACATTTCATAAAACTCCTCACTTTTGTAACTCTCTGTATATTATTTATTTATAAACAAAGAAAAGATAGTATATTTTTTAAATGTGAAAATAGAAATGGAAGTTTTATATTTTATATTTATGTAAAAAAGTCAGTGATAGAGTAAGAATATATAATGTAAATAAATGTTATGTGATATATCTCCCTTTTACGTATAAAAATAAAATACAATGTTGTATCTGTCAAAAACATTTACTACAAGAATAATCAAAATTGTGAGAGACTAATCAAAATTTATAGATACGTATGTTACCTAAACTTAATTTTTAATAAATATTAACATACCACACTCATTTTCTTCTCTTCGGAAATGATAAAGCTCTTGGGCTAATATATAAATACCCAAATAATCTATTTATCATAAATGTACGGCTGAGTGGTTAGCAAGTAGCTATTTAACTTAATTAAACAATTATATTTAGTAAAATATACAAAATTTCAATGTTTAATAGTTTGATAAGATAAGAACTGAAACCAATGCCGTTAATTTTTGAAATAATACACGTTTTTGTAATAACTGTTTGCAGTGTTTTTCATTATCAATATTTTTTACGCATGAGCAAGCACACAGAACAATGAATTGTACCTGGTTCTGTACTTTTGTTTATTATGCGTAGGTTTACTTAGCCAAAAAGAATTTCTACCTTAATATTTGTTTGTAAAATAATAATTACGTGTATAAAATATTATTTATTATATACACAACGAACGGGTTATTAATTAATATTGTAAACAAAACAACTCCCTGTTGAGGTACATCGAACCACGATTAATAATATACGTTTCAATAGATACAGATATTATAAACGTAATAGAATTTAATAGGTACGAAATAATAGGCATACTGTTATGTGTTCGCATATTGTTTGGAATATATGTAAATATTTATTATGTTTAATTTAGGGATGACATGATAATTAGATATTAAATCATCCTTTCTGAAATACACTGAACTTAGATAAAGACACTGAAGACCAAATTATTAATATAATGTGTTCAACAGGCGCGGATCCAGCCCTCAAAATAGGTTGTGGTCACAGCCACCCGAAAGTCGGCCAAGTGCGAGTTGGAGTATGAACTCCCTCATGATCGATATCGTGCATTCTTACAAAGGAGATGTTTACAAAATATATTACATTGCTTAATTAGCTGTTTTCTTACAGGCTACCGACATAAATATGTGTATAAATAAATATATTTTCCATGTATTAGCATACTCTCTAGCGGTCACCTGATTATTTTGTCTATAGCCCTAATCTAGAGCACGGAAATGCGTTAGGCCGAGTTTAAGGTGTTTTGGGCCTTCGTATACTCTAATGTATAAATTTTAATGATGGCCGTTGTCGGCATCTACTGAGTAGGATGAATGGGCTTTTTTTTTTAAATTTTTGCAAAATTTGACCATCGGTATAACACCTATTATTTTATTTCCTTGTAGAAGATATTCGCTAGTAATAATATGACAAATTTATAAACTTTATGAAAAACGGTTCAAACAAAAGTTGTTTCTTTTTAAAAAAGGATGATTTTTTATCTTCAAACTTTTCTTCTATACCTTATGGTTGTCAAGGGAGTAATTAAAAACCCCCTCACGCGGGGGAGGTAAATTTCCGATTCTTAGATTTTTCTAAGTAGTTTTAGCCAAGATCTATCTATCTTCCAACCAAAAATCTACCTTCTAGGTCTGAAATATCCTAATGGTTTTGATGATGAGTGAGTGAGTTACTCAGTCAGTTAGTGAGTGAATGAAACGTCAATTTTTAATATCCTAGAAACTACAAAAGTATTAATATTGAAATTTGGTACGTACCGTCTGATGGTTGTTTCACGCTATTTTTCAAATTTGAGCTAAACAGCTTTTTTCGTCCTTGAGATACAGAGGCCTAAAAACCCATCCTAATTCTTCCTGTAAAATAAAAGTTTTTAAGTTATAGACATATAGTTGTTGACAGTAAAATCTATAGTACAGAAAAATGTTTGAGAACATTGACATAATTTTATTTTTCGATTTATGTTTTTTTGTCTATTTCAGGTTTTTTCCGCGTCACTACTTTGGATAATTCTAATTATAAACACCCAAATTATTGTTGCTATTAGTTATTAAGTGCAGTGGAAATTGTAGGCAGATCCTAAATTACCTGAACACCCCTCATGTTGATTAATTCATTTATATTTAGTCGATATGAGTAGGTTTTATGTCAGTTAATGTATAATATAATTATTGGAAAAACAATTGCGTCAATAAAATAATAAAGCATTAAAAATTGCGAGACAGTTTAATAATTAAGAAAATATTTCACTAATTGAATTATTTTTACTCTAGTAATTACGATTCAGTTCAAATTAAAACAAGTGAAAATAACAACGAACTGTTAAGTTAATGGCTTAAATACTCGGTATATACTGAGATTATGAGAAAAAGTTTCGACCAATAGTTTATTTAAAACAAAAGAAGGATTTTTGCCTTGATATTTTGGTTCTATCTCTTTTAAAGTTTTACAGATGGATACTTTCTCGCTTGGCGGCGGGAAGCACAGTCCGATTTTGCTTATCCACGAGCTTGACCTTTTCAGGTCTGAAAAACACAAATAAATATTCAGCTCGTTATCTCTTTTTGTTTTTAAATTATCGACGGACATACGAACGAACATGCGAATGAACATGCGAATGAACTAATTTTATGAACACCTATACCAAAAATTTTTCTGCAAACTAAATATATACCTAAACATTCAATACCAACGCTAAATAAATGGTTACAAAAGACAGATTTTGTTTTATTGTCTTCGTCTACCAAATCATTATAACCTCACGATTAACTAAAAGAATAATAAAATCAGTTCCCAAATTGTTTAGAATTTGAAATTGAGAGTCCATCGTTGTCAACAAATACATACACTCCCGTTCAATAAAATTGAACCAACCTGAAATGTTAATTTTTACATAAAACTCCTCACTTTTGTAGCCTAGCATCGACTTGACTCGCCTCGCCTCGCTATCGCTCCATTTAAAGTCGGGTTTTTTAACACGAATCAAAGAAAGCGAGTGATGAATACATTTGACACGAGCACGATGGACACTCTCGTCGTCGATTCAACGTTCAACCGCCATTTTTAAATAATCAACTATCAACGGCTTTAATTGTACCTATTAATCTTAATAGTGGAACACGAAAATAAATAAAAACTGTATAAATTTATGAATACTTTTTTTATTCTTTTAGTGCCCTTCATGACTCATTTGAATAATAATAATTTTTTTTTTAGTTTAATAAAAAAATTACTACTCCGTAATTTTTAATTTAATAATGTCATTTTTCATGTATACCAACGTAATTTTGTTAACCATCTGACGAGAACTGTATTGCCGGCCGAACACTCGTCGAGAGTGTACACAGCTCCACTTGTGGCTCCTCGCCTTACGAATGTCTCGCCGAGTGCCCTTGGCGAGTGTGTACAGCCGGCAATACATTTTGATTTTTTAAAATCGTAATTATGGCTTTTACATTCTGGGTGGATATTTTATATATTATTAAATGTAAATGAAAAATATATACTTAATTATTATTATTTAACAATGCTGTCTAAATTCTACATACATATTTTGTCGAATATAATATTTGAAGATTCAGTTTAGCCAGAATACATACAATTTTGGTTTTTGTCTAAATATAAATATAAAGAGAATTAAATACAAACATACACATTTTGACTATACCACAATATTTATACAGTGGAACTTGGATAAATGGGAGTTCAAAGCACCAGTAATTGTTTGCCGCATATTAACATAACCAGTTTCTCACTATTAAAGTGACAAAAACGACTTATAGAGATAAGATCTTACTTATAAAGATAAGAAAACACAGGAAATAGGTGGTGGACTTTGGAAAGGGGCATACTTATTATTCCAATTTCAAGAATTTTTTTACTAAGTTCGTGATTATTCAGGTTTGACTGTATATATAGTGGTTATTATTATTATTATTATTATTATAGCATATACGGCTTTACCACAAAAATAACAGAAACATAAATAGAAAGTGAAATATAATTACAATTGAAAACCGCTGTAAAAGTATAAAGCTAGTCATTTTTGAATAACTAGAATAATGGAAATGATTTATACCTACAATGGATGAGAAGATCTAAATTTGATAGATGAAATAAAAAACAGTAGGAAAAACTGTTTTACGATGAAAAGGAAAATCATGGAATAAATTTGTAGCCAAAAGCATTCAGTGAGGTTTATAGACAGAAAAAATCACTGCCGTTAAAGATTTTATTGAACATTTATTATTCATTATATACATTCAAAAGATCATCATCGATTTCATTAATAAATAAATCGGAGTGGGACCAGATGGGACGGTAGGGAATTGGAAATTTGTTTTAATGAAGATCAGTTTTAAGCCAAAAGTAAATGAACTTCCGGAAAGGAAGCCATGTTGCGGAGGGACTTGAAATTGATATTGTTTTCAAATATTGTTGAGATGATATAGTAAATGAATATCGGTCTATAGTAATTTGTCATTGAAGAACTGCTGGATTTGTGGTTTTAAGAAACTTTCCTTGCAAATTTCAGGTAGTTGAGAAACAATACCAAGGATGGACAGTTCACCAGTATGACATACTATGGGTTTTTACATAAACATGCCGATAGGGGGAGGGCGTTTGAACTTTGCGATAAGGCAATCCAAAGTAAGTCGAAACCAGTGAATTGATTTATAAAATAAAGTGAGTATTGTAAAAATATTTAAAAAATTGTGCGTGTCAGCTCCGACGCGCGTTAGAATAGTACATGTGCTGCCATCTATTGTATGTCCAGGTATGTAAATTACTATGTTGCTGTTCAATCATGTCCATGGTATAATGTTTGTTATATTTTGTATAGTTTGCTGATGAAGTCATAATATAATTGACGAAACGTCCAATAATAATATTGTACTTAAATTTATTAATAGCCAAAACACAAATTTGCATATTTCTAACTTATATATAACGATTTATAGTAGGCTGGTTTATAGTTTATAGTTTCTATGGAAATGACAATCAACAAAATTTTAATAAAATAATTGTATAGTTATTTTTTAGAAGCTAACATTTAATATACAATTCAAAATATTATTTAAATTTTTATAAAAAAAAATATAAAATCAATCTGAAAAGATATTGTAAAACATTTTTGTTAACATAAGCTTTTTTTGTTAACATAAGATTTTACTACCCATCAAATTCACGTACCGGAGGCTTTAAATGAAACCGATTCTTAAGGAGTAAACTCCAAAAAACACAATTTTTGGGAAAATAAAACACAATCACAAAAGTCAATGTTGTAATATAAACAAATATATTTTGAGCATCATGCGACATCAACAGGGCAGGGCGTACTTGTACTTTGTTTATTTTCAACTGGTTTCACCCAGTTATTTGTTAAATTTTAGTAACCCTGAACAACTCTATTTTATATTATTGCTATCGCTGTTTATTCAGTTTATTGTACAAAACACAATACAATGTGTGGAGAAAAAACATTTATTTCAATGTTGTATGTCCAAGGGTAGTAAAAATGATAATAAAATTACTTGTTATGCTGCTTCTACAATATATTATATTTACAAAGATGTCTATCAAATACAATTTTTTTATATCATTATTTATTTTATCCTACACAATTATTAGACTTTCAAAATAAAGATATCTTAATTGGAGAATATCATTTTTCTAGTAGAGTTGTTAGGAATATCCAAGAGGCTGTGCCTCGACGCACTGAACTTGAACAGAATACAGCTGCGGAAAAAATTAAATTTCATAGTCTATAAATACGTGATATTTTCGAGCTCCTTTTAATCATCGGCGAATTTTTCTCGTGAATTGAATTGTTGGATCATGAACCATTTTTTTCGATTTTGGTAACTAGATTCACACAATCAATTTTTTGATTGTCATAGCTAAATTTTGTCCATAGATGAATTTAAGAAATTTGTCTTAAGTATCTGAAGAGGCCAAAGTAATATACACTAATTTTTTTAAATTTTACATAACTTATTGTCACCTGCGAAAGCATCTGCATACAATAGGACTCCATAACGGATCCATTATGTGCAGATTGTGTAGCGAAGAGGAAGAAACATCCGGCCACATTATCTTTAATTACGAATCTCTAGAATACAGCAGATACAAGATATAAGTGCATCTCAACCCGAATATATGAACCATCAGGAGGACCTGATCAGCATGCTACTGGCTATTGCCAAGATATGGGAGAAGCAAATCGCGTCAGACTGAAGTAGAAGGGGGAGCACAATTGGACCATAAGGTTGAAGTGCAGATCTTTTTTAGACCCCTATCTATCTATATATCTATCTATCTATCTATCTATCAATCTAAAATTTCAAATTCGTCCCCTTTACCTAGATCAGTTTTTTGTAATATAAATTCGTAATTCGACTACAATGTAGAAATCATCAGTATAAATTAGCTAGTCGTACTTTACTCTTTGACAATTAGAGATTGATATAAAGTCGAGATCAACAGACAAAAATAAAAATAAATAGAAAATTAACTAGATTAAAATATACTAGATTTAAAATATAATAAATTTTAAATTATATTGAAATTGCTCTTGTTAAAATTTCCTTCATTCACATTTGTTCCTGTTAATTTTACTCTTATTAAAATTACTCTTATATTGTCGCTCTTATATTTTTATTGTACTCTTATATTTAAAATTTATTATATTTTAAATCTAGTATATTTTAATCTAGTTAATTTTCTATTTATTTTTATTTTTGTCTGTTGATCTCGACTTTATATCTATCTCTAATTGTCAAAGAGTAAAGTACGACTAGCTAATTTATACTGATGATGACTACAAATTTTAAAAACCTAGATTTTATTTCAAAAACCTAGAGTTCTCACTAATTATCATTTGATAATATAATGTTTATTTATCTATCTATCTAGGTATATGAGCTTTTTTTCGAATATGGGTGTGAATTGGGATATATTACAAAATCTTTATCGGTTTTGGTTATAGATAGTAGGTAAAATAATTTCGGATATCTGATAATTTCGAATATATAGTATCGACTGTGGATGTGTTTACATGAAATATTTTTTTAAAGAAGAGAATGAATGAAATTGTATGAACAAAATGACCAAAAATTGAACAAAAATCGATACAAATTCCTATTAATGTTTCATACAGACTGTAATATGACAGATCAAAGGTCAAAATTTAAATGTTTTGTAATGAATGAGTCGTTACTTCACGAAAATCCATTATAATTATTAATTTAAACAAATATTGGAAATTTTTGTAAAAAAATATTTTTATTTTCGGCTGTAGTTTCCGAAACACAATTCCTTCATGAGAAAAATGATATCAACATGATCATTAACATTTTTTCTGACGAAGAAGTTAGGTTTCAGAAGGTATTAAAAAGGGATCTGGTAATTAAAAAAGGTGGGCGGAACACTATCGATAGAGTAATCTCTCAAATTCTTCTTGGAGAACCATCTTCATAAGAACGACTCTCCTTCAATCGGATCTGTGGCGTGTCAGTTAAAAAGTTTATTATTTTCAAAGCTGCGAGTCCAGGTGAAAAAATCTACCGTGGTAAGTCGCGGAAGGGGGGGGGGTAGTTACCATGCTAACCATCTACCATGGTTAGGAGTTCACTCTTGATAATGCAAAAAAATGAAATCCATCAATTTCTAAGATTCTTGTTGCTCCTTTTCGAATAGAGAACCTTCCTCCTGTTTTGTTTGCACATCTTAAATAGAGCAGTAAAAAACAAACTTCTTTTTTATTATTAAAAATCATTATTATCAAACAAATAATAAACACATGATAAGACATATATTTACAAAAAAAAAAAACGAAAACAAAAATATTTACGAAAAATATTGATATTAATATTTTTCAAATATACATGAAAAGCCAGTTCTTGGCAACTAAGCAATATTTGATTTATTATACATGAGTTGATAATATCACAAAAATATTTGGTACCTATCATGATGATGATGATGATGATGTGTCATATCTGTTTACATACGTTGACGGATATGCTCTTCCATACATTTCGGTCGTATGCCAAATGTACGATATCGGCTGTTGTTACGTCCCTTCACTTTTCTCAGCAGTGCTACGGCTTCTAGTTCATTTTTTCTGATGATATGTCCCAAAAATTCCAGCTGCCTTTTATTTATTTATATTTTTAGCATTTTCTTTTGACCTGATCTTTCCCACACTTTTTCGTTACTAACATAGTCATTCCATTTAATATTGAAGATTCTACGCCATATCCAAGTTTCAAAAGATTCTAGTAACTGCATTGCCGATTTGATAATGTTCCAAGACTCGCCTCCATATAATAATACTGGCCATACAAATGTTTCTACTAGGTTTTGCTATATGGTCTAAGATCCGGCAGTAGAAAACCTTCCCTCATCTGTTAATTGATTGAAATATTATTGAAAACGCTTATTGCAATATAAACAATTTGGCAATGTAATGTCTGCCAGGGTAGTTCTGCTGCAATTAACATTAATTAATTAATTAAAAATTGATTTATTTATAATTAAATCCCTCACGTGTTAATTGAATTTTGCTTGATAAATAACATAGTATACGATACGACAAATCTTGTAATAGCAGGCAGCGCTGCTTATTACTGCTACGGTTACCTGCAGCCAGGTGTTCAAACTTAAAGTAAACCTAGGTTACTTCTCTCATATGTTAATTGAAAAATATTTAGAATTTTTTTAAAAATAATTTATTATTTATTTTTTAAAATTTGTTTTTATTTATTTTATTTAATTTATTTTATATAAACCACGGGGGGTAGCTATATAAATACATTTTATATAAATGGGGACGAATTCGGGGGAAACAGCGCTAGTATATATACGTATATACGAGAACAATGGATAACATGGAATATTGGAATAATATCGGAATACTGTTTGCCGTCATAGATAAATGGTTAGTTTAAACCGTTCGATATGGAAAACTATGAAAATAATGCACCTGATATATATAACTGATATAAGAAATATTAATTAATTGTGAAATATAAATTTAAAAAGTTTTTAATTTTTTTTTGACAATACAACACTTTCAGACCTCGATATAAATAAATATAAGGAATGAAACATTTGCAAGTATAGATAATTCAGATATATTCTCTTTAATGGTTACTACTTGATCGGTTTTGGCGGTTGGATTCTCGTTATCGAAATAAATTGTTTTTGGAAATAATATATACTAGTTCAAAAAAAATTTTAATGTGTTGCAAATGTCAGGAAGATATACTAGATCAGATAAGCATAATTCTATTATTGAATTTATTTCAAAAGATGCGTACCCAACCCTTTTTGCAGTTATATAATCACATTATTACAAATTGATAGAATGAAAAATATAATTAAGGCATGTCTACAGCATCAGGCATGGTCAATATACGTTCATCTAAACGTAAGTGAATAATAAAATGTGAATATTCGGTGAGAATACTCACATAACCATCATATAATCAAAAAATTGTATTCAGAAAATTACTATGTTTTGTTTTAAAAACAATTGTAAACTTTATTTGCAATAATAAAAGCGTATCGTTAGTAATTTTGAGTTGTCAAGACACAACATGGTGGTAATATCGGTTCCGCAATAGTGGGCATAGATAAAATTAAACATCGAAAAAATTATCCCATTTCTCAAGAAGTAAACTGATTTAAAAATTAAGAAACAGTCGTTCAACCTTTTACAATAGGAAATTGAAATCGACAGTGAAAATATGCCGTTCCGTTTTTAACTTTCCAGTATTGAGAACTGACCTGAGGGCGGGGCCTTATAAATATGACTGAATTTTTTGTGCAACAACAGAATAATCCATTTTTTTATGTAAAATAATTATTTTTTCTAAATTTTGACAGTTTGAAATTTAAATTTTTGTATATTTTAAATTTATTGAGAAATAATTGATTTCCAAAATTTTTTTAATGCAGGTATTTCTATAGAAACTATAAACTATCTTAGAGATCTGGGCCAGCTATAATTTATACTGCACACCTTTTTACGAAGTGAATATCAGTGGATTCTATTTTTTCACAAATATTTCGAAAGATTTTCATTTTTGGCGAAAAATAGTTATAGAATAATTACTCCAGACTTTATGAACACTCCGTATGTCGTATTACGTAGGCGTGTGTATGTGTAAATTGTGTTTAATAAATCACAATTATTGTACGAACAATTGTTTTAATGACGGCACATATTCGCATGTCCAAAGGACGTTGGCAGTCTATTCAGTAAAATGCCCATTGTAATAATTATATTAATTGTATAAAGGTATATGACAACATATTACTTTTGTGAAAATTATGTAACATATTTATCGTTATGTTTATACATATTATGAAGGAATTTATTTATTGTGAGACAATAATAAAACCTATTTTGACAAAATGGAAACCCGACTTCAAAAATCAAATATTCTATAACAAAAAATGCACTAAAAAGTAAAAAAATAATTGTATATTCTTATGCCAATTTTAGTTCACCTAAGCAAAAATTTTTAAATATATATGTTCAATTATTGATATTTTTGAAGTCGGTGTCAGCATAAAGAAATTCACATAACTTTTGGACACCGCCTCCAAAAATAACAATAATTGTACATATATATTTAAAAATTTTTGCTTAGGTGAACTAAAATTGGCACAAGAATATGCAATTATTTTTTTACTTTTTAGTGCATTTTTAGTTATAGAATATTTGATTTTTGAAGTCAGGTTTCCATTTTGTCAAAAAAGGTTTTCGCTTTTTAGTGACTTTGAAGTTCTATAACTGATTTTATTTGTCTAAATATGGGTAGACCTACTAAACGACCTACTAATTTTTAGTGCATTTTTTATAACAAATTTTTTTTTATCCGTTTTTTTTTTTTTTTAATTTTTAGTGCATTTTTTTGTAACAGATTTTCAGTTTTTTTTACATGCATTTTTTTTTTTTTTTTGGTTTTTTTTTTTTTGTAAAAAATTTTTTTGAAGTCGGTTTTTAAAAAATTTTTCTTATTTTCCCATTATGAATGAGTATACCCTTTAAAAAAAAAAAAAAATCGCAAAATCGATTATCACATATAAAATGAGGATTTTCCTTGATTTCCAGAGGATCCCCTCACCAGAATGCAATTTGGTGACAATGGGACCTACCTGAAATCAAACCCTTTAAAACAAAAAAAAAATTCAAAATCGGTTCATAAATGACGGAGTTCTGAGGTGACAATCATTAAAAAAAATACAGACGAATTGAGAACCATCCTCATTTTTGAAGTCGGGTTAAAAACACGCGAATTTTAAAAACTTGCCTGTACGAAAGTTTAATACTTCTGCGGTATGTATATAAGTGCAATCAGTATATTCAAAAATATGCATGATGATTAAATCGACTGGAAAATAATTTAACCATAGGTACATTGTCGACTATAAAAAACACTGAACTGAAAAATCATAAAATTATTTATTAAGGCAGTACTCTAATGACAGTCAAAGCTAAAATTGTAAAATACTGTATGATAAATTTACTTATTACCTACAGCTATGCCAAATCATATCACAAAGTGTAACAAATATACGTATTGTTATTACATTTATGACATAAGAGGTAGAGGTAGATTGTAAAGGCTGCACTGGACGGGCTACACTTCGACCATAAGGTCCATTGTGATTCCTTAGGATGTGAGGATGTGAGTGGAGTGGAAGGAATTTTTGAGTAGCCTAGGAATTGGTAGGATATGCGGCTGCAGCCGACTATGATAGGAACTATGCCGATATTCATCTGGAGTTCGTGAAGGAAACTGCAGAAAGCCTTCTCAAGCAAAGCCGGTTACTTAGTTCTTGTCCATACGCCGACAGTTTAGTCAATCAACCGCCCCCTTTTTTTTATAATTGACAAACTGCCGGTGTCGGGATTCGAACCCATGACCTCCCAGTTTCCAAGTACTGCATACTGCGCAGACATGACGCCTTAGACCGTTCGGCTACTTGGCTGGTCTTATGACATAATGTGTTAAATGTTGTATAATGCGCTATAAAAGTAGAGCTTGTAATGTACTCGATTCAAAATTTTAGATTTCTGCAATATTTCGATATCTATGAATATACAGTACATATTTCCCTGAGGTACCTGGTAACTACCAACAAACAGTTGGTTGAAATCTCAAATCATTGTCTATATTTAATGTTTATAGAGTAAGTATCAAGACATCTTGGGTCCTACAAGGTCATTTACAAAACTTTGATTGAAAATGAATCATGAAGTTGAATGAATTGATTAAAGTTGATTTGTTCATTCGGGCTTTGGGAAAACGTTTCGAATAAAAGTTTTGACAATATTTGTACACCGAACAGCTTTTATGCGAAGTATTTTTTCCAAACTAGAATGAATAAGGCACAAATAAGTTATAAAAAATTTTGAAAAATCAGCTCTACTTTTGTGGCCATGGCAAGGCACTAGGCAAGATTTGTGTTGACAGTTCTTTATTATTTTTTGTATCGTAGTTGTAAACAATTACTTACAACTACAATATTACCCATAGTAATATTTTTTTGTTAAAAACTAATTTCTATAGTTTAACTTTATAAAAGTGTTGTTGTTAAAAGAAATATGTAGAAAACGTTTGCTGCTTCATGAAAAATGGGAAATGCGCGGACTGTTTAAGTGTATGTCGAAAATCTTCGTTTTCGACTATATCACTTCTCAAAAGACATATTGCAATTAAATTTCACAATAAAAACTACTACCGCATAAAAACAAGTAGTAAAAATGTCATTCAATTCTATAGAAACTTCGAATTTCGAGTGGACTACCTTAATAAGACAATAATAAATTGATTGTTTTGGAAGAGTGCAAAATATAATTGCTCAAAAATAAATTCTTTGTAGTTCCGTCAATTCTATTTTTCCCTGATTATACTCTGTTTTTCACTTTTGGGTGAATATTAGTTATCATTCTTTGATATCAAATGCTTGATATGAAAAATCATACACATCTAGAATGGGAATCGAACCAGCGATCTCTGGTATTCTGGTATTAATTCTGGTATTCACAAGGTGTTTATGCAGCCGCTGCTTCGACACTAATTATAGTGTCGCAATAAATGTAACAACTAGAGACATTCGTGTGCACACATAGACACTCGGTGTATACTCTGAGTGTACGGTGTCTAGTATCGTGGTCTAAACGAACCTTAAGATTTTATAATATATTCATTAATTCAGTGCAACGTAATATGTTTATCAATAAATTATTAATTTTATGGATTTTAAAATGTGACCCAAAAATGATTTTTGATAATAATTTTAGTTTCACGTGTTATATGAAATTTATCTACTGTCAGTAATAATATAGCATGAATAAATTATTTCCTCTATATAATACTCTGATACTATTAATTATAATAAAATTATTTCTACTTCTGTAATTCTATGTATAAATTTTATATTTATTGTAAAATTGTTAATTTAAATGTCGAAAACGTCAGTACATAATGTCAATAAAATATATATTTTGTATATTTATTTGTATTTACAATGAAATTCTAAATGATTTATTCGTCGTATAGTGCGCTCGCTATTAGTATTATTATTATTCAAACCAATATTACTAATTATATAGGTAGACATTACAATTAATACAAAGTTATAAGCAGTTATTGAATATTATAACTTATTGTACAATATTTGAAGTAAATTTTAAATGTACAATCATTGATTTGTTCGAGTAGAAAATTCTTTGAAATTGGCAGTAATTTTATATTTGGTAAATACACTGCTCAGCAAAAAAAGTGACGTACTTTGAAAAATTCTAATTATTTCCTGTGAAAATATTTTATGTTTCAACTACATTCTTATAATTTTGTATACGTTTTACATTTCAAATTTTGCTCCTATTCATAGGACATTTATTTGTATTTTTATTTTATTTGACTTCATATCCCAGAGATAGTTACGATTAGCTAATTCATACTGATGATGATTACATTGTAGTCGAAATACGTATTTATAAAATACAAATAAATGTTCTAGAAATTGGGGCAAAATTTGAAATGTAATTTCAAAAACCTAGAGTTCTCTTTGATTATTTTAATAATCTTTATGTATACGTTACTTAACGTTACTTACGTTACTTATATTATGTTACATTACTTAACAGTCGAACATCTTTTTTTGGAGTTGGTTAAAATTTGTGTTGATTTTGTTATCTCCACAGTAACTCTAATTCTATAAAATAACTATAAAATTATTTTATTAAAATTTTGTTTTAATTTTGGAATGTCAATTTTGATTGTCGTTTCCATATTAACTATAAACTATAATCGTTACATATCGTTCTATTTTGACTATTAATAAATTTAATTTTTGCAAATACTAAAGTCATCAGATATTATATTTCATTTTGATTACACTAAAGTTATGACCGCTAGAGAGTGATTTATGTATTCTAAAGAAATTCGCTAAGTTGACGCAGCTCCTGCGTAACGAATTTTGTTTTAGATATAAACTACTCGTATATCACTTTCGTAGAAATGGAGTACATATTAGGGGTGAACCAATACTAATAGGGATTATATTTTATAGTTTTAAAATTTTTGATTTAATAAATGTCAATTCGCTTTACATATTTATATACATTTACAACAAATGCACAATGAATTTATTTTCTATAACCACATTATTATGTAAATGTTACATAAATTTGTAACATTGTTTATGCTGGTTATTGCACATGTACACTGGCATTACATCATATAATTGCTGCAGTTTTATCGCTGAAACAGTATTTTCAAGCATGGAATATGTTACACATTCGATACCAGATGTTACAAAAGTTTAGTAATTTATCGAGTACAAACTATTAAAAATATTTTTTTTTTAAATATTGGCTTATTTTTCTTCATTAAAAATATTCAAACCTCAATCGATTTTACCTTGTAGATGTCTATAGTAGATTGATAAATTCTTGTACTTCCATTGTTATGACCAGTATAAATATACAAGGTATATTAAGTTTAGTCACGAATTTGTAACGCTTGAAAATATTGATCGCAGAAAAATATTTTTATTATAATAGTTCATAAAATGACCTAAGTAGTCCATTTCCGCATGTCCGTCCGTCTGTCTGTCCGTGGACACGATAACTCAAGAACGAAAAGAGATATCGAGTTAAAATTTTATGTGTGTGTTCTAGAGCAAAAAAGTAAGGTCAAGTTCGTTTTAATGGACAAACTCGGACCGTGTTCAGGCAAAATGAACAAAACTGTCTATCTTTGAAACCGTAAGAGATATAACAAAAATTTAATAACAAAAAATTTTCTTCTTTTTAAAATAAACAACTTGTGTTTGAAAATTTTTAGTTAGTTGTTACATTACTTGTAATTATTATGAATCTGCATCAGCAGAATTGTTTAGTGTCTGATTATAGGCGTCAAATAAATGTCATGACACTAATAACATAAAGAACCATTCGTCATGTAGAAGCTACATAAGCTAAACGACTTTTCTCAGAGGATAGAATCAAAGTAACATTGAGTAATTATACCAATACTTACAATGAATTTAAGTATTAAAACATTAAAACAATAAATAATCTACCTGTATATGTGTCTGAACGCGATTCATTTCGTATTGTATATTTTGTGTGTGTCATAAGGTAATATTTAAGTGTGTTATAGATTCAAACGATCTGTACGAAATGCAGCCATATTGTATGCCCATACGTTTTAAACTGTCTGCCATAATTGTAAACAAAATTTTTATGTTCAATACATTTTAACCATATTATAATATTCCTAACTATATAAATTTAAAAATTGCTTGCATACTATTCGTGCACGAACATTTTTGACAGTCGAGTCAGCATATATTGTTTAAAAGCTATTTTTAATTTCTAAAAAATTATGTTAAACATTGTCTAAAATAAAGCACTAAATAAAGTTAGATTGATTATTTATTTATTTATTGTGAGCGACACAAATAACACTGTGCTTATTTTACTCATATATTCCGTAAACAAATATAATCAATCTACGTAGGTTAATATAATGCATTGAACATTATACGAGTATATGTATATCTTTGCGGTGTATGTATATGAGATTTGCATATGATAAAGTATACTTTTCTCTGCACAACATTATAAAATTAAACGTTAAGTTCTAGTATAAATATAATAAATAAAAACTTTTAAACAAAAAATAGAACCGACGAAAAAAGAAAGGAACTGAAAAGCAAAAAATAAAAAAAAGCTTTTTACTCTAACCAAGTCTTACAGCTTACACTAATGTAAATACCTAAATAATTTTGAGTCGGCGCCAAACAAACAAAATATTACAAAATGTAATATTTTGTAATATTTACTTTTAACCGAAAATTAGATTCACTCTTCGCCCATTTCGATGGAGATTTTTCGGCGCCGACTCAAAATTATTTAGGTATATACATTAGTGTAAGACTTAGTTAGACTAAAAAGGTTCTTTTTTATTTTTTGCTTTTCAGTTCCTTTCTTTTCTCGAAGGTTTAATTTTTTGTTTAAAAGTTTTTATTTTATGCTTTTCAGTTACTTTCTTCTATCGACGGTTCTATTTTTTGTAAAAAAGTTTTTATTTTTCACTTTCCAGTGCCTTTCTTTTTTCAAACATGTTATAGTGTCATTAGAACTACATAAGTGTGCCAAGTTACAACAGAATCGTTCACAGATGACAATTCAGTGGGTGCACAATCCATTTTTCCTTATTTTTCTACCCTATTTTTATGGACCCTTTTTCTACCCTATTTTTACCCAATAAAAAACGATTTAATGAAATCGAACTACACTGTAAAAATTTATGCGTGGTCATACATACATACATATATATATGTCGGAATCGTACGTTTATCAAAGGGATAAATGTGTTTTTTTATTTATGGATACGCCTGTTCGAACATTTCTCTACATTAATAATATGTTTTACAGTTTTACACTTTTATTTATAAGTACAAAGAAACTATTTTTAAGAAAAGGTTTATTTTATTACAGTATGTCTGACATAAAGAATCCTCCAGACATAGAGGTCCGGAAATTAGATATTATCAATACTTATATATTCTTAGAATAAAATAAATTGTCTAAAAGTGCAATAAAGAATAATTGCTTTAAGATTTATCAATTAACATAGTAAGTGTTCACTTGAAGGGGGCATGTTTGACCTCTACTTAGACGCAAATTGTACGATACGGATGTAATAAACCAATTTTTGTGATATACCTTAGATGGTACATAAATATGATGTAGTAATAGGATGACCCCTTTCCAATATATTTTTACAAACATCAAGGAAGGGAGATGAGTTTCAAAAGGGAATCAGGACAGCCAGTTCTGAGAGGACAGCACCCGAGTACAGACCGTATCGTGCAGTTGCGTATTAGTATCAACTGAACTCTACTGTGATTAAATCCCTTTTGGACTAGTATAATTAATTATGTTTATTGATGAGATAACCGTGGTATGGCATTTGTTAGTATTATTCGTGTTGTATCTGTATTGTTAACTGGAGCTAACTCACTGTGTCGTAGGTTGAACTAATTGTAATTACTGATTGTGAAAGTGCGGGACACCGGGTATTATTGTAGACTAGTGCGTGTTTGTGAAAAATGCATTTTTCAGTGTGCTATTGGAAAATTGGTAAGTGTTTGTATTTTATAAAAACAACAATGCCTGACAACATATATACTGGTTCAAACGACCATGCTCCCAATGTAACTCCGACATATATATATATATATATATATATAAATACTTGAGAACCTCCTCCTTTTTTTTCACATACACGTTGAATTGAGTACCTCCTTCTTTTGTTAGAAGGAGGTTGTAGAATAAATATAATATATAAGTTACTGGTTGCAGCCTTTATTATGCCAGAAAGTGTTCGTGGTATTCATTAATGTTTCGTGATGCAAAAAATTATTTATTGTATGTAAGTTAATTGCCGTGTTCGTATAAATGACAAGCTTTATGCTGTTTTCTCAGTCATGTTACTATAATATTAATTATTGTTATTTTTCATAGATATTCTTCTAGATTTTCTTTTTAAAATAAGTTTCTCTCATAAAAAAAAGAAAGAAGTTTAAGTACATCTATAAAATAGTTTAGATTCCATATTAATTAATTGGAAGAATAGTGAACAATGGTTGTGTTGTTGTTGAATAATGTATTTTTTTTTGTAAATATACATATTTTGACAAATAAGTTATTTGTCTCGAATCGAATCTCGAATCGTTTTAAGAAGAGGACCTTTTTATATTGGAGCAATGTTTTAGCTCCAGAATTGCAGAATTTGAACAAATTTAAGTTACAAGTAAATATTTTACTTCTGGAGAACCTGTTTTTTAGGTTAGAAGATTTTGTATCTTTTAAATTTACTGTAAATTTTCTTTCTATTAGACTCTTTTAAGAAGTTTGTTTAGTTTTATAAACAATAAAATTATTAATATAATTATTATTTTTTGGAATCGGAATTTTGATACCTTTTAACCCCCAATGAATGGATAGTAATTGAAGTGTTGATTTTAATGTTGTACTTCTCAATTATATTTACTACTCCCTTATTACACTTATTATTGATTGAACTGAACAAATTCTTTAAAGTTACAATAGTTCTTTTTTAGCGAATTTCCTGAAAGGAAATAGAGCTATTGGTCTCGTACCGACTTCAAAATTTTGCAAAAATTTCTTCAAATGTCCATCGATCCTACCTAGTAGATGTCTGTAATCGCTCTAGCGGTCACAATTTGAATCTTATTGGAATGAAATTTGGTATTTGAGGCGCTTTTGGTATTCAAAAGGTCAAGTTTGTTAATGGGTAAAATCGGGCAAGTGGAAAGGGGGGTTTAGAGGGAGGGGGAAACACAAAATTTGACATATCGCCCTTAATATTTAAAAAATCAAAAAATTTATAAGAAGTAAAGTTGTAGGTACTAAGTTTTACTGAAATTTTGTTTCTTATCATTTTTTCTGTTACACTAATATTTACAGAAATATTGACGGTTTAAGATTGAAAATTAAATTCCTTAATATCTCTGTACATATTAGAGTTTGAGCAAAAATCATTAGATGATGAATTGTAGCAAATTTTATTTTATACAACTTTATTCCTTACGCATTTTTCGATTGTTCTAATATTAAGAGAGATATTTTATATTTTATGTTTTCTTCTTTCTTTATGCCCCCCCCCCCCCCATTCACCTCGACGTATGTAATTTATTAATAAAATTGGACTTACAAATGTTAAAATCATATATGACATTTCATTTTGATCAGACTAAAATTGTGACCACTAGAGAGTGATTTATGTATTCTAAGGAAATTCGCTAAGTTGAAGCAGCTCCTGCGTAACGAATTTTTTTTTTCTATTAAAGTATGCCTAATTGTACAAATACAATTAGAATAAAATTTAAAGGTTGGATTAAGGATTTATTAACGTCGAGACCTGTTTGTCATGTCACGAAAGGATTATGTTTTAAATATACCCACAGATAATATTCGTCAGTTCGATATCAAAAGAAGTTTTATACAAACCTTACAGCAATAGTGTTCAATAAAACAGTAAATTTACCTAAAAACTAAGCGTATTATAGTTTTTTATTATATTAATTTTAATTTTATTCTGTTTGTGTTTTTCTAAATTGTGTATAAATGTGACTGGCAGCAGATGTTTTTTAAAAGTTTAGTAGTTTTGATTTGTATAGGATTAATAAAACTGATTTTTTTATATATAAAATAATAGTATTATCCATTATCGTGCATGTAAAACTTATATATCATGTATTAAGCAGAAGTAGAGAATAGAGTAATGAAATAATTCGATATATGATACGTGTTTATATTATACTTTTTAGTTTATTTATTATTATACTGTAAATGTAAAAATAATCTTATATAATCGAGTAAGAAAAGAAATATTTTGACCCTATTTTGCCAATGCTTTCCGTACCTGTCTGATTTTGATTAAATTTTTTGAATAGCTTAAGTGAAGCGTTACGGGAAATCTTTGGAAAAAGCAGATGGCGCAAAGGAGGAGAAAAAAATCGATTATGCAGACCGTAAATATTGACTAAATTTGACACAATAGAATGTAGTTTGATAATTAGGGTTTATATAAAAAAATTCTTGGCGATCTTACCCAATTATTTTACGAATTTTAAATTAATGAGTTTAGTTGCTTAGGTTAGACGTGAATAATAATAGGTTTCCTGACCGCACCCACTTTTTTAAACATGTTTTTGTTGTAGTAATAATTTGTTTTGGCGAAAAAGCTTACGCGGGTCTCTTAGTTTAGAAGAGGTCCTTGAAGAATGAGGTAAGAATCTAATCATTCTAATCATAAAATTCGATTATTCACTCGTACCAAGTAACTGTTTTTAAAACGATAAAATTATTGATCTTCTACTGAAACACTCTTGTCAATGATAAATGAAAACCTTATAGATTCTGAATTGCAACTCAGGATTGCAGAATTTAATGCCACCAAATGACATTGCCAACATTCATTTTCCTCTTTGGAAAAATTTTCATAAAAGGATTAATAAAAGTAAGTGCGGTCGGGGGACCCCCGTCAGGAAAGAAGTTCCCTACGCTTTTTCTTCAACTCCGAATATAATTCAAAATAAATTCTAACCTTCCCAAATAAACTCATTGAATTACAATGCGCCTGCAGCACCGTACACGTGATAGAAGTGAAACTTCTTAAAAATAGCCAAAATACAACGATAAAAAACGATTTACAGTGTGCTAGTATAGTTTATAGTTTCTATGGAAATGACAATCAAAATTTATATTACAAAATTGAAACAAAATTTTAATTAAATAATTTTATAGTTATTTTTTAGAAGTATAGTTTCTGTGGAAATGACTTTTTATTATACACACAGCATACTAGACACACTACTTAACACACTGATACACACACAGAATACTACATTTTGTTACGTGACGATGTAGTCTCACCACCCGTAAGTCGCGTTAAGAAACTTCGTTCCAATAAAATAATATTTGAGTCTGGGACTATGGTATGATGTGAAAACATAAACTTTAATGTCGTATTTATCGTAAGCACTGTGATTGGTGGACAAACACGAATGGATCTCCTATTATATCTCAACAATGCTGATTATTACCGACTGTAATAAACCCACTCGTTACAAACAGCATGACATTGTATAATCTGAAATTTCATTTCACTCCCTATATATATATTATATACAACCTTGTAAAGCCTTGTAAAGATTGGTTAGAGTGTATTATTTAAATTTATTTTTACTTTTTATTGAATATTTACAGTAGATTATTAGAATTGTCCTACATCTAGTTACTGTATAATGTATATCTCATCTGATTATTACCGACTGTAATAAACCCACTCGTTACAAACAGCATGACATTGTATAATCTGAAATTTCATTTCACTCCCTATATATATATATTATATACAACCTTGTAAAGCCTTGTAAAGATTGGTTAGAGTGTATTATTTAAATTTATTTTTACTTTTTATTGAACATTTACAGTAGATTATTAGAATTGTCCTACATCTAGTTACTGTATATCTCAGGATTAAGAATATTATATTTATATTTTAATTATGATTGTTTAAAAAATGTACTTTATATATTAATATAAAATGCTTTAAAAGTTTCATGTTGTATGTATGTTTAGCAAAGATTATACAGTTTGTGTAGAGCATGATTTACATAATTTATTTCGATATTAAGAAAAATAGATTAGAACATATTATATTATATAATGTAGTTTTACTCTGTATAACGTACAAACCTAATGCACTTTGCAGTAAGTTTGTATTACATTAGTTTGAGACTTATGAAAATGATAGGTATTTCCATAATTGCATATTTAGAAACATTATTCACAGTATTATTTTTACTCCTAATTTAAAATTTAAAATATATTTGTTGAAAAACTGCCAACTAATTGAAAATAAATGCATTTGATTATTATTATTATTTATATATATATATATATATATATATATATATATATATATATATATTGTAGCGACCACAAAATTGCTTATTACACATTAAATATATTGTCATTTCTTTTTAAATGCTGACATAACAAATTTTTACTATATAATCAATGTAAATCATAATGTAATTCAGATTGTATTTTTTATCTTCAAATGTAATAATTAATTCAATAAATATTTTTGTTGAGAAATACTTTCTCACGATTTTTATTTAAAACAATAAAAAGTCAACAAGTGTTAAAATTTCAGAAAAGTAATATCGTCCAACGATACATCCAAAAAGTGATAATAAAGTTGTTCATTGCATTTCTACGTTAGTTAACAAAACTTTTGACTATTTAAATAAATTATAATTCTTATAATTTATTAAGTATTTAAATAATTATCATTCGTTCCGGAATCTACGTACAAAGATTGACCTGGTGACAGCACTAGCCCTGCCTCTTGTTGGAAACAAGTAAAACATACCAAAAAAGTGACAAGTGCATCAAGTCGTTATTGGCCAAATCCCAGGATACGACATAAAATTGGTGACACAGCGGTGGGATTTCCTCGAACAATTGGATAAAGAAGTACAAGTTCAAATCAAGAAGATACCTCTAGCTTCCCGATTGGTGTACCAAGTACTTTAAGGAAAATTCCGTCACATCAAGAACTCGTCCTTTCGCCGAAAACCGTAAGTCATACTGTTCATTATATACTTTTAGTTAAACTAAAGCTAAATCAAATCGTTCAAAATCTCCTAATTTTTCACAAATTATCAAAATGCCTACTACTCCAGACACTCCTGTAACAACTGACGATGAATCTATACGCAGTGTCCATAACGACACAGCCATACACACGGAAAATATATCAAGTGGACCATTAAACAATAGTAATAATAATAATCACACAAATATACCAAATAATGGAATACCTTTAACATTCATCGCTCAGATGATAACGTCCTTTAATGGAGATCCAAAAGAACTTAGTAACTTTTTACAAAACGCGAGTAATGCTTTAGAAATAGCATCAGTAGAACAAAAATTACCATTAACTTTATTAATATTTTCAAAAGTAAGTAGTGAGGTGAAAACCAAACTTAATATGCGATCTATTCAATCATTCAAACAATTACGGGATAAACTCAAATTAATTTATCAACCAGTAGAATCATATAGTTATTTGATGGAACAACTTGAAACCATCAAGCAAAAACCAAGTGAATCAATAAAAGAATTTTATATTAGGTTAGATAATATTACGAATAAATGCCTAGTAGCAACAGAATCCCAAACCACAACTCACATATTAGAAAGTGAGGTAAGAGTCATTAATAGGATAGCTTTAAGAAGGTTCACCCATCACACCATTCCCGAAATTTCACAAATATTGCGGCATCGCGACTTCGCATCTATAAATGAAGCCATGTCCTTAGCTTGTGAAGAAGAAGCTTATCTTCTAGCCGAATCGCGCATTAAAAGATTAGCTATCAGTAATCAAACAAAATATTGTAAAATTTGTAAAAACAAAACACACAATACTAAAGACTGTAGACGTAACAATACATATTCCAATACGAATACTAGTACTAATACTAGCAATTCATATGCAAACCCTACAGCATTGTCTTCCAGACAACCTAATTACTTTAAACAATGTAACTACTGTAAATACAAAGGACACACGGAAGACGAATGTAATAAGAAAAAAAGAAATCAACAATTTAACCCAAACCCTCGAATCGCCCAAAGCGAAATTGTCAATGAAGAAGTAAATCATTTAAACTTCAATCAATCCCAGTCGTCGGTCGTGACTGCGGATCAACTAAATCAACCGACCACGTCATCCTATACTCTGGAATAAATGACAAGAAGTTAACATTTGACTCAAAACAATCAAAAACAATCACATTTAAATTTCTAATCGATACCGGTGCAACAACTTCCATAATAAAATTAAATAATATAATTCAAGATGGTACCACGAGGTATAACCCTAATCAAAAGATTACATTAGCAGGTATAAACGGTGAAATAAAAACACTCGGTAAAATCGAAATATTTTTATCTAAACCACATAATGACTTCTGTTTTCATTTTCATTTAGTTGATAAGGATTATAATATACCTTACGATGGGATCATTGGGCATGATTTTCTCACAGAATATCAGGCTGAAATTAGTTATAAAACCAATTCAATAACATTTAATAATG
The DNA here is from genome assembly GCA_963920215.1 of Nineta flava. Classification (NCBI taxonomy): domain Eukaryota; kingdom Metazoa; phylum Arthropoda; class Insecta; order Neuroptera; family Chrysopidae; genus Nineta; species Nineta flava. The sequence continues at coordinate 93,486,745 of OY986041.1, forward strand.
GTTTTAAATTAAAGCCAAATTCAATAAATCATGTTCCCATACATTTTATTACAAAAAATAAAAATAACACCGTGATCACTAATGACGCAATCATACCTAATATTGATGGAATCAACATACCACACAATATTCTAATTACAAAAGATACTATGACATATCCTGTAATAAATACACATAATACAGAAATTAAATTAACTTGCTTAGATATAAAAACAAAGCCAGCTGTACAATTTATTTATAACATAAATAATTCAAATAGAAAAAAATCCTTACATGACAATCTAAGAGTATCACATTTAAATAACGAAGAAAAAGATGAAATAAAAAATATTTGTGAAGCTTATCAAGATATCTTTTTCTTACCGGGAGACACACTAACTAGTACTCCTACTATTAAACACGAAATCATTGTTACGGACCCAGCTCCGATAGCAACAAAAAACTATCGATACCCAAAAATCCACGAAAAAGAAGTAGACACACAAATAACCAAAATGCTAGAACAGGGCATTATCAAGCATTCGTCTAGTCCATGGTCCAGCCCCTTGTGGGTCGTGCCAAAGAAAATGGACGCTTCAGGCCAGCAGAAGTGGAGGATTGTTACTGATTATCGTCGACTAAACGACATAACTGTAACTGACTCCTTTCCACTTCCTAATATTGAGGACATTTTAGACCAACTTGGTGAAGCTGTGTACTTCAGCACCCTGGACTTAACTTCTGGGTTCCACCAGGTCGAAATGACAGACGAAGATAAACCCAAAACAGCTTTTTCAACCCCACATGGTCACTTCGAATTTAACAGAATGACGTTTGGTCTGAAGAATGCTCCTGCAACATTCCAAAGACTAATCAACACTGTTTTAGTAAACAATTTAGGGCAAGATTGTTTCGTTTACCTAGACGATATAATTATCTTCGGGAAAGATCTAAAAGAACATAATAAAAGATTATGTAAAATATTCGATTCATTAAGGGCTCACAACCTTAAACTACAACCTGATAAGTGTGAATTCCTGCGCAAGGAAGTTGCTTATCTAGGTCACATAATAAGCGATTGTGGCGTCCGCCCAAATCCTGAAAAAATTAAAGCAGTAATCGAACGGAAACAACCCCGAAATACTAAAGATATCAAATCATTCTTAGGTCTAACCGGTTATTACCGACGATTTATACCCAACTACGCGCAAATTGCAAAACCGTTAACTTCACTTTTAAAGAAAGACGTTCCCTTCAATTTCAACGAAAAATGTGTTGAATCATTTAATAAATTAAAAACAATTCTAACTACTCAACCTCTGCTACAATATCCTAATTTTAATGAACCATTCATTTTGACTACTGATGCATCCAACGATGCAATCGGATCAATTCTTTCACAAGGTCCAATTAACAAAGACAAACCAATAGCATACTACTCTCGAACACTAAACCAGGCAGAAAGAAATTATAGCACAACGGAAAAGGAACTCTTGGCAATCGTCCAATCAGTTAAGCATTTCCGACCATATCTATACGGAAAGGAGTTTACTGTAATCTCCGATCATAAACCATTGCAATGGTTAATGAATTGCCGTGACCCATCTTCCCGTTTAGTCCGTTGGAGGTTAAAACTCTTAGAATACCAATACAAAATAATTTATAAAGCAGGAAAAACTCTTACTAATGCAGACGCATTAAGTCGTCCAGTTTTAAAAATAAATCCGATTGAAAAAAATTTTGAATTATTTAAAGAGTTCCATCAAAAAAACTTAGAACCTAAACAATTCGAAAAAATAAATAAGCCACTTGACGAAATAAAAAACATTGCAATTCCTTACTCGACAAATTTATCTCTTAACAATTCATATTCACTATATGTAACAACACAGTGTAATCTGCAAAACACTAAAGGTGTCAGGTTAAATGAAATAATAAAACTTAATACTACAATACTAAATCAAAATATTTATTTATTATTTTTAAAACAAACACCTAACGAACACATTGAATATGATAACTTATATAAAACATTAGATAATTTGGCACGCTTATTGACATATAATAATCATAATGAAATAAACATTATTAACGTCCCAAACATATCACGTAATATAAAACAAGAAACTTTTGAATCAATGTTAGAATATTTAATGCCAGATAATTTAAAAATCAAACTTATAACAGGAGACTTAATACATCCTAGTAGGGACCAAATTCCGCAAATTCTTAAGGATTACCACGATAATGCTTTATCAGGACACCCTGGTATTACACGCACACACCAAGAAATTAAAAAGAAATATTTTTGGAAAGGGATTAAACAGGACATAGAAAAATACGTTAAAAGTTGTAAAACTTGCCAAATGACCAAGGATCCTCACGTTAGCAAAACACCAATGGTGATAACAACCACTGCCAATGACTTCAATGATTCAGTCTCTCTGGACATCATGGGGCCATACAACATTACCAAAAATGGTAACAGGTACATCCTAACTATTCAGGATGAGCTAACTAAATTCGTACAAGCGTACCCTATTCCTGAAGCGACGTCCGAAATGTGTGCTATCCACTTTTTGAAATATTGCTCTATATTTGGTTTTCCAAATGCCATACTGACAGATCAAGGAACCGAGTTCCTGAACAAATTATTCAAAGAATTAACTAAATTATTAGAAATTAAACACAAGGTAACAACCCCTTATCATCCTCAGACGAATGGCTTGTTAGAACGATCTCATTCTACAATTAAAAACTTCCTTAGATCTTATATCGACAAGGACCCCGAAACTTGGGATGAACTAGTGTACCTATCAGTCCATAGTCACAACACTCACATTAATCGCTCTACAAACGAAACGCCGTATACGTTAGTTTTTGGTAAAAATCCTCAAATTCCTCGAGCTATCGAAAAACCGAAAGAAAAACCTACCTACCAAAATCTTACGCAAGATTTGATGAAACGAGCAAAAGACATTCGTGATGCAGCAAAAAATAATTTGATTAAATCAAAACACCAAAATAAACAATATTATGACAAAAAGACAAAAATGAAAACATTTGAAAACGTACAATTAGTTTTATTACAAAATGCAATACGTAAGTCACATTATAATAAAAAACTCGAACCAAGCTTCTCAGGTCCATACAAAATAATCCAAAACCATCCAAATAACAATACCGCTACTATCCAAATAAAAAATAAACTCAAAACATACCACTACAATTTACTGAAACCTTATGTTTCAGATGCGGACCTGGCAATTGATAATGATGTCACTGATGATAATGATGTCATTAACGCGAGCGAAGGAAACCAATTATAAAATAACGCCAATCAATAAAACTTCCGGGTTATTTTATTTAAATTTAGGAAATGCGAAAATCGCTAATCAATACATTTCACTTATCCATTATTATAATCTCACTTCTTTACATAATATGCTAGAACTCTCAGCTAAATATTATTCCTATTCTCTATCCTTTTGTAGTTTAATCACAGAAAATGATGGCAGTACTTGTAAAATGACGCTATCTATGCTAGAATCTCAATTAATAGATTTACGAGATCAGTTAGATCAAATAGATAACCACCACGTATCATTAAACAGAAACAAAAGAGGTATAGCTAATATTGTAAGTTACCCTATCAAATGGCTCTTCGGGATCCCCGACGCAGACGACGCAACGTTTTATCAAAGTTCAATTGAATCATTAATAAACGATCAGAAACAAACTCATGTTTTAATGCAAAGCCAAATACGTGTAATAACTGACACTATCAAAAATATAAATCAAACGATACTTGTCCTTGACACGGTTGAGGAAAAGCTAAATTCGAATATAAAAATTTTTAATAGTTTCATGGCAGAATCAAAGAGAATAATTGATGGGCATTCATTACAAATAACTTTAGTTGATCATTTATTACTGATTAAACAGATTAATGACATGATTCAAAAAGAAATAGATAAATATTCAATGTCAATATCACTTGCTCGTCATGGCATAATCGACTACAATATTATCTCACCTAAAACTTTGCTTGATGAACTCCAAGCAACTGTCAAATATCATTTACCTTTAGCCGCAAACTGGCAAAACTTAGAGTATTACTATAAAATTATTAAACCAAAAGCATTCATGACCAATGACAAACTAATCATTGTAATAAAAGTTCCAATAACTTCCATAGACAATTTTGATCTCTACAAAATATATCCTTTACCTACTCCACACAAAGTCAATCCTGAAATTCTCAAGTACATAAAGAACGATTTCGATTATATGCTAGTTTCTAGAAGTAAAACACAGTATGCACTGTTAAAAACAATAGAAAACTGCGACGAATATAAACCTAATGAATATTTATGCAACAAAATAAGTATATCCAGACAACAAGCAGAAGACAGTTGTGAAACCGCTTTATTCGTAATCACAACAAAACAGATACCACAGATGTGTCAAACCAACACTATCCATGCAACCACAGAAATTTGGCAACCAATTTCGGACAATCAATGGCTGTTCCTTTTAACGAACCCTACGCGATGCACCATACTATGCATGAATGATGAAGATGATGACATAGTCCTCCAAAATACTGGAATTTTGACAATAAATGGTTTATGCAAGGCTCATTCGAATTTGTATACAATGGAACCACAATTATCATTGTTCAATCATACATTGAAAATGTTCATACCACAAGTTGACATCACGGAAGATGATTGTTGTGTAAGAAAAAACGTAAACAAGACAACACTTAATTCAATAAAATTGGAACCAATCAAAATCACCCATGTTGATTTATCCGAGTTAAAGTTCGCACAACATCGCCTGAATCAATTCGACGAACAACTTCAACAACAATTGAACAAACCATTTTTCATACAAAACGAAAATTCAATACTATATTACGCAAAAATACTATTATCATCAATAATATCTCTCATGGGCATGTATTTAATCTACAAGTTCAAATTACTACAAATACTATGGTTGCTTATTAAAAACTGTTTCCTATGCTTCAAAAGAAAAAATCAAAATAACGACAATGGTAATGGTACCCGACTTAGATTTATCAACTGCTGTTTCGGCGATGGTAACGCTGTTAAAAACCAAGTACATCCCTCAGCCAGGATCGACGCTGTAAAATATTACAACGACTCCACTTCTGAAGAAGAAGAAAAAGTAGTTATTACAAGCACGGCACCACCACCACCTCCATATAACTCTGATTATACTCCATCAAGACGCATAACCCGCAGCATCACTAGTAACGAATCAAAGCAAAAGCAAAGATCGATTTCATTTAATAAATCCTAATCAATCTTTTTCCAAGGGGGGAAGAATGTAGCGACCACAAAATTGCTTATTACACATTAAATATATTGTCATTTCTTTTTAAATGCTGACATAACAAATTTTTACTATATAATCAATGTAAATCATAATGTAATTCAGATTGTATTTTTTATCTTCAAATGTAATAATTAATTCAATAAATATTTTTGTTGAGAAATACTTTCTCACGATTTTTATTTAAAACAATAAAAAGTCAACAAGTGTTAAAATTTCAGAAAAGTAATATCGTCCAACGATACATCCAAAAAGTGATAATAAAGTTGTTCATTGCATTTCTACGTTAGTTAACAAAACTTTTGACTATTTAAATAAATTATAATTCTTATAATTTATTAAGTATTTAAATAATTATCATTCGTTCCGGAATCTACGTACAAAGATTGACCTGGTGACAGCACTAGCCCTGCCTCTTGTAAAACATACCAAAAAAGTGACAAGTGCATCAAGTCGTTATTGGCCAAATCCCAGGATACGACAATATATATATATATATATATATATATATATATATATATATATATATATATATATATATATATATATATATATATATATATATATATATATATATATATATATATAATTGTTTATGTTATATTTAAGTGTACAAAAACTTGTATAAATATTGTTTGCAAAAATTATTTAATTAAGTAAAATGCATTTTGGATCACTTATGATAGAGGAAATAATACTATGTCTAAATTTTTCCCACATAACCGATTCTTTTAAAGTATTATTTCCTCGAATGAAATGAAATGTATTTATTTATTGTCGAAAATGGTATCACTAAAAATTAAACAAGAACAAAACACTAAATAAATTGTTTTTTCATATCAATATTTGATAAAAAATTCAATGACATGTTTGTCTATATATTATACGCAAGTTCTTTCAAACTATGTCTTTGTAACCTAGATGGAAATTGACATTAGTATAGCATTGTGACGCTTAAAGTATTCACAAATAATATAATGTAAATGAATATACACATATTTTTAAATTGTTTTTTGTAAACTAGCGTCTATTTATTTCCATTGTTAGTATGGTTGCCTTTCGGTTATATTATACCAACGGAAGCGACTAGCGTTTACTTACTTTGACATTTAAGTAATATGTCTGAACATTGATACCATTTTTTGACATCAAATGCTTGATAAGAAAAATCATACACATCTAGAGATGAGGATCCATAGATGTGTATGATTTTTCATATCAAGCATTTGATGTCAAAAAAAAAATACAGACGAATTGAGAACCATCCTCCTTTTTTGAAGTCGGGTTAAAAATGGAATATACACATAATTAGAACGCGACATAATTAATTTAGGGAAAGAGGTGAAGTTTGGATGCGTGCCCTGGGCGCCGTTTGATGTCACTACGCCCCTGCTTGAATGTAAGGTAACAAGATAATATAGATTGTTGGTCAACATAAATTGTCGGACTACGTGGATATGTAGTATGTACGTGTATATACTTGAGTAAAATAAACACATAGTGACATATTTCACTTTTTCCTTTTGGCATTAAATCCCACTCGATCTTGTCTTAGATACATTGTGTTTGTTGCATGTATGTTATTAGTATACATACGTCTGGTGTATACATACAAGTATAAATATTATGTACATAAGTATTTTGTATATAATGTTGTATATACCTATTAGGTATATAGTAATAAACGCGAGATATATCATAGACATACGTATACATAACCTAGAGGCTTACAAAATTACAAATAATAATTGCAAACTATACTTGAACAATACACAATAACTATTTGCCATCATTTATTTTTCAACAGGGTATCTCCATTATAATAAATCTGCTACTATTAAAGCACCATAATATAGTAGAATTAGTTTATTATGATCAGTATTGTCTAATCTGGACATCATATGTATATATATATATATATATATATATATATATATATATATATATATATATATACACTATAATATCAGCAATCAAAGTAGATCAATAAGTTATACCTTCAATGTGACTCTCGTTAAGTCATGCTTGTACATTTATTATCAACATCAAGATCATGGTATGTAAAGAAAATGAAGAAGGAAATGAACGTTAAACTGAGAAATACGTTAGATGTTGTTGATCAACAAAACATGTACACAAGCAAGCCAACAATCAGAAAAAAATTAAAACTACAAAGATGTTAATGGAAAAAGTAAGAACATGTCGAACTACAAAGCTGAAGATAGGAACTAAAATTGCTACTAAAGGATAGTATTGTATATTATTATGGGTCATGGATTGTTAAGAGAGTGAATATACTTTACTATAATACCATCTACAGCAGTGACTCTGCATCAAGATCACTACTACTATTACTTCTAGCTGAATAGATGTTTTTGATCTGCAAATATATAACACACATTCTATACATAGCATTGTGTTATAAGATGGTTTTTTGTTTTTCTTAAGCGATTTATAAGTAATGAATTCCGAATTACAGAATTACATATGCCTACAAAATTACATATGTATGTATATACCCGTTGTCTATCTATATATACAACATCAGCTGCAACAAATTCTTTAAGAGGCACTTTTCTGGTACAAAATTCCAGTCCGATATGTTTCCAGACGAACGGACGAGACCATCATAAAAATTTTGAAAATCAATACGTCCAAAACGATCAAATTCACCCCAAATCTATTAAACTAATATTTTGAAGATCATCTGAAATATAAGAGTATTCGTTAGTTTTCAAGTTTTGTTGAAGAATTGGCTGTGTAAAATATTGACATAAACGTATACTAAAATAGCTTCCATTGTTTCACCATTGAAGATTTACTTGGAAAACTTATCACTTTCTAGTAGTTGCATTTTGCCGGGAGGTTAAAATTGTGTCTAAAATTTATACTTTTTAAGTAAATTATATGAAGTATTATTCATATACACAACCATATGTATGTATAATATACATATATATATATATATATATATACATGTATATATATATATATATATATATATATATACATATACATATATATATATAAGATATACATATGTATATATATATATATATTATATATAATATATATATATATATATATATATATATATATATATATATATATATATATATATATATATATATATAGTATATATAGTATATAGTATATATTATATATAATATTATCTGTGTAAAAACATCTCGAGGTTATGAAGCTTTTGTTTTTGAGTGGAATAATTTAAATTCTAGCAAGTACGAGTATATAAACAATGAGTAATAATACTTGTATTTGTATAAGTTATTCGTAATGAACAAATTAGCTTATTGTTTGAATATTGTAGCCATAATGCGTTGGAAAAATAGTATTTGTATGTTTTGCATATCCCTAACATTGTCTTTATGTACATATACTACCAATTAGCAATTTTATATACATTTTAAAGAGTGTCAAAATAACTACTATTATATTTTGTTAGGTCCCATCTGAAAGGTACAATCATTACAAAACATTGTCTCCGAACATATATCCTCTAACTTAATTACAAAGCTGGCGCTCCTCGATATTAGATTTCCGATGGTATTAGGATAGGAAAAATTTGTTTACTATTTTAAATCACAATTAACTCGGTTAATTTAAAGTATTGCTCGTAGTCCGTGATTAAACCGAACTTAAAAAAAATATTGTGGGAACATTACTCGGACAGTAGCCGAATTCGCCTACTGCGAATAACATATTTACTGGATAAGTGTACGGAATAATAAACAAAAGCTTTTAGTGATGACCAACAAACCTTCCAGTCATCATTTATGATAAATGATAGATTCAGGAGTATTGTTGGACATACTGTTGTACCTATACTGGAATGTTGTACATGCTGAGACGATGTAGATTTATTGTTAAAATTTAAAGGCATAGAGTTACACGATGATTATAGTAAATTGAATTAATATGGCATCTGATAAATGAAACAGAATTCGATGAAAGTTCCACATAACCGACGAATACATAGAATGGCAAATCAAGTCCTCCTCTTTGTTCAATAGGGTCTGTTTTTAACGGTAACTTAAATAGTTGCCTCTTGCTTCGATCAATAATATTAGCAATGCTGCATTTCAACCAACGATAACACAACCTGAGACAAAATGGCCAATAAAGCTTGTTAGATCTATTTCATAATATTTTAAATACATGAATGTGAATACCAAATTGACATCATCAAGGGATAATATAATCTCTTCAAGTTAACTTTACCAACTCGAGTTTATTGTGATCGTTTTGTAGCGGGGCACCAAATTAATACATTCTCTCAATTTAAATAATGGTAAAAGGGAAGTTTATTGATAAATTATTTCTCTTCTGGGTGACTCATTTTGAACGATGCATCTGTATATTTCTTCAAGAAAACGTTTTTGAACAAAGGACCAAGATAAAAATGTTTTGTTCGGACGAGGGTATTATATGCTGATCTTGATTTTCACCATAAACACGATCTTTATGATTTATTTAAGATTAACTTAAATAAATCCCGTGTTTTTCAAATGGGAACCCATTTGGGCGGAATCGAACAGCTGAGGTAAAAAGAACATTCAAATTGGGTCATAAAGTCTATTTTGGTTAATAGATAACCATTTTATAGCCGTTTTCAGAAAATGAGTTTTGAGAATTGAGAAGTGGCATTAATTTTTATCACTAAAAACGAAAGAATAATTAATTTGAAGTTTATTTTGATAATTTTTTTAAATTTTATAATTTCATTAATTATTTATAAAAAATAAACAAATTTTTGTATAAAAGAAAACGATTGTGACGTCATTATATCCGTTGAGGCTGAGAGCCAATTGGAATCATCATGTAGTATTTTTTATATTCAGATTATTATGGGTCATAACAAAATAGTCTAATAGTCTCTTGTCTCTCTCGTAAACATGGATGTTTTATCATTTCTCCATGCAGTGGCGTTACTAAAGTGATATAATGACGTCACTGGCGTTTGAATGTAAATTAAAAAAAAAAAATTTTTAATTGTAAAATTACATGAAAAATCAATTGTTTAAATTTTTTTTTTTAATTTCCCTTAATAAAAGACTTTTTATTATGGATAAATTTTATCTAAAGACCTTATTTTTATCAAAATATCCTATCTTAGAAAATTCATTTTTTAGAATGGCTATAAAATGGTTCATTGTCAACCAAAATAGACTTTATTATCCAGTTTAAATATTGATCTTTACTCAGCTTTCGGAAATATGGGTTTCTGTTTGAAAAACGTAAGTTGATCTTCAAATCATCTTGAAGGCTATGGTCAGGGTGAAAATCAAGAACACCATAAGATACCCCCCACCCCTCGCACAATACAACATTTATTCGTAACTTTTTCCAAAAACGATTCCTCAAAGAAATATTCAAGTGCATTGTTTAAAATCAGCCTGTATATTCAGCAATTGAAATGATGTGATAAAATCCGAGCGATACTTGTGACCAGCTGTGTTTTGACACAAGTGGGGTGACAGTTTGGTTTTAAAACCAATCTTATTGTTTATAAGAACAGTTACACAGCACAAAACTTGATAAGCCCACTGACATAATTATGAAAGTGATGCGGATATCGTAGCGTGTAATAACCATATTCTGTACTATAATTTTTCGCCGTGTCATACAATCGCGTACATAGTATTCTACCATTTCTTCGAGGTTATTCTACCGTGTTTTTCTATTGTATTATTGTGGCTTTTATTGAAAGTGTTGTGTAAGATTGGTAAAGTTTATCTACTTTACCAATATTTGTGATGATAATGGAAGTTACGTAATTTTTTTATTAACTGATTGATGATGATGATGATAAAACACCATTTCTATAATGCAGTAGCTTTTGCACGCGGCTTCGCCGCGTTGCATTGTTACATCTCTGACTCCCGTCGTTTTAAGCCTAAAAACCGTAATGTAATTTCCCACCACTTCCACTATTTATCGACACTTCCACTAAACTCATATTTCAGCGAATATTTTATCTCTAGAAGCGAGATAAAATACATAGTTTTTAAGTTCGATTCATAAGCATTTAAACAAAAAAAGTTTAAAATTAAAATCGGTCTATTATTTGTTCCGTGATGCTCGAACAATCAAACAAATAAACAGACATTTACAATTTTATAATAGTAGAAATATGTTGAGTTTATTTGTTAAAAATAATTATAATTTCACACAATCTTTACTTTTTAATTTTCTTAAATACAAGGTCTGCCCGAAAAATATCCGACCTGCTTTTATATCTTCGCGCCAGAGTGTTCGAGCGACGCCTGCAAGGCATGCACGTCAACAGTAAAGCCTCACGAACTTATCGGTTGCTCGCCACACCTACAGGACGTATAGTTTATGCGCAGCGTGTATTTGTTTACAAAGTCTTTTTTGCGTACGTCGGATTTTGTTATTGTTAAAAATGAATGAAAGATCAGATCAACAAAATTTGCATCAAATTTTGCTTCAAACTCGAAAAAACTAGTTCGGAAACTATTCAAATGATGCAGAAGGTCTATGGGGATGAGTGTATGGGCAAAACACAAATAAAAAAGTTTCAAAAGTGACCGCACATCTGTTGATAGTGATCTTCGTTCTGGCCGACCTTCGACGACAACAACACCGGATAATATCGAGCGCGTGCGATTTGCGATTGACGCAGATTGACGTTTGACTGTGCGCGAATTGGAATATGATCTTGAAATATCAAAAACTACAATTTGGGAAATTTTAATTTCAAATTTAGAAAGTGGAAGAGGTGGGAGTGGTTGAAAATCTCATCGAATCTTATGCAGCAGTTTTTAACTGAACACAATGTGGCACTGCTTTGCCATCCTCCGAACAGTCCCGACATAGCCCCCTGTGACTTTTGGTTGTTCCCGAATTTGAAAAAACCGCTCAAAGGACACCAGTTCGACGACAAAAAGACGGTTGAAGATAATGCGACGAGGGCACTCAAGGCCAATCCCAAATCTGACTTCCAGGACTGAAATATACTGAAAAATAACGCCAGCGCGGAGATATGATGGAAGGTCGGATACTTTTCGGACAGACCTCTAAACTTAATCAAAATAAGCGTTTCATTATTATTATCATTATTTATAAATTTTTTGTTTTTGGGATAGATGTGACAACAGTTCTTAAAAATTGAATGTACTGAATTACGTTATATTATGTATTTAGATTGTTTTTCTTTCATTAAATGTGTCTTAAAAATAATAGGACGTTGTAATGAAGCTGTGCTTTTTACAATCTAGCAATCATGAAAAACTACAATGATCATTGCCTCAATATACAAAATTAAAGTTTACCTGAAAAAAAATTTTTTTTAACTTTTATTAATGTTCATGGCAATCCGTCATTGGTATAGTGACCACTATAGTGACCATTAGAGTGGCTACAGACACATATTTCAAAGGTCAAGTTCGTTTATTGAACAGAATCGATCAAGGGTAAGGGCTGTTTAAAGAAAGAAGAAGACACAAAATATGGAATATCCCTCTTTACATTTGAAAAATTCATTTAAATACATTATAAATATCAAGTAACCATGGTGGTACATTTGTAATATTCATTAATATGGGAATTGTGACTTTGGTGTAGTGGTACAACAAGAAAATCTATTTTCACTTGTTTTATTTCTTCTATTAAATCAATATTTTCATACAGAATTTGAAAACATAACATAAAACATTTTCCTCCAACTGTTTGATTGACTGAAACAGTGTTGCTGCAATTGTTTCAATTTCAATATTTTAAAATAATTTTTGAATATAGATTGAAGTCGAACATGTTATGTTATAATTAGAGGTCGGACTGTATATATTTCCCAATTTTGTTTGAAACAGTATTGCAGATTCACAAATCTTTTTTTATCCTTAAGTATAATAGAAACAGTTCTTATATTTTCGAAGAACCACCTTTCTAAACCATCTTGATGAACAAGAGGATCCAAGGCATTAAAATATCGTATTATCACGAGTTTATTAAATCATAAAACTATGATTAAATTGCCTTAAATATTACATTACGTGATACAAAAACGATTTTGCAAAAAATAATAGTATTCAATTGTGGAACGACTCAAGGGTACCATCATGAATTTAGTAACGTTATGACAACATTTTATAAACCAATTAATAACTGATAGTGATAATATTAGTAATAAGTGATATTATTTCTTTATCTCTTTATACAGGCTGTTCTTGATATCATGTAACTATTGAAGTTAGTAACTTTTTGGCTTGTTCTAAGAGTAAAAGTTTATACAAATATTTGTCCTATATTGCAGTCGCGTGACACGACAATAGTAAACTGGTTTTAAATTTCTCTTTAAAGGTGGCTTTAAAGATTGAAAGTTCGCTGACTTTCACCGTTCTTGAGATTGTTTTAGGATATCTTAGTTCCTAGAATATCTTGTTCACACACATCTATTCAGACACACATTCATACATATATACCGTATATACGCAATTGGTTTTTTGGTAATATGGCCAATGGCCAACATGGGTTTTTGCCATGTTATTAAAGCCAAATATTGGCTTTAATAATTTAATACAAATAAAAATATTAATTAAACATCCACTAAACTGGTGTACACTCCCGTTCATAAAAATTGAACCATTTAAAACATTCTAGGTGATACTGTTACATGTAATATTATACATATATTTAATATATACGCCTAGAATGTGACTTACAGGTTCAATTTTTATGAACGCAAGTGTACATACACTCGAATTCAATATATTCGAAACAGTAAATCATATTTGAAGCGTACATATATGCATTTTATAGTACATATAGTATGACTTAGAATCATCTAGTTAATTTTATTTGCTTTTGACTGAACATTATTCAAAATTTAAAACCTTTGATTAACCATTTACGCAACGAATATCACAGTTGAATCATTTACACAACGCTAATCGCTTTCAAATAGAGATGGTCATGATTTAGGAAGTTTATTTTTCGAGAATCAATATCATGTACTGTAGGTTTTTATGTTCGCAATTCATTCATTTGTTCGATTTTAATACAAATATTTTCCATTTTCTATTGCATATACTCCGATCCCTAACTTTCGTTTTAATAAAAGCAAGAGCCCACAGACAGGGCACACACTTTTAGAACAGTTCAAACCATCTATAGATTCTCAACGTGAATGAACGTTTGGAATATATATACATATATATATATTTCTTGGGAATTGAATATCTATTTTTATCATATCTGAGTTATCAATATGAAACCATTAAACTATTCTTATTTTTTCTAAATACAATATATTCGTCTTTATATCAGACTGCAACGTGATATACAATATAGAGGTTATGTAATCAATGTTGATGTTATGTTATCAATGTCTGTGGTGTTTTTGCACAGTCTTTTTTTGTTTTGAGGTCTCCTAATGCTAAGAAAACTATTTATGGGCATTGTTTGTGTGTCTATATGTAACACATTATCTCAAAATGCATTAGAATTTGTTTATTTATTAACAGAATTTTACAACATTCGAATTTCCAAAAATCGCGATATCTAAATTGATTTTTTCCTAATTGAAAATCGAGAAACTTTTTTATACGCGTCTGGATAAAAGTTTAATTTTGTATCCTCCTCTGTTGGTAAAAAATGTTATCGAATTTTCTGTCTACTGGCCAAAAAGCAACCTGTTTTAACATGTGTTATTTGACTCATTTGGGTTTCTCACGTGTTACAGCTTAAATACAATTTTAAGAATCGATTCAAATAAACAAAACTTTTTTTTTATAAAAACGAGCTTATAAAAGTCTTTGAAGTAAATTATATAGACTGATATGAAAAGGTTGGCTCTCACGTCAGAGTCGTCTTTGGTGTAGCGATAAGCATGCTTGGCTAGATATTCAAAGGCCCAAGGTTCGGTTCCTGGTTGACAAGTTAATTTTTTTATTTCAGTATTTAATTAAAATTCAATGACATTTGTCTATTAAGTATACGCTAGTCTTCTAGAATGTATCTTAGATAACCTAAATTTTGACAAACATTGTATTGTTGACGCTTAAGTAGACACAAATAAATATATATGAATAATAATTTCGACAGAAGTAATACTGTCAAAATAGAAATAAGAATTTGGCTCTTGCGTCAGAGTCGTCTTTGGTGTAGCGGTAAGCACACAGTACATTATATGAATTGACTAATTATTTAATTGCATCGTTGGTGTTTGTGGCACAAAGTGAACCGATTTCATATTAAACATAAATATGTATGTTAAAATCCTGACTTCATTTTATTATTTTTGGTTCCACAAAGTAATAGCAAAGAAACCATTTTCTTCGAAAATAATAGTAAATTAAACGTCCAGAATCGATTATTGTGTGATATCTACTGTGGATCGATAGTCCTGAGACACACGATAAAGGATATATGATTAGTTCAACAGTCGAAATAAAATTATATATTTTTTGTGTATTTCACAAAAAACAACGTTTATATGGTTTCTCATAAAGCATTGCAGGATCCTTGCTCCAACGAAATGTTTGTCATTTTTCGGTAAATACGATCCATCCTAGACGTTTATTAGTTTTATCCACTTCTAGGTACTTGTAATATTAAGATATACTAAGTATTAGGGTCTGAAAATACAAACCTATAGAAGTTCGAAAAATCATTGTCATTAACTCATTGTCAAGAACCTTCGGACAAATCAGTAGAGATAAGGTCTAAAGCGAATTTATATTGCAGGTTACGCTTTACTAGGTTTGTAAACTTTGTACATTTATTACAATTGTTAAAAATTTTTATAATTACTTTTTTTTTATTGATAAAAAAAAATCGATTCAGTTGTATATTATAATCTATCTATATCTATACTGCCTATTTGATTAGGTATATAAAATTACCATTTTAATTGAAAATAAATGAGTCCGTTGGCAAAATAAATTAATTAAACAAAAATATGTCGTTTTTAAAACATTTATTCGTTTGTTGAAAGTGTTTTTGTACTACAGAAGTATATTTGGTTCTTGTTAAAATGTTTCGAATAGAAGTTGTTCAACAAATTTTAATTGAAAAATTTTCCCAAAAACAAAATAAATAAGGTGCAAAATGACTATAAAATGTAAAAAAAATTTCGTTACGCAGGAGCTGCGTCAACTTAGCGAATAGTGGTCACAATTTTAATCTGATCAAAATGAAATGTCGTTTCTGATAAGATTTTGGTATTTGCAAGGCCAATTTTATTAATAAATGGCGTAGGACAAGAGGAAAGGGGGGATATAGAGAAAGAAGAATACACAAAATATCGAAAATCGCCAAATCCCCAAAATCGAAAAAAGTATGAGAAGTAAAGTTGTACTATGACCTATTGATTTACTATGACCTCTTGACTTTATGCCATTTAGTAATAAAATTGGCCTTGCAAATACTAAAATCATATCAGATATGATATTTCATTTTGATCACACTAAAATTATGACCGCTAGTGAGTGATTTATGTATTCTAAGGAATGTATTCGCTCAGTTGAAGTAGGTCTTGCGTAACGAACTTTTTTATTAATTACAATGGCCCAAAATGAAAATCTAGGAACATTCTTACATAAAATAAATTTACAAAAAATATCGCTGCTTTTAAATGCTTTTAATATAAGTAATGTGCCCACAAAGCAAATAGGTACCTTCTTACACAATTTCTTGAAGTATACTTAATCAATATTTAACCAGCCAAGTAGACGCGCTTGTAAAGGCGTTGTGTGTACTTGATTACTGGGAGGTTATGGGTTTTATTCCCGACAACGGCAGTTTGTCAATTATTAAAAAAACAAAGGGGGCGGTTAATTGACTAAACTGTCGGCGTATGGTCAACAACGAAGTAACCGGCTATGCTTGTGAAGGTTTTCTGCAGTTTCCTACACGAACTCCAGATGAGTATCGGCATAGTTCCTATCAAAGTCGGCTGCAGCCGCACATCCTACCAATTCCTAGTCTACACACAAAATTCCTTGTCCTCCACTCACATCCTCACATCGTTACGCATCACAATGGACCTTATGGTCGAAGTGTGACCAGGACACACTTCAATCTAGGTCTATTAAAGTATGTATTATGCACAACACATAGGTATAATCTCCTTTAGGCTCATTATGAATTTTCGGGATGACCTACCTTAATGGGATCCATTATCGAAGACTATTACAATTTACATATACCTAACCCTCAATTTATTTTCGCTGACATGGACCTTTTTCATACATTCCACACGAAGAAAGTCACCGGTAGTAACCTAATAAATATATTTCCGAAAAAAAAAACAGTTAAAAATTATAAAAAAGTTCATTAAAGTTATTATATAAAACACTAGTTGCCCGCACGGGCTTTGTTTCATATAAAAGTTGTTTGTTATTATAGCTATGAACCATCGTCTCGACAAAACTAATATATTGTGTGAATATGACCTCAATCGGTCAAGTCGTTCAAAAGTTACACGATCACAAATACACGCACCTACGATTATATGTATAAGATAATATTATCAATAGGTTTAAGTCAATTAGTTTAGTGTAAATACAATTTATTTATACACTAAATTTCATCACCTTTAATAATAATTTTTTTATTAAAATCATAAAAAATATTTGATAGGGTGTTAACTAATCTAATGTGGGCGTATGTTCAACCCATTCAGTTGAACCATGGTTGACCTTTCTAATTAATTATCTTTTGTTTAAGTTTATCGCACAGCGTCATGATATGTACAAAAATAGAATGATATTGATGCAAATATTTTTTATAAAAGTAGTTTTTTAATCGTTAAATATGTTCGTACAAAATAATTAAGTGATAATTAATGGCGGTCTTTAACAGATACAATAATTGATATTGGTAAAATGAATTTGTATTCAATTAAAATTACTAAATTGGTTGACATGCAACATTCAGTAAAATAATTATAGATAGATAGATGGATTGTAGCGGCTGCCCTGGACGGGCTACACTTCGACCATAAGGTTCATTGTGATGCCTAAGGATGTGAGTGGAGTGGAAGGAATTTTTGTGTGTAGACTAGGAATTGGTAGGATATGCGGCTGCAGCCGACTATGATAGGAACTATGCCGATATTCATCTGGAGTTCGTGTAGGAAACTGCAGAAAACCTTCACAAGCATAGCCGGTTACTTCGTTCTTGTCCATACGCCGACAGTTTAGTCAATTAACCGCCCTTTTTTTTTCTTAATAATTAACAAATTGCCGATGTCGGGATTCGAACCCATAAGCTCCTAGTCTTCAAGTAGACATAACGCCTTAGACCGCTCGGCTACTTTGCTGGTATGATGTTTTCTAGAATCTTTTACCCACCTAAAAAACTACTAAAAATAACAAATTTATGATTTTGTTCCGATTTCATTCGTATTCAATTATTTAGATGCCTACCGTACTACGTTTTATAGGAAGAATTTTAGATTTTTAAACTTCTGTATCTCAGGATCCAAAAAAGCCATGAAACTCAAATTTAAAAAGTAGCGTGAGACCTTTAGTCAGTCCCCAAAATCGACGTTTTGTGGACTGACTCACTGACTGAGATAGCTGATTTTTGGCATGAGGATAAAATATTTTTTTACTGAAAAATATGGCTGAAACCACAGTTCCAGCGAAACGAATTTTTTTATATGATTAAAGTCATGAAGCATCTAAGCACCTTCCATTATGATTTCAGCGTCGAACTTTTGAATTGTTTTCAATTTTAAATGTGTGTTATTGACTCTGTAATGTCCACGCACTATAATAAATTTATTAAATGAATTGATTGATTTATTACTAGTAGATTTCAGTGCTCAACCATTTATAAATAAATACACAAATCTCTTATAGTAATGAAAATACTTTTAGTAATTCTTAACTAAAATAAAAATTATAAAGAATATAATAATGTATATATATAATGGACCACATAAGGTATTATGAACTTTTATCACAAACCTACAAAATAGTGTCTCATATAAAAAGATTGCGGGTGACGGATGTAATGACATGCTGACCGTAATGAGATTTTTGTAAACCAAGTCATATAGATCCTATGATTATTCTAAAAGTAATTTATATAAGTTTGTTATCTCAAATTAATTCCCATTTACAACCCAAAACAAAATGTTCTGCTTAGAGACAGATTTAATAAACAGAACAAACCTATAATTTTTTTTATCGAATTTCCTCCAAAGGAAATGCAGCTATTGTTTTTGCACCAATGTTGGAATTTCGTAAAAATTCCTTCAAATGTCCATCGATCCTACCTATTAGATGTTAAAAATCACTATCGCTAAAATTTATATATATATATATATATATATATATATATATATACATATATACATACGTACTTTTTCAAATGTCTGTGAATTCTCTAGCGGTCACAGTTTTATTCCGATTGGAATGAAATTTGATATTTGCGTCGCTTTTGGTATTCTAAAGGTCAAGTTAATGGGTTAAATCGGACGAGGGGGAAGAGGGTTTAGAGGGAGGGGAATACACAAAATTTGACTATCTCTCTTAATATTTGAAAAATCGAAAAATTTATCAGGAGTTAAGTTGTAGGTACTAAGTTTTACTGTAATTTTGTTTCTTATCATTTTTCGGTTACACTGATATTTACAGAAATATTTACAATTAAAGATTGAAAATTAAAATTCTAAATATCTCTGTACACATTAGAGTTTGAGAAAAATGATCAAGTAATGAATTGTAGCAAACTTGATTTTCTACAACTTTACTTCTTATACATTTTTCGATTTGTCTAATATTAAGAGATATATTTAATATTTTGTGTTTGTTTGACACGAATACACAAAATATATTTTATTGTAAAAAATTTTGATTGTCGTTTCCATAGCAACTATAAACTATAATCGAAATTCGCTAAGTTGACGCAGCTCCTGCGTAACGAATTTTTTAACATTCAAATATAAATGGATAAATCTAAATAGTACATTGTCTGATTATGTTAGTGATTTTTCAACTTTCAATATTGTATGTAGTACATCATATCACTAAAAAATCGATCAAGTGCACAAGCTATGCTATCATACATGCTTATGTCTATTGAATTTAAAAAAAAAAATACAGACGAATTGAGAACCATCCTCCTTTTTGAAGTCGGGTTAAAAATAAAATAAAATTATTGATGTGGTATGTCAATTGAAATTTTTTAATTTCCTTTAAGCGATCCCTTACTATCTTTATTCACGGTTGTCTCAACTATACTTTTGGAGATACGCTAGGAGGTAGCAATTACGAAGCATTTTTTCAGAAAATACCCAAGAAAATTCACAAAAATGAGTTATACTTATTTGAAATAGTACTTCAAAACGTTTTTAATTTTCACCGCATACAATAATCTTGATCAAACTTTAATTTAAAAATTCTCCATTCGGATAATTTATCTATGCCTTCAATTGTCACATAGTATTGGCCTTGAAATTATATAAAAAGTCTGTGGTAGTGAGTGGGATTATTTCATTTGTATAATTAAAAAATTAAAAAATTAAATTTCTTACAAAATTTAATGGTATATTCCCAATGTAAATCACTCAAATGACAAAAATAAAAGTTATACTTACTATGGGTTGCTTATAAAACAAACAATCTCGACTAGACTTTTAGAGTTTTAATTTAGATTTCTCTCATACTTCAATCCGTTTTCTTTGATGTTAATTTGTTATGTATATTTTTCATTATAGTGATACATTTTCTTTAAAAACAAATTTACATTAACCGCGATAGTATGCGGTATGCCTTTTTAAATTACAACAGTCATGTTAAAGGTAAATATTTGTTAATATATGCTACATACACTAGGCGAGTCATATCTTTAAACTTTTGTGTATTATACAATGTTAGAAATTATTTTTTTAAATTTCGTTAATAAGTAAAAAAATAATTTCCTTTATTTAAAAAAAGCAAACTATAGTACGAAGGCTAAATTAGAAATTGGTTCAAACAATAAGTAGTTTATAAATAATATTAAAGAGAACTCTAGGATTTTTCGAAATAATTTTCGATATGTGCCCCAATTTCCTAGATCAAAAATTTTTTGTATTTTATTAATACATATTTCAACTACAAAGTAGTCATCATCTGTATGAATTAGCTAATTGCAATTATTCTCCACGGAGATGTTACTTGTTGCTAATTTGGTGACGGTCTGCACCAAATTAGCAACAAGTAACATCTCCTTTTTGATCTAGGAAATTGGGGCAAAAATCGAAAGTTAATAACAAGTTTATTGGATTAACTCTTTGCAATAGGTGTTGCCGGTATGTAAGGGGTTTGGCCGAAGTAAGTTGAGGGTGTTGAAAAAGAAGGGAGGGGGGGTTCCAAATATAATAACTACTTATTATAAAGTAACGCTCTCCTATATCAACATATTAACATTAATAGAAAAAATGTGAAAAAATGCATTGTTACTTTATATGAAAAGTTGGATTTTAATTCTGCAATGTCAATAATGCATACTATATGAATGTTACCAAAATCAAGCAGTATACTAATGATAACTAAATGTGAAGCATACTATACTACACTCAAGCTAGAGAGTCCAGCCATATAAACAGCCGAAATAGCTTGATTATAGCACATGGTGAATTATGATTGGTTATTTTGATACTTTTGACCATTAAATCTAAATAAGCGCATGTCTCAGTTCATTCGTATATTAATTTTAGTGTTTATTGTTGTATTTGAAATATGAATGAAAATGAAAACGATAGAACGTAGTGGGGCTGTTTAGGCAGATATTCACGTGTTGATTAAATTAAAAAGAGAGAATCTTCCAATGATAACTAAATGTGAAGCATACAATAATCCACTCAAGCTAGAGTGTCCAGCCATATAAGCAGACGAAATAGCGTGATTATAACACATGGTGAACTATGATTGGTTATTTTGATACCTTTGACCTTTAAATCTAAATAAGCGCATGTCTCTGTTCATTCGTATATTTATTTTTAGTGTTTATTGTTGTATTTGAAATATGAATAAAAATGAAAACGATATAATGTAGCGGGGCTGTTTAGGCTGTTTATATTCACGAGTTGAAATTAAAAAGAGAGAATCTTATGGCCCATGAGAGTAGTATCTTATTTTCAAAATTGTTTAACCATTTGGTCTCTTATTCATTCTGTTTTTGGGAAAGTGCTTCGAATAACAGTTGTTAACATATTTATAATAAACAAATTTAATTCGAAATATTTTCTCAAAAACCATCCATCAACTGTGGCCCATAGTACCATCTAGCGAGACAAAATCAATAGTTTGGTAATTAATAGAAACTAACTAAACTATTTTTTTGTCTATTCATACATAATTAATTTTTGTAGGTGTAAAGTTACTTTTACTCTAATCTGCATATCCAATATATCGTTTACGCATACATAAATAAATACATGGAAATTATTGCTATTTACATAATACACCTACAACAAATACGTCAATAAACATTGGATTGATACAACATTTCAATCGTTTAACAATATATTCAAAATATATAAGGGTATAATTCAGTCATACTAAATTGATACTATAGTCAGAGTGTAATAACCTTTGAAAATGAGGTTCTTTGATTTTATAAATAGTATTTTTATTAAATAATGTAATAATTCGAATGATTTAACTCGATGTCTCATATACTTTTAAAAAAAATCTTCTTAAGAATTATTCAGATAGTAAAGTTTAAACGTTTCTTTTTATTTGCGTGTATACAATTTTGATGTTAGTAATAATTGTGCCTGGTTAACAAACTAGAAGGGGAACCCGGAGTACAGGGGTTTGACGATTTTTTTGTGTTTGGCAATACGTAGAGCTAGACAAACCTGTGGTTGTTCAACTACGGCGTGCATGATAGTCTAATTTTCTTGATCGTTAGTGCGTGAAGCTATATTTGCGTGTTTTTTAACTTTTTATCCTAGGCCTAGTAGATACAAATGTTTCAATTTTCCCTATGCAATAAAGTTTTATTTTAGTTGAAGATGGTATTTATAAATTTTCTTTTTATTATCCCTTACAAAAACAAGTGGAGTATAATTATAATAATAATGGGGTTTAACCTCCGTTTTTGAGACACGACGGTCTATAACAGAGGCCACCCACATCATTATTTTTTCAACCTTTATTAATTTTTACTTTTACATTTTTATGATGAGAGTGGAGGATCAGGAATTCGTATGCAGAGAAGGAATTGGTAGGTGTACGGCTGCAGCCGACTATGATAGGAACTATGCCGATATTCATCTGCAGTTCGTGAAGGGAAACTGCAGAAAACCTTCACAAGCATAGACGGTTGCTTCGTGCTTCTCCATACGCCGACAGTTTAGTCAATCAACCGCCCCATTAATTTTTTTTAAATTGACAAACTGCCGATGTCGGGATTCGAACCCATAACCTCCCAGGTCCAAGTAGAAACAACGCCTTAACAAGCGCGGCTACTTGGCTGGAAATGGAACAAGTGTAATATTCAGAAAGCATAATGAATATACATGATATACGAGGTCTGTCCGAAAAGCATCCGACCCGTGTTACTTTTGGTTGCTCCCGAATTTGAAAAAAACGCTCAAAGGATACCGGTTCGACGACAAAAGACGGTTGAAGATAATGGGGCGAGGACACTTAAGGCTATTCCAAAAACTGACATCCAGGACTGCCTCGGAAAGTGGAAACACCGCTGAATTTATTACCGCATTTATTTGAAACAAATAAATGTTAAAAAAGATATATAATGAGAAAGTAAAATGTAAAACTATATCAAAAACTTGCCGCTCCTAAAACTTTGTCGCCATAGACTTCAGTCTACTCAGGCAAATAGTAAGCCCGACCCTCTTCTCTTGAGAAAAATAGGAATTGAATGATTAAAATAACACACCTGTTTTTAATAGCTACGCAATTAAATTCAATATAATTGTTTTTACGTGTTCCAGATTTTCATATCTATGGAGAAGGATGTAGAAAAAACAAAAACAATTGTTTAATTGACTGATTAAATGGAGTCCTAGAGAATAAAACTATAAATATTCTATGCATTTCTTAGAATTATTATCGTAAACGAATAATTATACCGAATAAACACTTCTTAGAACTTAATAATTATATACATACCTACACAGTATATGCATATGTACCTATTATACTAAATTCTAAATTAAATATGCTAAAAAACGTTGAATACGGTAAAGTTGCCCATATATGTATAGCAGAAATGCTAAACAATAAAAATGTTTCAATGACATGTGCCTATGAAGTATACGCTAGTCTTCTAGAATTTGTCTTACACAACCGAAATGGAATTTGACAAACATTGTATTGTTGACGCTTTAATATACAGAATAATAAATATACATGAAGAAAATTTAACTTTAAAACCTTGGAATGCTTTTGATTCGTGACAGCATTGTTTATTTGAATACCTAACATTTTTCGAAGAAAAACGTGAATAATTTACCTCTTTAGGTCAATTAACCATGGGAAGGATTGTAGATACGAAAATCATTCTAAAGAACATTTATTTAGGATTAAAAAAAAAAACATATTGATTATACTGCAACCTATTTCCTTTATCATGCATTTTTGTCGAAGAAATCGTCAAAAAAGAGTTGGTTGTTTTTAAATTGCTGGGATAAAATTAAATTGTATAAAATATGGTTCAAAAGGTTTTTGCCACACGCTCTGAAATGGTTTTTCTATTTTCTTTTATATATACGAGTAAATATTTCAGTAATCACAAATCAAGGTTAAAATAAAATAAAATTTTCACCATGAAAAGAAAGAAAAAAAAATGAAATAATAACATGTAAAGAAAATTTATTTATCAATTGTTACAATATTTACATTTGAGAGATACGCGCATGACACATAAGTTAGTTTTCAATGTTGTTTTAACCGACAAATCGTGTAAGTATAGACGCACAACGTCGCTTTTCATATAGTCATTCAGTGGACCGCGTTGGGACGCTGAACATATATTCACAAATAACATATTCATAAAAATACATATTCAATTAATTTTAATTGAATAATCATCGTAATTGTTTATATCAAAATACAATCTATGTACATGATTGACATTGAAATTTATAAATTATTTATATAAAATAATAATTTTAATTTAAATATTTATTAAAATAACACATTTATAATTTTTTTTTTTTTTTTAATTCAAAAACTTTTTTAAAACATCTTCCTGTTAAAATATTATTTTTGTTGTTCGAATTTGAAGTAATTGTGATTTATTTTTGTAAAAAAAAAAAGTTCTTTAATTGCATTTAGATCATTGGTATAAGATACATGTTGCAAGCGACATATAAATTTAATAAACTTGTTTATTAAATAACTTTTATCGAGTGACGACATTTTTATGTTGTCTGTAATATATTATTGCAATTAATATTGTTCGTTCGTTAGTTAGTTGGTTATAAAACTTTTGTAAAGTGTTGTTTTTTTCGCTGTCGTTAGAGATAAACTAATGTATTTTATTTAAAAGTTTGTGTGCTGTTATAATGAAAAAACTATAAACTTTGTTATATTAATTATTATTATCTTGGACGTATATCTCGATTAAGCTGCTGGTATGTAATGCTACTTGTTTTAATATTTTTAGTGAATGTAGATGTTTATTTAAATGTGTACCATTATATTAATAGGTGTTTTTATATTTATTTTGTTCAATTTAAATGATAGAATGAATACTTAATATATACTGAATACTTGTTTTGAATCCATAAAACCTATTACTGTATAAATTTTATTATTTTGTATCTGTTTTAACGAAAAACCATTAAAAAACGAAAAAAATTTATTATCGTATTATTCAAACAAGTGAACTTAAAAACAACAATCTTCGAAAATTTGTTAATCCCATACGCATATTCCAAAAATACTCGACGTCAACAATAAATAACTTTGAAAGGTTTTATTAAATATCAAAATTAGGTCTTGATTCAATAAGATACAAAGAAATTGATTGCATTCTAAACAATAATTACGATACCATTAAAACTTTGATGTAAGCGTATTTTAATGTTATTGAGCTATTAAATTAAATTTTAATTGTCATGTAGTAAATTTAATTAATAACAAGTGAAAAAACAACTTACTGAGTTAATTGTTTAAATGTCCGATTAATACTGAATTTATAAAAAAAAAGCTGCAAACACTTGTTGTTTTCTTTAAGAAGCATTTGTGGCGATTCCACCACACCTACCGAAAATAACCATAAGTACTCAAATGAGAAAATAAAGAAATAAATAAATAAGTGAATTCAGTGAAATAATTAAAAATTTGATAAAACAAAACGTAGTGTAAAAAAAAAAAAAACTTAAAACAAAAAAAAGAAAGACAAGTGATTGAATAAATAAAGCAATCTACGAATTAAAATAAATAAAATAAAAAAAAAATAATAATAAAAAAAAAACACAAGATTCACACAGGAATCTCCTTAATAAAAATAAATTTAGAAAAAAAAAAAAAAAAAACAGAATAATACCCCACACAGGTTCGAACGGGATATTTACTGTTTCCCGTGTGATTTTTTTTACATAATAGGAAGTTAACAGAGACCAAAACACAATGCGCCAATCAGGTGGGTTCCCGCGAAAAAATTCCAGGATGACGTAGATTGTTTTTTTTTTAATAGAACGTGTCGCGGGAGGATAGATAAAAAAAAAACAATTTTTGGGGGATTCATTATACAGTGCTCGTCCGAGTAAGCAAGTCGAAAATAATAAGCAAAATTACGCTAAAATTCAATTTGAATAAAAGAATAAAATAAAATAAAACTTGTTAAGTATCGAACAAAACGCATGAGATTTTTTTATTCTTGTTTTAAATAATCGAATCGGGGAATAATTGTTCTCAAGAAAAAAAAAAAGGGCGTTAGATATTCAGACCTATACGGACTTTTATAAAACTTTGAAAATTTGGATGTTATATGGAACTTCTGTCGCCATCATCAAATACACACCTGGAGAGTATTTCGCGGTACGATCTATCTGGGAGCATTGTGTTTTGGACTTGTTCGGCCTCGTGAAAACACAAAAAAGGTAATGGTCAAATTATTAAATTTTTATTGAATTTTTTTTTAATTTCATTCACAATACGCATACCTAGAGATTATAGTTGCCTTTCATGTAATTGCCATCAATATTTTATTTGGAAACAATGATTTGGTTCAATTCCGGACGTGGTTGGTAATTGACCATATGTTGAGTGATATTATTGTTTTTTTTTGGTACCTTTCCTCGCATAAACTTCAGCAATCAACCTAAAAAGATTCGTTTAGGATCAATTCCCAGAAAATAATTATATTACTACCTTACGGTTTCGGCCCCCAGGTCGTCAGGTGTCCAAAAGTCAACATCGTGCCAAGTTTGGTTGAAATCAGCTAATCTAGACCGCCAATTAAATCGGCGTCAGCGATTGGTATGCAAAAAAATTTAAAAACAATCACCAAACAAACGATAAATTAACGGAATTTTCACGCCTCGAGACAACACAAAAAAAACACATGTGGTAATTCAGACATGAAAATTCCGTAATATAACCTGACGGCATCGGGTCCGTTTTTTAACCATAAATAATTTAAGTTTCATGTTTATCTTTAATTTTATTGTTTTGTTGTAACTGATCAGAGTATAAATTATATTTTTTTTTTTTGTTATTACTTTTAATTTAAATATATTAAAAAAATAAATAGCTTACCAGTATAACGATGTTGAAACTTCAATCAATTTTATTGCAGCCATTAAGTCTAAATTCAATTCTATAGTGCACTCATCGGCCACTAGTCCGATCG
This sequence comes from Nineta flava, assembly GCA_963920215.1. Lineage (NCBI taxonomy): Eukaryota > Metazoa > Arthropoda > Insecta > Neuroptera > Chrysopidae > Nineta > Nineta flava. Next base: position 93,514,897 of record OY986041.1, read on the forward strand.
ATTATAAATCATAGTACCTTACGCATTAACCACCAGCGAAGTACTTGTACTATTGATCTAAAGGTGTCACTACGGAGTTGATAGTGTAGTTTCTGATTTCATTAATAGATTGGTCCGGCCTCCTGCCATAAGAACCATCGTTTGCAATGTTTTTTTTTTATTCCACTTCTTTAATACTTGTTGATTTCATCCAAGGATAAAATTCGATCCCACCTAATACACTAACGCTTCCAAAATTTTATCCTGCGCATTTTGGGTGTGTGTTCACGGGCCAAAACCTGGTCCAGTGTCATATACTACACATTTGTTTAAATTTTTATTCTTTCTCTTACGGTTTCATTGATGGTCACTTTTTCCCAAATTAGTCCAAGTATTATAAAAACGTTCAGAATTGTCCTTCTAATATTATAAATGTGATTGTCTTTTATTCTATCTTTTATACGATGCGAGAGGGAAAATCTTTAAATAAATGAAAATTATTATCGCATAAAAACTAAGAACTTTTGTTTGAAACATTTTTCCACGCATCCAATAGTGGCGTAGATGCAGAAAAAAAACGAATATCTAATAAACAATACTGTTGAAAATTTACATTGAAAATGGGAGGGAGACTGAGAATACGTGATGGAACTTATTGTATCAATTTTATAATTTTTGTCTGTTTGCCTGTTTTTTTGATTTTGATGACACTTTTAGCAGTGGTAGCACATACCTTGGGAAAACATCTAAGAAAGATGCTTTCTATGTCAATATAACTATAATTAAGGGGCGCGCCCACACATATATACCATCATTACTCCCGTACCCAGATATAATTTTTGTTAAATCAGGATTTATACGATTTGAGTATGGATGTGTGTTTTTGAGGATGGTAACTGAAGAACAAAAAGTATACAGCATTCATATCTGTATAATTTTACGTTTTCATTTTCAAAGGGCAACTACGAAATTCATTTACTATTAATGGAAAATTTAAAGCTATTTATTTCCTAAAAATAATTTTAGATCTATGCAGTTTTGATAGTATTTCAAAATCTTAAACTGATTTAAGTCATTATTTCCAGAATATCATTATGTACGTCATGATATTTTCCACAATAAAAAGAATTCGTTCAAAAAAATTTATTAATTTATATTTTGGTATTGAGAAAAAATTATTTAGTGCCCAAATAACTCTTTGACTTTATTGCCCAAACAAGTGTTCCATCCTGAGCAGACCATATGTAATTACACGCCTGATGTTTGGAAGTCATGCAGCGTTTATATAAGATATTTTAATATTATTTATTAGTTAAAAAATTATTTTAAAAAATTCGTAATTTATTTAATTTTTGTATTTTGAAATTAATAACGTAAAGTTTTATGTACTTCCTCTGTGTGAAGTCTATTTATAAAACACATTATATATTCTATAAAATTATAAGCAATAGTTTGAAAATTTGTTGTATGCAAAGGAAGTAGCTTTTGCTGTTATATATAATAATAGCTAATCTGGCTTCGCACTGGTAGACAAATCTAAGTTGCGTTAAATGTTGTTACCACTAAACGCTGCAACTATTGAACGGATTGTAATGAATCTTGGAAAATATGTAGAAAAAAATAACACAGACTACACAAAATTTGACTATCTCCCTTAATATTTGAAAAATAGGAAAACTTATCAGGAGTTAAGTTGTAGGTACTAAGTTTTACTGTAATTTTGTTTCTTATCATTTTTCTGTTACACTAATATTTACAATTAAAGATTGAAAGTTAAAATTTTAAATATCTCTGTTCACATTAGAGAAAAATGATCAAGTAATGAACTGTAGCAAACTGCATTTTCTACAACTTTACTCCTTATACATTTTTCGATTATTCGAATATTAAGAGAGATATTTAATATTTTGTGTTTGTTTGACATGAATACATGAAATATATTTTATAAAAACTTCTTAAAAATGTTTTTAAAAAAAATTCAACCGACTTCAAAAAACACAAAAACTCATTACACTAAAAAGCTAAAAATAACAATATGCAGATTTAATCCCAAACCTATTACGTATAATTTTTATACCCAGTATATGTAAATGTGTAAGGTATGTAAATGTATTAAGTTTAATCTCGACTTTGTAACGCTTAAAAATATTGATCGTAGGGATGAATTTTTGGTATATGTGTGCATAAAATTCGACCATTTCCACATGTCCATCTGCCTGTCTGTGGACACGATAATTCAAGAACGAAAAGAAATGAAATTTTTTTCAAAAACTAATTTTCATTTTAAAATAAACAACTTTTGTTTGAAATTTTTTTTTCATAAACTCAGTAGTTTTCTCATAATTAGTGATTAAATGTACCTGGGAAAGCGAATTGTTAATAACTCGAATATGCTGAATTGTTAACAATTCAATCATTAATATACAACTCAGTATGTACTGGGTATTCAAACAATTAACTCAGTTAGTTGTTAGTTGTTACGCGTTCAATAAAATCAAATGGTACCGGCTTAAAGGCTATAACGCACTGAATGTGAAAGGTCCCATTTGACTTCCGATTACATGCAACAATAATGCGGGTGTCAACAAAACCCTAGTGCAACAGACCCATTACCCCTTATCCATATTGCCCATAACAGCCGTATTATAAACGTAGATTAAGGTACTAAATATGTAACATTATGTTCGTTTTAAAATAATAATTACGCGGTATTAGTGCTATGAAATACATTTGATATTCAAATCAATAATTCAACAAAACGATTTAATTCGTTTGAGATAACTCAGAAAATGATTTCACGTGTAGAAAACTAGATAACATACAGGTTGTTATGACAACTGGTTTAAATAAGAAATCTTTGTAGAACTCAAAGAATATTTTAATAAATTATATTTTTATTTAATTTAATCAATCGAAAACTGTACAATAAAATATTATGTGAAAAATGTAAAATTATGTGATGTGATAATATCAAACTTTTATTTATACTTACTTTACGAGTACTTTATCAAAGAAACGAATAGAATAGAAATATTCTATTCAAAATCATTTTCGTTTCTCTTTACGTTTATTTCAGTCTTACAGAGTTTTCATGAAATTTCGTGAGATATTACTTTTAGCAACCAACTGTCGTAACGATTTTAGTACGTTCATTTTGTGACATGTTCAAATCTTAAGTATACCAGTTAAGACTGATAAGTATAAAGAGTTTTGAAGATATTGAGGGTAGAACAGGCTCTATTCATGGCCATACTTCAAACTTGAAGAATTTTCTTGAATGAAAATATTGAAAAATTCCCTATACTGGGAAAATAAAAATAATAATAATTTTTAACAATAGAATACTCTTATCTATTATCTCTTTATAAATACTTAATTATTAGAATCAACGCCGAATCACTATTCGGTTTTGGGAAAAAATGCTTAACATACTAAGAAGTTTCATTTGAAACATTTTCTCAAAACCCGAATGAATAATCCACAAATCAACTATAAAATTTTCACAAAAATTATACTACGTTTGTAGTTAAGAGTAAAGAAATACACAGACTTTTGAAGATATTAAGGGTAGAATCAACTTGAAGAATTTACTCATTGTCGGTTGGAAAAAAAACTCTTTTCGCGTCTGATTGCCTGTTTATTGAGGAAGGTTTAAAATTTGGCCTCTGTGCCAATTTCATGCATCTGTGCTGCGTAACATCTTCGCTAAAAACGTAACTTTCAAACGGTGCGAGAAAATATTGTTTCATTGAAAATAAGAAGGCAGAAATATGAAAGATTTTTTATGATTATATTGCATCGGTGCCGCTGCCTGTTCTGATTCTGGTTTTGCGTTGTGTATGTGAAAGCCCGTCACATTGTAAGATATTATATTAAATAACACAAATATTTGAAATTTTCGTAACAATTGTTACGAATTTGTTTTACTTAATAATTATAATGGATTTTCGTCAAGTATAATGAGATCCATTCAATACAAAATTTGTAAGATTTTGTTAGTGACACAGATTTCACTACTGCGAATGAACATAAAACTATGTATGTACACATGGCCACAAAAGTAGTGCTCATTTTTCAAATTTCATAATTGATTTGTGCCTTATACATTCGGTTTTCGAAAAAATTCTTCGGGTAAAAGCTGTTCATGGTAATAAATATACAGTACAACATCGGAATCGGATTTACCTGGATCATGATGACTCATCATAAGATCACCTGCATCGGCGCCAAAACAAAAGTTTTTTTTTCTTCCGATGTTTTATAATTGTGGGCGTGACTGCATGTCTTTTATACCTGATTTTCTTTCATGAAGGGTCATTATGTTTGTATGTATGTATTGTATGTACTGTATGTATTGTATGTACTGTATGTATTGTATGCACATGTATGTACAAATGTACACTCACGTTCAATAAAATTCAACAAACCTGAAAAGTTAATATTCTTACATTTCATAAAATTCCTCACTTTTGCAACTCTCTGTATAATGATTCATTATAAACATAGATAAGTAGTATATATTTTAAGTGTGAAAAAAGAAATGGAAGTATAGTCAAAAACATTTACTACACGAATAATCAAAATTGCGAAAGACTGATTCGGTTCAGATCTGTTCAATTTTATTGAACGGGAGTGTACATATTATTATGGAATACCGTGTATTCGGATATACACGGGTTTTCGATTTACCGGGGCCGGTATAGCCGGAGGTCAGCCCGGTAAATTGAGACTGTACTGTATTAGCAACTCTTATTCGATACATTTTTCCAAAAACGGAATGAATAAGATACAAATGAAGTAAAAAATTTTGAAAAAAGAACCCTGCTTTTGTCGCTCATAGTACGTATCTCGTGACATATATAATTTTATTCTGTATACACAAATCTGTTAATAGAAAATTATTGACTGTCGACAATTTTCAAAGAAAACTTAGATAATGTAATTTGCAGAAAGTGTAATAAATTACAGTTGAATGAAATATATATATTTGAAGTATTCAGCAATTCCATCTTCACAGATCTTATTTCATTAAATAATACAAACATTTTGAGACCTACTTTTTAAACGGTGTGAGATCTTTAAATGCAAAAAATATTTACAAATAAAAACAACTTTTGTATGAAACATTAAAAAAAAGTACATTCGTAAAAAGTTTACCGTAGTAAAGAATGTATGATGGATTTTTTTTTAAATTTTTTTCCCAATAAACTGAATATTTTAGGATTTACAATTAGGCAGTACAATTCTAACAACAATAGCAGTACAATTCAGAACAATAGATGAAAGAAAAAAGTGGATATAACAACTGATTGAGTTAATTGCTTGAACACTATGCACTTACTGAGTTTATTATCAATCCGTGAACTGTTTACTTTTTACATATGCCAAGGTGCTTTATAAATGGTTTTATAACCAACAGTAATTAAGTATGACAGAGCTGAGCTTGTGGCAAAATCATTAAGTTTACGAAAATAAAAAGTTTCTAAGTTGTATTAAAAGAGGAATATTTTATGTCTATAAAACCTATTTTGACAAAATGGAAACCCGACTTCAAAAATCAAATATTTTATAACAAAAAATGCACTAAAAAGTAAAAAAATAATTGCATATTCTTGTGCCAATTTTAATTCACCTAAGCAAAAATTTTTAAATATATATGTACAAGTATGGTTATTTTTGGAGTCGGTGTCAGCAGAGAGAAATTCACATAACTTTTTTACTGTTCGTAAACTCGAAGCCGCTTTTTACAAAATTTCAGCTTGTTATATTTCGTCGTTTATGCGTTATCGTGTTCATGAACAAAGGAACGGACGGACACGTGGGAATGGACTAATTAGGTCATTTAATAAACACGTATAACAAATTTTTGTTTCAGTGATCACTATTTTTAACCGTTACAAAGTCAGGACTGCACTTATAATACCCTTACATATATTAATTATATTGATATATGTGTAAAAATATAAAACGAGGGGAAAAAATGGATGGCTATTTTCATTCTGAGTATCTGCTTTTATAATAAAAAAAAAATGGACTTAAAAATATTTCTAACGATTAATAATAATTAAATTTAGAAAACAAAACATAATAATTATATTATATAGCATTTTAACAATTTATTAATTAAATTCAATCTGTATAGTTATAATTGATAGTTAAATTAATATCCATTCTTCAATTAATTATACATTTTTGCTACGTTCGCTTATTAATTCACGTTTACATATAGGTACTATATGATGTTTATATTTCTCATTATAGTTCCATAATATTAATAATAAACACATTCACATGTATATTGGTTGTCTCAAAATAAAGTATGACATACTTTTTTTCTCAAATGCAAGGATTCAACAGTATTTTTCATTAATTGTAAATTTTTGTAAATTAGCGTCTACTTATATCCGTTGTTGGTATGGTTCATTTTCGGTTATATTATACCAATGGAAGTGACAAGCATATACTGAATATGAAATTTAAGAAATATTACTGGATATTGATAACATTCTTTGACATCAAATGCTTGATATGAAAAATTATACACATGTACGGTGGGAATCAAACCCATGACATCTGTTGACCTCAAAGAATGTGATTCAACAGGCGTTTATTTTACAATATTGGTACATACTTAAATGATTATTGCCGTTTTACCTTATGTACAATGGTATGCGGAAATCTAGACATAGTATTATTATAATATAATATCTTACTGCACAACTTTTCATTTATGAATTTTATTGACTTACAAAAAGCCATACAAAGTATGTTTGTTATGCCTACATTAAAGTTTACCTGATATAAATTTACTAGAATTTAAAATGTATACATTAAATTGTTTGGAATGTTTTCAAATTATTCAATCAAAGTAAACGTTTTTGTATGAACAGAAAATACTTCTAAAACTTAATTGAATTTTATAGAAAAGTAAATAAAGGAAGTAAGTATTCTACAACTATTAAATATTTCATCTTTTACTACGCGTCTATGCATCCATTGTTAGGTTGTTTGGATAAATAATCCAAAATCAAAGTGCAAACAGATGAAAATATATTATTGATTGAAATAGCCTGTTATATTTTTAATCTGTCTATCTATACGAATATAATAAAGCTGAAGAGTTTTTGTTTGTTTGTTTTTTGAACGTGCTAATGTCTGGAACTGCCAGTCCGATTTGAAAATTTTTTTTGCGTTAGATAACCACATTCATGGGGAAGGATATAGGTTATCTAACATTATGTTAAAATTCTTAGTTAGCCTTAAATATTGATATTTGTAAAAAATAATTTATTTTTAATTTTTTAAAATTTGTTTTAATTTAATATATTTTATATAAACCACGGGAGATAGCTATATAAATGCATTTTATATAAATGCGGACGAAGCCGCGGAAACAGCTAGTCAATAATATTATAAAATACTGATTATGAACATAAAACTTTTATTGCTAAAACTTACGAGCCTATATTTAAAGCCGCACTGATTATAATCAAATGAAAAGAAGATTCGAACTCGGAATAGTTCATTCTTAATTCTTAGACCGTCGGTCGATTGACATGAATGACAAAGTCAAGATCGCGAGTTCATCAGTCCTTCTTTGATGGCACAAGTATGACTGACACAATACATCAGTAAGATGTATTATCTTATGAAATACTCTGCACCTGAGAAACTTACACAATAAATACATACCAATCATTTTTTACTATTTTTTACTACTTCACATTGATTTCACTACTTTTGAAGGTGACAATTTTTGTTTTTGCTGGGGTATCGCTACGTTTTGTATGCGAAAATTTTGGCCGCATTCACATTTTAGTTTTTGGTTGGATAGAATCTTTATACGACCTCTAAATGACCCGTGACATGATTACGTATCTACTTGTAAAGTTTCTAGTTCTCTAAGAATCTGAGACCAATATAGTGGCTCTTAAATGAAAAACATAAGTTGACCTTCGAATGATCTGAAGCCTTCCGTCACAAGTCCTCGGCTAAGCATAACGGATCATTTAACAAAAAACACGATTCGTTGAAGAAATGTTCATCTACTGAAATGGAAGTGGGTGTATATATACATAAATATATATTTATGTTTAAAACTTTTTAATGTTTAAAACTTAAATAATAACTTATCGGGACAACATATGACCAACTAATTAAATCTTTTAAAACAATTATTAAGGCTTTAAGAGATTTTCAGTTTTAATTCATTTAAAATGAATGAATAATAAATTTAACAAAAAGATGAAGAAGTTTAATTTTAACAATGATTCTTATATTCGGCGTATACAAAACTCCAAATTTAGTTGTTACTTTATAGTCGGAAAATTTATTTGTTTTAAATCCTTCCAAACTTGCTTGAAGTGTTTACGAGCACCAGAGCCATGTTTTTTAACATCTAATTAATTGATTGTTAAAAGTAATATAAACTGTATTAAAAACAGCAGACAAGTTTTGTCGAATTGTTTAGCTACTTGCTAGAAAACACACATATTATTTTTGAAGATATACTTTTTTTGACGGGTTATGAAAATTCAATCAGTGTGAGTTTTCAGCAAGTAACGAATCGCTGATATTATACCACTCGACTAATAGTGTTAGGGGGACATGCAGTAAAAAATGTGTGTTGTAGAAAAAAGTCAAAATTTATATACATACATTATACGCTTTAGCAAAATTGACATGCCTGCCTGTCGCATAGCAGCGTGACCCCACTCTTGAACTCCCATTGATTCAGAACGGCGTAAATTAATTTTCATTGATGGTGTCAGTATATGTGTAGCATAGTTATTATTTTGGTAAATAGCTCATAAGTGCTTACATTAGAACATTTAAATTTGACTATACAGTTGACATTAGGTACAGGAATGTCTTCATCATTATTACTACATGTTTCTGATAAAATAATAGGCACGTAAACTTTGTATATTAATGTATATATATTGATAAACCTGGTCTGGTTTTGATAAATTTCACTAACTCTGATTCGAATGTTAATAATGGATTTAATGCCAGTCTTTCAAACTCTAACTTTTAATGGAAGAAGTGACGCTAATCTAGTTCTTCAATGATAAAATGTAGAATCATTGGTTTTATATATCATATATAATTTGTTTTTCTATTGTAGTTTTTCACTACTATATCATTTTATTAAACTTATGTGTCTTAATAGTGGAGTTGACCTTTTTTAATATTATTTTAATGAATTATTTAAAAACCAGTATAACTTCTTACGTGCGTCTATACACAACTGTAAAAAAAAGAATGTTTTTATGAATTAAATAAAATTTATGTAAATAAAACAAACCAAACCATCATTGTAAACAAATGCTTGTTGACATCTACCATGAACCCGGCTTGTAATACCAAATTTTCATCAATAAGCCATTTAGAGTTGTAAACCATATTAGATATTGATACCTTTGTATAATATTTGAATTTTACAATCTATATAATTACTTTGTTAGGTACAGTATTATGCTCACAGTTTCATTAAAGTGCTCTCTTATCGAAGCATACAATCAGTATTTTCTTTGATGATTAATATATCCCTTTTCTTTTGAAATGTATAGAAATGTTTGCCTGTATATGCAATGATAATCAAAATATTAAGGATATCAATTTGAGTATGGTGACATCAGTTCATCGTACAAGAATACTTAATCATACAAGGTCATCAGTTCATCATACAAGAATATCATACAAGAAAATTAAATATTCAAATAAATTATTTCAAACTCTTGGTAACCTTATTTCAAGCATTCTGAGAAGGTGGCCGAACCGCTGTAGTCGAACCTTTTCTAGTGTCTGTGTCAAGGAGGTGATGCATCATAGAGATCTCTGGTGGTATTGTTTCTGATACGATCTCTTCGGTTGTTTCAGCTGTTCTAGTGTTGAGAGTTCAATTTCCAGGATTCACAGCTATACGAAATTGTAGGTATATAGGTGTTTTTGTATACTTTGAGCCTCGTATTTTGCCAATTTCTTGCTTGTTGATGAAGCTACGGCATACAGAGAAACAAAAGCGTGAGGCTGAAGCTATTCTGTGGATGACTTTTGTATCTATTGTTCCATCTGCACAAAATAACGCCCCAGTATTTGAAAACATGGGCCTGTTCTAAGGTTTGATTATTAATGGTAGTGCTCACATTTATCTTTTTCTTGAATTTGGCCATAACTTAGTTCTGGTTCATAACTTAGTGCTTAATTAACAGGTTTGTATCATAGCTTAATTTAATAAACCAATCAACTAATTTAGATGAAATGACAATAAAGGTCTGTGAGTGATCTTTGTTTTTTCTAGATGAAGTGATCAACAAAAAATGTAGGTATCATTTTCAATAGCTCCACTAGCTTTTTATGCTTTAAAACGCATGAAAATAGTTATCTACATAATTACATATATGAAACAGTTCGGTGACTGACAGAGATAACGCAAAGCCTAAACTGGTAGAAACGATAAATTTGGGAATTATGTTTTTTGGAGGGTTTAGAAGTGAATTAACTTGAAACCTGGTATAAATTTCCAAAACAAATAATAAAACATGTGTTTTAAGATAGTCGGTACAGCTGTACAAAAACAAAAGAGCGTAGTTACGCCGGTGATCGGTGGTCTCTCTTACTTACATTTCAAATTTTGCCCCAATTCCTAGAACATTTGTTAGTATTTTACAAATACATATTTCGACTACAATGTAGTCATCATCAGTATGAATTAGCTAATCGTAACTATATCTGAGATACTCTCACTTTAGTGACAAAACAAACGCCGAATAGACACCAAAAAATACCGCCAATAAATAGGTGGGGCTCTTCACTCACCTAATCCGTTATTCAGTCAACTTAAATAATCCTCAGATCAGAATATACCCTCAGTCAAATCGTATAAAAGGACAGAACTTTTTTAATGTCATTGTGAGACACGCAAATTAGCAACATGCAACATATCTCTGAATCCATATCTCAGAGATAGTTACGATTAGCTAATTCATACTGATGATGACTACATTGTTCTCTTTGATTATTTTAATACTCTTTATGGTCTCACTTAAGTTTACGACTACGTGCAGCCTATCTCTTTCTATTATAAACATAATATATTTTCATGTTTGCCGATAAGTAAACCCCGGAAAATGTGTCTGACTTTTTGTAATTATTTTATACGATATGTAATTAAGACGCTGTTAATTACATATTGACGCTATTTTTGTTCAATGTTAACCCCCTCAAAAGTGCCTTATTTCTTCTGTGTTTTAAATTACCTTAACTTTCAATTAGTGTTTGTTGGCCTCTGAATCAAACACTTTTTTTGGGCCATGTTTTCTTTACACCTTTCTCTTATGCGCAGTACCTGGTGTCCACAGGTGGGTCAAGCCAACGCATGTATACCTACTATTACACAAAATTTCAAGGTGCATCAAACACTTCATAAAACATGCTTCACTAGCTCTTAGACTATTAATAGAAGTAAGAATATCGAATTCAGTACGTCATTAATATTCTTTCCAAATAAAAATTTTAATGAACCATGTTAACTTTGATGATTGTAACACGTACGGTACTATTTGTAATTAACATAAGTTAATTATATAAATATATAGAACATTAAAACAATATACATTGGAGTTCCAATTTTAACTAATAAAATGTAAAACGTGGGTAGATATTTCCGAAATGTATCTATAATTAATATTAGTATAATTGTATATCATTATCATTCACCAATATGATGTCTGCTCTCCTAATTATTATATCTCTAGGTGAATAATGTAATTCTAGTCTATCTATGTTCCATAAATGTTTTAATGGTTAATTATTTGGTGTTCATCTTTATAAGAAGGATTATCATAGTCAGCTATCGGTTTTGTACTGACTATAGGGATGGCGAGAGATACGAAAATAAGTCAGCGAGAGACGATACGAAAATTAGAATCCCGATTTTCGATAAATATTCGAAAAGAGACGATAATACTCTCTTTCAATGTCTATAGATCATTAATCTGTAAAAATGTCCTAATCACAAAAGAACCAGTACAGGTAGCCGAGCGGTCTAAGGCGTTATGTCTGTGCAGTATGCAGTACATGGAAACTGGGAGGTTATGGGTTCGAATCCCGACATCGGCAGTTTGTCAATTATAAAAATTAAAAAAAAGGGACGGTTAATTGACTAAACTGTCGGCGTATGGACAAGAACGAAGTAACCGGCTATGCTTGAAAAGGTTTTCTGCAGGTTCCTTCACGAACTCCAGATTAATATCGGCATAGGTCCTATCATAGTCGGCTGCAGCCGCATATCCTACCAATTCCTAGTCTTCTCATAAATTCCTTCCACTCCACTCACATCCTCACATCCTAAGGCATCACAATGGACCTTATGGTCGAAGTGTAGCCCGTCCAGGGCAGCCTTTACAATCTACCTCTACCTCTCATCACAAAACAGCAAGTCATTTTAGGTGATAATGATTTAATTTTGTCTATAGTATTATATATTATAGTATATATTATTATATATTATTACAAAATATCCCACTGACCAGTAATAATTGTTATTTTTACTTAAGTTCAAAAATTAGAAGTCATTACATTACCTACAATAGACATGCTACACTCGTCTCGTCTCGCGGCATCTGACGAAGAGATAAATTTCAGATAAATTTCTTCAAATGTTCATCCATCCTACCTAGGAGATGTCGAAAATGACCACCATTGAAATCTCATACTCCTTTTGTATTATTTTGTATTTTGTATAGATTTGAATTATACGTAGACAAATATTAGACAAATGTTTGTATGCGTTTTACAATGTGCAATGTAAAAGAAAATAATTAATATTCAGAACTCTAGAAATAGTAGTAGGTTTATTTTTCCTATCCAGCCCCTTTCTCTTACCCTTTCACCTACAAGTTTTGTGTTCGCACTTCTTTATTTCCAACAGATGTAGATTTTCTGAATATCAGACTCCCTGAATGACTCCCTTTCTGAATGATTCCCGAATGATCCCTTTCTGAATCCCTATTTAGTGAGTAAATTTCATTATTTCGTTTTGAATAATGAAAATCCATTATAATTATTAAATAAAACAAATATTTGAAATTTTCGAAAATAACTTTTTTTGACTAGTTTTTTACATTTTCAATTCTGAAGAAGGAACGGTGTTCCGAAACTAGTCAAATTAATAAACAAATTTTATTATTATTATCATAAATTTTATGATATCTAGTTATATGTTATTTTGTTTATTGCCTCTACTTACTACTACATGATACAAAAGATAGTCGAAAAGAACACCAGTTTTCAAAACACCAATTGCAATATATATCCCAACTGCAGTCTATATTCCAACTGCGTAGAACAGTACATTAGGATGGAATATTTTTATATAATTTTGAATGTGAGCCTTCACGTAAATATTTTGCATACTAAATATTTGTAGAAAAAGTTCCCCGTCTTTGAATTTTTGATATATACACAGCAAACAAAGTAATATTCTGTATTTTATCAAGCAAAACCATTTTTAATAGTAATATTGTGTACATGGTTCTTGGATAAGTACAAAAACGTAAAATGTAATTACGTCAATTTTTTATTGGATTTAATGCTCTTATGTTCATAGGTATACCCAACCTGAACTCTTCATAATACAATTTCAAAATGAGAAATAATTTAAAAAATATATATATTATACTTTAACGACCTCTGAGTATTATATAATATATATATATATATATATATATATATATATATATATATATATATATATATATATATATATATATATTTATATATATATGTCGTGTTCTCATTTAGAATATGTTTTTTCACGAAGATCCTAGGCATTTCATGAAACGTCGACGTATTGTCGAAAAATAAAATGTTACATGTAGTTCCCAGGCATTTCGTGAAAAGCCCATCATACTTCGACAGATAATGTCTAACATAATCTGCCTCACTTTAAATCGTAGTCTCATTGTCGAATCTCTTTTCACGAAGATCCTAGACATTTCATGAAAAATCGGCGCCGTGTTCATGTATAAAATTAAATTTTTTTATCGTTTTTTAACAAAGCGCTGTTTACGATATTGTTGTTATGGAATCCAGAGACTTATTTATTGCTCATTATTAATGAATATTATGAAATTCAGCCAAATAAATGTCCATAGAAGTATATAAATTTGTAAAGAAGCCTCAAATATCGTGACAGTTTGAGTGGATCAGTCTATTTTCAAAATGAATGGGAGGAAACATATATTTAATACTAAGTATTGATATGATTAAAATATGGTTTAAATAAGTTGCCCTTCTACTTTTAAATAAGTTCCCCTTACGCGTATATAATAGTCAAAATAAATTAATTCAGCTCTATAACGCAATTCAGTTTAATGAGGTATGCTATAAAAATAAACTTTTTAGAGGTTATGTTAATTTTATTAGAGTTTGTTATATAGATAAAAGAATGATTTAACGGTGATGGACTAACCATTAACAACTTAGACTACTAAATATTATTAAGCTGAGGATCTCGAGTCTTCGTCAGCTGAAGGGTCAAATGATAATTTTGACATCAACAAACTTTTCAATATTGCCAAACTTTTCAAAGAGACTCTACCAGCATTCAAAATTGTTGACATTCAACTTGAAGAGTTTGAAGTAAATAGTATTAGTGTATGTGTGGAATGAATGCCAAGATCAAATTATAACTTCCGAAGTTGTATGCGAAGTTTATAAAATGGGTTTACATTTCTCATGTTATTTTGGATATTTAATTTTTTTTTTTAAATTATATTTTTGAATATTTAAAAAAAAATGAAATAAAATATTTATTTTATATTGTTATTTAATATAGTAAAAATGTACTGAGACTTGTTATTAATATAATTTTGTATAAGACTTTTTATTTCAAACTAATATACAATATTTCTGCTTTTCTTTGACATTTCACGTAACAATATGCCTTCTCCTTTTGGCACTTTACGATGCTTCATCAATTAAACTATGGCATATTATGTTAGACATTATCTGTCGAAGTATGATGGGCTATTCACAAAACGCCCAGACACTACATGTAACATTTTATGTTTACACAATACGTCGAAGTTTCATGAAATGCTGAGGGTCATCGTAAAAAAACCGTTTCCATAATGAGACTACGACGTATACACTCTTACCACAAAGGATACTATTATGGATGCTGATTTATATAGTTTTTTTGGCATTTTTCTTCAACATATGAGTATACTGGACTTTGTATATGTATATTCTAGAAACAATTTTATTAATACTTGAGATTGTACTATATGTCTGGCTTATATATATTAAGAATCTAATAATATTTAATATATCAAAACGGCAATGGCGGCTCTCTGCGGTTAGAACACCATCTTCGAAATTTCTAATACATACCAACTGAAAAGTTCAAAATTAATCATAATTTTCAAGGTCACAAAAAACCACAAGGCACTCTCAAACCTTAATTTGAACTAAAAATCATATCATATTTTAGATCAGCATAATTTATTAGGTACTTCTGCTAATGGGTTAATGATAGATAGTAGTTTTCAAGATCAGAAAAATATTTTTGACACCTTGTTAAATAAATTCTAATTTAAAACTAACAATTTGAACTAAAAGGAAACGCGGCCATCCAACAATTTTCTTTCACCAAATTTATTCTAGAACGTTCATAAGTGGCTAGCATTGTCAGAGATCTTAGGATATAAACCTTGAGTCAATGCACTAACACACATCATTGAACATGTCAAGAGTGGGAATTTTACACATTTTAATTTAAAAAGAATTAAATTAAAAAGTAAAGAAAAGAAAACGCCCATGGATTTTTTGTGTGATTTAGTGGTTATTTAGAGTTATACTATCAATATTTATATCTCACTTGATTCGCATAACAGCCCACCTAGCCATAAGACTTTTCGAGAGCACCCTGGTCTATGTTATTCACCAGTCGTTCTGATGTTATTTTTACCTCCCAAGTTCACAGAGTGGTTTAAAGTAATTTCAGATATTGTCTCATCTACAGTATTTCGTACATCTAGCTAGCCATGTTTGAGTGTGCAGAAGCCATGGAATGTTTTTTTTTAGGTTTTGGGAGGCTTAGATTTTATGAAGACGTATGTTAACGTTTGAACACATACGAAAGTGTTTTTTGTTCGATTCACATCCAATTATGAACTATTGACTCTAAAAGTGGCGTTCCTATTTCAAAGTTACATGAATAACCTAGGTACATCGTCAAGATCTTATTCAAGATTCTTATTTTTTATGTCGTCAAAAAATTTAAAATTTGACGAACGATATTTATAATACGTCTATTAAATTGTATTTTCTCGTCAGTTTTACGATACTGGTAAGAGCCATGAATGAATGAATGAATGATAATAGAGGGAATTTGGTGCACTGCGACTTACAAGATCTATTGTGCTCCTCCATCTGGTGCCTAACGAAGAGTAGTGCTTTAGATCACCAGTCTCAGCCCTGTTTCTTTCAAGAAGTGCAGGATCTGAAATGGGTCTATGGATTGTAGTTGTCCTACACGAAAATGACTCCCATACATTTTATTATTTTGTGTATGAGGGCATCACAGTCTATTAGAAGGTGTTTCAGAGTTTCCTCCATATCTCTACAAAACCTGCAGTTGCCCTCATTTCCTAAGCTTAGTTTCAAAAGGTGTCCCCTGAGTCTACAATACCCCATAAGAAACTTCTTCAGCAGTCGCCATATATTTTTGCTCCAATGCAGGTTTTGAATCTTTTACGGTTATAGTTCTGGAGAATATTATTGGCCCGTCTGAGCCCCGGAAGGTTCCACCAGAGTGTGGTTCTCTTCCATTCTGCTCAAAAACTTTCAACTAAGAAACGAAATTCGTGATTATAACACTCGATATAATAATGATTTGCATATTACAAACTATAGATTACAAAAATGCAAAAACCCTGCGAAAATTATTGGAAGTGAATTGTATAATAATCTTCCTGGAGAGTTAAAGAACATAGAGAGCATGCCGAAATTTAAACGTGAGCTGAAAAAGCACATTGTTTTAATTAATTTCCCATTCAGTTTAACTTAATTGGTTTAATTTTTTTTTTATATTGACTATACCTATATACTTATTTATCTTATGGTGAAAATAAATAATCCGACCAAAAACATAAATGTAAGAAAGGGCCGAGTTTTCGGGAAAATCCTTAATGTAATAGTTCCTTCTTAAAAAGTGATGATATGAGAGTAATGACCGAGCTATTTACAAAGTAAATAGCTCTAGACTTCATATAATAGTTGCTTCTTAAAAAGTGATGATATGGCAGAAAGGACCGAGCTATTTACAAAGTAAATAGCTCTAGACTTTATATAATAGTTGCTTGTTAAAAAGTGATGATATGGAAGAAAGGACCGAGCTATTTACAAAGTAAATAGCTCTAGACTTCAGATAATAGTTGCTCTTTGAAAAGTGATGATATCCCATTAAAGAGCCGAGCTATTTACAAAGTAAATAGCTCGGTAAACTATTAACTAAAAAAAATAATGAGGGTAAATTGATTAAATGTAAGAAAAAATTTGGTTTAAAATTATTTCATAAGTTTTCCCTTAGTATGTTTTTAAAATTTTATATAGCGCGGCAAGTTATTTTTTCTGATTTCCAATATTTTAAATCTTGCCGCGTTATAAAATTTTAAAAACATACTAAGGGAAAACTTATGAAATAATTTTAAACCAAATTTTTTCTTACATTTAATCAATTTACCCTCATTATTTTTTTTAGTTAATAGTTTACCGAGCTATTTACTTTGTAAATAGCTCGGCTCTTTAATGGGATATCATCACTTTTCAAAGAGCAACTATTATCTGAAGTCTAGAGCTATTTACTTTGTAAATAGCTCGGTCCTTTCTTCCATATCATCACTTTTTAACAAGCAACTATTATATAAAGTCTAGAGCTATTTACTTTGTAAATAGCTCGGTCCTTTCTGCCATATCATCACTTTTTAAGAAGCAACTATTATATGAAGTCTAGAGCTATTTACTTTGTAAATAGCTCGGTCATTACTCTCATATCATCACTTTTTAAGAAGGAACTATTACATTAAGGATTTTCCCGAAAACTCGGCCCTTTCTTACATTTATGTTTTTGGTCGGATATCAATAATTTTTGAAAGGCTTAAATATACGAAGCCAAAGGCTTCGCACAAAACGCGTAGCGTTTTGTTACTCTTCGCATATGCTTCGCATATGCTTCGCGTATGCTATGCGTTCCTTTCGCTTCGCGATACTTTACTCTTTTAGCGAATTTCCTGAAAGGAAATAGAGCTATTGGTCCCGTACCGAAGTCAAAATTTCGCAAAAATTTCTTCAAATGTCCATCGATCCTACCTTGTAGATGTCAAAAATCACCATCTGTAAAATTTATATATATATATCTATGGACATATATATATATATATATACATATATATATATATATATATATATATATATATATATGTGTCTGTAATCACTCTAGCGGTCACAGTTTTTATTCTATCGGAATGAGATTTGGTATTTGAAGCGCTTTTGGTATTCAAAAGATCAAGTTCGTTAATGGGTAAAATCGGACCAGGGGAAAGGGGGGTTTAAAGGGAGGAGGAAACAGTAAATTTGACATATCTCCCTTAATATTCGAAAAATCGAAAATTTTATAAGAAGTAAAGTTGTAGGTATTAAGTTTTACTGTAATTTTGTTTCTTATCATTTTTTCTGTAACCCTAATATTTACAAAAATATTGACGGTTTAAGATTGAAAATTAAATTCCTCAATATCTCTGTACGCATTAGAGTTTGAGCAAAAAAGATAAGGTGATGAATTGTAGCAAACATGATTTTCTACAACTTTGTTTCTGACGCATTTTTCGATTGTTCTAATATTAAGAGAGATATTTTATATTTTGTGTTTTCTTCTATCTTTATGCCCCCCTTTCCCCTTGACGTATGTTATTTATTAATAAAATTGGCCATGCAAATACTAAAATCAGATACGACATTTCATTTTTATCAGACTAACATTGTGACCGCTAGAGAGTAATTTATTTATTCCAAGGAAATTCGCTAAGTTGAAGCAGCTCCTGCGTAACGAATTTTTAAAATTTTATAACGCGGCATGTTTAAAAATATTTGAAATCATCAGAAATTTGAAATCATCGTATCTGATTTTAGTATTTGCATGGCCAATTTTATTAATAAATGACATACGTCAATAGAAAAGGGGTGCATAAAGATAGAAGAAAACACAAAATCTAAAATATCTCTCTTAATATTTGAACAATCGAAAAACGCGTAAGAAACAAAGTTGTAGAAAATCATGTTTTCTACATTTCATCACCTTATCATTTTTGCTCAAACTCTAATGCGTACAGAGATATTGAGGAATTTAATTTTCAATCTTAAACCGTCAATATTTTTGTAAATATTAGGGTTACAGAAAAAATGATAAGAAACAAAATTACAGTAAAACTTAATACCTACAACTTTACTTCTTATAAATTTTTCGATTTTTCGAATATTAAGGGAGATATGTCAAATTTTGAGTTTCCCCCTCCCTCTAAAACCCCCTTTCCCCTGGTCCGATTTTACCCATTAACGAACTTGACCTTTTGAATACCAAAAGCGCTTTAAATACCAAATCTCATTCCGATAAAATGAAAACTGTGACCGCTAGAGTGATTACAGACACATATATATATATATATATATATATATATATATATATATATATATATATATATATATATATATATATATATATATATGTATATATATATATATATATATGTCCATAGATATATATATATAAATTTTACAGATGGTGATTTTTAGCGAATTTCCTGAAAGGAAATAGAGCTATTGGTCTCGTACCGACTTCAAAATTTTGCAAAAATTTCTTCAAATGTCCATCGATCCTACCTAGTAGATGTCGAAAAACACCATCTGTAAAATTTATATATATATATATCTATGGACATATATATATATATATATATATATATATACATATATATATATATATATATATATGTGTCTGTAATCGCTCTAGCGGTCTCAATTTTAATCTGATTTGAATGAAGTTAGGTATTTGAGGCGCTTTTGGTATTCAAAAGGTCAAGTTCGTTAATGGGTAAAATCGGGCAAGGGGAAAGGGGGGTTTAGAGGAAGGGGGAAACACAAAATTTGACATATCTCCCTTAATATTCGAAAAATCGAAAAATTTATAAGAAGTAAAGTTTTAGGTACTAAGTTTTACTATAATTTCGTTTCTTATCATTTTTTCTGTTACCCTAATATTTACAGAAATATTGACGGTTTAAAATTGAAAATTAAATTCCTCAATATCTCTGTACACATTACAGTTTGAGCAAAAATGATAAGGTAAAGAATTATAGCAAATTTGATTCTCTACAACTATGTTCCTTACGCATTTTTCGATTGTTCTAATATTAAGAGAGATATTTTATATTTTGTGATTTCTTCTTTCTTTATGCCCCCATTTCCCCTTGATGTATGTCATTTATTAATTAAATTAGCCTTGCAAATACTAAATTCATATACGACATTTCAGTTTGATCAGACTAAAATTGTGACCGCTAGAGAGTGATTTATGTATTCTAAGGAAATTCGCTAAGTTGAAGCAGCTCCTGCGTAACGAATTTTTTGACATCTACAAGGTAGGATCGATGGACATTTGAAGAAATTTTTGCGAAATTTTGACCTCGGTACGGGACCAATAGCTCTATTTCCTTTCAGGAAATTCGCTAATAAAAACATACTAAGGGAAAACTTACGACATAAATTTCAACCAAATTTTTTCTTACACTTAATTAATTTACCCCTCATTTATTTTAGCGAATTTCCTGAAAGGAAATAGAGCTATTGGTCCCGTACTGAAGTCAAAATTTCGCAAAAATTTCTTCAAATGTCCATCGATCCTACCCTGTAGATGTGAAAAATCACCATCTGTAAAATTTATATATATATATCTATGGACATATATATATATATATATATATATATATACATATATATATATATATATATATATATGTGTCTGTAATCACTCTAGCGGTCACAGTTTTCATTTTATCGGAATGAGATTTGGTATTTGAAGCGCTTTTGGTATTCAAAAGGTCAAGTTCGTTAATGGGTAAAATCGGACCAGGGGAAAGGGGGGTTTAAAGGGAGGGGGAAACACAAAATTTGGCATATCTCCCTTAATATTCGAAAAATCGAAAATTTTATAAGAAATAAAGTTGTAGGTATTAAGTTTTACTGTAATTTTGTGTCTTATCAATTTTTCTGTAACCCTAATATTTACAAAAATATTGACGGTTTAAGATTGAAAATTAAATTCCTCAATATCTTTGTACGCATTAGAGTTTGAGCAAAATTGATAAGGTGATGAATTGTAGCAAACATTATTTTCTACAACTTTGTTTCTTACGCATTTTTCGATTGTTCTAATATTAAGAGAGATATTTTATATTTTGTGTTTTCTTGTATCTTTATGCCCCCCCCTTTCCCCTTTCCCCTTGACGTATGTTATTTATTAATAAAATTGGCCATGCAAATACTAAAATCAGATACGACATTTCATTTTGATCAGACTAACATTATGACCGCTAGAGAGTAATTTATTTATTCCAAGGAAATTCGCTAAGTTGAAGCAGCTCCTGCGTAACGAATTTTTTTTAATAAATAGTTTACCGAGCTGTTTAGCTTGTAAATAGCTCGAAACTTTATGGGATATCATCACTTTTTAAGGAACAGCTATTATTTGAAGTCTAGAGCTATTTACTTTGTTAATAGCTCGGTCCTTTCTCGTATATCATCACTTTTTAAGGAGCAACTATTATATGAAGTCTGGATCTATTTACTTTGTAAATAGCTCGGTCCTTTATCCCATATCATCACTTATTAAGAAGCAAATATTTTATTAAGATTTTCTCGAAAACTTACCTTTCTTACAAACGGAAAATTTAACAACTTTAATTGTAATTAAAATAACATATGAAGCATATATCGATCTGATTTGTTGACAAGGTTACCGCCTCCTTTTTGATTAGATAGACATTTAGTATTTAAATAAAAATTTTCTAGTTTAATATAACAGTATGTTTTAATACTCCAAATAGAAAACATTGATTGTTGTATTGTATTGTTACAATGTAACTTTTTTTAAGTAAACAAGTTTAAAAATAAACAAGTTTATTTTCAATTAGCAATTCGTAATGATGAAAAGAATTAAATAAATTGTTATAATTTGTAAGAATTGCTCAAGGCGGTATATTACCAAATATTCAAGCAGTGTTATTGCCAAAGAAAACTGAAAAGAAAGCATAAATTTTATACATTGGATTATTGATAATAATATTCATCGATCATATATCATAGGCCTTTTATTAAAACGCCACAAATTAATGTGAAATAAGAGTGATATATTTTTTATTAAAATAACTATATAAAATTTAGTATATATAAGATGTTATTTGATTTGTTTCGATTATGACTTCTAAACTAATCGTTTATTACAGATAATTGATTATCAACGTTATAGTCTTTGAAGAAATGACTTGACCCGTTGGCTCCACTTCACAAAAAAAAATTCGTTACGCAAGAGCTGCGTCAACTTAGCGAATTTCCTTAGAATGCATAAATCACTCTCTAGCGGTCATATTTTTAGTCTGATCAAAATGCCTTAAGGCAGTTTAAGGGGTGTTTTTCCCATTTTCGGAGGTTTGCGTTATAGGTAAAAAAATTTTTCAAAGTGTTCTGTTAAATTGACTTTATTTCGGGTCGATTGGTCAAAATTCCATCATTTCATCATATATAGAACTGAAAAACGTAATTTTGGGGGGTGTTTTTTCAATTTTTCGGGAGTTTGCAAAAAAATATATTAAGTTTTTCGAAATAACTTCCTAATTTGTAGCTATTAAGCGTCGATTGCAAAAAACTGAATCTTGTTGTATGTATAGAACAAAAAGGTTGGTTTTGGGGGTGTTTTTACCAAGTTCGAAGGGTTGTGATGGAAAAAAACTGATCTTTCTATCATGAATAGAAGTAAAGAGGTAAGTTTTAGGGATGTTTTTCCCATTTTCGGTGTGGTTGCGATGTAGGTAATGAAATTTTTCAAAATATTCTGTTAATTTTGACGTTATTTCGGGTCGATTAGTGAAAATTCAAACTTTATAGCATTAATAGAACAGAAAAACATAATTTTGGAGGATGTTTTTCCAATTTTCCGAGGCTTCCGTTGCATAACTTTTAAAATCAACGCATACTGCTGTATTCAAATAGCAATGTCTATTTCTATATGGTATAAAAATTAATAGGTATATATGATATATCGTTCTCTACAAGGTAGTTTGAGTTAAACTAGTCTTAAAAATAAAAAATGTTAAATTTTCCACTTTTCCGATACAAATTTCGAGTTTTCGCAATTTTCTCGTCGGTTTGGGTACTACAGCTATCTACATGCCCAATATCAACTTTACAGCATATCTGGAAGTAGCTAAACATTTTGATGTATTAGTTACCAAGAATTGTGGGCGTTCCCACGAATTTTGCGTTTTTGAAGTGAAATAACTTTTTAACGGTTAATTCGTTAACATTGATTGAAAACATTGGTTCTTATAATTCCGTAAAGTATCTATATTCGAAATATCAACCCTGTAGCTCTTTCCGTTCAAAAGATACAGCACCCAAAAAATGAGACTAAATTAACGATAAGATATAGCACTGTAGTGAAAAGTCCGAAAGTCGCCCTTAAATCTCGGCCTTGCGCACTACCGTGCTCTAGATATTTGATATTAATAATAGTTTACTCTTATTTGAAAATATTTGATGGCTTTCTTAAAAAGAAAGCCGATTTCATAGGATGATGTTTGTATATTTATTAAATATCACTTCGAATTATATTATTTTGAACTTGTATATTTTGTAACAGCTTTAGTACCTTCACTGACAGCATGTTTTGCTAATTCACCAGGTAATAATAGTCGAACTGCAGTTTGAATTTCCCGACTTGTAATTGTTGAACGTTTATTATAGTGAGCTAAACGTGATGCTTCAGCAGCAATACGTTCAAAAATATCATTAACAAAACTGTTCATGATACTCATAGCTTTACTAGATATACCAGTATCAGGATGTACTTGTTTCAATACTTTGTATATGTAAATTGCGTATGCGTAAATTGCGTTTTTTATCACTCTTTGATATATTCTTTTGTGCTTTACCAGCTTTTTTGGCTGCCTTTCCACTTGTTTTAGGTGGCATTTTTGTTAACAATTGATACTTCTCACAAAGCAATCTGTTTATCAATAAAACTAGTTGTTCAAAGTTCAAAATGAATTTATTAAATCTTCCGTTTTCCGTTAATTATTACAAAACATCTTAAAGTTATAGTACCTAGCCTAGACTTCACCTATACAATCATCTTATGAATAAAATACATCGAGTTATTGTAGAATTTAATATACATCGTTTAAATTTAATGGAAAAAACTTATATAAAAACCATTGAAATCATAACTTAACCTAATTTGGGTGGATAAGCCACCCCTAAGAACTAAACCTTAAATAAATAAATAAATAAGTTAATAAATAAGTATGTACAATTTAGATTACACCGAATCAGTTGTAATCGACATCATGTGGCATGCGGTATCGTTTCCTGAAAAGCAACGTACGCGGGTCAAATTGGCCCAGTTCATTGATTTCCGGGAAAGGATTTTTGCGGGATGATTGGAAATAGGATTTCGAAATTGTTTGGATGAAGGTTTGGATTGTGGGGTGCCCAGTTTCTCTGTGGAGTGCTTCAGTCGGGTATCGAAGAGGGACTTTCAAAATCGTCCGAAGACAACGATTTTGAAATTTCAAAACTAGTTGCCCAGTTTTATGATATATATATATGAAAACCGATCTTACATGATATATGAATGCTGTGCGCTCATTGGTCTATGACATGTCTATATATATAATACTATTGGTTAATACCTAACATATGATAAATAATAAATATTATAAATTAATTGAAAATAACCTTAATATATATATATATATATATATATATATATATATATATATATATATATATATATATATATATATATATATATATATGTATATATATATGTATATATACATATTACATATATATAATTATAATTTTTTATAACATAAATCTACGTAAAACATTAATTAGGGGTAAATTGTTTAAATGTCAGTAAAAATTTGGTTGAAATTTATTACGTAATAAGTTTTCTTAAAGTACAATTTTTGTAGTATGTTTCTAAAATTTTATATAACGCGGCAAGTTGTTTAGCGAATTTCTTGTAAGGAAATAAAATAGTGACCGCTAGAAAGTGATTAATGTATTTGAAGGAAATTTGCTCGAAGATGAAGCAGCTCCTGCGTAATTTTTGATTTCAAATATTTTAAAACTTACCACGTTATAAATAAAATTTTTAATTATAAAATTTTAATAAAAACATACTAAAGAAAACTTACGACATATTATTTCATTTCAACCAAATTTTTTCTTACATTTAATCAATTTACCCCTAATGATAACAAGAAAACTCGTATTATACCTCGTAATTTACAATTAGCAATTCGTAATAATGAAGAAATAATTAATTTATTATCTGGTGTAAAAATCACTTAGCACTTTCAGCGTTATAGTATAGCAAAAATGTCCATCGATCATAGCTTATAGATGTCGAAAACACCATCTATAAAATTTATATATATATATATATACATATATATACATATAATTTATATATATATATATATACATATATATATATATACATATATATGTATATATATATATATATGGGACTATCTAATAGTTAATTTGTTAATATAAAACATAGAAAAAAGGAATTATTAATATTTAATATTGTCGGTTTTCTACAAGGTAGTTTACTTATATATATAATATTTTTATGGAATTTTGTATAATTATAATTTTTGATAACATAAATCTATGTAAAACAATATTTCGGGGTAAATTGTTTAAATGTCAGTAAAAATTTGGTTGAAATTTATTATACGTAATAAGTTTTCTTATTCTTAAAGTAAAATTTTTATAGTATTCCGAGAAATTTTTGTAGCAATGTTATGTTATTGCCAATGAAAACTGAAAAGAAACCGTAAATTATTTACATTGGATTATTGACAATAATATTCATCGATCATAGGCCTTTTATTAAAGCGCCACAAATTAATGTGAAATAAGAGTGATATATTTTTTATTAAAATAACTATATATAAAATTTAGTATATATATAAAGAGCCGAGCTATTTACATAGTAAATAGCTTGGTAAACTATTAACTAAAAAAATTAATGAGGGGTAATTGATTAAATGTAAGAAAAAATTTTGTTCATCAAATTTATTTCATAAGTTTAGTATGAGTAGGACAACCGAGGTTGGATATTTTAGGTAATCTGAAATGAAAAATAGTTACCCAGTTTTATGATATATATATATGAAAACCGATCTTACATGATATATGAATGCTGTGCGCTCATTGGTCTATGCATTTCTATAATACTATTGGTTAATACCTAACATATGATAAATAATAAATATTATAAATTAATTGAATAACCTTAAAATTTTAACATTGTTGTACGAGATTCTGTACAATAAACATACAAGTGTTACCCATTTATTTTTTTTATTAATAAAAAAAAATACAAAAATGTCTGGACGCGGTAAAGGTGGTAAAGTTAAGGGTAAAGCAAAGTCAAGATCAAGTCGTGCAGGATTACAATTCCCTGTTGGAAGAATTCACAGATTATTGCGGAAAGGAAATTATGCTGAACGAGTGGGTGCTGGTGCTCCAGTTTATTTGGCAGCAGTTATGGAATATTTAGCTGCTGAAGTTCTTGAATTAGCTGGTAATGCAGCTCGTGATAATTATTATCTGGTGTAACAATCGCCCAAGGCGGTATATTACCAAATATTCAAGCAGTGTTATTGCCAAAGAAAACTGAAAAGAAAGCATAAATTTTATACATTGGATTATTGATAATAATATTTATCGATCATATATCATAGGCCTTTTATTAAAACGCCACAAATTAATGTGAAATAAGAGTGATATATTTTTTATTAAAATAACTATATAAAATTTAGTATATATAAGATGTTATTTGATTTGTTTCGATTATGACTTCTAAACTAATCGTTTATTACAGATAATTGATTATCAACGTTATAGTCTTTGAAGAAATGACTTGACCCGTTGGCTCCACTTCACAAAAAAAAATTCGTTACGCAAGAGCTGCGTCAACTTAGCGAATTTCCTTAGAATGCATAAATCACTCTCTAGCGGTCATATTTTTAGTCTGATCAAAATGCCTTAAGGCAGTTTAAGGGGTGTTTTTCCCATTTTCGGAGGTTTGCGTTATAGGTAAAAAAATTTTTCAAAGTGTTCTGTTAAATTGACTTTATTTCGGGTCGATTGGTCAAAATTCCATCATTTCATCATATATAGAACTGAAAAACGTAATTTTGGGGGGTGTTTTTTCAATTTTTCGGGAGTTTGCAAAAAAATATATTAAGTTTTTCGAAATAACTTCCTAATTTGTAGCTATTAAGCGTCGATTGCAAAAAACTGAATCTTGTTGTATGTATAGAACAAAAAGGTTGGTTTTGGGGGTGTTTTTACCAAGTTCGAAGGGTTGTGATGGAAAAAAACTGATCTTTCTATCATGAATAGAAGTAAAGAGGTAAGTTTTAGGGATGTTTTTCCCATTTTCGGTGTGGTTGCGATGTAGGTAATGAAATTTTTCAAAATATTCTGTTAATTTTGACGTTATTTCGGGTCGATTAGTGAAAATTCAAACTTTATAGCATTAATAGAACAGAAAAACATAATTTTGGAGGATGTTTTTCCAATTTTCCGAGGCTTCCGTTGCATAACTTTTAAAATCAACGCATACTGCTGTATTCAAATTGCAATATCTATTTCTATATGGTATAAAAATTAATAGGTATATATGATTAATCGTTCTCTACATGGTAGTTTGCGTTAAACTAGTCTTAAAAATAAAAAATGTTAAATTTTCCACTTTTCCGATACAAATTTCGAGTTTTCGCAATTTTCCCGTCGGTTTGGGTACTACAGCTATCTACATGCCCAATATCAACTTTACAGCATATCTGGAAGTAGCTCATAATTTTGATATCTAATACTTAAGTTTTTGAGGGCGTTCCCACGAATTTTGCGTTTTTGAAGTGAAATAACTTTTTAACGGTTAATTCGTTAACATTGATTGAAAACATTGGTTCTTATAATTCCGTAAAGTATCTATATTCGAAATATCAACCCTGTAGCTCTTTCCGTTCAAAAGATACAGCACCCAAAAAATGAGCCTAAATTAACGATAAGATATAGCACTGTAGTGAAAAGTCCGAAAGTCTCCCTTAAATCTCGGCCTTGCGCACTACCGTGCTCTAGATAATAACAATGATCTCCTCTCGATAGAAGTGATCACTCAGTCCGCAGAATGGCTACGTTCCTACAAGGGATGTCGATGCTCCCTTCCTCGCCAGGCAAGCCGCTATCTCATTCCCTTTTATGTCCTGGGACCCAGAGGTAAGAGTCTTAAAATAATCATCAAATAAATAGAGAAATGCATTTTATAAGAGGGTAAATATCTGTTATTTCAATAAAACACTAAACCTCAATATTTTCCTGATACGAGATTCCAATTTGGTTTAGAATATACAAGAAAATTTTGTGAATGGTATTTTATAATTCTATTATCATTTTATTCATACAAATAATGAATAGATTCGCATTCAAAATAATCTTATTTGGAAAATATAAATACTTACAAAATCCACTTTCAATTTTGAATATCATTTAATTCTATTATCACCAGTTCTTTATCGAAAGGCACTTCAATATAATACAAATTGTTTCATATATAATGTAGAGACCAAATATTTCTACTACCGTATACTATGGGTCACAAAAGTAACGTTCATTTTTCCTGCTATCAATATATTCAACCGTCACCAATACGGTACTAAACTTAATATACCCTGGTTTAAATTATATACCGGGTATAAAAACATTCCATCGCTATTGATCTTCTCACTTAAAACTTCAACTAGTCACAATTTTGGATCATTCTCAGCAGCTATGTAGGGCAATTTTGTTAATCACTCAAGTTACTCGTACATATATTGACTGTATATATTGACTGTATATATGATATTCAACAGGTTTGCATTAAATATAAATTGCGAAGGAAAAGATATATACTTTGTGGTAATTATAATCGATAAATATTTAATTGGAAAATATCGCATTCAATGAACATTACATGTTTCTGTCTCATTAAATTTGATCGTAATAATTTTGAAATTATTTATTTATAATTGTAACTAAACTTCCCCACAGGTAATGGAATTCTATTACAAATACCGATGATGTTTCATTTTTATTAACATTCTTTTATATATATATATATAAATATATATATATATATATATATATATATATCTATAGATAGATATATATATATCTGCAAAATTAAAAATTATTCAGACTTCCGGAAGTGGATGAAAACTCACTTAAAAATTTGTATTACATTCATACATATATAGATATATATATATATATATATATATATATATATATATATATATATATATATAGATATATATATCTATATATATATATATATATATATATATATATATATATATATATATCTATATATGTATGAATGTAATAAAAATTTTTAAGTGAGTTTTCATCCACTTCCGGAAGTCTGAATAATTTTTAATTTTGCAGACGTATTAATAATGGATCACAATACAATAATATAAAAAAAAAAAAAATAAGCAAGTGAAAATAACAACTAACTGAGTTAATTGCTTTAATACCCGGTATATCCTGAATTGATGAAAAATAGTTTGTAATAAAAGTTGATAATATAAAAAAATGGAACATTTATTGTCTATACATTTTTTTCTATCTCTTACGGTTCAAAGATGGCCAACTTTCTCCATTTTGTCCAAACATGGTCCGATTTGGCCCATTCACGACCTTAATTTTTAACTCTAGACCTCACATACAAAATATCATTTTATCTCTTTTCGGTTATGAGTGTCGTGTCCACAGAGGGACGGACGGACATGCCGAAATGAACTAAATAGATAATTTTATGAACACTTACAGCACAAATTTTTTTTTCACGATTAATATTTTCAACCGTTACATAGCCGGAACTAAACTTAATATACCCTGGTATATATTATACTGGGTATGAAAATAGCCAATATATATATATATATATATATATATATATATATATATGTATATATATATATATATATATATATATATATATATATATATATATATATATATATGTATGCATATCTATATACATAAAATATATCACATACGTTAAATATGGAACTTGATATTATTATAACTGAAAATCACAAAACCATAAAGTTTAAAAAAGGGACCAATTTTTTTTTATATTTGCGGATTGGTTTATATGTATTATATGTCGAATAAATATCACCTGGTATATTTAGAATTTCCTTTTGCACTTTTATACTTTTTATGTTCCTATGAACTACAAAGCTTTGTTTCATATAGTGATTTAAAAAAATCCAAATCATACATACAGAATATTTAAACGAATATATTGTGTTAACAAAAAATGAATGTTAAAATTTATAATTTTCTATAACTAACTGCATTAATATAGGCAACTCGTTAAAATATTACATACACATACCCACAAGTTCGATAAATCAATGTGTGTATATACTCTCGTGTGAGTATATTATCACGAACCTGTTGGTCCATTGTTAGGACTCTGGTTTTCAGCAATTAATGGATCTACTGGACCAACAAAGCCAGATTCCTAATAAGTTATTGTACAGAAATGTCGTTATTAAAATTTTATTATACGATCAATATTTTCAAACGTTACGAAGTCAAAACTAAACTCCATACGTATTATATACTAAGTATATACAGGCAGAGTCGGGAGGAACGGACCATGCTCTAGGAGTATATTATACATGAGAAAATAATGCAAAAAAACTCACCCGTTCTTATACGATTTTTATTTATTTTTTCATAAACGTTAAATATCTGTCACAATGCAATGACACATTCTTAGAACAATAAAGTTATCAATTATTTTTTGAGACTGGAATTCGAATACAACTAGAACACAATATATCATTTTTTAAATACGCTATAACTTGAAAACAAACGAAAATCTGATAAGAATATTTTCGCTATTATGAATTAATTTCACGTGTACAATAGACTCCTGGAGTTTGGTGCGTTCCTTTCAACTCACCGTGTATAAACCGGGTATACATTATATCTTTCGTTTTTGTTATAATATATACGTACATAGGCAAAAACCCCTTAAATTTCTGTCTGTCGCACACCGTGCTCTAGATTAATTTATTATCAGTATATACTCCTTGAATATACTAGGGGGTCTTTCACACCGAAGTTGCAAGACGCAAGATGCATGCATCCTGTAAATAAATTTTACATATTTACATACATTTACTTTGTATATTTATTTGCTTTCTTGTATATTGGCTTTCTTTTTCCCGAGAAAAACACTTGAAACCAATAAGAAGAACACAAACACGTAAGAAGTGAAACCACAACTGAAATAAAATCCAGGATGAATGCATCTTGCGTCTTCCATCTTCGATGTGCAAAGATCTTTTAAACGAGTGATCAACATCGCCGAGCCAAAACTATTTAATCTAGAAACATGGAATTTTGACAGTTGGTTCCGATTGTATTGTAAGCATCCATTTAGATAGAATTTGTCGAAACTAATTCGGTAGAGGAATGAGAAATATGTCCAAAGTTTATACGTGTTAACAGTCTCCAAATATAATAATTTTGGATTTTTTTTTTCAATTTCTTTCTTTAAAAGTATATTTCACTTGTGATATAACTGGGAAGTTATGGGTTCGAATCCCGACATCGGCAGTTTGTCAATTATTAAGAAAGAAAAAAAGGGGACGGTTAATTGAGTAAACTGTCGGCGTATGGACGGGAGCGAAGTAACCGGCTATGCTTGAGAGGGTTTTCTGTAGTTTCCTTCACTATCATAATCTATCATAGTCGGCTATCTAGTTCCTATAATAGTCAGCTGCAGCCGCATATCCTACCAATTCCTAGTCTATACACAAAAATTCCTTTCACTCCACTCACATCCTCACTTCATTAGGCATCACAATGGACCTTATGATCAAAGTGTAGCCCGTCCAGGGTAGCCAATCTACAATCTATCATCTATCTACTTATGATATACAACTTGATGGATAAACTCAATAAGTAGAAACGACTCAGTTATTAGTTTGGTATGATTTATTGTAATTAAACTCTCAAGGGGGTTAAATGGGGTGTCAAAGTGTATTATTTGTCATGTATAAATAAAATACATGAATATTCTCTAGAAATGAAACTTGATGAATGTTCTCATTAAACAAAACAATGTAATACATGTTTTGAGATTTTTTAATATTCAAACATCAAGAGGATGAATTGGCTACATACATACGCATGGAAGTAATTTTTTCAGTAGTTTTTCTCACGCGAATAAAGAAGACTCGAACTCTTGACTTGAAAAATCTTCTACATCATCTTATACATATATTTGAATATTTATGTTGATTATATAATTTTTACTATATGTGTTAATAAAAAACATTAATAGCATTGTAATCGCGAGCATGTTTCGGAAAACGATTAGGATATAGATTAGAGTCAAGTGATATCCTCAAATAAAGCAGTATATACAGCTCGTAAAAAGTAAGAGGTAGAGGTAGATTGTAAAGGCTGCCCTGGACGCGCTATACTTCGACTATAAGGTCCATTGTGTTGCTTAAGGATGTGAGGATGTGAGCGGAGTGGAAGGAATTTTTGTGTATAGTCTAGGAATTGGTAGGATATGCGGCTGCAGCCGACTATGATAGAAACTATGCCGATATTCATCTGGAGTTCGTGAAGGAAACTGCAGAAAACCTTCTCAAGCATAGCCAGTTACTTCGTTCTTGTCCATACGCCGACAGTTTGTTCAATTAACCGCCCCTTTTTGTAATTTTTATAATTGACAAACAGCCGATGTCGGGATTCGAACTCATAACCTCCCAGTTTCCTAGTACTGCATACTGCGCAGATATGACGCCTTAGACCGCTCGGCTACTTGGCTGGTACGTAAAAAGTTAGAAAAAATTATGTAGTGAAAAATACAATAGTTTTTAATTGTCCTTTGGTACTTTTGTGTACCAAATGAATGCATATAATTCAACTGAATGATGATATAAAAGCAGATTATATATTTTGTATTTAGGTCATAAAACCATATCAAGTAGAACAAAACGAACGTTTTTCGTTGATCACACATTGAGAATTAATCATATACATTGATAATGAGTTATTGTCGAATATTTGATTTAACAAAGTTAAAATTTAATCACAATTTTTAATTGCATGAAGTATTATTAAAATGAGTCTGGATAGCAGTTGGTAGCAGTCAGGGTACCAATTACATCGGTTTATAATGTTCTATCACTGATATGGCTTTATAATTTGATTTGGAATGATTTTATTACAGGAATATTTTAAAATTCAATTTTACTGCGATATAATATCCACCAAAAAAGAAAGTAGATAATATGTAAACTAGCTGTGTCCCTCGACTTCGTCCGCATTTATATAAAAGCTAAATATATATGTACAGAATATATATATATATATATATATATAAATATATATATATATATATATATATATATATATATATATTTATTTTTTTATTAATTTATTAATTTATTTATATTTATTTAAAATATATACGATTAACGGTTTTCAAGGTATCAGACCCATATTGCTGAAATTTCAAACTGTATGAATTGAGAAGACAAAATTTTGAAATATGTTGGTTGGACGTTAAAATGAACCTGATTTTCGTACTGTTTGGGTCAAAATTAGCCTAGGAAATGAATATTATTAAAATGGAGAAGAAAAATTTTCTTCACTTTTTCATAATTTTTCCAAGGGGTACCCCTTAAAAAAATCGCTAAAATTGTAGAAAAATTTATGTCCCCGATTTTGATAAAAACTTGGTTTTAAGCTAAATTGGACCTAGCGAAAACGATGGCGTTGGTTAAAATATGATACGATTAACGGTTTTCAAGGTATCAGACCCATATTGCTGAAATTTCATACTGTATGAATTGAAAAGACAAAATTTTGAAATATGTTGGTTGGACGTTAAAATGAACCTGATTTTCGTACTGTTTGGGTCAAAATAAGCCTAGGATATGAATATTATTAAAATGGAGAAGAAAAATTTTCTTCACTTTTTCATATTTTTTCCAAGGGGTAAAAAAAATTGGAAGAAAATTTTGTCCCCGATTTTGATAAAAACTTGGTTTTAAAATAATTTAGACCTAGAGAAAACGATGGCGTTGATTAAAATACGATACGATTAACGGTTTTTAAGGTTTCAGACCCATATTGCTGAAATTTCAATCTGTATGAATTGAGATGATTTTCGTATGTTTGGGTCAAAATTAGCCTAGATATAAATGTACATATATATATATATATATATAAATATATATATATATATATATATATATATATATATATATATATATATATATATATATATATATATATATATATATATATATATATATATATATATATATATCTCCTTGCCAAATTTCATTACGATCCGTTTAGCCTTTTAGTCGTAAAGAGGTAACAACCAAACAGAGTTACTTTCACATTTATATAGTAGTATAGATGCGTTTAAAAAAAGAAACACCGACTGCATTAAAAACTAATTTTAGCAGAAGGCCATATTATTATATATCATGTGGTCAGCTTATATCTGTGTTTCGTGTTCAAAACCACGAAATAGGAATAGAAACAAAACAGACACTCTAAGCAATTATCGAGCCTAATCAGTAATCGGTGTTTTAGTATTTATTTGTCTTATTTTGTTTTTAACAATATAAGTTGATTGAACACAATAAGGAATATGCATTAAAATTTTTTTTCACATTTATTTTCAGAATATGAAAATACTGTTAATACTGTAATAATATTTAAAAACGAAATTAAAATCCGACAAATATCAAGGAAGCTTTAAGCTTTTAAAGATTATTATCTGTCTCTTTCTTGCAAAAATACTAAAAACGGAGTTTTACGTGTATTTTAAATGGTGAAAGTGTAATATGACGTCACATAACATATCAAGAGGGCTATCACCCTCTTCGTCTAATCGGGAATTTCAATCATTCATATCTCGCTTAATTTTAAAGTTATTTAAAAACTAATTTTACCTCGATATTTGTCAAGTAAACATGTTTCAATTCAAGTGAAAAAAATTTTTCATGCATATTCCCTATTATTAGTGATTTTTTTGAGTAAATAAGAAAGTTAATTTAATTTTTTTCTTTTTGATTTGTGTTGAGTAGCTTATTTCTTTGTGTTGATTATTCAGAATTAATTGTTAGTCATATACTGACTTTAACGTACTAACATAATGCATAATCATACTACATATTATACAATAATGTATTTTGTTAGCAGATAACACCCACCCAAATTATCAAAGTACTACGTATTTAGTATGTTTTCAGATCGAAAAGTAACGGTTACACTAACAGAACTAATTATTAACTGTGAGATGAAAATTTATCTCAGTAATAATGGTATTGGTAGTATATGTCATAAGTTTTGAATTTTTTTTTTTGCTAAACACTTGTGGTCTCTCTAGGACCAAACTATTAAAACCCAATAATACCGTTATCAAACAAAGTACTCTAGAGATTTGAAACATATAAAACAAATATTTAATCTATATTTGATATAACCACTATTACCACTACGATCGATGGTAAATAAATTGATAATCCTCAAAAAGTTCAATAATATTCCAAACACAAGAGCCAGATACAAAGTGAAATAAAGAAATAATTAAACGAGCATCAATATACCGTGTGTTTTTAAACAACACCCAATCTGGAAACAATGTATGTATCTGTCGCTGTCCGTATGCAGCGTACCGTGGTGCGGTGCACTCTGTTACTCACAGACATTTGTAGATTGCAGAATGTAGAATATGTATTCATTGATATATTGTATAACAGACGGTGATATGTACATCACTGTCTGTGCACAGTGAGCGATGATGCGGACAGCCTTGTTCCACCGAAATTGCACTCATTTAATTTTCCAGATTAAAAATCTGAGAGACCCTACATATATCTTAACCTATATCATTCTAATTTGTTATGTACACTCCCGTTCAATAAAATTGAACCAACCTGAAATATTAATTTTCTTACATTTCATAAAACTCCTCATTTTTGTAACTCTTTGTATATTATTTATTTATAAATAAAGATAAGTAGTATATTTTTAAATAAGAAAAAAGAAATGGAAGTTTTATATTTTTTATTTATGTAAACAAGTCAGTGATAGAGTAAGAATGTGTAATGCAAATTACATATTAAGTGTTATATCTCCCTTTTACGTATAAAAATAAAATAAAATGCTGTATCTGCCAAAAACATTTACTACAAGAATAATCAAAATTGTGAGAGAGACTGATTCGGTTCAGGTCGGTTCAATTTTATTGA
The DNA here is from genome assembly GCA_963920215.1 of Nineta flava. NCBI lineage: Eukaryota > Metazoa > Arthropoda > Insecta > Neuroptera > Chrysopidae > Nineta > Nineta flava. Next base: position 93,551,601 of record OY986041.1, read on the forward strand.
ACGGGAGTGGCAACATGGCAACAATAACTAATAAAATTGAATTATAATATATACAAATACTTGAAATAAAACACATATAGAGTACATTGTATATATATATATATATATATATATATATATATATATATATATATATATATATATATATATATATATATATATATATTAGGGTGTTTCAAAAAAAAATTTTTTTTTAATTTTCTCCCAAACAGGTTTAAAAGTTTCATTTAGATATACAAAGACGCCAGTTAAAATGTAAGAATTTAATATTGACATTAAGGGGTGGCGCATCGCACCTTTTGATTTCCCATAAGAATAACATCAGGTGGAGCGCCATTCAACTGTTCATTTTTTCTCCCTTAGATGTCTCAGCCTCGCGATTATTATCGAGAACTTTTACACCTATCGCTTATTTTTCTTGATAGTTGTCCAACAAACACAGCTTCGTTCAATCGTCCCGGTGCCATGCATCATGTTCGATGAATTCAAAAGCCATCTACAGCTTAAAGATGTTTTTATTTCGAGACGAATTTAGTCTTACGGTCCACGAAAAAAAAGCTTGAGACAAGTTTGTATTTTTGTTATTTTATTTTATATAAAAGCTTGGTATACTTCGACTTCTGCTATTTCGACGCCAAACAATGATTTGGAATTCATGAAAAAATTGATTCGGTATAAAAAAGTTAATCTAACGGTTTCACGCCAAGCTTGTAAAAAAATGATGGAGCATTTGCATAAATATTTGAGGGCATATAGCAATTCAAATAAATAAAATTAATAGATTTATAAAAGAAAATCACTTGTCTCTTTATTTATGTCTTCCGTTAATTACAGTTTTAAAAAAAATTTATCATTAAAAATAAATAAATAAAACGAGAAAAACATTTTCCGACCAAATTTCTATTGAAAAATTGTTTTATTGTTGCTGTAATAACTAGATGATTAGTTATCATCTAGTTATAGTTAAATGCATACTTTACAAAAACAATTATGTCCACTTTATTTAAAAGACCTGCATGCGCTGTAATATTAAAAAAACTGTCAAATTATAGGTAACTCAACTTTTGATAGGCTGTAACTTGGATACAGTTAGTTTAAAAAAATTTTGACAGGAGACCTTTTTTGTAGAACGTTCAATTTCCTACAAAAATATGTATTGAGATTTTGGGTACAACGTATTGTTAGCTAGTTATAAAAATCAGAAGCAGCAAAAAAAATGTTTCCTATGTTATTCTTATGGGAAATCGAAAAGTGCGATGCGCCACCCCTTAATGTCAATATTAAAATCTCAAATTTTAACTGGCGTCTTTGTATACCTAAATGAAACTTTTAAACCTGTTTGGAAGAAAATTAAAAATTTTTTTTTTTGAAACACCCTAATATATATATATATATATTTGTATTGTTATTCTATAGATATCTCGTATCATAATTATTATTTATAACATACACCACGCACATGTGTGTATGTAGGTACATAACTTCAATTAGATAGTGTTATGAAATCAAATTAATGACGTCTCATTCATATTTTGAATATTAACATGTAATAAATAATGTATTGAATGAAACCTGTACAGTTTATGATAAAATAATTCATCAAACTTAATTATAATTTTGTTTGATATAATAATCGTTCATCTATTCAAGGTAGATGTTGGTTGATTAGTGCGCTGTTCTTATATTGACAATTCAAAACATTTCACATAAAGAATATAAAATAAAACAATTGTGAAAGTAACTGAGTTAATTGCTGAAGTACTGTTATATACTGAGATTATGAAAAGAAGTTGCAAACAAAAGTTCTTTATTTAAAGAAAAACAATATTTTATGGCTTTTAATTTTTCTTCTATCTTTTACGATTTCAAAGATGGTTAGTTTTGCCCATTTTGCCAATATATGATCAAAAATTTCTGTTCCCGATTTTGATAAGAATTACTTTTTGAGCTAATTTGTTACTTTCGAAACCGATGGCGTTGGTTAAGATACGATTAATGGTTTTTAAGATATCAGATCCAAAGTGCTAAAATTCCAAACTGTATGAATTGAGCAGCAAAAATATTGAAATGTCTTGGTCGAACGTTAAGATAAGCCTGACTTTCGTAGTTATTGGGCCAAAATTAATCTAAAAAATGATTATTATTTTTTCTAAGGAATCGCAAAAGTTTGAGAACAATTTTCGTATCTGATTTTAATAAAAATTTTGTTTTAAGCTGATTTAGACCTAGCGAAAACGATGGTGATGGTTAACGATTTTGGTTAACGATGGTTTCGAAGCCCACAGTCGTACCATAAATATGATTGTTTAACAACGATTATGATTCTTACAGATTATACTTTTCGGATTCAACACATCTTACTTCTTTATTAAAAAATCAATTTACACAGAAAATTAATTTAAAAAATTTAAAAATATTAATAATCACTAATTCGCTATGCACTAAATATTTCTACCAAAACTTCGCGTACTATTGTACTCGCGATTTAAGTTTTTGCAAAAGTTTTTGATATCGGTACGAGACCAATAGCTCTATTTCCTTGAAGAGGGAATTCGCAAATATTTCCTTGAATAGGAAATTCTCTAATATTTCCTTGAGGAGGAAATTCGCTAAAAGTTACATGAACTACATGAACGCATTAAACTATTCCGACCAAATAATAATTAACATATAAATGATTCAATATAAATATTATTAAGATAATCAACGAGAACTCTAGGTTTTTGGAAATTAAATTTCAAATTTTGCCCCAATTTCTTGAAAAATTATTTGTATTTTATACATACGTATTTCGACTACAAAGTACTCATCATCAGTAAGAGTTAGCTAATCGTAACTATCTCCGGGATATGGAGTCAGTTATATGTGACTCGTTTTGGTGCGTGGAGCACAAGAATTTTAAAACTGTTTTGTCTTTTATATGATTGGACTGAGGTATTGCCTAAGGGATTACTTGAGTTAACTGACGAATTAAAGGATTCTTAAACTAATTTATTTGTGTTGAATATGCCCAATTAATTGTTAGTCATATACTGATTCTAACGTGCTTACATAAATACATAATTAAGGATTAATATATTTACATATTATACAATCATGAATTTAAAGCAGATAACAACCACACGAAACATCAAAGTGCGTATTCAGAATGTTTTTAGGTCGAAAAATAACGGTTACAATACTAGAATTAATAATACCTGAGTTCTGATATTATTAATTAAGTGTGAGATGAAAATTTATCTCAGCAACGGTATTGGTAGTATACGTCATGAGTTTTGATTTTTATCTTTGTCAAACTGTTTGAAGTTGTGGCCTCTCTAGAAACAAACTAGTAAAATCCATTATTAAAAAAATTACTCTAGAAATTTAAAACATATAAAACAAATATTTAAGCAATTTGACACTATTCGTACGATGATAACTACATATATTAATGGTGAAAAATAAGTCTTCTAAGGCTTTATGAGGCTCTTCTAAGGCTCTTTCAATATTTATAGGGTTTTAATCTGCAAGAATGTACTAATCACAAAATAACAAATCCTTTTGGGTTATTGAATTAATTTTTTCTATAATCTGTATTGTTGCAAATGAAAAAAAAAATAAATAAATAAATTAGCAAAATATGCAATTTATATGAATATATAAAAGATTACCAGTCCAAGTGGCCAAGGAATCTAACGCGTTATGTCTGCGCAGTATGCCAACTTGGAAACTGGGAGGTTATGGGTTCGAATCCCGACATCGGCATTTTGTCAATTATTAAGAAAAAAAAAGGGGGCGGTTAATTGACTAAACTGTCGGCGAATGGACAAGAACGAAGTAACCGGCTATGCTTGAGAAAGTTTTCTGCAGTTTCCTTCACGAACTCCAGATGAATATCGGCATAGTTCCTATCATAGTCGGCTGCAGCCGCATTTCCTACCAATTCCTAGTCTATATAAAAAAATTCCTTCCACTCCACTCACATCCTCACATCCTTAGGCATCACAATGGACCTTATGGTCGAAGTGTAGCCCGTCCAGGGCTGCCTCTGTAATCTATCTATCTAAAAAATTTTACTTATGTACGAAAAATGACTTGCTTTTAAATGTATTTTTTTAAGAAAATCTTCAACTATAAAAACGCGACGAGGCGAGACGATAGAAAACTTTTACAACTCAATACAATACAATTGAGATATCTCGTCTCGTCTTGCGTCATCATTATTTTTCATGATGAAGAATAGACAGACACGCGGACATTCGGAAATAGACTAGCTATAGAACAATGGTTTTCTACAATAAATATTTTCAACAGTTACAAACTTGGGACAACCCAGTCATGCAGGGTTGTATCTCGAAAAGTGTCGATAATGTGTCCAATATTATGAATATTATTAACCTGCCATTGGGCGCACTTAATCTGACTGACACAGGACTGCTATTTTGTCATTTTTCCTTGGCCCTATACGATGTTTCCACCTGGTATTCCTAGAAGCTGTTTCGATCAGCCTACAGCCCTTTCATTTAGTTTTACCTTAACCTTCATTACAAAAATTTATTCACCTTTTGTTTAGTTAAGTTCATTTCGCTCAATTTCGTCACATATTTCAAGGAGGCCCAATGCTAGAAGATTAGGTGACTCTACCTTGGAAGATTAATATAAATATAAATTATGTGAACATTTTTCACTATTTCCTCCCTTTACTCTATTTGCCTAACAATATTTTTACTTTTATAATGCACGTTAATATTTACTTCTTTATACGACTTTTGATAGTAGGTCAAAAATTTTATTTTCCCATCTAATTTTATGACACTGGTAAGTTGCATAAATGAACTTAACCAGGTGTTAAGTTCATTTATGCTTTTTTTATATGCGCCTATTAAGTACACTGCGTCCGACTCAGCAGTTAACGTATTTCGCCCGACGGAAGGTTAATGTGTCTGTATTATTAATGTGTCTACATTAAGATTTCACTAAACTATATAGTATTAAAAGCGCATTCATCATAGTCTTATATCATGCAATATTATAATATGTTTTCCACGTATATCACTTTGATCGCGTATATCACCTTCTTAAGAGTTAAGTTTTAAAAAATCCGAAACATATAGTCGTGAGACAGTACATGCTATATATAAATTTCAGTTTAATTGTTTCATATTGAACATTTTCCAGCCCCATTTTTGCTTCCTTAATATCTGATTAAAAATTAATTTAAATAAAAACTCTTATTCAAAGGAAACGAGAGATTATTATATAATAAATATATTAAAATTATTGAACTGCGTACTTGTTAAAAGCAATGAATTCTTTAAAGAATAATGAACAAACATTTTGAAAATTGTTTTTAATTAAAAATGAACAATCAAGAAAATTCTAATAAAAAGGATAAAATAAATACAAGACAATTAATAATTACTGAAAGTATGCTGTAGTTAAATAATGATAATGTATATGAACTTGTATTACATTTAACCTACTTTGTGTATAGAAGTATCTATTTAAATATAAAACATGCTCTCTGTTTTCTCTATACAGTGTTCTATAATTTACAATAATGCTCAAATCAATTAAATCTATCCTAATGAAACAATAATTAATAATGATGTGTTTCGAAATGCGCGTAAAACGTTCACAACCATAAAAACGTTTCCATAACCACATTTAATTTTTGATTGTCAGTGGTTTTAGTTGTAGCTCACAGGTATTTTGTTTTACTACTTCTCTAATGGTTGTTGTAGCCACATACCTATCCATTTGGTTGTAACTACATTTTTTATTTACAATTATATCTATGCTGGAAATAAAATTTCAAATTCGCCCCCTTTACCTAGATCAGTTTTTTGTATTATAAATGCGTATTTCGACTACAATGTAGTCATCATCAGTATAAATTAGCTAGTCGTACTTTACTCTTTGACAATAAAGTCGAGATCATCATACAAAAATGACTATTAGAAATGCTGGAAATGACTATTAGAAAAAGCGACAGATTAAAAATTAAGGTGTCCAATTTTCTTCTATTTGCTAAGTGAAAAATTTGAAAGACCTCTGATTTATATGGCCTAACTGCCACAAAATTTTTCTTTCTGTAAAAATATTTCGCTATTATTTTTTTACAGTGCCAATCGCTTTTGTCGTTATTTTATGTACAAATATTGATTTGAAAGAAAGTTTATGGGTAAGTAAAACGTGATACCCGTTTATTTAAACGAAAATCCTATTCGAATATTTTAAGGGTGTGCGTAGGTGAAGAAAAACCCTGCCACATTTCTTAAAATGATCGAGTCAAGTCGGGAAACATTGTATCAATGGAAACTCATAACCCTATGCACTGTACAAATATTCATTCAATTCAGGCCTATAGCTTCGGAGAAAAATTAAATGGACAACAAGCATAACAGTTTGCATAGTAAACAAGATATACACACGCAATAGTTATACTGTCTACAAAGCGATTTTTCATACTTTCCAATTACAAATTATGGTTGCCGAATGCGTTTCTCCGAAACTATTGAGTCCCAATGATTTGAAGCTTGTAGGCAGAATAAGCCTAGACGAGATGGTAAAAATTTTTGGATTACCTGATCAAATAACATTCTAATAGAAAAAGTTATAGCGAAATATCTGACCCTCTTTAAATAATTGGAACGATTCTTAAAAAAATTGAAGAAAACCGATGAGGAGTGTCAGTTTTCATTTTCAAATTTTCATGATATAATTATATATTTTGAAAAGAACTATATACATATACATATTCATATATATATATATATATATATATATATATATATATATATATATATATATATATATATATATATATATATATATATATATATATATATATAAATATTTGTGTTAGTGTGTTTAATTATTATGTGATAGGCTGGCTGTTTATTAAATAACACAGGGGTTAAATATTAAAGAAATTTTAGTAGAGAAATTCTTTGATAGTAATTTGGTAGACACTGACAAGTGGAGAAAGTTTCAATGAGAGGGTTTGATAACTAAAGATACTAAACATTGTGGTTACTCATTATTTAAGTAAAGTAAAGTTTGATAAATTTATCATTCCAAGAGAATAAGCTTTACGAAAAATAAACTGGCAGAATTGTTAAATTATATTAGAATGAAAAATTTAAATTAGAAAGAAAACATGTGGTTATGTATGATTATAAGACGTGAATTAACTAAAATCGTAATTTAAAACCTTTTAATAGCAACGATTTACTTTGCAGAATTTTATGAGTCTTATTAGTTTTGGGAAACGAGCTATTTATAAAAACGGCATGTATATATTATTTTACTGTTAAAATAAATAATATATGATAATTGCCGTATTTCGTTATGATGGTGAAAACAGTTATGTATGCAGCTGCAAAAACTTTAGGTTATAATGTGGAAAACTATTTTTCAACTTCAGCTTTTCAACTTTTCAACTCATCATCAGATATACACATACTTATACATGTGTTTTTAAGGCCCTGCAATGATGGTGATCTGCTTGATTGAGCAAGATTCACGATATCCAAAACTTTGCTTTCAAAGTCTGTGGCAATTGAACAATAATCCAGATAATATAAACAAACTATATAAACAAACTGGACTTCATTTTTAAAGGAATAAAACTTATTTTGACAAAATGGAAACCCGACTTAACAAAAGATGCACTAAAAAGTAAAAAAATAATTGCATATTCTTGTGCCAATTTTAGTTCACCAAAGCAAAAATTTTTAAATATATATGTACAATTATTGTTATTTTTGGAGGCGGTGTCAACATAGAGAAATTCACATAACTTTTGGACACCGCCTCCAAAAATAACAATAATTGTACATATATATTTAAAAATTTTTGCTTTGGTGAACTAAAATTGGCACAAGAATATGCAATTATTTTTTTACTTTTTAGTGCATCTTTTGTTAAGTCGTCAAAATAAGTTTTATTTCTCGCTTTTTAGTGACTTTGAAGTTCTATAATTGATTTTATTTGTCTAAATATGGGTAGACCTACTAAACGACCAACTAATTTTTAGTGAATTTTTTTATAACACATTTTTTTTTACCCGTTTTTTTTTTTTTTTGTAATTTTTAGTGCATTTTTTTATAACAGATTTTCAGTTTTTTTTACAAGCATTTTGTTTTTTTTTTGTAAAAATTTTTTTTTTTGGGGTCGGTTTTTTTTTTTTTGTAAAAAATTTTTTTGAAGTCGGTTTTTTTATTTTCCCATTATGAATGAGTATACCCTTTCAAAAAAAAAAAAAATTTCGCAGAAATCGGTTATCACATATAAAATGAGGATTTTCCTCAATTTCCCGGAGATCCCCTCATCAGAATGCGATTTGGTGACAATGGGACCAATCGGGAATCAAACCCTTTAAAACAAAAAAAAAAATTCAAAATCGGTTCATAAATGACGGAGTTCTGAGGTAACAAACATAAAAAAAAAAAAAAAAAAAAAAAATACAGACGAATTGAGAACCATCCTCCTTTTTTGAAGTCGGGTTAATAACTCAAATAATTTACGTCCTCATTTAGTGAAATTAATGAGAGCATATAAAAAATGACTATATAAAATTGATCTAGACTGCAACTCTAATTATAATGAGATTATTAAAGAAAATTAATTTGCCGAGAATGAAGTCAGTACCTTGAATTACGGTTTTACGTAACGTAAAGTTTTTTGTCCGATTTGGATGCCCTTAAAACAACGTCTCTACGTAACTTTAAAGTCAGGACTTACAACATAAACACCAGTCCAAGTGGCCGAGCGGTCTAAGGCGTTTTGTCTGCGTAGTATGCCTACTTGGAAACTGGGAGGTTATGGGTTCGACTCTCGGCATCGGCAGTTGTTGAATTATTAAGAAAAAAAAAGGGGCGGTTAATTGACTGAACTGTCGGCGTATGGACAAGAACGAAGTAACTGGCTATGCTTGAGAAGGTTTTCTGCAGTTTCTTTCACGAACTCCAGATGAATATCGGCATAGTTCTTATCATAGTCGGCTGCAGCCGCAAATCCTGCCAATTCCTAGTCTATACAAAAAATTTCTTCCACTCCACTCACATCCTCTCATCCTTACGCATCACAATGGACCTTATGGTCGAAGTGTAGCCCGTCCAGGGCAGCCACTACAATCTATCTATCTAACACACCTCAGCATCCCGTTCCTCATACCTCTTAAAAAAATCGAAAAAATCGAAATTTAATTTTTGTTGCCGATTTTGTTGTAAATTTTATTTTCAGACCGTTTTCATCCATGAGCTACTGAAAATCTACTAGAAAATTTGATTGGAGTTATGATTTTTGGAGTAGCTACCTATATGTGTATTGGAATTCAAAGTTTCCATTCATCTTGCAACATAAACAGTCTGCAGAACTGCACAATATGTAAAATGGGAGAAACTGAAAGCCATAAGCCTTTCTCATATTTGTTAGATGCACAATATATATGCAACTAAAATTATTGGGAAATGTTGGTAATGAAACAGATGAAAACTAGCTACAAAAGTATTTTAAATTGTCGGCCATGGAAGAATTAAACATTTTTTAATAAGCAGTGCCTTAAACAAATAAATATGTGTAGGTGCGGTCACTTATAACGGACGAATGCAATTGTATAACAGACGAACTATTTTAATTATGAAATTTAAATAGTCTGGCTACTAGCCCATTTAGTTGGCGTGATATCAAATGGGCAAAATGGTACTTTTGGCATCAGGACATAGAGACCCCAAATTTTGAGATCCAGTGGAAACTTACCATCGGTTTGAGATCCAAAAAATATAACCTCTCATTTACATACTACGTTGTTACATTATGCGCGTACATAGGTAAACTAACCAGCCAAGTAGCCGAGCGCTCTAAGGCGTCATGTCTGCGCGGTATGCAGTACTTGAAAATTAGGAGGTTAAATGGTTCAAATCCCGACATCCTTCACGAACTCCAGATGAATATCGGCATAGTTCCTAACATAGTCGGCTGCAGCCGCATATCCTACCAATTCCTAGTCTACTCACAAATTCCTTCCACTCCACTCACATCCTCACATCCTAAGGCATCACAATGGACCTTATGGTTGAAGTGTAGCCCGTCCAGGGTAGCCTTTACTATCTACCTCTACCTCTAGGTAAGCTATATTCCATAATGCGCCTTATTCTAGTCTGCGTATACATGTAAACTAAACATAAGACGTTATTGTAGACTGTATACAGAGGTCAAAATTTAAAACGTGGTTGCAAAAACGGTTACGGTTATTATACGTCTTCCTTGAGTGCGTACCTAAAATAAAATAAAAAAAATGATGGTAGTTCAATACAGACATCATATTATTTTTAGTGTAGATATAATCGTAAAATTTTATGAATATTGCAATATATAAACGAAATATATATAAAAAAGAACAGAAATCAAAGATTGTGGGAATATATATGGTTTTTATTATGTGGAATAAAGCATAATCCGTTGTGATATATTAGTTGAAGAGATTAAAAACATATTTATTTCAAATAATAATGTCACGGGACGAGATTAGAATGTCTCTTGTATTGTATTGACTTAAAATTTTAAATATAACTTTAAAATCTGTCTTGTGATACAATTTTGTGATTCATTTTTACAGATTAAAAATCTGAAGAGATTTAAATCTATAGAGAGTACTATCGTCAGTCTCTATCGAAAATAAGGATTCTAATTTTCGTCTCTCGCTAACTTATTCTCTTCTCTTTATATTTAGGTATATTTGGTGACACTGTGCTTTCGGGATATACATTTGAAGAATTTTTGCGAAAACAATAGTTATTAGTGTTATAGTTTGATTAAAAAGGAAAAAAGTTATAAAAATTATCGTTCGTAATCATGGCAAGTATTTTAAATGTGCTCTGCACACATAACCTTGTTATTGAAGTTGCATGCATATTTATGTATTCTGCGTATCAAGATGAACAGTATGTTCAAATTTTAGGTTTTTATCCTTGTTCAGCAATCTAAAAGGAATAACTGAACAGCTTATAGCAAAGAATGAATGTTTGGCAGGAGAGTGATAAACACTGTGATCACTGGGAAAAAGTACCGCGGCTGGATCTCGGGAAGGTACTGCTTCAGAATGCAACAAAGAGGCTATCTCTCGATGCAGTGAGGCTGATTACAATGCAACTGCGGAGGGTTGTTGGATTGATTACCGGGTATTATCTCCTGCGGAAGCATCTGCGCACAATGGGACTCCATAACGATTCCATTGTGTGCAGATTGTGTGGCGAGGAGGAAGAATCATCCAGCCACATTATTTTAGACTACGAACCTCTAGGTTACAGCAGATACAGGATATTCGGTGCATCTCAACCCGAATATATGAACCTTCGGGAGGACCTAATAAGCAAGCTCCAGGCTATTGCCAACATATGGGAGAAGTGAATCTCACCAAACTGAGGTAGAAGGGGGAGCACAATAGACCCTAAGGTCGAAGTGCAATACTTTTTAGACTCCAAGATGTATCTATCTATCTATCTATGTATCTATCTATCTATCTATGGTAGGAGAGTTGGTAAGGGAACATTACAAATTCGAATAAATGTGTTAGATATTTACCTATGGAATTTTCAAATTTAATATTTATCATTAGTTTATTCTTCAAATTATGTTTTAGATAAGATATCATAATACAACACCCTAATATTTTGTTACACTTTTATACAATTTCAAATATACTGATCTGGATCAACAGGGAATTTAGGTTTTTATTTTTATAACAAACAATATTCATATAAAACGATGTAAAAGTAGAGTATATTGTTTATAAAGTGTTCATAAAACGTCATAATATGGAATATTTTAAGGATTATATTATATTTTAATGATTACTTATGCCATTTCTTGAGGGAATAAATTACTCCATTATTATTACTCTTCTAAAAGAAAATAAAAACTTGTAAGTGTCAAAATAATAAAGAAAATTTTATTGATTCTTATGAAATGTCTAGTGGAAACTCGTTGATAAATCATATGACTTTTGATTGTATAACAATTTTACGGCTATAAAACGATTACGGCTATAAACTTCCACTTTCCAGTTTTTAAGAAAGATTGTGTGACATCTTAGACATCATAGTTTAAACAGTTATTTAAATCATTGTCGTTCTGTTTTTTTAATTTTAAAATGAGTGCTACTTTTTTGACTCACACGAGTATGTATAGGCATACCTATCAAGTTTCATGATGGTCACTTTTGCGATGACAGATTTACCATAATTGTAAGCAATATAATAATAGATTTCGTTTCACTCTTACCAAACAATAATCAAATAATATGTAATTTAGCCAAAAAAACTTGTCTGGGCTTTAATCAGAGTTTTTTTTATTATACATCAATTGAAAACTTAAGTTTCTTTTTACCTTACCTGTATCAATTCATTTATATTTCCATCATATCACTGTGTAATTTATTAGAGAAAATACAAAAGCGAAACATCTGTTATTGAAACTTAATAAAAAAATAAACAAAATTGTTTATCGAATTTGTGAAAACAATGTGAAAAAATGTTTTTATTTATTTTTTGTATGTGAAAAAAAACCAATTTGCTGCTCTACCTAAAAATGATAATATTTTTCGTCAATTTTAGACGAAGTCAGTGATCCAAAAAAAGGTTTTTTTTTGTACCAGTGGGTTTTAGATAAAGTAAGAATGTGCTTAACTGATGTGACAATGTGAATAAAAGCTTTACACAACTACAATTTGTCCATCATAAATAAAATTGTTCATTGCGTTTGGTCAGATTCATGTCTTTTCCAAATGATATGACAAACAATTTCTTTTTACTGATTTTGTTAATACGTTGCGAATTATGGACATATGGTTTCGTTTACGAAACAAATATATCCAGGAAAAATATTGGACATAATTTTTATATTGTTAATCTGGTAGATCTATTGGCGTGAAACTACCAGTTTTATACAAAAATTTAGAGATGTTCATAGTTTTTTCCGAAATGGATTGATGGACAAAATATATGTGTTATATACACAAACTAGCTTTAACCCGTGACTTTGGAGCGTAGATTTGAAACGAAGATGATTAAGTTTGGTGCCTGTTTATTTCTCTATTGACTTCTAATTTTGCCTACTTAAAGTAGCCGGCGGTTGATTTTTAATGACCTTTAAGGTAAATATATATATGAAGTTGTAGTTAGTACCCGTGACTGTCTCCACATATTATTTATGTGTTATTATTTCTTATAAACAATATTAATTGTTTTTGTGTTGCTCGCTATGTAAAAGCTCGCGAAGCCAGCTCCGTGAAAGCTGAGCGTGGGAAAAAAATCTACACCCGGTTAACATAATTTCTCAAATACAATTTTTATATAGGTCTCCGACTTGTAATCTACAGAAATCAAACAGTTTTGGTGGCTCTAGATTACGAAGTAGCATTACGGGTGTGCCCTTTCGCAGTGTAAGCCTATACTATGACAGTCCAGATGGTTTCAGCGAATATAAAACCCCACCGGGTAAAATACGGCTTCATCTGTATTAAATATAGTTTCTTATCGATTTGTAGATCATTTCCCGCTAAAGAATTTCAGCAACAACTCCTGTCAATAATAAAATCAGCATGACCATTTTTAGGATCAAAATGGCCCTCCGTTCACATAGAACCATTCCATACAACTTCTCTTGTATTTGAGAAATTCAGAATACAGAATACAGTTCCTGGATGTTTGAAATCATATTATCAGATAATCATCGTTTTTTATTTTCATTGAAATATAAAAAAAAAATTCGTTACGCAGGAGCTACGTAAACTTAGCGAATTTCCTTAGAATACATAAATCACTCTCTTGCGGTCATAATTTTAGTGTGATCAAAATGAAATATAATATCTGATATGACTTAAATATTTGCAAAAATTAAATATATTAATAGCCAAATAGAACGATATATAACGATTATAGTTTATAGTCACTATGGAAACGACAATCAAAATTGACATTTCAAAATTAAAACAAAAAGCAACTAAGTTCAGGTACTCTCATATTTTTGGTGAGCTTGAGGACTTGACGATCACTATTGAGGGCTACAAAATATTTGTCATATACGACACAGGTGGATCTGCTGTACAGTAATAATAAATAAAGTTTATATGTTATCTTTAATTTTTATATAAATATTACATTTGTTGTTCTTACCGTTAGGTTATAATCTTTAGCTATTAGCTACTTACCTACTACATGAATTAATCATTTAATATTTATGAATTATTTAATACTTGGTTGATTTCAATACAGGAAAAATTTTAAAAAAAAGGTCAAAAACTTAAAACCGACTACGAAAAAAGTACTAAACAAGTTTGAATAGCCTTGTAAATATTTCACGTAGTCGAAGGCCCAAATGCGATGCACAAAGCAAAACTGTAACAATTTCCGGCCTTCGACTACGAGAAATATTTATAAGGCTCTTCAAACTTGTTTAATGCTTTTTTCGTAGTCGGTTTTAAGTTTTTAAACTTTTTTTTTAAAGACTTTTTATTTTAATATTAAGAATCTGTGAATTTAAACCATTCATTTGATACCAAACTCGATACATTTGTGAAATTTTTGTTTGTTGCTTAGCGTATTATACAATTCATATTCGCTATTTTGAATTTAATATTACATCAGACCTGAAACGCGGAACTTTAAGAGAAGCTAACGACACCTCATTTGTCAAAATATGATGAGTAGCTTAGGAGCAACACGGGAACATTTGAATATACTCATACATACATATATTGCTAAAACCGTAACCTCCGTAGACAAATAAACTATTCTTTTTCGGAATTTGTGAATTAAAACCTTTTATTCGATACCAAAATCGATATTTTTGAGAAAGTTTTGTTTTTGTTTTGCCTAATAATATGGTCGTTGTATCCACCATTTTAATATGACGTCGCATTGCATAGGACACGTGGAACTCTAAGACAAAGCTAACGACACCTCATTCATCACAATCGGAAGAGTAGTTTAGGCGCTACGTGGAACATACATTACTACAAACATACATTGATCGCTAACAACAAAACATTTAATAGTTAGTAAATTTATGAAATATCCAATTTATTTTAATAAAGTAAAGATTAAAATACCACTAATAACCTATCGATTTTTTTCTTAAAATCCCGGTACTACCCTCTCAAATACAGATGCCTATTATATGTTATTGTAGTCCTTACACCGTGTAAAATAATAAATACCTAACAGATGTTTCTAACGATTTTCCGATACATTATTTTATTTTTGTTTTCCTTTTTTTGTTCGCATTTATTTTATAAAATTCTAGAAAATAATAATAATTGAAATGTATTTAAAATTGAAATGTAAATATACATAAATGTACCTAATGATACTAATAAATTGGAAGAAAATGTTTTGTATATTATGTAAGCAGGTATTATATTTCATTTATAAATTCATTGAAATATGATCATATTTCAGAATATTGAATTATCTATTCTTGGATACCGTTAGCTTCAAGGAGTGGGTCTACAAAAATGCACAAAAGTAAACTAGTTTTTCCCCCTAACTTCACACCATAACTCCACACCTAGTTTTGAGGAAAGTTGCAATCTTGTCCTCCAATTGGGTACGTGGGCATCCTCTGGAACGCTGACGTTCCGTCGGTTCGTGCTTCCCATGTCTGTTTTGGTAATCTTGTTTCAGGCATTCTGAGAATCTAGCCGACCACTATAGGTAGGTAATTTCTATTGTCTGTGTTAAGGGGGTGATAGTTTAAGGTGTCATTCTATTTTCGTCTCAGATATCTCATTTCAGCTACTTAAGCAGCCGAAATTTAGCTGCTGAGAAATTGTAGTCTGCTCTGGTGTTGAGAGTTCAGTGTCCAGGATTCACAGCTATATGTACGTCTCGGTATTTAGGTGTTTTTGTTCGTGAAGCTACATCGTAGTGAGAAATAAACCTGAAGCTATTCAGAGGTTAACTTCTGTCTCTATTGTTCCATCTTCACAAAGTGTTGTCCCTAGGTATTTGAAAACTTGTATCTTTTCTAAGCTTTGGTTATCAATCGTGGTACTCACATTTCTCATTTTCTTGGATTCAATTAAACTGTAGAAATGTGTAGAAAGTCATACATAGAGTTTGTAAAATTTTCCATTTCTAATTAATTATGATTTCTCATATATTCATTAAGAGTTAGCTGTCTGCCCCTACCGTATGTCGTTTCTATGAATGCAATTTCACTATATTTATGATTATCGAAAACAAAATGTTGAGTGGTTGAGAAGTATTCATCTCCTATCTGTTTAGGGATCTTGGTTTGTACCAAAAGTCAAACGATATTTGTACCAATATTTCTAACAATCACAGAGTATATAATTCATATTCATAAATGTGATAGTTTGTATGTTGTTTGTCACTCAATCACGAATAAAATTCGCCAAAATTTTGGGAAATCTTGCACAGCATAATATATTAAAATCAGCAATAAAATGTTTTTAAATTCAAGTACGATATATATTTAGGTAGTGTTTCACGAGGCGCGTGGCGAGGCGATGTTTTGTATCACCTCGACTCGCCTCGCTTTTTTAAATATTACCCTCGCCTCGGCCGAGGTAAAATGTTGACTAGCCTCGCCTCGGTTTGGTTAACTATCAACCGCGTCTCGCCTGAGGTAAAATTTTTACTAACTTATTTTGCATGAATGTACATAATATGGTAAAAAAAACTTGTTAGCAAATAAATGTCTTTAAAACACGGAATATAGGTTGCTTAGTCTCTAAATTTTTTTGACTCCTCGAATGAAAACAGTAAATTAAAAAAAAATTTGGCCTAAAAAAAATATTAAGATAAGATGAAATCCCGTGATGTTTAAAGAACTATATAATAGGTTCTTTAAAAAGTTTCCACGATTCTCAATGCGATATCCATTCCCGATGCACAATTCATGTTTTTTGTAAAAATACATGTGACTATATTATTTTATTAAAAAAATTTACTTTTTGTAAATTTTTCTCGGCCGAGGCGTGGTTTGTGAGACAATATACCTCGCCTCGCCCCAGTTAGTAACGAAGATTAAAATTTTGAACCTCGCCACGCCTCGCGTCGTGCCTCGTAACCGACGACCAAGGCGAGACGGGGTTACCTCGTAGTCTGGGTGAAACATT
Source organism: Nineta flava (assembly GCA_963920215.1). Lineage (NCBI taxonomy): Eukaryota > Metazoa > Arthropoda > Insecta > Neuroptera > Chrysopidae > Nineta > Nineta flava. The sequence goes on from OY986041.1 coordinate 93,568,732, forward strand.
ATATATATAGGCTACGATTCTAGTTCCTATAATAATATTCCTATTACTCGTATCTACTTCCTACAATCCATTATTTAATTTCCTGCAATTGTATTAAAACTAAATGTAAAAATTATTTTCATTTCAATAAACAAAACAAACATATTCTTATTTAAATTTAGCTATAATTTATCACTGTTGATATAACCATGACAAAAACATAAAAACTAAAATCATAATAAAACGCAATAATTTATGAGTTGTTGAAAATTTAAATTAATATTAATATACACAATATTAGTTGATATACAAATAAATTAAATTGTATTATAATTCTATAATATATAGAGTGTTTTGCATACGATGTTTTAGCAATCCATTTTCAAAGTCTAGTAATTAGTCGATTTTCAGCCGCTCCAGTAGATACACTCGATTACTCAAAAACGAAATAAGAAAACGAACCGAAATATGTGTGTGTTTTAGACGTAATCAGTGAGGTCAGATCGTGAATGAGCAAAGCCGGCCAGTGCAATCTTTGGAGGGGGGGGGGATATATCCATCTTTGACACCGTAAGAGACAGAAGCAAAGTGATGTTTGAACTTTTTTTCATAAACTTAATAGTTTTGCAATAATTGATTATGAAAAACTAAAATAATTAGTTCACGCGTTGATAATGAACTTCGTATATACCGGAAAATTAAGCCATTAAGTCAATTAGTTTCATTTACATTTTTTAATTTAGTAAATATAGTATTTAGTAAGTATAGTAAATTTATCGTTAATCATTAAATACTGATATGAAAAAATTAACTCGTCAACCAGGAATCGAACCAAGTACCTCTGGATATCTAGTCCAGCGTGCTTACCGCTACACCAAAGACGACTCGAACTTTTGAATGACGTAAGAACTTTTTCATATCAGTCTTATTTTTATTTTGACAGTATTACTTCTGTCGAAATTTTATCGTTTGTCATTCATATTTATCACAATTTTCGACTCGATTTCAGGATTTTTATTATTTCTATTTAAAATTCCTTTCCGCTAAATATTGAAAATACACAGACGAAGCTAGTTGAAAACCAACATTCTTATGCATCAAATGCTTGATATGAAAAATCATTCTCTTCTAGGGTGGGAATCGAACCTACGACCTTTGGCATTCTAGAACATTGCTCTGCCGCTAAGTTACCTAAGGTGTGATGGTAGTCGATTGTATACGATCTGTCACTCTCTTTGATGTCGATGTATTATTAATTTGTTTATTTACTACTTATATACTTTATTAATTTTTTTTTAAAGTTGCGTCTATTTAATCCTTTGCTAGCATAGCTGCCTTTCGGTTATATTCGAAATTAGCTTATTATTATAACATTCTTCGACATAAAATGCTTGATATGAAAAATCATACACATTTAGGGAGGGAATAGAAACCTAAACAATGATTTCCCACTGTTAGCTAAAACGCTAAACAGTGGGAACCCGCCTACAGATACACACTTGGTATACATTTCAGTTGTATTTTCATCGTATACAATATGTATATATTTGTATTCACTCTCACTGACTCCCATATAAAAACTTGACACAGCACTAAATGTGTTTAATAAATTAGGTTGTTTAGTTTTCGTTCATGTTGTTAGTGATTTATATTTGTTAAAATTCAATAAGTTCTCCATTGTAATACACACCTACAGAATACATAATAACTTACAGCCAGAATAACAAAAGCCAAAACAAACAAGTACGTTAAACGGGGAAATGAACTACAATGTAAAAGGTTCATTCATTGATATTTAACATTCATTTGAATGCTTTAACTCATTTTCACTTGTTAGTTGCTTTCGAATTTTAATCAAATGTGTAGTGTACTCGCTACTAAATCTCAATTTACTTTCATATTTAGATATTGTATGACCTCTTCCTCCTAGGAAAGATTATCGGTATATCTTCAATATCGTCGACCGTTTTTCTGACCATCACGTTAGAGGAAATTATTAATAATTTAATCACTTCCTCGCGATTTGATTTACTTACGAGGATCCCTACTGATCAAGGTAAACAATTTCAATCGCATATATGTGGAAAAATTTTTTGTTTTCTATGGGAACTGAGCGTATGTCCAAAAGCAAATCCCCTTAACGGGAACGGGATTGTCGAGCGGTTTCTCACCGGTCTCTCAAAATTTTCTTAACTTGCTGTCAAAAAAATAATAACTGGTACAAAATTTTACCTTGGGTACTTCTAAATTTGCACTCCTCGGTCAAGGAGGATATTAACCTTTTTCCTGCAGAAATTTTATATGGGATTCCTCTTCGATTTTTTCACTAAACGGTTCGCTAACAAAAATGTGTATTTACAAATATTTGGATTCTTCGAAAAATATTGTAATTATAGATGTCTATATTTTGTAATACGGAGGTTTTCATAATTTGTTTTTGTTGACGTCAACAACAAATCTACCTCTGAATCCATTGATAGACTAAAACCTTCGTACCTTATTCAATGTTCAATTTTCTTAAGTTTCTTTTTTTGTTTTTGTTAATTATTTTTGTAATAATAAAATAAATTACAGGCTCCTTATATGTTCCTGTTGATAACCAAATGTTTTTTCTCGAAGAACAAGGCTGTCTTGTGGCGTTTTTCTCTGGTTATTCTTTGTGAAATGTGTGGGGAGTTATTTAGTGTAAGTACTTGCTACTAATGCAAGTATACGCTCATACAGTACTCTGATAAGTGTACAATGTACAATTCGAGCCTACCTTCAATGATTTTATAGACAGAGTGAAGTATTTATGGCTAATAAAGTCTTTTAATCATTGAAAAGTTACTAAAAAAATTTTTAAACATTACGTAAGCCATGAAATACTTAAATGAATCAAATGTTACAATAAATAAAAGTGTACGTCTATCAGTTGCTACAACCAAGAAATTAAACGTTTAATAGACACTTTAATCGATGCATAACATTAAAATATATTTGGGTATTTTATACTGGTTTTCTTCACAGTTGAGATTAACAATCAACTCAATGATTTGTTCGTTGAACATGTTAAATGTAACATGTTAAAGATTTTTACTTTTTTCTTATTTTCATTCTGTCGTTTATATTTTTCATTTGTTCGTTTAGGCTTACTTTTATTTCTATAGTGTGTTTTTATACCCAGTATATTTGTAAATATACAAGGTTATTAAGTTTAGTTCCGACTTTGTAACGCTTGAAAATATTGATCGCAGAAAAAAATTTTTGTTATAGGTGTTCATAAAACTACCTAATTAGTCCATTTCCGCATGTCCATCCGTCTGTCTGTCTGTCTGTCCATGAAGCCGATAACTCCAAAACGAAAAGAGATAACGAGCTGAAAATTTTTTTTGTGTGTTCTAGAGCAAAAAAGTAAGGTCAAGTTCGTAATGGGTAAAATCAGAATGTGTTTCCCCCCACCAGGGAGAAAAATTTATATCTTTGAAACCGTAAGAGATAGAAAAAGAATTTGTTGACAAAAAATCTTCTACTTAAATAAACAACTTTTGTTAGAAAAATTTTTTCATAAACTCAATTGTTTTCTCATAATTTGTGCTCAAAGTTGAAAATGAGAAATACAATTGATTGATGAACGAAGGCATGCTTGTACATACATACATACTATTTTTATACCCAGTATATTTGTAAATATACAAGGTATATTAAGTTTAGTTTCGACTTTGTAAAGCTTGTAAATATATATATCGCAGAAATAAAATTCATATCTCATAAACTTTGATTTTGAAGAATTGTTCAAACATTGATATACAAACTCAGTATACACTGGGTATTCAAACAATTAACTCAGTTAGTTGTTACCTTACTTGTTAATTTCTATAATGACTTTTCCTGACGAAGAATGCGTTGCATTTTTATAGCATTTCGGAAAATTATTTTAAAAGCTAATTTTACAGATGGTCCCTAGAATTATTATGAACCACGTTGTGCACAACGTTTTCATGATGTATCTAACAAATAAATAGAAAATTGCGTGATGAAATAAACGAATAGAGTGAAATATTTTTTTACGAACGCTATTCATTATAGACTGTGTGTTCTTCGTCTGATTTTACTAATTTAGTCAGTGGAAGAAATGTTTCTCATATACTCAGCACTGCCCACATTTCTGACGATGAGTAATCGAAGACACGTTTTGAAAATTGTCACTTAATATAAATATTATTTAGTTAATAAATTTTTTTTTATTTGTCTGGTCTTTATATTTTGTTTTTGTAAAACATTTTTATTTATAATAACAATAAAATTTTAAATAGATCATTTAAAAAAAAATGTTTGTTTAACATGTGGTCTGAAACATTCATAAATATCTATTACGTCGGTAAAACTTCAATCTACTTATAAAAATCTACTGGCTCATATACAGACAACGCACAGCCTAGACAGATGGGTCTAGAAGCATGAAATTTTGCACAGAAGTTCCTTATATGACGTAGGTGTGCACTAAGAAAGATTTCTTAGTGCTCATTATTTTTGGAAATTCATCTTTTAATGGGGTAAAATAAGGAACGAAACTTTGTTTGGATAGCGTGTCATTTTTTAAGTTAGAAACGTAGCCGAGCGGTCTCAGGCGTTATGTCTGTGCAGTATGCAGTATTTGGAAACTGGGAGGTTATGGGTTCGAATCCCGACATCGGCAGTTTGTCAATTATAAAAATTAAAAAAAAAGGGGCGGTTGATTGACTAAACGTCAATGTATGGACAAGAACGAAGTTACCGGCTATGCTTGAGAAGGTTTTCTGCAGTTTCCTTCACGAACTCCAGATGAATATCGGCATAGTTCCTATCATATTCGGCTGCAGCCGCATATCCTACCAATTCCTAGTCTACTCACAAATTCCTTCCAAGCCACTCACATCCTCACATCCTAAGGCATCAATGGACCTTATGGTCGAAGTGTAGCCCGTCCAGCGCATCCTTTACAATCTACCTCTACCTCTAGAAACGTGCAATGTTTTGTGCAACGTTGATGTTTTGGCTTTTTACATTTGAGAACAGCTGGTTACTTATAAAAACTTGATTTGATTGCACAAGTACTATTACACCACGACGAAGATCTAGTTCGAAACCATTATATTGGAAAGGGTACGCATATGTCTTTTTCAGGATTTTTATTTCTTTGAAATTGACTTTAGAAAAATTAAAATATACAAGCCACAGTGCTCGTCTGTCACATTTCAACCAATGCGGCCCACTCTGCCAACTTATCCAGTATATTTTGCAATTCAATTTATGGTATTTCCAAACTGTATCAGCTGATCGGGTACCCGTGCTATAAAGAACTATATAGAAAATTATATGCGAATCATGGAGATTCCGCAATAAAACATCATACATATACTAGTATATAATTTCAAACGACTTTCAAACAGCGCGCTGGTACTCAGGGTGCCCACTGAACCATAAAAAAAATGCACTTTTTTACGCATATTTTATCAAAAAACTTAACAACACGATGGGCTTTCTCCCAAAGTTTTAAGGAAAAATATTTCTAAGGAATTGAGGAAAGTATTTGTCGAATTTCAGAACAACCGTGACTATATTGAAAGAGTTCGAAGTAAAAACAGTCGGAATCGTGCATTTTATTTCTCCGTGTGTATGAAGATGCATGTTAAATTCCAACTTACGTAACGATTTTCTCAAAAACGCCATGGGGATAAATTCTCAACAAAATTCAGCTGATTTCTGATGATTCATTTTACTAATTTTGTGAATTTCGTGAAGTTGACAACCTAATAATAGTTTGGAAATACCTTTAATAGCAATAATTGTTATATAATCATTTGATTATTAACAATATTTATGAGGTAACATGGTGACAAAAGAAATATTCATAAGATTCTGGAATTATAAGAGTAATTAATACAGCATTAAAATCGAAATATATGTTGTTAACATACTGTGATTATCTCATTTTGGTTTCGATTATTGGACATATTACTAGTTTCCTGTACTGAGAAATTGATAAACATCGAATTTTATGTTTATGAAATAATGAAAACAATTTTATTTGCTAATATCATAAACGGTAATAGTTAAGTTTAATAAAAATAATATTTATTGTATTGCGATCTTTAAACATAATAAACCATATTTTGACAAAATGGAAACCCGACTTCAAAAATCAAATATTCTATAACAAAAAATGCACTAAAAAGTAAAAAAATAATTGCATATTCTTGTGCCAATTTTAGTTCACCTAAGCAAAAATTTTTAAATATATATGTACAATTATTGTTATTTTTGGAGGCGGTGTCAGCATAGAGAAATTCACATAACTTTTGGACACCGCCTCAAAAAATAACAATAATTGTATATATATATTTAAAATTTTTTGCTTAGGTGAACTAAAATTGGCACAAGAATATGCAATTATTTTTTTACTTTTTAGTGCATTTTTTTTTTGCAGAAATCGGTTATCACATATAAAATGAGGATTTTCTTCGATTTCCCAGGGATCTCCTCATCAGAATGCGATTTGGTGCCAATGGGACCAATGGGAAACCAAACCCTTTAAAACAAACAAAAAAAATTCAAAATAGGTTCATAAATGACGGAGTTCTGAGGTGACACACATAAAAAAAAAAAAAAGCAAAAAAAAAAACAGACGAATTGAGAACCATCCTCCTTAAGTCGGGTTAAAAATAAAATCTATTTGCTACGAATTACTTCCTCTGCGTTTTAGAATACAACTTAGTCGTAAAAAAAACATGGAAATGATGTATCACAGAGAGATTAATTTTAACCATTTTGTATTTTAAAATGTTTTTGTGTTTTTTTTTAATTTAAAAGCTTTCATTTAATTGTTGGCCTCCACTTCTTTGTTTTAGCTAATACCATTTTTCACTAAAATTTAATTTTTTTCGTAGAATTTTTTAACCGGAAAATATGAACATAATAACAGATCCATTAACAGATACATAACCTCTATATACAGATTTTATCTATTTTTTGGAGGCTGCGTAATAGGAGAGAGACTGAAACTTAAATATCTCAAGAATGGGAAGAGCTTTTACATTCAAATTACGTTTTTAGCTGTTTAGCTGTTTAGCTACGTTTTAACTGAAGGATGCAAAAATGAGCTTTAAATCGATGGAAATCGTTGAAGCAGAACATACAATTTATTGAAGTCTATTTTTATTTACAGTTCCAACTCTCAAAACAGAGATTTTTCTGTTCAAAAAACACGTATGATATTTGGTGGGTACACACATACATCGATCCCAATTGCCAAAAATTGTATTTTTGACATCAATGGACTTTAAAATGCAATGAGTAGTGTGAAAACTTCGTATCGGGTATCATCTTCGGATGTTTTTAAAACCAGAATATCAACTTATATATGACGTACTACTATAACTCCTGTACACTAGCCCAAGCGGCCTAAGGCGTTATGTCTGCTCAGCATGCCTATTTGGAAACTGGGAGTTTATGGGTTCGTTTGAACTGCCGATCCCGACATCGTCAATTGTCAATTATTAAGAAAAAAAAAGAGGCGGTTAATTGACTAAACTGTCGGCGTATGGACAAGAACGAAGTAACCGGCTATGCTTGAGAAGGTTTTCTGCAGTTTCCTTCACGAACTGCAGCGGCATAGTTCCTAGCCTATACACAAACTTCCACCCCACTTACATCCGCACATCCTTAGACATTACAATGGACCTTACGGTTATAGTGTAGCACGTCCAGGCAGCCTCTACAATCTATCTATCTATCTATATAACTCCTGTAATTAACTCCCCCTGTCCAATCTACATGTTTTTCTAAGGTTAGCATCAAATTTCATACGCATCATCAGTAAGATACCAATTTCATACGAATCATACCAATCAGTAAGATCCTGCTCACGCATTCTGCCCAATGAAACGAAACTCTTCTGCATCATAGAGAATAAAAACTGGGTAGAGTGAGATGAGTACTGGCACGATTCAATCTCTAGACTGCTGGTAATTTGAAGTACAAACTTTTTCTACTTAATTTTGTGCAATTCTTTCAGCTTACCACGATACTAAAATATTTTAGTCATTGGCTACAAGTACTGTCAAATAGGCTATACTTTTTTTCTTTCGATCAAAAAGTGTCAAGCATTTCTTCGTACATAAATTATGCTCAATTAAAGCTCAATAATGTATTAAAATAAACGTAATAATATAATGTAATAAAAGTCAATTTTGATCGTAAATAAATACCATTATATTTGTACATATTCTATTTCAAAATTGAATCCAATGATATATGTTAAATTAATTTTTAAACTCTGCATATAGAGGTCGTGTGAGTGTTTCAGACCAGATTTTATAAATTTAAATTTAAAAAAAAATCTAAATGTTTTGTTATTAAAACGAGCTCCCGGCTGGAGGATATTTCATGAATACATAAGCGTCGAGTTTGCCACGTCATTCGGTCAAATACTAGCACATTACCGACGTTTGGGTGTAGTCAGTGCCGTAGATGGAAGTACGGCGTATTCACCGTATGCCACCCATTTGGGGGTGACAACCAACAGTGAAAAAAATAAAAACTTAGAAAAGTTCCATAAAATGAAATAAAGGCGAAAATCCAACGATATCTTTGTACTGCGTTCTGAATATATGTCGCTAGCACAGCACCAGTTTTTATTGAATTAATTTAGTTTTTATAATTATTTATTATAATATTCCAATTTGATTAGTAGTGACTCTTCATTTGTATTATTTAAATAAAATCATACTTGACGTTATTAATTTTTACAGATTTCATTCTTGGGTTGACACCATCAATATTCATACGAACTACGCCACTGGATGTAGTTGTATGTGTCCAAACCAAAATATGAATAACCACTGAAATAACAAATTAAAAAAACTTTTTTAAATTTTATTTTATAATTGTGGTATAATTGTTTACAGAGGAAACCATTATTATATTTGAAATAATGGTTAATTTCTCTTACAGTGAACGAGACTATTGTTCAGATTAATGTTCATTAATGATCATTGTTATGCACGTTACTTGTTACTTCGGGATAAATTATACAGCGATCGTGAAACAGTAAACAAAAAAATTGTTATATGTGTTCATTTAATGTCCTAATTAGGCCATTTCCTCATGTATCATCCATCCGTCTGTCTATCTGTCAACACGACAGGCAGGGCACCGTAAGAGACAGTGAAAAATTAAAACACAAAAATGTTTCTTTTTATAAAATGAACAACTTTTCTTTGAATCTCTTTTTCATGAACTGTATGGTTTTGTCACAATTTCAGCTCAAACTTCTGTAATTGCCAATGATTACAAAATTATATATATAGTATATATCATTTTTACTCACTACTTTGTATTTTGAATATAATGTAGATATTATATACCTGGTATTTTCTGACTGTTTTTTAGAGCACTCAGTATATTATGGTTATTTAAGCAATTTATTCAATTAGTTATTTCAGTTTGTATACAAAGGTTTGTATACAGTTTGTTGCTAAATATATGGAAGAAGGAACAACTCAAGGAATAACTTCTTGAGATAAATTTATGTTTTTCCTAATATTATCGTTTTAGATACGAATGATGGGGGCTGCCTGCTTAAGATATATTGAAATACTTTTATCATGGCCGTAGAAAAAAAGTATAGATATTATCATAAGATAAAACTGAAATCATTGTTTAATAGTATTATGCTTTAAACCAGCCAAGTAGCCGAGCGGCCTCAGGCGTTTTGTCTACTTGGGGACTGGGAGGTCATGGGTTCGAATCCCGACATCGGCAGTTTGTTAATTATTAAAGAAAAGAAAGGAAAAAAGGGGCGGTTAATTGACTATGGCGTTGAACTGTTGGCGTATGGACAAGAACGAAGTAACCGGCTATGGTTGTGAAGGTTTCCTTCACGAACTCCAGATGAATATCAGCATAGTTTCTATCAGAGTCGGTTACAGCCACACATCCTACCAATACCTAGTCTACACACAAAAATTCCTTCCATTCCACTCACATCCTCACATCCTTAGGCATCACAATGGACCTTATGGTCCAAGGGGCTACACTTCCTAGGCAACCGCTACAATCTATCTATCTATTATGGTTTGGACTACAGCACAGTAATCTGTTATTTACGAAAAAGGTCCTCCAATTTATTTTCAACTACGGTATTTTTGATTGCACGATAAATGCGACGAATAAATGTTAAAGAGCCACTAGAATATAAAAATAAAAGTGCAATATACAGAAAAAACTGCACACACATTTTTAGGAATTAAACTATATGCATCGTTATCCGAAAAAATATTAATGGAGCACGCTTTAAAGTTCAAGTCGCATATATTAGGTAACATTATGTATTGTTGATATACATATACTGTTTGAAATGAAATATTTTAGAAATTTGACTTATTATTTAAATAGGAATATTATCAGAAGAAAGAATAAAATAAATAGTTTCTTCCCTTTTTCTTATATTTTTACAAAAATTCTTTTTTCTATTTTTACAAAAAGAAACAGTAAAGTAAAATTGAAAATATTTTCATCATTTTCGAAAAATTTATAAAATATTCAAAATTCTTTCTTTTTTTTTTTTTTTAATTTTGATTGAAAATATTTCTATAAATTTACTAGAAGAATATAAAATAAACTTGCATGATTGATTGAATTTAAATTTATATTCTTTAAAAGCATAGTATTTCGAAACAAAGTGAACAAAAGCTCGAGCTGTATGTAAACGGGCACTTTCAGTCTTTTCAGTCTGAAAAAAATATTGTCAAGTAATAAAAGTTTATGATTGCATTTTATAATATACTAGCTGAAAATGCCGGCTTCGCCCGGGCTCAATTCAAAGCAAACGAAAATTCATTCTGATTAAATGCTTAATTTGTTATTTGTATCATATTGCTTGTATAAGCCATTCTGGATTCGAAACTTTGGATTCGAAAAGCTTGATGTTGTATAGTGTATTTAAATAGAAGTTAAATATTAAATTTCAGTAGTTTTTTTTTTAAATTTATTATTTCTCTTTTCATTACGATTTCGTAAAAAGTTGACATCCGATAATGTTTTGGTTGGAATCCTACTGGTATCAAATATATATTTTCTTGTAAAAGTATAGACAGATTTCTATTTAAAAACTATAAGAATTTGTTGTTATTAAATTGTCTATGGAAAACCAAATTCAGTGTAAACGTGACCTTTTGTAGAGGCTGTGTGGTGCTCATACCACATTTTATATGTTTGATTTCTTGTTGTCAAAATGTATCACTCATAGTAAATTTACGAAGAAAAAAAAACACTTGAAAACATGAAAAGAAATAATATGACTCAAATATATTGTCTCGTCTTTTTATTTATATTTGCATATATGTCTATTTAAATATTCGACAATATTAAATTTTATCAATATAAAAAAAATTCCTTCAACTATATAAATTCAACTGACATTTTTAGATAAAAAGTGTCACCTACAAGCGGATAATTTGTTAGAGCGAGATATTTTATTTCATTATTATTTATTTATTTGATATGTTACATAATCCAAAACATTCACAGAAAAAAAGACACAAAATTCATATTCTTTAATGGTAATAGCCCACACACAATAGAAATATCTTGAAATAAAACAAAAATTCTAGAATAACAAATAAAAAAAATTCGTTATGCGCAGGAGCTCTGAATTTCGTTAGAATACGTGAATCACACTCTAGCGGTCACACTTTTAGTCAGATGAAATACCCTATCTGATACGCTTTTCGTATTTGCAAAGTCCAATTTGATAAGACGTGGCATAGGTCAGGGTGAAACGGGGACGTAGAGAAAGAAATAAACACAAAATATTAAATATCTCTCTTAGTATTAGACAATCCAAAAATCTATAGAGAGTAAAATTGTAGAAATTCAAGGTCACTACATTTCATCACCTGATCATTTTTCTACAACTCTAATGTGTACAGAGATATTTAGGATTTTAACATTCAATTTTAATTCGTAAATATTTCTGTAAATATAAACGGGGTAACAGAAAAAATGATGAGAAACAAAATAATATAAAATTATTTTCTACAATTTACAACATTTACAACATTTTCGATTTTCCAATATTAAGAGACATATACAAAATTTTGCGTTTCCCCCTCTCTTTAAACCCCCGTTTTTCCTCGTCTGATTTTGCCCATTAACGAACTTGACCGTTCAAATATTAAAAGCACCTCATATACCAAATTTCATTCCAATCGGATTAAAATTATAACCGTTAGAGCGATTACAGTATCAATACATATATACATACATAAATACATACATATATCAATACATATATATATACATAGATATACAAACATACATACATACATATATACATAAATTCATACATACATATGTACATACATATACCGGTTGTTTAGTTTACATCTTCGTATAATAGATCTACCACGAGTATGACAGAGTACATATGTATACATTAAGCAATATGTATGAGAAGGAGGTCTTATAGGTTTGTTTTGTTATTATTAATACATGTTATAGCATTCTAAAATCTGAACAACAGAACAAATCATAACAACTGATCTGTTCACTTAAAAAAACCCCATACATCACACAACAGTTTACCTTCATCACTCTCAACAATCTTCCATTTGCAGATGTTCAACTCTCTCAGCTGCATTCTTTTTAGAATAGTTGTTTAGCATCTAAACTTCACAGCTGTAGGTGAGAACAGGCAGTGTCAAATCTTTGAACATATCAAGAGTAACTTTAATTGGGAAGTTGGTGTGTTTGTAGATATATTTTCGCACACTTCCTAATATTCCTTTTGCTTTTTCTTGCATACTCTCGACATATTCTTTCCACTTTCCGTTATAGCTAAAGAGACCTCCTAAACATTGAAATTTGTTTACATTTTCGATCACATTGTCCTTATATATTCATACTTCTTTTGCAGACATTTACACCCATTACTAGCCACCATCATTTTTGTTACTTTCACATTTACTTCCAATTTCCACTTATCACAAAACTTTTGCAGTCTAATCGAAGCTCTTCTCCTACCGCCAATTGCACTAGCCAATATAACCACGTCATCTGCATATAATAATATTTTAATTTCTTTCCCTTTTATACAAGGTGATAGCGTGCTAATTTCTTCCATCCACTCAAACAAATCAGGGAGAAATTTTAGACAAAATAATACCGTTTATGCTCAGTTTATATATAGTGAGTATAGTTTTTACACAGGTGAAAATGCGCAACTGATATAACTCCTAAAAAACCTGACAAAAGATAGACTTCCTACACAGAAAACAAAATACACTTTGTGTTTATTATTTACCAACCAATAACATTCGTTCGTTTGTTACTGTAAGGTATGAGAGGTTTGTACTATTTACTTTTACATAGTAAATAAATATATCGGTATCGAATGTTCTATTGCTGTTTTACCAGAGGGTTTTGGTTCTATGTGATGCTAACAAGGAAAAATATGGTAACTATATTTTTTATTTTCGTAGTATTGTTTACCGACTTTGTGTTGCCGTAAGTCATCTCGTACATTTCATGCCATTTTGTAGATAATTAATTCAAATTTTTGTAAACATATACAATTAAAATATACATAATATTTGACTAAAATATACATAATATTCGAGAATCACATAGCATGGTAGTGCGTCAGGCGAAGTTTAAACATGTAGACGTCTACCAAATATGTTTACAGGAACGATTAGAGACGATTTTGAAGTTAATTTTTGGTAGGATGGTAGGTCTTAGGCTAAAACTACCCAGAAAAGTCTGAAAACCGAAAATTTACCTCGCCCGCTAGGGGTGGCGAACACTTATACCTCGAAAACGGTATGAGAGAGAAGAAAACAGAGACATACAATTTTTCTTTTCTAAAAAGAAACAACTCTTGTATAAAACATTTTTTCATATAGTTTAAAGATGGTGATAATTTCTGTTCAAACATTGTCAATTATCATTAGCCACTTTAGTGATCAGTTTTAATCCGATCACAATAAAATTTGGTATGTGAGGTACTTTTGGTAGGTTTTGAAAGGCTTCGTTAATGGACAAAATCAAAAAAGGGGGTTTGAAAGGGAAGGGGAACACAAAATTTGTATTAATGTCTTAATACTGGAATATAAAAAAATGATTGTATAAGAAGCAATATCATAGAAAATTAATTTAATTACAATTCCGTTTCTTATCATTTTTTCGGTTGCTATAATACTTACACTAATATTTACGATTTAAGATTGCGCCACAAAGAGCGCTCATTTTTCAAAATTTTATAATTGTTTTGTGCCTTATTCATTTAGTTTTCGAAAAAATTCTTCGTATAAAAGTTGTTTTTTATAAATGTAGTAACAACTTTCATTTCAAACATTTTCCCGAAAATCGAATGAATTAGGGACAAATCAACTAAAAGAATTTGAATAATGAAAGCTTATTTTGTGGTCCATATGATACAGTCAATAGTGGTTTGGCTGAAGGGTTTCCCCAATTCTGGGAGGATGGAGCTTTGTATTTTTGATTGTGTTCATAGACGCACAAATTACCATCCACAAATATCGCTGGATTTAAGGTATCTGAATTTCAAACGTAAAAGTCAGTGAGACTGAATGCTGTTTGAGAAAAACGCTGGACGGTTTACTGCGTATCTTCACAGATGGAATCGATTTCTACGTTTTTTGTTACGAAAAATTTTAAACTTAAAAAACCAGTAGTTACATTTCCCTAATGCTACGAGATACGAAAAAATATTAAAAGGTAATTTTGATGAAAAATAACATTCCCTACAACTTTTCCGTGAAAATTTTTTTTATTTTTTTTTCGGCAGTGGTTTGATATGGGATTCTTATACCTTAACATATTTGTTTCTCTTTTGTATCTTTCTCTTGTTTTAAACTTTCGTAGCTTAAACGATCTAAATGATAACAAACAATGAATAACAAACAGTTTTTTAATCAGAAAAATGTCCTAAATACGATTTAAAAAAACCGTCAACCTTACAGTTTTTCCTAACCATTGGTTCCCTATGCACTGCACTAATACTCATGTTCGTTTATGCGAATACTACAATAGAAAAGCTTTAAATCATTCTTGACAATTTGTTGTATAATTATATCAACCTAATTTTTCTTTGATCTCTTTGATTCTGATGGATAAACTTTTATAGTATCAAAAAACAAAATGACCGAAAATGAAAAGTAAAATACTTTATGGTTTTCAAATATATCATTCAACCATATACATTGCTATCAAAGTATTTCTTTTACAGTGAATATTAAACATAAAGCGAATATTTACTTTTTTTAATTCAATCATCAGTTTCAATTGTTCGACGAAAAACGAAAAAAAATAATAATTAAACAATTGTTAAATGAATTGATTTATTGTTTTGATGTGGTTATTTGTAGAAAGCTTAGAGAGAAAACTATTTCCAAACCATTAGAACTATTACGGTTACGTCTATTGGTTATATATAGAGCTGTATGCTAATGAAATACATTAGGGGGTTTTAACTATTATGTCAGACAAAAAAAACTTGATTTTTGGGTTGACATTGTATTTCTTAATAAAGATTCCCTCAAAAATGTACCATAATAGGTTAAAATTAAAAATCAATTTATTCGGATTAAAATAAAGTCAAAACTTAAATACGTTTTTCTTTAAAAATTTTTTTTTGTAATTGCTGGGGGGTGAACATATTTCGAGAATCACTAAACCGATTTGGATAAAGTTTTATTCAAGTTTCCCACGTATTTAAAACTGGTTCGTGAACGAAGACATTCCAAGTTGAATTCTTTTTAAATCGCTGACACATGATGAAAAATAAATTTTTCATGAACTCAAGGAATGAAAGGACAAGGAATTTGCATGTAGAATACGAATTAATAGGTTATTCGATTGTAGCATACTTTGATAGGAACTATGCCGATATTCATCTGGAGTTTGTGAAAGGGAACTGCAGAAAACCTTTACAATCATAGTCGGTTACTTTCGTTCTTGTACGTCCATACGCCAACAGTTTAGTCAATGTTTTTTTTTAAATTTTTTATTGACTACCTGCCATCGTTGGGAATGAAACCAGCAATCTCCCAATTCGGAGCAGAATGCCTTTAACAGCTCGATCATTGGCACTGATTTATATTGAGGAATTGTTTTCGATGATGAATATCGATACTGAGATACTGGGGTCCCTTGAAAAACCAAAAAAACTATTTTTGGCCATTGTACGGTGATTACACTTAAGACCTAGATTTTCGTATACTCTAATTTTGTTGGAAAAAGTATTTGACTACTGAGCGAAGTACAAAAATTTTTGAGCTAGAAATACCTAATTCAGATTTTGATTGAAATTCACACAAGGGAAGTGGTTTTTAATATTATATCCAGATTCCTCCTATTTAGATAAGAGACCATTTGTTAAACTTTGGATATAGAGTCTATTCATATTTAAAGGTGATAATTCTGAACCGAATGGTAGAGAAATTATTTCATTTATGGGCCAACACCCAACACCCAACTTACAAAAGGGCAGACAGAGAAAATCTTTAAAAATAGACAATTTTTATCTCATGGAAACAAACAACTTTTCATGTAATTTATAAGAAATAATAAAATAATTTGATAGGTATATAATTCCGAAGCATACTCTATTATAACAAATTGAACAAAAATTTAGTTTATTATTTTATTTTATTTTTTTCATTTTAAGCTTTTACATCAGTCATAAAACAGTATTGAGTTGGAATGGTAAAATCGATATGTGAGTACGGGTCGTTTCTTCTTTGATGGTAGATAGATAGATTGTAGAGGCTGCCCTTGATGGGCTACAATGCGACCATAAGGTCCATTGTGATGCCTAAGAATGTGAGGATGTGAGTGGAGTGGAAGGAATTTTTGTGTATACACTAGGAATTGGTTGGATATGCGGCTGCAGCCGACTATGTTAGGAACTATGCCGATATTCATCTTGAGTTCGTGAAGGAAATTGCAGAAAACCTTCTCAAGCAGAGCCGGATACTTCTTTCTTGTCCATACGCCAACAGTTTAGTCAATTAACCGCCCCTTTTTTTCTTAATAATTGACAAACTGCCGATGTCGGGATTTGAACAAATAACCTCCCAGTTTCCAAGTAGGCATACTGCCCAAACATAACGCCTTAGACCGCTCGGCCACGTGGACTGATTCTTTGATGGCAATGAATATTTAACATAGACTATATATTGGTCAAAAAGTTTAGATATATTTTGGGGATAGATATAGATAGAAATATCTTGGGGTATAAAATGTATTGCACTTTGCCCTAATGACCCATTGTGCTCCCCATTCTACTTCAGTCTGACATGACTCGCTTCGCCTATATCTTGGCAATGGCTTGCAGTTTGCTTATCAAGTCTTCCTCAAGGTTCATATATTCGGGGTGAGGTGCATTGGAGATCTTGTGTCTGCTGTAACCGAGAGATTCGTAGTTAAAGATAATGTGACTGGATGTTTTTTTCTCCTCGCTGTACAGTGAGCACATAATGCATCCATTCTAAAGTTATATTGTATGCAAATGCTTTCGTAGGTGATAATGTCTGGTAATGAATTGGGTAACATTCCAAAATTGTATCCCGTTCAGGTGGAGTGCATCGAGGGACAGCCTCTTGGATGTATTCCGAAACAGTTTTTTCTCGAGTTTTTGTTGCTATAAAAGGCATTCCGACTCCATTCTCTTCTAAGATCAAAAAGTATTGTATTCGTGTTAATTTGAACATGTTTGAAGATAACATAAATTTTTTTTTCTGTAAATTTTAACATGAAATATTGAAATGGATATTTATAATAATTTATAATAATAACATCACAAAAGTTTGCAAGACTCCTATTATAACACATGTATGGATTTTGTTGTTGCTATTTAATTTCTCTCTAGCTAATATACAAATACAAGGTGTTTCACTAAAAGTTAAACCGAAAAATGCAATTACTTAAATACCCGGTATATACTGAATTCATAATATATTTCATAATACCCGGTATATGCTTGATTCCACATTTTAGCTCGAGAACACATGTTAGCCCGGTGCTCGTTTTATCCTTTATTTTTTTACTAAATTGTTTATAACTTTTGCAATTTTTTTATGCGGGAATTCAACTTTTTCAAAAATTTTCTAGATGCAATTACGAACGATTGACACCTTGTTCATAATTTTCTGAGAAGGCGAAGTGGCATTCGAAAAAAGGCACATCTTTGCTAGTCTAATTGTTCCAGCCATTTAAACGTTTCTTAATGCTTGTATATTTAAACAATGACGACATATCAGATATAGAATATCAAATATGGTTAGTGCGACCACGTTCAAATTATGAACAATGAACGAAAATATGTTAATCCTATTCCACGATTCATTTTGTGCATAAGAGACATGGATCCATCGTTTCTATGTTTACGATGGGAGTCACGAAAGAATAGGAAATAAACCCTATAAAATATATCTCCTACAATAATCATCGAACAAATGAGTATGATTTGTGGTAGACTGGTAGAGCACCCTGTCTATAGATTTTGTTAGTTTATTATTTGCTCGTATTATTTATTATATGATTTTCGATGTTATTAAAGTTACGTTGCTAGCGGGAAATACAATCGATTTTAACAATGTATAGTTGATTCAGAAACTATTATAGATTATATATATCTTTAACGTATTTTATATTATTTTAACGTACTAAAAAATTTGAAAACTAACCAAGGAAACTATTATATACTACGGCTCCTTTGTGTACACATAAAAATGTATATTTAGTGTCGACTACAATTATTTTTAACAATGAAACAATACACTGTAAAAAATAAAGTAGTGGGCCCTAAATGAATATCACTTAAACTAAGTACCCAAAAAATTGAAATAAAGAAAGTATTCTTTCAGAATTACCAATTATCAAAACAAATAATAATAATAATAAATCTTTATTCAAATAAAACAATTTTACATTGTATTGAATACGTCAAAGAGAAAAAAAAATCGTTATCAATCACACGTGTGCGTACATGGTCCACTTCAAACATATGAAGTGGACCATGTTTGAAGCAAGAAACGTTCCAACATTTGTTTAATAGTTTATGGGAAAAACCATGAAAAAAATCATAAACGTAGCATATTATAAAATATATAATAAATATATTAAATATGTGAATAAAATTTCGCATTTCGGTGATAAAAGATCTACACGAAAAGAGTCAATAATTTCAAATAAAAATATCTTGTTTGATTACCGGTATATACAAACTTCCATAGTAAACGTCATTTAATTAAAATAAATAAATAAAAATAAATAAATTTTGTAAAAATTGTGTGTTCATAATTAAACTCGCTCTGCTCGGAAGGAGGGTACCCCCCTAAGGCAGCCTTCGTCCTTGGCTCCACGTCACAGAAAATAACATTGCATGAATTGTAAAAAAAGTTTTTGGGGGGTGTTTTTCGGATTTTCCGTGGGGTTTCAATAAAAAAATTGAAGTTTTCCAATTTTTCTCGTCGGTTTCAAGCACTTTCGCGTCGAATGCAAAAAACCGCATCTTTCTAGCATGTCTAGAAGAGCCTTAGAGTTTGTATACATGTATCAGTCAGCTTCACTAGCTTTATAGTATAGTGGATTTAATTATTAGTTTCAAAATACTATAAAACTTTTAGTAATCGGTATAACATAAATAAAAAATTCTCGGCAGTGATATGTTCCAAGGCGATGGGTATATATAAATATTAAACCAGCATAGTAGGTAGTAATGCTCTAAGTCAAAATAGTGAGTGCATGCAAACACCTGATACTCATAGTTAATACTGAAGCTAAACTCTGTTCATAGAGATGGTAAAGAGATCAGTGACTTATTCAAGTTGCAACTCAAATTGATAAAGTTTATCTTCGTAATTTCGTACAAGGTATGCATAGCTACATGAAATAAAACAATGACTAATACATCAAAAGAAATTGTTTCTATAATTTCAATAATGTATATTTTGTGTTCAATCATCAAATTTATAAAATTGTGTCACCCTTAGGATAACATTTTCAACTACAATTGAAGTTGATGATAAAAAAAAACATGAGTAATTCAGACTTATTCCTTCGGTTCGCCGTATTTATACCTAATTTATACCTATGAACTGTATGTACCTCAAATAAGTTTACTGAAATAAAAGGTGAAGTATGGGAAAATTCAGGATTTTACATGATGACTTTAATTATTATGAAGTATAATCATTTAAAAATTGTAAACTTTTCTGTGAATCGACAAACAGTGCGTTCCACTAAGCACTCACAACAATCACGCTCACGACCGCGTATTTTCCTGTTTCACTTGCTTGCGAGCGTGCCAATCATAAACCCAAGTGGAATGGACTATGGAGCGTTTTAACCGTTAATGTAAACATTAAAAATTGCGAGCTTGAAAATAAGTCAGAAGATTAAAGATGTTATATTATAATTTGTAAGCCTTAATAATAAATTTTAATACTTATTGATCACTTGATTTATATTTAAAAAAATATACAATTCAATTTTATTTTAGTGGAGTATTTAAATAATTTATGTTTAAATATAATCAAAATGTCTTTTGTGGCGACAGTTGAATATTTGTTGGTGCATCGCTATAATGCTAAAATATCTCTTTTCGAATCATACAAAGTAATTTTTTCTGTCGTCATTTTTAACTTTTAAAAAGGTGGAACGCACGAAAAGTATATTCATTAATTTATTTATTTTACGGAATTATAAAGCCATAGTAATTTTATCTTAATTATTTCAGATTTTGTGGATCATATACTCGAGAACTGAATTTTTTTTACATATTGGTAAGTCAGTATCATTCTCTAAAAAATTAATAGATAAATACAAACAATAAATTAAATAGTATTCTGCAAAAAATACTAGAGCTTAGAATGAATTTCTATGATTAATTTATGATAAATTCAAACGGTTTTCGAACATAAGTTGTTAGTATTTTTATAAGGAACAAGGTTGCATGCAGTTTGAAGTTTAGTAGTAGTTTTGGATGATCTGAGAGTTATAAGTTCATTAAATAATTTAAAATTTCATGTTATACACTTGGATATCTTTTGTCGTTTTCGAAGCATTTCTCTAACAAAAACTAATTATAAACAAATTTGGTAAAAAGTGTTAAAACTATCCACTCACATAAATCCAAAACTAACATTATTTATTTTAATTGTGATTACACAATTGTTCTGAAAATTATTGACGTATTTGGAAAAAATAAATAATTTACCACTCCTTTTCAACGTCATAAACTGATTTCCTGTTGAACCCTGACTTTGCATTGCATGAATTTGCATTGCATGAACCAAAAGTGTTAAAATCCATTTGATTTATCGCTTAGCATCCACGTACAACAATTTTGCTTTACAAATGGCAGCAGGTGTTGTTGTCATAATAATTATTTATTAATTGACGATGTTTTATATTACGATGTTTTATTGTCAATATATTATATTCCTTTATTACCGAATATCTGTTTATTTAGACATAGATCTGATTGTTACTTACGTTTCGATTGCTTACAAATCATTTTCAAACAATGAGATACTAACCTCTCTTTCTCCTCTCTTTTGAATACCAAAAGCACGTCGCATGATTTTATTCAACAGAGTTAATATTTATATAAGTTTTAACGATGACCATTTTCGATTTAATACCTACTTTTTTATAGAGTACATAAAAAATATACATTTTTCATTTATTAAATTAACTTCCACAAAATAAATTATATTACAAGTAATACTTCATTAGGATACAGTAGCTGGGCGGAAAAATGGTAAAAAGGCTCACTTGCAGATTCATTTTTTTTAAGAGTTTAATGGAATTGAAATATTCAAATAGGTTCAGTGTTATTATTTAATAATTATGGGATCGTCGCTAACAAAGTTGACATTTTCACCATGCACGGTAACATGACACGGCTTGTCCTGACTGTAATGGGGTTGGTGATATTTCATTTTACCTTCTGGTAAAATAATAACCTTTTATAGGCAGAACACTAGAAATCTCCTCGCCCGAAAGAGAGGAACATTCAGTAAAACAATTAACGCGAAGTCCTGTCCAGTCATTTGTAAAATAGAAGGGTAGGATAGTAGACAGTATCAATTTATTATTCCGTTTGATTTGACTGCATGAGTGAAGTAAACACGAGTGAATCTGTCTCTTAAAGGAGTATGTTTTTGGTCCTGATATCATCAATATCATCATCCAATTATATTTCTTTTAGCTACGGATCTGTTTTTTATTGTTATATATATATATATATATATATATATATATATATATATATATATATATATATATATATATACCGTCTGTTTTGTTAACATCTTCGTATCATAGATCCCACGAGTATGAGAGAGTACATATGTATACATTAAGCAATGTGTATGATAAGGAGGTCTTATAGGTTTGAGTGGTTGGTGAACACTCGAACAGTTATGTACCTATAAGACCTCATGCTCATACATGGCTTAATGTATATGTACATATGTACTCTCTCATACTCGTGGGATCTATCTATATACGACGATGTAAATTAAACATAGTGTATACATAAATAGTACATACTTACCACCCACACATCCTGACCTTAACTTTCCTTCAATATATACCGAAAAATACCCACATGCATATTCGATGAATCTTTCCAGTTTCTATTTAGCACAATGTTATAAATTTCTCTAATTTTCAATTATAATTTATAGTTATTCAAACAAATTGATTCTGTATAAGATTGTCTCTGATATATAGTTTCATGGTAATAAATTCTCTATAATATGAGCGGCACACAGGATTTTTCTGCTGTATTTCATATGAGCCATATATTCTTTGATTTGTTGATTTGGATTAAAATTTGTCTACGGCTTTGGCCAATGTATGTTTGTAAACACGATGGGCACTCTATGCTATAAATTCCCGATTTTTGTTCGTTTTCTATTTTGTCCTTTCGGTTACCGAGGATCTGTTTAATTTTATATTTGCTCACGATTGCTATTTTTAGATTATCATCCTCCATTTATTTTTTAAATTAATTACGACTAAATTACGTCTAGCTAATTTATACGGATGATGACTACTTTGTAATCGAAATAGGTATTTATAACATAAAAACTGATCTAGGTATTGGGGCAAATTTGATTTTTTTAATTTAGGAATGTTTATACAACTTTCATTTTTTCCAACCAACAAAATCTGTTTTGCCAGATTATATGAGTGTAGTTTCATCTTCAGAGATTTCAAAGTATATCTTTCCTGAATCAAGAAAAAATATATAAGATGGGTTTACATATAAAAAAAAACTACATACACATATAGATAGAACAAATAACTCGAAAAACCTTGTCAGTAGAATTGTATTTTTTTGGTTCACAATTTTTCCTATGCGATTTTATTTTTTGTGATAACAATATGATATCCATGATACTAGAGAAAAAAATGTTTAAACCGCATATCCTTTACTATATGACAAGTGAAACTTAAAAGATATCTTTTCACTGAAAAGAAAATATTTCTCAAGTTTGCTTTTAACAATAATATCGTATATACTACCTACACACAGATATTATTATTTGTTGTACTGTTTCAAATTCATATCATACACTACCGATCAAAATATTGCTGTCTTATAATGAAATAAGTTTTTTATTTTATTTTATACGATGGATGTATCTTGAGCAAAAGATAAACTATTTCAAATAAATGTTGTTTCTGTTTATAAGGCAATGTATGAAATTAAATTAAAATGATTATTCATTTAAAAAAAAGTATGTCCCTTTTAGTATTCACATCAAAAATGTATTCTTTTCAGTGAAAAATTTTACCAAAATTGATTCAGTTTTTTAGTTCTTAAGGACGTTCCAGCACTGTGTTATATAATCAGTACAAAAAACCGGTTTGATTTTATTATAGCACAAATACATAAACACACATATACAACACATAGATAAATACAGTATTCACATATACGAAATAATGTATATATGTGAACATGAAAAAAACTAATTTTAAACTTTTATATTTCGAAAACAAAACGGTAACACACTATTTTTTTTTCATTTATATAATTAATATTTAGGTTTACTCTTCTAGCTTTTTTATTAAAAATTCAGTCGAGTATTTCTTCTAATACAACAGATAATAGTTGGGCGGGCATGAAGTTTTACATTCTTCTAATGAGAGAGAGTGAGAGAGAATGATAACTTTGATATTATCTCGCGTTAAAAACGGTCAAAAATTCTGAAACTTCGGGATTTATTAGAAAACGTTATTTTTAGCTTTTGAAAAAAAATGAGCAAAATATGTCGAAAAGTGGTGGTATGTGGATGGTATATTATAATGGATTTTCGTCAAGTAACGACCCATTCACTACAAAAACTTTTCAAAATTGATCAAAAATGAGTAAAATTGTTTACAAACACTTTTCTTCTTATTATTATTATTATCTTCTTACTATATTTCATTAAATATTTCCAAATTTTCCAAGAAAGATACGCCAAACTTTGTATTTCTCATTCCTTTAAAACCCACCCACAACCTTTTTCCTAAACCGATTGTGCTCATGAACAAACTTCCATACATCAAAAGCACATCGCATACCTAATTTCATTCCAATCTGGCTAAAAGTGTCGCCTTAAATGCGCGTACCGACACATGTTTGTTGCATTCTTTCAGACTCCTCCAATAGGTTTCCATTCCCTAACACTTTGTATACAATATGTTTTATTCCAGGTTCTATAATTTACATATTTTAGTGTACACTCCCGTTCAAAAAAAATGAACAGACCTGAAATGTTAATTTTCTTACATTTCATTAAACTCCGCACTCTCTATATATTATTTATTTAAAAACAATGATAAGTAGTATATTTTTTAAATGTGAAAAAAGAAATGGAAGTTTTATATTTTTTATTCATGTAAATAATTTATGTAAACAAAAACATTTACTACAAAAATAAAAATTGTGAGAGACTGATTCAGTTCAGGTCTGTTCATTTTTTTTTTGAATGGAAGTGTACCTTCATAATATATTTTACAAAGTGAGATAATATTTACTTTTTTATTTATATTCAAATCATATTTTAGATGGCACGTATGTTGTCAAATAAAAGGATGATACCATGTTTTATTCTTATGTTTATATACGAGTATACTTTGCAATATGAGCGGTTAAAATTACGACATCATAAAATTTTGTGTTGGTTATAAAAAATTAACTGCGAGTATTTTCTTTATATTTTTTGTTTATTTTGTATACTTTTATTGGTGTAATTTCGGTATTGTATAAACTTACAAAGCATATAAAACCAAAATTTCACATTACAAATTAGGGATTATTGTTTGTATTTGTTTCCAATGATTATATTTAAAAACATGTCAACAAAAAAGAAGAAAGGCGTAGTTCAGGTCCGTGCTGCAGAGTTCGTAGATTCTTCGTGAAAAAATCCTGCACAAAATTTGTAGACAGTTGGACTGTCGCTGGCCGATGGGCCAGCTACGTTACCGCTTTTCACAGTTTTCTTATTTTTATTCGACGCTGGCGTATCTCTTGTCCGGTACTGGACTTTAAAGCTCGTTGGATTCCTATCGAAACGATTTTTCTTTTGATATGCGTTTTCTACAAGTCCGAGCATATCGACGAGTCATAAGAGAAATCTTCAATTTTTTTTTTTGTAATTTTCAATTTAATACGGATTTTCACTTATATTCCGAAGAATATGTTCTATTTTTATAGTAGTGCTCCGACAGCGCTCTTCAAAATAACACCAAGATAAATGTCCCAGCTAAACGCGATTCTACGCTACATTAATTTATAACTTTACACTAACCTAATTTGTAACCATTCACGCGCATGTTTCTACAATACAGAAACGTAAATCTATCTGTTGTGGATTCAACCATTGTAAACGCAGTACTAGTCCCGAAGTGATTAGCGTTTGAAATCTGACGGAATTTTGTAACACAAAAATATTCGTTCGACTACCACCGTAACGAAAGAAATAGACGTTTTTACGTCCAAAAATAACGATTATCTAGTTTAAAATTACTAATTTACGAGATACGAATTTTTATACTTGTATTTTGTTCAGGAAAAAATGAAAATTTGTTCTGGGAATTTGAATTTTCTACTGAAATATTTTCATAGTCTTTGTACTTCAAAATTTGAACCCTTATAATTAATTTACAATGTTTACATTATAACTTCGGAACAAACAAATGCTTTCACGATAAAAATGAAACTATAAGGGTCTATCCACACTATAGTGCCGATCACGGTTCGCTGTCGGTGTGATCTCGGTCTGGTAAAATATTATCATGTTAAGAAACAATGTGTGCATTCATACTATCGATCACAGTCAGGTCCCGGTCCAATCACACTTCAGTCACGATCAGTTTCGAAGAATATTTTTGAGTGAGATCGAACTGGTAACGGCATGTGAAATATAGTGTGAATACTTCTCTGTTCCCGGTTCAGTCAGCTATTACCCATTGAAGCGACAAGTGCATCAAATATCATTAATGTAAATTTGAGATATTTAAGATAAACCTAAGTGAATTTAAGATAATCCTAAGTTTTTTTAAACTATTTTTGGAGTGATTTTCTTTAAAATCATTTCAAACGTACTCCAATCCATTCGACAGTATTGTAAACATTTTTCTTCATCATTCTCTTTCCGTTCTTCTCCTTCCGTTTTTCGTTGCAATAAATTTGGATGCACCCACATTCTTCTCATTGCTTCACGTTTTCTTTTTGTGTTCATAATATTATCTTCTTCATCAAGAATAAGAGATATAGTAGCTAATTCTTCAATCGAAAAGGTTGATGACATTTTTCGGCCGCAAATATTGCAAACAATTATAAACTTTTATATTGACTGTTCAAGACCGAATCGTGAACTGACTGAACTGAGATTATTATTATCAGACCGAGATCGGACCGCGAACGAACCGTAGTGTGGATCGACCCTAATTCTTTAAAACGTAAAATGACGCGTTGAATACAGAAAACTGCGATCGTTTGTGGAAATTAAAACCTTGTAAGTGAAGATCTCAAAGTATAATTTGTTGATAAAGAACACCTGGTGAACTAATTCTTATAACAGAGAAAAAATAGGCTCATTTTGGATAAAACGGAAGTATAGTTTCTGAAACAATTTCAAACAATTTTCTTCTATGTTTGTTCTATGTGACTTTGATACCTACCTTATGGTATCTACTTTTTTGTCAAGAAATTTATTCTTCATACTTTTTGTCAGCTCTACTTTTTTTAATACGTACTCAGTATTAAAAAAAGTTCGCCTGTTCATTATTTGTATTTATAACGAACGTTTTGTGTGCAGATAAACTTTATCTACAATATTCAGGAACTACGAAATTAACTAATTGTAGGAAGTGTTTTACAAACTCTGTATATAATATACATTTTAAGGAAAATAGGTCATGCTGTTTATCAAGGTCGAGAGATACGCACTTAGACAAAATACATTTAGTAAAAATAGTACTTTCGTTGACTTTTCTAAAAACATGTGTAAGAAATTCTTTTCGTGTTGAAAATTTTATTGAAAAATCTCATACATACACATTAGTATTCTAACGTAATATATAGTTATGCTATTTGCAATAGACGAATTCGGTCATTGTCAGTAATTTTAACTCACAAGAAATATATTGTATAATCGAAATAAGTTTTCTCTTTTTGGGCGTTTAATGATAGAACATAAAGTGTTGATGAGTGGTTTAGTTTAGTTTAGTTAATAAACGAAGGTTAAATATTATATGTAATTTTCCACGGAAATTCAAAAGGTTCAGCGAATAGTAGATTATGAAGTACTGAGTCAAGGACAAATATTTATAATAACTGTAATTTTGTTACTATTTGTCTATTCATGAAGCTGATATACTCTATTTAATTATATAATTATATAATTAAAATAGATTATCAAAACATCATATATAATGTGTACAATATGCGTCAAATGTTGATGTTATTTTTTAAAATTTCATAATTGATTTGTGTCTCATTGATTCGGTATTCGAAAATGCTTCAGATAAAAGTTGTTCATTATAAATATAGTAACAATTTGTATTCGAAATTTTTTTTCGAAAACCAAATCAATGAGGCAGGCACAAACTTTTGTCGTCTATTGTACATAAAGACATGTGCTTTGGGCGCATACATGCTTTTAGTGCTGACGCTTAGAAACGCAATTTATTGGCGTTCGTATAACTTCATAAATATTCAATATGGCGGATGAAAACAGTTTTTCTGTTTTTCAAGCAATAGAATGTTTGTTTGAGTGACTTCGATAGCCCCTAAAACTAAACCAAGTCCCCCAAACTGACAATTTAAAAGAGTATGTCGGAAATATAGGTTTTTTCTAATATGATTTTGTATGTTATGTGGGTATTTTGTTTATTCAGAAAATAACCCCCATGCATTTGACAGATGAAATAAACAAGCACTTCACTTATATAGTATACGTTTTGGGAGTTAGTTCGATTTGGTGCTCACGCTTTTGCTGCCCTACCTCGATGGATAAGCATGGTGATCTGTTAGCATAGTTGCATCACAATCGTCTTTGGTGTAGAGGAAAGCATACTGGACTAGATATCCAGAGGCCCGAGGTTCGATTCCTGGTTGACGAGTTAATTTTTTCATATCAGTATTTTAATTTAATTAATGTTAGCATAGTGTTTATCGTTGAACTCAACCATTAACACATTTTGTCAATATTCACTGCGTCATATTGAATACTAAAATCACCGAATAAACCCTAAACTGAGAGATTCCTTGAGTCGTTTAATGAACATTAGTTCCTTTAGCATTTATTTGAATTTCTCTCTTTGCGATAAATTTTCAAGAGAAAAAAAAAACAAAGACAACGTGAAGTTCTATTAATAATTACGAATGTGTTACTTTGTGAACACAAAATCGTTTCATTCATTTATTTTAAATCCTGCACATATTAGCACACTCAGGCTTGTCGTAGCAAAACGTTTATTTTATCGAACATCAAGAATGACGGACATTACTGCTTTACATACTGGGAAAATTTTTATGAAAAGTTGAAAATATTATTGTATCAACCTTTACACAATTGATTTAAAATGTGTGGAACTTTTTTATAGGGTGGCGCATAAGTAATATTATGATTTAGTGAATAAATTTTTTATATATATTTATTTTGATTATATATATATATATATATATATATATATATATATATATATATATATATATATATATATATATAAATGATATATATTTTGATATTAGATTATATATATTTATTTTGAAAGTCAGCATTCGATTACTTATGCGCCATCCTATACAAGTAACATGGAAATATCAAATAATCTAAAATTCAATTTTCTATCGGATAATACAAAACGGAACAGAATTTTTCCACAGATGTTGTAAACTGTGTCAACATTTATTATATTATAAAATTTATTGAACAAAGTTTCTACAGTTTTAAGTAAATAAAAGTTTCCAACGATTGCAAGATAGATTAATCATAACTAATTGTTAATTCGAATTAATATTACAATGAATATCATTTTTCAATTATTGTTTTAAATTTGCTAAAACTATTTGGTACCAAGAATATTATAAAATCAATCCGACAAAAAAATAGTAAGTACAGTATATTTTTCTCCCTAAGTTGTCGATTTTACCATGCCTTGTTGCTTTGACTATTTAAAATAATTAGATTTTTTTTAACTTTGCATATGTAGGGGACAAAAACGTCAGACATATATGATTCGATATTCAACCAAGCATATGACTAATCTAATAACTATTTCTTGTGTGATTAAGTTCACCTTGCATAAACTACAGCAACCATAATTGGTATTACATTACAAACTCCAATTATCTGAACTCCAACTAAACGGACAGTTTTGAGGAAAAAAAGTCCTTTTTCAATTGGGTTTTGCAGCAGCCAGCAGTAAGAAACCAATCAGGGCCGGTTATTTGTGAAATAGCGTCTATTTTTATATAAAGAAATGACCTATTTTCATGATTTATACTATTATCCGGATATTTGATTATCGGATCGGATCGAGTTTGTGTTTTACTGTGGTTTATGGCTCTTGTTTGTGGTTTAAGGTTGTGATTGAAGGTTTATTTAAGGAGGTTCGAAAGAATAAAAAAATGCAGAGAAGTTCCTGTAATTTAAATACATTTTGGAAAGTAATAATGAATTATAATGAAGTAATATTATCATTTTAGAGAAGCAAAACACAAGATTGTACTGTTTTATTTAAAATAAAAGAAACATTATGAGTCACGACTCACGAATATTATTATTTACCAAACAACCATAGAATGTTTAAATCTAGTTTCAACGTATAACTTAAATCTGTAACGCTTTGGGCATGTGCAGTTGCTTGATATCCCCTAACGTCTTTCTCCGCAAATTGACTCTTTCGAACGTCCTTCAGTCAATTGATATATCTAAATAGTGAACTGTTTGTTATTTCAAGTTTAAATCTTAAAAACTGTTTTCGGACATTGTATAAAATAGTAGGTGTCCCAATACAAATTCAGTATATGTGAATAAGAGTAAAGAGCACACCACAGCAATCGTAAGTGGTAAAAGAGCCAACTTGACTGTCTTTGGTTCAAATTCTTATGATGGTTTGGGGATGTGAACTTTTTCACAGTTTTAATGTAGGCATGAAGATATGTAACCAACGTTTAGTTTCTTTGGTCTATTAAAATTTGTGGATTTAGAAATTTGTGATTGAAAGTTTAATTTGACAGAATAGTTCAAAATAATCATTGATGATATTTATTTTAACGACTTCATAGATAGACGATAGATTGTAGAGGCTGCCCTAGACGGGCTACACTTCGACCATAAGATCCATTGTGATGCCTAAGGATGTGAGGATGTGAATGGAGTGGAAGGAATTTTTGTGTATAGATTGTGTATAGATTGTGGATTGGTTGGATATGCGGCTGCACCCGACTATGATAGGAACTATGCCGATATTCATCTCGAGCATAGCCGGTTGCTTAGTTCTTGTCTATACACCGACAGTTTAGTCAATTAACCGCCCCTCTTTTTTCTTAATAATTGACAAACAGCCGATGTCGGGATTCGAACCCATAACCTCCCAGTTTCCAAGTAGGCATATTGCGCAGGCATAACGCCTTAGACCGCTTGGCCACTTGGACTGGTTAACGACTTCATAGTATCAAATTAAATATTGTTGAGTTATAACATCCATTCATAAAATTATTTAATGTAGCGAGTATACTATCATCGAGACAAATCCCTTATGGGAAGAGGCGATGTCATAAAAGTTTGTTAATTTAACATATTTAATTAATGCATGAAAATCTAAATATAACAACAAATAAACAAAAACTTCTAAATTGGTATATCCATTACATAATGCAATCTGTAGAAGTAGCTCAAGGGTTTAAGGTTAATTAATGTCAATGGTATTAGACATAGGCGTATTTAGATAAATAAATCTACGAATCTGACTAATATTAAACTATATTGGGTGTGATTCTGTTTGAGCAACCACGTACATTTCAATACTAGACACTTTCTTAATTAGTTTTTTTATTTTAGTCGTATTCTTAAAAAAATCTCGTGAATGTCAATCGACTTTTAAATAAAGATTGCCAGTTCAAGTGGCCGTGCTGTCAAAGGCTTTTTGCTTGGAACTGAAAGGTAGCAAGTTCGATTCCCAACGGTGGATGTTTGCCAATTTAAAATAATACCGGAGTGCTTAATTGACTAAACTATCGGCGCATGGAAACTAACTTTCATGAATTCTAGATGAATATCGGCATAGTTCCTATCAAACTCGGCTGCAATCGCACAACCTACAAAACTCTTAGTCTACATGCAAATTCCTTATTCTTTAGGGTCGGTAAAAACTATCTAAAAAGACTAACTTTACAGGCTTCAACCTCTCCTCAAAACTATTACTATTACATATAAAGATTAAGGATCGCATCCAAAAATGATACGCATATAATTTTGACGAAGGCTGTAAATGTGTTAATAGAATGTCGTATATTAACATTTTTTTAATATTCAACGAATTATTGAACAAAGTTTTAGGAAGATATAGATTTCGAGAAAATCTAGGTAATAGCGATACTCGGAATGTTAGAAGCACGAAGTTCTAGAGTGAAACACCACTTTCGGCTCAAGCTTTAATGGTATTAAAATTAAATATAAAATCACTAACAAATTTTCTGTGAAACATTTTGGCAACCGATTGCATTCGGACAAATCGTTAAAAAATAGAATATTTCAGCTCTTTAAATCATTAAAACGTTTCATAAAACTACCTGTTTAAAAATATCGTGTCTTTTGACACTTTTTTCCCTAGCCAGGAATACACCGTTTACACGCAGTTTTTGATAGACGCACACCTATAGAACTACAGGGCTTTCTTTGCCTACTGAACCATATAAAATTAAATTGTAAGGTAAGAAATACCTACGAAAATACTATTACTCGTATCGGCGTACGTTTTGTAATTCGATACAATCATCTAATTGGAAAACGTGCGTTCGTAGGATTTTAATGAAAATTTAGTACTTAATATATATTGTTTTCCATATAAATATTAATTAGTTTCCGAAGAATATATATATATATATATATATATATATATATATATATATATATATATATATATATTTATATATATATATATATATATATATGTGTATATATATATATATATATATATATACATATATAAATATATATATATATATATATATATATATATATATATATATATATATATATATATATATATATATATATATATATATATATATATATATATGCATCTTACATATTGGGTAGATGTATGTTAAAATAGTTACTTACACTTAGACCTAATTGTATCATCAATCAATGTCAACTCAGCAAATGTTTAGTTTGTTCCGAATATTCGAGAAGATAATTTATATTGTGTGCTGTTGATTTAATAAAAAACTTATAATAAATTTATTATTGTCACGTGTAAATCTTCAAAATTGTTCCTGTATAAAAGGAAGTGTATAAAGTATAGAAATTTATAAAATATTATATTGTAGAGGGTATGGTATTTTTTACTAATTAATATTGATGATGATGATGATAAGTCCATGGAAATATGATAAGACCATATCTCCTAGGAGACGTTAGCAACCACGTTTTTCCATCTTTTTTTATAATGAATAATTGATTTCAGCTGCATTAAGTTTAAGTTAGTCCACAGTTTAATGTTGTCGAGCCATGATGTTCGCCTTCGACCTCGTTGTCGCTGTGACTCTAACTTCCCCACTAATACAAGCTGTTGGACACGATATTTATCTGAACGCATAATGTGTCCGAAATACGAGACTTTTCTTCTTTTAAATTCGATATTAGTTGTTACTAATTTCTAAAAGGTTAAATTTTATATAAAGTGGGAATACATATAGTTGTTGTTGTTGTTGTAATTATTATTATTACTATCATCATTATTGTTATTATTATTATTATGTTTTTTGGTGTATCCCTCCATATTGTAAAAGATATTTCTTAAACAATAAATATTTTATAAAACTATTTCTAAATTGATTAAATAAATTATTGGGCAATAATCGGTAGGCAACCTGTATTGAAACATCGTTCCGTCTTAATTCAAAACATACCTATTTTACTTACTCTCACACAGCTTATGGAGAGCCGTTCAGCTACGGAGAGCCGTCGTATTACGACCTTATTCAGTTTTGTTGAATAGTTTCTTTAGCCTCAACGAAATTAATAGTTTATGAGATAATATCGCTGTTATCACATTTATGGTGGTAACTTTTGCGGCATCACTCTCCCTTGATTCTGGTTTGACTAGATTGTTGATACTATATTATTGCAATATTTAGTTCTCTGTATTCCCTTCTCGTAAATACTTTCTGATTATTGATAGCGTGATACTTTGATAATATTATTTACGACAGACATTAGTTTTTATTATCATAAAGGTTTATAATGTTGATAAGTGTCCATGCCAGAAGAGCTATTTATTTCCGTAATCTGCGGGAACAAAACTTGTAGAAGAGCTCCCACGTGCATGGAAAAAAAACACCAATTTTTAAACAGCATGTTCCCTTTGGTAAGGAAATGTCTAGGATATTTCTTCTATGAACAACTACCTTACCCACTTATTGGCTACTGTTAAAATTAGCTCAGTAAAAGTCATATAACTGAACAATGCAACTGGCTCAATAATCTACCGTGTAGTGACTACCGTGTAGAGCTCTCGATGCGAATATTGTGTGAGTACTTTCATGATAGTGATGTGAGAACCTTCTATTTGAAATCGGTTAAAAAATAAGATAAAAAATTTATATAAAAACCTTACTTTTATTTACATTTAAACGTTAATTAATTGTTCCATTAGCGCAAAATCTATTAATGTAAAATCTATTAACCAAGTTCATATTCTCATCATAATTGTGAAAATATTTTAATAGTTTATTCATATTATCGTAAAAATAATTGGCATTTACAAAGAAAGCACACACAAAAACATGTGATAAAAAAGGTTATAAAACGTGCATTGAATTATTATTATTATATGTAGTTTCTTTATTGTCTGCAATCGTTTTAAGGTAACCAGTAAAATACTTTACACAGAAACCATTACGAACAGATGCACTATAAATGGAGTAAGTAAATAAAACGACTTTTCAATAATAAAATTTGCTCAAAGTAAAAAGTTATGTCGTTGCTAATGGTATTATTTATTTGATACCATAAAAATCATCGACTTGTTACGTTTTGTAATAATTCAATCAGAAATATATTTATTCACCTTTATAAACAAAGAAATATAGCCTAGCCGTAAGTAGGACGTCTTACGGTGTTCGTGTATACTGAAGATTTATTCAACTTTCCAGTACAGGTAGATAGATAGATAGATTGTATAGCCTGCCCTGGACGGACTACACTTCGACCGTAAGGTCCATTGTGATGCCTAAGGATGTGAGGATGTGAGTGGAGTGGAAGGAATAGGGAATATGCATGAAAATTTTTTTGAATTGAATTGGCATGTTTACTTGACAAATATCAAGGTAAAATTACTTTTTAAATAACTTTAAAAATAAGCGAGATATGAATGATTGAAATTCCCGATTAGACAAAGAGGGTGATAGCCCTCTTGATATGTTATGTGACGTCATATTACACTTTCACCATTTAAAATACACGTAAAACTCCGTTTTTAGTATTTTTGCAAGAAAGAGACAGATAATAATCTTTAAAAGCTTATACCATCCTTGATATTTGTCGGATTTTAATTTCGTTTTGAAATATTATTACAGTATTAACAGTATTTTCATATTCTGAAAATAAATGTGAAAAAAAATTTTCATGCATATTCCCTATTGTTATGTATAGACTGGGAATTGGTAGGATATGCGGCTGCAGCCGACTATGATAGGAACTGTATATATTCATCTGGAGTTCGTGAAGGAAACTGCAGAAAACCCTTTCAAACATAGCCGGTTACTTCGTTCTTATCCATACGCCGACAGTTTAGTCAATTAACCATCCCTTTTTTTTCTTAATAATTTACAAACTGCCGATGTCGGGATTCAAATCCATAACCTTCCAGTTTCCAAGTATGCATACAGCGCAGACAGAACGCTTTAGACCGTTCGGCTACTTGGACTGGCAAAGGTAAGTTATAGTTATCGGTCAGAAATCCGAACTCAAAATTTTTATGAAGAGATGTATGCGTGTGGGTGTTTCTCTTTTATTTAAAATTAACGAAAATAAGAATAAATGAACATTTCGCTGAATTAATTTTTAATTTTTGCAAATTTGGCACCTCAACACTCAAAACTAATCCTTTAAGCAAAAAAAATTTGCAATTTTAACAATTGTTCTTCAATATTACATGATATGGGTTGGGGAATGAAACTTCTTTTCCAAAAACTGTTTAAAAAAATGCATAAATAAAACTGTATCTCTGAATTCGTGTGTCAGTAAGCTTTCATTTCATTTTCTCTTTTTTTTCATGCTCCCATTAAAATAACTGCATATTACTTAACTACGTCAAATTTTAATCATTCATACGAAATACTCTCCGAGAAAAACGTCTGTGGCCGACAAACATATAAGGTGATTTCATAAGTGTCCAGTTTTACCAATTTGGTCACAGAGCACTAAAAACAGAAGCTTCTGTTTTCAGTCATCATATCATAGTCACTACATATAGACAGTGGTAGATACGTTATTTCCAGATTGGGTTTATTTTAAAATACGGCTGTATATGTTCATATATAGATATTGTTAGAATTTTGGATATCACGGCGTAGGTTATTAAAAAAATTATTTCATATTTCTTGTTTTTTTTTTTTAAATACTTTTTTAATGAAAAATATATGTAAGGATGCTGATACATTACAAAGAATAAATTTCTTTGAAGTTCCATTGACTAATATATAGGTTACATATATCAGATAAAATTAAAAAAGAAAATTGGGTTCAATAAATTGAATAAAAAAATTTGAGAAATTAATTTTAATTATTAATTAAAAGTCTAGTGGGACAAGATAGTCTCACATGACCATCATAAACAAAAAATAAATTTGTAAATTTTGTCGAGGTTTTTGGGACAAGTTACCTCGCCTTGCCCCGGTTAGTAACGAGGATTAAAATTTTCAAGTGAAGAACGGAGACAGATTTTCGTCCTACAAATTCAATGGAATGGATTCCGAGTCTCTCATCCTCAATGTTCAATGGCTTCCAGCAAATTTCGATATCGTTTTCCAAATTTTTATAATTAAAAAAGTTGGGCGTCTTGTCAAAACGAAGCTACTTACAAAGTACCAGCTTGATGCTCATCATCCTGAAGAATTCTTTGGTCTCCCGGGATAGTAGCGAATTGGTGGTTATGTCATAGATAGTTTTGCTTTGCGTAACGCGTGGCATAACTCCATGAAAATAGATATAAATTCGTAAACATTCGCGATACGCTGTATATCGTAGCATAAGGAATTAGAGACCTTGCTAATATTTGTATTTACATTTTCACAACGCTTCTTTTTAAGATGCATTATAGGGTTGTGTAGGTGTTAATGAATGTTTTTTACACGTAACGTGAGGCACTACTGCTTACAAATTTATATTTGCACAACCCCTCGGAGTAAAATGCATTTATATAGCGAAATGTTAGGGGTTGGAGAGCTTGAAAATATGTTTATTTATATTTCCGTAACGCTACGCGCAACGTTTGGGCACGATGTGAGATGTCTACAGTTTAAAATATTTGGATACTGGGCGCAGTCTCTGGTAGACCTTTATCAGAACCCACGTCGATCTCCTAGTGAATGTGACACGGATCGGCACTTATCATTGGTCTTAATATATTGTTGGTAAAATTTTTCTTCTCCATTTTAATAATAATCATTTTCTAGGCTAATTTTGATCCAAACAGTACGAAAATAAGGTTCATTTTAACGTCTTACCAACACATTTCAAAATTTTTCCTTCTCAATTCATACAGCTTGGAATTTTTGAACTATGTGTCGGATACCTTCAAAACCGTTAATCGTATCATATTTTAATCAACGCCATCGTTTTCGCTAGGTCCAAATTACCTTAACACCAAGTTTTTATCAAAATCGGGGAAATAAATTTTTCCTCCTATTTTACCGATTTTTTTAAGGGGTACCCTTTGGAAAAAATGTGAAAAAATTAAAGAAAATTTTTCTTTTCCATTTTAATAATAATCATTTTCTAGGCTAATTTTTACCCAAACAGTACAAAAATCAGGTTCATTTTAACGTCCAACCAACATATTTAAAAATTCTGCCTTCTCAATTCATACAGTTTGGAATTTTAGCACTACGGGTAGGATACCTTGAAAACCGCTAATCGTATCATATTTTAATCAACGCCATCGTTTTCGCTAGGTCCAAATTAGCTTAGAATAAAGTTTTTATCAAAATCGGAAACATAAAATTTTCCTCCAATTTTAGCGATTTCTTTAAGGGATACCCCTTGGAAAAATTAAAGAAAATTTTTCTTCTCCATTTTAATAATCATTATTTTCTTGGCTAATTTTGACCCAAACAGTACGAAAATCAGGTTCATTTTAACGTCCAACCAACACATTTCAAAATTTTCCATCTTAATTCATACAGCTTGGAATTTTAGCACTACGGGTAGGATACCTTGAAAACCGTTAATCGTATCATATTTTAATCAACGCCATCGTTTTCGCTAGGTCCAAATTAGCTTAAAACAAAGTTTTTATCAAAATCGGAAACATAAAATTTTCCTCCAATTTTAGCGATTTCTTTAAGGGATACCCCTTGGAAAAAATGTGAAAAAAGTGAAGAAAATTCTTTTTCTCCATTTTAATAATAATCATTTTCTAGGCTAATTTTTACCCAAACAGTACAAAAATCAGGTTCATTTTAACGTCCAACCAACATATTTCAAAATTCTGCCTTCTCAATTCATACAGTTTGAAATTTTAGCATTACGGGTAGGATACCTTGAAAACCGCTAATCGTATCATATTTTAATCAACGCCATCGTTTTCGCTAGGTCCAAATTAGCTTAAAACATAGTTTTTATCAAAATCGGAAACATAAAATTTTCCTCCAATTTTAGCGATTTCTTTAAGGGGTACCCCTTGGAAAAAGTGAGGAAAATTTTTTTTCTCCATTTTAATCATAATCATTTTCTAGGCTTATTTTGACCCAAACAGTACGAAAATCAGGTTTATTTTAACGTCCAACCAACACATTTCAAAATTTTCCATCTCAATTCATACAGCTTGGAATTTTAGAACTATGGGTCGGATACCTTGAAAACCGCTAATCGTATCATATTTTAATCAACGCCATCGTTTTCGCTAGGTCCAAATTAGCTTAAAACAAAGTTTTTATCAAAATCGAGGAAATAAATTTTTCCTCCTATTTTAGCGATTTTTTTAAGGGGACCCCTTGGAAAAAATGTGAAAAAAGTGAAGAAAATTTTTCTTCTCCATTTTAATAATAATCATTTTCTAGGCTAATTTTGACCCAAAGAGTACGAATATCAGGTTCATTTTAACGTCCAACCAACACATTTCAAAATTTTTCCTTCTCAATTCATACAGTTTTTCATAAAATGTAATACCAAGTTAATAAGTTTTACCCGTACGAAAGAAACTTTGTGAATATTACATTGTAAAATATTTTATAAAATTTCTTTTCTACGGGTAAAACTTATTAATTTCGTTTTACATTTTATAAAAAAATTGATGTGCGTGTCTATACTTGTCTACTTTGGTAATGGCTCTAAGACCAAACAACTATTATGAAAATTTTAGTAGTGTAATAGGACAAATAGTTCTTTGTCAAATATTATTACAAACTTTAAAAAAAAAAATTATGATAAAATATTTTATACAATAACTTTGACAAAGATCTTTTACAGTGTTATACCGGCCCTAATCTTCGTAGCGACTACATATCTAATTTTTTTGTTATTCGCCATTGAGCATAAAACACATAATAATCTTAAAAAATTGTATCTGTACCTGTCAGTGGCAGATTTACCAATAGGCTGAATAGGCTGGAACCTAGAGCGGAAATTTTTAGGTGCGGTAAATTTGGGGCCAAAAGTTTTTTTTTGTCTTACAGAAATTAAAGATTCATACTTATATACCTACATGTTATTAGGCCACACAAACAATTCAACATGTTTCACCACTCAGATTAATTCTTTTAAAATTTGCGTACTCGCGTTTGGTTGCGACGCGGAAACGAGTGACATGACAAGGCTTCTACCGTAGATTTGATCACTGTTGTAGCGTCGCTAGTTGTTCTGTTCATCCGTACTACAATCCGTACCGAAGTGAATATAGTATAATAAATAGGAGTGAAGTAAGCAAGTAACCAGTTTTACTTCCTAGTGATTATTTTGAAGTATGCAAATTGTTTCAACTAATTTCTTATTGAAAAATTGAAATTACTTATCATTTATTAAAAAAGTATTTTATTGAAAAAATACTTTGTCTGCAAATAATTTTTATAATACTATAAATACGTAATGTTTTTCAATTAAAACTCGCGCCTTAAACTCTCACCACTGTTTCCGGCATAGAAGCGACACTACTGACATTTTTTTTTGCCAATTATTTGTTTACATGGAGTTCGGTATCCTTGTGTAGTATCCATGTTTTATAAGTTCAGAAATATACCCAAATCTATTTATTGTGCAATCTGAACTATATCGTTGGATTGTAAAAATAATCTAGGAACTGACACATTGTAGAGTTCGGTAGGGGAGGCAAAATTTGAATAGCCTACTGGCGGCAAATGTGTAAATCCGCCACTGGTACACGTAATTATTATAAAATATTATAATTTATGTAGTCATTCTTATGATCCCCAGAAAAATAAGTAAATTGGTGTGTTGATATGTGGCTTGAACACACGAGTTATTTGAAAACAGAGTTCGTAAGCCGTTTGAATAATATGAAGAAATTAATAATATTTTGATGCTACAGCAATTTTTTATTATAATTATTTATGTGGTGCTACTACTAATGAATTGCTTGTCTCTATATAAAATGGTTCGATAATATCGTATGTACAAAGAAAAAATATACACTCGAGCTAAAATTTATCGAAAATATTACGCGTCGAGATAAATTACTTTTCATTAAAAGAGAAAAAATGGGTTCACAAAGATTAAATTTTGTATTACTTATATTACTTGAACGAGCCCTTCGCCAATGGCTCTTGAATTTGATAATTATGGAGTTGTCCATGAATCGAGATAGAATAGTTTTTAACCCGACTTCAAAATGAGGATGGTTCTCAATTCGTCTGTATTTTTTTTTTTAATGTGTGTCACCTCAGAACTCCGTCATTTATAAGAAGAAGAAGGGGTCGGAAAAAACTGTTTTTCGTAAAACTGTTCTCTTTGTCAAATTTACGTCAGTGAAATTAAAAGTCTATCTATAAGAAACAACAGGAAAGATTTGCGTAGAAATTTTGTTCGATTTTGAACATGCAGTTCAA
The DNA here is from genome assembly GCA_963920215.1 of Nineta flava. Lineage (NCBI taxonomy): Eukaryota > Metazoa > Arthropoda > Insecta > Neuroptera > Chrysopidae > Nineta > Nineta flava. The sequence goes on from OY986041.1 coordinate 93,609,785, forward strand.
TTATTTATATTTTAAATCTGGTGATTGTTATAGATATTTGATGATAGTCAGGACCAAGACCATTCCATTTTATGATCCCACTACAGAGCCTAGAACATGATGGGATCCACTTCATTTCATCTGCACATTTTAGTAATTTTTCGCGGTAGCTAATATTATTTATACATTATCTATTTTGATAAATTACAAATTCATTCTTACACAAAATCATTATTGAATCATTTAACGCCATGTGGGAGTATTTGAACATTACCAGAACGAGCTATTTTAGGACCCTTTCTATGAACTCAAGCAGATAAAAATAATTAATTTTAGGGAGTGAAATCTTCTTTCAACAATTACTCCATTATTTTTTCTAATCAAAATCAAAGATTGTGCAATAACGGGTATGGATTGCAACGCTTGTAGAATGTAGATCTTGGAACGGAACCCTGAAATTGATATGTGTCTTTAAATATTATTTATAGTTTTATTACATATTAAAAAATTACACAATATCGCAAAAAATATAAAAAAAAGTTATGCTTTTTATGCTTTGAAACCTACATACCATTCTCAATGGTATTATTTCAGATATATATATACATATACTAGCAGTTATATAACTGTAGTGCATAGACCAATATATTATGATGATATACTATGGGACACAGAAGTCCTGGTCAATTAACAAAATTATTTAATTGAATTGTGCATTATTCGTATGGTTTTCGAAAAAATCTAATAAAAACTGATACTATATTTATAATGAACAAGTTTTATCCGAAGCACTTTTTCGAAAATCTAAGGAATCATAAATGAATTATTAAATTTTGAAAAATGAAAAAATGACTAGGACTTCTGTGGCCCATAGTACATAATCATAATAAATTGGTATACATGTACTACAGTTATATTACTACATACAGTTAAAACGTATGCTATCCCTATTTTTAACCCGACTTCAAAAAGGATGATGGTTTTCAATTCGTCTGTTTTTTTTTTTTTATTTGACCAATTTATAGAATAAAATAATGGAATTATTTATTATAACCGCATCCAGATATTTGAATTCATTTATTTTTATTTTTTTAATGGTTTACGTACTAATAAATTCAATGCAAATTAAACGCTGTTGAATTTGTTCATTGTGTAAATTTTTTAATTTATTGTTTTATTTGTTAGCGTTAATTTGTGGAAGTTTATAATATTAAACAAACACTTTTTTTATTTAGCGTAACAATCACTTTTATTAATTAAATAAAATATTATATGTTCTGAGAATGACTACCAATTTAAAATATATTAATAATCTTTAATTTTTAATGATTTGATAGAATTAATAATTTGGTGTTAAGCTAAATAAAAAATGTAATTCCGTCACATCATAAAAATTTAGTATATTAAATTTCATTGCATTCTCACGTTCTAACTAAATCAAAAAATAAAAAAGTTTCTATTAAAAAAGCATTTTTAAAAACAAGTTTTTTATAGTAAAACTAATTTTCTACAACTTCTTTTTTTTTCGATTTTCAATATTAAGAGAAATATACCAAATATTGTGCTTCCGCCTCCCTCTAAACAGCTCTTTCCCCTTGTCCATTTTTGTCATGCTTACCATAAAAATGCATTGTCATAGGAACTGAACCAACATGTAAAAATTCAACTTTGTTGGATAAGAGGAAGTGGTTCTAATTCAGCTTGCAAAATTTGACCCGAACATACATACATACATACATTGCAAGTTAAATAAAAGCTTGTAATAATGGCCAAAGAAATTGTAAATACTAGTTATTGGGTAGTTAATTGTAATAAAATACAGGTAGAAAAAAATGAATTTTACGTTTGCCTAATAATTTAAGATGTTATTAAATATCTTTTACTGCATTCACAAAGCAAACACAAAGAAAAACAAGTAACAACTATCTGAGTTATCTGTTTGAATACCCAGTATATATTAAGTTGTATATCAATGTTCGAATTGTTAATACCTTTAATGGGTATACCAATAGTATATGAGATGTTATGTAACTCTACATATGTCCGCCTTTGTTCGACTATGAATACTATGTAATTTGCTCTTTGAGCACAAATTATGAGAAAACTATTGAGTTTATAAAAAAAAATTTTAAAACAAAAGTTGTTTATTTTAAAAAGAAAAAGATTTCTTATGAATAATTTTTTTTATATTTCTTACGGTTTCAAAGATGTATAGTTTCCACTCTGGCGGGGGAAGACACGTTCCGATTTTGCCAATTAACGACCTGGACCTCAATTTTTTGCTATAGTACACATATACAAAATTTCAGCTCGTTATCGCTCTTCGTTCTTGAGTTATCATATCCACAGACGGACGGACATGTCTACACAGCCGACTTAGGGCATTTTATGAACACCCATTCCAAGCATTTATGTCAAGGATTAATATTTTCAAGCGTTTGAAAGTCGGGACTAAACTTTACTTTGTATATTTACATTTACTGGGTATAAGACCGAAACTTAATGTACCTTGTATATTTATATATACTGGGTATAATAATCAGTTAATAATTTATTTGAAATTATTAGTTTAAGCATATGCAGAATCCGGTTCTGGGGTTTTTGTTATGTTCCGACACACTATGTAAAAGAAACATTGTAAGTGAATTGAATTTTGGAACATGAAATACACATTAATTGGTTTTTTTAAATTAATGATGAAATTATCATTTTTTTATTCTTTGAATGAATAGAAAAGAAGTAATTACATGCAAAGTAGACATAAAAAAAATTTAATTAAAATTGTATACATACAGGGTGGCCAGAAGTAGTTCCATAAGAGGCTAGGTAGCGGGTATGATTTTGGAACGAAAATTCCTGAGACATTTTTTTATTAGGCGTACCGTTAATTAATTATTTATGAATTAAGAAAACTAATTAATTAATTAAATTATTTCATTAATTTTATCTGTCCCTCGTATCCACAGAAACAGGAAAGTAAAATTTAGGGGTGGGATCATTGTTTTATGGGTGCTTTGTTTAATGCACTTTTGAGAAAACATTATAATTTAACGAATTTAATTTGCGCATTTTTTTTTAAATTTATTATTAAAATAATTTATTTGTAAAATTTTTCCAAAAATTGATAATTAAATGAAAAATGAATTATCAAAAAATGAACTTTTTGCAACTCTGGTTTCAACCTAGTTTCCTTATTAATTAATTAATAAATAATTAACGGTGCGTCTAATAAAAAAAATTTCTCAGGACTTTTGTTCCAAAATCTTACCCTCTATATGCCCTCTTATGAAACTCGACCCTGTATATAATATAATATATATATATATATATATATATATATATATATATATATATATATATATATATATATAATATATATATAAAATAACAAATAAAGAATATTAATATTCTTAAGTAATATATTATGCATTAAATATTATTATTATTATATTGACTATAAAGAATTTACTTTCAAAGCTCGACAGCCAACATCTTTTATATCAAACAAAAAAGAAATTAATTTTTTTCTAACAATATTTTCTTGTCATTTCATATTATTTCTATATCATTTGTTTTGTATGAGAATAATTTTACAAAATTGGTTTTTTTTTGCATAAAAGTTGGTAAATAATTGTTCCCTTTTAAATTATAATACATCGTATTAAAAAAAAATTAATTTACATTCATTTTTTCTTAACGTCAATTTTTTAACGGATCTTAATCTAATAATAACAAGAAATGTAACAACTAATCGAGTTGCCTGTTTAATCACTCTGTACAACCGTCGTGAGTAGGAAAATTTCGTAACAGACATTAAAGACATATTAATCGTAAAACAAATCTTCTGTCTTAAGTTAAATGAAAACCCCCATTTTTTCGAAATCTCCCTAAATGATGAAATTAAACGACGTCGAATGCACAAAATTCGCATCCTTCTAGTATGAATACAGATTGATAGGTATTTCTAGGGGTTTATCCCATTTTCGGGAGGGTATCGTAATGAAAAATTTAGTCTCCAATGTTTTCCGTAAGTATTCCACGTCGAATGCAAAACAAAAATAGTGCATACAGATGCATAAAAATACATTTTTATTGTGTATATAGAAGTAAAGAATGAGTTTTCCGGGTTTTTTTCTCAGTTACAGGAGGATTGGGTTGGAACAATAAAGTTTGACGATAGCTCAACGTCGAAAGCAAAAAACCGCATCATTATAGCATTTCTAGAAGTGGGTAATTTGTATACATACATTACACAAAGGGCTGTATGTATATATTATAGGATATATATATATATATATATATATATATATATATATATATATATATATATATATATATATATATATATACTTAGTGTCTATCAAATATCGGATACCCTTCTACATGAATCCGTTATAACCCAGTTTTAATGTTCTTTTTCTTCGGCTATACAATTCTGTCAAAAAAATATGGATTCCTATTTGAAAAACACAAGTAGATCTTCAAATAACCTTGAAAGTCATGGTTAATGTGAAAATCAAGAGAACTATATAATGTCCTCCTTCGAACAAAGAAATCATTTTTGATTAAATATAAAGGTGCAATGTTTAGAATGAGCACTCTGTATATTCATCTGGGGTAATTGTTATCATAAATTGACATATTTAAATTCATATTTTATTTATTATGTGTATTTGGCTTTAATACTTTATACTTATGTGTTAAACATCCCCTATCCATGAACGAACCATATAGATACTCCGACGCTAGAGTTATATAATCAGGTAGCGACTTATCTTACCTTCGATTTTCTATGGTTTCCCATAAGAGCACTAAGTATAATATTGGGATAATTCCTAATGAAGCCACAGGTGCATACCTCGTCCTTTCTTTTTATTTATTCAATTCTACTAATTATACTAGTAAGATATGTTATGCACACAAGGCCACAAAAGTAGCGTTTATTTCTCAAAAATTTTTTGTTATTTATTCGATTTTCGAAGAAATGCTTCGGCTAAAAGTTGTTCCTTATGAATAGACTAACAACTTTTATGATAAACATTCTCCCAAAAACTGGATGAATCAGGTATAAAGCAACTAGAAGTAGATAGTATTTTAGCAATACTATCTAAAATTTCACTCAGACAATTTTTTACTGAAATATCACTATATTCTCTATTGTATTCTTCAACCAGTCCAGGTAGCCCAGCGGTCTAAGGCGTTATGTCTGCGCAGTATGCCTACTTGGAAATTGGGAGGTTATGGGTTCGAATCCCGACATCGGCAGTTTGTCAATTATTAAGAAAAAAAAAGGGGGTGGTTAATTGACTAAACTGTCGGCATATGGACAAGAACGAAGTAACCGGCTATGCTTGAGAAGGTTTTCTGCAGTTTTCTTCCACATATCCTACCAATTTCTGGTCTATATATAAAAATTCCTGGCACTCCACTCACATCCTCACATCCTAAGGCATCACAACAGACTTTATGGTCTAAGTGTAGCCCGTCCAGGGCACCCGCTACAATCTATCTATTTATCTATTTTATTCTCCAAAGGAACATGGAGAATATAATGACTCAGTAGGTCATTTAAATTAGCTATTCAAAGTGGTATCCGTTTTGTTGTATTCAGCATTCAACAAAGCGGATCCATACTTCTCTGGTAAATATTATAACAACAGGTGACCCTTAACAATTTACCTGCATGTGTGGCTGCTCTTTTTGGGAACTGCTTAACACTATTCCAGGGATGTGTTCTACATCACAAAATATGCAATAAAGTACATAGAAACATATGTGTCTCAAATTAGTTTTATACCGGCTTCTTGAACGTTAAATATATAAAAATATAAATAGTGCCTTGAAATTCTTCCTTCATCTTTAACTTTCAATATCTCAATTTGTATTGGAAAATATATTCCTAAAATAGTGCTATAAAATTCCGAAGCAGTCTGTATATTAAAAAAGAAATCTATTTGTTAAAAAGGAATATGCAATATATTGAATACAAATTTGCCACAATATCAAAACTGAACATGACGGTACGGGTACAACGGCCTCTAATCCCTGTGTTATTAAATTTCCAATGATGAAGCTACGGTGCACATGCAGGTTGTTAAAATACTTCATGTTCAAAATATCAGGAAACACGCCCATCCAAAATAACATATCGAGAAATTCACTCCTATAACTTTTCTTAAGGAACTAAAGAAGATTTATCGTTTTAGGCTATGTGTCTTATGCAAATAACTCTGACACTAGTATATATTTATTACGGAAATATATTCAACCAGAATATCATATATTCATTGTAAAATTACTTGGAAGAGAAAAATTTTCATAAACTATTCAAGTATAAAAATAGTATTTACAATTTCTATACAATTTACATGATGATCCTTTTAAGAAATGTTCATACTTCCGAGTTTATATACATTTTGTGTTCAACTTACACTTATATACTACACGAGCAAAAAATATTTCAAAATTGTATGCAGTAGAAATACACATAAAGTTCATAGAGCAAAATAAATGTTTTTTAAATCAATTTCATGCATTCACTTTTGAAAATTGTGTATTCAAAATAGTGCGTATGGAAAAGTTTGTAGAAGAGGCGTGTCCATACGTACATTGGTGAACTATATAGTACAGGAAATATTACAATAAAAATGACTATTATTAATTTTGAACCAAAAGAGCTACAGAGTTGAGTTTTTGAATATAGAAAGAACGCATCGTTTTAACAAATGTTTTCAATGTCATCGTTATTCAAAATCGAACTGGTAATCAAAAATAGAATCTTACTTCCTGATATCTTTTAGAGTTTATATTTGTATACAGTAAGATCTAATACCCCAAATAAAGGTAACAGTTGGTAAACCCAAAATTTCTATCCCAAAATCAAAAATTTTTGCCTGTTTTATTTGGTGAATTTAACATAGTAATACATATAGATATATATGTATGCTGCCATGTGATTGACTGATAATTAATTACAATTCGCCAATCCTAAGACATCGTAAAACTATAAATAGTTTTCTCAACTTTATTTGATAATCATTTGATTGTAAGACTAAAAAAAATATTTTTTTTTTGGACTTAAAATAATTTTTTATAAATATAATTCAAAAATTTAGGCTTCAGAAATTTGTTTTAAAATGAAAATGAAACTAACTGAATTAATTGCTCAAATACCCGGTATATAGACATGGACATGGGGGAATGGCCGAATTAGGCCATTTTATGAACACATATGCCAAACATTCATGCCTACGATCAATATATGATTTTAAAATATTTGAAGCTATGGAAAAGCAAAAAAATACTTTCCAAGGTAAAATATTAAATGCATACCAAGGGAAAACTTACGAAATAATACGCCTCTCCCTTACGCTACTACATTTCACTGATTTTTAAGGTGAAAATATTATATTACGGATTTATCCCGAAAACTTTGTCTTTTTTCGACATTTATGTTTTTGATCGGATAATACTAGAACTATGTATGTATGTATTCTACAACATCAATGCATTCTTTCAACATCTGTTTAATATCCATTTTCAACTTAACATTCTTGTTTAAATTGCACTACATAACTGCATTTGCTAAAAATAATATTTTAAATGCAATTTTATGAAATATACTCGTATATATTGTGTATTATTAATAGTAATGGATTGTAATAGTCACACCCAATTACTTACGAAAATAAGATAATTATAAATGGCCAATAACCGATAATTCATTTGTAAAGTACTGGTAATATACTTGATTATATATTTATTTCTAATTTTTATGTTGATAAAAGTATGTTGTAAATTCTTTTAGTAAGTAAATATTCATGTTTTGAAAACCTTCAAATATTTGGACATTACTTTTCGTTTTGATCGTATTTGCAACCTTGTTACTTGTATCCAGTTACATGTAAATGTTTGTCATACAAAAGAAAATATTTAAAAAATGTTCTTTTTAGAGTACCGTACCAAAATTGGCAAAACAGAATACTTATGGAATCACCTCGTTTTTCTCAGAATTAAGTAATGATTAAGTTTTGGCAAAGTTGTAAAATGCAGTTACCCAAACACCGATAGGAGGTTTAAAATAAATAAGTACGAAGTTTTATCTAAGGACTTAGTTTTGGCGGCACAAACGAGAATAAAATAAAACAAATTTTATCCAGGGCATCTTTGGTGTTAATTGAAAGTATAAATTCAACAATATACATTATGTATTTTATTCTTGCACTTTTTTAAACAGTTTTTGAAAACCCAATTAAAAATTATGTCCCCAACTTTGTCTCCAAGGGTATGAGAAAGAAAAAGTTGAAAATTATTGTGTGGGGTGTCAATTAAATGCTTTTTGGGTGTCAAATGCTATAAATTTAATTCAAAAAGGTTTAAATCACAGTAATAATTATGGCTCAAAAATCATTAATTAAGGTCCATTGAACATCAATTAATTTTTTTCACGAATCTCTTCATGTGTAAGCATAGTGTCCACGGAGACTTCTGTTAAGTAGTCCAATTCTGATATTGGTATGTTTCTCTTATTTTCTCCAACATACAACAAATATTTATAACCAAAATGTCGAGTAGAAGAACTGTTTTGAATTGATGAACCTGTATAAACGTAGTGGAATTTATGCATGTGCATGAAGTGATATGGTTTTCAAATTAAATGGAGAATGATTTAAACTAAATCGATATGTCAATACGTAATAAATTAATATTTAATAGCTCTATAAACATTTACTGCAACTCATTACCGATGTAATTATTCTATGCAAAAGTTAGATACCTGCTGCTACAGAACGAAAAAAAATCGATAGAAAAAAAGTAGTAATGTATAATGGTGAATATAGTAGTGCATTAGAGATTGGTTCATCCACTGTAAAATAAAATGTGGTGTGAAAAGCTGAAAAACTTCTATACATAGACTCCCTCTCTATGTATTCAGGTTATTAACCACTCCAAATCAAAACAAACTTTCTTTACATATCTCAAGAACTGAAAAAACTTGTAGTACAATCAAATAAAACAAAAAATAGGCTTTACTTTTGACATACTAAGCACTAGCTTAAAAGTCTCAAATAATCACGTGTACGACTAAAGATATTCAAGGGGAACGAAGGTCACGAAAGTAGGTTTTTTTCAAATATCTCCAATGCTTTGCGTCAAATCGTGTTTGATGTTACAGTGTAAAGTGTAAAACTCTCTACAGCTTATATCCTAGCCTTATTTTTTATCATCAACCGTTTATGAGATATCACGTGGAGAATGGGAATTTGTTAAAATGGTTAGCGAGAGCACGCCATCAGTGGATGTGATCAACATCTATGCACTTTAAGAAACGGTAACTTCTACAAATTATAGAAATATTTGAGAAACATTCCGACTTGTACAATGGACAGTAAAATTAGCGTTCTTTATTCATTTTCAGTGTATCCAATTCATTCAAAAAAATATTTTGAATAAAAACTGTTAGTATTAGCGTAATAAACAACTTTTATCTGACCATTTTCGAAAACCGAATGGATTTTTTTCACGCACAACAACCGAGCTAATTGCAAAAAACCTATTTTCATGATTCATCCCTCTTAATATCTTAAGACGCGTACACGTCTGAGATATGAGACTTTTGACCCGATGTTTAGAATGTTTAGAATGAACTGAAATCTTCTTTAATGTTTCTGGAATTTTCACTTCCGTTATGCGAAAAATATACAAAAAGTAGGTAAGACAATAAATTGAAAAATTCAGTTTTTTTTAAAATCATGATTATAGTTTTGGCAGAAACCTGGTTGGGAACATTTTGCTCAGAGGCTCATCTTAGCCAGCTCTAGCGATACATAACTTAATTATAAATATCAATTTTTTAGTTCTTTATACGTGCTTGAAACACAGTCGTTGGCCAACTATGGTATTTTTAGCATCAGGGAATTCAGAAATATATGATCTGATGAAAATTAAACATCGTTCTTGACGGCGAAGACATAATTTCTATAGTGCATTGTATGCTATGGAACGTTTTCACATTTACGACACCGGCATCGACACGACATCAGCACAGATATAGCAAAAAATAACCCTAACAACACGATACCGTTATGTCGGCCAGCGTGAAAACATTCCCATTTATTTACCGACATCGTTGTCGTACTGGCCAGTGTGAAAACGACCATAGTCTGAAGTATGAGGTAAAACACTAAATAAGAAAGGAGGGTTGAAAGTAGTATAATGATGCGATACGATGCATATGGTCCGGGACACCAAAAGGATTTTTAAGGATAATGAGCATCAAGCTGGAACGTTCTAAGTAGCTTCGTTTTGAAAAGGCGCCAACTTTTTTAATTATAAAATTTTGGAAAACGGTATCGAAATTTTCTGGAAGCTGTTGAACATTGAGGATGGCAAACTCGGAGTCCATTCCATTGAATTTGTAGGACGAAAATTTTTCCTCGTTCTTCACTTGATTATCTTACAATTTAAGTTAAAAATAACTTGACACTCGTAAACTTTGGATGAACATGTCGATTTGACCGTATATAACTTCTTTTGTAAATTCTAGTTTGTATTTACAAAAAATATGTTGACTACTTTATACACAGACACAAGTCTGTGTATAAATGTTGTGTGGCGTTCATACCATCTGCGTTTAAATTTGTACTTTCAACACGAATTAGAATTGCAAATTTCAGCGATAATACTAAGAATTATATAATGTAAATAAATTATAGATATATAAAGCTATGATTTTAATAACTGATTATGAAAATCTATATTGTGATAACAGAATGGACAATTAATTATAGAATATGTTTCGTAATGGAAAATAGACGATGCTCAATCTGGTGGCTTTAAACTAACTTCGGTGGTAAATAAACTAATCAAAATGAAGATACAGAAAATGTGACGAGTGCATACTAGTGCATATAGTACAGGGTACTATATAAATATGTAGTTAACACTTGCTTCTGTAAAAGCAACCGTTATTACAGACGTTTGAGTTAAAATAGTGGCATAACTGTTCAGTTAATGAAAAAGTTGTTTTTTAAACAAGCAAAAGTTTCTTTTCTTCCCTTAGACTGAAGTTGCATTCTTCGATTTCACCCATTCACGAACTTGAAATCACTGTTTCAACTTGCTATTTCTTTTTCTCTTTGAATAAGTGGAACTTTTTATGAGCTTCTGTTCCAAAATGTTTTCTACGATTAATATTCCGAACCGTTACAAAGTCGAGAGTATACCCTTTGATATATTATATATACATAATAATATACATATATATATATATATATATATATATATATATATATATATATATATATATATATATATATATATATATATATATGTATATTGTTAAAATGGAAAAGATGTTAATGAAAATAGAAGTTAATAAAAGCTGAAAAATTAATTTTACCTCATTTATCTCAAAAATTAATTTTTTATTTCATTTTTCTGTATTTCTAATATTTACAATATTATTTACTATTATAATGCAGTAATAAGGAATTGCCGACGTAGGTCCTACGTATCGAATTTTTTGTAATCGTATTTTTAATCGCTGATTTAAAATTTTTCAATATTGTTTGTTTATAGTATTGACTGTAAGTGAATAATCGTAATATTGTGAATGAGTCCATCTTGTTTAATTATGCATAGGATGAAAATGTAGTATAATTGTATATACATTTAATGAAAACTCATGAATATAATCAAAATACATTGCACATCTACGAAAACAATTTTCTTCCTAGAGAATTATATTATTCAAAGTTTAAACCAAATGCTTTTTGAGTCTAGCTTAGGTTTCGAGTTATTCGAATTTTAAATTTTTTTCTTACTTAAACTACTATTTGTTTAACTCTCTAATAACTATTAATATGACTTCTAAGTATGAACAATATTGTTTATTTTATAATAGTCTCACAGCATCCGATTGTCTTAATAGTACTTACAACATAGGAAATTATACCTCCTTAATACATTGTACATGGAGGTTAATTTATATTTAATTTAAATTTTATGCAAATTATTTTAATAAAAATGATCTCCACTCCTACATTGTAAAAATTCAATCATCTAGATCATTTTGATTTCTATTCGCTAGAAGATGGGTGTTTGTTATATCGTAAAAAATATGATTTTTAATAAAATTAATTCTGTACATTGCTGATACACCAACTGACAACACTTTTAGAATTATATAAAAACTAGAGAGGATATTTATTATATTATTTGTGATAATGTGGTCTCGTAAAATTCATAAAATGTATTTTTAATGTGCAAAATGGTTGGATATTAAAAAATAAATAAAAATCATTCTAAAATTAAGAATATAAAATTTTATTTATTTTTTAATTAAGTCTATCGTGTCTCAATATGGCGTTATTTTTGTTTTTGTATTGAGTGTTTCTAGAAAAAGAGTGTTTCCCCTCCATAATTGTAAACTAGCAATGCTTGGAATCAAAAAAATTCTGCCTAAAAAAAGTATATACATGCGAGCTATGTAAATGTTTACAGTATACATAATATTAAAAAAAAAATCAAAACTAGATATTATTTTCTATTTAAATTATAAAAAAAAAACTTCTTTTAGTTTAGGTATGCGACATACTTTCGGTACAGTCAAGTAGCCGAGCGGTCTAAGGCGTCATGTCTGCGCAGTATGCAGTACTTAGAAACTGGGTGGTTATGGGTTCGAATCCCGACATCGGCAGTTTGTCAATTATAAAAATACAAAAAAGGGGCGGTTGATTGACTAAACTGTCGGCGTATGGACAAGAACGAAGTAACCGGCTATGCTTGAGATGGTTTTCTGCAGTTTCCTTCACGAACTCCAGATGAATATCGGTATAGTTCCTATCATAGTCGGCTGCAGCAGCATATCCTACCATCTCCTAGTCTACTCACAAATTCCTTCCACTCCACTCACATTCTCACATCCTAAGGCATCACAATGGACCTTATGGTCGAAGTGTAGCCCGTCCAGGGCAGCCTTTACAATCTACCTCTACCTCTACTTTCGGTAGAAAATAAATTATACTACACTGTATCATCTGACAACTTTTTTACAACTTCAATGATCTGAATTATTTACGATTTTAAACTTTTAATACTTTAATGTTTTAATCAATGTCAAGCCAATTTAGCTCCTATGTAACAATTTTTTATATATTAAAAATACGTCGTGTGTTCGATTACCATCCTAGATGTGTATGATTTTTCATATCGAGCATTTGATGTTGTAAGTAGTGTGGGTTAATAATTCCCTACAAATAATTATTAATCAGTATTTTGGATTTTAAACAAACGTATATTTCCCCTAATAAATACTAAATATCAGTTTGTTAGGAGTTATCGTGGTAATTCAAGGAAATATATAATGGACGCAAAGGTATCTAAATATTATAAATTAACATTTAAAATCGAGTACATTACATTGTCAAACTAAAAATAAAACTAGATAAAAATATATAAAACTAAAAATAAAACCAGATTTAGAACATTTTTCGATCTACAAATTTAACTATCTCAGAAACAAAAAACAGGGTTAATTTGAAATTTGGTCCAGGTATTTATAAGACTTTGGTAATTATTATGGCAGTTTTTCGTAATACTGGCATATCTGGTTGTCGAGATATAGATTTTTGTAATCATGTTTTTACTGACGAGTCCATTTAACTTATGTAAAAATCTCTTAAAAATCGTAATTTTAACATTTTTTTACTCAAAAACTAAAAACAGGATCAACTTGAACCTGTCATTAAATTGAATTTTCTTCACAGCAACCTTAAGTTAAAATTTATATTCATTGATGTTTTCTTCTATTACAGAAATGCAGATAACTTCGTCTCGACGAATAATAATGGATAAATAACAACTGGTGCATACTTAGCGAGTTTTATGGAATATATATTGGATAGTTATCCACTTATATTTGAATTAGGTATGATATTTATTATATTAAACATATTTATATGAAGGATGTACCAGCATACTACCACTTTTCGACAGATTTTTCGCATTTTTTTCACAGGATAAAAATAATGTTTTCTAATAAATCCCGAACTTTCAGAATTTTTGACCGTTTAGAACGCGAGATAATTCATATCAAAGTTATCATTCTGTCTCACTCTCTCTCATTAGAAGCATGTAAAACTTCATCTGTTGTCCGTCCAACTATTATCTGTTGTATTAGAAAAAATAATCGACAGAATTTAAAAAAAAAACTAGGAGAGTAAAGTTAAATATTTATTATAAAAATTATTTAAAAAAATAGTGTGTTACCGTTTGATTTCGAAATATAAAAGATTAAATTTATTTATTTTCTTCAAATCAACATTATTTTGTATATGTGAACTGTGTATTTGTTTATTTGTAGTATATGTGTGTTTATATATTTGTGCATCAAACTGGTTTGTTGTGCTGATTGCATAACACAGTGCTGGTACGTCCTTAATAACGGTTAGAAGATGAATGTAATCACTACACTCAAACGTATAGAGTCTTCAATTAACGATATTATGAAGTGGCATCAATCCTTCACTATTCGAATCTGACTTACAAATCATATGCCAGAATTTAATATGTATACAGCGTGTTCTGTAATTCATTCAGGAAAACTATACCCCCGGGAAAAGCTGCAATAATAGAAACAAAAAAGTTCAGTAAAGTTTTTCGATTTGACGCTTAGTTTTTGAGATATAATTAATTGGTAAAACTGATAAATTTAGGAGGACAATTGTAATTGACCATTCATAATTTTGTTTGACTCAGAATCAGTTTCTAGTGATAAAAAACTAGTTTCTAATGATTGAAGATTTTGCAGAAAAACAAATAATATGATCAAACGTATGTAATATCAACACGTAAAAATATTATTCAAAAAATATTTTTCAAAATATTTGGAAATGATCCAATTTTTTTATATAACGTTGTTCATAAACATATATCTCGAATTTTATTATTCATATTTTTGTGTAGTATGTATAGGTACGCATTTTTCAATATGTCATATAAATACATTTGAATATATTTGTCTTATTAAGGACGTTCGAAAGAGTCATTTTGCAGGGAAAGACGTAAGGGGGTATCAAGCGACTGCGCATACTAGCATCGTTACAGATTTAATGTATACATTGAAAGTAGATCTGAAGCACGGTAGTCCTGTCGCACTAAGGGGTTTTTTGCCTTCGCGCTTACAGTACTATTACTACAGGAAATATCAGAGCAGATTTGACCCCGAAATATCTTCTGAACGAAACGAGCAATAGTGCTGAATTTTCGAATATAAGCTATTTAGGGAATTATAATTATTTCGGTTCAAAAACGGTAAAATAGCGGGAACGCCCACAAATCTTGGCCATACATAATCATAATTCCAGGGCCTAGACCATAAGTCCTTAAAAGTTGATATTTGCCATACAGTTAGATATAGTGACCAAACCGAAAGGAAAATTATCAAACCACGAAATTTATATCGCGAAATGGGAAAACTTTCGCATTTTTGTTTTGATAAAATTAACATAGCATATTTTTTCTTAGTAATTGAAAAACTGTCGATGTCGGGATTCGAACCCATAACCTCCAAGTTTCCAAGTAGGTATACTACGCAGACATAACGCCTTAGACCGCTCGGCCACTTGGACTGGTTTAAAACATACATAGTTAATTTGATAATGATCTCTATTAACGTAAATGATCGTTAATCGAGAAAAACTAACTTTTATGACCTTTAACTTTCAATAAATTTATTGTGGTCGTACTCATCAGTAAATTGTAATCTTACGAGACTACATAAACCTGAACGTATGGGACGACAGTTTTTGTTCTTTATCAAACTCATTTCAACAGTTTAATGCATAGTTCGCCAAAATTTTGTCAGCCGTATATCTCGAGAGCTATAAATACTTCGTGAGTTTTGTTTAGAAATTTTCTAAGCAGTTGCGTAAAAAAAATTGTTGCTCTTTATCTAATAGAGAAATCTACGTTCAAAATATAATAATGTTCAAAAATCTACATGGAATTTCGTCATAAGTAGTAGATAATTGTATTAAATATACCCATATAATAATTAATAATCATCCTTACCAAACAATTATTCATAATGACCTGTTATTATTAATAACAACCAAATTCGTTTTTACCGTAATATATAGATCAAAACGAATAAACTGGTTATTATATATATATATATACCTCGTATATTTCTAGAAAAAACGAATACTTTCGAGACAAATACAATCAACACCCCTATGATGTTATGCATACATAAACTCAGGTGCACGACCTGTCTTATTTGTTAAATTGGTAGACAATTAACGTCTAGAGAGTCACCGTTTGTATCTGTGAGAAGCATTTATTCTTGGTTTTTTTCCATTTACATGTAAATGGGTGGTACTTTTTGTTTAAAACATGAAGCAATAGATAGATTAGATGCATTTTAAAGGAAAAAGAAATCTTATGCCATGATTACTTTTTATAATAATAATCAAAAATTTGTTCATCGCCGGTTTGCAAATTGTATAGAGAAAAGTAAATATATTATTTTTATTTTGTTGATCGACTGTATATTCTTATTTTAGAGAAAAAAAATTGTGCGTCAGGAACGAAGTTCGTTACGTTATTTTTTCAACTTTAAACGTGATTTCTATTGATTATATTAGTGTATTTTTGTCACGCCAAAAAGCGCAGCCCTCTTTTATTCAACTCTCTCTCTCTCTCTCTCTCTCCTCTCTTGTATATTTTATTTTATTTTAACGAATTTCCGGAAACGAAATAGAGCTATTGGCCTCGTACCAAAGTCAAAATTTTGCAAATATTTTTTTCAAATATCCATCGATCCTACCTAGTAGATGTCGGCCGAGGCGAGGATGATAGCTAACCCAACCGAGGCGAGGCGAGGCTAGTCAACATTCTGCATCGATCGAGGCCGAGGCGAGGCCTCACGGAAGATCACAGACAGCCCCATGTTGCCGAAAACGCTGAACCAATCGGTAAATTGTTGGAGCGGTAGGTGCATTTCGAACATGAAGAAATTTCGATATGATCTTTCATCTTTGTGTCTGAATAATTGAATGTTGAACAACTTTGGTTCCTTGTTCTGTGCTGAGTCTTTCCATCATAAATTTCCCAAATTTTTAATTAATTAAAAGTTAATTAATTAATTTAATTCTGAAAAAAATAAGAAAAAAATATAAACAACAAATTTATTCACTAATTAAATCATAACGTTACTTATGCGCCTCCTTATATAATCACTTATCATGAAAGTTCATGTAAGTTCATGAAATCGGCAATCGTAGAGTCTAGGGTAAACATAAATATTGACGCAGTAATTTAATATGCACAGCCCTAGGAAATGGTTATTAAGATAGTTGTAGATTTATATAAATAATGGATTGTAAACATGAGTTAAGAAAAATGTTATTATATTCAATCGGAACCAACCACTAGACATGTTTCCTAGGAATACTAAGAGTTAAAAAAATTCACGTAACTAAATAAGCACTTGTTTAACATTCGTTTTTGTTTCTGTTCCGTGAAGAAGTGTATTGATCAAGCACAGTAGTGTATTGGACTAGGACAAGCAGTTAAATATATAGTTGGACATAGGCTTGGCGTATCCTGTGCTTTAAAATCAATTTATACCGGGTTTATTTCGTCACATATTATTATTGTCTTCTTTATGCGGATCACGTATATAATCAGTATACCTTATTGTACTAAAACATTATTCTTGTGAAAGGTGCGTTCAATGTTTCACGCTCATGTTTCTTGTTACTTGGTTTATAAATCTATGAGTATTTGTTAGTATGAGGATCTTCCAGCATTAAACCACTTTTCGACAGATTTTGCTCATTTTTGATCACAGGCTAAAAATAACGTTTTCTAATAAATCCCGAGGTTTAAAAATTTTTTACCGTTTAGAACGCGAGATAATTAATAACAAAGTAATCATTCTCTCTCACTCTCACTTATTAGAAGCATGTAAAACTTCATGCCCGCCCAACTATTATCTGTTGTATTAAAAAAAAAACTCGATAGAATTAAAAAAAAAAAAACTAGGATAGTAGAGATAAATATTTATTAAGTAATTTTTTTTTTAAATCACGTTTTACCGTTTTGTTTTCGAAATATCAAAGTTTAAAATTATTTTTTATTTCAAAATTACATTAATTTGCATATATGAATTGTTTTTTTCCTGATTATATAAGACAGTGCTGGAGCTACCTTAATTCACTCAAATACATCTTAAACAAAGTCATTTGACATAAATTTATTCCTGTAACAAATTTTACTATTTGGTGTTAAAAACTACAGACCGGGCTACTTACGACACCTTCACAATTAAACTAATTGAAGTTTTTAACATTAATGTATAATTATTTTGCAATTTTTTAACTGGTTGTATTATTATGTATTATTGATATGTTTTATATATAGTATATTATATAAAATATATTATACTATATATAATATATATATGCTATATATTTTATATATATATATATATATATATATATATATATATATATATATATATATATATATATATATATATATATATATATACTATATATAAAATATATCAATAATACGGGGTCAAAAAATTATTTTTTTCTTCGTTTTTTTGCTCATATTAGTAGGTGTTCAGCTATTATTTGCTGAATAGACCGTTATTACAGACGTTTGAGTTAAAATAGTGGCATAACTGTTCAGTTTATGAAAAAGTTGTTTTTTAAACAAGCAAAAGTTTCTTTTCTTCCCTTAGACTGAAGTTGCATTCTTCGATTTCACCCATTCACGAACTTGAAATCACTGTTTCAACTTGCTATTTCTTTTTCTCTTTGAATAAGTGGAACTTTTTATGAGCTTCTGTTCCAAAATGTTTTCTACGATTAATATTCCGAACCGTTACAAAGTCGAGAGTATACCCTTTGATATATTATATATACATAATAATATACATATATATATATATATATATATATATATATATATATATATATATATATATATATCCTTAATTGTCTAATTGTCCTCAGTCTGTCAATTGTCATCATTGTCTCAAGTCGTCCTCAGGGCAGATTTTGCTAGCCAAAAAAAAATTCGAATAAATGGTGCATCCTAGTTCAAAACCAAAATATTTTCCAACCTTCCCAAAGACTTTGATTAGTACTATAAACGGGTCTGCAGCATGGGATTACTCTAATAGAAATATTTTAGTGGTAACTATTCAAACGATAACACGTATAAATTTTGTGTCTAATGCAACTGTGCCGCGTGGTAGCTACGTTAAAAACATAAAACATTTGAATGATACGAGATAGAGAAATTTTAAAAATTAATAAAACATTTTTATCTAATAAAAACAAAAAACTGTGTATGAAACATTTTTTGATACCACAAATAGTTTAAACACAAATTCTGTACGGGCACCTAGTTTAAAATAAAATTAAAAATTGTTAAAAGCAATGTAATTAATTTGTTTGCATACACGGTATTCAATTTGATGAAAAAATATGTTCATGTTATTAAATATTCATTAATTATATCAATATCAATTGAAATTAATTAATTTGCCTACTTGATTTTATATATTTAATATTATTTTATTATGTTTGTAAAATTAAATAACAAATATCATTGCAATTAGCGACATCAATGTTGCAGAATAATAATATATATTTATTATATTATTTATTATATTTTTTACTATATTTAATTTTTAATCTCTGGTAAAAGCAATTACAGTCATTTACATCGATTGTAATTTTTATACTATTTATAATTGCAATAGAATATACTTTATAATAGTAGGTACACTAACTTTTAAAAGTTTGTTTATTCTGCATTGCGTTCTGATTGAAAGAAGAACTTAAAAGAAGACCTGAAATTGTATGGCTTACGCCATCCAAAATTGTTTGTCGTTCGGCTTACTCCTAAACTATTATATAAAATTGAATATTTTCAGGTAGCTTATGGAAGTTCCCTTGTCACCCCATTAAATTAATCGGATTGGGTCGGGAGGCATCCGTACTGAGATTTGAAGTTCATGTATGAAATTAGGTTGTTGTGTGTAAGCCATCTGCATCGTTTTTTTTTTTGTCAAAGATCGATCAAATATTACAAAGTTACAAAGTTAATTCTTGAAATTGTTGAAGTTGAAATACTTATCTTTAGTTAAAAATTTCAAATTAAAGAGCCTAAATTAATTTTAATTTGTAATAAAGCAAAAATTTGGAAATTACATTGTGTTTTATTAAAAATTTCAAAATTTCTCGAGATCCTGGTCGAGAATTATCGTACCTCGAGAAATAAAAAAGGTCGAGAAACCAGAAACCCTATATGTATAAAGATATATTAATTTAAAAATTAATTCCCTTTGTTACTAATTTACTATGTAAATATTCAAAATCTCAGATATAGGATGTCTGTGTACAAATCTCCTTAAAGTTTTCTTGTGATCTATATTTTTATGCCACACCGTCACTAGAAGGAAGGGTTTCGCACGTTCATGAGGTAATACATATGAATATCACTTTATAAGCAACTATTTTGGCATACCCTGTAGGTATATATTTTTCATTAATATCAATCCGACCAAAAACATAAATGTAAGAAAGGGCCGAGTTTTCGGGAAAATCCTTAATGTAATAGTTCCTTCTTAAAAAGTGATGATATGAGAGTAATGACCGAGCTATTTACAAAGTAAATAGCTCTAGACTTCATATAATAGTTGCTTCTTAAAAAGTGATGATATGGCAGAAAGGACCGAGCTATTTACAAAGTAAATAGCTCTAGACTTTATATAATAGTTGCTTGTTAAAAAGTGATGATATGGAAGAAAGGACCGAGCTATTTACAAAGTAAATAGCTCTAGACTTCAGATAATAGTTGCTCTTTGAAAAGTGATGATATCCCATTAAAGAGCCGAGCTATTTACAAAGTAAATAGCTCGGTAAACTATTAACTAAAAAAAATAATGAGGGTAAATTGATTAAATGTAAGAAAAAATTTGGTTTAAAATTATTTCATAAGTTTTCCCTTAGTATGTTTTTAAAATTTTATAACGCGGCAAGATTTAAAATATTGGAAATCAGAAAAAATAACTTGCCGCGCTATATAAAATTTTAAAAACATACTAAGGGAAAACTTATGAAATAATTTTAAACCAAATTTTTTCTTACATTTAATCAATTTACCCTCATTATTTTTTTTAGTTAATAGTTTACCGAGCTATTTACTTTGTAAATAGCTCGGCTCTTTAATGGGATATCATCACTTTTCAAAGAGCAACTATTATCTGAAGTCTAGAGCTATTTACTTTGTAAATAGCTCGGTCCTTTCTTCCATATCATCACTTTTTAACAAGCAACTATTATATAAAGTCTAGAGCTATTTACTTTGTAAATAGCTCGGTCCTTTCTGCCATATCATCACTTTTTAAGAAGCAACTATTATATGAAGTCTAGAGCTATTTACTTTGTAAATAGCTCGGTCATTACTCTCATATCATCACTTTTTAAGAAGGAACTATTACATTAAGGATTTTCCCGAAAACTCGGCCCTTTCTTACATTTATGTTTTTGGTCGGATATCAATAATTTTTGAAAGGCTTAAATATACGAAGCCAAAGGCTTCGCACAAAACGCGTAGCGTTTTGTTACTCTTCGCATATGCTTCGCGTATGCTATGCGTTCCTTTCGCTTCGCGATACTTTACTCTTTTAGCGAATTTCCTGAAAGGAAATAGAGCTATTGGTCCCGTACCGAAGTCAAAATTTCGCAAAAATTTCTTCAAATGTCCATCGATCCTACCTTGTAGATGTCAAAAATCACCATCTGTAAAATTTATATATATATATCTATGGACATATATATATATATATATACATATATATATATATATATATATATATATATGTGTCTGTAATCACTCTAGCGGTCACAGTTTTTATTCTATCGGAATGAGATTTGGTATTTGAAGCGCTTTTGGTATTCAAAAGATCAAGTTCGTTAATGGGTAAAATCGGACCAGGGGAAAGGGGGGTTTAAAGGGAGGAGGAAACAGAAAATTTGACATATCTCCCTTAATATTCGAAAAATCGAAAATTTTATAAGAAGTAAAGTTGTAGGTATTAAGTTTTACTGTAATTTTGTTTCTTATCATTTTTTCTGTAACCCTAATATTTACAAAAATATTGACGGTTTAAGATTGAAAATTAAATTCCTCAATATCTCTGTACGCATTAGAGTTTGAGCAAAAAAGATAAGGTGATGAATTGTAGCAAACATGATTTTCTACAACTTTGTTTCTGACGCATTTTTCGATTGTTCTAATATTAAGAGAGATATTTTTTATTTTGTGTTTTCTTCTATCTTTATGCCCCCCTTTCCCCTTGACGTATGTTATTTATTAATAAAATTGGCCATGCAAATACTAAAATCAGATACGACATTTCATTTTTATCAGACTAACATTGTGACCGCTAGAGAGTAATTTATTTATTCCAAGGAAATTCGCTAAGTTGAAGCAGCTCCTGCGTAACGAATTTTTAAAATTTTATAACGCGGCATGTTTAAAAATATTTGAAATCATCAGAAATTTGAAATCATCGTATCTGATTTTAGTATTTGCATGGCCAATTTTATTAATAAATGACATACGTCAATAGAAAAGGGGTGCATAAAGATAGAAGAAAACACAAAATCTAAAATATCTCTCTTAATATTTGAACAATCGAAAAACGCGTAAGAAACAAAGTTGTAGAAAATCATGTTTTCTACATTTCATCACCTTATCATTTTTGCTCAAACTCTAATGCGTACAGAGATATTGAGGAATTTAATTTTCAATCTTAAACCGTCAATATTTTTGTAAATATTAGGGTTACAGAAAAAATGATAAGAAACAAAATTACAGTAAAACTTAATACCTACAACTTTACTTCTTATAAATTTTTCGATTTTTCGAATATTAAGGGAGATATGTCAAATTTTGAGTTTCCCCCTCCCTCTAAAACCCCCTTTCCCCTGGTCCGATTTTACCCATTAACGAACTTGACCTTTTGAATACCAAAAGCGCTTTAAATACCAAATCTCATTCCGATAAAATGAAAACTGTGACCGCTAGAGTGATTACAGACACATATATATATATATATATATATATGTATATATATATATATATATGTCCATAGATATATATATATAAATTTTACAGATGGTGATTTTTGACATCTACAAGGTAGGATCGATGGACATTTGAAGAAATTTTTGCGAAATTTTGACCTCGGTACGGGACCAATAGCTCTATTTCCTTTCAGGAAATTCGCTAATAAAAACATACTAAGGGAAAACTTACGACATAAATTTCAACCAAATTTTTTCTTACACTTAATTAATTTACCCCTCATTTATTTTTTTAATAAATAGTTTACCGAGCTGTTTAGCTTGTAAATAGCTCGAAACTTTATGGGATATCATCACTTTTTAAGGAACAGCTATTATTTGAAGTCTAGAGCTATTTACTTTGTTAATAGCTCGGTCCTTTCTCGTATATCATCACTTTTTAAGGAGCAACTATTATATGAAGTCTGGATCTATTTACTTTGTAAATAGCTCGGTCCTTTATCCCATATCATCACTTATTAAGAAGCAAATATTTTATTAAGATTTTCTCGAAAACTTACCTTTCTTACAAACGGAAAATTTAACAACTTTAATTGTAATTAAAATAACATATGAAGCATATATCGATCTGATTTGTTGACAAGGTTACCGCCTCCTTTTTGATTAGATAGACATTTAGTATTTAAATAAAAATTTTCTAGTTTAATATAACAGTATGTTTTAATACTCCAAATAGAAAACATTGATTGTTGTATTGTATTGTTACAATGTAACTTTTTTTAAGTAAACAAGTTTAAAAATAAACAAGTTTATTTTCAATTAGCAATTCGTAATGATGAAAAGAATTAAATAAATTGTTATAATTTGTAAGAATTGCTCAAGGCGGTATATTACCAAATATTCAAGCAGTGTTATTGCCAAAGAAAACTGAAAAGAAAGCATAAATTTTATACATTGGATTATTGATAATAATATTCATCGATCATATATCATAGGCCTTTTATTAAAACGCCACAAATTAATGTGAAATAAGAGTGATATATTTTTTATTAAAATAACTATATAAAATTTAGTATATATAAGATGTTATTTGATTTGTTTCGATTATGACTTCTAAACTAATCGTTTATTACAGATAATTGATTATCAACGTTATAGTCTTTGAAGAAATGACTTGACCCGTTGGCTCCACTTCACAAAAAAAAATTCGTTACGCAGGAGCTGCGTCAACTTAGCGAATTTCCTTAGAATACATAAATCACTCTCTAGCGGTCATATTTTTAGTCTGATCAAAATGCCTTAAGGCAGTTTAAGGGGTGTTTTTCCCATTTTCGGAGGTTTGCGTTATAGGTAAAAAAATTTTTCAAAGTGTTCTGTTAAATTGACTTTATTTCGGGTCGATTGGTCAAAATTCCATCATTTCATCATATATAGAACTGAAAAACGTAATTTTGGGGGGTGTTTTTTCAATTTTTCGGGAGTTTGCAAAAAAATATATTAAGTTTTTCGAAATAACTTCCTAATTTGTAGCTATTAAGCGTCGATTGCAAAAAACTGCATCTTGTTGTATGTATAGATTAAAAAGGTTGGTTTTGGGGGTGTTTTTACCAAGTTCGAAGGGTTGTGATGGAAAAAAACTGATCTTTCTATCATGAATAGAAGTAAAGAGGTAAGTTTTAGGGATGTTTTTCCCATTTTCGGTGTGGTTGCGATGTAGGTAATGAAATTTTTCAAAATATTCTGTTAATTTTGACGTTATTTCGGGTCGATTAGTGAAAATTCAAACTTTATAGCATTAATAGAACAGAAAAACATAATTTTGGAGGATGTTTTTCCAATTTTCCGAGGCTTCCGTTGCATAACTTTTAAAATCAACGCATACTGCTGTATTCAAATTGCAATGTATATTTCTATATGGTATAAAAATTAATAGGTATATATGATATATCGTTCTCTACATGGTAGTTTGCGTTAAACTAGTCTTAAAAATAAAAAATGTTAAATTTTCCACTTTTCCGATACAAATTTCGAGTTTTCGCAATTTTCCCGTCGGTTTGGGTACTACAGCTATCTACATGCCCAATATCAACTTTACAGCATATCTGGAAGTAGCTCATAATTTTGATATCTAATACTTAAGTTTTTGAGGGCGTTCCCACGAATTTTGCGTTTTTGAAGTGAAATAACTTTTTAACGGTTAATTCGTTAACATTGATTGAAAACATTGGTTCTTATAATTCCGTAAAGTATCTATATTCGAAATATCAACCCTGTAGCTCTTTCCGTTCAAAAGATACAGCACCCAAAAAATGAGCCTAAATTAACGATAAGATATAGCACTGTAGTGAAAAGTCCGAAAGTCTCCCTTAAATCTCGGCCTTGCGCACTACCGTGCTCTAGATATATAAAATTTAGTATATATAAGATGTTATTTGATTTGTTTCGATTATGACTTCTAAACTAATCGTTTATTACAGATAATTGATTATCAACGTTATAGTCTTTGAAGAAATGACTTGACCCGTTGGCTCCACTTCACAAAAAAAAATTCGTTACGCAAGAGCTGCGTCAACTTAGCGAATTTCCTTAGAATGCATAAATCACTCTCTAGCGGTCATATTTTTAGTCTGATCAAAATGCCTTAAGGCAGTTTAAGGGGTGTTTTTCCCATTTTCGGAGGTTTGCGTTATAGGTAAAAAAATTTTTCAAAGTGTTCTGTTAAATTGACTTTATTTCGGGTCGATTGGTCAAAATTCCATCATTTCATCATATATAGAACTGAAAAACGTAATTTTGGGGGGTGTTTTTTCAATTTTTCGGGAGTTTGCAAAAAAATATATTAAGTTTTTCGAAATAACTTCCTAATTTGTAGCTATTAAGCGTCGATTGCAAAAAACTGAATCTTGTTGTATGTATAGAACAAAAAGGTTGGTTTTGGGGGTGTTTTTACCAAGTTCGAAGGGTTGTGATGGAAAAAAACTGATCTTTCTATCATGAATAGAAGTAAAGAGGTAAGTTTTAGGGATGTTTTTCCCATTTTCGGTGTGGTTGCGATGTAGGTAATGAAATTTTTCAAAATATTCTGTTAATTTTGACGTTATTTCGGGTCGATTAGTGAAAATTCAAACTTTATAGCATTAATAGAACAGAAAAACATAATTTTGGAGGATGTTTTTCCAATTTTCCGAGGCTTCCGTTGCATAACTTTTAAAATCAACGCATACTGCTGTATTCAAATTGCAATATCTATTTCTATATGGTATAAAAATTAATAGGTATATATGATTAATCGTTCTCTACATGGTAGTTTGCGTTAAACTAGTCTTAAAAATAAAAAATGTTAAATTTTCCACTTTTCCGATACAAATTTCGAGTTTTCGCAATTTTCCCGTCGGTTTGGGTACTACAGCTATCTACATGCCCAATATCAACTTTACAGCATATCTGGAAGTAGCTCATAATTTTGATATCTAATACTTAAGTTTTTGAGGGCGTTCCCACGAATTTTGCGTTTTTGAAGTGAAATAACTTTTTAACGGTTAATTCGTTAACATTGATTGAAAACATTGGTTCTTATAATTCCGTAAAGTATCTATATTCGAAATATCAACCCTGTAGCTCTTTCCGTTCAAAAGATACAGCACCCAAAAAATGAGCCTAAATTAACGATAAGATATAGCACTGTAGTGAAAAGTCCGAAAGTCTCCCTTAAATCTCGGCCTTGCGCACTACCGTGCTCTAGATACGTAATAAGTTTTCTTATTCTTAAAGTAAAATTTTTATAGTATTCCGAGAAATTTTTGTAGCAATGTTATGTTATTGCCAATGAAAACTGAAAAGAAACCGTAAATTATTTACATTGGATTATTGACAATAATATTCATCGATCATAGGCCTTTTATTAAAGCGCCACAAATTAATGTGAAATAAGAGTGATATATTTTTTATTAAAATAACTATATATAAAATTTAGTATATATATAAAGAGCCGAGCTATTTACATAGTAAATAGCTTGGTAAACTATTAACTAAAAAAATTAATGAGGGGTAATTGATTAAATGTAAGAAAAAATTTTGTTCATCAAATTTATTTCATAAGTTTAGTATGAGTAGGACAACCGAGGTTGGATATTTTAGGTAATCTGAAATGAAAAATAGTTACCCAGTTTTATGATATATATATATATGAAAACCGATCTTACATGATATATGAATGCTGTGCGCTCATTGGTCTATGCATTTCTATAATACTATTGGTTAATACCTAACATATGATAAATAATAAATATTATAAATTAATTGAATAACCTTAAAATTTTAACATTGTTGTACGAGATTCTGTACAATAAACATACAAGTGTTACCCATTTATTTTTTTTATTAATAAAAAAAAATACAAAAATGTCTGGACGCGGTAAAGGTGGTAAAGTTAAGGGTAAAGCAAAGTCAAGATCAAGTCGTGCAGGATTACAATTCCCTGTTGGAAGAATTCACAGATTATTGCGGAAAGGAAATTATGCTGAACGAGTGGGTGCTGGTGCTCCAGTTTATTTGGCAGCAGTTATGGAATATTTAGCTGCTGAAGTTCTTGAATTAGCTGGTAATGCAGCTCGTGATAATTATTATCTGGTGTAACAATCGCCCAAGGCGGTATATTACCAAATATTCAAGCAGTGTTATTGCCAAAGAAAACTGAAAAGAAAGCATAAATTTTATACATTGGATTATTGATAATAATATTTATCGATCATATATCATAGGCCTTTTATTAAAACGCCACAAATTAATGTGAAATAAGAGTGATATATTTTTTATTAAAATAACTATATAAAATTTAGTATATATAAGATGTTATTTGATTTGTTTCGATTATGACTTCTAAACTAATCGTTTATTACAGATAATTGATTATCAACGTTATAGTCTTTGAAGAAATGACTTGACCCGTTGGCTCCACTTCACAAAAAAAAATTCGTTACGCAAGAGCTGCGTCAACTTAGCGAATTTCCTTAGAATGCATAAATCACTCTCTAGCGGTCATATTTTTAGTCTGATCAAAATGCCTTAAGGCAGTTTAAGGGGTGTTTTTCCCATTTTCGGAGGTTTGCGTTATAGGTAAAAAAATTTTTCAAAGTGTTCTGTTAAATTGACTTTATTTCGGGTCGATTGGTCAAAATTCCATCATTTCATCATATATAGAACTGAAAAACGTAATTTTGGGGGGTGTTTTTTCAATTTTTCGGGAGTTTGCAAAAAAATATATTAAGTTTTTCGAAATAACTTCCTAATTTGTAGCTATTAAGCGTCGATTGCAAAAAACTGAATCTTGTTGTATGTATAGAACAAAAAGGTTGGTTTTGGGGGTGTTTTTACCAAGTTCGAAGGGTTGTGATGGAAAAAAACTGATCTTTCTATCATGAATAGAAGTAAAGAGGTAAGTTTTAGGGATGTTTTTCCCATTTTCGGTGTGGTTGCGATGTAGGTAATGAAATTTTTCAAAATATTCTGTTAATTTTGACGTTATTTCGGGTCGATTAGTGAAAATTCAAACTTTATAGCATTAATAGAACAGAAAAACATAATTTTGGAGGATGTTTTTCCAATTTTCCGAGGCTTCCGTTGCATAACTTTTAAAATCAACGCATACTGCTGTATTCAAATTGCAATATCTATTTCTATATGGTATAAAAATTAATAGGTATATATGATTAATCGTTCTCTACATGGTAGTTTGCGTTAAACTAGTCTTAAAAATAAAAAATGTTAAATTTTCCACTTTTCCGATACAAATTTCGAGTTTTCGCAATTTTCCCGTCGGTTTGGGTACTACAGCTATCTACATGCCCAATATCAACTTTACAGCATATCTGGAAGTAGCTCATAATTTTGATATCTAATACTTAAGTTTTTGAGGGCGTTCCCACGAATTTTGCGTTTTTGAAGTGAAATAACTTTTTAACGGTTAATTCGTTAACATTGATTGAAAACATTGGTTCTTATAATTCCGTAAAGTATCTATATTCGAAATATCAACCCTGTAGCTCTTTCCGTTCAAAAGATACAGCACCCAAAAAATGAGCCTAAATTAACGATAAGATATAGCACTGTAGTGAAAAGTCCGAAAGTCTCCCTTAAATCTCGGCCTTGCGCACTACCGTGCTCTAGATAAAAATTAAACATAAAATATTCATTGACACTGTAAATGATAAAAGTCATCTTTTAAATTGACGTGCTAATAAAATATTGCTATGCATTGATTATACATATAAATTGGGCTTAATTTAATAAATCCTCTATATGCATATAAAATTTAATTTACCAGACATATCAGTATAGTTAGCACCTGAAAACTTCATCAAAATCGGTCAACCCGTTTCGGAGTCCATAGGGAACATACATACACACATCGATTTATATTTATATATATATATATATATATATATATATATATATATATATATATATATATATATATATATATATATATATATATATATATATATTATAATTATGTATTTAATTAAGATTATGATATAAGTCATTAAGTAATTGTTTCGTAACCGCAGACAATCAGCGACCCTCTAGCGGTAATATAATAGTTAATCAGATTTGCGGATTAGATTTTGTAGTATGGAAATGATTACATGAAATGTGTTACAAGGATATTTCAAAAGTGGTTTACACGAATAAGGGTCGTATACATTTAACAAATGTTTCCAAGGAAAAGATATTCACTTACACAAGTTGTGAAGACAATTAAATTTTTATCCTCTGTCAGGCGAATTTAGAGAACAAAAATAGTTTGAACCCATATTCCATGTCTTAACGCATAATTTTGAAGTTCAAAAAATATTAGTGTTTTGATGAACAGAAAAATGTATTACAACAGCATACAATTATAGTTCACCAAATCTGTTGTCAAATTAGATAATATGTATGTATACTTAAATCGTTTTAACGAGGCCAGCTATGTGAGTGGATTGCGTACGAGTGAACTTAGACTTATTATTATTTATGTGCTTAGTACCATGTGCTTGATCATTGCAAGTCTTGGTTCATTCGTGAGCAGTTTGTTTGCATGGCTGGCCTCGTTAAAACGATTAAACTATAGGTATATTTAACAGCTGTTAATAAAAAATCTGAAAACCGAAAATATGATATATGCACACGGTTTTATCTTCTGTAGCTTTTATCAAATGACATAGCTGTTAGATTTTTAAATGCGCACATCGCAAGGTTTCAAATTCGTAATTAATCGTAAATTTTTTATGATTGTATAAATTTCAATTTCCGTCCAGGAGGTGCTAGCTTAATGGAGATTTGCTAGACAATCGTCTACATCCGAAAATACTTTTTTTTTTGTATATCAAACAATCAATAAAAGCATATATATAAATATAATTGTGTTTTATAAATAATTGTGTTTTGAATATATATTCATTATATATTCAAAACACAATTATTTAAAATTATTTGGGTGTTAAAATTAAGTAAATTATTTTAAAAATAATGATAAGAAATCGATTGTTAATTTTTTATATACTCGAATGTACAAAGTGTTATTAA
Source organism: Nineta flava (assembly GCA_963920215.1). NCBI lineage: Eukaryota > Metazoa > Arthropoda > Insecta > Neuroptera > Chrysopidae > Nineta > Nineta flava. The sequence goes on from OY986041.1 coordinate 93,640,450, forward strand.
TTATTTATTATTATGTAATTTATAGTAATCAACTTATATTTTTGTTTGTGTATTAAATGGGTCCTCACTTGACGAAAATTCATTATAATTATTAAATAAAACAAGTATTTAAAATTTTCGTAAAATCACTTTATTTGACTAGTTTCGGAACACAGTTCCTTCCTCCGAAATAAAAAATGAAATATCATTTTTTTCATTTTTTATTTATAATAAAAATATAATACTAACTTTAACGACACAATTTATTCGAAATTTCTACACATTTCGAGTTATTTATGGAAATCTCGGGAAACTTTTCGATTTATATCATTTTATTTCAAATAATACACTCTCCAAGGTTGCTGTTATATTTGATATTTTTCTGGGCATAGGTAATGAAATTAGTGAAAATCATAAGTCTCCAACCGTTGTTAGATTGGTGGCCTTTCGGTTAAGATATTCTAACGGAGGTGACTAACGTTTATTTAATTTGACATTTAAGTAATACGTCTGAATATGTGTAACATTATTTGGACATTAATGTTTTGATTTGAAAAATATTGGCTGGTGATTGAACCTAAAAACTCTGGTTTTCTGCTCCAGTGCTCTGCCAGATGCCATGTTAGACCCAGATGCTATGGTTTTAACTATAACATTTAAATTAAGTATTTTCCTGGTAAATATCTACAACACGTATGTCGGTAAACATCACTTTAACATAAAACTTTTCATTTTATGAATTCATAGTATGCAACTTGATATTAATGGTATTCTATGCATGTTCCAATTTTCAACAACTAAAAGAATAGCTACAATTAAAACTTAATTGAATAAAGATGGTTTTCTTAATTTCATTCACTTTACTACGAACGTTTTAAATTAACACAAAGATAAAGGCTTTAAAAAATAATAAAATTGTTCATGAAAAAGAAAAACCATGACATTTCATTTTCAAACGTTAAATTAAATAATAATCTACGAACTGGAATGGATATAATAAGTTTCTATTTATGAATTTCATTAAAGAAAATTCGAATCCATTCAAGCTTAAAATTACAAACACTCGTGGAACAATTATATTTGTTTTAATGAATATTGTGATAACATTCACCCAAAAATATATTTTAATTATATACTTGAATGAATGTTATAAATACAAAACTTAAAATAATGAAGAAAAAAGTAATTTTATCTTAAATACTATGGGCAAGAAGAAAATGGTATTAAATTGCTTATGTATGTGTATTGCACATTAACAATACATAAAATGCCACCATTTTAATTTAGGCATTTGGATATTTACCGTTAGTAATTTCTGTGTCCTTGCAATCATCCATTATTTCTTCGAAATTTTTTATTCATATCAATGTTAGCTATCATAGATTGCCTACTTTATTTTTATTGTAGTCGGCGGTATGATTTAGCTTTTCGTTATTCATCTCGGGAAAAATATATTACTGGCCAATTCAGTGCGTTTTTCACAACGATTTTTTAGTTATCTTTTTTTTATATAATCGAATGATGCTTAGTCAATCGACGTTGCCAACGTGATCTTCTCAATTTGTAATTGATGATTTTGTTTGCGTATAATTTTGTAGGACTTTATCCGTATTGCAAAAGCTTTAAATTCAGTTAATTCAATTGTATTCTTTTTCGTGATAATGTGAGAAACTATGCAAGATTCATCTTTATTTTAATTACAAATATCCTGTTTATTTTGTCAAGAAACTATTAATTCTAAAAATTTTTTGTAACAAATGTAATAAAACGTACACTGATAGAAGTAATTCCTTGCAGTAAGAAAATTTTTTTTAAACCAAGTATTTTTGACTCTCGTATATAGGGAAGCTAGTATATATTTGGTATAAGAAAATAAGTATCCTGGCATCTATAGTTTGGACTTGAGAAAATTATCTGAACTAAATATAAACCGACTCTTGACTCAAGAATCTCGTAATTCATCATTTCTTTGGACCAAGGTGGTAAAATTTTGAACCAAAATAAAAATGTTTTTAATCCAAACAAATGAAACTTTTTAAAGAAGTAATGGTATACTTCAGTTATATATATTTTAGTTCACTATATATACTTCAGTTAAAGAAGCTGCATAAACTCTCTTCTTGTATTTTTTATTTATTTTTTAATAAGAAAAATACTTTTTTTACAAAAATTTCATTTTCTTGACTAAAGAATCACAAGAGTATTTGGCCAAGAAAAACTCTCTTAGGCCAAGACTATCTACCGAACTTTACTTTAAAAAATTTTAAACTCCGTTCAAGAATTTTAGTTTCTTCGCTCAACTAAACATATGTTTTTGGTTCGACTGCGTAGTCTTGAATAAAAACAAGGTTTTCTTTATTGAAGCAAATATTTTGAAATAAAATTTCAAATTCGTCCCCTTTACCTAGATCAGTTTTTTGTATTATAAATACGTATTTCGACTACAATGTAGTCATCATCAGTATAAATTAGCTAGTCGTACTTTACTCTTTGACAATTAGAGATAGTTATAAAGTCGAGATCAACAGACAAAAAATAAATAGAAAATTAACTAGATTAAAATATATACTAGATTTAAAATATAATAAATTTTAAATTATATTGAAATTGCTCTTGTTAAAATTTCTTCATTCACATTTGTTCCTGTTAATTTTACTCTTATTAAAATTACTCTTATATTGTCCCAGGATATGTTACTTGTTACTAATTTGGTGACGGTATCACGTCTGTTGATCTCGACTTTATAACTATCTCTAATTGTCAAAGAGTAAAGTACGACTAGCTAATTTATACTGATGATGACTACATTGTAGTCGAAATACGTATTTATAATACAAAAAACTGATCTAGGTAAAGGGGACGAATTTGAAATTTTATTTCAAAAACCTAGAGTTCTCACTAATTATCATTCGATAATATAACGTTTAAATATTTTGAAGAAAATATATAGTCTTGAGGAAAGACATTCCTTCTATTAGTGTATGAATAAAACTAGTTGGTCACAAAACTACAAACAACAATTATAAAGTTCCAAGGAAGGACCAAGTTTTCGCATACAAAAAGTATAGATATTATAGAAGAAAAAAAAATCGTCTACAAAAGCAGTGAAATGTATGTGAGGACCCAGTTGTTGTTTTCGTCTACAACAGTAAAAAATAATTGGTATATAATTTATTTCGAGAGATTTTCCCTGGTATGTATTTAATGATAATAAAGTTAGTAATATTAAAAGTATGCAAATAATTGATATTTATTTATCATATAAGTTTCTCAGGTGCAGGGTATTTCATATTATTGTGACTAGACAAAATCAGTCCATTCTTTTTGTCCCACAAAAGTTTTTAAACCGTAAGAGATAAAAGAAAAGTTAAAAATGTTTAAAAACAAGCAACTATTTTTCATGAAGCTAATTCGCCACAATTTCAGCAGAAATATATGTAATTAATAGGGAATATGCATGAAAATTTTTTTTCACTTGAATTGAAGCATGTTTACTTGACAAATATCAAGGTAAAATTAATTTTTAAATAACTTTAAAAATAAGCGAGATATGAATGATAGAAATTCCCGATTAGACAAAGAGGGTGATAGTCCTCTTGATATGTTATGTGACGTCATATTACAATTTCACCATTTAAAATACACGTAAAACTCCGTTTTTAGTATTTTTGCAAGAAAGAGACAGATAATAATCTTTAAAAGCTTATAGCTTGCTTGATATTTGTCGGATTTTAATTTCGTTTTTAAATATTATTACAGTATTTTCATATTCTGAAAATAAATGTGAAAAAAAATTTTCATGCATATTCCCTATTGTAGGTTGCAGAAACGTTCATGAAAATATACAAACTTGCATAGTACAGCCATTTTTAACACGTTAATATTAGCTTGACTTGGATGTATGTCATATTTACACTCCCGTCCATAAAAATTGAACCAGCAGTAGGGCACATTCTAAGCATATATATTACTAAATGTATGTTTATTACATACACTTAGAATGTTTCAACAGATTCAATTTTTACGAACGAAAGTGTATGTATGTATGAATCTATTGGCATTGTTCAATTCAATTTTCACCCATTTCCGGGTGTCTGATTAATATGAAATTTTGCAGACATATTAACAATCGATCACAATTCAATAAAAATAATAATAAAAATAAAAAATTCGATTTATTAGTTTATATTGAAACGTGTTGTTATATGTTTTTAAACTCAAATTATTTTTTATACATATGCGTAAATAGATGTACGCGAATTGACAAAGAACATTCAAAAATATACTCAGTATTAAAACAATTATCATCTCATTTACATTTCTACCTCATTTAGAAATCAAATTCAAAGTTTTCAAAATTCTTGAATTAATAGAAATTGTTATACGAACAATAATTCCATAAAGAAATCAAGGACTCATTATACACTGGTTGTATAATAGTCCAGTTAAGATCTACATCTGTGCTTGCAAAAGGTCAGGTCGTTCTGAATTTTTTATATGTTGTTAGGATCTAAACCAATATTAAAAAACCAGATTTGCAATTTCCAAAGTGTTGTGCTAGCGGCGGAGTACCCAAAAAACCATGAAATTTTCGGACTTTTTTCAGTTTTTGCTCAATATCTTAGTGAAGAAAGGGTCTGACCAGTATAGTCATTCTATACACTTTTAAAGTAGACTAAATTTCCAACAATTTGAGATCAAAGCAAGCTCTATACAGCTACTGATTCCCAAGATACATTTCTTAGAAAATAGCCCATTTTTTCCAAAAAGTGAAATTTTTTCAAGATGGTCACTTATTTCGTAAAATATCTTCTAAAATACGCATCCCACGTCAAATATTATATTTAATAAACTTGTAGTAAATTTAATTAACTTTCATTTGAAATCAGACTGGTACCTGTATGCCCAGCGGTTCTCTCAAAAACGGCAGATAACCAAAAACAGTCATTAGTTAACCAGCGCAGATAACCATCGCAGCGCACATATTTACCAGATGTTTATATGCATATTTTCGGTAAAAGTAGGTACCAATTCCAATCAGAAGGAAGGAAACAAAAGATCGAGGTCGTACAACAGTAATCAGAACATGAGAAAATGACACACACTTCTTGTTCCATGCTTCAAGGGGCCACGCTTGTTTTTGAGAACAACAGTCTCAAAAAATAGCTGTACTGAGTGCCCTTTGTTGGAGCCCATCTCTACTATGACTATGTCAACGACAAAACGTTTTTGGAGGTGATTTTTTGCTGTTCTGACATCAGTTATACAATCACCCTTAATTTGCTGTAGCAGGTGTGATAAAGAAAACTGGCATTCATCACTGTTTTCCAATAGGTAATCGTACACACAATCGATCGTTTCTTCAGTATTACTAGCAGGACGTTTCGTCTCTTATTCCACGACCACTCTTTTCTTTTTAGAAATTTAAGAGAGAATCTAATTAAAAAAACATTAGTTATGATATACTATTCATTGGTTCATAGCAGACTTAAATATGGAATTTTGTTATGGGGGTCTGCCTCTCAATCAACACAAATTTTCCTGTTTAGATTACCACCTGCTACTAGGAATAAGAGAGGGTATCGTCTAACCGGTAATACTGAAGAAGCGATGGATTGTGTGTACGATTACCTGTTGGAAAACAGTGATGAATGCCAGTTTTCTTTATCACACCTTCTGCAGCAAATAAAGGATGGTTGTATCCCTGATGTGAGAACAACGAAAATTCACGTCCAAAAACGTTTTGTCGATCACATAGTCATAGTGGAGATGGGCTCCAACAAAGGGCACTCAGTACAGCTATTTTTTGAGACTGTTGTTCTCAAAAACAAGCGTGGCCACTTGAAGCATGGAAGAAGAAGTGTGTGTCATTTTCTCATGTTCTGATAACTGCTGTACGACCTCGATCTTTTGTTTCCTTCCTTCTGATTGCAATTGGTGCCTACTTTTACCGAAAATATGGATACAAACATCTGGTAAATATGTGCGCTGCGCTGGTTAACTTATGACTGTTTTTGGTTATCTGCCGTTTTTGAGAGAACCGCTGGGTATACAGATACCAGTCTGATCTCAAATGAAAGCTAATTAAATTTACTAAAAGTTTCTTACATATAATATTTGACATGGGATGCGTATTTTAGAAGATATTTTACGAAATAAGTGACCATTTCGGAAAAATTTCACTTTTTGGAAAAAATGGCCTATTTTCTAAGAACTGTATCTTAGGAACCAATAGCTGAATAGAGCTTGTTTTAATCTCAAATTGTTGAAAATTAGTCTACTTTAAAATTGTATACCGGTCAGACCCTTCCTTCACTGAGATATTGAGTAAAAATTGAAAAAAGTCGGAAAATTTCATGGTTTTTTGGGTACTCCGCCGCTAGCACAACACTTTGGAAATTGCAAATCTGGTTTTTTAATATTGGTTTAGGTCCTAACTACATATAAAAAATTCAGAACGACCGGACCTTTTGCAAGCACGACCGCCTTTTCATGTTTAACTTTACTGAACTATAATACATGTTTGTAATATAAGATTCTCCTTCATATTTAAATCAGATTATGTTAGTTATACCCTTGTCACTTATGTGCATGAAAGGTTCAATTCAATTAAAGTTACTCTGTTAAAAGTTTCAATGTTTGTAATATAATATTTACAAACACCTAAAATACACTGTGCTTATTAATTCGATTAAACATTTAGTACGTGAGCTAGCAACGTTTTCGAGAAATACTATTTGGTCGGATGGTTCTTTGATATTTCCTTTCGTATTGCAGTTAGGGGAGCAATACGTCTGGCTTCTGAGAGCGGTTGCGTTTACCTGGACGAATTCTTTCAACCACTCTTTTTGACGTAAATTTGTTTGCCTGCCTATCTCTCCTTTTGACGCCCTCTCATGCATCTAACTATGTCATGCAACCAACGAATTAGTACAATGGTTTCATAATAATTTTTTTTTTATTATTAAAATCGTATCTGACGTGGTGTTGCAACGACAAAACTGTCTGGCAAGTATAAATTTATATTGCTAAAAGGGCATAAAAAATTACAAAAACATTTTTTCTTTTTATGATTTTAATGATTTTAAAATCTGCATTTTTTACCTGTATAGAGTAGCAGGTAACCCCAAACGCTTCCAGGTGATAAGAAAGGAAATAAAAAAATCAGTCGACATTAAATTAACATTTTCGTGATGTTGGCAGCTCTTATACTAATTGTCTTTAATATTATTTGTTGTATTCGTTTATTGTGTTTATACTCTACAAGTCAAACAGTGGCGGTGATCTTATTAAGAATATTTAAAGCAGCAAATAAATACACTAGTAATAATTTTACCAGATTCGAAAGTTAGCCCTTCTGGCAATATCTATAATAGTCGTTCTCTTTTTAGAGGATAATTTGAGATCAAACTCCTTCAAAAATTTAACAATTAATAATTACCATACAATGTGCAAGGGTTTAGTAGTTATTAAAATGTACGTACAATATTATAAATGTGAATGTGAATGTTTGTTACTCAATCACATTTAAATGGCTAAACCGATTTTGATGTGGTTTTCATCAGATGCTGGCAAATTGTTGATATATTTTCTATAAAAATATATTTTTTTGTTCAATGCATTCTTGTCGCATGGTACAGACTACCTTTTAAACAGTGCAATGCGATAGAGAATATATATTTAAGTACAAAAAATATTGATCTTATAAAAACATTTTTTCATACATCAAATAATTTCGGGGTAAATACAGAGGACGATGTAAAAGAAAAAATAATATATCCTCTTTACTCTAACTCTCACTAGCAGTATGTTGAATATATGTGATATACACCAAACAGTTCATAGTTTCATGAATTTATTAAGGAATTTCAAAAATCGGCGTCGATTATAAAGAAATCTTAGACTTGTTTCTGTTACCGACTCCAGGAAATCTTATAAGAGCGAGGAATGTCACAGGAGATTAATTATAAATAGAATTGTTTCAAATTACATTTCAAATTTCTTTCCAATTCCTAAAACATTTGTTTGTATTTTTATAAATACGTATTTCGACTACAATGTAGTCATCATCAGTATGAATTAGCTAATCGTAACTATCTAACCTAATCCGTTAGTCAGACAACTCAAATAATCCTCAGGTCAGATCGTATCCTCAATCAAATCGTATAAAAGACAGAACTTTTTTAATATAATTGTGAGACACTCACCAAATTAGCAACAAGCAACATATCTCTGAATTGTAGTCGAAATACGTATTGATTATTTTAATAATCTTTAGAAATGTTTCAGCTTCATTGAAAATTATTTTATTAAAAAACATGTTTTTAAATACTGCAAGAATTATGGTTTTCTGTATTCTTGTGGTGTCAGATGGACATCCGGGTAATGTTATTATCACTAGTGAATCATGGAACCCTATATATTACTTGTCTGATTTATTTACGGTAGAATAATTTTCCAAACAATGCTTTCCTGTCAGCATATTTTATTTGCACATATAATTTTTTATGTCTAACGTCTATATAAACTTTTTTAAGATTGAGAATGTGACATTAAGAAGACTAAATAAATTTATTGTACAATAGCAGCAGCTTCCAACTATAAATCTACAAAAAAAAAATTTTTTTCAACGTTTTAATTAAAGTAACAATAGGGCTGGTTATAGAGTATCAGACACAAACATTTCCCTGAAAAGAGCTATGATGGATTATGATCATTCCAAATATATTAAGAAAAATGGTTTGGCATAAAAAAGGTTTGAAATGGCTTTTTGTTGTATATGAATGAGTAATTGAATTGTATAACGAGGTGAAAATTCACAACAACAACAAAAAAGGTTTAATTTAGTTAAAAAGAAAAAGAGGGGCTACGATTAGTGCTGAATCGTAGCTAACTTGAAAATATTTTTTCTAAGAATATATTTTACGGGTATTATTGAAGTAAAATGAGATTTTAAATTTGTCAATGAACCTATTAACCGTACTTAAAACTACATTTTCCCTATCAAATTGTGTAGGAAATATTTTTACGAAAACGAATTTCGACTCTATAGATATTAACGTAATATTTATATATATTGAGTAAAAACTTTTGTCGGAAGCATTTTAGTCCGAAGCTAGGCTATTAACATTTTTTTTAATGGACGAGAAATTTTAGCTACATTATCAATAAATCGTTTGTAAAATCTGCTATCCTCGTTATCCCTTATAAGATCCGTTTCTATCATCGTCTAAATGTGCTTCAGCACGGAAAATCACCTCAATCAAGTTACTTGCTTAAACGAGATTGAGAGAATTACACAGTAAATGACATATAAGTAGGGGTAAAAGTTAAAAAGGGGCGGTTAATTAACTAAACTGTTGGACAAGAACGAAGTAACCGGCTATACTTGAGAAGGTTTTCTGCAGTTTCCTTCACGAACTCCAGATGAATATCAGCATAGTTCCTATCATAGTCGGCTACAGCCGCATATCCTACCAATTCCTAGTCTATATAAAAAACTCCCTCCACTCACATCACAATGGACCTTATGGTCGAACTGTAGCCCGTCCAGATCAGCCTCTACAATCTATCTATCTATCTAGGAATAAAAGTTTACATGCACATGGTATGCAACTTTGACAGGTATCCGAATCACTTCTTTCTTCCTCCTTACCACTGTATGAACTATTTTTTGTGTAGATAGTGAGCCTGGGAGCTAAACGCAGTCTAAGGCCCGGGTGGTAAACGCTATCCTGACCCTATGACCAGCTCGACACTGTGGTGGGTGACTAGTGTGTAGTTGAAATGATGAGTTACGATTTAATCCAAATGTCTCAACAAACTAAGATTGCAAACAGAAATTAACAAAATAAAATTTTAAATAAAAATGGTGTCACGCATAGTCACTGGTTTGTGAAATATGAATGGGAATTACATAATAACGAAATGGGTAATAATTAAATTGTTTTCACACGTTTTCTTAGGAAACGCAAGAAGAAACCTTCTTATTTTATTTTCTCATTTAAGTTTTTATTAAAAGTCGTGAATAGAATTACTTTAAACATTCCTTATTGTGTTTAAGAATTTCCTTTCGTAGCTCCAATATTTTCATAAAACCAACATTAAAGATAAATAAAATATTTGTATTATTTTATAAAATGTGCTTAAACTGTTCTTTTTTTTTTTTAGTCAAACTTTTCAAATAAAATACTTCTTTATTTTCTAATATATTCATGGCAATCAACAAATTATATTGAAAAGTAAAAACTCGATACGACATATGATGACAGAACCAATCAGAAACTTTTCTATCAAACTTTTTTTCCTTTACACTTGAAATAGTCGAGAGAAGGAAAGTATAATTTTTTTCCACTCTAAATATTATTATGTAAATTTTTTTCATATAACTTGCCATTTTATTTTTTAACTTGAATATTAATGCTCAGAGCGTTTTCTTATTTTATGTATATTATTAACAAATTACTTAACAAGGGTAGTACATACACGTATTATACATACATACATACGTACGTACTACAATGTACATTTCTAGTACATTGATAACTACTTGAGATTCTTGGAGCTTACATAATTTAACTTATAAACTTGAACATGAAAAGCATCAAGTAGTGTATATTATTACAAACTATTGTATATAGAATGTAGTTACACATACTGATTTTACTATAATACTACGCAAAGTTTATACAAATGTTACGGTCAAAATGAAAAATTTCTTTGTATTAATAACTATATTAATAACCAGTTATTATTCATTATAAAGTAAAAAACTAAACTTTAACTAGATAAAATGGTTAATTATTTATAATAGTTTATAAGTAGGATACATAAAACAAGGTGTTGAACACCCTCTATGCGTTACACATTTCAAAAATGCATATTCAAATAATGCTTCGTGATTCGATTCATTTATATATTTACACAGCCTAGCGTCCGATTTTATCAGGCAAATACATTTGTCTATTGCTTCGCGTTACTAGCCAAACAAATGATAGCTGGGTACAAATGAATGCTGCGAGGTCAACCAGGCTTGTTGGCAAAAGACGGAAAGAAATAACCTTCCTAGTAGGGGTGCTTACCGGTCATTGCAGGCTCCAAAGGAATCTATCTCTCATGTGGTTGAAGACAGTGTGATCTGTCCGGAATGTGACGAGGCGGATGATACTCCCTTCTACCTTCTGACAGAATGTCCTTTCAGGGTCAGAATGAGATATCTAGCCTTCGGCTCTACCGAAATGGGAAAATCTGAGGTAAAACAATAAGTGGAGCTCTGTCCTGTCATTCGCAAAGAAGGCAGGTAGGTTCGACAACGAACGTAGGGCTAGAGAAAACGAACCATATGTTATAGAGGATGGAAGAGTATAAGAGGGTGGGTTCTTTTGGGATCGGTAAAAAAGGCTTAGAGTGCCTTTACTTATCTATTACTACTATTTCTTAAGATTTTGCTTAACGAAGCTTTTTTTATAGCGTGACGATAAGTGTTAAAACTAGTATGTGTATTCATAACGCGTAGAATTAATCTTGCAAATATTTTTATTTCCATTACACTTGGACATAGTATAAGTTTTTATGCCTCAGCTTTAGTTAGTATCGCTTTAGGTAGTCCCGTAGTGCAGGTATATAAAACTTCTGACGTCTGAGATTTGAATGATACGCCCGTTTGTCATTTTAAGGACCTATACCAAAATACCAAAAATATTTTTTATTAACAATATTTTCAGCCGTGCAAGGTCGGGACTAAACTTAACATACTCTTTAATATAATATGTATGTATCGGATATCAAAATTTAGAAAATAAAAATTTAAAAAAGTAAGGAAATGACAGCAATTCCTGTCTTTTGGTCCCAAATACATGTCAGAGCCAACATGTACTTGGGTCTATAAAAATAATCCCAATTTTGAGCAGAAATTATGAAAAATCTATGAAATAAAGTATCAAAGAAAAAGTGTTTACTTTAAACAGAGAAATAGGTATTTTGTTTTTACATTTTTCTTCTATCTCTTACGGTTTTGAAAGGTGGCCAAAAATGGATGTTTTGTCCTAGAGGAGCTGAGAATGTGAAGGTACAATAAAATCTGAATATCGAGGTTTAGCATCGAAAAACTCTATACTCTACGAATAGTGCTATCTCACAACACGTAGTTGTATATAGAAGTAAAAAAAGTTTATACACATGTATCAAGGATTTGTTCTGAAATAATAGGCAACTTGACATGATATTTTTTAAATTTACCAAGAAGCTAGGCTAGTAATTAATAATGCTTACCGGTTAACTTAATTATTACAATTTATTATTCATATATACCGAAAGACGTTGATATTATAAATAATGATCAGTTATTAGTATTAATAATCAAGTTGGTTCACCAAAAATAATACGCATTTTTTTCACAAAAAAGTTATTTCAATAGAAACCGATATGTAGAGTCTAAAAATTTATACTAAATTTGCATATTTTTATCAACGACTTCACTATGGTTACATCCCGACTTGGTCAACGACAAGAAGTGGGGACGAATGATAGGGAGCAAGGAAGAACTTGCTAATATGCAAGAATTTATAATAGTGAAGTGAAACAAAATAAATGTATTTGTATTTGTGATACGATGGAAGTTTTGTGAAATCTTTTTATCGTTTGTTTTTTTCGTCACTGTATATAAGCTCTGTAAACACAAATTTAAATCTGCAGCCTTGTCAAATTCAAATACTTAGCCTTCCACGTTTTGTGGAACAGAACAGGATATCGTGAAGTCTTGAAAACTATGAGGTGACTTGAAAACTGTGAGGTACATTAAATTGTTAAAAAACTTAAATAATCGCGGACTTTAAATTTTATTTTATTTAAAAAATCTATTCCCTGGAGGGAGATATCCGATTCAAGAATCATTGTGCGTTTCGTTTGGCTAAATGACATTCAATATTTTTTACCAGAATCATAAAATAAGTAAATATTGGCATACCAAATTTATCGTTTAAAAATGGTTATTACCATTATCTTTTAAAAATGGTTAAAATATTCATGTTTATGGGTTTGTCTATATAATGTAGAATATCAAGTATTAATATTATTTTAAAAAGTCATCAACACCTTTTATATTTTAATTTCGCCAAACACAATGAAAAAAGTTTATTCCGTTCGAAAACATTCAATATTTTATTTATTCAATTTCAGTTTAAAAAAATTGCCACTTGGCAATATGCATTTCTGTAATCAGTGCAACCATCATATAGAAGAGATTCTTGGAAAAAATCTCGACAGAACAGTTTTTGATTCTCTTACGCCGATTCTTCCTACACAATTTTACAAAAATAAAATTAAAAAATGATACATATCCTATATTGATTTCAATATAATAAACAGAGTTAACCATTATTTAATGTTCTTGGGATCAACTATTTTGGGTGAATATAATAATAATATTAAACTTTCTACATACACGAACAAAAATGTGGAACTTTTATAAAATTTATGAAAATTAACAATATAGATTGGTTTAATTTTTTTTGAACGAGACTGTATGTATGTTAATTGAATTGCATAACTATTTTACAATCTTATAATAATATTCAAAGCTTTGAAAACATTAACGTAGAACCGCGAATTTTCTCGAAAACTTCTAAATACATAATTACTATAAACTACTTAAATTTTGTAGCGTAAAATTAATAGTTTTAAATACCTAAGTATGCACCTATTATTTAAGTTTGAAGTTTATAGCATAATAAGATATAATTAAGACTTGTCATTACTCATGATTTTCATTAAAATATTTTAGTAAAAATAGTTATACCAATAGCTATTACCACTGATTTGTGTCACAGTTAGTCACACAGAACAGTTAGTCACACAAACAAAAGTGATAATTGTTTGAATCGAAAGTTATATACAACTTATCAAACAAAAGTTTTTTGTTTTTAAAGAGTTGCTTTTTGTTTTCAAACTTTTCTTCCATATTTTACGGATATTATCCCATCTAGTCGGCAGATGCTTTTGCCGATTTTGATCATTCAAGGGCTCAAAGTCACTCTTTGACTTTAGAATGCGCTTAAGCTTTCAGCTTGTTATATTTTTCGTTCTTGAGCTACCTGAAAATTTATTAGATATTTTATGAGCACCTGTTACAATGTCGTATGACAGTGATGGTAATAATTACAGCAGCGCAAATACCAACTTTTCTGATATATCCCTACCTAATACTTATGGTAGTTATTGCCAGCTGGTGGCGACTGGGCAACTGTTTGAGTTTGTTTTCGAAGTTTAAGAAGGTAACCCTGTGGAGAAGCTATGCTTTACGCTTAACTTTTCTAGCGTATGTTTTACCTCAACATGAAGAAGTCTCTATTACTCAACCTCTTATTCGACCTGAATTCGCGTCACTCCACTTAAAGACAACACTTTCTACTCAATCTGACTTAGCTTTACTCAATTGACAGATATCTTATCCTATTTCCCTCTCTGCAATGCTTCTATAAAACATCGTGTCAGATGCACTGATATTAAATTGAGAAATCAACTCAAGGATGTGTTAAAAAATTTACATAAGATAAGCCAGTTGCGCAATAGCAGCGGGTCATGCTATTGCGCAACTCGAACCCGCCTAAGCTTTACAATGGGACAAGACTGCAAGTAACAGCACTCCACAAAAAAGTTATCGAGATTAGTGATTGTACACTCTGACTACGCCTTTGAATTCCGGCGACTGCGTTTAAAGTTTGCTTTGCAATAAATGGTTCATAAATAAATTTGTTACCGATGGTTACCCATCGAGGTTCTGTTTGTATCCTGTTTCTATTTCCATTAAGAGCCTTCGATTAAGATAAGTATACGTTTTGTCTCATGCAGAGGCGTGTCATCAATAAATAATCTAAAAATATTATATTTTGACATCACTATTCAGGAGCCAACTTCCCAGAATTAATGTAATAAAATTTTTAAATCTGCTTTTTCAATGGTTTTTTAGATATCTTGTTAATACGCCATAACAAATTTCCTAAAACGCCTTTTATAAATTCAAACTAGAATTTGTATCTATAGAGTTAACATTGAGACGTTGACACAATATATTTTCAATTGAATTTGCCTATGTAAAAAATGATAGAACACAACACTGATTTGTATTTTGTATGTTTTTTTTAGTATCGCATTAAAGTAAATAAGAAAAAAAATGTGTTGTTTATGGGTAATTGTTTGCTCTCTTTTAAAGAGAAAGGAAAACCATTACAAAAGTACATTTAACATACATATACCAACACTGTAATATGGTGGTTTTTTTTTATACTCTAAAACCATCTCGATCTGACTTCTTTTACACTATAGATGCTATTTCAACACCAGAAACACGTAATCAAATTTGCAGGAATTTGGTGGTTATAAATCAAACTTTAAATATAAAAACAAGCTTTATGCATCAAATAATCACGATAAGATAAAAAAAAATATGGTCTGTTCTTATCACGTTCCTTCAGTGTTTCTGCCTTTATGTGTGATCTCATTTTTATGTATGAATATAAGCAATTTTTTGAATGAAAAAAGTAATAAATTTTGTTGCATCCTCACAGTCATGGATACGTTTTTTCCGTCATGATTTAAATTAAATATAAATAATTAATGTTTACACAGTCAACAAGAAGTGAAAAAAATGCTTTTACAAAGATTGTGAAAAAGACAATAATTTTATTTTTAATTTTGTAATCGTTTTTGATTAAATACTTTAATGGGTGAGTGATTCTATTCAAATCCTCCTCTTCTCTTCAAACTGTTGTATTGAAAATTATTAAGAATAATTTTTCTGATCCCAGCACATATTCTAATGATACAAGAAAATTATAAGATAGAAAAATATTAAGAAAGATATTACGAAAAGTATTTAAGAGAAAATATTTTTCTCCTTGGAAAAACAAGGAGTTTTTTTGTTTATGTGCAAAAAGAAAATAATCTAGTTTCGACTTATTTTTTCTTTAGGCTAAGTTTTTTTTTAAGTCGAAAGTTGAAAAGGAAAAATTATTAGACTAGATATAATTTATTTTATTAATAAAAGTAAACTATCAAATATAATTTAATTTAAATCAAAAGTCAAGTATGATTTTGTTCAAAAGCAAATTCATGCACAAATAAATTTTGTTGAATAATTTTTGTATAAACAAGTATGATTGAGTAAACAGAATAAGCTAGCTTACAGTAATCTATGTATTGTGTATGAATTTGAATTAGCAATGGTCGTGTGCATTAAGTGGACAGTTAAATATCACACAAGAGGATAAATTATTCGAGAAACCTCCATGCAAAATTATATTTTCAAAAAAATATTTCTTCAAAAGTGTTAGTCAAAATTAGTTTAAAGTTGACTTCTGTTCGATAAAGATTAAGTTAAAAATTGACTGTTGTCCAATTCAGTTAAAAATTAACATTCGTGTGATGAAGATTAAGCTAAAAATCGACATTGTAGTAATCAACATTAGTTAAAAATTTGTTCGATTCAATTGAGTTTAAATTTGACGTTGTCGAAATTACCATTGTAAAATTAAAAATATTGTTGAAAAAGAATTAAATTAAAATTCTTTTAAAAGCAAATAAAATTAGGTTTTTATTTGATAAAAATTTTGTTAAATTAAATTTTTTTTCTTAAAAAATAACGTGCGTGTTATTTCAATTGAAACATATTTAGTAAAAACTTTTACTAATTTTTTTATATTTTTTGTTTGTTGAGTATCAGAATCGGTTGCAGGTTCGGGTAGCGCTCCGAACGCTTTGAAGGATAATAGAGAGCCAAGATACCGCGACAAAACTTATGATACTTGCTAGTTCTAAAATTCTAAAGAATGTTTATAAATAGAACGATGGCTAGTGTATATAGAAAGCTAGCTTTGTTGGTATTGGTATTGGGATCTCTGACAGTGCTTGATATTTCAACCGGCTAGCATTAAATTACTAACTAGTAAAGAGTATGTGACTTTTTTCAAAAACTCTTGAGTTTTTCTGGATTTCCCGGAATATGCTGTAATTGACAAGTGGCAAACAACCAAAATCAAAAGTTAGATGACTATACCGACAAAAAAATATGTGAGTCATTTGTAGATATATACCGAGAATAAAACTACTACTTTCCCATAAGGATCTATGTTAAACATTAGATTTATATCGTTGATAACTTTCACAAATGATTGTTAAAAGGCTTAGAATTTTTTAAGTAATATAATTACGTGCGATTAAATTTGCCAAAAATCAAAGATTTTTACCTTACCCTTATTTTTCCCAATTTTTTTGCTTTCCTTTATCGTACTCTTGTATTTAATAAATTTTCTGATAGAATTTAAACTTAAATAATGAAATATTAGTTTTTATTCCACATACACATGGTATACAATTTGGTAAAGTGATCACAAGTACTCCTATACATTGCATTGGAATTTTAGTTTAATTAACTATATCTCACCGATAGCATCTACACTTAAACTCATTTGTCATTTAATGAGTGTTGTCACGGGAGTAGAATTGAATAACTGTAACTATATACATTATTTAGAACAAATACAAAACAATCTATTCTACCAGTGTAGTAGGTACATTGTACATTATATAGTCGAAGTTATTTATATAAGAGTTCTACTTCCTTTCGTATACTTAGGTATTATTATTATTATTATAATATATATATATATATATATATATATATATATATATATATATATATATATATATATATATATATATATATATATATATATATATATATATCTATATATATATAAAGAGATCTTTTGCTGTTATATACAATTTCGTACTACTTTTTCCATTACATTTCTGTTTCTATATCCCCTAAGTCACCATACACACAACCTCATTAAGCCATTTTATTTATAAACCATTGAACTGTATTTTATATGTATAAATACAAAATACTATTGTTGCAGTATTAATTTTTATTACTCCTCAAGCGAAAACTTATTGAATTATCCTGTTTTCATTTTTATATAAGATAAAAATTTCTATATATACGGGGTGTTATTATTTCATATAAGGATAAAACTACAGAATTTATTTTAGCGAATCTAATAGTATATCTAATCTAAACATTATATTATCGAATGATAATTAGTGAGAACTCCAGGTTTTTGAAATAAAATTTCAAATTCGCCCCTTTACCTTGATCAGTTTTATGTATTATAAATACGTATTTCGACTACAATGTAGTCATCATCAGTATAAATTAACTAGATATAAAGTCGAGATCAACAGACAAAAATAAAAATAAATAGAAAATTAACTAAATTAAAATATACTAAATTTAAAATATAATAAATTTTAAATTATATTGAAATTACTCTTGTTAAAATTTCCTTTATTCACATTTATTCCTGTTAATTTTACTCTTATTAAAATTACTCTTATATTGTCGCAGGATATGTTACTTGTTACTAATTTGGTGAAACTGTCACAACTGTGATTTGGTTTCCCTGAGAAAATGATTTTTTGGGTGATTCTTTTTTCTAGTACCGAAGAAAATTCTTTTATTTCCATATCTTATTTTTGTTTATGTTTTTTGATTATAAAAATAAGCAAGTGAAATAACAACTGAGTTAATTGCGGTTATAAAAAGAAAAATCGCAAAATTTTTTTTGTCCCCGATTTTGATATAAACTTTGTTATAAGCTAATTTGGACCTAGCGAAATTGATGGCGTTCGTTAAAATACGATACGATTGACGGTTTTCAAGAGATCAGACCCATCGTGCTAAAATTCAAAACTGTATGAATTGAGAAGGGAAAATTTTGAAATGTGTTGGTTGGATGTTAAAATAAATCTGATTTTCGTTCTGTTTGGGTCAAAATTACTCTAGAAAATGATTATTATTAAAAACGAGAACAAAAATTTTCTTCACTTTTTTCGCAGTTTTTCCAAGGGTTACCCCTTAAAAAAATCACAAAAATTGAACAAAATTTTTAGTCCCCGATTTTGATATAAACTTCGTTATAAGCTAATTTGGACCTAGCGAAATTGATGGCGTTGATTAAAATACGATACGATTGACGGTTTTCAAAAAATCAGACCCATCGTGCTAAAATTCAAAACTGTATGAATTGAGACAGGAAAATTTTAAATGTGTTGGTTGGGCGTTAAAATAAATCTGATTTTCGTTCTGTTTGGGTCAGAATTACCCTAGAAAATAATTATTATTAAAAACGAAAACAAAAATTTTCTCCATTTTTTTCGCATTTTGTCGAAGACCCCTTAAAAAAATCGCAAAAATTGAACAAAATTTTTTAGTCCCCGATTTTGATATAAACTTTGTTTTAAGCTAATTTAGGCCTAGCAAAAGCGTTGTTTAAAATACGATACGTGAGTTAAAATAAATTCCCCATAGTGATAATAAAATCCAAATTGTAAAATTGTTAAAATTATGGTTTTTCAACGCTGGTTACGATTATATTTTTCTGATTCCGTTACAAAATACTTCTTACTTTTTTATCCAAAAAATCAAATTAGTTGCCCAAATACTCGGTATATACTGAGTATATGAAAAGATGTTTCAAACAAGAGTTCTTTATTTTTTTAAATGAAAATTTTAGTTATTTTTCTTTTACGGTCTCAAAAATGAGCATTTTTGCCCATTTTGCCCAAACATTGCAGATTTTGCCCATTCACGAACTTGACCTTACTTTTTAACTCTATAACACACACACACACACAAAAGTTCAGTTTTTTTGTTATCGTGTTCACAGACGGACGGCATGCGAAAATGGGCGAATTAGGCCATTTTATTTTATTCCAAACATTTATGTCTGCGATCAATATTTTCTAGCGTTACAAAGTCGGGACTAAACTTAATATACCCTTGTATATTGACATATACCGGATATAAAAAGGTAATGGTTTTCTTAACTTTAGTGAGATCATCCCTATGTTAGTAAAATGAATAAGGGGCCTTCAGATCGAGTTCCCCATAAAATCAAGTTCCGCCACTGAATAAACCAAATTAAGATATAACGTAGACACCCCTCTTTGTATCTTGGCAATCATTGTTTGAAACAAGTGAAAATGACAATAGAATTAATTGCAACACCCTAATATATACTTCATTATTCACTATGTGTTTCACTTTTTATTTTATTTTTTACACACGCACAGTATACATCTTTTACACACGCACAACATACAGAGTGGGGTATAAAAGTACTATACATTACAGATGTTTGAGTTGTATTTGTGTTATAAATAAAAAATATTATAAATTAATTTCAACAAAAGTGGAAAAATTACTTTTTCACTTTTTGAATTACAATTGTTATTAATTAAATTAAATACTGATATGAAAAAATTAACTCGTCAACCAGGAATCGAACCTCGGGCCTCTGGATATCTAGTCCAGTATGCTTCCGCTATACCATAGACGACTGTGACGTAATAGCCAACTTTTTCATATCATTCTTATTTTTATTTATTTAGACAGTATTACTTCTGTCGAAGTTATTATTAATATTTGTTTATTTGTGTATACTTAAGCGTCAACATAACGATGTTTGTCCAAATTCCTTTCGGTTACGTATGACAAATTGTAGAAGACTTTAGCTACTCAGACAAATTTCATTGTTATTGAATTTTTAATTAAATTAAATACTGATATGAAAAAATTTACTCGTCAACCAGGAAGGTTGAGTATACGCTAAAGTCTTCTACAGTTTGTCATACGTAACCGAAAGGAATTTGGACAAACATCGTTATGTTGACGCTTAAGTATACACAAATAAACAAATATTAACAAATATTAACAATTGTTATTATTATAGTTTTCATAACCATTTTAGCATTAACTCTATTAGACTTAACCAGAATATTAGAAAATTACTTCAGATAAATGATATGTTTATACAGAGAAAAACACTCACTGGACAACAACTTGCCAGACAAATTGGACCAGATCGTAAACGAATTTATTTGTCCACTCACTTGGGCAACCCACAGACCTCTACATAACTGAACAGAGCTGAAACATGAAATAACGACGGTTATTTATAAACGTGAAATAACGAACACGGTGCAGCGCTGTCTAACCGCCTCAACTAGCCAAGGTACTAAACATTTGCGTGTGTAGTGGAAATACATGTGGCAGCCACACATACACGAACACATATTGCGTGCAGGTGTGGATCAATATTTTTCAATGTGAATGGAGAAGGCATCACCTCTTTTGTATTCATTTTGAATTTTTTTAATGATTAAAAGCAAGACTTGTTTAAATCGTTTGTTTAACTTCTCTCTTGCATTATATATATATATATATATATATATATATATATATATATATATATATATGTATATATATATATATATATGTATATATATATATATATCTATGTATATATATATATATATATATATATATATATATATATATATATATATATTCATTATTAATAATTCATTGTTGTGAATTACGAAATAACCACAATGTTATGGACGTATTTTAAGTGTGACTATATATAGACAATTATTCAACATGCGAGCTTACACATCAAAAACCATCAAATATGCTTTACTGAAATCATTCTAAAGCTTAATGATATAACAAAATAATTATTATTAGAAACTTCAAATAACTGGAAATAGTATAAGCTTTGTACAATGCTTATTAATTAGTGTATAACATATTAATAGACATTGTGTTCGAATCATTCAAACATTGAATAAAAGCACTTAAATGAATTTGATATATATATATATATAAAACCACACGTAATCTACCAGAAGATTACGTGTGACTAGCAGAAATATAGTTTGTAAAATATTGAAAGAGAAGTTATCGTAAGTTTTACAAACATTTAATTATGTTATTATTATTTTAGATTTTTTGCGATTGATAATAATCAAATACTTTTATTACTCTTTATTACAGTTTTCTATGTAATATGTAATGATGCTAACTATCTATCATATAAATTATAAACGATAAGTAGAAGAAGAAGTTGTAACCAATTATACTTTAAGAGTTTAAGATATCCTGATATGAAAATAACCTTTCTTGATTATTGTTCTATATAAATACGTGACTTATAAGATTATCTGACTACAGGTATAAGAAAGATTATTAAATTCGGGCCATTTTTATCAAAAAATTTTATTGAAGGCTTTAGGTACTATTTAACGACTGATTTACTCAAATTTTCTCGAAATTATTTAAATAGAAAGTCCCGTAATTGTAATGACCAATTATATTTGGATATTTGTTCCCGTGAGTTGTAAGAAGCTTCATTTGGTTATAACATAATTTTGGTAGAAAAGTATCGTCCAGTCTGTACCACCAAAGAAGCGTAAGATAAATTGATTTAATACCAATGACATACAACTTCGAGCCTGGTTATATAACCTGGTGTGCTTCTTAGAATCAATATTATCAAAAAAATCCGTTCCATACAAAATGTATGAGAAAATGAATTTTCTTCATAAATTTTTTGTTCGTGTATTTTTCCGATGTTTGAATACTTATTCTGCTATTCGGTGTGGAGACAAATTCAACAAATCAAAGATCATAAAAATCGGTTGACCCGTTCTTGATAGCTGCAAAAGAGATGCTTTTGGTATTAAGACATTAAGGACTTTAATTTTTAATCTTAAATCATAAATATTTCTGTTACTCTTATATCTAGATTAATTTGAAGATTTTTTTCCGAAATTTCTTTATCGATACAAAACCAACAGATATATTTTCTTCGAAAATTCGTTAAAAATGTGTTTCGTTTATAAATATTATGTTGGTAATTGTTTAATATTAGGCGGCAATTAATTCAGAACTGATACTAAGATTAAAATGATAAGGAATTAAAGGTCAGAAAGTCATTTGCCCCAGTTTTCTAGTGAAATATATTATAACAAATGTGAAATTTACAGAATTGACTTTTAAAACAAACCCAACTATAAAGTTTGTGTTTGTGTGAATGTTGGTTCAAAAATCAGTCTGCATATTTTAGGTTAGGAGAAAATGAGTTCATTTGGCACACGAATAACTGACTATAACATTCGACAATTAACGATTGTACGATCAGCAGTTCTCGCGATATATGCAAAATACGTTTACCAATATGGCAATAACTCAATTTTTACACATGCGTTTTTCAAAACAAATTAATTAGTATCTAACGGTTTATAGCTACGAAGTAAATATAAATATTTTATAAGTCAGTAAACAATTTTAAGTGAATACTAGTTTTTCTGTACAGAATACCAGTTCTTATGTAGGTACATAAAAAATTCATAATTAAATATGAAAAATATTTATTATGACATTATCAAATATATTACTGTCAATCTAACAAATAATATTCTCACTCTATTCCTATTTTTGGTTAATGTTATTAGATTGTTAGTACGGTTTCATTTAAAGTTTATTGTTAGTAAAACTTTTGGGATTTAAAGGATAAACTTTATGCGAATTTTCATGGTAGAGTAGATATGGGTGTTTGGATATAAAGATATAGATATTATTAGTTATTCAAACATACTATTTTCTTAAGTAAATAATACACATAGCCACAAAAGTATCGTTTTCAAAATTTTACAATTGATGTGTTCCTTATTCATTCGGTTTTTGAAAATATATGCTCTGGTTAAAAGTTGTTCATTATAAATATACCAACATCTTTTATCCGAAACATTTTGCCAAAAACCCATGGAATAGGTTACTAATCAACCAATAATTTTGAAAATGACCGCTACTTTTGCAAGCGCGGATCCACCGTTGTGGGCACGATGGTCATGTCGACAACCCTAATAGAGTAGTTGGAGAATAATTTTTTTTACTACTCCACTGTTTAAAATTTATTATTGATATTTTTTCATATTTTTATTATTCAAAAAGAATAATTTATATAATTATTGGTTTATGCGAGTTGAGAATTTACATAATTTCAACAAACATTTACTTAGATTGGATATGACTTGCGTATATCCAAGCTTACTTCGATATTTCTGCACATATTTCAAATCAGTTACAAAAAGAAAGCAGTTACTAAAAGTACTTCTCTCAGTACAGTTACTAAAAGTAATTGTCTCACATGAATTAATCAGATGGTATTTTGAATTTTTATTTCTTCAATTTACAAATTGAATATTTATTATGGATTGTGCTGAAGTATCGAATGGGCGAATTAATGGTTTCTATCTGATTGTATCTAAGTATATTTTTTTTGTATAATTTATTTAATTCACTATTCCGAAACTTGTGGTCTCTCAAACTTGTCACAATTCAATACACATTCTATACACATTTTTGCTGTACAATTTATATTTTATGTGAATATGCAATGACTTTTTCAATTTATAACTATATTGTTTGTATACGCTTGGCGTTTTCGGCCGTGTATTTTTTTTTACAGAAGCGTAATGTCTCTTTTATATACAACTATGTATCTGAATTAAATTTGTAGTCCATATTTATATTTTTGCAAATCAGACATATTTGAACATATTTTTTTTTACTGTAGTGTCGTTTTTTTTTTATATACGGTATTTCTTTTACTACAGTTCAATCTAGCACATATTCATGTAATCTTTTTTTTATAACTTGTACAACCAAACTTAGTATTTTAAGGATAGTTATACTATCAACATATTAAATTAAAAATTATTTATTTCAAATATATTTTATTTTAACATATATTTTGTTTTGGTTCTTTTTTTTGTACTTTTTTTTATTTTCAGTATTTCAGATTCGAATCACTTGTCGATAACTTAGACACTTACTGGATAGTAAAGATCTTACTACCTCAATATTATCTTTTTTAATGGGCCCAGCTTTTATTGAAAGACTTTCGGTTCAACGTGTTATTTTTTTTATATTTACGTGTATCGCGTTAGCACCGATCGTTTTCTAATTTTCATAATTCCACATACAATACTCTGCTTTGGATTTTTTTTTCTAAAGTACCGTATATTTAGTTTTCATTATTTTTTTTTAAAAATACATCATAATACCTCTTTTAATTAAAATTACTAAATTAACTTAATTTCATATTTATGAAAATAATTATTAATTCAATTATTTTCTATAAAGTGTTTAGTTTTTTTTTAAAACTAAACACTGAATTTTTTTTAAATTAAACTTTAATTTTATTTTTTACATACACATATGGAAGCAGAGCAAATATCCATATGTGTCTTTTGTTTTCGATAGTTTTCACAAAGCTCGACTTGTGATTCTGAAATTCTTTTTGAAAGTTGAAATGATTATAATTTTTTCTTTATATTTATACATTTATATCTTTTACATTCTCTTTAATTCTATAATTATATTTAACTTAGTACTAATTTTTTTTCTCTTTCTTCTATTTTCTTTGTGGTTTAAATTTTCATTATGCCGAGAACAACTCGTAATACACCAGGTACCCCAGGAGATGACGATCCTCCAGCTGCACCAGATGACTTATTCATCACGCCTCATCAAGTATCAGCGGTTAACTTAGCGGCTATAACTACGCAGATGCACACTACAGCTCAACAGTTCCATGCGTCAGTGCTGCACGTTTCGGATGTACAGCAACAAATACAACAGCAAAGCAAGCAGATTAGTAGCATTACCGATGCCTTGGCAACAATAACAACTACTCTATCAAATAATAACACTAGTTCAAATCAATTAACTTCAAATTTTAGTTTTTTTGCAAAACCGAGTATAGATTCCTTTATAAATAAAATCACTATTCTAGACATTTCGGTTCCAGAAAATATTATACAGTTTATTGTCGATACTCAACATTTAATTGATATTAATTTTTTACCTATAGACGTTCTTTTGAAATCTTTAATCAATAGGTGTGCTTCGAACGCACAAACATTTTGGTCTACTTGTTTGGCTGACTCTTTGTCTTGGCAAAATATTAAACATAATTTATTACAAGTTTATATTCCACCTTTGACTAAACAGATATTAATTGATAGATTGGTCCGGCGAAATCAACCTGACACTGAAAAATTTTCGACATTTGTTCCTTCAATAATAAAATTCGCGAACATCCTACTTAATGATTCATCTGAATCCGAAATCATACAAATTATTTTTGCTCATGCCAATAATTCTGTACTATCTATTCTTGGTTTATATCAAATTCCCGATACTTATAAAGATTTGTATCAACTAATCACTAAAATTGAGGAAATTCAAGCGCGAATAACTACAACACCCGTCAGTGTAAACGTTACTTCAATTCAAAATACGCATAATGACTCTAAATTTTTTTGTACCTTCTGTAAAGGTACTAATCACAATTTTAAATATTGTTTTAAAAGAAAGAAGGATAATATAAATGTTAGTACTACGGTTCCAAAAAACTCGCAATAGACCCCAAGTTTCTTATTAATGATGTTATTTTAAATTATACTATTTTACCCCTACAAACCATTTTCATTCAAGGTTATCCTTTATTAACACTTTTTGATTCCGGTGCTACTGTTAATGCTATTAAAACTGCGACTTTTAACAAGTTAAAATCTAACAATAGAAACATCGTCACCGAATCAATTGATAAAACTATTTCTTTGCCGGGAAATAATTTTCTAAAATGTAATTTAACTGCGAAACTTCATTTTAAATTGGCTAATTTTTCATGGACTCAAACTTTTTTTATAGTAGATTCATTACCGTTTGAGGTAATTTTAGGTGTTGCCACACTTAAAGATTGCAACATCATTTTGGACTTCTTTAAGTCGACGATCAAATTTTATTTTCATCCTAATGTTGAAATACCGTTTTCGGGTTTTTGTAACAATAATCGAATTATTAATACCATTGTCGAAGCGAAAGTAAATCTTAATAGCAAACAAACCAAAGTGTTGCAAACACTTCTTCAAAAATTTAAATCGATTTTTTCTGACATTCCTGGTCTTGCCAAGGGTTTTGAATATAAAATTAAGTTAATCGATAACATTCCGGTTTGTAAAGCTCCTTACTATCTGGCACCCGATAAAGCCAAACTTTTGGACGAGCATGTTCAAGAGCTTGTTACACAAGGGGTACTTTCTCCTTCGAACTCTAATTATAGCTCACCCGTCTTCTTTGTTAAAAAGAAAGACGATTCTTATCGGTTAGTCGCTGACTATAGGTTTGTTAACAAACATATAGAGTTTGATCCGATGAGTTCGGCCAGTATGGCTCATATTTTCGCTAGCTTAGGTAATTCGAAAGTGTTTACACTCCTCGACATGAAATCCAGTTTTCATCAGATAAAATTATCAGATGACTCGAAACATGTCACCGCGATCGTCACACAATATGGTCTGTTTGAGTACAATACCATGCCTTTCGGGCTAAAGGTGGCTAGTCAATCATTAGCTCGTTTTTTAAATTCCAGTCTCGCAGAATTTCGTCATAAATTTCTTCTTATTTATTATGACGATTTAATTGTACATTCGCCCGACATTGAATCACATTTAAATCACCTGAATCTCTTGTTCACTAAAATAAAGTCTATCGGTATCACTATTAATCCTTCTAAGGCTCGATTTTGTATGTCGAGGGTACGTTTGTTGGGTAGCGTAATATCCGCTGAGGGACGCTTTATAGACCCTATTAAGGTGCAAGCAATCAATGACATGCCAACTCCAAAAAACGTCAAAGAAGTTATGCGTCTAGTTGGGGCTGCGGCTTTTTACTCCCGCTATATTCCCATGTTCAGTCAGATTGTAGCTCCGTTAAACGATTTAAAAAAGAAAGGTGTTAGGTTCAAAATTACTAAGGTTCATCTTGATGCAATCTCTACTTTAAAAAAATCTTTAGCAAGTGCGCCTGTCTTAAAACATCCTAATTTTGACAAACCTTTTGTGCTACAAACTGACGGATCAGCTACTGGTCTGGGCGCGGTATTACTTCAAAAGTATGATGACGGTTTGCACCCCATTATGTACTGTTCTCGAAAATTGAATCCAGCCGAATTAAAATATAACAGTCATGAATTAGAACTTCTCGCAGTAGTGACGGCCCTAGATAAATTTAAAGATTTTTTAACCGACCGCAAGTTTACTCTACAGACTGACTGCAGGTCGTTATTGTGGATTTTTAATACCCCCAATAAATTTAATAAATTATCTAGGTGGATCCTTAAAATTTCGAGATATGACTTTACCCCGGAACATATTAAGGGCAAATTGAACAATATGGCCGATTTTCTATCTAGGTTATACGAAACTGACCATTTAATAGTGAACAAATTTACTGATTCAAATCAAGATTCAGGCAAAAATTTCATTAAAGTTAAAGAGTTGCATAGCAATGATCCAGGTTATGCAAACCTTTTAAAAAAGATAACCAATACTTTGGATCAAACTGACTTAGAATCGGTGAATGAAGAAATCAGGAACAATGCGCAACTGAACTTTATTAACGTTTTAGCTAATACAAATTTTGATTACCTTTCTGTTAAAAGCGAGCAACGTAACTCTCCCGAATGTAAAATCATTTATCAAAACCTTAAGGCTCAGATGAATGTCCCTAATTTTTGCATAAAGGATGGGTTAATTTATAAGTTCGTCGGAAGGAATCGACTAAAACGTATATTTTTACCAGATAATTTACTCGATTACGTTCTTCGATATTATCATGATTCCAAGTATGCTGCGCATAATTCAGTAATTAAAACATTCCGTGAAATTAGTAAAATATTTTACTACAAAAACCTCTATGCAAAAGTAAGGGACTATGTCAGAACCTGTAAAGTGTGCCAGGCTATAAGGCCATATACACGTAACGATAAGGTTCAGTTGAGTAGTTCTGTGCCGGAGTATACCCTACATACTTTGTACGTCGACTTTATCGGTCCTATTATTAGATCAAGTGAAGGTTTTAAATATATTTTTTCTATTGTAGATGGATTTTCAAAATTTGCTTTCGCCTTTCCATGTAAAAGGCAGACCAGTGACGTTGCCATTTCACTGATACAGAAGATTTTCCTGCAAAACGGATATCCGACGGTTGTTGTAGCCGACAACGGACCAGCCTTTGCGTCGATCAAGTGGAAAACCTTCTTATTTAATAATGGTATTAGAGCTGCCTACTGTTCGAGCTATACACCATCTTCGAACAAGAGCGAGTGCCTCAATCGACAGATAAAATATAATTTAGGATGCATTCTCAAAGAATATTCTGTACAACATAAAAATTGGTCAAAATTTTTGAGTTTTGTAATTTTCAATTACAACAACTCCTACAAAAGTACAATCGACTCAACACCAGCTGAAGTTTATTTTGGTAGAAAGTTAATGACGCCTTTTGTGATTATAAACGAATTAACTGAGTTAATCACAAGTTCTGCTAAACCATCACAAGCACATATACAAGATGCGTTAAAGATTGCTCACCAACAACGAGTCAACCAAACTTTAAATAAACCAACGCTGTCTAAATATAAAGTGGGTCAATTGGTCATGGTAAAAAACTTGGCCCCGAATATGAACAAGAATATCGCACCTAAATTCGCTTCAAAATTCAATGGACCGTACAAGATAATAAAGTTCACTACACCAACTTCAGTTAGGCTAAAAGCTCCAAAATCTAATAAGAAAACCTTCGGCATGTCGATATACAACATTCGGCCATACTATCTCAGAGGATATCAAGGGAATGGTAACGTTACTGCATCCTAATTAAACATCTAAATGTATTTAAATCTTCACGTCTAATCCACATTTGTAAGATTTTTCATTCATCTATTCGTGTCATTCTTGCTTTAATATTTTTCAATTAGCATGTCGCTAATTTTTTTGGCCCCCTGGAGTGGAGAATAATTTTTTTTACTACTCCACTGTTTAAAATTTATTATTGATATTTTTTCATATTTTTATTATTCAAAAAGAATAATTTATATAATTATTGGTTTATGCGAGTTGAGAATTTACATAATTTCAACAAACATTTACTTAGATTGGATATGACTTGCGTATATCCAAGCTTACTTCGATATTTCTGCACATATTTCAAATCAGTTACAAAAAGAAAGCAGTTACTAAAAGTACTTCTCTCAGTACAGTTACTAAAAGTAATTGTCTCACATGAATTAATCAGATGGTATTTTGAATTTTTATTTCTTCAATTTACAAATTGAATATTTATTATGGATTGTGCTGAAGTATCGAATGGGCGAATTAATGGTTTCTATCTGATTGTATCTAAGTATATTTTTTTTGTATAATTTATTTAATTCACTATTCCGAAACTTGTGGTCTCTCAAACTTGTCACAATTCAATACACATTCTATACACATTTTTGCTGTACAATTTATATTTTATGTGAATATGCAATGACTTTTTCAATTTATAACTATATTGTTTGTATACGCTTGGCGTTTTCGGCCGTGTATTTTTTTTTACAGAAGCGTAATGTCTCTTTTATATACAACTATGTATCTGAATTAAATTTGTAGTCCATATTTATATTTTTGCAAATCAGACATATTTGAACATATTTTTTTTTACTGTAGTGTCGTTTTTTTTTTATATACGGTATTTCTTTTACTACAGTTCAATCTAGCACATATTCATGTAATCTTTTTTTTATAACTTGTACAACCAAACTTAGTATTTTAAGGATAGTTATACTATCAACATATTAAATTAAAAATTATTTATTTCAAATATATTTTATTTTAACATATATTTTGTTTTGGTTCTTTTTTTTGTACTTTTTTTTATTTTCAGTATTTCAGATTCGAATCACTTGTCGATAACTTAGACACTTACTGGATAGTAAAGATCTTACTACCTCAATATTATCTTTTTTAATGGGCCCAGCTTTTATTGAAAGACTTTCGGTTCAACGTGTTATTTTTTTTATATTTACGTGTATCGCGTTAGCACCGATCGTTTTCTAATTTTCATAATTCCACATACAATACTCTGCTTTGGATTTTTTTTTCTAAAGTACCGTATATTTAGTTTTCATTATTTTTTTTTAAAAATACATCATAATACCTCTTTTAATTAAAATTACTAAATTAACTTAATTTCATATTTATGAAAATAATTATTAATTCAATTATTTTCTATAAAGTGTTTAGTTTTTTTTTAAAACTAAACACCAATTTTTTTTAAAACTAAATTTTTTTTTTTTTAAATACACATAGTGACGTCACACTTGCACGGTCTATTGAGGTCGATAGGCTTATGATATTATATCCAATGCCTTAATAAAATTAAAAAAAAAAAAACAATGAATCGTGCGTGATTCGGAACGAAGCGAAGTACTTAGTCATCATAGACGATATGCTGACATGTTATGTCACATTTTAGATAACATATTATCTGTTTCTTTTTGGTACATGAATACTTGTATTGGAAAAAAAAGATGACTATTCGCTGGGTGCGCATAGTCATCTACTAATTTACACATATACATTGTCGCCTTCCTTTTTGGTGGCGTATCGTGCGACCAAGATTTGTACCCTAAAATAAAAATTTTCTTACAAATACTGGCAACTCTTCCGGTCAGCGTAGCTACCGCAGAGAGATCGTTTTCTACTCTCCGCAGTGTAAAATCTTAGTTGCGTGCCTTAATGGCACAGGAAAGATTATCCGGGCTAGCTCTCCTAAATATACCCAAAGATGTGAACCTGGATGAATGTTTTCGCGAAAATCAAACGTAAGCTTGAATTTGTATTTTAAGTAAGCATCTAAATAAAATTATTTAATTTAAAATGTATACTAGCGTTTAATTTAATTTGATATCTTTTGAAGTTGTAAAAATTGTGATGTGCAAACAAACACACACTTACTTAATTAAGTAATTTTCGTGGGCGAACAAACTAACATTTTACAGGTTTATTAATTTACTAGTATTCGCTCCGTGGCTTTGCCCACGTGGAACTATACACCGTACAAAATCTTGGTCACGGCGTCATATATATTTTGTAAACATCTCCTTTGTAGGAACTCGCACTTGACCGATTTTCGGGTGGCTGTGACCAAAACCTTTTTTGAAGGCTAGATCCGCACCTGTACTTTTGTGGCCTGTAGTACCTTGTTTTGGATATGTTTGTTATACTTTTATAAAAGAATATTACACCTAAAAGATATGTATATACATGAAGTGTGTACTTGAACATTTAATTTTATAAACGTGTGCATACCTTAAATATCCTTTTTAGATAATCTATTCTCAAAAGGTTTGCATCATATTGTTCTTTATTTGAATTGGAAGTTTATTGTAAATTTATATTTCAAAAAAACCCGTAGTTTAAACTATACTCCAGAGGAAATCTCTTAAGCTTATGATAATCAAGTGAGAATAACAACTGGCATTCTATGTATCTGTTTTTGGCTTACAACAATGCATACATACTTTTAAATTTTTCTTTTTTAACCCCCGACGCAAAGAGTGATACTGTGGAATCGTAGCTCTCAAACGCTTGGACCAATTTGAATGCCTTATTTCTATTAGATAGCTGGTTTCCTTGCGGTGGCTCTTGCTATGTTTAATAAAAATCGGTTCAGTCGTTTGAAAATTATCAGCTCTTTTCCAAGATGATGTACAAGCATATTTTTAACAATATCATATTACATATAAAATTGGTGGAGGTTACGGGATGTTCTAATTATGTTTCATATTATTGTGTTGGGGTATTTTTCAATTTTTTATTTTACTTGTTGTTAAAATATGAATTACAAAAATCCTATTTATAGAAATCTTAAAGTGGCATATAACATTTTTGAAAAATATATAGCTTCGAAAACGATGAGGAATCGATTATGAGTATCTATGTTGTATAATTATGACACCTATACATATCTAAATTAAAAGTAGTTTCGAACAATATTTGAGCTCCAGATTTCCATCATGAGGCTGCCACTGCAAATGAACTTATTTTTGAAGCGATACGATCAGATTTTTTTTAAAATTTGGACTGTACGAAAATCCTTTTTTAAGTAGGGTCGGTATCGACAATAAAATCTTACGTGTTCAATTTCTTTAATAGTTTTCATAGAACCAAGAATAATGATAGTGTTAGCATTTTTAATGGCCTACCCGTTAAGTTTCATAAATGATAACCCAGGAAAAGTTTCTCGAAGTAAGATTTACAAAGTGATTTATATTCTTAATACCACACAAAAAAATACATTTATAAATTTAGAAAAAACATCCGTGAAAACATTTTTCGGTCAATAGTGGAAGATGTCTTTATTTGTATACAACCATTAATTTGTTTCTTGTTCAAATTCATTCTTTTAAAGTTTTTATCAAAAAACTTTTAGAATTTATTTTTTATTTTATACAGGATGTCCCGTAAGTCACGGATACAACTGAAGGTATGGATAGAAAATTGAATTTAAGACGAAAAGTCCTTTACCATTTTTT
This sequence comes from Nineta flava, assembly GCA_963920215.1. Taxonomy (NCBI): domain Eukaryota; kingdom Metazoa; phylum Arthropoda; class Insecta; order Neuroptera; family Chrysopidae; genus Nineta; species Nineta flava. The sequence continues at coordinate 93,673,761 of OY986041.1, forward strand.
AATCAGTTATTTAGTTATCAATAATAAAATAAGTAACCAATCAGAGGCGTACACTGGGTTACAGCAGTCACACGTACATGCATTCCCCACTAACTACGTACAAACACTCACTCACACACGCTATTGAGCGCCTCTAATTGGTAACTTATTTTGATTAATAACAAACTACCTGTACGTCTGATTAAAAAATGGCAAAGGACTTTGCGTCCTAGAATTCAATTTTCTATCCATACCTTTAGTTGTGCCCGTGACTTACGAGACATCCTGTACATAGGATTTTTATCATATATATAACGAATAAAAACTTCTTCTGCTATTACAAATATTTAGTAAAAACATTTTTAGTACAAGAAATTTCACAATTTTTTATTTCTAATAAACGACAACTGATACTCGTTTGTGAAAATTGGAGAATAACTTCATTTTGTATCTAAAAACAAAAATAAGTCTCCAACAAATTTTTTTACAATGTTTTGAAGGAGGCAAGAGATCGATTAATTCGTTTGATTTCCAAATATTTCGAAAATATATTTACTAACAAAATTAAAGTACATTAAAAGTATAATAAAACTTGTTTGTAATATGTTTTGCTTGCCATTGACTGCGGAGATATGAAAACGGGTAAATTTTAATACAAATATATTGCGTTAAGTTAAATAAAAGCTTGTAAAAAGGAATTTTGTGTGTGTTCGAAAACTTTAGAGTGACTTCTAGTTCAGGTGAATGGGAAAAATTGTTTCGTGCGTTTCCTAAAATATCTATCTTCAAAATCATAACACCTAGATGGAAAATATTGTTTAAACTAGACACCTGTAGTTTTAAACTTGTTTGAAACACAATTTCAGATCAATACAAAAGCAAGCTGTCTGTATAACATACGTATACAGCCCCTTCATGCTCTAATTTGTATCTTAGCGAATTTGCTGAAAGGAAATAGATATAAAATAGAAATAAATATAAATTGGTCCCGTACCGAAGTCAAAATTTCTTCAAATGTCCATCGATCCTACCTAGTAGATGTCAAAAATCAACATCTGTAAAATTTATATATATATATATATATATATATATATATGGACATATATCTATACATATATATATATATATATATATATATATATATATATATATATATGTGTGTGTCTATAATCACTCTAGCGGTCACAGTTTTCGTTTTTTCGTTAACGGGTAAAATCGGACAAGGGGAAAGGGGGGTTTAAAGGGAGAAGAAAACACAAAATTTGACTATCTCCCTTAATATTTGAAAAACCGAAATATTTATGAGAAGTAAAGTTGTAGGTACTAAGTTTTACTGTAATTTTGTTTATTATCATTTTTGCTGTTACACTAATATTGACAGAAATATTGACGGTTTAAGATTGAATATTAAATTCCTTAAATCTCTGTACACATTAGAGTTTGAGCAAAAATGTAAAGTGATAAATTGTAGCAAATTTGATTTTCTACATCTTTATTCCTTACATAGTTTTCGATTGTTCTAATATTAAGAGAGATATTTTATATTTTTCTCTCTTGTCCCCTTGACGTATATCATTTATTAATAAAATGGGCCTTGCAAATACTAAAATCATATACGACATTTCATTTTGATCAGACTAAAATTGTGACCGCTAGAAAGTGATTTATGTAGTGGAAATAGCTAAGTTGAAGCAGCTCCTGCGCAACGAATTTTTTTAAACCTCTGTGCGTTTGTAAAAAGTAAAAAAGATGTTCACACATCGATAATGAATTCGGTATATACAGAGCATTTGATCACTTGTTGTGACTATATTTGTCGTTGAAAGACTAAATGTTTTATTGTTACAAAATACAAAATGTATTGTGCAAACAGCAAGCAGTATCAACGATTTACTGACACAGCAAATTCCTATTTTCCATTACTATTGAAAATTTATTTGCATTAAATAATACTTTAACCTATTTTAGTAAACTTCATCTTACATTTATTTATTATGCAAAGTATTCTTGGGAGATTAATGTTTTAGAGACATTTTCAGTTGTTGTTACAGTGTGATGTCCTAATTTGTGTAGCTTACCCGTTAAGAGAATTTGTATGATAAAAGGAATTTGTAAATAAACACGATTTAGTTAGTTCAATGAAGAATATTTTGTATTTCATCTTATCCAATAGCACGGTAGTGCGTTAGGCCAAATTTGTGTACACATACTTCAATGACTATTTTTATAAGAAACTTTTGATTTCTTTTATAAGAAATCAAGCCCGTTCATTGGATTATTTGCAATCGTAAGTGGGGAAGACTGGGCCATGTTCTAAGATCCACATAACAGCCAGTAAGAGTGGATTTATATTGGAAACCTCAACGAAGTTCACAAAAAGGCAATCGTTATAGGACTATACTTATAAATCTCGCTCTCTCTAAAAAATTGCGGTCCCAAGCAACCTGCTTGAAAAATGGTAATTAGACTCTACGAAAAACGTACATATTGAATTCGTCCATATAAAATCAAATCGAATAAAATACAAAATATAAATATTAGGGATCCGTTGATAAGACTATCAACGTTACAAACTTTGAGGCAAGATCGTGTTAATGTTATTCAAAAAAGCTAAAAAAAATTGTGTATAGTTATTAGGCATAGTAGAACATAATTCCAGCCGGCACTCATTCATATATATATATATATATATATATATATATATATATATATATATATATATATATATATATATATATATATATATATGTTTGACAATACGAGTACCATACTACTTTAATATATCCATCTCAATCAAGCATTTCAAAAAATAAATTTAATTGTATTTATCAAAGCTTTTCAATTCTTTTTCACACAACCACATCAAAAACATTTTTTCGTCTTTAAAAATAAGGGAAAATTTATATTTAAAATTCTATTAAGGTATACACACAATACTAAAACACTCTATAATATGTAATACTGTATGTGTATTTAATCATTGGGCATTACATTACAGCAAATGATATGTAAAAACTAGACTAGTAAAGATGTGCATTTTTTTCGAATTACACAAAAAGATTCTTAAAGAGCAGGAAATTTCCTAAAAAAAAGTCTCAACTCACGGAACTGTTCCACTAATATTTATAATTGAGAGATTAATTTTAATTGAGAGATGAAAATAGGTATTAAAAACGAGTGATTCGGCTCAGCTTGATTCAGACACTTGAACAAAAAAATTTGTTTAACCCATTAAATATGATATTAAGAAAAGACAAAATTCAGGTACATAGTGGATACTTAAATAAACAATAATCCGTCGGAAAAATCTTTACCCCAAATTTGTACTTGAAGGATTTAAAAAGGATACCAGTTGGAAAGTTTTAATAATTTTGATTTTCCATCTTTAATAGTCTATACAGTGGTTTTTATTATAAGAAAATCATTCGAAGCAGATTATAATTTTATCACTTTAATAAATCTATTAACCTTAGTATGGTCAGAAGAAATGTATTTATTTGTGTATCCGACATAAAACAAAAATGTGAAAGGGACCAAGTTTTCGCATACAAAGAGTATTGATATCCCAACAAACTACAAAATATTCGCCTACAAAAGTAGTAAAATCTATGTAAAGACCAAGTTGTTTAACAAAAGCGAGATAATGATTGGTACATATTTATTGACTAAATTTCTCAAATGCAGGGTATTTCATGCTTAGCAGCTTATCAGATTTTATTACACTTAATATACAAAAAAACAATTTTGACTCGCATACATCGGAGATAACGGTAGGAGGGGAAAAAATGATCATTTTTTGTACATTCTGGGTCATAAATCACATAAAATTATAGAAAATATTTTTGGAATGTGCTAATAAGACGTTTGATGGGACGATTTCATACAACACAAACTGTATATGTAATATACTTATTCTATATCAAATAAAACCTTTCTATCACTCAAAAAAGAAAAAAGTGATAAGAATTCTTAACAGTATATGAAAACCCACATATAATGTTTAAGGAAAACATTGTTGTAAATACAGGGCCAGTCCTAAAACACTTTTAAAAGGTATGTGTACATATATAAAACAGAAATCGGAAGATATAGGTACTTTATTTTGCAATTTTTATTAAAAAAAAACTGTTGATATTAATGAGAATAATAACTCTATCCACCTAAACAGTTGATAAGCATATATATTCGGATGACGCATTTTAATTTCGAGTCTCGTATGAAAATATGTAAGTTTTGTATGTTTTAAGAACCCTCCCCAAAAATTAGCTCGAGATATTCGAATTGTAATAGCTACATCTGTAGTAGCCACCTCTTCGAAAATAATTGTTTAAGAATTTTTATGACCAATAAAATACTTATTCACTTCGCTTACATAGCCATCTTTTCTTTTTAATTATCATAATTTAAAGAAAAATTACATAAACCGTTTAAGCAAATTAATCAAATTAAATTAATTTTATTTTAAATTTTCATTTAAATATAACTAGAAAATCAAAGGTGTTGTTTACACTTTTGATTTTCAAAGGTCTATTGTTACACCACTTATGAATACAGGTTACCAAACATAAGGCGTTTTCTGTGAATATCTATTATATAAATTCTATCTTTTCTATTTATAATTATCAAAGCTTTACAGTGCTACACAAAACAATAGAAGTGTTGGTTGTTCGTAGAAAAAGTAAATCGGAGTATAGAATCTGTGTTTTGGACAGTTGTACTACGAGTGTACGTGGTTCAAAGATATTACTGCAATAATACCAATTTCACAACGGTTTACAGAAACAAAATATTACTACTATAAAGCTTCGTCCTTCTATAAAGCTCAGTAAATATTTTCTAAGGTGATTAATATCACGGAATAATGGTATATTTAGCATTAACCATAAGTACGGGGGTCCCCACACCAATGTTTCAAAACATCCAGAGAGTTTCTTCACTTGTTTTTCTATCATTCAAATTTTTTACTTTGATTTTACACAAACCGTTGAGGAGGTTGCCTACAGTTAACAGCACTATCCGCGTCAGTAACCCTAGGAGATGAATTTGAGGAGTTTTGGACAGTTTACATTAAGCTTATTTATAAAGATTTATCCAAATGCTCAATCACTAGATTATATGCTTTTCGTAGGGACATTTAACCGAACCAAGACTAATGAGAACTAATTGATTCCTGATACATTAAATGAAATCAATGTTTGTTTAAAACGGGTCTAAATGTTATGTTTAATTGTTCTGAAAATATTATTATTAAATATATCTTTCTGTATGGTGAATAATTTTTATTTTCATATTTTCCAATTGATGTTCAATAAAGAAGACTTAATACTATTAATATTAGTACTGATGAAACTACTAATAACGTTACGGCGCTGATATGTTTTATGAAATATTGTTTTATTATTTTTAGTTTTCATTAATTGTTAATTGATTGTGTTTGAAGGTCATATACAACATGATTAATTATCAATTTTATAAATTTTAGAGGCTGTCATGGATGGGACACACTTCGACCATAAGGTCCATTGTGATGCCTGAGGACAACGAATTTTCTGTGTAGACCGGGAATTGGTAGGATGTGCGGCTGCATCCGACATTGATAGGAACATGCTGATACTGATCTGGAGTTCGTGAAGGAAACTGTAGAAATCCTTCACAAGCATAGCCGGTTACTTCGTTCTTGGCCATACGCCGACAGTTTAGTCAATTAACCGCCCCCATTTTTTACCCTATATATGTAAATATAATAGGTATATTAAGATTAGTCCCGACTTCGTAACGCTTCAAAATATTAATACTTGACAAAAATGCTTCACAAAGGAATTCATAAAATGGCCTGATTCGGCCATTTCCGCATATCCGTCCGTCCGTCCATCTGTCGATACGATAACTCAAGAACGAAAAGAGATATCGAGCTGAAATGTTGTTTGTGTGTTCTAGAGCAAAAAATTAAGGTCAAGTTCGTTACTGGGCAAAATCGGAACGTGTTTCCTCCCGCCAGAAGGGAAATATACATCTTTGAAACCGTAAGAGATAGAAAAAAAATTTTGTTAAAGAAAATCTTCTTCTTCTTAAAATAAACAACTTTTGTTTGAAAAATTTTTTTATAAACTCAATGGTTTTCGCATAATTTGTGCTCAAAGAGCAAATACATACTATTCATAGTCAAACGAAGGCTGACATATGTTGAGATACTAGTAAATATACCAGTAAAGGTATTATCAATTCGAACATTGATATACAACTCAGTATATACTGGGTTTCGAACAATTAACTGAGTTAGTTGTTACATTACTTGTTTTTTTTAAATTTAAATAATTGACAAATTGCCGATGTCGGAATTCGAACCCATAACATCTCAGTGCCAAGTACACACAACGCGACTACTTGGCTACTACCTACATGCTGATGATAATTACATAAAAGTATATCGGATGAATGGTTTTTTATGCACAAGCATCAATACCTCCTAGACTAATACCAATTAGTAGTGTTAACTCTTTCTGTGGCGTATATTTAATTATAATATTATACCTGTTTATTAATGACGTTATTATAATATTATCAATAGACACAAAGTTTATAAAAACAATAAAATAAGTGAAAACAGTCAAAAACTATAATAAATATTACAAATTTTGTATTCAATGTGTCCTTATTGATGAAAATCCAATAATTTCAAAAATTGTGATTTAATATCAAACGAAAACGACCAAATTGATTGCTCAACTCCCTAATATCGTGCAGATAATATATATATATATATATATATATATATATATATATATATATATATATATATATATATATATATATATATATATATATATATGTATATATATATATATATATATATATACATGTATATGTATATTTATATGTTCCTTTGGGGCCTGCTCTAATATACATGTTTGTTATGCTTTAGTTCCTATTTTTAGAAAATATCATTTTATTTCTAAACTCTATGCTTTAATTACATAAAAATATCATAAATTTGTCATTTTCTGGTTTTTTTGCTTCCTAATTAATACATACACATACCGAGTATCTCAAAATTTATTTAGCCTTAGCAATATTTATTTTTATCTACAAGATACAGTTAGAATATTACGTACAGAATATTAATAATTTGGCTATAAATAAATAATCACTGCAACTGAGACATCAGAGCTATTAGTTTTGCCCATGAGAATGAAAATGAACCTTTCCAAATTAAAATGAAAAATTTGTTTTCCATATAAATAATATCAAAGATATAGATGATTAAAAGTTATGTATATAATATCTTCATGATAAAATAGATAAGCAAATAATACCTGGAAACTAAATTTTGGAACATCCGATAAATATTTATCTATTTGTTTGTATTTTAAGAAACAAATGCAGGTCAATTATTTTTATCTTTTGCAGTTGTATAGTAAGTAACCTACATAATTAATATTGTTATGTAATTATAAATAATTTATGCATAATATACATTTCCAATTTTTTTATCTGCCATGTTTGGTATGAGACAATATTTATCTAAGTCTATACCTCATAGAAACAAACAAAACATTAAAAAGATAAATTGAAACATGCAAATTTTGTTACACATTTTTATACCCAGTATATGTAAATATATAAGGTATATTAATTTTGATCACGACTTTGTACAGCTTAAAAACATTGATCGTAGGCATGAATGTTTGGCATATTTGTTCATAAAATGATTTAGGGTTAAATATCTTCGGTGAGAGATGAAGATAGGGCGGCTTGTAAACGAGTTATTCGGCTCCGCCAGATTCCGACACTTTGAACCCATTAAATATGAATATAATTAATTGAGCCCATTAAATATAAATATAATTAAATATGAAAGAAAAAAATTCTGATACTTACTGGATACTTAAACAAACAATAAATAATCCGTCGGCAAAAAATGTTTACCCCAATTTTTCCATTAACTATGCTTTTGTTAATTAAATAATTTTTCCAAACTGGATAACCCCGATAATTTTTAAAATAAAAGTATGGAATTTTTTTACTTCTGGGAGCTATTCTTTGAAGGATTTAAAAAAGATCCCCGTTGGAAAATTAAAAAAAAATTGATTTTCTATTTTTTTTATTAACAAAGATACGGAAAAATTCAAAACATAAATAAAGTTAACTGTAGATTACAAACAGATAACGAAAATCAAATAAACTAACACGCAAGAAAATATACTAATTATCCTGTTATAAAATATATTAAGAATTAATAACCATCCAGTTATGATTAGTTGCAGCGACCGGTAGATGCCTTGTTATCTTCGTGATGCCGATACATTTTTTTCAAAGCACCAAAAACACTAATTATTGTATTTCCACTTTACATTACTATTTAATTAGCCTCCTCTAAACTTTATTAATATAACTTATTGTAGGTATATATACCTATAAGTATGTAATTACTTTTATTTTCAATTATGAACAAAGTGATTAAAAAGGTATTTCAAAACATCGATCAAAAAATTACCAGGTATAAAGCTTATAAAGTTTGATGATTAAATTTACTAATTTCATTTTATTTCTATCATGGCTTAATATTTATACATATAATAAATATCTAACATATAATAAACTAAAACGTATTTGTCGGTTATTTAAAAAACAAAAATTATCTTTTCTTTTTGATGGTTTTGTAAATTTTTATTACCCTCAGTCACGTTATATTATGATATGTATTATGGGTGCAGTTATTAAAATGGAAGAATACCTCAAAGAAAGTACGTAAACACTTGACCTGAAATTGCCAATCTGATTTAAATGAAATTTAGTCAACTTTAATTGGTAGAGTATCTGGTCGTAATTTGGACGCAAATGTTTCTACACGTTAATGTTAGATAAACTATGTTTTACAGGAGATTAGAGAAGAGTTTTAGGCCTCTGTATCTCAGGAATAAAATTTGGTGAGACACACCACCTACGTGTCAAGTTTTAACATTACAGCATTAATAATTTCAAGATATTTAACCCTAAATATTGAGATTTTGGAGATTGACTCACTCACTCACTTATTCATTATCAATATTTTAGTTAACTTCCAATTGTTCTAGAAAATTGATTTTTTGTACGAAGATAGGTCTTAGGCTAAAACCAGCAAGAAAATTTTGTCAACCGGAAATTTCATGCAACATACAGTGAGCATAAGAAAATTATGTGAGAAGGATCAAGTTTTCGCATACAAAAGTATTGATATCCCAACAAATTTTCGTCTTTAAATTAGTGAAATATTTGCTAGGGACCAAATTTTTTAACAAAAATGAAAAAATGATTGATATATATTTATTGTGTAGGTCAGTATCTCAGGTGCAGGGTATTTAATATTTTACTTGTCAAGTTTTTATCTTTATATATTAAGTGTTATAAAATCTGACCACTTACCAAGTAAAATATGAAATACCCTGCACCTGAGATACTTACACAAACAACGATTTTTTTTTCGCTTGGATATCACTACTTTTTAACCCGACTTCAAAAAAGGAGGATGGTTCTCAATTCGTCTGTATTTTTTTTTTTTTTTTTATGTGTGTCACCTCAGAACTCCGACATTTATTAACCGATTTTGAATTTTTTTTGTTTGTTTTAAAGGGTTTGGTTTCCCATTGGTCCCATTGTCACCAAATCCCATTCTGATGAGGGGATCCCCGGAAAATCGAGGAAAATCCTCATTTTATATGTGATAACCGATTTCTGCGAAATTTTTTTTTTTTTTTTTGAAAGGGTATACTCATTCATAATGGGAAAATAAGAAATTTTTTTTAAAAACCGACTTCAAAAATATTTTTTACAAAAAAAAATCGACCCCCAAAAAAAAAATTTTTACAAAAAAAAAACAAAATGCATGTAAAAAAAACTGAAAATCTGTTATAAAAAAATGCACTACAAATTTAAAAAAAAAAAAAACGGGTAAAAAAAAAATGTGTTATAAAAAAATGTACTAAAAATTAGAAGGTCTACCCATATTTAGACAAATAAAATCAGTTATAGAACTTCAAAGTCACTAAAAAGCGAGAAATAAACCATATTTTGACAAAATGTAAACCCGACTTCAAAAATCAAATATTCTATAACAAAAAATGCACTAAAAAGTAAAAAAATAATTTCATATTCTTGTGCCAATTTTAGTTCACCTAAGCAAAATTTTTTAAATATATATGTACAATTATTGTTATTTTTGGAGGCGGTGTCCAAAAGTTATGTGAATTTCTCTATGCTGACACCGCCTCCAAAAATAACAATAATTGTACATATTAGTGCATTTTTTGTTATAGAATATTTGATTTTTGAAGTCGGGTTTACATTTTGTCAAAATATGGTTTATTGTATATGAAGACTTGGTTGGATTGTTTTTACAAGAAGTGTTTGCGATGGGCCGGGTTGAAGATGTGTACACTCTCGCCGAGTGTTCGACCGGCAATACAGTTTTCGTCAGTTGGTATACCTGAAAAATGACATTATTAAATTAAAAATTACGAAGTAGTAATTTTTTGATTAAACCATTAAACATAATTATTAGTCAAATGAATAATGAAGGACACTAAATGAATAGAAAAAGTATTCATAAATTTATACAGTTTTTATTAATTTTCGTGTTTTTCTATTCAGATAAATGGGTACAATTAATGCGGTAGATAGATGAATATTTAAAAATGGCAGTTTAACGTTCAATAGAATGTAGACGAGAGTGCCCTTAAAGCTTGTGTCAAATGTATTAACCACTCGCTTTCTTTGACTCGTGTTAAAAAGCCCAACTTTTAATGGAGTGATGGCGAGACGAGGTCATTCGACACAAGGCAGCCCAAGCGTTGTTCACTCTCGCGCTGGCTATATATCGTGTTGTCTCGCCGAGTGTGTACAGCCGGCATTATTTTCATTACACATCAATTAATCTTTATATTGTTTTTACAATAAATTCTCAAAATATATTTTTTAAGGACGTTCCAGCACTGTGTTATGCAATCAGTACAACAAACCGGTTTGATTTTATTATAGCTCCAATACATAAACACACATATACAACACATAGACAACATACATACACAAAATGTTCACATATACAAAATAATGTTATGTTGAAGAAAAGGAATAATTTTAAACTTTTATATTTCGAAAACAACACGGTAACACACCACTTTTTTATTAGCGAATTTCCTGAAAGGAAATAGAGCTATTGGTCCCGTACCGAAGTCAAAATTTCGCAAAAATTTCTTCAAATGTCCATCGTTCCTACCTTGTAGATGTCAAAAATCACCATCTGTAAAATTTATATATATATATATCTATGGACATATATATATATATATATATATATATACATATATATATATATATATATATGTGTCTGTAATCACTCTAGCGGTCACAGTTTTCATTTTATCGGAATGAGATTTGGTATTTGAAGCGCTTTTGGTATTCAAAAGGTCAAGTTCGTTAATGGGTAAAATCGGACCAGGGGAAAAGAGGGTTTAAAGGGAGGGGGAAACACAAAATTTGACATATCTCCCTTAATATTCGAAAAATCGAAAATTTTATAAGAAGTAAAGTTGTAGGTATTAAGTTTTACTGTAATTTTGTTTCTGATCATTTTTTCTGTAACCCTAATGTTTACAAAAATATTGACGGTTTAAGATTGAAAATTAAATTCCTCAATATCTCTGTACGCATTAGAGTTTGAGCAAAAATGATAAGGTGATAAATTGTAGCAAACATGATTTTCTACAACTTTGTTTCTTACGCATTTTTCAATTGTTCTAATATTAAGAGAGATATTTTATATTTTGTGTTTTCTTCTATCTTTATGCCCCCCTTTCCCCTTGACGTATGTTATTTATTAATAAAATTGGCCATGCAAATACTAAAATCAGATACGACATTTCATTTTGATCAGACTAACATTGTGACCGCTAGAGAGTAGTTTATTTATTCCAAGGAAATTCGCTAAGTTGAAGCAGCTCCTGCGTAACGAATTTTTTTTATTTTTATAATAAATATTTAACTTTACTCTCCTAGGTTTTTTTTTAACTTCTGTCGAGTATTTTTTCTAATACAACAGATAATAATTGGACGGGCATGAAGTTTCACATGCTTCTAAGGAGAGAGAGAATGATAACTTTGATATTAATTATCTTGCGTTCTAAACGGTCAAAAATTCTAAAACTTCGGGATTTATTAGAAAACGTTATTTTTAGACTGTGAACAAAAAATGAGCAAAATCTGTCGAAAAGTGGTGGTATGCTGGAACATCCGTAAAAAGTACCGTGTAGATTGTTGTAGCTACCACATGACTTGTCAAAAATCTATGATTATGGCGTGGTTCACATTTTTGTCTTGTGATGATGATGATATATTTATAATGAAATATATAGTTAATTTAATTTAAAATAGAAAATAGAATAATGGTACGTATTATAAGTATTTTTAAATGTACTTTTTTGTGTGTTGAAAAAAGAATATTCTGTTGAAATTTTTTTTAAATATTTATAAAATCCTTTTTTTTCTTCATTATATACTTACGAATAGACCTATCATCTCCAAGTATACGAATAGCAATAACATTCAAGAAACTGAGTTATATACTAAAATAAACGGTTTAAAATCTAAATGAAAACAAAAGAAGATTGTTCGTTCATATTTATAATATAAACATTATAAAAACGAGTGTCATAACATTTTGCTTTTTGAAGAGAAAAAATATGTTAATTGTTTATTTTTAAAACAATTTATGAAGTGAATCTTTATGAAGATGTTTTTAAATGTAGATATGCATCAATTACTATACAATTCATAAGAGATATAAAAACCTTTTAATTTAAACAGTTAAAAGTATTTTAAACCTTTTTATGAACATACCTGAGTTCTGACCCCTCTTATAGACTTATAGAGTATTGTATGCAGCCGGGAATTTGGAATGGGTGGTACGCCCACCATCTCCAGAATTATTTAAAAAAAATTTTTTTTAACATTTAGTTATTATAATTAAAATTAATACATTTTCGACTTACATATGATAATTTATACAAGGGACATATTATTTTATACGTAAGCAAAACTGTAATCATTTGAAATATTACCAGTTAAATATTTTTGATGTGAAAATACCAACAGCGAGACTATACAATAATTTTATATGGGGAGTGAAATGAAATTTAAGATTATACAATGTGACATTTTTTGTAACGATCGGCTATGTGACAGTCGGCAATTATCGGCATTGTTAAGATAAGTAATATCCATTCAACCAGTCAACCAATCATTTCTCAAAACTTCCCAGACTCAAAGCATCTTTTTTAAATATTAATTGAAAAAAAAATGTTTCACGCAAAAGTTTTGTAGTTGAAGAGGGAATCATAATGCAATAATTATAGTTTTGATCTATGCATCCGTGCTGCGTGGTATAACTTATCGTTTGTATGAAAAAAAGTTTCAAAAAAAGGTTTCCAAGGCAAGATATACCACGCGATAAGATGTTTCCCGGTTTAAACTGTGTAACTTTTGATTAAAACATTTTTTTCTAAGATGCAACTTTAAAAATATTCAAGTGGTAACAATTTACGGCAGACAGCGTTGCTGGACGGTAGATATGATGTCACTCTCAAGGTCATACTTGCAACTTGCAAGTTTTTTAATTTGTTATTACAGTCGAAACTGGATATAACGACATTAAAAGAACCACATAACTAAGGACGCTATATCCGATAGTTGGAATAGCACAAAACGCGCAAGAGGCGCAGTTGGGGTGGGTGGAAGTGCGCAGCTAATAATTAGACAAAATATGTATCAATATAAGGTTTTGTTTTACTGAAAAAGTATGACGGTTGGTCATTACGTGACGGTTGGTACGATATGTCGCTTTGTCCGATGTTGTTATAGGCGGGATGTTTACATAGGTGTTTATATAGAGTTTCGACCGGGACCATGCCATTTAGTTGTAATAATTGCATGCTATATGCATGCAAGTTCCCCTTTATTTAAAAAAAAAACATCAATATTATTTGATATCAATGATACCGATAATCCTTAACATAAAATTAAACTCATTATTATTTTAAAGATGTATTTCAAAAAATCAGACCCCGTGAACTTAGCAGAGCACTTATAGCAGTCCCTGCCCAAACCCATCCAATAAATTTGTTGGACATTGTTGGAAGATTTTTAAAATTTGTTGGACCTTATTTCATAAGTTATAAACGTTTTTCCAAATGCACTACTAGGTTCACGCTAGGTTCTCTGCTAGGTTCACAGTTTTCAAAAACTGACAGTTTTCAAAATTGACAGTTTTCAAAAACTGACAGTTTTCAAAAACTGAAAAGTGGGTAATTTTTGAAGTAAGAGACGTGGAAGTAGGTATTTTAATGACTTCTGTTTCTGAATAAAAGTAAGTTGTATCAGAATTTCAGGAAATTCATCCCCTATGGGGGTAAAATAAGGGACGAAAGTTTTTATGGAAATTAGGTCATTTTTTTAAGTTAGAAACGTGGAAGTTGGTATGAAGGTTTTTTACATATGTGAAAAGTCGAATGGTTTCCGAAATGTTAAATCAAATCGGGCATACGACTAGTATAAACATAAATTGTTAAAAACATTACCAACCGTCTCTGTAAGATCTTGCGGGTAAACAATAATGATACAAAATTAATCCAGTCATAAACAATAAATCATTGAAGAATACCCATTAAGTGCATTAACTTGTGTCTTATAAATGATTGAATTTTTTTTTTATATTTTGATTAATGATGATGCCAAATATTTAAAAAAAAATGGTATTTACAGTATCAAGAAGAAGAAAAAATTACCAAGGACTTAAACATGATTGAAGTAAAACATTCAATATTGCATAACAAAATCTGTTGTGCGAATGATAAATAATTAATCATAAAAAATTTTAATAAATATTTAAAAATTAATAAAAATGAAGAATGCAAAATTATTAATATTTTTTTTATTAACAATTTTTATTTATTTTTGTTTCAGATATTAAATCAACTTGAAGTATATTCATCACCGTCAAAATTATTTAGTGTTGAAAAATTTCAAAAATCAATTCGTGAAAAATAAAATTAAGAAATATACAAACTACCAATTTTAATACCAAGTTACCTTGATTTATTTAAAAAATAAATTTATAAAATTTATAAACTTTTCAAAATTAATTTATATACGCACGAGAAATGGATCGTTTAATTATTATATATTATTTAAATAAATATTTACAACTATTTAATTGATTTTTAATGAAATTTTATAAATAATATTAACGGAGTGACGCCATCACGTGTAATGTCTTTCAAAAAGTGACATTGTGTTATTTAAAAACTAAAAATAAGAATAAAGGTTATATAAGAATATGTGATAACAGTTTTTTTTGTTTTGTTTTTCTAAATTTGTGTGTGTACATAATGAATTCAACAACTTTTGATATGTTAAAACAAACAATTGTTTCTGATGTGGATGGTAATTATTCGACAATGTCATCGAATTTGAATATGACAACCTTAATTGCAACAACTACAATTGCCTCAAACATAATAACACCAGTAGTGCGTAATTACACATATTGTGGACCAAATTTAATAGCTTTCCATTCAGCTTATGCCAAATTGCATGGTTACTTCAGTTTAATTGTCTGTTTATTTGGTTCCGTTGCAAATACATTAAATATTGCAATTTTAACGCGACGTGAAATGCGATCACCAACGAATCTTATCCTGACTGGTCTAGCGGTTGCCGATTTACTTGTGATGTTAGAATATATCCCTTATGCTAGTCATATGTATTTGTTAACAAATCGACCCAGATTGGATCAATACTCTTACGGATGGTCGTTATATGTCTTATTTCATTCAATTTTCACTCAAGTTTGTCATACAATTTCCATATGGTTAACCGTAACATTAGCCGTTTGGAGATATATTGCTGTCGCGTATCCACAAAAGAATCGCGAATGGTGTCGTATGGAAACTACAATCGCTGCCATAATTAGTGCTTATATTGTTTGCCCATTACTGTGCATTCCATTGTATTTAACATTTAGTTTAACATCAAAAGTTGAACAATTTACAAATGGTGGACATAAATATAACAGCAGCACATATAATGCATCTGTGGACGGTCCTACATTTAATGCTACCATTTATGTTGTAAATATAAGTGATGTTGCTGAAAAAACAATGTTACAAGATATTGACTTTTGGATTTATAGTGTTGTTATAAAAATTATACCATGTATAGCGCTAACAATACTATCACGAAGACTGATAATGGCGTTGATTGAAACGAAAAAACGTCGACAAGCTTTATCACAAGGTGGTGCTAATTCAATGCCTTTAACTAGTACAGTGGTGAATAAGGTGAATAATACTGCCCCTAACACAAATACAACGAATAATACATTACAATTACCGCCCATGACAATTGGTGCACAAACTTCATCGTCATCTGGTACAAATGGTGATGTTTGTAAAATTAAAAAAGCTGCATCGTCTGTGAAAAAGAATTATAAAAAAAATTCACGATTATTAGATAAAGAAAAACAAACTGATCGTACAACACGAATGTTGTTAGCTGTGTTATTGTTGTTTTTGATTACAGAATTTCCCCAAGGCATACTTGGAGTATTGAGTGTTATATTTGGTGTTAAATTTTTCTTAGAATGTTACGTCAATTTAGGTAAGAATTTATTTTTCAACTATTTTCAATTAATTGTTTCTCAGGTTATAATTGATTTGAATAATGTTAGGTTTGTTTACACGCATGTGTCGTCATCAAACATTTCCAAATTAATTATTCATTTTAAATATAGAGAAAATTGGACAAAGAAGTAGAGACCCGGGATAATTTTTTAAATCAGACGAAATAATACACTATTTTTTACAATTTTTCAATTATTTATTGACATAAATAAAATTATTTTAACAAACTGCTGAAAGTATGGTAAAACGCAAGAAATAGACAAATGTGAATGTAATTAGTATGTAGTATTATTAAGCGAATGGAATTTTGCGTGCTTTTTCTACGAAAAATCGTCAATAATTTCAGTGAAATCCAGCTCTCGGTGTGAATCACTTTCGATATTGAGTAGAGATAATTTTGATAGGCGGTTCTGTGTCATCATAGTTCGGAGCCTATCAAACTGTGCTTGGCATAGTACAGTTTGACGGGATAGAGAAATATACATAATAATCTTTTCGGAGGCATTCTTATTGGCCGGTGTAAAACATATACTGTCAGTGTAAATATCTAGCACTCATAATTCACACTAAACTATTTATTTTTTTATTTGCAATCTATGGAACATATTTTTTATAAAGAATTTTATATAAATTGCAATGTTTAGAGAAGAGTGCTTCACGATTTTTTGTCAACACGGATGCGCTTTTATTCATCTAAAAAAATTTGAACAATCATATTGTGGAGACCCCTCTCTGGTGGAGATCCTGAGGCTCCAGTCTCTGTTTCCCACCCTGCCTGTTTCCCATCCGGCCTTGGTTATAGTGACTTTAAAATAATTTTAAGGACAAAAAAATGTATTCACAATATTGTGTTTCTAAAAAAAAAATGTAAATTTTTTTTTTCTTGTAAATTTAGTAAGATTTCTTTCTGTAGGCGTAACAAAAATAAATTATTTACTCAATATCAATAAGAAATGAAATTACTTGAATTAATTTAACTCCTACGTGTAACGAAAGTTAATTTAACCATATATTTGTTCTACATTTGCAAATATAGCATATGTACAAAACATGTTAATATTTAATCATTTCTATTCGGTTTAACCAGACGTTTGCGGATAATTTCAATGAAGTAAATTTTCTAGGAATATCAACTTTGAAAAAAATGTTTGTTTCTTATGCACATTAATTAAAGTACTGCGGCATTGCATTATTTTTAAAAGTTACCTATAATAATTTCAATAAAAAACAAATGAAAATAACAACTGAGGTAATTGTTTAAATACCGCTCTACCCTGAAGAACTCATATAGACGTCATATTGCTAACATTATTTTTATATTATTTTAAATTAAATAAAAGTGGTATGAATATATTAATCCGATATATTCATCACTCGGTGTAATAAGCTGTTTTTTTTAGTAAATAGTTTTATTTTTGTTTTGTCCTGTTAATCATTTATTTAGTTATATAGGGTTCGGCAGGGAGGTATGGAAGATTTGAATAAACTGTTACACACTCATTTTTCATCTTAACTCAATTATTATTTTTGGAATGTGTACCTTAGATTTCGCTATTACAAAGCCAGTTAAGAGTAAAAAAAAATGTATTAGGTACGAAAAATAACATCAGTTAAGTGTTCTCCGTTTTTAGGCAAATAAAAGTGTTCTCCGTTTTTGGCCAAACCATGTTTGGGCAAAATGGGCAAAACTACCCAACTTTGAAACTGTAAGATAAAAAACAAATATGTAAAGACAAAAAATATTCCTTTCTTAACAATAAACAAATTTTGTTATACAATTTTTTTCATAAATTCAGTATATATGGGGTATTCAAGCAATTACCTCAGTTAGTTGTTATTTTCACATGTTTTTAATATTTTTCGGTTCTCTCTTTTATGATATAAAAAATATGGTTATAAAAATCAGCCCGTGGGTCATTTAAAAAGTCAGTATCTGACCCGTTGGTCATAGGTTCGTCATCTGTGCTATAATATATGCTCTAAAGTCACCTATGCTATTTATCCGTTTTTATACATGAAAGTTTTGATGAAAGTTTTTAATCGCAATAAATGTATGTGATATAACGACACTTACATCTCATTGTACATGCAGAAATATATGAATCGCATGTTTTGTTAATAGCTTCTAACTTTCGTCTTGTTAAATATTTCTTTGTTTGTCAACCACTTCAGTCACATGATCATAGTAAACCAATCACAAGGAAGTAAACCAATCACCCTATTCTTACATCTAAAGTTACATATTAAATTGCATTGAAATAGAAGCCAGGTCTATTGTGTTATAACTGCATAGTTTCATCAAAAAATACTACTACGCTTGCTCACCACGATATGCGTTATGAATAGTTGCTTGAAAAGTTACATGTGTTAAATAGGACTTTAAATGCAAACTCTATAGGTTCTTAAATAAACATCATAAATTATCATGGAATGGGTTTTTACATACATAAGCCGCAAGCCGCATTTAAATGTAAGCCCTCTAACGAAATCATACTATATATAAAAATAATTGTTTACATAAAGTACTTTGTATATTACAAATAAAATAATCTCTATATACTCGGTAGAAAACGAACATTATTTATAGTTGTTATTTAAAATTACATTCATTGAAATTATAATTTTATTTTAAATTATTCATTAAATGTAAATAATCTGTAATAATTACGTGTACAATGAAAATATATACACAGACGGAATTCAAAGTAAAGAAGATTAATCGAATTATTTTGTATAGTTAATTACTCTACATTATTTAATATTTCACATATATGAATGTTTGTTGAATCAAAAAGCTATTACTGTGGTTATTCATGAAAATGAAGAGGAGTTATTAATTAAAAATTGTATATTCTATTATAGTTTTCAAAATCATTCAGTATTGTATAGGAATACTAGCTGACCCGGCGAACTTCGTACCGCCTAATAATTAATAAATATTGTGTTTAGTAATTAGCCGAGTCTTCTATCTATCTATCTATGCATCTATCTATCTATCTATCTCGCTATTTATCTATCTATCTATCTCTCTATCTATCTATCTATTGATCTATCCATCTTTCTATCTATTTATCTATCTGTCTATCTATCTATTTATCTATCTATCTATGTATCTATCTATCTCGCTATTTATCTGTCTATCTCACTATTTATCTATCTATCTCGCTTTTTATCTATCTATCTATCTATCTATCTCGCTATTTATCTATCTTTAAAAAAAAAAAATTCGTTACGCAGGAGCTGCTTCAACTTAGCGAATTTCCTTGGAATAAATAAATTACTCTCTAGCGGTCACAATGTTAGTCTGATCAAAATGAAATGTCGTATCTGATTTTAGTATTTGCATGGCCAATTTTATTAATAAATAACATACGTCAAGGGGAAAGGGGGGCATAAAGATAGAAGAAAACACAAAATATAAAATATCTCTCTTAATATTAGAACAATCGAAAAATACGTAAGAAACAAAGTTGTAGAAAATCATGTTTGCTACAATTCATCACCTTATCATTTTTGCTCAAACTCTAATGCGTACAGAGATATTGAGGAATTTAATTTTCAATCTTAAACCGTCAATATTTTTGTAAATATTAAGGTAACAGAAAAAATGATAAGAAACAAAATTACAGTAAAACTTAATACCTACAACTTTATTTCTTATCAAATTTTCGATTTTTCGAATATTAAGGGAGATATGTCAAATTTTGTGTTTCCCCCTTCCTTTAAACCCCCCTTTCCCTTGGTCCGATTTTACCCACTAACGAACTTTTGAATGCCAAAAGCGCTTCAAATACCAAATTTCATGCCGATAAAATGAAAACTGTGACCGCTAGAGTGATTACAGACACATATATATATATATATGTATATATATATATAAATTATATTTTTGATCTCGAAATGTTTTTAAAAAAAATACTTTATTAAATTTAACAAAAATACAATATTATAATTTATTTTATTTTAAATACAATAACAGTTATACAATTTATAAGTTATCGCTAGTTCGCTACAATCAAGCGTGCACGAAGCCAAACTTGTGTAATTAAAAAGACAATCGTTATCAATTTAACAATGACTTATATACTAGTTTTTGGTATTTTAGAAAGTGTCATACTGATTAGAATGTAGTTTAATGTTAAGGACGTTTTTAGAAAGTTATGTTTAAGTAATGTGTAAAAAGTACGTCATTATATGTTTGTAGAAAGATGTATTTAAGTAATGTGTACGAGGTACGTCATTACATATTTGTTTTACAATGTCCTTGAAATAGAGATATATATATATATATATATATATATATATATATATATATATATATATATGTCCATAGATATATATATACAAATTTTACAGATGGTGATTTTTGACATCTACAAGGTAGGATCGATGGACATTTGAAGAAATTTTTGCGAAATTTTGACTTCGGTACGGGACCAATAGCTCAATTTCCTTTCAGGAAATTCGCTAATAGATATCTAGCTATAAAAAAACAGGGGTTGATGATAGATGAGTGAAAATTTAGGGTTGTATGTATTTTTTAATGCCACATATTTTAAACAAAAAAAATAAAAAAAATTTCCAAAAAATAGGTCCACCCCAAAAAATAGTTTGGGGTGGACCACCCTTATCACTTAGGGGTATGTAAAATAGATTACGACCGATTCTCAGACCTACCGAATATACATATAAAATTTCATAAATATAGATCAAGCCGTTTCGGAGTATTTAACAAAAATTTCAAAAATTATTTATAATTTTTTTTAAAAACACACACATACACCTTTCTTTTTGTGTCGGGTTAAAAAAGAACAAAATTATACTTTGGATATTATTATTTTCATGAATTTTTTTGTAATTATTATTTTCAGTTTCTGATAAAGATTCTTCATTACGACGTATTTTTGATATCCTGGCCTGGGAACTATTTTTAGAAAGTTGAGATCTTGATTCTTTTGGGCATTTTAAAATGATTTAAAAAATTTAAACTGCCTTCGAACTAAATTATTTGCTTAACTTTTGAACAGGAATTACATATCTTAATTATATTTCAGTTTAATTTACTTCTTATACAAACGACTTCAACACACCACTTGTGAGAGGATATAAAATTATATACACGTAACAAAAAATAAAAATAAAATGTTTGGGGTGGACCACCCTTATCATTTAGGGGTATGAAAAATAGATTACGACCTATTTTCAGACCTACCGAATATACATATAAAATTTCATAAACGTAGATCAAGCCGTTTCGGAGGAGTTTAACTACAAACACCGCGACACGAGAATTTTATATATTAGATGTAATAGTTAAACAACTACACTATTGTAAAATTCAAAATTTAAGTACTAAGAAAGGCGGAATACATCATTAATATATTAGATTCACGATATTCTTTCAAATTAAGAAATCTTATTAAAAAAAGAAAATATATTTTAAAACAACTGTGAATAAAGTCGGGACTCTACACGAGCAGAATACGTGTTCCAAATAAAAATATTAATGTTATATTTATTATGATTTCTGAACCTATTATACCTGGTATATATAAATACATACGAGGGTGTATTAACTTTAGTCCCGACTTTGTAGTCTCGACTTCCCTCATGATCTGCGAAGCATGTGATTACACAGTACAAAAAAGAGCATTTAATTTATAATTAGAGCATTTTATTAGCATTTAATTAGCTTAATAATTTGATATTAAATACAATATAATTAATTGATTTTTTAAATATTGCTCTGCTAGCTTAACATTATGCTAGCGAGTATTCGGTAACACAATACAACAGAGAGCATTTAATTTTTAATTCGGGCATTTAATTAGCGTCTAATTATGAGACAATTATAATTGTGTTCTGCTCAGATTGCTCTGCTAGCTTAATGGACATTGAAAAATGTCGATTTTTATTGTTTATATTATAGCTTTCAACTACTTTTTAAGGTATTTGCATTGCAATAGACTTAAATGTCCTCTAGACACAATATGTTGCACTTTTAATCTTTAAAATGGTTTAACCCAAAACCAATATCGACAGAACTGAAGAAAAAACGTTATATTCCAAATAAGCACAAACCTGTAGAAACTGCTCGCTCAAAATAAATCTAACACCTAAAAATTAATAAATGCTTATTTTCAATTCTGTAAATGTGGTACACCTTTTTGTAAAAAGGTTGGAAAACAATTAATATTTTCATTAATCAATATTCTTTGATTTGAAATGGATTGACCGACCCGTAAGCTTCTTTATTGTGTATAACTATAAAATGTTTTACGTTAAGTTGAGAATAAAATGTAACATCCATGAGAAATCATTCAATATTTAGTTATTGAGTATTTAGTTATTGTAAAGACAGCAATTTTTATTGTTATCTATACCAGAGGTGGGCACAGACAGCTCGTCTGAGCCTTACGAGCTCTCCATAAGCTGGGTGAAAGTAAGTAAAGAAGGTATGTTTTGAAGTTTGACGGAACGATGTTTCAATACAGGTTGTTCTACCGATTATTGCCCAATAATTTATTCAATCAATTTAGAAATAGTTTTATAAAATATTTATTGTTTAAATAATATCTTTTACAGTATGGAGAGATACACCAAAAAACATAATAATAATAATAATAACAATAATGATAATAATAACAATAATAATAATAATAATAATCTGAACTTATCCAAGACTGCTTGCGATGTCTTCTCCATTATTAAATTCACTACTTTTATTTTTTTTGAAAAACAAATTATGCGAAAAATAATTTCCACTACTACAAATAGTACTTTTCACTTTTTCAATTCAAAGTAGACTAACTCGAAGAACTCAAATTCCCACTTTATGTAAAATTTAACTTAATTCATCAAATTCCCATGACACTATACTGAGCATACTCCATACGAAGAAAAAATAATTAAATCAGGTAAATAATTCTTTATTAGTTCTCGGATATGAATAGTAAAATATTTAGACAAATCATATGGAATTTCCAAAACTTTAATTCTATTTAAATTATCCTTTGCAAAAATTTCCCTCTTTACAACTCTCTCAACAAAAAACAACCTTTTTGTTGCTGCAACCACTATACACACAGAGAAACAAGCTAGTTGCTGTTCAATGTTGCTGCAACCATGTTCTGCGTCTATTTTGTACTTAAGGGTAGTTATTACTACACTTCTAATGTAACATACATAAGCGATATATCACTCACGCACTGTCTCATTACTGCTAAGCAAAAACTATTGAAGTTGACATGAAATTTGAAAGATATGGTCCTTAGACAGTGTAGAGGAGCACAAATAAAGGATTTGTAGAAAATCGCACCATAGATGGGTGAAATAGACGAATTATATTTTTTTTCTAAATTTTTGACAAATAATTTATTTCCAAAAATTTTGTTTTTGCATACATTTCTATAGAAACTATAAACTAGAATACACTATAAATTGTTACATAATATGAAACCTTTGCACATAAAAAAATCCAGACTAATAATCATCAACCCCTAAGGGTGTGAAATCCATAGTGAAATTTGTATTGAGATCCCGTTTTTTTAAAGCTATTATTTTAGCATTAAAGTTGGTATTTTGGCTATTAATAATAATACATAAAGAAAATTGTTTTTGAAAAATTGACCCTCAGGGGCAAGCGTCTGTATGCAAGTTTTAAAATAGAGACATGAAAATTGATATTTAGCCTATAAAAGTTATAAATAAACCAATGAATACGCCTAAAAACGTTATAAGGTCCTTACACAATTTTCGAGGACAAAGCCGCAACGGGTAATGCTAGTGTGGATATATATATTTGTAAATAGTGGTACCTAGAATGTTTCAACTGATTCAATATTTTTGCGTTAAAGTATACATTCATTTTTCTATTGTTTTATTATTTTTATTTTATGTTTTAATGTTTTCCCGTAAAATATAAAAAGTATTTATTTTCTATATCGTAAAAACGAAATCATACTCAGAATTTGTATTTTATTCTATGATAACGGTCGTAAAATCTTGTATTAAATATAAAACTTTAAAACCGGATCCTGTGTTACAATGTAATACAAATTTATGTTAAAATTATAACAACAAAATCATTTGATTTGATTTCACAGAATATAGGATACATGAAACTCCTAGAAACCCCTTGAAAGATCCTAGTTTCCCTTGTATTATAGGGATTTTGAATTATATGGAATGAGAGTCTATTAGTGATGCCGCGAGAAGAAACGACGACATGAGAATAGCATGTTTCTTCTATTGTATTGACTTTCTATCGCCTCGTCTCGAAAGGAAATAGAGTTATTGGTCCCGTACCGAAGTCAAAATTTCGCAAAAATTTCTTCAAATGTCCATCGACCCTATTTAGTAGATGTCAAAAATCACCATCTGGAAAACTTATATATATATATATATATATATATGTGTGTCTGTAATCGCTCTAGCAATCACAATTTTGATTTGATTGGAATGAAATTTGGTATTTGAGCGCTTATAGTATTCAAAAGGTCAAGTTCGTTAATGGATAAAATCGGACAAGGGGAAAGCGGGGTTTAGAGGGAGGGGGAAACACAAAAATTGGCATATCTCCCTTAGTATTCGAAAACTCGAAAAATTTATAAGAACTAAAGTTGTAGATATTAAATTTTACTTTAATTTTGTTTCTTATCATTTTTTCTGTTACCCTAATATTTTCAGAAATATTGACGGTTTAAGATTGAAAATTAAATTCCTCAATATCTCTGTACTCATTAGAGTTTGAGCAAAAATGATAAGGTGATGAATTGTAGCAAACATGATTTTCTAGAACTTTATTTCTTACGCATTTTTCGATTGTTCTAATATTAAGAGAGATATTTTTTATTCTTAGCGTAGTTCCAACATTGTCTTGTATGATCAGGGCGAAAAATCGGTTTTATTAATGTAATTAAAAATTAATGTAATTTTGAAAAGAAAAAAAAAATTTTAACTATTATTTTTCGAAAACAAAACGGAAATTTATTTGAGAAATTTTTATCTTTACTCTCCTACTTTGTTATTAATTATCTCGCGTTCTAAACGGTCAAAAATTCTGAAACTTCGGGATTTATTAGAAAACGTTATTTTTTGCCTATAAAAAAAGAGCAAAATCTGGTCAAAAATTATCTTGTGCTAGAACTACCTTATTCATAAATAATAATTATTACTGGTTTAATAGGAGAAAATTTAGAAAAAATTAAATCATAAGATTAAATATCTATAGAGACTGAAAGAGAATACTATCGTCTCCCGGCGTCTTTCGAATAAGTCAGCTGTAGTCTCGTCTCGTTACACTCGTTACTTGCGACATCACTAAATTCTAGATATATGAAATCAAACTGCCTTTTTGTCTCAGTACCTAGATCGTTTATTTTCGCATAAAGATGAATTTCGATTAAAAGGTACTTATTTTCAGTTGAATTATTCTCAGAGGTGGATATGAATTACACAGGAGATTAAATTCATATTAACGATGCTTTGTAGTCAAAGTGTGTATTTATGATACAAAATAATTGATCAGGGAATTAATGTAATTTAAAACTTTATCGCCTCTATAAGGTCATAGAGTTCACCATATGTTCATTCGGCAATCAAAATAAAGATTTTCAAAAAGAACTCTCGGTTTTTAATTTTAAAAATTGTCAGTTGTTAATTTGGTGACTGTCCCACGAATTGAGTCTGTCCGGAATAATTATAACTAGCTAACTCATATGGATGATGACTAATTGCTAGTCCAAATAGTTTTAAAATTTAATAATTGATAAATATTATTTAAATTATGATCGATCAACATTGTATTTTTGCGATTATTTTCAAAACATGAACTAAGATAAAAGTATCAAGCTAATTTTGTAGACATCAGAAAACCTACAAAATGGCGTCGTTTGAACATATATCGGTCCAATAGTTTAAAAAAATCATAAAAATAGCTTTAAATTTACAATAAGTGGCAGCCTTGTGATTTCCTTGATATACCTATGCATAGATTCTGAGAGATTCATAGTTTCCGAGAAATGTCATTTATTTAGCAAGTGAAAATAACAAAACTGAGCTGATTGTTTACATACCTGGTATAAACTCAGTTTATGAAAAAAAGTTTCAAACAAAAGTTATTTATTTTAAACAAGGGATAATTTTTTGTCAATAAATTTTTGTTCTATTCTTTACGGTTTCAAAGATTGATAGTTTTGCCAACTTTTCCCGAACACGGTCCGATTTTGCCCAGTCATGAATTCGACCTTAAACACTAAAAATTTCAGCAAGTTATCTTTTTTCATTTTTGAGCTATCCTATTGACGGACGGACAGATGGATATGTAGAAATGGACCAATTAGGTAATTTTATGAACACCTATACCAACAAATTTTTTCTACGATCAATATTTTCAACCTTTACGTTAAAACGGCTGAATCTGGTTTGATGCGATTTTCACCAAACGGTTCAGAATTTAGCTGAGATTCTTTTGAACGGTGCAAGATATTGAGAATCTTTAATTACACAAAATATTTGTCTTTGAAAAACAAACATCACTTGCTGGAAACTTTTTCATGCTTCCAATATGTCTGGAGTAAATGTAAAATACGCCTCGTGTTTACACCAAAACTACGAGATGAAGTGATGAGAATGTTTTTATGATATAAATTTTTTTTATGTTAAAATTTATTTATACATGTGATCATTTGAAAAGTTACCACTTCAATACTACTTGACCGAATTAATTAAGTTTCCCATTTGACGACGAATTTAATGTTCTTTAATTGGTAAAACGATGACTTTTTCACCAGGATGCATCATCTAGGAGTTATAGGTGAAAAACCAAAAAAAGTATAAAAAATTTCGAGGTTTTTTGGCTGCCAAAAGTTGTTCTGTGGTCGCCCGGGTTAGCATTTTTATATTTTACATGTTTGTAAATATGCAAGTTAAAAAATAAAAATACCACACCACCTTTTGCATCATACAGCCTCGTTTTGATCCTTGACAGACTAGCGTACTAAGGTAGACAGCGATTATCAAAAATATAACATGTATTACGTGAAAACAAATTCTATATACAGTATTATATAGCTGTATCCGTATTATATAGCCCGATCGAGTTACCCACTGATTTACAAACATATTCATATATTATTTACACACAAAAAATCATAAAAGCAAAACAAAATTCGAAAAGGGAACTATCTAAATAATCTTTAGAGAACCTTGCACAGAATCCTGTTACAAAAAAAAGTTTATATAAAATCGTTACAGACGTTTTCGAGAAAATTCGGTAACTAAAAAATCCCTTTTGATATCTTCAAATTTCTGAAATCGAATACACCACATTGCAATTTATATATAAAGGTAGAATATATATATATATATATATATATATATATATATATATATATATATATATATATATATATATATATTAGCTAATATATATATATATATATATATTAATTCAGCTAATATATATATATATATATATATATATATATATATATATATATATATATATTAGCTGAATTAATAAATCTTGCGTTTATCTGTTTATCTATCTATCTATAAAAAAATAGATATCTAGCTATAAAAAAATAGGGGTTGGTGATAGAAGGGTGAAAGATGGGTGAAAAATAGGGTTGTATGTATTTTTTAATGCCACATATTTTAAGCCAAAAAATATAAAAAATTGCCAAAAAATAAAATATAAATTAAATACTGATATGAAAAAATTAACTCGTCAACCACGATTCGAACCTCGGACCTCTGGATATCTAGTCCAGCGTGCTTCCGCTACACCAAAGACGATTAAAATATAAATGTTTGGGGTGTACCACCCTTATCACTTAGGGGTATGAAAAATAGATTACGACCGATTCTCAGACTTACCAAATATACGTATAAAATTTCATAAACGTAGATCAAGCCGTTTCGGAGGAGTATGGCAACTAACATTGTGACACGAGACTTTTATATATATAGATATATATATATATATATATATATATATATATATATATATATATATACACGTGTGTACGAGATATATTTATTTTTTACATGAAATGAATATCAAATGAAATAAATATATAAATATTGGTTTACGTCTTTCGTAAAATAAATATTGTATCATATCCGCTGAAAATTGAGTTATTTAATACCAACAGAAAATACATTAAAAGCGTTTTCGTGCACACTATGGAAATACTACAAACTAAAGCCCGGTTTAGATGATTTAATTTATAAAGTAAATACCTTATTATGATGGCCTGAATGTGGTTAAACATTCACCATCGATGAAACCAAATTGTGTGCCAGATACACACCAGATTTTTTTCAGCCAGTTCTTTGTCCGATTTTAATTGCCAATATTCGCAATTAACATTAATGTAATTTCTGATAAGATTATATTGGAAAGAACTTTAAATGGTCCTGAACAAGATGACCAGGCTAATTTGGTCTTGATCAAGATGACTAGATAAAAGATAAATTAGTTTTACATGAGGTTATCCTCAGAGAACTCTGAAATATTTCTGACTATGATGACTAAATAACAAGTAAATATATTCCTTAATAAGGTTACCTTGAGAAGACTCTTCATCTGGATCTAGAATATGATCCTGAGAGACCTTTAATTATGTCTGAACAGGATAACTTTATTGAAAATTCCTGCCCAAGGTTATGCAACTTCTTTTTTGATATGAAACTCATCTGATTGGTTTTCCTAAAGAAAACTTAATTTTACCCCGATGGTACTGGGTACTTATCCTCATAGTGTGGTTCAAGCAAATCAAAAACAATTTCTAGTCGGTAATCACTATGGGTGCATTCGTCTTGGACGCTCACACGCTTTCAGTTCACTCAATCGTCGTTTTCAGCGTTCGACTTGGCGCTGTGAGCGTCAAAAAATGACGCGCTCACAGACGCTTACTCCACAGAGATAGGGCAGCAAAAGCGTGGGCGCCAAATCTTACTATTTATCAAAACGAATGCTACGTGAGCGTAAGCTAAACAAACTTTTGTCATATTTATTAAAGTACCTACTTAAAATTAAAATCATTGAAAAATCAGTAAAAATGGCTAACTATTTACCCAGATTATTTTCGATCGATTTAACTGATTCAGAATCTGGTAAAACGTATACTATTTCTGTTACTTCCGACGAAATAAAACATTCGCCATGTTGATACAAACTAACGCTCACAACGTCCAAAACGAACGATATTTTCTGATCGATTCTAAGCGTTTGTAGTCCAACATGAACACCAATAATTTGTGCTTATAGTCGTGAGCGCTCAAAGCGTGTGAGCGTCCAAGACGAATGATCCCATATTATATGGTACTGTATTGGAGCCTCTATGTAGAGATTAGAATGTGTGTATGTCTGCTCATTTGTTATAATTGGTTTCACAATAATATAAAGCCGTTTGTTTATCTGATTAATAAATGATTATAATTATGGAAATTAATCACCAAGCTGACTGATATGTCAAAATTATTATTTTTAATTTCCAATGGATTAAGTCAATTATCTCGAAAAAAGGCATTATTCTAGAATAATCATTAAAATTAATTAATCAAATGTGAAATTTGTGTGATATACAGACGTTGGTTAAGGATAGATGTTGTGTGATAAGTTTATACAATATTTTTGTGGCAAATGATTAAAATAACATGATCAAATTTGTACTTCTCATAAAATTTATAATCTCAATTCATATATCGCAAGGAATAATTTGAGATACAATTTCAATTTGCGATATTACATTATCTCAAATTCTATTTTGATAGTTGACTCTTATGTCAATTTTATGTGATGCAACATTATCTTTGTACAACAAAATGTGGAATTATGATTATATACCAAAACAATTGCTTATCCTTGCTCCAAGTCGCTCTCTATTGACTGTGACACAGCATTTTCTCCCACATTTTGCGAGAGAAAAATATTGTGGGAGTGTTGGTCCTCATTCTTTCATGAAATACGTCACTTTGTCATTTCGGAAAGCCGTTCTTCAGTTATCAGTTCGTTGTAATCATGATTCGAAAATATGTTTTGCTTTTGTCTCTTTAAACTATTTTATCCTATTTGTATCCTCTTGTTACAGCCTGACCCTAGAGTCCTAGTACTTATATCTAAATTTGCAGAAAAACAATACAAGGTCGTTTATAAATAAAAGTAAGTTGTTTCAGTGTTTTTGGAAGCTCATCCGCTAAGGGGGTTAAATAAGGGACAAAGGCTTGTTGGAGAAGTGCGCCATTTTTTAAGCTACAAACATGGAAGTAGGTGTTTAGGCTTCTGTTTATAAATAAATGTATCAGCGTTTTAGGAAATTCATCCGCTATGGGGGTGAATAAAAGGGACAAAAGTTTCTTAAAGAAGTGTGTCATTTTTTAAGCAAAATACGTGCAAAATGGTATTTAGGCTTTTATATTTGAAAAGTCAGATGGTTCCTGAGATGTTACCGATGGGAAATCAAATCGGGCACACGGTTATATATATATATATATACGTGTATATACTACTACGTGTATATACTATACGTGTATCTAAAATGAGTTTTTTGATATGATATTTATAAATAGTAATAAATAACATTTTTATTTATTTATAAATCAATACAGATATACTTTAACACTCGAATATAAGCGGTTAAATGAATGTTTCAGAAATATCATTTCGTATAGAGTGATATAAGATGGAGCATTGTATATACAATTTATTTAATTGAATTGAATTGATTTTTTGAAATATATTTTACTGATTATTTGGAAATCAATTACCTACATTGTATATCTAGACAGTATTATAACCGTCTCCGCAGTAGCCTATAAAGACAGAAGTACTGTTGTCTGTAAAAAATTAACAACAATTATTCAATTTATTTCAGATATAATTCCATAACTATAAAAAATATATCCTTTTGTTCTAAAAATTAAGTGGCTGTTGCAAACAATGTTACTATCAAAAAAATAGTATCATATTTTGAATGTGGTTGGAGTAAATTTTATTGTATTATACCAACAACAAAAAAATTTTATCACACGAAAAAAATAGAGATAGTAAAAGATAGAGTTTTCGAAGTAAGAATAGAGTTTGCGTATTTTTAAGGTTAAACGCATGAATTAGTGAAACAGTTGCCTTATACATTTAATTTAGTGATGAGCAAAGCAAGACCAAAACAGTCTTGGTATCGGTCTCGGTCTTGCTTGTCCGGCCTTGGCCTTGGTCTTGCTCAAATACTTGTAGTCATGGTCTTGGTCTTGCCCAAATACTTGTAGTCTTGGTCTTGGTCTTGCGTATTCAGGCTTGGCCTTGGTCTAGCTCAATTAGTCTGTTACTTACTACTTACGTCGTTTTGGAAATTTTTGAAGGCTTTTTACAGGTATAAATTATAAATGATCAACAATTAATATCTATAATTAATTAAGCTTTATTTTACAATAATTTAAAAATTTGACCATATTCTATTAATTTTTATAGTAAAAAAAAAAATTTGCTTAGCTCTATATCAACCATGGGTTAACCAGACATCGGGAAAGATTAGTTACTTTAAGAATAATCTTTTAGATCCGAAATTAGAAGTTACGAAAAATATTCTCATATATCCTATTTACAACGTAAGTTATAATTTTTAGTTTAGTCTTACACTTTGGTCTTGGTCTTGTATTCTCGGTCTTGGTGTTGGTCTTGTTCTTGTTCATTCGGTCCTGTTCTTGGTCTTGCTAGTGTATGTATAATCTTGGTCATACATAACTGTTAATACCATTTTCTTGGGACGATACCAATCAATGGTACTCGATTTCGTTGCATCCCACGGAAAGCATACTAGTAAAGATATCGCCCAAGTATTCTTCAAGTGTATAAAAGAATTCGAATTCAAAAGCCTTGAAATATTTCCAAAACAACCTAAGTAGTAAGTAACAGAGTAAATGAGCAAGATCAAGACTAAGACTGAATACGCAAGACCAAGACCAAGACTACAAGTATTTCAGCAAGACCAAGGCCAAGACTGAATACGCAAGATCAAGAGCAAGACCGAGACTACATAATTCGAGCATGACCAATGTCAAGACCGGACAAGCAAGACCGAGACCGATACCAAGACTGTCTTGGTCTTGCTTTGCTCATCACTAGTACTGCGTACGCCGGGTATTTGTTTATTGTTGTTAAGTACATCAACCGGGGAAAGACACGCTGCGTGAGCAGAGGGTACAATAAATCCGTACGTGTGAGAGTGTCTCGTTGACATAGCCACAATATCTTACCGTTTGTCACCGTCTCCGAATCGGCAAGCTTCATTGAACGGAACAACACCGAGCCGAACAAGGTGTACAAAGCGGTTATTACAGAATCAAGTACACCGACCATTCAATAGAAAGTGGTTGCTGGCTTCGCTAGTGTGTGTACATGAGTACGCCTTTCCCTGGTCTGGTTTTTCCAGTAGCTTAGCAAGGTAATATTCTCGTAGGCCTGAACGTAGCATACGAACAACCAGAGATCGCGCAGTTTATATACGATTATACACTTTTCTACGCACCATGAAAACCTACACCAATTCTGCTGTTAAGGCGGCGGCACGTATTTCTAGCCTGTGACCATAGTCTAGAGATATCTTCGCCGTCACATAATCAATATTCAGAACAAGAGTGCGGGGGCGTCAATCGTGTTCACCAATTTGAATATTTTAGTCCAGCAATCCTATTTTAGAAATAAACCAATTTGAAACTGTAAGAATTATACGGATTTATGATGGAAATAAATTTCCTTCATAATTCCATCGAATGCAACAATTAAAACGAGGTAAAGGGTAAAGTTCGTGCTTATATAAACTTATGTGGCTGCGAGATGAGACCAGGCAATAAGGTTTTTTGTTTCGTCTCTTCTCGTTACAAATCTTCTCTTGATTTTGTCTAAACTCGCGTCGCGTCAAATAAAAACATTTCGTTAAAAACTTAATAAATATTGTATTCCAAAAAACCAATACATATATAAGAAAAAATGATTGTATTTCGAATCTTGTCGAAATTAATCAAAACCAAAAATCGTAACTCTATTTTCAACTCCTGCACTAGTTTCGAAATTCTCATCTCTCACGCCAACATTAACATATATTTTCTTTTTTATAAAATAGTAATTGTCAACAACAATAATTTTTGCTTTTCCATTTTTCGATCGTAAAAATTTTAACACAATCACAAACACTTAAAAGTCAATATTATATAATTTTATTTAATCTTTAACTTCTTTTTAATCATATATTCCATCTATTAAAATATTTTTATTTCACATAAATTTTGTAAACAGATAAATAAAGTACTTAAAATTCATAGCAGACATATAAATATATAATAATATTATCGCATATACTCGTAGTTAGTTACATGGATCATAAAAAATGATGCAACTAAAAATGAAAAAAATATACAATATGTATGTCCAAGCACGGATCCACCGTTGTGGGCACGATGGACATGCCCACAACCCTAATAGACTTGTGACATCACACTTTCACGGTTTATTGAGGTCGATAAGCTGATGATATTATTCCAATGCCTTAAAAAAATAAATTAAAACAATGAATCGTGCGTGATTCGGAACGCAGCGAACTACTTAGTCATCATAGACGATATGCTGACACGTTATGTCACATTTTTGACTACATATTATCTGTTTCTTTTTGGCACATAAATACTTGTATTTGAAAAGAAATTTGAAAAACTATTCGCTGGGTGCGTATAGTCATCTACTAATTTAAAAGTACATAGTCATCTACTAATTTAAAAGTAAGCGTGTCTTGTATGCACAATGCACATATACAATGGCACAGGAAAGATTATCCATGCTAGCTCTCCTAAATATACACAAAGATGTGAACCTGGATATCGATGAAATTATCAACGTTTTCGCGAAATAGAAACGTAAGCTTGAATTTGTAATTTAAGTAAGCACCTAAATAAAATTGTTTAATGTAAAATGTGTACTAGCGTTTAATTTAATTTGATATCCTTTGAAGTTGTAAAAATTTCATCAAAATCGGTTCAGTAGTTTAGAGTCTAAATGTGACACTGATGTGCAAACAAACACACATTTACTTTTTACTCCATATTCTGTCATATATACATTTAAGGTAACATCATAATTAGGTGCCCATTAAAAAATAAAAATCCAAATTAAAACTTTCTTAGCCAATATAGCTCAACTCACCATGTATAAGATATTTTATATGCCACCAACATTTTCTTGAGTAAGAGCTCAGACTGAAATATATAGGTCACTATGTATACCGTGTGTTCGTTTGAAAAGTTACCACGTAAACATTTTTTTTAAATATACATTTTAGAAAAAAATGTTTCGAACAGAAGTTTAACAGTTTAACCCCCATAAGCAAAAAACATAATGCAAAAATAATAGTTTTGTTACATGCAATTGTACCAGCGTTGCATAACTAATCTTTTAAATAGTGCAACTTTTGTTCAACATTTTCCTTTATGCAGCCCAATATTTCTTGCGTAAATTAAAAATGTATACCACATTTACACCCCGTATTTACACCAAAACTAAGGGATGTAAACAAAAAAGTCTCAAACAAAACTTGTTTAATTTTATGATAAAAACATGTTTTTGTTTTTAAAGATTTTCGCTATTTTTACCGTTTACAATTTCCGTTTATTTCCATCAAATATTTCTTGCGTAAATACAAAATTTATGCCACATTTACTGCACCAAAACTAAGGGATGTATACAAAAAAGTTTCAAACAAAAGTTATTGAATTTTAAAAGATTTTTTGTATGTAAAGATTTTCGCTATTTTTACCGTTACAAAGGTGATTATGCCAAGCGGGCACAAATGCAGGGATCCCCTCTCTGAATTGTACAACATTTTTTTCTAAAATACATATTTTCAAAAGTTGTTAGTTGGTAATTTTACAAATGAACACACGGTTCATTGTTAATTAATAATTATTATTACTGTTCATATAATTAGTACGAATTAATTATGTTCATAAAGTTTTAATAAACTTTTTCCTTTTTACTACAAATTATAATTAATTATTATAATTGAATGGAATCAACGTTATCCCAACCGTCTAACATCGATATTTCTTGTAAGTTGCTTTTCATTCAAATTCTATTGTGTTGTTGTACTTTACAGCATATTGATTATTTGTGTTATTACTTGATTGATCGAAGCCATGTGAAGGAAGCCATGTGAGTTTAGAGTAGTATTTTTTCTTTTATCTTTTTTAATTACTTTTAATTACTTTAAAAAATCTACAATTAGATTGTTTTAACTCAAGATATATTTTTTGAAACAATTTACAAGCCATGTAAATAAATTAAAATCACTCTGATATACAAATATCGTGTATTTATCCTACCACTTTCAAATCAGCGTTTATATGAGCATTAATAGGCGATATTTATACATCTAATGATTTTCTTTACGTATTGAAGGTATATTCCAAAAAATAAATAAATTCGCGGCAACACCTGGCAGGTGTGAAACACCGAAAATATTTTGTATAGAAAATATGCATAAAAGGATGGTTTATTAAAGGAAATAAATATGGCATAATCAAAATCAAAATATTCCGATTTTTTTTTTAAAGAAAAAAAGTATTCTTTATTTAAACAATACATATTAATTTAATATCAAAAAATAAAAAATTAATTAATTTCTTAAAAATTGAGACGGCTCAATTCTTTCAATCAGTTTCTCAAACTATTATTTTATTATTAACTTTTTTGTATAGAAAATATGCATTGCCACGTATGACTGAGTTTTTGAACATGTATATGTACTGCCAACTATCAGCATCTTTTGAAAAGTGATTTGTTATTTCTAATATCACCTATGAACAACCTTTTGACGCGTGGTGAGAAAACGTCGCCCCGCTGTTGTCAGGTAACAAACGGTCTAATCCGTGGCAATGAAATATTTATCACATCAAAATTTTTGTGTATATGTTTGCATCATTATAAATATTCCGATTACCCTACATTACAAGTATGTAAGTTAAGATACAACATGCCTTTGTCGTAGCTACATGAACGTGAGTTAAAAAGAGCTAAAGACGGTTAGTAAAACTGTCAAATATAGATACACACAGCCTCAAAAGTTAGCGTTCTTTTTTTAAAATTTTATAATTGAATTGTGCCTTATTCATTCGGATTTCGAAAATATGTTTCGGATAAAAGTTGTTCAACATACAAATACTTTTAATCGAAGCCAAAATATATGTCAAGTGACGTACTTTTAAATTACAATCATGTAAATGTCACAGTTTGCCTCATAAATATGTGAATTTCGACTAAATAAAACGAAATTTGCAACATAACAATGCGGTCTAAGGCAATATGACTACTTGGAACTTGGAGGTTATGAGCTCGAATCCTGACATCAGCAGTTTGTCAATTATTAAGAAAAAAAGAAAAGAACATGGGCGGTTAATTGACTAAACTGTCGGCGTATGGAAAAGAACGAAGTAACCGGCAATGCTTGTGAAAGTTTTCTGCAGTTTCCTTCACGAACTCCAAATGAATAGCGGCATAGTTCCTATGAAAGTGGGCAGCAGCCGCCCAACCTACCAATTCCTAAACTACACACAAAATTCCTTCCACTCCACTCACATCTTAACATCCTTAGGCATCACAATGGACCTTATGGTCGAAGTGTGTCCTGTCCAGGACCGCCGCTACAATCTATCTATCTAGTAAATTAATTTGCTGGGGATCAAGTTTCTGTGATTCTTAATAGTGCATATTTGATTTTGGTTGTAACATCCGGTTTGATAAAGTACAAGTTTTGAATATTCTATACCTATATGTGATGCACTCTAACATCGAACAGTGTAAACCACATGTTCTTATTAAGTAAAACCACAAACAATAATAGGTATTATTGAAACATAATTTATTGAATAACCTCGCTTTTAAAGAATAGAAATTTGCTCTGGAAATAAACGATTGCCTACCAATCACTTCAGAAATAGATTAAGATTGGCCAATTACCTTCCAGACCACATAAATTTGGGAAAATGAAATTTAAATATTGTAGAACGAGATATGCTAAATCTTTAACTAAATTATACAACCAAAAGCTGTTCAAACAAAATGCTCCATTTCTGAACTTTATTCCAATGTAATTCAACTATAGAATGATTCTCCTCATAATAAATATCATTTTATCTACTGCACTCTTAGGATGTTTTAAAAACATGACATAATATAAATTGTGTTGCTATAATGTTAAAAGTGTTTGTTCAAATAGTAACTATTTTTCTTTTTCATTTTTAATTTATTTCATGCGATTAACATTAAACAATATACTTATCACATTAAATAAAGGGATAACATATATTACATACCTACCGTTTAGTTTACATCTTCCCATAGTAGATCTCCCACGAGTATGAGAGAGTACATATGTATACATTAAGCAATGTGTATGAGAAGGAGGTCTTATAGGTTTGTTAACAAACATATTTTTCGAAACAGTGAATAATATTCTTAACTGTTCGAGTGGTTGGTGATTGTCTCATACAACACAACAAAACACATAGGCACCTAAGACCTCCTTCTCATACACATTGCTTAATGTACACATATGTACTCTCTCATACTCGTGGGAGATCTACTATTCGAAGATGTAAACTAAACGTACAGTATACGAAGGTTCACTGCTAACAGATCTTAATTTACATATTACAGTTTCTGGCTATCAAAAATTATCATAAAATGGTTAGGATAAATGATAATATTATCACATGTTCTATTTAATTTCAAATGTATGCTATCAAAAACATGTAAAAACCTTTTAGAAATTATATGGTACATAATGTTGCAAAGTATGTTCTATACGTAATACAGTGTTTGTCAATTTTAGTTCATACAAAGAATGATTTAAGGACGTTCCCAAGAAAATCAGTTTTTTTACGATTCTTCTGTAATTTTGAATATATGTAGTTAAAAGTCTTCTACACGTAGAATTTTTTTGTAATGGTCCTTAATGTACTAAATTTATAAATATTGACAGTTAAAATTTGTATGTTTATCATATAAAACTGACCCCTATTAATGTTGTCACACACGTTTTATTAAATATCAATAGAAATTTTCTTTAGATTCTTTTAAAAAACTGACAATAAGTAATTGAAGATATAACAAATATCTTTCTACAAAAATAACAAAAACAAGCGGTATTAGTTATCTTATAAATATTGTTTAAGTCCTCAATTTAAACAAAAATGCCATTATGTAAACTACAATAGATCAAATAAAATATAGTAACACTACAGCAAAACGTAACGGTGTACCTCAAATAAATTTTATTTGATCTATTGTAGTTTACATAATGGAATTTTTTTTAAGTTGAACACGACTGCTCTTTGGGAACATCCTTAATGTGAATAACGTGAAGTAAGGAAATTACTCTGGGTGATGAGTATGAGATTAAATATCTATTCAGAAGTCTATCTAAATACTTAAATAATTCATCTATCTGTCCTAGTATAGTCCATGAAACTTGAAACATCTACGTGAGACATATAAATATACTGACATATAATATTATGTCTTTAGACTTTATGACTTGATATTATTCCCTGATATAAAATAACATTTTTTGAATTATGGTGCACTCTGATAATTGTACAGTTAAATTAAACATCAATGGAGAGTGCGGAAAAAATTAGTTTTTTGTTTATAAGTTCTATACCCTTTGTTTTATAAGTGAAGCAAATCATGGTAAAACATTTTGAAAAATAAACCTACTTTTGTATTCTTTATGTTCGTGTTTTACGCTGTCAAGTTTTCTGATTTTGTTTTTTTTTTTTAAACAATTTTTTACATTTATTTTTTCCGTGTCAGATCACTTATGGAATCTACACATAGACTTTTTTCTCAGAGACTATTTCACATAAATGATGAATATTTAGCGTGGTAGCTATATGCAGTTACCGAAATACGGACACGATGTTAAAATTTTGTCCTGCAGCGCATCTTCAAAAGTAGTAGAAAAACTACAATCGAAAAATTATATATTGTATCTAAAACCAATGATTTTACATTTAGTCCTGGTAGAACAGAACCAGCGTCACTTCTTCCGTTAAAATTAGAGTTTGAAAGACTGGCTATAATCCATTATTTACATTACAATCAGAGTTATTGAAATTTATCAAGACTTTCAATAAGCCAGGTCTATCAATATATTATTCATAATATCAATATACATTCCTGTACCTAATTTCAAATTCCTGTATCTAGTCCAATAGAAATGTTCGAATGTAAGAGAGCTGGCGGAGTCGCTATTTACCAAAATAATAACGATCATTCATCTTTCTATAATGTACATAGTATTGAATCATATCACACAAACATAATTACTGTCCACTGTAGAGTGTAGTTACACTGCTTATGTGACAGACAGACTTCTACCTGTTTCGCTTAAGCATGTAATGTATGCATACATAAATTTTGTCTATATACTGTTTGACACACATGTTTTACAGAGTGTTTCCCAAACACTGTGCAATTAATCAAAATAGAAATGAGTGTGACATCAGTCGAGTGTTATTTCAGCGATTCGTAACATATCTGTTTTCCTGATTAATGTATGGGATGTCAATTGTTATAAACCGTTTAAGTTAAAAAGAT
The DNA here is from genome assembly GCA_963920215.1 of Nineta flava. Classification (NCBI taxonomy): domain Eukaryota; kingdom Metazoa; phylum Arthropoda; class Insecta; order Neuroptera; family Chrysopidae; genus Nineta; species Nineta flava. Next base: position 93,714,099 of record OY986041.1, read on the forward strand.
TCCGAAATCACTCTGTACTAAACATTAATAACTTTTATCAACGGGAGGGACACTTGATATCTGTTTAAGAAGTGATGTGCGTGTCTCTCAATCTACTGTTAAAATGTATAAATATTTGATGGTGAATTTCTTTACTACATTTTATACAATTTGTTTGGAATTTTCAACCAGACTGACATATATCAAATTTCTTTTGTAATTATAGTGATAGGTGTAACATTTCAAAGATGAAAACACCACACACATTATATATAACAAACATAAACATTCAGTTCGACGTTAAAATATAATAATATAGTCGCCTGTTTTATTCACATATTTTCTCGACAATTCTCGACAAGTTTTTTATTTCATTTTACATAACCTTTAAATAACGAATGACGTGGTAGTGAAATTTTTTTTACACTTTTAATGATATTTTCATGACACTGCATTACATTGTATTAAAAAGATTTTAGATTGATGTTCTTTGAATGATAGTGACATGAAACTGGTTCACATATAAATTAAATTGAAAATTTTGATAAAAATTTCAAAAAAAAATCTATACCTTTCAAGATTCTATTTTGCAACTAATTTGATAACTCACATAAGAGTTTTTCACTTCATTACCAAAATCTACGAACTGCAAAAATTAGTTTAATAAAAACTATAAATACCTTCTCTAATGACAATTTTAAATTGGTATTATAATTTGATTTAAGAAAATAGATTGATTGTGGTTAATTTTCTGAAACACACTTCAAAAAGTTTAATAAATCATGATGTCAAAATTTGTAATTCGATATATCCCACGAAATATCCCGCTACGACGAAACAACTTCTATTTGGATCATTTTTTCCAAACAAAAAAATTGTGTTATTGTTTTTTGAATCTAAGAATTATTGCAATTCATGTATGGCTTTTGACTGACGCCTTTGACCTTAATATTTATAGTTAAATAAATTGTTTTGCGTCCCACGATTTTATTTCATTCTAATTATATCGATGTTTCTCTAAAACCGTCTGAGGTAAATGCCATTAAATTCTGTTATCATTTTACTATCAAATAATAGTAGCTTTTTCAAACTTATGTCTGTTAAAGTGAGTTTGAAAATAAAAAGTTTTATACATTTTTTTCTCACAGCAATTCTTATAAAATACATTAATTTTATGTACAGTTAGATTTACTAAAATTAAAAATGTATTAAATGAAATATAAAGTGTCATCAAAATATTTTATTAAAAAGTAATTGATTGTAATAAATTTTATATCAATTTGTTCATAAAACGATTATTTAATAAAATAATTAATACTTATACATGTACAGAGTGTTTAAGTTAAAGATGATGAAAACTATTCCGGAAGAGAAAACTATTGTATAATAACAACATCTTTAATACTATACCGAGTACAAATAGATTTTATTATCTTGTAAAAACTACAAGATAATTGAAACTAAAAAATTTGAGAGGCTTTTATTTAACTTGCAATGTATGTATGTATGTATGTATGTATGTATGTATGTATATATGTATGTTTGTATGCATGTATGTATGTATGTTCGGGTCAAATCTTGCAAACTGAATTCGAACCACTTCCTCTTATCCTACGGAGTTGAATTTTTACATGTTGGTTCAGTTCCAATGACAATACATATTTATGGTAAGCATGACAAGAATCGACAAGGGGAAGACATAGTTTAGAGGGAGGGGGAAACACAAAATTTGGTATATCTCTCTCAAAATTGAAAAAAAAATCGAAAAATATATAAGAAGTAAAGTTGTAGAAAATTAGTTTTACTATAAAAAGCTTGCTTTTAAAAATGTTTTTTGAATAGAAATTTATTATTGCTTATTTGAATTTGGTAGAAAAATATTTAGTGTGAGGCTGTTTTTGTTTGGCCATGGATAATTAGATAATGTAAGCGAGAAACGTGGAGACAAGATTCCATCAGCAATAATGGCTATGATGAAAACATATCCAAGAAAATGGATTTCGTTGTGTAATTTACATTATATTTGAACCAAATCTCTTGTCAAACTATAACCAACCAATCTCTTGTCGAATTATTAAAAATAGGATATTTTTAATGACGATAAATAAGTTCTTTTGGTTGACCAATGAATTAATTTCTTATTAACCCGACTTCAAAAAGGAGGATGGTTCTCAATTCGTATTTTTTTTTTTTTTTGCTAATACAATACAATTATTTTCCAAAAGCTATACAATTATACAATACACCTATAGTCGTTTGAAAAAAAAGGTTAAATAGGATGTTTTTTTCTTGAAAAAACATTTTTTATTAATTGTTTTTTTACTACATGTTAAGGTAGACACCTTTATATATTTCCAGTAAAGTTCTTTTTTTTTTGTCTAATATACAAAAACGTGATGAATAGATGTAATTCCATAAAAGCCATGCGGTTACGTTGATCTCTGTGGTACCCATTGTAACTTTCCCGTTTTTTATTTGAAATTAAAAAATAAATTGTTTTCTTAAAGTAGAGTAGACCAGAGGTGGGCCCAGACAGCTCGTCTGAGCCTTACGGGCTCTCCATAAGCTGGGTGAGAGTAAGTAAAGAAGGTATGTTTTGAAGCAAGATGGAACGATGTTTCAATACAGGTTGTCCCTACCGATTATTGCCCAATAATTTATTCAATCAATTTAGAAATAGTTTTATAAAATATTTATTGTTTAAATAATATCTTTTACAGTATGGAGAGATACACCAAAAAACATAATAATAATAATAATAATAATAATAATAACAATAATGATAATAATAACAATAATAATAATCTGAACTTATCCAAGACTGCTTGCGATGTCTTCTCCATTATTAAATTCACTACTTTTATTTTTTTTGAAAAACAAATTATGCGAAAAATAATTTCCACTACTACAAATAGTACTTTTCACTTTTTCAATTCAAAGTAGACTAACTCGAAGAACTCAAATTCCCACTTTATGTAAAATTTAACTTAATTCATCAAATTCCCATGACACTATACTGAGCATACTCCATACGAAGAAAAAATAATTAAATAAGGTAAATAATTCTTTATTAGTTCTCGGATATGAATAGTAAAATATTTAGACAAATTATTTGGAATTTCCAAAACTATAATTCTATTTAAATTATCCTTTGCAAAAATTTCCCTCTTTTATTACAATGGTCCAGCGGTAAACTTAAAGGTTCAAAAGATTTATATATATTTTTTATATATTTTTATTTTATTCATACACAAATATGATATATACTAAAAAGGTACATTTAATGACCCTAATTACTGATTGACCAAAATTCCAGAGTATGTATTGAATGATTGCTTGTATTATTTACTTTGTATAATAGTGACCATAAAAAAGATTTGGTATTATTATATTTTTTTCAGAAAATGTTTTAATTAAAAAAAGAAAATATTAATAATTGGTAGGTTACCCTGTATTAACTCTATCTCTCTTCCCTACCTCTCACTCAGAGCTTGGCCGAGTCATCTCCTGCCCACCTCTGGAGTAGACACAGATAGGGTTGTCATACAAAAATCGACCTTTATTTATTTACAAAAAAAAAAAAATCCTATGACAACTAGAAGATTATAGGATGAAGAATAGATAATAGGATGAAGATGTATTATAGATATCGTTTTGGAAAATATTTGAGAAAAACGTGTTTAAGTATGAATGTTTATGAATGTGCATTAATCGAAATGGTACAAGAACTAACTGCATGCATATTAAACTGTTGTAACTTTTAAATATGCGTAATAAGTAATTTAATAGGTAGGTAATTTGCAAGATTTTTTAATCAAATTTTTAAAAATTTTTACAATGGTTGAAAAATCGATTTTTTTACATTCTAAGGTTAATGTAGCCCCTTAATAAATATTTTTGATAAAATTTTTTTACCTACGGTAAGTGTTTAATTTGTGGGTTTTAGAATGGACAGTGGGTTTTAAATGCTGTTCGTTGGCAACCGCATCACTTGAGAACGGCTGGACCGATTTGGCTAATTTTAATGTTAGTTTTAGTCCACATATGTTATTAACGGGGGAAAAAATTGAAAAAGTGTTCCAAAAAGTTGGAAAATTCTGGAAAAATTGAAAGCGTTTTTTTCTGGACCAATTTGGCTAATTAAAAAAAAAGTTCGTAATAGTCCGAGTAAGGTTTTAAGGGAAAGAAAAATTGGAAAAGTTGTTCAAAAAATTGGGAAAATCGGGAAAAATTGAAAACGCTTTTTTATATGGGATTTTTAGACAGGACAACGTCTGTCGAGTCAGTTAGCGTCCAATAAGTGTAATTTAACTCTCAAGTTGTTTTCACATCTGAACGTTACATCCTGTACAATTATTATATACATATATATAGATTGGAATTTTGAAAATTCTAACTGTTATATTATTTTCTCTTTTATATCAGCTATATTTTAATAGTAAGAGGTCGGATTATATGAAGGAAAAAATCCTTGTGTGTATTCAATACGGTTGTAATATATTCTAATCTAATTTACTCATAGAATGAGGCAAAATATACTAGGTTATATGCGAGTTAGTACCCTTAGGCTGGCCATTCACGTTGCGATCTATCTGACTGATCTAACAGCACAGCGATTAACTGTACAAATGAATCGCTACGTGTTTTTGTTTCTTTTCATGATAAAACGAAATTTTGATTGTCGAAAAAATGTTGAAATACAAATTACGAATATTATTAAATTTCTGTCTTCAATTTGATAACCCTTGGGCCCAACTATGAAATTTTGTATACCATTATATACATTTAGCAAGTTTAGCAAGTTAATAGGCATACCAATATAGTGAATTCCCTTTTCATGGCCAGTTTTTGAAGCTGCGATAAAAATGTAAGTGTAACATTACAACAAAAATAATCACTAATTGTGTACCTCCAGAGCCAGAGTAAGTGGTCGGAATACAGACCGGAAGTTGTCATTTGTAGAGTGTGCTAACTTACTTTAGTATTCGAGCAGCCGTTTGGTATACTACTAATTTTCAATACTAATTACACTAATATACTATTGGCATATCGTTTTAATGGATGATTTGTTCGCTACTAATTCAAAAATTCGAGTAAGGCGCCACTCTTCCTGAAGATAGTACACAATTTCATTTTTAACTATACACATTATTACCAGTCCAATGGCCGAGCGGTCTAAAGCGTTATGTCTGCGCAGTCTGCCTACTTGGAAACTCGGAGGCTATGAGTTCGAATCCCGACATCGGTAGTTTGTCAATTATTAGGGGAAAAAAAGGGTCGGTTAATTGACTTAAACTGTCAGCGTAAGGACAAGAACGAAGTAACCGGCTATGCTTGAGAAGGTTTTCTGCAATTACCTTCACGAACTCCAGATGAATATCGACATAGTTCCTATCATAGTCAGCTGCAGCCGCTTATCCTACCAATTCCTAGTCTATACACAAAAATTCCTTCCACTCCACTCACATCCTCACATCCTTAGTCATCACAATGGACCTTATGGTGGAAGTGTAGCCCGTCCAGGGCAGCCTCTACAATCTATCTATCTAATCTATACACATTATTAACACACTATTTAATATGAGAAAATATTTTATTGGCAAATCATTTTAGTGGAGGAAAAAATATTATAACCATCCTTTTACAAACAAGTAAAATTGAATATAGATTTTTAATAAAAAAATTTTCTTTTTTCTGCTCCATAGGGAGGTGACAAAAATATATACTTTTCTAATAGCAAAACAAAACGATACTACAAATACTGTGAGATTGTATATCGTCAAACGAAATATGCAAATGCACTGTAATCCGACCTCTATTGATAAACACATCGTAAAACGGGTCAATCGACATTAATATAATAAATTTATCAAATAATAAATCAATTAATAACATCAATTGTAATTGTAATTAAATTGTTAGGGAACACGTTCAATGTTGAACTATTCATACAATTTTATTCGTTTTAATTGAATGAAATAAAACAATCATCAATTGTTTTAAGGTCGATATTATTTAAACAATTTAATAATAATTTTTATACCGTGTGTTTTTGTAATACATGTAAGGGTATTATGATCTTAGCGTCGAGTACCTCACAATTGAAAATATTTATCGAAAAAAATTACTACATTACATAAATTACTCCATTTCCCGAATTCACCTATCTGCTTGACAATCTGTTGGTCTATTAACTGGATAAATAAAAAAAATTCGTTACGCAGGAGCTGCTTCAACTTAGCGAATTTCTTTAGATTACATAAATCACTCTCAAGCGGTCACAATTTTAGTCTGATCAAAATGAAATGTCATATATGATTTTAATATTTGCAAGGCTAATTTTATTAATAAATGACATACGTCGAGGGGAATGGGGGGGGGGGGGTATCAAGAAAGAAGAAAACACAAAATATAAAATATCTCTCTTAATATTAGAACAATCGTAAAATGCGTAAGGACTAAAGTTGTAGAAAATCAAGTTCCCTACAATTCTACAATTTACAATCACCTTATCATTTTTGCTCAAACTCTAATGTGTACAAGAGATATTAAGGAATTTAATTTTCAATCTCAAACCCTCAATATTTCTATAAATATTAGTGTAGAAAAAATGATAAGAAACAAAATTACAGTAAAACTTAGTATCTACAACTTTATTTCTTATAAATTTTTCGATTTTCCAAATATTAAGGGAGATATGTCAAATTTTGTGTTTTCCCCTTTCTTTAAACCCCCTTGTCCGATTTTACCCATAAACGAACTTGACTTTTTGAATACCAAATCGCCTCAAATACCAAATTTCATTCCAATCATATTAAAATTGTGACCGCTAGAGCGATTACAGATTATATTTATATATATATATATATATATATATATATATATATATATATATATATATATGTATATATATAAATATATATATATATATATATATATATATAAATTTTACAGATTTCGACATCTACTAGCTAGGATCGATAGACATTTGAAAAAATTTGTGAGATTTGAAAGAAAATTTCATGACAGCAAAATAGATAATTTGTTTAAAATTAATAACCACTCAGGATTTTCGAAGCATAAAAGATAAGTAAGAAAAAACTAGCGTATACTATATAGACAAACATCTCATTGAATTTTCAATTAATATTCATATGAAAAAAATATTTACTAGTATTTTAATAACAGCTTTTGAATTTCATAAACTCGATAGTTTTGCCACAATTTCGGTTCAAACATTTTATTTATTCGTCATATAATTGTTTATATATTACAAAATCATGCGTATTAATAATGTATTATTAATAATGTAATGCGTAATCATAATTGATAACAAAGATGGCCGATAACATTACAGAAGTATTCTTGTACAAAATAAAAAAGTAATCACTAAGTAACTGCGATTTAATGGATAGCATAATGTCCCGGTTAGACGTAGGTCTATGGTTCGGGTACATACTGGTTACATTATCTTGATGAATTAATTAATCTAAATAGTAGACATCTCGTTGTTTCAAATACAATTCTTTATAATTGTGTTAGATTTCATTTGTAATTAGTATTTCAACATAATAAAGTTCGCAAAAACTTTTATTAATTTCATTGTATTATAAAAATTTGTAAATGTGAAAAATGTTATTTTACCAATTATATATTTAATATATTTTAAATCATGAAAAATCAATTTTATTAACTGTATATTAAAATTTATGGTAAACGTTTATTATAGTAAACGTTTGTCGTGTCTATACATATTTTTATACTTTCCATCGCGTAAATTATCATTATATACGTAGGAATGAAGCCTGCTATAAGTTTTTGACAGCTACACAAGTTTAACAATTATATATCATGGTTGGATAAATATAACTTTAGTAAGTTAACGCTTTAACTTTAATACAATATTATAAACTTCTTAATAAGGAGTTATTATGACAGTATCAACAAAGATGTTAATTAAATTTTATATTCATTACAATTTCGTAAAGGATATGCAATGTCTTATTTACAGGAAGTCGGCATTTAAAACATCTATAAAAAAAAAATTATATTTTATTTCCATATTCAAATTTTAATTAAAATTGATTAGTTATAATTTACTGTATGTAATAGTATACAAATAAATCAATAATATACACGCTTAGAATGACAGTTACTGTTTCAAATATATTTAATTTGAATGTACATTAAATAGCGAGAAATATCTGATCCGGACTGTAACGGGGAAGATGATAAGGGCTTCTGCTTTCTGGCATAAATTCTCAACAGAGCCAGAATGAGGTTACCTAGCCTGCGCCTCAAAAAGGGACATCTGAGATGAGATTCGACAACGAACACAGGATTAAAGAAAACGAACCAGGTGTGTTAGAGGATAGAAGTGGTTGAGGGGATGGCTTTCTATGGGATAGATAAAAAAGGCCTAGAAAGGCGTGCTTGCCAGGTTCGATAGGTCCAATCATCGTTCCATGTGGATATATATTATCTGAACTCTCTGTCAAAAATCGACGATCAAACGCAATAAGCATGATTTGATTTAATATAAATTATTTTTATAAAAGTATGTATTTCCAAGGAAACGTATAAAAATAATAAATTTTGTTATTTGTACATTTAGTGCATATGTTGTTCGTTTAGATATATAGACATATATTTAGACATATATGTTAGGGTTTATAAAAATATTGCACATCAGATATCTTATGACTCATTGTGCTCCCCCTTCAATTAAGTCTGGCGTATTCGCTTCTCCTATATTTTGGCAATCTCTGTAACCAAGAGATTCGCAGTAAAAAATGATGTAGTTGGATATTTCCTCCTCCTCGCCGCACAGTCTACGGCTATGCATAATGGATCCGTTATAGATTCATTCTCTATTCTTGTAAATAAATTTATTTACAATTTCAAATATCAAGCTTTAAATTTTCAAATTGTATTTATATAGGAAGATTTTTTCGCTAACTTTTAATTTTGTGACGCTACTGACTATACTGTGTTATACACCATAATATATTCATAACTGCTTTTAATGATTGAAAAAATTGCAATACTTTATTTTTTCTCAAAAGGAATGTTAAAAGTTTTCATGGAAACATCATAAAATTACAATGTAATTGATGGTATACGTTTTATTGAGGGGATACATTGTAGTTTATAGTAGTAGATGTGGTTTATTTAACATTTCAATTAGGTGTGGAAAATGTGACCACTTGGTTACCATATAATGTAAAATATCATATGTATAATGATGTTAAATAAAATTTGAAATTCGCCCCAACATCTAGATCAGTTTTTGTATTATGAATACGTATTTCAACTACAAAATAGTCATCATCAGTATAAATTAGCTAGTCGTAATTTACTCTTTGGCAATTAGAAATAGATAGAAAATCGAAATCAATAGGCAAAAATAAAACTAAATAAAAAAATTAAACAAAATAAATTAAAATAAATTAAAATAAAATTTTATTGAAATTACTCTTGTTAAAATTGCTTTCATTCAAGTTTACTCTTGTTAACATCACTCTTATTAAAATTACTCTTATATTGTCTCAGGATATGTTATTCGTTGCCAATTTGGTGACAGTTTCACCGTGAAACTTAGAGTTCTCATTTGATTATTCTCTGTCCAATGTTCCGCCATACATCAAAGTATCTCCTTGGAAGTTCAAACTGATTATGAAGACCTTATCTCGAAGGGGTACATGCGATAATTTATCTTTACGCTATATCTTACCAGATATAGCGGTCCGTGAGAAAATCTATCACAGTCGCAAAAATAGATACTCCATTCCCAAACAAGAGGATACACGCATCAATTTTATCCAACCATCTTGAAGATACTTTTTAGCTTCAATATTTCCGACCGTTACAAAGTCGAGACTAAACTTAAAATATTCATAAATTCTCGTAAATAAAAAATGGCAAAAGCTCATGGCATATTTATGTTAAAACCAGTTGATGAAAATAGTATCAACAAAATTTTTTTACTTAAAAATATATAAATCTTATCACGTTTTGAAGATTCACCGGTAGAAAAATTTTAGATAAGTAAATAACAATTTTTTTTTTGTTTGGTTTAACTAAATAACAATTATTTTTTGTTTGGTTTGTTCCTCTTACGCATATAAATAATTAAAATTATGTCCTTTTCTTCACAGATCTTTGTTTCTTTTCACATCCGTGCCAATGGGAATTATTCAGAATCGAATTATTTGTTTGCGAATATTGCATATTGTAGTATTAAAAACGATAAAAAAAGCTGCTTATGTAAAAAGTATACACAAGATCTCTGTTAAACATTTGTTAAACAATTAATCTAAAAATAATACATAATATTTTTATTATCTGATTAGGATAATAAAATCAATTCTTTATCTAATAGGATTAACGTAATTCATCGTAAAATTACTATTTTTATAGAAGGTGATTGTTATGAAATTGGTTAAAAATTGGATTATTATTGGTTGGCTGAAACTATTTATATAATTTTATTTTATTTATCGTAGTAAATGTTGGTTGCATAATTTATCGAATTAGTTACGAATATCATACAATAAAATTTAACACATATACTCGTATGTACATATGTTTAATGAAAATGTATGATTAAATAATCTATCTAGTGCAAAGTGTCACCAAATTAGCAACAAGTAACATCTCCTCGGAGAATAATTACTATTAGCTAATTCATACTGATGATGACTACTTTGTAGTCGAAATACGTATTTATAAAATACAAAAATTTTTTGATCTAGGAAATTGGGGCCAAAAATCGAAATTTAATTCGAAAAATCCTAGAGTTCTCTTTGATATTATTTATAAAATAATCTATACATATAAAATGCTTTGTCCTGAATGACTGACGGACGGGTCAACGCACAGCCTAAACCACTGATCGTAGAGACCTGAAACTTGGAGGGTGTGTTCTTTGTATGACGTAAGCATCCAATAAGAAAGGATTTTCCGAAATTCTACCCCTAAGGAGGTGAAAAATGTGGGCAAAGTTTGTATGGGACAACGTGTTTACTTGGTCCAATCTACTTCAAATTTTGCATAAACATTCAGTATATTTACTTAAATACTAAGTGATATAAGGTCTGTAAAATTACAATTCACGTGGGTGAAGCTGCGACGGGCAGTGCTAGTAAATAATAAAATTAGAAATAATAAAATGTCCCTAATCAGTGCAAGTTGACTGTATCTGCTACAGCAATGTTTTTATTCGCTAGAGGAAGGACTCAAAAATAACTAATGAGTTTATTATGTGCTTAGTTTTTTATATTTTGAAAATATTGTTGGTATTGGTATTGACTGCACTGGCAAATTATATACTGTATTCAGTAATTTTTTTAGAAACTGCAGAATTATATTTGTAACCGACCAGATACCACTGACTGTATGTTTGCCAGTGCTAATAATTTCTATTTGAAATTTTTATATGTATGTATTTATTTATTTATTTTTGTAGTAATTTGACACTCTCCGTGTGGATCTTTTATCCCCGGATTACGAAACTTTTTTATTTATTTATCTTAATTAAATGACGTTTACCGTGGAAATTTGTATATACCGGTAATCAAACAAGATATTTATATTTGAAAAAAAAAAATACGAAAGACGAATTGAGAACCATCCTCCTTTTTGAAGTCGGGTTAATTATTGACTCTTTTCTCACCGTAGATCTTTTATCACCGGAATGCGAAATTTTATTCACATATTTAATATATTTATTATATATTTTATAATATGTTCCATTTATGGTTTTTCCCATAAACTCTTAAACAAATGTTGGAATGTTTCTTGCTTCAAACATATGTTTGAAGCGGACCAAGTACGCACACTTTTACGTGTGAAGGATAAAGATTTTTGTTTTCTCTCTTTGACGTATTCAATACAATGTAAAATTGTTTTATTTGAATAAGGATTTATTATTATTATTATTATTATTAAAAAATATTTGTTTTGTTTTTTATACCACAAGCCTCTTACGTCATACGTTCCACGATACTCAATGGTCCGCTTTATATTTATAATAGGAAAATTAAAATAACATAAATATTTTATTAAAATTTGGTGAACGTTCAAATGAGCGGTTTTTTTTTTTAATAATGATATTTTAGGGTTCCATAGAAAATAGGATTGTTTGTCCTATCGTCTATAGAACACAATATATATAACAATCCATTCTGTTTATATATCGTTAAAGTCTCTAAGAAGCTGAGATTTTAAAGGTTCGATTACCCCTTCAGGTTGGAGGACAATAATATCTGCCCGGAGTGTAACAGACTGGGCAGATCAAGGTAAGGTTCGTAATCCATACTAACAAAACCAGGGTAAGGTTATAGCCCTAGCTTTCGGATCAACCAACATTGGGGAATCTGATGTAAAATAATTAAAGTGGAGCTCTGTCCATTCAAAAAGAGGACGAGTAGGTTCGACGAAACAAACCAGGTGTGTTAGAGGATAATAGAGATTGTGGGGATTGGTTAACTAGGGGTCGGTAAAAAAAAGGCCTTGAAAGGTCTACTACTACTATATATAATTACGATAGCCAAAGCACTGAGAAAAAATTAAAAGTAATTTTGAACTGATCTTTAATAATGCATTTTGACATGGTTAGATACTTTGGCGGAAGAAGACTTATTGAAAGGATTTTTATTTTTATAAAAAAGGGTTCGTGTGAAGTAGACACAAACTTACGGCTAAATTTGCTATATGTAGTTCTAGTGTTCGCCCAAACGGAATAAATTAACTAAAGCTTCCTTTTTGATACGATATATCAAATTATAATATTCAATGAGTGTTGGCCTCGTATACCTGAGCTTAGTATATCTTAGCTACGGTAACCTGAAAACTGCGTTATTGTGTTTAATATATCCCCCGTTTTTCTTTGAAATAGTATATAAGTCAATGGGTCGCAAAAGTGGTGTTATATTATCAAAATGTTAAAGTTGATTTGAGCCGAATTGGGTTTTCGATAAAAATTTCGAATAAAATTTGTTAGTGTATTCATAATGTTGTTGTGAAATTATTTCAGTTTGGCGTTTTATTTTTTTTTAAATAAAATATATAATTTAAATAAAATCTTTAGTAAAGTAACACCATCTGTTACATAAACTTTCATTTCACGTGACAGTTCAACTCATGTTATACGCGCCAAATTTAAGATGATTTCACAAACATATTGATCAATCAATACGTTACGTATTACGGCGACTAGTTCGAACTCTTTTCTCAAGGTTTGAACAGGAATGTTATACAATAAAAAAATAACATATTTTGGATCCATTTTATGTATTCATCTTTTATAATTATTCTTTTTAAATTTTTTCTCTGTGAAACATCTCCAGAATACACATTTTGTAAAGTTTGAGATTTTTGTATCTAAAAATAAACAGAACACTGATATGAAATAAATAAAGATCGTCGAAGCGACAATTTGTTTTTTTTTTTAATTTATCCACTTACCATTTAAACTACCTTCGAAGAAGTTATGGAGATTTGTTTACCGAAACCACCAACGTTTTAAAATTCGAAAGCAGTAATCGACGAACATTTGGCAAACCACGTGGAATTCGAGTAATTCTGTTTACAGTCCATAACGCTCTGGGATTTCACTATCATATCGTCCATTGATATCAGATAATAGTGGAGTTCAGACGTGTTTTGTCCGTAAATATAACAGCCGGTTATTCTACCATCTGTAGAATAATATTATAACACACCCCAGAAACCAACGAATTTTCTTAAGTCAAATCATTGAGTAAGAAAAAATATCTTTAGTAAAATTAGTTTTGGGTTTTGAAATATGTTTTAGATCCACGGAAACGGAAAATCAAGTACCAGTTCACTATTTCACACCCGTATTTTTTTAATAATTGATATTTCCAGACCTCTCAACTCTGTCATCAACTTTACCATATTGGTTGATTTTGTGCGTTGAACGATCCATATATCGATTGAATATGTTTTAATAAAATTTATATATATATATTTCTTTGTTATTGGAATCTTAAAACACCACAATATTACACACATTTAAATTAACACCATAACACGACCTAAATTCTCAAAACAATGTATAAATTTTTTGAAATATTTTTTTCGTAAACCGAACGGGCAACGAACGCACAAATCAATTATATCCAACCAATTAGTTACAAAACTTTAAAACCTGAAAAAGAACGCCACTATTATTGTCGATAAAACACAAATTAACATTCTTATGAATATGTAGGTATATACATAGTTCCCGAGTGAATTTAACTTAAGACAATTAATTTTCACCATCTTTTGCTGATTTTAACGAAATTTTTTGCATTATATGTTTTATATTGTGATTTCGTATGCTTTGTTAGACATCTAGAAATATGAAGATTTTCACTTCGTTTTTTAAATTAATGGTCTAAGATCCGGCATTAGTGAAAACCTCCCCTCATCTATTAATTGAATGAAATAATTTTTAAAAAGCAGATAACACTATTATAAATGTAGGAGTGCAATGTCTGCCACCGTAGTCCTGCTGCCTATATCATATTAATTAATTAATTAATTAATTAATATGATATAGTGTCTTTGTTTGTTGCTCGAACAAATATATTTGTCTCTCTCTCTGCGTAGAACACATTTTTTGAAAATTTTATTACTGTGATATTATAAAATATATTTTATATAATAAATATATAATTAAATTATTTGCAGCCAATATAAAAAAATTTTTAAGTAATAAAATTTTCAAAAAATGTGTTCTATGCAGAGAGAGAGACAAATATATTTGTTCGAGTAACAAACAAAGACACTATATCATGTTAATTAATTAATTAATTAATTAATTAATTAATATGATATAGGCAGCAGGACTACGGTGGCAGACATTGCACTCCTACATTTATAATATTGTTATCTGCCTTTTAAAAATTATTTCAATCAATGAACAGATGAGGAAAGGTTTTCTAATGCCGGATCTTAGACCATAACTTAATTGATATTTGTAAAAAAACCTATATCGGCTTAGTTAATATATTTGAGTTTTCGATTTAAAATCCTTATCCATGTATTTCAAGTTAGCGTTTATTTTTTTACGATATACATTTTAATTTTTACGATTGAAAGAAGAGAACGTAAAACGTTAAAATAAACTCAGATAAGACACGGGAATAATTTCACTAAATGTACTCCAGTAATAAACGTAAGTCCAGTCAAAGTTTCGATTTTCAAGTATACAGTTGTCGTGGAATGATTTTACTTCGTTACCTACGGACTCTACTAGAGTGTGTATTTAGCACGCACTTTTTATAATATGAATGCTTCTCCAAACACACAATGAATATTTTAGATAAAAATAACATTCGAGTTTTTTTTATGCATACATTCGTTTATTTTCAATACTGACCACATACTTTAGGGTTTCATTCGAACGCGGTTTTTATTAAATACGAAACAAAAGATGTATTCTTTATCAAAAGGTAGAACAAACAAGTGTTATATAATATAATGTTATTCAAATATACGCTATATAGAGTGGACTATCAGTAGAATCGCAAATGCTTGAAGTGTAATATCTACATAAAACTAAGCATATAAAAAACTTAATGATGTTATCAAATTTCTGTTCGATTTCAAGTGGTCGAAAAAGTAGAATTTTTTGACCAATATAACTAAGCAAATGTTTCGAAATTTATTTTGAATTATTATATGTATCAAATGTACACAGAATGTTCCCGGTACTATGTATAACCATTTTTCCTCATCTGTACTGAACATAGTGGATGTGTTCTATTTATGTTGTGGGTGATGTATAGCGAACGCTGATGTATAGTCCATTTATAAAATTATTCAAAATCTTATATAGTACATTCATAAAAGTCCACAATAATTTTTATTATTTTTTGTCGTAAAATTTAATTTAGGCCTATCATACCGAGCCAAGCAAAAAAGATATCTAAGAAAAAACCTGAGGTTTCGGGTAATTCAGACCGCCGACAGAGATAATATTTACTCGAAATCTCAATTGTTTTTTTAAATATTTAGGCCCGCCATACCGGAATTTTATTAAATCAATTTCTTTATTAATGTTCCTTTTTTCTATTGCGTAGATTTTTGTTTTATTCGCCTTATTTTATTCCAAGTGAATATTATCAAAATATGTCAAAATATGTGTAAAAATATGGGTTTCTCCATAAGAGCAATGCATTAAAACTTGAACTTTAACATTAAATAATTAATTCAAGACTCCCGTAACCCTAATTGATTTATAGGCACTTCAACTAACTACATGTAAACAAAAAATAAAGCCTTAATTTTTTTGAAGCTTCAGTGCTCCTACATCCTTATTGTATTTTTTCTTCTTAAAATTTTTTTAAGTTGACTAGCCCAATTGTACTTTACGTTGTTGTCGGGGTCCTTGTCAAGTGCTACCAATCTATTATACATTATTTTGGGCATGGCATTTCTCGTTCATTTTTAATAATTTTATCCACCACCCTATCAAGATTCTAAGTGCTTTAACACCCAGGTTTTCACTGCCGGTTTCAAGTCTTATCATCTAGTTTGGTGTATTTCGTTGCCAACCGAAAACCCCCTTGAAGAAATTGCCTTGTATGTTTTCTAACTCATTTAGATATCTTGGACTCCAGGTCTCCGCCCCGTATAAAAGCATTGCTGTAACAACACTGTTGTATAATTCAATGCGGGCTTCCCAGTTTTGCATTTTTGATTTGACCATTTATTGTTTAATGTTACCCATTGCAATATTTGCTTTTTTCATTGCGCTGCTGTCGCCTTGCAGAATAGGCCCGAGGATGAGAAGATAACTCCGAGATAGCAATATTCGTTAACTATTTCTACGACTTCATTATTTATTTTAAATGTGGGCATCTGGTCAATTTCCCTCCTTTTCTGAACATTATCAAACTATTAAAATATGGATGGATTCTTTTTCAATTCACCGTGTCGTGTATCATTTTTGATTGATCAAAATGTAAATCATTTGATATATTTCGATATAAATCATTTATCAAGATAATTTATAATTTAATAAAATAACTATTAGAAATTAGAAATAAGTAATAAAACTTTTCATGAAAGATTTGCATAACTTTTATACTCAAATTATATCGAGTTTAATAAATAAACAGACGCCATTTGGTCGTTAATGTCTTGAAATAGTATTATTTCAAGAAAATACATATATATATATATATATATATATATATATATATATATATATATATATATATATATATATATATATATATAAAATCAATTCTTCTATCAGTTTTTTGAAACATACATATCAGAAAAATTTGTATCTATTGTTAATAAATTTATACCGTGAGTTCATTTGAAAAGTTAATACTAACTTCTTTTAAATTGGCCTTTTAGAAAAAAATTTTTCAAACAAAAGTTGTACAGTTTAAAAGAGGAAAATTGCATAATGCAATAATTAAATTTTTGTTCCATGCATCCGTGCACGCGTGGTATAACTTATCTTTTAAAAGGTGCAAGATAGGGAAATCTTTAAACACAAAAGAATAGTGTTTGTTCCAAAAAAGAAACAACTTTTGTTTGAAATAGTTATTCCTAAAATGAATATAAAAAATTCGTTACGCAGGAGCTGCTTCAACTTAGCGAATTTCCTTAAAATACATACATCACTTTCTAGCGGTAATTTTATTAATAAATAACATACGGGAAGGGGAAATGGGGGCATAAAAAAAGAACAAAACACAAAATACAAAATATCTCTTTTAATATTAGAACAATCAAAAAATGCGTAAGGAATAAATTTGTAGAAAATCCTGTTTGCTACAATTCATCATCTTATCATTTTTGCTCAAACTCTAATGTGTACAGAGATAGTGAGGAATTTAGTTTTCAATCTTAAACCGTCAATATTTCTGTAAATATTAGTGTAACAGAAAAAATGATAAGAAATAAAACTACAGTAAAATTTAATACCTAAAACTTTACTTCTTATAAATTTTTCGATTTTTCGAATATTAAGGGAGATATGTCAAATTTTGTCTTTCCTCCTCCCTTTAAACCCCCCTTTCCCCTCGTCCGATTTTACCCATTAACGAACTTGACCTTTTGAATACCAAAAGCGCCTCAAATACCAAATTTCATTCCGATAAAATGAAAACTGTGACCGCTAGAGTGATTACAGACACACACATATATATATATATATATATATATATATATATATATATATATATATATATATATAAATTTTACAGATGGTGATTTTTGACATCTACTAGGTAGGATCGATGGACATTTGAAGAAATTTTTACTTCGGTACGGGACCAATAGCTCTATTTCCTTTCAGGAAATTCACTAAAACAAGGTCACTTGGTCACTTTTCAAATGAACACACGTTATATAAACTTATTCTGTTTAGTATAAACGACAAAAATAACAAACTTAATTTAAATACGGGTACAGATGTCATTTGAGACGAAGCAGATTCGAATTTCTATTTACATTTTACATGTTTGTTTTCTTCGTTATAAAACACAACAGGAAAATAACATATTTACTGTCTAAAAAGAATATGGTGATTGTTGTTTCTAATACATATTCACTGTGTACGTGAATGAAAACATATTTATGATAATATATCTATAAATATTTTTACGATCGATTCTTAATACAGTTCATGTCATATATAAGGTAACATTCACTGATGTTATTTTCACTCACTATTCATCAAAATATTGCAAATATAAACTATTTGCATTGATATGTATTATACTTTGCTTAGATTCTAGTCATGTAATAAAATCATCACAAAAGATAAAATAGATCTGCTTCTTTGCTTGTCTATGCACGAAAATTTCCTTTATTATAAGCACCAGGGTGAGAAATAATACTTAAACTTTTAAGGACGTTCCAGCACTGTGTTATATAATCAGATCAAAAAAAAGGTTTGATTTTATTATAGCACAAATACATAAACACACATATACAACGTATAGACTAATACACTGTTCACATATACAAAATAATGTTATTTTGAAGCAAAATAATAATTTTAAACTTTTATATTTCGAAAAAAAAACGATTTTTTTTTTATTTACGTAATAAATATTTCGCTTTACTCTCCTAGTTTTTTTTAAAATTCTGTCGAGTATTTTTTCAAATACAACAATAACAGTTGGGCGGGTATGAAATTTTATATGCTTCTAATGAAAAAGAGTGAGAGAGGATGATAACTTTGATATTAATTATATCGCGTTCTAAACGGTCAAAAATTCTGAAACTTCGGGATTTATTAGAAAACGTTATTTTTAGCCTGTGAAAAAAAATGAGCAAAATCTGTCGAAACGTGGTGGTATGCTGTATCACTAGTAGTTCGTTTATCACTTTTATGGATAACACCTTTATATGTGTTATCTATAAAACTCTAGTTTCAATGATATATCGGTATAACGTTATGAAGCGATAAAAATAAGGTTTATGAATTAAAAAAAAAAAAAAACAGACAAATTGAGAACCATCCTCCTTTTTGAAGTCGGGTTAATAAAAGTGTTTATAAATGAATGTTTTTAGGTGGGTTTTAGATTTATACCAAAAAATTATGCTATCATGCTAAAATTCAAAACTGTATGAATTGAGAAGGCAAAATTTTGAAATGTGTTGGTCGGACGTTAAAATGAACCGGATTTTCGTACTATTTAGATCAAAATTAGCCTGGAAACTGATTATGAGTAAGATGGAGAAGAAAAATTTTCTTCACTTTTTTCACATTTTTTCCAAGGGTACCCCTTAAAAAAATCGCTAAAATTGGAGGAAAATTTTATGTCCCCGATTTTGATAAAAACTTCATTTTAAGGTAATTTGGACCTAGCGAAAACAATGGCGTTGATTAAAATACGATACGGTTAACGGTTTTCAAGGTATCAGACCCATAGTGCTAAAATTCCAAACTCTATGAATTGAGAAGGCATAAATTTAAAATGTGTTGGTCGGACGTTAAAATGAACCGGATTTTCGTACTATTTAGGTCAAAAGTAGCCTGGAAAATTATTATTATTAAAATGGAGAAGAAAAATTTTCTTCACTTTTTTCACATTTTTTCCAAGGGATACCCCTTAAAAAAATCGCTAAAATTGGAGGAAAATTTTATGTCCCCGATTTTGATAAATACTTCATTTTAAGGTAATTTGGACCTAGCGAAAACGATGGCGTTGATTAAAATACGATACGGTTAACAGTTTTCAAGGTATCAGACCCATAGTGCTAAAATTCCAAACTCTATGAATTGAGAAAGCATAAATTTAAAATGTGTTGGTCGGACGTTAAAATGAACCGGATTTTCGTACTATTTAGGTCAAAATTAGCCTGGAAAATTATTATTATTAAAATGGAGAAGAAAAATTCTCTTCACTTTTTTTACATTTTTTCCGAGGGTACCCCTTAAAAAAATCGCTAAAATTGGAGGAAAATTTTATGTCCCCGATTTTGATAAAAACTTCATTTTAAGGTAATTTGGACCTAGCGAAAACGATGGCGTTGATTAAAATACGATACGATTAACGGTTTTCAAGGTATCAGACCCATAGCACTAAAATTCCAAACTCTATGAATTGAGAAGGCATAAATTTGAAACTGTGTTGGTCGGACGTTAAAATGAACCGGATTTTCGTACTATTTAGGTCAAAATTAGCCTGGATAATGATTATTATTAAAATGGAGAAGAAAAATTTTCTTCACTTTTTTCACATTTTTTCCGAGGGGCACCCATTAAAAAAATCGCTAAAATTGGAGGAAAATTTTATGTCCCCGATTTTGATAAATACTTCATTTTAAGGTAATTTGGACCTAGCGAAAACGATGGCATTGATTAAAATACGATACGGTTAACGATTTTCAAGGTATCAGACCCATAGTGCTAAAATTCCAAACTCTATGAATTGAGAAAGCATAAATTTGAAATGTGTTGGTCGGACGTTAAAATGAACCGGATTTTCGTACTATTTAGATCAAAATTAGCCTGGAAACTGATTATGAGTAAGATGGAGAAGAAAAATTTTCTTCACTTTTTTCACATTTTTTCCAAGGGTACCCCTTAAAAAAATCGCTAAAATTGGAGGAAAATTTTATGTCCCCGATTTTGATAAAAACTTCATTTTAAGGTAATTTGGACCTAGCGAAAACAATGGCGTTGATTAAAATACGATACGGTTAACGGTTTTCAAGGTATCAGACCCATAGTGCTAAAATTCCAAACTCTATGAATTGAGAAGGCATAAATTTAAAATGTGTTGGTCGGACGTTAAAATGAACCGGATTTTCGTACTATTTAGGTCAAAAGTAGCCTGGAAAATTATTATTATTAAAATGGAGAAGAAAAATTTTCTTCACTTTTTTCACATTTTTTCCAAGGGATACCCCTTAAAAAAATCGCTAAAATTGGAGGAAAATTTTATGTCCCCGATTTTGATAAATACTTCATTTTAAGGTAATTTGGACCTAGCGAAAACGATGGCGTTGATTAAAATACGATACGGTTAACAGTTTTCAAGGTATCAGACCCATAGTGCTAAAATTCCAAACTCTATGAATTGAGAAAGCATAAATTTAAAATGTGTTGGTCGGACGTTAAAATGAACCGGATTTTCGTACTATTTAGGTCAAAATTAGCCTGGAAAATGATTATTATTAAAATGGAGAAGAAAAATTCTCTTCACTTTTTTTACATTTTTTCCGAGGGTACCCCTTAAAAAAATCGCTAAAATTGGAGGAAAATTTTATGTCCCCGATTTTGATAAAAACTTCATTTTAAGGTAATTTGGACCTAGCGAAAACGATGGCGTTGATTAAAATACGATACGATTAACGGTTTTCAAGGTATCAGACCCATAGCACTAAAATTCCAAACTCTATGAATTGAGAAGGCATAAATTTGAAACTGTGTTGGTCGGACGTTAAAATGAACCGGATTTTCGTACTATTTAGGTCAAAATTAGCCTGGATAATGATTATTATTAAAATGGAGAAGAAAAATTTTCTTCACTTTTTTCACATTTTTTCCGAGGGGCACCCATTAAAAAAATCGCTAAAATTGGAGGAAAATTTTATGTCCCCGATTTTGATAAATACTTCATTTTAAGGTAATTTGGACCTAGCGAAAACGATGGCATTGATTAAAATACGATACGGTTAACGATTTTCAAGGTATCAGACCCATAGTGCTAAAATTCCAAACTCTATGAATTGAGAAAGCATAAATTTGAAATGTGTTGGTCGGACGTTAAAATGAACCGTATTTTCGTACTATTTAGGTCAAAATTAGCCTGGAAAATGATTATTATTAAAATGGAGAAGAAAAATTCTCTTCACTTTTTTTACATTTTTTCCGAGGGTACCCCTTAAAAAAATCGCTAAAATTGGAGGAAAATTTTATGTCCCCGATTTTGATAAAAACTATATTTTAAGGTAATTTGGACCTAGCGAAAACGATGGCGTTGATTAAAATACGATACGATTAACGGTTTTCAAGGTATCAGACCCATAGCACTAAAATTCCAAACTCTATGAATTGAGAAGGCATAAATTTGAAACTGTGTTGGTCGGACGTTAAAATGAACCGGATTTTCGTACTATTTAGGTCAAAATTAGCCTGGATAATGATTATTATTAAAATGGAGAAGAAAAATTTTCTTCACTTTTTTCACATTTTTTCCGAGGGTACCCCTTAAAAAAATCGCTAAAATTGGAGGAAAATTTTATGTTCCCGATTTTGATAAAAACTTTATTTTAAGGTAATTTGGACCTAGCGAAAATGATGGCAATGGTTAAAATACGATACGATTAACGGTTTACAAGGTATCAGACCCATAGTGTTAATTTTTTTTATCGGTTTTTTATATCAAAACTCTACACGTTTGAGCCCGCCTCACCTGAGACTTCTGCAAAATGTGGCTTTTGCTTTGACGAAATCATGGGAAACTTATGAGAAAAAATCACGACTATGTTTTATTAGTTCACTTTCATGTAGCCAGCTCTTAGCTATAAGTTCAGTTTACTGTCTATATGTATGTATATAGTTCAACATTTCGTCGATAGATGGCTATTAAAAAATCTTACTAACTGAACAAACAAAAAAATATACTTTGACATTTCGTCGAGAAATGGTTCGTTCTTTCAAGATAATAATGATATAGTAAGAATATAGTTTAGTTTTATTCTTTATTTATTTAATAATTTGTACCATTTATTTCTATTATGAGTATAATCTTTTAAATAATATAATCATATTTTACTTTATCTATTTAATTAAAATTTCATAAATGGTATTCTATATCTCTTTTGTCCTCTTATCATTCTACTCCTATGGATTTTTGTATGCATATTAATCTTTGATTTCCACCTCAAAGAATTTTTTAATTTCTTATCAATATTCACTCAAGTTTTTTTTTTCAACATTATCTTTGGTTGAATTATTCAGCTTATAGTACATCGTCCATTTTCATTTCATTGAGCTGAAATTTATTTTTAACCTGCCGTAGCCATGTTTTCGTCTCGTAAACTAATAAACTCTATAAAAAATTCCCCGCTCATGTTTTTCATGTTGTATTTTGCGATATGCAATAATTTAATTGGTAGTCATAGATTATAAGTCTGTTTAGTATCTAGTTGTCAGTGATTATAGTAGGGTTTTAAAAGAAATCAAAATGTTCAGTTGTAACTGCAATCGTATGGTACATCCGACCCACATTTAGTTAAACTGGGCAGTTGGTCAAATCATTGCTGCCAATATGTGGGTATTTAACCGTTTTTCGGGTAATTTTGCTTCTTGCAGGTATTTCTTCGGTTAATCTGAAAATGCGGGAAAAATTTAAGGTAATTTAATATTTGAATGACGACAAGGTCTTTATTTCTATTAAATTTATTTTAGCCAGTTGAAGTTCTTTAAAGACAGTTGATAATATTTAAAAATTAAAATGGACAAATTCTTACGATGAAAAATTCAATGTGTACGTATGCACAATAATTGATTTTGATGATGACTTGAAAATATATAAATTTTTAAGGTTAATTTTCTTTGAAATATTGTTTTAAATAAGTTTTTTTCTTATTTCGTGCAACAATTTCATTGGTTGACAATGGAGTTGTCTGAGAGTTGGTAAAGTTTGTGTAAAGCTAGCGCTCTGTTGTGAACAAACAAGTAATTTACGATAATAAATTTCTTGTTTACAGTACTTGTTTACAGTACAGTACAGTTACATTTTACAGTACAGTACTTGTTTACAGTTTACAGTAATGATTGAACAGTCCCGGCTGTTCAGTTATACTTTTGAGAAATAACTGTATATATATATGGGGACTAATTATAATAAGTAACTATATAACTATATAATAAAATTTAGAGTTTAAAAGAGCTGAAAAACATGCTTTTAATGAATATGAAATAAAAAATGCAATATTATTTAAAATAGAATAGAATAAAGAGATTGGCAACAAAATTATCTTTAAGGTAAACAAAATCATGGGGTGCTCTCTACTTACGTTTTCATAATGGCTCTACTTTTACGAGAGTAAGTAGAGAACACCCCATGCTATTGTTTACATTAAAGTTAATTTGTCAATCTCTTTTTTTATTTGACTTGATATTCCTATAAAAGCATGTTTTTTTAAACTCTTAATTTTATTTTGTGTTTTATAGTCTTAAAACAAAATTTTTTCTAAATTATAATAGCTAAACTATCTCACTACAAATTGTTATACATAAGTTAGAGATATACATAGTCGTATTTTGGCTATTTATAAATTTTAATTTTTGTATTATGTCTTTTTTTTTGTATATTTTTGTATTGTCACCGGTTCTGAATACGCCTGCAAAGTTCTATTTCAGACGTCCGGAAGTAGGTGAAAACTCACTTATAAAATTCCATTACACTGATACATAGATATATACAGATCAAGGTAATAATAAAAGTATGTTAACAATAATAATTATATAAATTTTTATATTTTTTTAGTGGATGTCTATAATTTCTATAATAAATAATAATTAACTGTTAAAATAAATTTAATCAAAATAAAAACTCATGTATTACATTTTAAATCGTAATAAATATGATAGGTAACATTGTAACACTAGGTAATGTGAACATTGAAATAATAGATACATGTAGTAACTTTATTTCATTGTACCTAACAACAAAATAATTAAAATTTTATGTCGATGTCTATTGTCGATAACAGTCAGTAGATGAAACAATGTAAATTATAAATACACAAAAAATATATAAATTTTCATATTTATATTGTAAGTATTAATATTTTTGATGTTTTACAACCATAAACATATTTAAAATATTTTATTTAATTAATATATGTTTTTATTATTACATCGTTTTGTTTTTGTGACAGCAATATATGACTGCGACAAACTGTCTATTACATTTAATCATAATTATAACAAAAATGCGTGCCCATTTAAACACAGACCATGTTAATATAATGTTAATATAAATCTTGATTTATATGATGAATTCATTTCTCAAACATATCATGTAATATGAATCTTAAAGCCATCATACAAATGAACAAACACTTAAGATCATCCTTTTGGTATAATGAAATTTATGTCAAAAGCAGACGTTAAAAATAAAATTACTTTAACTGTTTGTTCAAACGACAAATATTGTTGCGATACGTTGGCACTCTTTCTAATTTCGAATAAAAGAAATAAAATACGAGTAACATTAAAAAGCAGTTGTAGTTGATAAACACCCACTAAAATTTATACGTCTAAAATGACATATACATATACACTCATATACATGAATTCGCCATGCATATGACGGCTAAAATATGCGCTATTAAAAATTCAAACTTAAAATAGTAATGAGAATTATGAACGAATAAGAATTTTATTGCCCTCAGAGCCATAAAATTTAGGTCAAATTTCTAATAATCGACATTCAAATAATATATCATCATAATAATATCCGTATACCTTCATATATTTTAAAGGATAGGTACCACACCGACTTTGAGAGCAATAAAATATCCATTCGTTTACTAATTTCAGGTTGAATTTTAAATCATATTTACTATGTTCTGGCAGCCATATTGATGGCGATATATTGTATTCAACTGTAGAATGCATAAACTTTAAGATTGTTCGTTTCCCTATTATGTAACATGCTTTGTCTATTCAAATAAAAACATTTGACTTATTCACTACTAAATAATACTTACTGTATTTAACCATATCAACATCAGAAGTAAAAAGAGAAATTATGACTATCAAAGCTCCAGATCACGACCTAATAGTAGGCGAAATAAAACAAATAACAGAGCTAATTCAAAATCATCAATTTGACTTTCGGGATGGACATCCCACCATTTCGTAGTGTCAAAAACTAGACAAGTATATTATGACATGCTTAGACAAAAGAAAAACCTGTGCTTCTTAAACATTCGACAAAGTGTGGCACGAGAAACTGTTAGACAAGATATAAAGAAACCTTCCAAGTCAAGTATACCACCTACGGAAATCCTACTGAAGTGGAAGATTTGTTGAAGTTAACTTAAACAACACACTGTAAGTCGTCAGCGCGCTACTGGACACATAAGTTGATTGACTGGCCACAAACTCAGCCTGGCCAGAAAGCTGACAAACCCAAATCTAGAAAAAAACTAAAAAAGAATTGACAACTTAGTGAAGATTTAGCAAACTAGTCGTGGATCCCCAACGGACGGATTTCCCTTAAAGATAAATCCACTCATCACATTATTTTAGTTTATTTGTTACGAGTAGATTGTAAATTTACAGAAATAGTCATAATAAATAAAAATTTAACCATATGATAGACAATTATCGTTTACCGGATTAAATAGTAAAATTTTAATAGCCCGTCATCATCGCTCTTATATACTATCGAAAATCTTCGAAAATAATTTGTAGTTAAGAATGTACGAGCACTAGATATAGTCCATTTATAAAATTCTTCAAATTCTTATATAGTCCACAATAAAGTTTATAATTTTTTGTCGTAAGTTAAAATTAAAATTTAATTTAAACCCATCATACCGGACCTTGAAAAAAGATATTTAAGAAAAAAACCTGAGATTTCGGATAATTAAGCTACCGCCGACAGAAATTAAACTTACCCGAAATCTCAATTTTTTTTAAAATATTTTTTTTAGGCCGGTCATACCGGAATATTATTGGATCAATTTCTTTATTAATATTTCTATTTTCTATTGCGTAGTTTATTTTTCTTCGTCTTAGTTTATTCCATGTGAAAATTATCAAAATTTGTCGACGCTCACGGGTTTCTCCATAAGAGCAATGCATTAAAACTCGAACTTTAACATTAAATAATAATTTCAAGACCCCCGTACCCCCCCCTCCCCTGAAACTTATAATTGATTTATTTATATGCAAGTACTTCTAAAAAAAATCAAGCCTTAATCTTTTTGAAGCTTCAGTGCTCGTACATCCTTAAGTAAATGAAATATTTTAGCAGAAATTATTTCATATTTGTAAATAATGTATACAATTTTGTAGAAAGTTGTGTAACAGACAACTTTGAGATGTTTATATAATGTAAATAATATACTTTGCAGATAGGGTTGCAGATAGGATAACGGTTGCAGATAGGTTGACATTATATGTTTAGAAAAAAATTCATTATTCTCAATTTTTTGTGTTTCCATATTTTTCTTTTGCAAAGACTTCAAACAAAAACAATAAAACTCATGTCATCAATTTGGGGCACATTCAAGATTTTTTCTTGTCAAAGAAACCTCTCACTCGGTTTTTATTATTACATATCCTTCATAGTTGATGACAGGATATCTATCAAACCAGTTTGACAATATCCAAATGCTAAGCAAATAATCAATAACACTTTTTGGTATGAATAGTTTCATTCTTCAACCACAATAACCTGTAGATACAGTATACATACACTGTGTCAGCTACCAAACCAAACCCATATAATGTGTAACAAACATATGCCTACGTAAAAGTTTGTTGAGACACATAAACAATATTTTTTTGTAAGTAAAACAGATTCTGAAATGTATTGGATTTAGTAGTTTGTTATCCGAAAACTAACATCATTACACAACAAAGTCACAGACAAAAATCAAATACAACCAATTAACACACACACCGATTAAATATTTATATTAAACTTTTGTTAACAACAAAAAATGTTCAGCTTTAGTTGTTTGTTACGTTTGCAAATGATTGATGTATTCATTCATAGGCCAAGAGATGGTGACAGGTGACGTTCTCCCATTTTATACCGCATGCCTTTTTAATGCTTGATTATAGGGAATATGCATGAAAATTTTTTTTCACTTGAATTGAAGCATGTTTACTTGACAAATATCAAGGTAAAATTACTTTTTAAATAACTTTAAAAATAAGCGAGATATGAATGATTGAAATTCCCGATTAGACAAACAGAGTGATATCCCTCTTGATATGTTATGTGACGTCATATTACACTTTCACCATTTAAAATACACGTAAAACTCCGTTTTTAGTATTTTTGCAAGAAAGAGACAGATAATAATCTTTAAAAGCTTATAGCTTCCTTGATATTTGTCGGATTTTAATTTCGTTTTTAAATATTATTACAGTATTAACAGTATTTTCATATTCTGAAAATAAATGTGAAAAAAAATGTTCATGCATATTCCCTATTAAACCTAAAATATGAAAGATAGACAGGTTCTTGGCCGCCGCACTCTTTCCGGTCATACGGTCCTTTTGTTGAGAATTTTTCCGTGTCTTTCCGTGATATTATACTGCCTGCCTTTGTTTTTAAATTGCATGCCGCTGTTAATAATTAAAATTTTAATCACAAAAACTCTCACTCTGGAAAAATTGGCATGCGCCCTAACTTTCATATTTTTGGGTTAATTATCAAGCCTTAAAAAGGCATGCGGTATAAAATGGGAGAACATCATCTGTCTCCATCTCCTGGTCTATAATTTCAAATTTAATACCAAACTATTGAACATACATCAGTATTTTCTACTCTAATAACTTTTATATTTCAATTTTTTTACTAATTATTATGCCCAAATATATAATTGAAAATAAAAACGATATTTATACAAACGACTTCATACAAATTAATAAATCGAAGAAGTTTTTACTAACAAATGATTGGTGTTAAATTGGTTGAGAAATAATAAAGTGGATCGGCTTGAATAGGAAAAATTTAACACATAGGTATGCAAACGTACAAACGGCGTCAGAAGTCGCGCTATAATTTCAAAATTTTATAATTGACTAGCTATCCCCCGCGGTTTCACCCGCGTTAAATTTAAATTAAATAAATTAACATATTTTTCAAATTGTTTTTTGTAAACTAGCGTCTATTTTATTTCCATTGTTAGTATGGTTGCCTTTCGGTTATGTTATACCAACGGAAGCGACTAGCGTTTACTTACTTTGACATTTAAGGAATATGTCTGAACATATGATAACATTTTTTTGACATCAAATGCTTGATATGAAAAATCATACACATCTAGGGGTGGGGATTGAACCCACGACCTCTGGCATTCTAGATCAATGCTCTACCAACTGAGCTACCTTAGATGTTATGGTAGTACTATGCATATGATCTTTCACTATCATTTCTGATGCCATTGTATTATTAATTTTTTTTTATTTACTATTAACATATTTTTCAAATTGTTTTTTGTAAACTAGCGTCTATTTTATTTCCATTGTTAGTATGGTTGCCTTTCGGTTATGTTATACCAACGGAAGCGACTAGCGTTTACTTACTTTGACATTTAAGGAATATGTCTGAACATATGATAACATTTTTTTGACATCAAATGCTTGATATGAAAAATCATACACATCTAGGGATGGGGATTGAACCCACGACCTCTGGCATTCTAGACCAATGCTCTACCAACTGAGCTACCTTAGATGTTATGGTAGTACTATGCATATGATCTTTCACTATCATTTCTGATGCCATTGTATTATTAATTTTTTTTTTATTTACTATTAACATATTTTTCAAGTAAGTAAACGCTAGTCGCTTCCGTTGGTATAACATAACCGAAAGGCAACCATACTAACAATGGAAATAAAATAGACGCATTGGTCTAGAATGCCAGAGGTCGTGGGTTCAATCCCCACCCCTAGATGTGTATGATTTTTCATATCAAGCATTTGATGTCAAAAAAATGTTAAATAAATTAAATAAAAACAAATTTAAAAAATAAATAAATAAATAGTTTAAAAAAAAGTCTTCTTCCACCGGGATTTGAACCAGCGACCTATGGATTTCTATATCTATTGAATATATTTTTTCTTCCGACTTACTTTACAAATATCAATATTTAAGGCTAAGAATTGTAGCGTAATACTAGAGATAGCCTATAGTCTTCCTCATAAATGAAAATTTAAGTAGGTATCACAAAGTGAGATCTTAAAAAAGATTGGGAATTGTGGTTTGTTTTAATGAAATTGATCAATATTACATAAATATTTCTCTTTTATTTCTACCCCATAATAAGAACGAGACTTGAGGTTAATAAAAACTAATAACGAAGATATTTATTCGAGTATATTTACAAATTGAAATTGTAAAAGTTTGAAAACTGAACTAGTTTTTATTAAAAGAATCAAATTACCGCAATAAATATTTAATAAACGAATGAGTGTTGATTATTAGTTACCAAGTATTAACCAAGTTACCAAGTACAAAAAAAATTGGACAAGTGCAAGCTGTTCTGGCCCAGTCAGTGTTCCGTACTATTAGTTGTTCATTCTGATCATTTATACCCTTTTTATCCTTATTCGTGATTTGATTCAAATTTTTCTCAGCTATATACTGTTGAAGATACGCTGAGGGGCAGTAATTTCGAAGCGTCTTTTTTAGAAAAATTTTAAAGAAAATTAAACACAGAAAAAAAATTATAAATTTTTAAATGGTGCTTTAAAAAGTTTTGATCCCGCACAATAATCTTGCTATTGGTTTTTTAATTCCCCGTTTCAATCCCCAAAACGAATGACCAATTTAACTAAAAAATCGAGTTTTAAATCGCATGCATCGTATTTGGGTAAGTCCATATTACAAAGAGATTTTATCGTCGATTCTGCTAGAGTGTGCTTTATTGAAATGCCAATCTAAACCAGAAATAGCTTTCCTGCTCCAAATCGTCACAATATACAAATTTTTGAGCAAGATTTCACAAGGTTTGACATCTATGTCTTAACGCTTCAGGTTTGATTTCTCAGCCCATCCCATTTTATATAATTGAAATCTTTTTAACATGCTTTTTTAGAATTCCATGCAGAACATAGGAAGCCAAAATGTTTGACTACAAACTTCTATAACATTAGATAGTAAAAAGATAAATTTCGTAAAGGTTTTTTTGCTTGAAACTTTTAAACTTTATTTTAAGACTCTTTTTTTGTTTGTTTAAAAGTAAACAAATTTTATTTTAAACATTTTTTTGAAACGTAGATACACGTTCATTCTTTTTCAGTGTTTCATGAATTCAAAACAAAGTGAGTGGAAATGTACTTACACAATTATATCAAACCGATTGTCAGCTTTGAAGAAAATTGAATATATTATTGCATTCTTTTTCTTAAGAGGGGGTATTTATGAACTCTTCAGTTGAACGTATTGAATATTACTATTACTGAGTACAGAAATATAGAAAAAGTATTATCATAGTCTAAAGGTTCCCATACACGATCAAGAAATTTGCGCAACAAACGTTTTTGCACAAATAATTTGATGGAGTATGCCATTGATTGAGTTGTCGCACAATGGTTTGTAAGAAATCGATTGGAATTAATTTTTATTCGCAACATTTCCGAACTGAACAAGCGATTTGAACGTGTATGGCAGTGTTTGACCAAAAACCATAAAATTTAATAAGGTTTGCACAAACAGGTATGTTGCGCAAATTGTTTGATTTGTATGCGGTTTGAACGTGTATGGAAGTGTTTGCTAGTCTATGACCGGGTGAGGATCTTGTCCAGCTAGTGCTCATTATTATTACTTAATCATGATTGTTCATTATTTACTAAAGCATTCATTCTGTCATTATTTTTGGTCAATTGTTATTGATGCGAAACATTCATTGCGCCGGGTTAGACCGTTTGTTGCCTGGCCAAATTTTCTCGCCACGCGATCAACAATTTTTTCATAGGTGATATTACATAAAATATTTATTTATTTATTATGTCATGTTTATTTCCTTCAATAAACCATCCTTTCATACATATTTTCTATACATGTTTCACATCTGCCAAGCGCAACGGCTTAATTTTGATTAGTATGATGACTTTTCGCGAACACCGAACTTATCTGAAGGTAATTTTTGTAGCCAGCAGCTGAAGTTAATCTAAGCTCTAAAACCAAGCAGTCATGACTAAATACCCTCGTCTTCATCAACCGATTCTTCACCTAGCCACTCAACTTCTTTAAACAATAATGGCGGCACAACATTTTTCTATGTCGGACATTTTTTCTTGAGAACATCACAAAATGAAATGAAGTTTGAACAAGTTGTTGAAAGGTGTATTGACCAACTAACGTTTTTGCACAAATTGTTTAATCGTGTATGGTGACAATTATTACGCAAACATGATGTTGCACAAATACACTATTGCGCAAATGGATTGATCGTGTATGGGGGTCTTTAGATTCCTTCAATATGAATGAATGCTTTGCATGCACGACAAATTTTATTTATTTTAGTTTGTGTACTATTTCCGTTATATTTAATTTATGAAAAATATAACAAATGATTGTATGTGTTTGATGATGCACCAGCATATTGCGTGACACATCATATTGTACAGTTGTTTGGAAGACAAATGAAATTGCACGGTGACATTTAAAAATAATACCGACTGCAATTTTGAGAACAAAAGAAAACTAAATAAACATTATTCATTATATGATGTTCTAAACGTATGTCTTGAAAGCAAGGTTTATGCCTCGGTATACAGAATATAAAAACGTAATATTATCTGAATATACAGGCTACAATAACGCGGTATAAAGTATATAGATTATGTATTCTAATTAGTGATAAACAAACCAAGATCAAGACCAAGACGAAGACAGTCTTGGTATCGGTCTCGGTTCTGCTTGTCCGGTCTTGGCCTTGGTCTTGCTCAAGTACTTGTTGTTTTGGTCTTGGTCTTAGTCTTGCGTATTCAGTCTTCGTCTTGGTCAAATACTTGTAGGCTTGGTCTTGGTCTTGCTCATTTAGTCTGTTACTTACTACTTACGTCGTTTTTAGAAATTTTTCAAGGCCTTTTATAGGTATACGTTATAAATGATCAACAATTAATATATACAGTAGGGCCTCGTTAATCCGGGGAGGCAAAAACAAGACCCTTTCCGGATTATCGAGGCGTCCGGATTATAGTATGCCATATTTAATGGTAATAAAACACATGTTAAACCTTAGTTTCTTTAATCAATTTTTAAATTAAAGCATAAAGACAAAAATGTGCGCTAAATTGACACTGTACGTACTACACGAAAGGCGATAAACAAAAAACTGATGACGATGGCTCATGGCAGCCCGCACCTACACCCGCCCGCCTCCCCCGCGAACCCCTTTGCCCGGCTGGATTACAGCGATCACCGAACAAGCGGGAGTCCGGATTATCGAGGCCCTACTGTATAATTAATTCAGCTTTATTTTACAATATTCACAGACTGCACTATTGTTATCACTTTCTTGAGATTGCTGTAATATCATTCTTTCTTCGCTACTCATTTTTCACAAAAATGCAGTTTGTTTTATACTTCAAAATCGATAGCAAAATATACAGTATTAAAATGCTCAAATTTTTTGAAATGCTTACGATCTTATCATATCGTCCCAAGAAACTGGTATGAATAGTTGTGATAATTATGAAAACCCGAAAATCTACCCTTCCAATTCTTGAACGCATAAATTGACCTTTTTACTGTAAGAAAAAAAGTACAAAGTACTCGAAGTGTTAACCAGACATCGGAAATTTATATAATATTTTGAATTGTATATTAAAGAGCGAATAAATTAAATTATGAAAGCGAACTGTAATTTTGTTGAAAGAATATAATTAATTTAATTTAAACAAATTTTAATATGAAACAATTATTTTGTAAGGCATGCATTTGACTTTTAAATTAATTCCATGTTGTAATTTCTATTTTATTTTTACCGTACTCAAAATTTTATATAATACTAATACTATTCCTTAACCATACACATTTAAACGAATGTTTTGTGTCTGGGTATGTTATAGACTATCACAGAAGATAGTCTATAACATACCCAGACATGTTATAGACTATCTTCTGTGTACCTATGTCCTATTTTATAGCCTACCCTCAGCATGTATGGATCTAGACTAGCAGATACCCGAATAAGTTAATTATCCGTTGTGAAGTATATGGAATATAAGTCCACTCCGTCCGATCGTCTGAAAACGCGACCTATCAATGAATAGCGCACTTGCTTTATCAATAATGCCATCCTTATATAAACGTGAATGTTTTCTGTATTGAGCTTTCGGTAGTAGTTCTATTGTTTTTTAGTATAACCATATTTACACTAAATAATATAAAATAACAATTAACTAACCTAGTTGCTTAAATACCCTGTATATACAGAGTTAATTATCATTGCATGAGCTTATTATTCTCATGCACATGGTTTTGTGATCTACAGTAATTGCTATGTGTGAGATGAAATTTTTGCAAAACTACATATTACATTTCAGGTTACTCTATTTTACTGGTGACTAATAATAAGCTTATTTTATTCACACCTATACCAAAAATTGTATTTAAATTTTATAACGTAAGGCTCTCTATCGAAAATAAATAGAAAATAAGTTGAAAAGAAAAAAACTTTCTTGTCTAAAAAGAACCAACTTAGTTAACGCTAAACGTTAGTTAACGCAAAGCGTTATTTAAAGCGCGGCACGCTAGGTGTTGCAAGGCATGCCGATTAGAGCTAGTTATCTATAAGGTTATGAGTTAGATATTGAGATTTGAAAACATAGGTAATGACTTTAATTTTAACACGAAACGCAGTATTTTTTCGGTTCTGTAACAAGTAAACCGCGGACAGTTCAACCGCGACAGTTCAACCGACGATATTTTAACCGGATAACAGTTCAACCGAATTGTTAATTGATAACAATTCAATCCAACCCAACTCAATCGTGAAATCGTAAAACTATTACGATCGGAAGATTTTAGTATTCAGTTTTAATAGTTACCTTTTTAATTTCAATAATTTTTGTTACTATATCTCTAATATATAGAACACCTTTTAGTGGGGGCCCAAAAACACGCAAACCCGACCAACTCAGGGTATGACCGATGAAGTGAAAGATTGTAGTACTCGGTTGTAATAGTTTAGTGTTATTTAATTTCAATAATTTTTGACACTGTATCTAAAATATATAGTACGCCTTTTAGTGCGGGGGCCCAAAAACACGCAAACCCGACCAACTCAGGGAAAATATATTATAATGGCTTTAAACGCTTCACGCTGAAGACACACAAGAGACCCGCGTGTGTCCGAATAGCCATATCGTTATTGACAACCGATCGAACTGTCGTCGGTTGAATTGTTATCAATAGTTGTTTTCAATAGTTGCGGCACCATTTTTTTTATGTACATACTTTTCCATACTGACACCTAGCTACCGGTCTAATAATTATTACATAAAATATAAAACATAAAAGGTGATCAAATATGAAATGAGAGCTTATACAGATTTTTTGAAACATCACTTACATTGTGTTGTTGGTCCATGTGAAAACAAATACCTACCATTGTTTCGTTTGGTAAACATCAATTATTCAAACCCTTTTATTCAATGGAAGTAGGTAATACATGTTGTAGCATAAAAGGTGACATCATTAATTATTTTAGGGTATATATTCATTTGTTTATCTTTATACTTCATAAAATAGGAATACCATTACCAAAGATATTTAGCTAAATATAGTTTACACATTATTGTTTACTTGTTATGCTTCTAAATATACAATTCAAATTATATATGATAACAGGTTGGCAATTGACATTCTCTACATTATTTTATCAGATTTAAGATGAGTATAATTTTTACCTGTATATAATACATAAAAATTGGTCTTTTTCCTAACCCCAAAAGACATGGGAATCACCCCTTAGTAAAAAGATTATTGATTAAGTTCACTTATTATGTATCCACAAAATTTCCATAAAATCCACAAAATATATTGCACAAGATTTCATATTGATTGAAAACAATTCAAAACTACCAGCATCCTACAAATGGGTATACCAATTATATGTTTTTACAGTATTTAAGGACGTTCGAAAGAGTCATTTTCCGGGGAAAGACGTAAGGGGGTACCAAGCGACTGAGCATGCCTACACAGCGTTACAGATTTAATGTATACGTTGAAACTAGATTGAAATATTCTATGGTTATTTGGTAAATAATTATACTCATGAGTCGTGACTCGTAATGTTTCTTTTATTTTAAATAAAAAAGTAAAACTTGTGTTTTGCTTCTCTTAAATGATAAAATTACTTATATAATTATTACTTATTACATTATTACTTTCCAAAATGCATTTGAACATACCTTTATCTTTGGCTCAAATGAATCCTTGTTTATTTAACAACAATTTACATACTTTTATAAAAACTTGTCTGCATTTTAAACTATGTTTTATTCGATTATAAGGATTAAATTTGTAATTTCTCCATAAGACCCAATGTTAAAAGTATAATTTTCAATATCGAAAAAAACGAAAAAATGCATTTGAGCTAACATTTTGAAGCATACCAATGAACTCGTATTGACTTTTTTTTATAACATATTTCGTTTACAGGAACTTCTCTGCATTATTAACATACATAGCCAATGTATTGGCTAATTATTCAAATTGCATACTGTATACTTTCATCAGTCTGAGTGTTGCGTTACGTGCATTTACGTGCATCGGCTGCTCGAACACCAAAATATGTTAGAGCATTCCAAAAATAACACAACTTCCGTTCAGTATGGCGGCCTCGCCCACCTTCTCTAAAAATATGCCAATTAACTTCCGCCAGCTTTTTGAAGTGAATACATCTATAGCGAGAGTATATAATTACGTTTTTATAGTAACAATCGGCTATCATCGGCATTCGTGTTTTAAAAGGTAATTTAACATTGTATATGAATATATCTATTGTTAATAGATGTATTATGTCTGAGCTCTAGATATTCAGTTCAAATAATATATAACAGCTTAAAAATTGGTAGTCTCTACATTATTATCGGATTCAAGATGATTAACACATTTACTTCTATATAATACAGACTATAACAGTAATCAGAACCGAGGCTATTTTTACGGAGTACAAAGTCGAATTTAAGTTTTCACCGGATACGTGGAGGTCACTTAATGCCAAAAATATCATTTTTTACCATTTGTCTGTGGAAATGGTGAATGGATGTGTGTTAACAATAAATTTCAAAAACAAAAAGCGCTAGAACATTGAAATCCCTAAAAAATTGAAACCTACAAACATATGTTACATTTTGATATGTAGAATATTTATGAAGATTGAAATACTGGAAGATTTTTTTATGAACTTTTTGTTGTATTGTATGGCGCATTATTTGATATTTGTTAAGAAAAAAATATATTTTATACGAACTATGCCTAATCTATTATATGCAAAAAAAAATGTGTCAAAGGAATATTGCTGTTTGTGTGAGATATACATTTTTTTTTCTATACATTTTTCTATTTAAAATGTAGGTTTTCATGACAGGTACGAGAAAAGAGTTATGCACACCCACACACACACACACACGCGCGCCCCCGTTCCCAAATCTTTCGATAATACAATATCGAAGGAATGATAATTGGGGATTGCGGACTATAAGATCTATTGAGCTTCCCCTGTGCCGGACGAGGAATAGTCTCGTCTTAAAGCATCTCATCCAACCCTGTTGCTCTCAGGAAGTTCTCGATTGTGTCTAGTGATGGTACCTGAAGGTATCTAGTAACTCCAGACATTTTAGTCCTTTGTGTATGAGGGTGTCACATTTTTGCTAAGATCAATGCAGATTTTTTATCTTTTGCGGTTTAAGTTCCCGAGAAGATTCTTGGTCTGCCTGAGCCTCGGAGACTTCTTCCAAAGTGTGTCTCTCTATGTGTCTTCTTCCTTTCTGATCTCCTTTCGATAGAAGTGATTACCCAGTACACATGCTCCTTTTCTCGCCCAACCATCCACTATCTCAATCCATTCTATTCTCACATGCCCTGGGGCCTAGTTGAGGGTGACTTTGTTGTTCTTGCCCAGATCGTTAAGGTTGTTGATTGTTAGACACTGTCATACCATCTTTATGCTGATGACGCAAGAAACGCTTTGATAGTCGTTTGACTGTCAGAGAGGATCGCTGTATTGCGAGTTCGATAGTTCCTATCTAAGTTAAATTGGGCAAATCTTTTAATAGTCAGTTATTCGGCCTGAAAGATTTTGAGGGTTGGATCCTAAATTAATCATTGCCTAAATCTATTGAAAATTTAGTAATATTGATAGGATCACTTTTAAAGGAATTACATACAGATTCATTATTTTATGCAAATTTTTGTAAAAAGTAAAAAAAAAAAGATATTTTTTATAACTATTTAATCTGTTAAAAAGGAAATATAGACTATAAAAGTTTGTATTCCGTCTATAAAAATACATAAAGTCATTAATAAAAAAAGATTTTCTTTAATCATTGTATATATAAAGTACCTACTTGTGTGATAACTGGCTTCTCATTATTGTATGATATTATTCTTTCATCCATATTTTCCATATATAGGTTTTCTTTTAATAATATGTAATATTTACATACTTTTTTAGTATTCATTATAGATAAGGAGCTGAATGTATAAAATATATTAATCATTTCATACACCTTTATTATACAGGATGTTCTTCTGAAATTCATTCAAGAAAACTATACCACGATGTAGAGCTGGAAAAACAAACAAACAAGTTTTATAAAGTTTTTCGATTTGACTCTTAGTTTTTGAGATATAATTAATTAAACATTAATAAATTTAACCATTTTGTGGGTGTCGCTACACTTATTGAGAACTCTGATTGTCGATACTCTAGCATGGCAACCCTATTCCACTACTGTGGCCCCACCTCCTTTCACTATGCGCTCTGCGATTGGTGGAGTAGCGTAGCGACATCCAAAAATGCAAATGTGATTAGTTGAATATATTATTAATGTTTAATTAAAAACTAACTAGTCAAATTGAAAAACATTATTAAACTTTTTTGGTTGTTTTTTCTAGCTCTAGTCTACAACGTGGTATAGTTTTTGAATGAATTTCGGGATACCCTGTATATGAAATCTTTGTTTTTTTGAAAATATAAATGGTTGTAGATATCTACATAGAACATAAACGTTTAATAGGATATTTTTTTAAAAAATTCCTTGGATAAATTTTAGTTGGTTCGTAAAAATTTTTAATCGAAAACGCTTAAAATATAACTTTGATAGGCCAAAACCATTTTTGTGTTTCTTGATGACTTCACAAAGTTAAAAAAATTGTTTTTTGCGTAACATACCCAAATCTGATTCAAAGTTGTTGGTACTATTGTTTAATGTTTATCTAAAAAAATTTGATCGTATTAACTCGTTAGTCATTATATTATTCAATTTTAAGTTACTTATGGATTGAAAGGGTGGGGGAGTTATTTTGTTGTGGTAGTTTGGTGTAGTTTTATTTCTTACTAGTAGTTTTTGTAGGGGATATTTAAAACTCGTTTGTTTAGGAGGAGGTCTTTTAGACTGAGTGATTTTTAACTGGTTATTTTGCGCGAACATTCGTAAATTGCTCTAATAAACAAACATTTAAATTGCTCTATTTTGATGCTTTTTGAGACATATCATCATAAGCAAAAAAAAAACTAACTAACAATATTGGCTATCGAGTTTTTTTTTTAATCTTTCCAAATAAACGTTTTTATATCGAAGCTTAATATAAATATCCTCGAATTTTATTACATTTTTGAGAGCTGTTATTAACAGATGGTCCCAAACAAGGCAATTGACACAACTTATTTTATAATAAAAATAATAATAAATTTATTGAATCTTTGAGATGGGCGGGAAGGTAGTGCGGTTATGGCCGACTTTGATTGTTTTCATCCCGATATATATCTTAGCAATCTGTGGGAAATCACCATAGATTGCGATTTATGCAATCGAGCACCATACATCAAAGCACCTTCAAACCAAACATCAGTACCATCAATAAAGTTTTAACCATCAGCTCCTGATCTATTAAATATAATATTTATATTCAAAGTATAATATAGTAAATAAATTAATATTTTCATCAAAGTGAAGTAAATAGATGGTTTTATTAGAACGCATGATTTAAAAAAAATTAATATACCTTTCGTAATATCGTATCACATTAAAGTATATTAAATATATTTTATTTATCAATGATATGTAAATCGTGAAAATCATTTTTATGTTTGTATAATGTTTAAAAGAAAATGTAAAATGTCTATTCAAACTAGCAAAAAAGTTCATTATGATCGAAATACCGATATCTATATATGTCTTATATATAAATTTAAAATAAAAATACTTACATATAATTTTCTCGTACACAATTTTGGTATACACATGATAGTTATTGATTATTTGAATAACTATATCTCAGCACGAAGTCAGCAAAAATTCATTTTATTGTAAAATACGAAATTATTGGCAGATTTTAAATATTCAAATAAAAAAAACCTCGTATGAACCTCGTATGTGTCCTAATTAGCCTAATATACGCCAAGCTTTTGAGAAAAAATGATAATAAAAAAATATACTTTAAAATATACAAAATAGCTTGATAAAAAGAAAGGCTGTTTGTTTGAAAGAAATGCGGATAAATCAAGTTTCAAAAATAATCACAAATCGTATTTTCACTATTTTGCCTAAACAAACCTGTCTTTATCAAATATTTCCTTAAAAAAAGTCAAGGATCTCATCATTGGTTGCCTTTTAGGTTTAAAATTACTTAAAATCATAGATTACAATGAAGTTGGCGTATTGCAAGAATTATTATCGACAATGAGAATCAATTAGAAAATATAAAACATTTTTGACCATATATTGTTGCATATGCAGCATAGCATACCACTTTAGCGATATCAACGTGTACTCCGGTTTACAGTTTAGTATCGGCCATGTGTCAATGTGCATGTGACAACTATGCCATGTATAGTATCGGCCATGTGACAACTATGCGTCCACTGTCCAGGCAGTGTGTATTTTATACAGGATGTTCTGAAATTCATTTAAAAAAAAAAACAAAGAAACAAACAAAATTCAATAAAGTTTTTCGATTTGACGCTTATTTTTTAAGATATCAAGACAATCGATTAAACATTGATTCGACCAATCACAGAGCGCATAGTGTAAGGAGACGGGTCTCTTAACGTCTGCGAGCCTTTAAAAGATAAAGCGCCTCCTTACACTATGCGCTCTATGTGATTGGTTGAATTTATCAATGTTTAATTGATTGTATTTAATTGATATCTTAAAAAATAAATGATGGAAATATTCATTCACAGCTTTAATCGACTCTCAAGAATGGATTTTGTAGACTTTAAGATTAAATATTTTTTCAAAATGACTTTCAGTTAAGGTTTTTATACCCGGTATATGTAAATATACCAGGGTATATTAAGTTTGTCACGACTTTGTAAGACTTGAAAATATTGATCGCAGACAGAAATATTTGGCATAGGTGTTCATAAAATGACCTAATTCGGACATTTCCGCATGTCCGTCCATCTGTTCGTCTGTGGACAAGATAACTCAAAAACGAAAAGAAATAATGAGCTGAAATTTTGTGTGTGTGTGTTCTAGAGCTAAAAAGTAAGGTCAAGTTTTAAAAAGTGAATGGGCTAAATCGATCATGTTTGGGACAAAATAGGAAAAACTTTCCATCTTTGAAACCGTAAGAGATAGAACAAAAATGCAAAGACAAAAAATGTTCATTTTTTAAAATAAACAACTTT
The DNA here is from genome assembly GCA_963920215.1 of Nineta flava. NCBI lineage: Eukaryota > Metazoa > Arthropoda > Insecta > Neuroptera > Chrysopidae > Nineta > Nineta flava. Next base: position 93,756,150 of record OY986041.1, read on the forward strand.
TGTAATAAACTTTTTTACATAAATTCAGGATATACTGCGTATTTAAGCAATTTACTCAGTTAGTTGATACTTTCACTTGTTTTTTTTATTTTTAATTCTGATTTTTAATAGATAATAGTTTTTTTAATAGATAATAGTTGGGCAAGAAGTTTAACATGCTTCAAATGAGAGGTGACCATCAAAATTGCGAACTTTGTTATTAATTATCTCGCGTTCTAAACAGTCAAAAATTCTGAAACATCGGGATCTATCAGAAATCGTTATTTTTAACCTGTTAAAAAAAAAGAGCAAAATCTGTCGATAAGTGGTTTTATGCTGGAACTACCTTAATAGAGATTTAGAGATGTTGGTAAAATATACAAATATAACTTTATTTGCACATTGTACGTCGTATAAAATTTGTATTTTAATCTGTATTTTAAAAATAAGTGGAAATGTTTTTCAAATTGTTATGTTTTAAATAACACTAAATGTATATTGATTATGTGTTAAAGTGTAAACAATTTTTACAAAAACAAATTTTTCCATAACCGGTTTATTGTTTCTGTTGTTAAATATACTCGGGCATACCATAGCTCATGGAAATTATTTTATATTATATTACTAAAAATAGTTTCTGAAACATGCTACGTTATTTTCATTGAAATATCGATACCGAACAATTACACTGTCTATATGCATGTGAACACTTTATTTTTTTTAATACAATGATATGAGTAATAGCAAAAATTGTTTTACATTACATCTATCCGATATCATGAGAAGCACTTTTAGTTTTTACAGTAGGTTAATCCAGGGACAATTTTTTTTAATGGAAGTTCCTGTTTTACATGAAATTTTCGGTTTTAAGACTTTTTTGGGAGAGTTTCTTTCTAACACCAATCTGCCTACCAAAAATCAACTTTCTAGGACAACTGGGAGTACTCTAGAATATTGATGATGATTGAGTGAGTGAGTGAGTCAGTCAGTCCACAAAATATCGATTTTTAAGGTTAGGTATCTTGGAAACTATTAAAGCTGTAATATTGAAACTTGGTACGTACCGTCCGATGATAGGTCTCAAACTGCGTATTAAATTTCAGCATAGGTTTCATAGCTTTCACGGTTCCTGAGATATAGAGGCCTAAAAACTGTCTCTATCCTTCCTGTGAACAAAGTTAGTGCTTAAATTTTGTCTGACGCACCCGATCATGTTTCTTAGACCTTTATCTATCCGAGTCGATGTGATCACCAGTGACTTTTAAGTTTGCATACCTCAACTTTGTAACAAAAAATTAAACCTTCGAAAAAAGAAAGGAAAAAATAAGTCCTACACAATGTAAATACCTAAATAATTTTGAGTCGGTGCCAAAAAATGTCCATTGAAATGGGCGAAGGATGAATCTGATTTTCGGTTAAAAGTAAATATTACATTTTGTTTGTTTGACGCCGACTCAAAATTATTTAGCTATTTAAATGAGTGTAGGACTTAGTTAGACTAAAAAGTTACTTTTTTATATTTTACTTTCTTTTTTCGAAGGTTTAATTTTTTTTTACAAAGTTATTATTTTTTGCTTTTCAGTTACTTTCTTCTTTGGTGGCTTATAGTGCCATAGTGTCATTAGAACTACATATGTGTGTTAAGTTTCAACAGAATCGGTTCACAGATGAAAATTCAGTGTTGGACAATCAACTATTCCCTATTTTTCAACCGTTAGGGGCGAATTTTTTTTCTTCAAATTTTTATAGTACTAATTTCGAAGTATACCCTATCCAATAAAAAAAGAATTATCAAAATCGGACTACTCTGTAAAAAATTATGCGTGATCATACATAAAACAAAATATAGGGGTTGATTTGAGAACCTCCTTCGTTTTTTTCGTCGGTTATAAAAACATTCAAACTGTGCAAAGATATTGAGTGCTTTCAAATAGTGTTTACACACAGAACCTATATTATGATATTTATGATATTTTTCTTTAGTGGAAGCGATGGGAAGTCATTTTTTTTTTGCTCAAATTTGAAATTGTTTTTTCAAGTTTATATGCGACCAACATTGGAGTATACCCTATCCAAAAAAAAAAACAATTATCAAAATCAGACCACTCTGTAAAAAGTTCTGCGTGATCGTACATTAAAAGAAAAATATATACAGGTTGAATTGAGTACCTCCTTCTTTCGTCGGTAAAAAACTAATATTTGTAATATTTGATTGGATGTAGGTACACGAGTACATGGTAGATAAAAGACAAATACAATACAATTGAAACAACGGCAAAAACCATTGTTTAACCATGCGTGTGTTATTGACGTAGAATTTTTTTTGGACATTATTGACCTTTAAAATATGTATCAGAATTCTATTCAGAAATACCGTTATGTAATTTGAACAAATAACTAAACAATCATTGTTTGCATTAAAAGTAAAAATAAATATTAAAGAGTATGTAATAGCAATTAATTACATTTGTTAAATATATTTTATAATTCTATGCACTTCATATTGTGCACGTATTGAGTTTATTAATACACTTTAAAATGTACATATTTTCATAGCGATTAGCCTACATATATGATATTTTCCATCTATAATCTGGTAATTTATATTATAGTCAGAGATCAAACAAACAAAAATTGAACATTAAAACGAAATTACCATTTTCTATTTACTTTTACAATCAATCGTTTTAGATTTTACTGGACAATAATATTAGATTATCAAATGATAATTAATGAGAACTCTAGGTTTTTGAAATAAAATTTCAAATTCGCCCGAATACCTAGATCAGTTTTTATATTATAAATACGTATTTCGACTATAAAGTAGTCATCATCAGTATAAATTAGATAGTCGTAATTTACTCGTTGGACAATTAGAAATAGATAGAAAATTGAAATCAATAGACAAAATATTAAACTAATTAAAAAAATTAAACAAAATAAATTAAAAAATAATAATTAATTCTATTGAAATTACTCTTGTTGTTAAAATTGCTTGCATTCAAATTTACTCTTGTTAACATCACTCTTATTAAAATTACTCTTATATTGTCTCAGGATATGTTATTCGTTGCTTGCTAATTTGGTGACAGTTTCACCCAATAAAATTTATTATATTTTAATTTTTTTATTTTGTTTTATTTTTGTCTATTGATTTCGATTTTCTATCTATTTCTAATTATCAAAGAGTAAATTACGGCTAATTTATACTAATGATGACTACTTTGTAATCAAAATACGTATTTATAATACAAAAACTGATCTAGGTAATGGGGTGAATTTGAAATTTTATATGGACAATAATACTTGAAAATATTTGAGTCCGGTGCAAGTTTACAATATTTTCCGAATATTTTGAATATATTTCATCGTTAATTCTCATTGTTTTAATATGTGAGAATAACACCTAACTGAGCTAATTATTTAAATGCCCGGTATATACTGAGTTTATGAAAATAATTCAAACCAAAGTTGATTAAGTTGAAAAAAGGAACTTTTTATTCTTTATACATCTTTTACCGTTTCGGGAAGCACAGTCCGATTTTGTCCATTCACGAATATGGCCTTATTTTTGAGCTCTTGAACACATACACACAAAATATCAGCTCATATCTTTTCGTTTTTGTATTATAATCTCTACGGACTGGTGGGCATGAGGAAATGAACTAATTAAATCATTTTATGAACAATTATACCAATTTTTTTTTTTGCAATAGATTTAAGTTAAGGCCTACATACATAAAAAGTCCAAATGTGTTTCTCGGACTATTCTGCAAAGTAAATATTTGACTAAAATTATACATATCATTATTATGTATATATAGGTTTGTGTTATTGGAAACACATTTGTCAATTTGAAATTCTGAACAGGGTTTATAATCATCGAATTCGAAATCAAATAGCAAAATATTATTAAGATAATATAACCATTAGGTCTCGAATCATAGACTTCTGTCTAAAATATATGTGAATAAGAAATGTAATTTAATCACTGTGGTGATTTTTTTTTAAATGTTCTAATATTTACACATAAACTATAGTGAGTAATCAGTAAATTTATTATACTGTATTTTCCAGTTTTAGTTTTGACTATCAGAATTCTATTTGAAGGGATGATCAAAGAAATAATCAATATGTCTGTTTCGGAGCTTTTTGATAATTTTTTCATTCAACTACTTCAAACTCATCTGGTAAAATTAATTCATCATTCGATAATTCCAATGTTTTATGACATTATGACCATTGAATTTTAGCCAAATCTTAGTCCAAAGAATCGTTAGTCCTTCTTTAGTAGTACGAATTTTAACTGAAAATTTTTTTAATGAAAACTTCTTTGTGCACAACATGTACACAATTGTTGCTAACCGTAGTGATTGTATCTGATCTATCACACAGAAAAGGGAATATTTTGCTGTACGGAGTGGATTATAGTGGAGTGGAAGGAATTTGTGAGAAAACTAGGAATTGGTAGGATATGCGGCTGCAGCCGACACTGATAGGAACTATGCCAATATTCATCTGGAGTTCGTGAAGGAAACGGCAGAAAACCTTCTCAAGCATAGCCAGTTACTTCGTTCTTGTCCATACGCCGACAGTTTAGTCAATTAACCGCTCCTTTTTCTTCATAAATGATAAACTACCGATGTCGGGATTCGAACCCAGAACCTTCCAGTTTCCTAGTATGCATACTGCTCAGACATAACGCCTTAGACCGCTGGGCTACTTGGACTGGTTACTATATAAATATATGCACATTTATTTCAATTCATAAAAATTCATCTTAAATTATGTTATTATATAAAATAGTAATATCAAATACAATTTATTAAATTTTTTATTATAGAAATATTTTTATTTCTACAAACTTTTCTCATATTATATTACTTTTACCAGTGTACATAAACTATTCAAAATTTAATTAAAAACTTTTATGATGAAAGTACTGTAAAGATAATTATAGAAATGAATTGCATCGTCCGTCATTCATATTCCACCTATTACACTTATCCAATGTCGTAACGATAGTTCGACAATTCCTGCAGACGATTCTAAGAAAGGGATATCTCAATATAAAGCAATTTTTAAGATATCTAAAAGTTTGATAGAATTTAATAGATTTTGATAGAGTTTGATAATATTTATTCTGGGATTTGATTAAATATGATTTGGATATGAACTACCACCAAGGAGCTATTAAGCTACGTCTAGTGGCTTATTAACCCACCACCATCTTTTTTAATGATTTGTTTCTGTTTTAATTATTATTAAATAATTTAGCTAATAAAAAATAAAATAAAACGTAAGTATGTAATCCAGTGAGAAGCCGCTACTCACACACACATATATATGTATATATATATATATATATATATATATATATATATATATATATATATATATATATATATATATATATACACCATGCAACTCACTGCTAGTCGTTTTGGAGGACGGAATGTGTCTGATAATTCGAAACTCCTTAGGTGCATTTTTCGGTTTAGCATGATACTTAAGAAACTAAGAAAGTAAAATGCCTTGCGTATGATCATGATAGAAAATATGACGATAAAGTTAAGCAATTTAATAAATTATCAAACAAGACTTTTATGATTATAGTCGAATTCTAGCAGTATTCAATTTCTACGAAACATAATTGTCGAAATACTAATACACAATGTATTTGCGGCAGAAATTGAAACCCCTCTAACTGCTAGAATTTTACAACCTATAGTATTTCCATTGAATTTTAAATAATATAATATAGTTTATAAGATGTGTATATTATTTGTATTTTATGTAACTTTGTTTCGAACCCATAAGACATTCTAATTAATAATACTTAATAGTAACTGTGTTTAGTAATAGCAATACAGTTTTATAGAAATGAGTGGAACATGAAATTTAAATTCTAATGAATTGTTTTCAACTTCCAGTTGATGTTAATTAAAATGAACAGATTTTCCGCCTATGGGCACATATTAGATACATGTTCACGTTATGAAAATTATTTATGAATTTCAATGCAAATTTTTTATTTTTTTCTATCAAAAATATAACTACAGTTTAATCATAACACATGAAGGAAAATTAATCAATGTATATGTTTGACATATCTTCTAACTCATGTCACAAAATATAGTTTAAAAAAAATTTATTGACGGAATCATATGTGTGTATGGCACTTCGGATACATGAAAATTGTGCGATCATTTGAAAATTGTTCAAACAAACAAGTTTCACAGTGGAAAATGGGAAACGTATTATTCCATATTGCATTATTCCATATAATGCAATTATTATTATATGGATATACGTGCTCGTATATTACATGAACTATATAACGATGGGATTTTCGACACATACAAAGTATTTTCTATGAACACATATATATTTATATATACTTTGTAACGGTTAAAAACATCGATTACAGAGAAAGTTTGGCTATAGCTTTCATAAAATGACTTAATTAGTCAATTAAAAACAAACAAGCTTTGTGAGAAACTTTTTTTCATGATATGAATTTTTTTTATGTTAAATTTTCTCTCTCTCGCATTGTTTAAAAGATAAATTATACCACGCGGCACGGATACATAGAACAAAAATTTATACGTTTGATCACTTAAATATTTTTTTAAATATGCATTTTAGGAAAAAAAGATTCGAACAAAAATTGCTGATTTAAAAGGGAAACAGACTTCAAAAATTATATTTTTAGTCTATTCAATTTTTCATAGATACAAAACCAATAGCTAAATTATGAAAATTCATCGTATCCGAAATTCATATATTCATATATATTTCTTTCCGTATTTATTCAATTATTTAATTTTTTACTATCCTTTTTTTTCAAAAGTTATTAACATGCCGCAGACCGTAAAGTCATCTATGGTTCGCCCAAAATTGTGAAATTTATCCATATATGCAATCCCAAATTTGTACTTCATTACAATTATTAATTAATGATAATATCCTCTTTATTTCAAGCAACTTTCTTCAAATAATCATACAGAATAGTACATTAATTGTTTTTATAGTATTTATATTGATTGACGTATATTAATATTGAGCAGAATGCATATAGAAAATAATATCAATATGGAAAAATACCAAAGTAACAAAGGTAAATATGAGACAAGGTTAAATATGAGACATCTAATATGATCTGTATAACATATATAAAAACCCGTATTATATAGGGTGTTCTGAAATTCATTCAAGAAAACTATACCGCGGTGTAAAACTGCAAAAAACAAACAGAAAAGTTTCATAAAGATTTTCGATTTGACGCTTTTAAATAAGCGATATCAATTAAATACAATCAATTAAACATTGATAAATTCAACCAATCACGCAGAGCGCATAGTGTAAGGGGGCGTGACCTCAGCACTTGTCGCTTTACCTTTTAAAGGCTCGCAGACGGTAAGAGGTCCTGTCTCCTAACCCTATACGCTTTGTGATTGGTTGGATTTATCAATGTTTAATTGATTGTATTTAATTGAAATCTTTTAAAAAAAGCGTCAAATCAAATTGTTTTTTTGTTTTTTTGCAACTCTACACGGTGGTATAGTTTTCTTGAATGAATTTCAGAACATCATGTATATACTTATTAAAGAAAAATTGTACGAAGACATTAAGAACAGAATCATATTTCTACGTAAGGAAATGCATAATAAATAATTGTCACTTACTGCATCAAATATCGCACCCACGTCGTTATGACCGTGAATGAAAGTTTCAGATTTCAACAACAAAAAATTGGTTGTGTATTAAAAACAGTTCATGTTACCAGAAGATAGGGTAAATTAGCCATGGTTTAGATTGGTTTAAGAATCTTAAAAGAGGCCATAACCATAAACATTAAGATGACGGTAGTTGTTTAAGAGAACGGGGTATTTATATAGAAATAGAAATTTAAAAATCAAGTCAATTGGGATCAAGAACAAACAGTTTTGAAATACGTTTGTTTATATGTTGAAATACGTAAAATTAAATTACTGGTATTCTAGAATTTGTCTTACGTAACCTAAATGAATTTTGGACAAGATAGAAATGAATTTTGGTCTAGATATCCAGAGGCCCGAGGTTCGATTCCTGGTTGACGAGTTAATTCTTTCATATCAGTATTTAATTTAAATTACTGGTGTTTATATAATAAGCTTGAATTTAACAAATATATTTCATCCGTCTCTCTAATTAAATATTGACTGTGTGTAAACCTGTATGTTTTTGTACAATTCGTCTCTGCGGGTATATATGAGTTTTTCAATTTTCAATAAATTCACATTAACATAAAACCAGAGGTGGGCAGGAGTTGACTCGGCCAAGCTCTGAGTGAGAGGTAGGGAAGAGAGATAGAGTTAATACAGGGTAACCTACCAATTATTAATATTTTCTTTTTTTAATTAAAACATTTTCTGAAAAAAATATAATAATACCAAATTTTTTTTATGGTCACTATTATACAAAGTAAATAATACAAGCAATCATTCAATACATACTCTGGAATTTTGGGCTGGTAATTTGGGTCATAAAATGTACCTTTTTAGTACATATCATATTTGTGTATGAATAAAATAAAAATATATAAAAAATATATATAAATCTTTTGAACCTTTAAGTTTACCGCTGGACCATTGTAATAAAAGAGGGAAATTTTTGCAAAGGATAATTTAAATAGAATCAAAGTTTTGGAAATTCCAAATGATTTGTCTAAACATTTTACTATTCATATCCGAGAACTAATAAAGAATTATTTACCTGATTTAATTATTTTTTCTTCGTATGGAGTATGCTCAGTATAGTGTCATGGGAATTTGATGAATTAAGTTAAATTTTACATAAAGTGGGAATTTGAGTTCTTCGAGTTAGTCTACTTTGAATTGAAAAAGTGACTATTTGTAGTAGTGGAAATTATTTTTCGCATAATTTGTTTTTCAAAAAAAATAAAAGTAGTGAATTTAATAATGGAGAAGACATCGCAAGCAGTCTTGGATAAGTTCAGATTATTATTATTATTATTATTATTATTATTATTATTATTATTATTATTATTATTATTATTATTATTATTATTATTATTATTATTATTATTATTATTATTATTATTATTATTATTATTATTATTATTATTATTATTATTATTATTATTATTATTATTATTATTATTATTATTATTATTATTATTATTATTATTATTATTATTATTATTATTATTATTATTATTATTATTATTATTATTATTATTATTATTATTATTATTATTATTATTATTATTATTATTATTATTATTATTATTATTATTATTATTATTATTATTATTATTATTATTATTATTATTATTATTATTATTATTATTATTATTATTATTATTATTATTATTATTATTATTATTATTATTATTATTATTATTATTATTATTATTATTATTATTATTATTATTATTATTATTATTATTATTATTATTATTATTATTATTATTATTATTATTATTATTATTATTATTATTATTATTATTATTATTATTATTATTATTATTATTATTATTATTATTATTATTATTATTATTATTATTATTATTATTATTATTATTATTATTATTATTATTATTATTATTATTATTATTATTATTATTATTATTATTATTATTATTATTATTATTATTATTATTATTATTATTATTATTATTATTATTATTATTATTATTATTATTATTATTATTATTATTATTATTATTATTATTATTATTATTATTATTATTATTATTATTATTATTATTATTATTATTATTATTATTATTATTATTATTATTATTATTATTATTATTATTATTATTATTATTATTATTATTATTATTATTATTATTATTATTATTATTATTATTATTATTATTATTATTATTATTATTATTATTATTATTATTATTATTATTATTATTATTATTATTATTATTATTATTATTATTATTATTATTATTATTATTATTATTATTATTATTATTATTATTATTATTATTATTATTATTATTATTATTATTATTATTATTATTATTATTATTATTATTATTATTATTATTATTATTATTATTATTATTATTATTATTATTATTATTATTATTATTATTATTATTATTATTATTATTATTATTATTATTATTATTATTATTATTATTATTATTATTATTATTATTATTATTATTATTATTATTATTATTATTATTATTATTATTATTATTATTATTATTATTATTATTATTATTATTATTATTATTATTATTATTATTATTATTATTATTATTATTATTATTATTATTATTATTATTATTATTATTATTATTATTATTATTATTATTATTATTATTATTATTATTATTATTATTATTATTATTATTATTATTATTATTATTATTATTATTATTATTATTATTATTATTATTATTATTATTATTATTATTATTATTATTATTATTATTATTATTATTATTATTATTATTATTATTATTATTATTATTATTATTATTATTATTATTATTATTATTATTATTATTATTATTATTATTATTATTATTATTATTATTATTATTATTATTATTATTATTATTATTATTATTATTATTATTATTATTATTATTATTATTATTATTATTATTATTATTATTATTATTATTATTATTATTATTATTATTATTATTATTATTATTATTATTATTATTATTATTATTATTATTATTATTATTATTATTATTATTATTATTATTATTATTATTATTATTATTATTATTATTATTATTATTATTATTATTATTATTATTATTATTATTATTATTATTATTATTATTATTATTATTATTATTATTATTATTATTATTATTATTATTATTATTATTATTATTATTATTATTATTATTATTATTATTATTATTATTATTATTATTATTATTATTATTATTATTATTATTATTATTATTATTATTATTATTATTATTATTATTATTATTATTATTATTATTATTATTATTATTATTATTATTATTATTATTATTATTATTATTATTATTATTATTATTATTATTATTATTATTATTATTATTATTATTATTATTATTATTATTATTATTATTATTATTATTATTATTATTATTATTATTATTATTATTATTATTATTATTATTATTATTATTATTATTATTATTATTATTATTATTATTATTATTATTATTATTATTATTATTATTATTATTATTATTATTATTATTATTATTATTATTATTATTATTATTATTATTATTATTATTATTATTATTATTATTATTATTATTATTATTATTATTATTATTATTATTATTATTATTATTATTATTATTATTATTATTATTATTATTATTATTATTATTATTATTATTATTATTATTATTATTATTATTATTATTATTATTATTATTATTATTATTATTATTATTATTATTATTATTATTATTATTATTATTATTATTATTATTATTATTATTATTATTATTATTATTATTATTATTATTATTATTATTATTATTATTATTATTATTATTATTATTATTATTATTATTATTATTATTATTATTATTATTATTATTATTATTATTATTATTATTATTATTATTATTATTATTATTATTATTATTATTATTATTATTATTATTATTATTATTATTATTATTATTATTATTATTATTATTATTATTATTATTATTATTATTATTATTATTATTATTATTATTATTATTATTATTATTATTATTATTATTATTATTATTATTATTATTATTATTATTATTATTATTATTATTATTATTATTATTATTATTATTATTATTATTATTATTATTATTATTATTATTATTATTATTATTATTATTATTATTATTATTATTATTATTATTATTATTATTATTATTATTATTATTATTATTATTATTATTATTATTATTATTATTATTATTATTATTATTATTATTATTATTATTATTATTATTATTATTATTATTATTATTATTATTATTATTATTATTATTATTATTATTATTATTATTATTATTATTATTATTATTATTATTATTATTATTATTATTATTATTATTATTATTATTATTATTATTATTATTATTATTATTATTATTATTATTATTATTATTATTATTATTATTATTATTATTATTATTATTATTATTATTATTATTATTATTATTATTATTATTATTATTATTATTATTATTATTATTATTATTATTATTATTATTATTATTATTATTATTATTATTATTATTATTATTATTATTATTATTATTATTATTATTATTATTATTATTATTATTATTATTATTATTATTATTATTATTATTATTATTATTATTATTATTATTATTATTATTATTATTATTATTATTATTATTATTATTATTATTATTATTATTATTATTATTATTATTATTATTATTATTATTATTATTATTATTATTATTATTATTATTATTATTATTATTATTATTATTATTATTATTATTATTATTATTATTATTATTATTATTATTATTATTATTATTATTATTATTATTATTATTATTATTATTATTATTATTATTATTATTATTATTATTATTATTATTATTATTATTATTATTATTATTATTATTATTATTATTATTATTATTATTATTATTATTATTATTATTATTATTATTATTATTATTATTATTATTATTATTATTATTATTATTATTATTATTATTATTATTATTATTATTATTATTATTATTATTATTATTATTATTATTATTATTATTATTATTATTATTATTATTATTATTATTATTATTATTATTATTATTATTATTATTATTATTATTATTATTATTATTATTATTATTATTATTATTATTATTATTATTATTATTATTATTATTATTATTATTATTATTATTATTATTATTATTATTATTATTATTATTATTATTATTATTATTATTATTATTATTATTATTATTATTATTATTATTATTATTATTATTATTATTATTATTATTATTATTATTATTATTATTATTATTATTATTATTATTATTATTATTATTATTATTATTATTATTATTATTATTATTATTATTATTATTATTATTATTATTATTATTATTATTATTATTATTATTATTATTATTATTATTATTATTATTATTATTATTATTATTATTATTATTATTATTATTATTATTATTATTATTATTATTATTATTATTATTATTATTATTATTATTATTATTATTATTATTATTATTATTATTATTATTATTATTATTATTATTATTATTATTATTATTATTATTATTATTATTATTATTATTATTATTATTATTATTATTATTATTATTATTATTATTATTATTATTATTATTATTATTATTATTATTATTATTATTATTATTATTATTATTATTATTATTATTATTATTATTATTATTATTATTATTATTATTATTATTATTATTATTATTATTATTATTATTATTATTATTATTATTATTATTATTATTATTATTATTATTATTATTATTATTATTATTATTATTATTATTATTATTATTATTATTATTATTATTATTATTATTATTATTATTATTATTATTATTATTATTATTATTATTATTATTATTATTATTATTATTATTATTATTATTATTATTATTATTATTATTATTATTATTATTATTATTATTATTATTATTATTATTATTATTATTATTATTATTATTATTATTATTATTATTATTATTATTATTATTATTATTATTATTATTATTATTATTATTATTATTATTATTATTATTATTATTATTATTATTATTATTATTATTATTATTATTATTATTATTATTATTATTATTATTATTATTATTATTATTATTATTATTATTATTATTATTATTATTATTATTATTATTATTATTATTATTATTATTATTATTATTATTATTATTATTATTATTATTATTATTATTATTATTATTATTATTATTATTATTATTATTATTATTATTATTATTATTATTATTATTATTATTATTATTATTATTATTATTATTATTATTATTATTATTATTATTATTATTATTATTATTATTATTATTATTATTATTATTATTATTATTATTATTATTATTATTATTATTATTATTATTATTATTATTATTATTATTATTATTATTATTATTATTATTATTATTATTATTATTATTATTATTATTATTATTATTATTATTATTATTATTATTATTATTATTATTATTATTATTATTATTATTATTATTATTATTATTATTATTATTATTATTATTATTATTATTATTATTATTATTATTATTATTATTATTATTATTATTATTATTATTATTATTATTATTATTATTATTATTATTATTATTATTATTATTATTATTATTATTATTATTATTATTATTATTATTATTATTATTATTATTATTATTATTATTATTATTATTATTATTATTATTATTATTATTATTATTATTATTATTATTATTATTATTATTATTATTATTATTATTATTATTATTATTATTATTATTATTATTATTATTATTATTATTATTATTATTATTATTATTATTATTATTATTATTATTATTATTATTATTATTATTATTATTATTATTATTATTATTATTATTATTATTATTATTATTATTATTATTATTATTATTATTATTATTATTATTATTATTATTATTATTATTATTATTATTATTATTATTATTATTATTATTATTATTATTATTATTATTATTATTATTATTATTATTATTATTATTATTATTATTATTATTATTATTATTATTATTATTATTATTATTATTATTATTATTATTATTATTATTATTATTATTATTATTATTATTATTATTATTATTATTATTATTATTATTATTATTATTATTATTATTATTATTATTATTATTATTATTATTATTATTATTATTATTATTATTATTATTATTATTATTATTATTATTATTATTATTATTATTATTATTATTATTATTATTATTATTATTATTATTATTATTATTATTATTATTATTATTATTATTATTATTATTATTATTATTATTATTATTATTATTATTATTATTATTATTATTATTATTATTATTATTATTATTATTATTATTATTATTATTATTATTATTATTATTATTATTATTATTATTATTATTATTATTATTATTATTATTATTATTATTATTATTATTATTATTATTATTATTATTATTATTATTATTATTATTATTATTATTATTATTATTATTATTATTATTATTATTATTATTATTATTATTATTATTATGTTTTTTGGTGTATCTCTCCATACTGTAAAAGATATTATTTAAACAATAAATATTTTATAAAACTATTTCTAAATTGATTGAATAAATTATTGGGCAATAATCGGTAGGACAACCTGTATTGAAACATCGTTCCGTCTTGCTTCAAAACATACCTTCTTTACTTACTCTCACCCAGCTTATGGAGAGCTCGTAAGGCTCAGACGAGCTATCTGTGCCCACCTCTGCATAAAACTATAGAAATTTTAAAAGCAATAAAAAAGATATTATTGGATAATGTTTCAAAACTACTGGATATGGCTTTTGAACTGGATTAGTTCGGTTCAATATATGTATAAAATTACAAATATTGTATAAGCACAGTAATTTAATTTTATCATTATTTTTTTCATATATATTTTTTTTAAACAATTTTTTTTGAACTAAAATGCTTTTTATTAAAATGAATAAATTCGGTGAAAGTTGAGTACAAAAATCTATCTAAACATGAAAGTTCATTTTTGCATTTAATTTCTGATAATGGTAAGAGAAAGAGGAGATAATTTTTACGGTTTGTTCTAATACATAAATCAAACCTCTTTTGAAATTGGTCACTGTTTTCGGTAGTATCGATGTATTTGCATAATATTTAGATTATGCATCTATTTTTTAAGAAAACATATTTATTAGGATTTAAATTATTTAAATTTAAATAATTTATTAGAATTTCTTCTAATGCTTACCAGTTACAAGCCCAAGTTCATTTTTAAATGACCCAGATGTATAGATTAAGTTCGAGGTCCCCATAAGGTGTTCCTCTTTAAACCCAATAACTTTTGTTTGAATCGGTTTTTTGTTTACAAGATATTTCTCATTATTGATTAAAACGTCCACCCTGCATGGACATATTATGATCATATTAATAAAAAAATATCGAAGTATATTTCAAAAACGTTTAACGAAATTGTTTCATCGGTACAATACAATCATCGGAATTTATCGAAGAAAATTTGCTAACAATAAATGAATATGCATAGAGTTCGTACAATAAGTTTAAAAACACGTAGGTACATCTTTTACAAAATGTTGTGAAATATTTCCTAAAACAGTAAGAAAATACCAGTATTTTCAATATTGTCTGGCATGTAGAATATGGAGGGGATACTGAAATATTTAAAAAATGTATCGTAACTTGAATACATTCACGTAGAACTTGTTGAAGTGATTAATTGATATGATAAATAATTATTATTTAAATAAATAATAAATAAATGTTAAAGATATAATTGATCTTTATTAGATTGAATTATGACATATTATATATTTTTATGTAAATTATCAAAGTTGTTAACATTCAAAGCAACCGTGATAAAAGAGAGAAGTTATAGTTGTTAAGCAACAGATAAAAATGATAAATAAAATTATAATAATAATTTAATGAAAATGCGATACCGCTACATACTTCCCCCCATCAACTAATAAAGAAAAACGGTTAGAAAAAGGTTGTAACATAAAACAACCTTGTTCACTCGGAAAAAACTTTAATAGTTGATGTACATCTTAAAATTAAATACAAAGTAAATTAAGAAAAGATTAACATTGAAAAAAGTATGCAGGTTTTAACCTGTCAATCGAAATAGAGGTAGGTTTGTTATTGATATCAATAACAAAAAATTTAGGAAATCTCTTGATAACAGAGAAAGGACCTCTATAATTACAAGATAGTGGAGGTTTGACATGATCCTCGCGTATAAAAACTTTTTTTGATGAATCTAAATTTTTGGGTAAAAATACATTTTTGTTGGTGAACTGTCTGGTAAAGAAAAATTTTGCGTTTATCATTCTATTTTTCAACTCTCGAGTAGATTGTTGAACAGAATGATATGTATCAACGTTTTCTGAAAAGAAATCATATGGTAATCGAAGAGGAATTCCATATAAAATTTCTGCAGAAGAAAGGTTAATATCCTCCTTGACCGAGGAGCGCAAATTTAGAAGTACCCAAGGTAAAATCTTGTACCAGTTATTATTTTTTTGACAGCAATTTAAAGAAATTTTGAGTGACCGGTTAAACCGTTCAATAATACCGTTGCTGTTAGGGTGATAAGTAGTAGTGGAAATATGCTTAATCCCTAGAGAAGACAAAAAATCTTTCCAAATATGTGATTGAAATTGTTTACCTTGATCAGTAGTGATCCTTGTAGGTAAACCAAAACGTGAGAACCAAGAAGCAATCAAATTGTTAATAATTTCTTCCGACGTGATAGTTTTGATTGGAATAGCCTCGACCCAACGCGAAAAACGATCAATGATAGTGAAGATATACCGATATCCTTCACTAGGAGGAAGAGGTCCAACAATATCTAAATGTAAGAAAGAAAATTTGATACTTGGTTCTTCAATTGGCATAAAATCACTTTTAGTGTGACGAGTGATTTTATTTAATTGGCAGATCGGACATGATCGTGTCAAATTTTTGATTCGTGAAATAAGATTAGGGTTAAAAAAGAATGTGCGTACTTTTTTCAAGGTTTGTCTAATTGATGGATGACCAAGATTATGGACAGCTTTCCATACATCTTCTATATCAATATCAGGTACGAAGATTCTGGGAATTTTCAAAGAAGTCTCCACATAAACCTTAAAAAGAGAATTCGGAGGAGTACGTATTTCTAAAGAATATTTTGGATTTTTTAACAAACTAATAAGAAGAGGATCACATTTCTGGTGATCAGAAATCTTCTTAATATCAATCAAATCAATACCTGAAGGTAGTGAAATTGTATTAATTCGAGATAAACAATCAGCCGGAATGTTTTCACTACCTTTAATGTATCCAAGATCAGTTGTATATTGACTGACAAAGTTCAAATGACGTACATCACGATTTAATAAATTTTCATTACGAGAATTAATAGCATTTATTAAAGGTTTGTGGTCAGTCTGAATAAAAAAAATTCGATTTGAAATGAAATGACGAAACTTTTTTATGCCAAAAACAATAGCTAATAATTCTCTTGAAAATGTATTATATCGTTTTTCAGTGTCTGTCAGTTTTCTTGATGTGAAAGCGAGTGGCTTCCAGACGTTATGAATTTTTTGTTGCAAAACTGCACCAATGCCAGTACCGGAGGAATCAGTGAGAATGCAAGTTTCAGCGTTCGAAACAGGATGTGCTAATTTAACAACATCAATTAATTTTTGTTTAGCTAAATTAAAAGCTGAAATTGCACGTTCATCAAGAATAACTGACTTCGTTGAAGTTTTACCGTGTTCAACAAGTTTATTCAATGGAGCTAAAATGTCACCACAATTCCGAATAAAGCGATTATAAAAATTAATCATCCCAAGAAAATTTCGGAGTGATTTTTGATCGTTCGGAATAGGAAAATTTGAAATAGATTCAACTTTGGAAGGAATAGGGGTGATTCCTTCAGAATCTACGTGATGTCCTAAAAAATCTAATTTTGTTACACCAAAAATAGATTTCGAAGAATTTATTAAAATTCCAGCTTCATTGAGAATGTTGAAAACAGTTTTGAGATCTTGAGTGTGTTTTTCTTCGTTTTCACTCGCGATTAAAAGATCATCAAGATAAGTGAAAACAAAATCTACATTTCTGAATAAATCTGCCATAAATCTAGAAAAGGTTTGAGCTGCATTGCGTAAACCAAAAGGCATTCTCAAAAATTCAAATAGACCAAAAGGAGTGATAATGGCAGTTTTCGCGACATCATAATCGTGTACGGGAATTTGATAATAAGCTCTTTTTAAATCAACTTTAGAAAAGATCTTTTTATCATTTAATTTCACATTGAAATCATATAAATGAGGAATTGGATATCTGTCAGGTATCGTGATCGAATTCAGTCGACGATAATCACCACATGCACGAAAAGAACCGTCCGATTTCTTTTTCATGAGAACAGGTGATGACCATTCAGAATCCGAAGGTCTACAAATACCCAAATCTACAAGTTCCTGAAAATGTTTTTTAGCAGCTGACAACTCTTCAGGACATAGCCTGCGATATTTAGAAAATATCGGATAAGAGTTTGTCACAATGCGATGTCGAGTATTATGTTTAGCATTAAGATTGAATTTTTCTGATTTGGTTAAATTTGGAAAAGAATTTAAGATTTCCGTAAATTGATTTTGAAGTGAGATCACTTCAACGCATGAATTAATAGGTTTTAATAATGTTTGATTTTTAAAATCGATATTCAAATTGAATTTCTTTAGAAAATCTAAACCTAGAATGCCATGAATTACATCCCCAACAATGAATTCATGACGAAAAACCAAATCATTTCCAAAATTGAGAAAAATTTCAGAAGTACCAAAAGTAGTAATTTTAGTATTGTTTGCTGCAATAATTGAAAAAGGTAAATTTGTAAATTTACATGATTTACAATACGACTTTGGAATCATAGATAGTGAACTTCCAGTGTCAACCAAATATCGAGTACCTTCATGTAAGAGATCGTACATGAAGATTAAGTTGTACGATGATGATGTTGTGTTATTGAATTGGGTTTTTTTATTGACAGAGCTACTGACTAACACAACAGGAGCTCTTAGAATTTTTTTGAAGTTTTATTTGAATTTATACATGGAGTATTTAATTTACAAAAAGAACAAGGAAAAACACACTTACGTGCTTTGGTACCATATTTATTATGATACCAACACACAGACTTCACCTGAACTTTGTGTAAATTGGTTTTTGGAGTATATTGGGTCTTCGAAGGTGACTTTTTTGAATTTTCCAGTTCAGTAACTTTATTTTTAAGAATATTTAATTCTTTATTTAACATAAAATTATCTGTTTTATGAATTTCTGAAACGGGAAAAGAACTGATATTAGATACAGAATTTAATTTATAAATATCATTAGCGAAATTAACAATAGTTTTCAGATCAACATTATTGTCAACGGTGACAAGTTGAATTTGAATTTGTGTGTCTAATTTACCAATGAATAATTCACGAATGAAATGTGAATCAAGATTTAGACCACTTGATAGGGATATCATTGTATTATATAATAATTGAGGAGTATTGAAATCTTTTTGAGATAAATTTAATAATTTATTTAGACGATCTTTACGAGAAAGTCCAAAAGTTTCCTTTAGAATATTTTTGAGTGTATCAAACTTATTTTCTTGTGGTGGATTTACAATAATATCTCTAACATGAGAAGTGTAATCCTCAGGTATAGCTAAAGAAGCTAGCGTGAATTTAGTTTCATCATCAATAATATTTTGAATAATGAAGAAACGAGAAACTTGAATTATCCATAATTCAATGTCTGTTACATTAAATTGTGGAAGTTTTTGTAAATTTGGAAGATGTATTGTAGGTGCATCTAAATTCAGTAACTCATTTCGATTTCTAGGCATATTAAAAATGAAATGTCAAAAAAAATAATAAAAATATTTTTTTAGAAATCGAAATAGTTATAAGCGTAAAGCAAAAATAAGTATTATAACAGAAATAAAAGACTTATCTGTTAAATTTGGTGGGTGGTATGCTATATTTTGTAAGAATTACAATATTAAATTCGTCCAATCCAATTATCAAATAGTCATGTGTTGGAAGATTTTGGAAATTTTTTTCTTTAATAATATGTTAATTTACCACCCTCTTCGTTTATTTGAGCTCGGGGCGCCAAAATGTTGAAGTGATTAATTGATATGATAAATAATTATTATTTAAATAAATAATAAATAAATGTTAAAGATATAATTGATCTTTATTAGATTGAATTATGACATATTATATATTTTTATGTAAATTATGAAAGTTGTTAACATTCAAAGCAACCGTGATAAAAGAGAGAAGTTATAGTTGTTAAGCAACAGATAAAAATGATAAATAAAATTATAATAATAATTTAATGAAAATGCGATACCGCTACAAACTCATTAAAGAATTCAATAGATGTTTGGTTAAAATATTTATGAATATTATCTAACGATTGAGTATCCATTCGAACTACTAACCCTCAATGTACTTCCTACGTGCTTAAACACTCCTTATTTTAAAAACTTTATCACATATATAAAAAAAAATTGAATGGTACAGCCTATACAGAGTGGCGCATAAGTAACGTTATGATTTATTTAATATATATTTAATAATTTATCTGTTTGATTTTATTTAACGTTGGCATTATGAAGATAATGTCTTTCAAATGATGCCCAATGTTTGCTTCGACCTGACATGCTCTTTCCAGAGCATTTTCCATAACTTGTCTTAGAATTTCAGGTCCCAGCGCCCTCACTTCTTTTCGGATATTGGCCTTAAGCTCTTGGATGGTTATTGGCTTATTGGCATACATCTTACCCTTTAGATAGCCCCAAAGAAAACAATCGGGAGCTGTTAAATCGGGCGAACGCTGTGGCCAACTAAAATCCGAAATACGCGATATCATTCGATCGCCAAAAATTTCGCACAGAAGATCCATAGTTGGACGAGCTGTGTGAGCTGTGGCGCCAACTTGTTGGAACCATAATTTTGGATTGTTCTCTACCTCTGGCCTTAAAAAATTTTCGCCTAGACATCACCAACTACTGAGAACGTCGTCTGGCCTGGTGGAAGTTACGGGGTTTTCCTCAACATTTGCTTGCACCCGAGCAATGTTCACATCATTTCGATCTGCACGAGGTCTTCCAGCACGCGGAAGATCACAGACAGCCCCATGTTGCCGAAAACGCTGAACCAATCGGTAAATTGTTGGAGCTCTAGATGATATGATCTTAGTGTATGAATTGAACAACTTTGGTTCTTTGTTCTATGCTGAGTCTTTCCATCATAAATTTCCCAAGTTTTTTAAAGTTAATTCTGAAAAAAAATATGTTAACAATAAATGTATTCACTAATTCAATCATAACGTTACTTATGCGCCACCTTCTTTATTTTCACTTTCATTCGTTCATTTTTCATAAATGACTGCGCTAGCACTTATTCTATCATGTAATCAGATAGTTCAATATATATGTATACATATATATATATATATATATATTTATATATGTATGATCGTGTACAATCCACATTTACGATATTAAATACTACCTGCTTATATACATTTCAATAGGTATGTATTGTAAATACATAGTTCTGGTGGTTCATTTACTTTTCATTATGAAAATACAAAATGTTGTTGGCTTTATAAAATATAAAGTATAATGCTAATCTTTATACAAAATATTTTCTAAATATAATAGGTAGTAGCATACCTATGTTTTTTTTTAACTAAGAAACATTCATTTTAATTAAGTATAATAAATAGTGGGAGCGGCAACCATCCAACATGGTGCCCATCGAGTTAGGTAATAGAACTTTCAGAAAAGTTAGTACATATAGTGACTTCCATCGCATGCCAAGGCTGTTATCATGCGAGAACCTGATCCGACATGGAGTTACCCCACCCCCAAAACTTTTATTGCGGATTTATTTTTTTCTTTATTACTTACGAGAAAAACACTTTAATAACATTTTATTTCCAACAACTTGTATACATTTTTTTAGTATCTATTACAGTTACTGAGAAAATAATTACATATTGATAAAAGATATAGAGATATATAGATATCAGAAGCTATAATAGATATGGAAAAATAGAAAAGAATTGGCGTGTTTTTCTGATAATTATTAAAGAAAAAAATTATGCGCAGTAAAATATTTGGGGATGGGGCAACCCCCTGTCGAATCAGGTTCTCGCAGGGTAGTCTAGCCATGAGATTTAAGTCGCTATATAAACTATCTTTTCGGAAAGTTTCATCTCCTTACTGGCACCGTTTATTACGGAATAAAAAGTGATTGTAGAATCAAAATAGCTAACAACGATGTGATAGAATTTGACTGTTGTCGATGTGAATAATGAGTTCATTAGTGCCCTATTAGCCTAGTCAACAAGTTAAAAAACGTGTTAATTCTACTACTGGGAATTAAACTCGTCTAGAAATTACGTCTAGAAAAATTTGCAAAAATTTCAAACCCGCACATATACAATTGCAAAAGTTATAAACAATTAAAGATTCCAAAGAAAAGGGGTCTACTTTTTGTAAATTACTCAAAAACTATTGGTACTAGAGAAATCTGCAAACAGATTCTTAAAGAGAAGGAACTTTCCGAAAAAAATGTCGACTCCCGGAACTTGACCTCTATTGTTAATATTTTTTATTTAATGTTGAAAATAGGATTCCGCGCATTCCAAATATAGTTTGTTGAGCAAGATTATGATTTTTTTTTAAAATTAACGGCACTGGGCTCGCCAAGCGGAACCCTATTTTCAACATTCGAGCAGCGGATGATAGTTTCACTAAAAGATGAAAAAAATCACTTGGCTTCTTCTACTTGTGTGGTATAGTTGTGTACGAGCTGCTAGATCTTGGACAATATCTAGATGCCTGCCTAGTGCATTACGCAGGCGTAGTACAATCAGATAATATAGTTAGATATTTGCGATATATATATATATATATATATATATATATTTGAAATTTTAGAATTTTAATCGATCGGATCGCAGTTGGAAATATTTCATACTTTATACTAATTACTACTTTACCTTAAACTATTTGAAGACCCGTTTGTTACTGAAAAATAGACGATTTAATAGGGAAGATAAAAAATTTGAAATATTTCTCATAATATTTGTAAAACTAAAATGATTATCAACATTTAAAGTTAATAAAAATTAATGATTTTAAGAAGAACGTTGCCTAAATTAATAATGTATATTAAACTAATTAATGCGCATTTTAGATTAATTTAAGAATTGTGAAATATTAATTTGAATATTTATCACCAAAGGCGTAACGTTGATCTTTTCAAGCCTGCTACTATAAATGTTTTGACAATACCCACATTTTACAAAAAGACTCTTTTACCTGTAGGATAATAATAATATATAATTCTACTTCCTACACAAACATATATACATATATAGAGTTAGAATAATGTTAATATTAACATTATATAAAACAATTGAAGTTAGTCATAAAAACAATTCAAGGAATAATATCACGAAATCACTGTAATCACAACTTTATAAAAACATTCATATAAGGTAAAAGCATTAATATTTTATAGTATCAGGCTACAGAACTTTGATGCAGAAATAAATTCGCATGAGTGAACTAGTCAAATTGAGCTAAAATAATACTGTTCACATCGTAATCAGAATATTTATTCTATGATCATTTTAGAGATATCATTCATAAGTACTTTTACTTCATACACAAACATTTACATATAAAGTTTATTAACTTTATTTAACACAATTGAAGTTTAGCAGTAAAAACAATTGAATGAATCATATCATAGATAGATTGTAGAGGCTGCCCTGGATGGGCTACACTTCGACCATAAAGTCCATTGTGATGCCTAAAGATGTGAGGATGTGAGTGGAGTGGAAGGAATTTTTGTGTGTAGACTAGCAATTGGTAGGTTTTGCGGCTGTAGCTGACTTTGATAGGAACTATGCCAATATTCATCTAGAGTTCGTGAAGGAAACTGCAGAAAACCTTCAGAAGCATAGCCGGTTACTTGGTTCTTGTCCATACGCCTACAGTTTAGTCAATTAATCGCCCCTTTATTTTTAATAATTGACAAACTGTCGATTCGGGATTCGAACCCATAACCTAGCAGTCTCCAAGTAGACAGAGCGCGTTAGACCGCTCGGCTAGTTGGCTGGTCGAAACTATATTTCATATATAGTTTCATATACTCTCGACCGATTGTTTCTTTGGAAACCTCCAGGTGTAATACGTGAAAAAAACTAAAACGTCTAAACAGTAAAACAGCATGTCTGCCGTTTTGATATATTAAAGTTAATGATATTTTTTTATTAAAAAATACTCAAAATGGTTACTGAGAAAATTCACTACATCTACATAGCTCCTACTCGACGAATTTTATTGTTAATCCATTGTTATTCTTGACAGCTACTAAATATGTTCGATGAAAATTTGAAGAAATTTTTCATCTGTACAAAACCAATAACTTCCTTTTCTTTTGAAGTTGGTTATGTTATTCTTGACAGCTACTAAATATGTTCGATGAAAATTTGAAGAAATTTTTCATCTGTACAAAACCAATAACTTCCTTTTCTTTTGAAGTTGGTTATAAATAAAACTTCATAACCCTTTTGTAATAGCTACTCTGTTTTCCAATTTTTCCGATTTCATGTTCGTTATAATTGATAATTTTCTATATTAATTAATGAAATGTTTCCTATTGTAAGCTTTGGTGCTCTACTTTCGTACATAATTTCTGCAACATAATTTATCACTGCTTGACGTAAAATGTTTTCTATCAATTTCTTACAAATAAAGATTAATATTATAAAATTACATATCATTGAGAAAATGATATCATTAAATTGCTATTATTATATAAGCATTATGAGCATTATTTATAGCTAGCATATCAAATATATTTTATGTGGAAAAGTGTAAGTTTTGAATAAAACACAAATACAAAATTTTTCTCACTGTCATGTTCAGGCGCACATACAAGAGGAGGTTATGGATGTGTAGTGGACTCGCTGCTGAATCTCAATATACTTTCATATTTAGATACCTTTGCGAACACACTACATATGCCCTTTGTTATTTAGGTAACTATATGTTGTTGCTTCAGTTACTATCAACAAACTATTGTGAAATTATTTATTAGGCTAAATAAAGTTTGATTTCAATTCCAAATCAGTCTATTAATTAATATCTTGTAGATTTTGTTTTAGATTTCTTGGAACCTACTCATTTACACCAACAGGTACAATCTACACCCCCCCCCCATGAGCAAAACCATAGTACTTTATTTTGACCAGACAATTTCAATATTTTGATAAGCACATTACTACCATTTTACGGTTTACAAGAATCATTATTGACTCATAACTACTTAAGGTTTTTTCCCATTAAAACTTTGGAAGAGATTCCACATTTAGTTTTGGAGAAAAAATCCTTAAGTTTGTTTAAAATGTTGGACTGTTGGATCCACATAAAGTCTTATGAAGGGTGCCTCATGACTAAGAAGAGTGCCTCATATAAATCAGTAATTTCAGACTGTTTTTAATAGTTGGCTCATCAATCGATGGCAAAGCACCTTAAACCTACCATTACAATAATATTTTTTTTTAAATAGTTTTTTTTAAATGTTTAAAATCCCTTCCAAAATCTGCCCTTGAAAAATCTTTGATATCATACTTTATCAATAAGGAGTTGGATAAGTTTACAAAATGTGAGGACCGGCAAGTATGCGCAGATTCTTACACCTAAGACCCCAAATAACAAAAAACTGGATGTTGCCGGTAGCTGTGTTGATCCAATTTTCTTCCACCGGGAGCATGAGCAACAATTCTTCTTCTCAATCTATATTTCAAAAACTGTACGAGACATCGAAAAAAATTGTTGTTTTCTTTCGATGTTTCTCCACAGTGAATTCTCCGTGAACTCTTAAATAAACAGTTCACACACTGAATTCAGTGTATACTGAATATTTAAACAAATAACTACGGTAGTATAATATAGGAAAAACGCGTATATGATTGTTTGCAAACATTATAAAATCACATGTCACAAATAAGGTTAGTTTCATCATGGTGTAAAGAATTCCCATCTGGATGCTTAGTTAATAGTTCAACCGCATCAAATTGGTATACAAAGTTTTCAAACATAGAAGACTTGTTAACATTTCCATTATAACATCATGCAAAAGTACCATTTAATTTTGTTTTTTGATGAAAATTTAAATTGAATTTCTTTTCTTTTATAAATATTTTAATTTAAACTCAAAAAAATAGAATAATAAAAGCTACTATGTGATTTTTCCGTCCATTACTTCCAGTCAGTTTGCCTTTATCAAAATCAGGAGAAACAAATTTCCCGTGTATATTGAAATAATTAAAAATATTCTACTTAGGTAAACGATACGAAATTCGAAAAAAAAATGTGTTTACATACGGGATAGAATTAAAATAGAAAAAAATCATATAAAGTATTCAAAACTTTTTGTAAAGCTTTTGATTAAAACTTTGTTCGCAGTTACTAAAACAATGTTTAAAGTTTTTTCTTGTATGTTGTTTTACTCGGAA
The DNA here is from genome assembly GCA_963920215.1 of Nineta flava. Taxonomy (NCBI): domain Eukaryota; kingdom Metazoa; phylum Arthropoda; class Insecta; order Neuroptera; family Chrysopidae; genus Nineta; species Nineta flava. The sequence goes on from OY986041.1 coordinate 93,783,602, forward strand.
AAATTATAAATATTTAATGAGTAAAGATAAAGTTTTAGCAATTTTTTAAAATATTAAGAACACACACTAAATTATGAACAATTTATTAAGTTAATTTAAATGAATATACGAATGAACAATTAGATTTATTATAATGTCGGCTAAACGTTTATGTGTGTAATCATCATTAATGATTATTTACAGTCTGTAGAATTTGTACGATTTATTAAATACAATTATACATAGTGTTGAAATGTTAACATGTTTCATTGTAGGTATTATTATAATGAGTATTTATACGTAGGCTGATTCTTGTAGAATTGTATTGAAAAAGTTTTAGTCACTTTTGATAGCTACCAATGATATGACCCTATCAAGGCTGGTTGATCTACCCATTTTCCTTCAATCCACGCGTTCCTCAGTACGTTGAGATTTATGTCGCTATTGAGGTATGGACCAGTTCGAGTGGTCCAGTTGTTTAAGGCACTCTTATCCTCGGAACTGAGAGGTGGCAGGTTCGATTTCCAACGGCAACCGTTTGTCGATTAAATTAATTTTTTTTTAAAGATTAATAATCATTGACTAAAACTGTCGGCGTATGGACAAGAACGAAAGTTACCAGCTATGCTTGTGAAGGTCTTCTGCAGTTGGTTTCCACACACTCCATATGAATATCGGCATAGATCGTATCAAAGTCGGTTGCAGTCGTTCAACCTACCTAATACTAGCCTATATACAAATTCTATGTCCTTAAGGGGTCGTTAAAAAAGACCATAACGGGCCTACTTGTCAGGATTCGATTTTCCCTCCGCAACTACTACTACTACCACTACCATGGATCTGTCACAGAAATATATTCTTTTACTATCGTAAGCAATTTCAATCATATAAGCGATTTCTCAAAGTACCTAGTACTCCTAGATATCAATACTAATTGGATTGTGGACGAAACCAGACCTAACGCGTATGAACGTTACCGTCTTCCAAAAATCCGCCATGTTATATAAATTCCATTATTTATTTGTTAATTTATTTCATTGTAATCGTATTTCTTTTTTTGTTTTTAATAAACTAACACATTCGCGTTTAATTCTTTAATATTTAAAGTAAAAGTCGCTTTAATATCCATTCGTTTTATATCCCTTAAAAGCGATCTTACCATCGGTTCAGCTCCCAACATTTATGGTTACACCAGGGATACCTTGAATTTAAGTAACGTTCAATGTTTATGTTAATAGGTTTAGTTTAATAATTGCAACGTTTCTCTGATTGTTTTTCAACTTCATCAGGCAAACTACAAAACAATGATATTTTAACAATATTTACTTTTAAGGTAAACACCTTGTAATAATGAAATTAAATAATATAGGTCCATTGAACTAAATCAGCATAAAAATAAATGTCATGGTAATTGTATTTATTTTTATGTTGATTGAGTTCAACGGACTTCATTTATAATTGTTCATTGTATTTTATAATGTCATTGTTTTGTAGTTTGTCTGAGAAGTGAAAAAACAATCAATGAAACGTTTCCATTTTTAAATCAAACATCTAATTTTTTTATTGTCCAAGTATAACCAATAAATAATATTAAAATAACGTTATTGTTATTGTTTTCATTTTAAAATTTATCTGATTTAGCTATTACTGATTTCTAGCGAAAATCATGAGACTGCTACTGCTTCTTTTCAATGATTTCCATTTTATTGCTGGTTGATAGTGAACAGTAGAAGTATATTAATTTGTAAAGAAGCCTCGAATATCGTCACAGTTTGAGTGGATCAGTCTATTTTCAAAATGACGGGGAGGAAACATATATTTAATACTAAGTATTAAATATATGATTAAAATATGGTATAAATAACTTGCCCTTCTACTTTTAAATAAGTTCCCCTTACGCGCATATAATAGTCAAAACAAATTAATTCAGCTCTATAACAGTGTAGTAAAAATAATGTAGTTTCTTTTAAATCTTTTTCCATAGCTAGAATTAGTTACAGCAAAGTATATCATATATTTTAATTACTTCTTTTGTTGTTCGGTATCTATATTTAGAACATTTGAAACTTCATGGCAGTTCTTTTGAAAATATGCTCTTGCATGATTGATTTAAAAAGCATATATTATGAGCGTAGGTAATGTCGTGTAGTTTCGCAGTCTTCTACTATATCTTCCTGTGGTGCATGATGACGTTACGGAGTCCTTCAAGAACAGTATAGCAGAAAGGATACAGCCCTGTTTAACTTCTTTCTCAACCTTAAAATCAAAGGATAAAAAACGTTGAGAGTAGCCTTGGCAAGTATCCGCGATATGCTCCTTAATATTTTAAATCACTTAAATGATTACGGGTAAATTAAGTATTTAAGATGGCATTCCCCTTCTTTTTAGACTAACATTCTAGATTAATGTTTGATTTAAATTGCCGAATGCTTTTTTAAAGTCGACAAAGGTCATTTATAAACAAGTGCGATTGTAATTATAGCACTGAACTCTCCCACGTCACGCCATTAGCCACAATTGAAGCGCTTCTTAACTAGCCAATGTAATAATTCTTTTTCCACACGTGTGCATAAGTATGTATGTTAATACATGTGTGGCTGTCATATGTATTTCCACTACACAGATAAAGTTTTTAGTACCCATGCGCACTGAATCAAAATTTAGTATCTTGGCTAGTTTAGGCAGTTAGGCTGCGCTTCACGCTATTTCATATTTAGAACCATAAGCATACTCTCCAGTTATAGAGGTCAGTGACTTATAGTATTAACTTATTTTAAAATATATAAAAAAAATTTTTAATTAATTTATTTAATTTTCTTTCTGTTCAAAACATCATTTTGGTTATTAATTTTCAAATTTTGCCCCGATTCCTTGAACAGTTATTTGTATTTTATAAACACGTATTTTGACTACAAAGTAGTCGTCATCATTATGAATAGCTAATCGGAACTATCTCCGAGATATGGAATCAAATATATGTTACTCGTTGCTAATTTGGTGCGTGTCTCCCAAATAATTTATTCTAGGAATTGGAGCATAATTTGAAATTTTATTTCAAAAAACCTAGAGTTATCTTTGATTATCTTAATAATCTTAATAATCTTTATAGCTTTTTTGTTTTTAATCTTTTGAAAAATTTTTTATTTTCAAAAATTGTTTAAATAATTGATTTCTATCCAAACAATAGCAAGATATTCTTATGAATCAAATTCTGCTCAAGGTATGACTGTGAATGTCAAGTTATGGCTGTGAACAAGACACTGCGTTGAAAAAATTGTTTAAAAAAATCCGATTGTGAATGTCTACTTTTTTTTCTAAATTAAATTTTAACTCTGATTAAGTTTCTCTGTGCTATAGGTCCGAAGTTATAAGAGTTGAAAAATTGCCAATATAAAAGATAAAATGCCTTTTGCATTATTGTTTGCGACAAGAATGCATAAAGCATGATTTTGATGACAAAAACGAATAGAAATGACAACAGTTCACAATACAAAAGAAAAAAGAAAATTAAATCGTTCATGTTCTTTACTTATTTTTACTACTACAATTTTGGACCTTTTATCACGCAGTGTTTAATCAAAACCGTTTTTATTTTAATATCAATTAAGAGTTTCACATGTTTTACTTAAAATGAATAATTTCTATAGATAAATATAGAAAAAATTTTGATGACAGGTCTATATTGTTAAACATATTTTAAATTCAATAGCTTTTTTTTTATATAAAAGTGTTTTTACAATTCGTACTGTTTGTATTACACCACCAAATCACTCACCAACAAATAAAAGCATAATAGTATTTGAAAAAATCAAATACAATCCATGAAAAAATATTCGAAAAACAATTGACACAAATCTAATAAATTTCTTTTTATTTATTACAGGTGAAATAATGGATATACTAGCGTTATTAAATTCCGCAATCAATTTCATATTGTATTGTGCAATGAGTCGACAATTTCGTACAACATTTAACATGGTGTTTGGTGTCCCACGATTGGCACATCGTTGGCTTCCTGTATCATTACATCCTGAAACCATTGCTGCATGCGATGGTAATGGACATACAACGGCTGTGACCCAGGTGACACAAGTGTAGCATAAGCATCGATCTAATGCCACTACCACTACTAGAACAATCCTTTTTACGAATAAAAATAATAATAATAAAAAACGTCAAAATAAATCGTCATCTAACACATATTGTGGTTTTCTATTGTAGTGATCACATGTATATATTTGTAACATACTAGAGCCCACTGATGCATCAACACGTACAGTCGGTTACATTATCTGGCCATCAATATCGCTGTTAGAATGTCCATGATTTTAAATTCAAACTTAAATCAGTAAACGAATAATAAGTTATACGAATGATTCAATTATAAGTAAACGAATGATTTATTTAAGATCACATTTCCAATAATCGACATTCAAACAATATATCTGCATAATAATATCCATACCTTCATATATTTTAAAGGATGGAATTACCGCACCTAAATTGTATTGCTCTGATAACAATAAAATTCTCCTTCGTTTACTTATTTCAGTTTTAATTTAAAGTAAAATCCCTCCTATTCTAGCAGTCATATTAATGACCATATATTGTAACCGGCTGTACATTTTCAATTCAACATATTTTGGCACTGAATCATACACACAAATTTTAACTGAAAAATTGTATATAAAAAAAAACATTTTACTTGTATCTAACCTAAATATTTTCATGTTTGAAAAAATTGTATATATATTAAACATTTTTCCACGTGCATAATATTTCGCCAATTTAATTGAATAACAAAGTAAATTATTACCGTTGTAAATACTCAAAAATATTCATTAAAAAAATTTTTAAATTTAGTGTGTTAGTGTGTGTACAGACAAAAACTCTCAAATTAAAAAGTTTGAATATTTATTGCCGTCTATTATTAATGTACATAGAGCTTTGTAAATATTTATTTATTTTCCTTAAAACTTACGTGTAAATTAATATTTTCACAATAATTATCTAACACAATCTAGCTTTTAAAATCTTACTGTGCACGCAGTCACTATTAAAAATTACTAATATATATATATATTTCACTTAATTATTAAAATATTTTATTTGAAAATAAAAAAGAATTTAATGGAAAAAGTGATTCAACTAGATGCTACGCAAATATTTTTTATGTATCCTTGCTAATAGGGATGTTTTATAAGCGTATTAACATAAATATTTGTGGAAATATGAGAAGTTGTTGAAATATTTGCAAAATGAACAAAAAAAAAAAAGAAATGTATAAAATTAAAGAGAGCAAAAAGGTTAAAATAACCACTAACTGAGTCAATTGCTTAAATGCCCAGTATCTACGAAGCTCATGAAAAAGTTTCAAACAAAATTTGTTTATTTAAAAAAAGGAACATTTGTTTCCTATCTCATACCGTTTCAAAGATGGATATTATGTCGAAACTCGGTCCAATTTAGCCTATTCACAAGGTTACTTTTTAGGTCTACACAATTCCATATAAACACACATTCACGATCTAGAGTGGTACAAAATGATCGCCCTAAGAGAATAACAGATACAAAAAGTACCCAGACAACGAATTTTGTGAGATTGATGATTTTTCTGGTAGCCTAGTCTGTCGGTCTAGTAATTTAGTAAGCGTCGAATATATAATTATATTAATTAGAGATTTATATATATACATTTTGTCAAGGTATGGTAAAGGATCATTTTATACACCCGGGTGTCTAAAATAATGCCCGGGATGGGGTTAGTATGATCCCTGGGATCATTTGACCCCGCTGTTAAAGTAAGGTAAAATTACAAAATGAAATTATAAGTAAATGTGGTTTATTTTAATTTAGCAAAAATTGTCTAAAAATTAAATCTTTTTTAATAACAGAAACGACCAGTTGAAATTCACATTCTATAGTGAAAAATAAAATTTTATTTTTTTAACTTAGATATTGCTCTTCGAGAATTTAAAATCACAGTTAGAGCCTTATAATTATAAGAGAATCAAAATAAATTACAACATAATCTACATCGATAAAAATTCCACAGTTAAATGGTACTATGCCCCATTTTCAAATCCTTTAATAGTATTTAAAGGTACAGTGGCTTTCATATATGCTTCTGCAAAGATTTTTCTGACTTGAAAAGCAGATACTACTCGTCCTGATCTTTGCATGATCTTTGCAAATAAACATTAACTAAATTATTTTTAACTAGTTCAATACAAAACTAATTTTAAAAAAATGATGCATATGAAACTACAAAAATTAAACATAACAGTGTGGGTAAAATTATCCCTGGGATCATGATGCCCTCCTCCGAGAGGATCGTTTTAACCCAAATGCCCAACTCTAAAAAATATGCAATCATAACCTCATGGTATCAGCTACAACGATAGAATATTACCGATTATATTGTTCAATTATATTGGAAACTAACACAAACACTCCTATTGCTTTAAATATCCACACACTAAAACCACACAATATTGAATTATTGCTTACCTTACATTAAACAAGAATATTTTTATTTTGTTTCAATAATAAATTTCGTGGCGCTCACAAAGCTGGCATGGCTTTGACAGAATGCTAAAGAAGTGTTGGCGAAGACGATTTTCATTCAAACTACTAGATAGCGCTGATAAAGTCCGTAAAACACAAGGTGACATTTTACGCAGAGTTTTTGTACCACTCTCCCGTAAATACTCTAAAATAGGTGTAGAATGGAACAAAAATATACTATAATTTATCCGATCAGATTAGATGGTAATTGGTCTCAGTGAAGCTATCTGCCACAATGATCCTATTGTTTTAAATTTTTCATGGGGGAATATAAATTTGTCGATAATATTTTTTAAACTACTGCATATGACGTATTCCACACAATTGTGGAATACACAACATACAAATTTGTGATGAAAAAGGGAACTTACAGGAGTTGCGACTTATTTCAAACAAGGTATCACATTTCATGTTATTTTTTAAACATTTTCCTATCTGACAGCATATGGATATTATACCTATTACATATTAATTTCGAAGCACTAGCTATCTGAACGTCAATTATTAGCAAAATGTAATATTTCTTTAAATATCTACTGTTACATAATAAAGTAATTTGTATAGATTTTATATATTAGCTTAGTTTTATGATGAATATTTCAATACCGAAAAATTTATACAACCTATGATGAAAAACAATACTCTCTGGACTGGAAAATTTTAGCTCACTAATTTACAAAAAGACATCACCTCAGGGGTAGTCTGGGATTGTCAAGAGGAACCACTGGAGCTGGCAAAACGAAACAATGTTAAATTGATCTGAATACCAGGTCACAGTGGTTTCAATAGAAACAAATAAGCAGATACCTTTGCAAAGAAGAGAGTAGGAATACTTTTCATAAGCCCATAACCTATTTTAGGAATTTCAAAGACAGCATGTAAACAAGTGACCAACGAGTGAATGGACGTTAAAATCCGTGATCATGGGGAAAATATATTGCAACAAAAACTCGCAAAAATACTGTTTCGGAATGCATCCAGAAGACTACCTCTCGAAGCACTCATTCTGAGAAAAATACAAATTCGGAAGGTCACCGGATGCATCACCCGACATCTAATAGGAGCCCAAAATGAATCCATTATGTGCAGACTATGTGACGAGGAAGAAGCTACATCCAGCCATATAATTTTTAACTGCGAATCTCTCGGTTACAGCAGGCACAAGATATTAGGTGCATCTCACTCTGAATATATAAACCTTTACGAAAATCTAATACCAAGATCCTGGCCATTGCCAAGATATGGGAGAAGCGAAGCATAATGGCTCACAAGTTCGAAGTGCAATACTTTTCATACCCCATCGAGCGAGTGCTAGATCAGTCGAGTGTTATATCAGCGATTGATTCGTTCATGCTGAATATACAATCTGATTGGATTCTCATATCGCACCAAAAAAAGTATAATTTCAATAACTTCAAAAAATTTCACATACATGTTATGAAATTCTACGAATTGTTTTATTCATTAAAATCAATAAATTATTACTAGGTTTTAAGTTCAGCTGAACGAGTAGACATACTTCGAATGCAACAAAATATACTCCAAGTTTCTGTAAAATTCAATAAGCTTTATAATATATGGGAGAGAGTAATTGAAACAAATTGTACATTTATCTAACAAATTATATACAACATCATGTACATGCAACATCATATAGATATGTAATACATACTAGACGATAATAAGTACACATTAATGCACTATGAAATTATAATATCCAATTAGGTACTTAAAATTACTACATCAACTGTAACAACAGTAAACTTCAAAACATCAAGTCAATCAAATATACCGCATTCATTTCTTCAAGTTTTGACGTACCATTAATTTATTATTAATTAAAAACCTATTGCATTAATTTCAATTCATTGGGAATGGGAACATTATAATTATTATAGAAACTTAAAACAATCTCTCCCCGGGATTTTGATTTGTTAATTTCAATTCATAACATACGGAATAGAATATTTGGATGCACATAAATGCAAATTAATGTTAGGCGACTACCAATTTAAATGCTACGTTAGACATTCTACATAATATTTCTTAGTCGAATCAAGATGTACATCCGTGCTTGCAAGATGTACATCCGTGGTTCGGTCGTTCTGAATTTTTTTATATGTTGTGAGGACCTAAACCAATATTAAAAAACCAGATTTGCAATTTCCAAAGTGCTGTACGAGCGGCGGTGTGCCCAAAAAACCATGAAATTTTCAGACTTTTTCAGTTTTTGCTCAATATCTCAGTGAAGGAAGAGTCTGGCCGGTATAGTCTTTCTACTTACTTTTAAAGTAGACTAAATTTTCTATAATTTGAAACCAGAGCGAGCTCTATACAGCTATTGGTTCTCAAGATACAGTTCTTCGAAAATAGGCCATTTATTCCAAAAAGTGAAATTTTTTCGAAATGGTCACTTATTTTGTGAAATATCTTCTAAAATACGCATCCCACGTCAAATAATATATGAAATAAAGCTGTAGTAATTGAGTAGTAGTTGGGTTAATTAGCTTTCATTTCAAATTGGTACCTGTAGGCCCAGCGGTTCTCTCAAAAACTGTAGATAACAGTCATAAGTTAACCAGCGCAAATAACCAGCGCAGCGCACATATTTACCAAATGTTTGGACCTATTTTTGGTAAAAGAAGCTACCATTTCCAAACAAAAGGATGGAAACAAAAGATCGAGGTCGTACAGCAACTATCAGAGCATGAGAAAATGACACACACTTCTTCTTCCATGCTTCAAGGAGGCCACGCTTGTTTTTGAGAACAACAGTCTCAAAAAATAGCTGTACTGACTAAGGGATGACAGAATCAACATTGTTGAAGAAATCGTCCGAGGGGGGATACTGACTGGTGTCATACACTTGAGTACGGTTATCTTCCATGATGATTTCTGCTGCTGCCTTCACAACTCCCAACCGCTCTTGCTGCGCATCGCCTTTTTGTTCCTTGTACCAATGATCATACAAATTTTTATGGTCGGTGTTTTTGAAACAAACGAGTGCCCCTTTGTTGGAGCCCATCTCCACCTTTTGCAAGCACGACCACCTTTTCATGTTTAACTTTACTGGACTATCTGCACTAGGGATGCAGCTTATTGGCAGAGGAGTCTCGGATGTATATTTGTACACAGGTATAGGATGATTAGTAGATGTTAAATTATAACAAATAGCTTTCTACTAACGAGTCAGCTTCAAACTTAATAGTACACATGGTCACAAAAGCAGCGTTGGTTTTGCAAAATTTTATTATTGACTAGCCGTGTGCCATATGGGATTTCCCATCGCCAATATCTCAGGACCCATCCTCTATTTAACCCCGTTGGATGATGGTTTTCGAAAATTCTGATACAAATGGCTTTTATTGATAACCAGAAACCTAAACATCAATTTTCATATTTCTAACTTAAAAAATGACGAACTTTCATCCAATATTTAACCCCCTTAAAGTATGAATTTTTTAAAATCATTGTTTAGTGCTAGCCTAAGCCGTATAAGGAACTACTGTGCAAAATTACATGCTTCTAGATCCACCATTTTAGGCTATGCGTTGTCTGTCAGTGAGTTTGGAGATTTTTATTAAATAGATGTGTACCTGAATCATTAGGTTTTCGAAAAAATATTTCGGATAAAAGTTTGTCAATAAAAATATATTAACTTTTATTTGAAATTTTTCCCCAAAAACCGATTGAATGAGCTACTAATCATTTAAAAGTTATAAAAAATGAACGCGACTTTTGTGATCCCTAGTAACAAAAATAACGTTCTATTTTTCAACAATTGTGCCATATCTTACTCATTCGGCTTTCGAAAAAATGCTTCGCATAAAAGGTATACATTATAAATATACTAACAACTTTTATTCAAAAGATTTTCCCAAAAACCGAACGAATAAAATGCACAAATCAACTATAAAGTTTTGAAAAATAAAGAACGCTACTTTTGTAGCCCATAGTATTAAAACTATAGCTTTAAAAGTAACTTTCAATGTTTAATGGTCAATGTCCTATGTTTGCACACAATAAAACCTTTCTAGAAATATTATGAATGCAATATTAACAACTTTCAAGCTATAAATAAACATTCAGATAACCGTAAACATAGCGTAAGGTTACAAGTATTTACACTGCTACCATAAGACGGAATTAACTCCTGGGAAAATTAACTCATACAATCATATGATATGAAAAACCGTAAATAAACAATGGGATTTTTTCCAATAACAAAAACTGAATAAATTTTTATGGACGTTCATGTGCTAGATATAGTATATTCATAAAATTCGTTACAGTCCAATTTAGTACATTCAAACAAAATCCACAATTTGGTTTGCCATTTTTTTTGTCGTAATAAATAATGCTGGAATATGCATGTGTTTTTAGCGAATTTCTTGAAAGGAAATAGAGCTATTGGTCCCGTACCGAAGTCAAAATTTCGCAAAAATTTCTTCAAATGCCCATCGATCCTACCTAGTAGATGTCAAAAATCACCATCTGTAAAATTTATATATATATGGACATATATATATATATATACATATATATATATATATATATATATATATATATATATATATATATATATATATGTGTCTGTAATCACTCTAGCGGTCACAGTTTTCATTTTATCGGAATGCAATTTGGTATTTGAGGCGCTTTTGGTATTCAAAAGGTCAAGTTCGTTAATGGGTAAAATCGGACGAGGGGAAAGGGGGGTTTAAAGGGAGGGGGAAACACAAAATTTGACATATCTCCCTTAATATTCGAAAAATCGAAAAATTTATAAGAAGTAAAGTTTTAGGTATTAAACTTTACTGTAGTTTTGTTTCTTATCATTTTTTCTGTTACACTAATATTTAAAGAAATATTGACGGTTTAAGATTGAAAACTAAATTCCTCACTATCTCTGTACACATTAGAGTTTGAGCAAAAATGATGAGGTAATGAATTGTAGCAAACATGATTTTCTACAACTTTATTCCTTACGCATTTTTTGATTGTTCTAATATTAAAAGAGATATTTTATATTTTGTGTTTTCTTCTTTCATTATGCCCCCATTTCCACTTCACGTATGACATTTATTAATAAAATTGGCCTTGCAAATACTAAAATCATATACGACATTTCATTTTGATCAGACTAAAATTGTGACCGCTAGAAATTGATTTATGTATTTTAAGGAAATTCGCTAAGTTGAAGCAGCTCTTGCGTAACGAATTTTTTTTAAATTTATCACCGTATCTAATTTATTAGCATAGTTATGCAGAATGAATTGAACCTACCGCATATTAGCACACGCCTCCACTTCCTTCCACGATCCTCTCATTCTTCAACAACATCCAAAAGAAATCGATTGGCTCAAAGACAAGGTAAACACTCAAAACAATTGATGGACAACAAATATACGGTGTGGAGTACTAGGGAAACATGTATTAAGCAACAAAAATTAATTGTTATTCTTGCATTAATAAAATAATATTTATGTTAAATTATAATTTTAGAGCTCAGTTAATTTAGGCCCACATAGATTGTTTTGTTATTTTTTACTTTTTGTAATTTTTACTTAATTGTTCGTTTTTGTTCTTTATTGTTCTACCTTAAAAATTTTAGGGGTAAAAAGTTTCACATCTGTATGTTAAAAATTATGATTTTTAATCATTCATAAGTTTTTCAAATGATCGATAAGATGTTTTGAATTTTTAAGGATACAATGCACCTACTTGATACACTTTGCCTCAATCTTGCGTATTTTGATAACACTTGAGGGCGCTCTATACCTTATATTTCTACAGACTAATAGATATTTATAATATTACAAAATGAAAATAACAGCTAATTGAATTAATTGCTTAAATACTGAGTATATGAAAAAAAGTTACTAACACAAGTTGTTTATTATTAAAAATGGAACATTTCTTTACTTTAGATCTTTTTCTATCTCTTACAGTTTTAACGATGGATATTTTGCCCCCTGGAATTGAGAATCCCGTTCCGATTTTGCCTATTCGCGAACTTGACCTTACTTTTTAGGTCTAGAACACACAAACAAAATTTTCGTTTTTGAGTTATCGTGTCCCCAAGTGGATAGTCGGAGGGACATAAGGAAATGAACTAATCAGATTATATTACGAACACCTATACCAAAGATTTTTTCTGTGATCTATATTCTTAACCGTTACAAAGCCAGGATCTATAATACCCTTGTATTATATTATATATATATATCAGGTATACAAATGTTTCAACGCCTTTTTCGCGAAATTGTTTGTTGTAATTATTTGCTATGGCTTTAACTTTACAAGTAAGGCTCATTAACAAATTAACATAACGTTCGGCAAAAACGTGATATTAACTTTCAGCTACAAAATTTGTAATTGTAAATTCAATTCAATGTGTTTTGATGTGTTGCACGAGACAAGTTATCATTCAATGTCACCCATATTTAAAGTAAATCGAATAAGTCATGTTATTTCTATGTATGTATAAGTAACACATATGTATGCTCTTCATTTAATAGGTCGCCACTTTACATTAAATTTCCGTGGTCGTAATTTGCTTGACAAGATACACTTAGGAATATTAAATAGTTTTCATTGAATATAATGCGATCTTTGGTTGTAAAATGGAATTTTATAAAATAATTTATTTGTATTTATAAACGGCTTAGTCTTATATATTTTCAGTTCGATTTATAACACCATATTATGAGTTTGAACCAAAGCGCTTTAAGAGTATTAAATGATTTTGTAGGATCAGTCTTTCACATCAAAAGTTTATTTTGATGTAATCACATGATGTTCTTGTTTATAACTTTTATAAGAAGCTTGAATGTCATCAAAATTGAAACAAAATGTTAACACGACTTTTTTTGTTGCTGTTTAGAAATTCCTAAAAATTTTAAATGAATAAATTAACTAGCATTTCAATTCTGCTATGATGATGTTTATGATCAAAAGCTAGTAGTTAAGAGGTCTCAGTCCTAAAATGTCGGGCAAAAAATTAAAAAGGATAAACTTGTTTTAGGAAATGAAACCATTTTTTGGAAAAACGAAAGCGTTCGGCAAGAGAGAATTCGGCATTTTAAAACATTCCTTGCATTCGGTTTCGGACAAGATAATTTGGTTTCCGATATTTGCAATTTTACTTGATTAGTTTTTTATTTCAATTAACTTTTCAGAGCCAATTAGCTTAAAAATCTTATAAAGCACCACCAGCTTATAATTTATATATATATATATATATATATATATATATATATATATATATATATATATATATATATAGGGTGAATCGAACCTGCCGCATATTAGCACACGCCTCCACTTTCTTTCACGATCCTCGCATTCTTAAACAACATCCAATAGAAATGGATAAATTAAACAAAACGAAGGCCACGTGTGATTGGCTCAAAGGTATGGTAAATACCAAAGCACTCAAAACAATGTGCGCATAAATAATCAAATCTGGGAACCTAGTGAGAAGTACTAGGCAAACATGTATTAAGCAACAAAAATCAGTTATTATTCTTGCAAATATGTATTTATTTATATTTAATCAAACAATTCCATTTTGATCAAATATAAAAACACTGTATATACGTAAAATATCACCTGAATAAAACCTAACTGTAATATGTTTGCAAACACAATTTCACTAATTTCAGTATTTAACAAAATTATTATATTTATATATTTTTTAACAAATTATTTTTCCATAGTATTTGCACATTTCTCATGTCGTAAAAATAGTTGGCTTATAATAAATTCTTTGTATGCTTGTATGAGAGGGTACAAATAGCGTCGAAAATCGATTTTTTTTTAAATATGGGACGTAGTTTCTAAGTTATTGTCATGATCTTACTAACACAATTTGCCCTACCTATTTAAATTTAATTCAATTAATTTATTATATTGGGTACTCGATTTAAAAAAAACTTTAGGATTACTCAAATGGATGTAACGCCAAAGTTGAATAAATTTAACGCATAAATTTTGGGTCTAAATTGTTGAAATTTATTACACTTTAAAACTGTTTTTTCCATAAAATCTCATACCATTATGTATACTTGTATAGTAACACCATACTTTTCAAACAGATTTTTTTCATTAATTTTTACGTATTTCAATGAAACACCACCTTATATATAATAAACACATGTATATACGAGATATATGTTAAATTTTATATAATATATACATATATACATTTCTTCATTTTAGAGTTTTTCAATTTAAATTAATTTTTTACCACAAATGTATAATGGGTGCTCCAATAAGATGGATCGATGTTAACAGTAATTAACACAAAGTGATTTGTAAAAATTTTTTTATTTCTTGTTTCAATCATGTTATTTGGTACATGGCAATTATATGTGAAAGATAATATCGGCCAAATGTTCGCCATGGTTTTGGCGGCCCACTTCCATTCGATGGTAAAACTTTTTGAAAACATCTCTCCATAGTTGCTCTTCGATTTCAACAATATTCTTTATTATCTCGTCCTTTAGCTGTTGAATTATTGGCGTCGAATTATTGGCATAGATCTTACTCTTGAGACTTCTTCCAAAAAGGAAGAAGTTCAAAGTCAAATCTTACGATCTTAATTGACTCACTCAATTGACCTCACCATTTCGAGAGATGCGACCTGTGAACTCCTGAGTCAATAAACCCATTGTTGCCTTGGCTGTGTGGCATTTGGCACCATCCTGTTGAAACCGCAAATCATCGATATTGATAGCATCCAATTCAGGCCACAAAAAATTGGTTATCATGACACCAAACGCCAAAAATTCAACGTAACATGAACTTTTGTTTGAACGCCAATTTTCGTAATTGGCATCAATAGTTTTACCAACGTTGTCCAATTATTATGCTTTTCATGGTTGAAATTGCCAAATCTAAAAACAGAAGTCATTTTTAAAATCATTGTGAGACACGCACCAAACTAGGCAACGAGTAACATATCTTCGATTTCATATCCCGCAGAAAGATACGATTAGATAATTCATACTGATTATCACTAATTTGTAATCAAAATACGTATTTATAAAATTCAAATAATTGATCTAGGAATAGGTGGAAAATTTAGAAATTTAATCATTTAACATTTAACATTTAAACCTCATTCACATGTAACATCGATCCGTCTTATTGGAACACCCGATATAATTATTTTTAATTAAATACAGAAATAAATAAAAGAAAGAAACCAAACAAATTGTAGTAAATATATGGTATCATATTTAGGTGCGGAACCAGAAATTATTCTACCACGATGGAGGATCATCGTAGAAGAGAGAAAGAAATCCGTTATCCATGTTGTTGTTAAGTTCGTTGCATTTAACTATTTTGTTACGTTCTCGTAACATTCTATTTTATAAATATTTGGAAGTTTTCTCCCACTTTATATTATATTATAATGTTTGTATATTTTTATTTTCTATACCTGTTTTTGTTTTTCTATAAACAAACATAGAAGAAAAAGTTTGTTCAGTATATAGAAAGTATATTTTCCTCTGTATTTTATGAAACATAAAATTTATCTCATAGTGACATTGCAAAAATTATAAATATCATAACTGCTGATACATGATGATGAAATGTATTATAAAATTGAAAAAAAAGGACAAAAAGTAGTTTAGTTATTTATAATCCATAAATTTTTTGCTATAATTTGTTTTATCTCCAATAAGCACGTAGATTTATTAACAACAAATTCATTGTAAAACTTTGTTCGTATAGAGCAAAACTTCATTTAAAGAAAACTACTTCGCAACTAAATTTAACATTAATAAAATTAATAATTAAATACACTTCTTATTATTTAAGGATATCCACAAATTTGTCTTGGATTTATTTTATTTTTCGCTTGTTAACAAAACCATATACTTGTAAGTTGGAAAATAGAATGGTTTATGACGTTTAAATAATTAATGTTGCTGTGATTCACGAAGATGACAACTTGGTTAGTATCATCTTAGCTCCTAAAATGAACAGAGCTTCTTGTTTCACTTAAGGATGTTCCAGCATACCACCACTTTTCGACAGATTTTCTTCATTTTTTTTTCACAGGCTAAAAATAACTTTTTCTAATAAATCCCGAAGTTTCAGAATTTTTCACCGTTTAGAACGCGAAATAATTAATATCAAAGTTATCATTCTCTCTCACTCTTTCTTATTAGAAGCATGTAAAACTTCATGCGATTTTTTCGTCCTGATTATATAACACAGTGCTGGAACGTCCTTAAAACCAATGTTCTTAGACTCAGTTTTCCAGAGCATATGACAAAAGAGAATATGATAGTTGTTTGTATTCAACAGATGAACAAGAACTATCAAATTATTAAAATGAATCATTATTTTCTGGTTTTCTTTTATTAAATATGGAACAGCACTATTACTTCAACAATAGCCTTTGATTATTCAATAAATTGTATGAAGAAAGAACTTCTTATACTTTCGTCGAAAGCAGTATGAATTACATCGAGAAATATATTTAAATATTGAGTGCCTCTATTTATAGTGTGGAATGTCTCGAATCAATTGAATATAAAAATATGTAAAAGGAGTATTCTTTGTACTAAAAATTTGCTTTTATTTCATATTCTCTTAAAATCTACCATTTCTGAGAATTTGAGAATCAACTGCAGTTTAATATAATTAAAACAGAGTTAGTTTAATATGGTGTGTTTTAAATTTACTATTTACTAGCTTACATCCATGGCTTCGGTCAGGTTTTATTCTTATATCCCGTCGGCTCCCGTCATTTTCAGAATAAAAATCGCAATGCAATGTTTCAACGCTTCCACGGCTTCAGATTTTTAACTTTCTCACCGCTTCCACCATCTCGAATATTTATCGATACTTCCACCAAATGACTATTTCATGGACTATATTCGAATTCTTTATCTCGTAGTGAGAGATGGAATACATACCAGTTTTCTAATTGATTCGATTGTTGTCTAAATGAATACTTTTATTATATTAGGTCGTATTTTAGGACCTAATGTAACTATATACCAAATTTCATGAAAATCCGTGACAAAACTTAGTGGTAACAAACGAACTCTAAATGTACTTTGAATCAATAAATTTTCAAAAGTTTAGATTATTAGATTGCAAGAATAACAATCCAAATATTTGCCTTTAGCACGTTCGGGGTAACTCACGAAACAAAAGTATTTTTTTCGAACGACCGCATAAAATACTAAAATTATTAACAAGTTTATAATACTCTGCCGATGGAGATAGATCTCGTAGGCAATATCGTACTCCGTTCCTCTCGGCTGCTTTGTTCTAGGAAAATACAATAGGGAATATGCATGAAAATACTGTTAATACTGTAATAATATTTAAAAACGAAATTAAAATCCGACAAATATCAAGGAAGCTATAAGCTTTTAAAGATTATTATCTGTCTCTTTCTTGCAAAAATACTAAAAACGGAGTTTTACGTGTATTTTAAATGGTGAAAGTGTAATATGACGTCACATAACATATCAAGAGGGCTATCACCCTCTTTGTCTAATCGGGAATTTCAATCATTCATATCTCGCTTATTTTTAAAGTTATTTAAAAAGTAATTTTACCTTGATATTTGTCAAGTAAACATGCTTCAATTCAAGTGAAAAAAAATTTGCATACATATCCCCTATTATTGGTAGTTCTAAAAACACATAATATTCATTATTAATTTTGAAATCGTAATTTAACAAAATTGTACACATGATGGTTGTTGAATGGTGATCCTTTTCAAACCTGAAGTCTTAATTTTTAAATACTTAGTATAGTATAGACAATATTACATTTCTATTCAACCATTAATTAATTACCTTGGTTAATTACAAGTATGCGATACAAATACAAAATGTTAACATAATCATGATTCAGATATATCATTTATATAACATGTTATACTATACTTTTATTTATTTTATTTTACCTCATTTATCATTAACAACAATATTAAAAAGAAAACCCATCAAAATGTAAAACTCTTATACTATTTAACTACTAAATTTTTCCCCCAATTCCTAGATCATTTATTTATATTTTATAAATATGGTGTCAGTTGTCAAAACTGTTCAAAAATTTATGTTGGTCAAAGTCGTCGCCAAATCGGAACTCGAATCAAACATCATCTGACTCATATGATGTTTGGGAGAACCGAAAAATCGTGTATAGCTGCGCACGTTATTGAGAACAACCACAAAATTGACAAATCGAATTTAAAACTACTGAAATCGGTACAAAACCCCACAGAATTAGATGCATACATACACAAATTGAGAAAACAGATAATGAATTTAGACAATGGCCCAATTCCAAATTCTGATTTAATAAAATTAAACCATTTTCAAAATCGAATGAAATATCAAGAATGACCTGAATATCAAGATTAGCTTTCATCAACACCCTCACCTTAGTGACAATAACAACGCCGTATGGCCACAAAAGTATACCGCCAATAAATGGGTGGAGTTCTTCACACACTTAATCCTTTAACTGGTCAGTCAGCTCAAATAATCCTTCAGGTCAGATCATATCCTCAGTCAAATCATATAAAAGACAAAATTTTTTTAATATCATTGTGAGACCAAATTAGCAACGAGCAACATATCTCTGATTCCATATCCCAGAGATAGCTACGATTAGCTAATTTATACTGATGATGACTACATTGTAGTCGAAATACGTATTTATAAAATACAAATAAATGTTCTAGGAATTGGGGTAAAAATTTAAAATGTAATTTCAAAAAGCCTAGAGTTCTCTTTGATTATTTTAATAATCTTTAATTATTTAGCCAATATCATTTTATGAAACACCTACAAATATTATCCTCATACTGTTGCTGGGCAGGATAACTGTGTTTTCTCTCATAGTTTTATCAAATGCAGACTAAATTGTAATATTTACCGGTAACAGCCGTACTATATTTGGTATAAATAATTTATGGAAAATGGTAATTCATTTTCGAGGAATTGCAAATAAATGATAACTAAACTGTTCTCCATAATATTCATGTGAAACCATCTGGCGTCTCCCACATTCAAACAAAAGCGTAAACAAAAATATTATAATCTATTACGTCTGAATAATATAAGACCCTTGGAATCAAGTTTAGTTGAAATATTATAATATAAGGTCAATAAAAATGGAGTAAAAACTATTGTTTCAACACACAATCATTGAACAACTATCTAATGGAAAACGTTAACATTCAACCATTCCTGGTTAAGGGGAGTATATTCAATCTTGTATCGCAGTAAAATTAAAATTATTTATAAGAACTTGAACTGTTGAATTAATTATGTGGTACTGTTTGTATACCAATACGTAAAACTACATTTCACATTTTTTTTGAAACTATAGCCAGTTTTTTTCATTTTTTAAATGAACAAAAGCTCATTAAAGTTGTATATACATCTATTAAGGACTTACTTCTGACCTCATTAAATACATCGCAGTGTTATCTTTGAAAAAATAACTGTGAAGGGATGTAAAGTGGGCTAAACGAGTATATAGAATATTCTATAATTATTGTACATTTTTATTTTTATATTGTATACAAGTACACTTCCCTGCCATGAAACTGAACCAGACTGAATCAAAAAAGTTCCCAACAGTTGCATACACAGAAGTGTATACAACCATTCATTTCTTCTAAGAATGTTAAAATTAAGAAAAATGTATGCATATATTGGTTTTCCGAAAGAGTAAGGCATCAAGAATAATTTTTGAAAACAAAAATATTTTGGGTATCCAATAAATATCTTACACATTCTAAGTGTACTATCAAAATCTTTGAATTTGTTGCAAGTAAATTCAAATAGATTCAATGCTAGGATACCAGCCACAGCATTGTGGCTAGTAGCGAAGCTGCAGTGTTGCCAGATAGCAGTGCTGCCCTGTAGCCGTGTTACCAAAGGAGGCTATTGAGCCCTAACTAGCAACACTGGGGCTAATCATAGATATTGACGCTAATTAGCCACATCTGGCAAAGCTACTTAAACCAGGCGATCCCAAACTTTTTCTTTGATGGAACACTTCGAGAATCCCCGAATTTTCATGAACCACCTTATTTAATTTGAAGAGTAGGCAATAAAATATTGAGAAAAAACTTGTGTTATTTCATAACTTGGTAACAATTAAATTAAACAAAAATAAGAAAACACTATTTTTTATTCTCAATGAGTTTTCCTCCAATTGAATTAAGCACAATGCGATAACTGACGCGTTAAAATACTTATACTTTCCATTGTGATCAGCATTCAAGTACCTATGAAGTTTGGCTGGAATCAAAGAACTTTTTGTGAGTTTTCCAGGCATAAAACACACCGCAACAAGAGATTCTGACTCGCCAGTAGACATGACTTCGTATTTTTTTATCTTTACTTCCTTTTTTGGTATATTTGTATGCGCAAATATTTGATTTTCTTTTGAAGAAATCACGGTTTCGACACTACTTTCTTCTTCAAATTAGTTTTAACGTTAAAAATTATCAAAGGATATTTGGTTGAAGAGAGGAAATTTTAGAAAAGAAAATCGTAGCAATTTAACTGATACGCCACAAACTTGAAGAAGAAAGTAGTGTATTAACCGTGATTTCTTCAAGAGAAATCAAATACTTAAAGAAAAACACATTTGGGCTCAAAAAAAAATGCTTTCTTTTTAACATTTCTGCAGGGAACACTTAACCACTGTCTGTGAAGCACTAGTGCTCCGTAGAAGACAGTTTGTTAAACCATGGCTTAAGCTATACAAGTATCGTATTGATCAACATCAACAGTTTAAATTAATATATAAGATCGATGGTTTCGCTTTTGGGAAAAATATGGATCAATCAAATGGGCCGTAAAATTCAATAGTATTACATTTAAGTACTTAGAAAGAGACAGTGTTGCCAAAATATTTTTTTCTCTAATCGCCTTACCGGAGCGCGCTTGTAGCCCCGAGATAGCCTCATCATGGCGCACGAACCAACGCATCGAACCAACACATTTGTAGTGGCGCCACTAATCATCGGAGTTGACATAAAATGATATACCTATATATGTATTGCGAAACAGTTGGCGCTAAATAGCTCCATCTGGCAACACTGGAAAGAGATTGAAATATTATCTATCAATATTGTAAATTAAAAATGAATAAAAAATAAATAAAATGTAGAAAACTTAAGAATAGACAACACCTCGATTCTGCATATTTGGGATAGAGATGTAACCAAATTGGTCGTAGTTTATTATCCAATTACATTATTATAGAATGTAGACGCATTGGCTAAAAAATAATGTTTATTAGTCCCGAATGTATCGTACCATCATAAAACTTCAAGGACGTAATTGCATAATGCATTTGTGAGTAATAGCATATTGTTAGCATATAAATTTATTTGAACAAGCATATTATATAGATCGCATATTATGGGCCACAGAAGTCGTGTCCTTGTTTCGAAATTGTATAGTCATTTTGTGCTATATTCATACGGTTTTTGGGAAAATATTTTGAATAAAAGTTGTTCATTATAAATATACTACCAACCTTTATTCGAAACACTTTCCCAGAAACCGAATGAATATGGGACAAAATAACTATTCAATTTTGAGAAAAAGGACGCGACTTCTATGGCCCATAGTACCATACAATAAAATATCTACACATACTATATACTATGCGACTTGAAATGCCTTAAGGTAGAATAAATTTCAATCACAAATATATATATATATATATATATATATATAGCTATGTACAACCACATAGACGTTTAACATGATGATAGCTAAAGGGTGTAAGGATGATTGAAAACTTACTTCCTTGTTTGAAATTAATTAGTTTTCAGTCGTTTCCGCTGTTTGAAATCATTTTTAATATTTAAATATCAGTTATTCGAAAAATAAAAATTGTTTTTGTATCTGCAAAACTCTTTTTGTAGATTCAAAAGTTACTTTTTGCTAAAATGCAAAAGCGGTAAAGCTATATGTTTTTCAAAAATGGCATAGCGATATAAAAATTACCATTCTTCAAATGTTTTCGGAGAGCCACGCTTCGAAAAATTTCCATTGAGCTATCTTTTGTATTCATTGAATTACTTTTTTTAATAAATTATATTCCATATCGAATTTACCGTCTAAGTGGCCGAGCGGTCTAAGGCGTAGGTCGGAAGCGATATGTCTACTTGAAACTGGAATGTAAAGGATTCTCGAATCCCGACATCGGCAGTTTGTCAATTATTAAGGAAAAGAAAGGGGGCGGTTAATTCACTAAACTTTTGGCATATGGACAAGAACGAAGTAACCGGCTATGCTTGTGAAGGTTTTCTGCAGTTTCCTTCACGAACTCCAGATGAATTTGGACATAGTTCCTATCAGAGTCGGCTGCAGCCGCATATCCTAACAATTCCTAGTCTACACACAAAAATGTATTCCTCTCCACTCACATCCTCACATCTTTAGGCATCACAATGGACTATATGGTCGAAGTGTAGCCGCTACAATCTATCTATCTATCATGTCGAATTTTCGAATTCCACCATGATGGTGGAATAATCATAAAGCTGACCTAATGGCTTAATTCTAATTGCATTTATTTTCATAGATACTAAAATTTGTTGAATTACAGTTTGAAAAATTGTAATAAAGACTGATAACTGGCCGTTTTGGTCACGACATCTGGTGGCAAAAAAAGATACCAAATTTAGTGTGAAGTATAATAAATACACTTTACATATAAAAATAGACTAGAAACTATAGACGATAGCGAAATAATGATGAGTTGACCCTAGTTAAATTTTCTCCAGAAGTTCAAAATTCCAAACCGTTCCAAAGTAATAGCTGTTTTCTGATCATTCCAAAGTTAGAAAAACCTACAAAATAACAAAATTTTGGAATCACCCGAAACGTAGTAATAAAGTGAATGTTTAATTGTCAACATTGCGTTTATGGTCTCTGATCAACCTGATTATTTATTAGTATAAAATTTTGGAAATAAATTATTTTTCATATTTTAAATTTTTTTTGTAAATTTAAAATATGAAAAAAATTGACATTTCAAACTGTCAAAATTTAAAAAAAAAATAATTATTTGACACAACAAAATCGCACACAATGGATTACAATAAACAGTCATGGTTTTCTCCCTCAGGTCAGTTCTCAATAGCTATTTTTATGTGTAAAATATTGTGTATTCTGCTAAAATGGTATTCTTTTTTAACACATTTGCAGTTGATTTCTGTCGAATACATTGAGTTTTTGAATAGATATCTGAAATAAATCATGAAATAACACTTGTTTTTCGAAAAAAAATATTGGATTCGGCACAAATCAACTACAATGTTTTTACAAAACCATACCATACTTTTTCTGTTGCCTATACAACAATATATAAAACATTAAAATAGTTATAATTATTATTTATTTATGACTGACTTTACATTATAACAGTTATTGATGTGGAAGAAACTGTATTTAAACATAAACAACGAACTAAAATTATTTAATTAATACAACAGCTAGAGTATTTATATCATCAACCATAAAAATAAAATATGTAATAATTATTATAATTACAATACGGTTTTAAATGAAAATGTATTTAAATAATAAATTATTTATATATATATTAGACTGTTTCAAAAAAAATCGACTTTTTGTTTTTTGCTTTTGTATATCGAAAATATTGTTGGAAATGACGAAAAAGAGATACTGTGAAAGTTACAGCTCTTAATATTAATATTAAGAGGTGCCGCATCGCAAATTTCAATTTCCCATTTGATTAACATGGAGAAACCTTTCTGTTACACTTTGAAATCGCTTAATTAAATAGTGATCGAATTTGATATTCAGTTATAAAAATTGAATAATATTAATTTTATAATCAATTAAAAGTCAATTATTTGGAAAATATCACATTTTCATGCGAATAACTCACGACTCTTAAAAAATTAAAATAAATTCATAACATATCCTTATAAAGAATAAAATGGTCTATAAAAAAAGTCTCATAACATTTTTTGATAAAACTGATAGTTTCGTCGGAAAATTACAAAAATATTATAAATTATGAATTGAACTTTCACCCCAAATAACTTTTGAAGGAGTCGGTTTATCAAAAAACTGCGAAAGACTTTTTTTTTGTAGAGAGTTCAATTTCCTACAAGAATATGCTACGGTCTTATAAATTTGATAATCCGTTGATGAGTTACGAAATTCCAAAGTGTAACAGAAAGGTTTCTCCATGTTAATCAAATGGGAAATTGAAATTTGCGATGCGGAACCTCTTAGGATTAATATTAAGAGCTGTAACTTTCACAGTATCTCTTTTTCGTCATTTCCAACAATATTTTCGATATATAAAAGCCAAAAAAAAAAATATATATATATATATATATATATATATATATATATTAGACTATTTCAAAAAAATCGAAAAAATCTTTTTTTTGGCTTTTATATATCGAAAATATTGTTGGAAATGACGAAAAAGAGATACTGTGAAAGTATCTATATAATATATATATATATATATACCGTGTAACGGAGAAACCGTGTTTTTATTTAAAGTAAGCGTTTACTCAAGCTCTATGTATTTTTTGTAAGTTATTGTAACATTATTGTATTTTTAAATTATATTATATTTATTCTTTTAATTTAAGTAGAATACATTTTTTTAATGTAACATAAAACTCTTTTAACTAATATTGGCAAATTAGAATTACTATTTTAAATTTATATAGTTTTTTGTTTCTTATAATAGCATTTGTTTGTTATTTATATTTAATTTCAGTTATAGTTTTCAAGCATTTTTTTGTTTTATTGTTCATTAGTTCATTATTTTAATAGTTTTATCTTTTTATTTTTTTCTGCTGTTTGCCTGGAATAGAATCGTAGACAATTTGAACAGTTTATGCATTAAAATTTGTTTATAATAATTAATATAATTTATTGTTCATATTGTTCAATAAGTTGTTAATATTAGTCGATAAAAGTTTTATGTTACATTAAAAAAAAGTATTTTAAATTGAAAATCTATTATTTAATTATAAAAAAACATTTCATTTAAATTAAAGAATAAATATAATATTCTTTAAAAATACAATAATGTTACAATAAGTTTACGAAACATACATAGAGCTTGAGTAAACACCTACTTTAAATAAAAACACGGCTTTTCCGTTACACGGTGATTAAATTCCGTGATTAGCCGTGATCACGCAGTTGTTTTCTTAGTTTTTAATATTTATATTATGTCGTAAAAAAAAGCAAAAGTCTAAATTGAAGATGCACTATAGTCGTCAACACTTCCTACAATCCTGTGGTTTTATTGCATATAATTCAAAGACCTTAATTTTCCAATGAGTGTTCATCTTAAACTATTATATTGTAGCTTAATTGGAACTGGTTATTGCTTTATTTTATCATATTTACTATAAAATATTAATAAATAACCGAAAACCGAATCTATTTTTTTTTAAACCAAAGCCGAAACCTTTTTCTTTAAAAGATTTTAAAACCAAACAGATACCGAAACCGTTTAAATTTCTAAAACCGAAACCATTACATTTATTCCACGCTTAGAATACCTGATAATTATCGTATGGATCTGGCATAAATTGAGATCAATTATGTTATACATCTCTGAATATTCAAATAATGGAACAGGCATTGATGGGAGAAAAAACTTTTAATATAATAGACTAAAAAGCAGAAAATAATAGACATAATTTTTTTATTTATTTAACAAACTAACAAGTAGAATATCAAAATTGTATCTGGCATGAAAAATAAAACATTTTCCATAAAAAATGTACTCCAAACACATCATATGAGTATAATCATTTTATCACATAAACAATATCCAACTAAAGTCATAAAAATTACAAAAATGGTTTTGACATTTTATTAACATTTATATGGAAAATATTTCATATAAACATCATTATTTACTACCCTTTTTTATTTTAAATAATATTTTCATATATTTTCATTTACAGTGAAAAAAAATGATGATAAATGAAAGTTTACTTCATATTTTTCTTCTTTTTAGCGAGTTTCCTGAAAGGAAATAGAGGTCTCGTACCGACATCAAAATTTTGCAAAAATTTTTGCAAATGTCCATCGATCCTACCTAGTAGATGTCGAAAATCACCATCTGTAAAATATAACAAGGGGAAAGGGGGTTTAAAGGGAGGGGGAAACACTAAATTTGACATATCTCCCTTAATATTCGAAAAATCGAAAAATTTATAAGAAGTAAAGTTGTAGGTACTAAGTTTACTGTAATTTTGTTTCTTCTCATTTTTTCTGTTACCCTAATATTTACTGAAATATTGACGGTTTAAGATTGAAAATTTAATTCCTCAATATCTCTGTTCACATTAGAGTTTGAGCCAAAATGATAAGGTGATGAATTGTAGCAAACATGATTATCTACAACTTTATTCCTTTCGCATTTTTCGATTGTTCTAATACAAAGAGAGACATTTTATATTTTGTGTTTTCTTCTTTCCTTATGCCCCCATTTCCCGTTGACATATGTCATTTGTTAATAAAATTGGCCATGCAAATATTAAAGTCATAAAGGACATTTCATTTTGATCAGACTAAAATTGTGACCGCTAGAAATTGATTTATGTATTTTAAGGAAATTCGCTAAGTTGAAGCAGCACCTACGTAACGAATTTTTTTTTTTGTGTGCAATGTCATAATATTGTACTAAAATAAAAATAAATATAAAAGAAAGAGTTTAAAAAATTATCACCATTCACTACAATTGAATATAATGAATATTTTTATTATGCCTATATTTACCTAGATGTACAACAAAATAACAATATTATTTTTTTTAATAATACTGACATTTCAAATAGTTTATTTTTATAAATAATATTCATTTGTGTTAGGGAAATATTGCATAGCTGGGCATCTTTTGACTGCGTCGTGCTCTGAGTGAGAGGTAGGAAGAGAGATAGAGAAAATACAGGGTGGCTACCAATTATTATTATTTTCTTTTTTTAATTAAAACATTTTCTGAAAAAAATATTATATTATATAATTCTTTTTAGAAACTGAAAAGCAATAGTCTTTTGTTAATGAATATAATTTAAAATTGTTTTTAAAATTAAAAATTTATTAGAAACGGTAATTTTACAATTTATTAATCGATTTAAAGATTTCAAAAATATAAATGTAATGCGTGATTTTTTAGTGGCCCTCTTTTAATAGAAAATTTAAAATTCCCGCTTTAATACAAATTTTTCTCAAATTTTTTCCGGATTCCGATGATTGCGCGTTATTAAACGAATTGATTACCCTCCCAACAAATGATAATTTATTAGGAGCCGTGAACACGAGCACAGAAAGTATTTGGGAAATCGTCGCAGAGAACCTATCTTCGATGGAATATCCGGAATTATTAAATATAAAGAAAAACCTTAGTAGTTGTTTCGCATCTTCTTATCTATGTGAATCGGGATTTTCACTTATGAAACATATAAAATCAGATTTGCGAAATTTCCTTACCGATAAAGCTTCCTACTTTGCTACCCGATAAATCCTCCACTGCCCAGTGTCCTAAATAGTATATGGACCTCCCGATCTCCAGACAAGATCGACATAATATGTTGATCTTCCGACTTTTCATAATTTTGGCAACCCTACGTTTCCATGACAACACTACAAACATTCACGTTTAAATAGATAGGCCAATGAAAAAAATAATATATTGTTAACACATAGTGGAGGTCAGTGGTTAACACACATATAGCAATTACAACGGCTTCATTCAGCCGATGCATTCGATCAGTATAAATCTCCGATCAGTAACCATGTGATTACTTAGCAGCCGCTATTTTATTGATCGTTTTTCGATCGTTTTTTATTGATCATAATTTCTAACATTGATAAAAAATGATCATTTATTTAAATAATAACAAACAATCCAAGTAGCCGCGCTTGTTAAGGCGTTGTGTGTACTTGGAACTGGAAGGTTATGGGTTCGAATCCCGATATCGGCAGTTTCTCAATTATTGAAAAATAGGGGTTGGTTAATTGACTAAACTGTCGGCGTATAGACAAGGACGAAGTAAAACCGGCTATGCTTGTGAAGGTTTTCTGCAGTTTCCTTCACGAATTCCAGATGAGTATCGGTATAGTTCCTATCAAAGTTGGCTGCAGCCGCACATCCTACCAATTTCTAGTCTACACACAAACAGGACAGCCTCTACAATCTATCTATCTAAGAATAACAACCTGCATTAACAAAATTTTGGTAATAAATTGTTTGTCAATAAATATAAAATATTAAAAAAATTATAATAATTTATATAAAGTAATAAATCACTAATCGTAAATTTCCTATGAATGCAGCCAATATTTTCAACCCGAGCAAATTCGGTTAAGGGCCAACCTCAAAAACCTTTGTTTGACCTTCTAGAAGACTGGAAGTCTTGTTTTAATAACAAATGTATCACATCTTATCCGTCATATATCAGAAGAGAATATTAGAAAACTTTTTTTTATTTCAAATATTTTACATATTTTGTAAAAGTTTATTATTCTTTATACGGATTCACACCTCCCACGAGGTATTCGTAGTTTTCGTGACCTCTGACCTTTAATATGATGATTCACGGACATGAGATTATATAAGGCTTTTTTGTCTTTAAATACTGAATAAAACAAAGGTTAATGCAACAATATAGAGTTTACTTACTTCTATTTCGATGTTGAATGCTTATTTGATCGGGGTACATAATTATTTTGACAAGTTAGGATGAAAAATTGGCAACAATTGTTTGTATTGATAAAAAAAAGCAAATATATACCAAATTATTATCATTGATAAAAAAATGTCAAATATTAATTTACATAAATAATGTTTTAACAACGTTATTTAAATGAGAATAACAATGACAGACTTTGTATAAACTAAACAAATGGGTAAATTGATTTATGCATTTTCTACACTGTACAGTACAATGAATTAATATTCAATAGAAAATGATACGTTTCAAATTGAAAATAATTAATAATAATATATTCAATTATTCATTTTAAATTTTACTTTTTTTAAAAAAATGAATTACTTTTTGACGTTTACTGTCACCACTGAATGAGTAAAAAGCCATGTCCATTAAGCTAGCAGAGCAACCTAAACAGAACGCAATTATAATTGTCTCATAATTAGACGCTAATTAAATGCTCTAATTAAAAATTAATTGCTCTTTGTTGTATTGTGTTACCGCATGCTCTGCTAGCTTAATGTGAAGCTAGCAGAGCAATATTTAAAAAATTAATTAATTATATTGTTTTAACATCAAATTATTAAGCTAATTAAATGCTAATTAAATGGCCTAATTTAAAATAAACTGCTCTTTGTTGTATCGTGTAGCCGCATGATCTGCTAACTTAATGTTAATATTGCTCTGCTAGTTAAGCTAACAGAGCATGAGGTTACACAGTGCAACAAAGAGCATTTAATTTTTAATTAGAGCATTTAATTAGCATTTAATTTTCTGAATAATTTGATATTAAATACAATATAATTAATTGATTTTTTAAACATTGCTCTGCTAGCTTAACATTAAGCTAGCAGAGCCTGCGGTTACACGATACAACAAAGAGCAGTTAATTTTTAATTAGGGCATTTAATTAGCATTTAATGAGCGTCTAATTAATTTTAATGGACATTAAAAAACCACTATTAATGATTTTGTCTTTATGAGCTTCTATAAGATATAGTCAGTGGCAAATTTATCTGTTTTGGAGAATGCCACGCCATACCGCTCTAACAGTGAAATTGGGTTTGCCCAAGAAAAATTTATTCCAATCTTATTCTTCAAAAACACAATAAATAATTTTTAACAAGATTTGTGTTAAGTATATTTTTCTCTATTCCAGACGTCAATACCACTTATACAACAAACGCAACTATAAAATAACCTATCCATATACTTGAAAATGGTGTAACTATATTCAAAACTATTTGATTTATGAAATTGTTGTTGGCGCATTGGTGGTTCTATTGCATCGGGGTAATGTATGAGTATAGTTATCTGGATGATTTTCAAGTTTAAAGAAACAAAATATATTCTAGAATGTGCTGTGTTTGTGCTACTGTGCTCTGTAGAAAGGTTTGATTATCTGAATTGTCGGAAAAATTATGGTAACATTTAACTAGCAGCGTCTTTTAGAATTTTTGCTAAAACGTGAATTCTGACAAAATTTTTTAGGCAAACTTAAGTATTTTAGACTGAATATTAAATTGTTTTTACTTTTATAGAACGATACGTGTCCTTAAACATTTCATTAGGGCACATTCAATTTTTTTTCGAAAACTTCGAAAATTTATATATATATATATTGCACCTGAGAAACTTTTGTTAAAAAACTTGGTCATACTTAGATTGCACAACTTTTGAATACGAACATTTTTGTTTTTGCTGGAGATCACTACTTTTTGTATGCGAAAATTTTACTCTCTCGTTTTTGTTTTTAGTGGGATGATATTTACAGTGTTAGCCCAGCACGTTCTATAAAATTCTTTGTTTATCAACATTCGAAAATCACTTTGCGAACTTTTAACACATGTATTGATGTACCTATCCACAAAGTTATTAACAAGAGTTTAAGGTATAGCCTGGAATTCATTTCTAGTAATACAAAATTATTTTTACATTTCCATTTTAGTCAGTTCTGTTGAATTGTGGCATATGAGACCAAAAAATCTAAAACAAAAAATAAAATATACAAAAGAAATGTATAAAAAAATTAAAATGAAAAACCGTTTAGAACCGTTATGTATAAGTATTTAAACAACTTTTTTAGCTATTAGTTTTCAATTTTTCTTGATAATTTGTTAATTCTATCAACTGCCACCATATTTTAAATCGCTTTGTAATTTAAATTATTTTTAAAAAAATTGTAATAAAACTATTTGTATTTACAATATTCAATATTGAAAGAATTGTATAAATTTCTTTCGTAAGAGCCCATATTGAATATTACAAATTCAAAAATACTTTCTGCTTATAATGTTGTTTATGGCGAGCAGTATGATATTTTTATTAAAATCTAAGTCATTATTTATACGCATATTTCTAATATAAATGTTTTTATACAAAATAATATATTGACTATTACTTAGTTTAAATTTATTCTACGAAATGTTTAATAATAATAATATATTGTACGAATTTTAATCTATTTGTTAATAAATTTCACATTTTATTTTTATACTCAAAATAGAATATTCGAAATTATTTTGTTAATAAATATGTTACTGGCAAATTTTTCACAAATCATTTGTTTTTATTTTTGATTCATTTATTAACTCAGAATTTGGAACAAATTGATTGTGTATATTTTAATTATAGATTTTGGAAGTATTATATTTTAAATCCGATAAGTTTCATAGATTAGAGTATTTTATTTTATTGAAGCTATTTTAACTCGCTATAAAATATCTATAGATATATTTATGATGGATTAATGTTAGGCCCTGTTTGTATTGCTGTTATTTATACAGTATGGTATGTATTAGATTTTCCAATTCAAAAACTAAACGATTTTGTATGCCAGTTTTCCAGATTCTAAACCGGTACGCTAGCTATTGCACGACAGTGCGTATGGAAAAGTTTATGGAGACGTGGCCATGCGTACTTAAAGTGAATATTACTACAGAAAAAACTAGGCCAAAAATGGCATCCTAATAGCTTGTGAACTAAAGAAGCTACACACATAAAACATAATTGAAATATCTCGACATATATTCTGAAGTATATTCTTGAAAGAAAAAAAAAACGTTTCAAGTTCTTATTAAAGCAGATATTACTACCACGGAAACTCTGAGACATTAAATAATTATACATTTCTATCAAGTAGTTAAATAGCACATTATAATTTGATTTAAATTATATACTTGGTAATACTAATTACTATTTAATTTTCTCCATTAATGAGCCCATGGAGCCAACAGAGTAATGAGTAATGCCAAGGAATCAACTTTTTTTGAACCAGAATCCCTTGTTTTATGTATTTACCAGTAACGTATAAATATTATCAAATAATTCTAATTGGTAAACATAGAAGAATTAATTGTATGAATGATTTTAATTATAATTATAACAAATAATGTAATAGATGAAAATATGATCACATCATGTATAAAATAATTGTATTTTACATATTGACATTTAATAATTTTAAACGTTTCATTGTATAGTTAATCTATAAAATATATATATTTTAATGTATAAAGTTGTATTTATTGTAGTCATTATTTATTTACTTAATTTACAATAAAAATGCGTGAAATATTTCAATAAAGTATAAGAAAAAATGAATAGAAATGTTTTTTTTTTTTTTTATTATACATTTTGATATTATATGCACTTCAGAGAACAATTCGAGGCGAATCTGAATTTTTTTAAATTTACTCCGACTACTCTCCATTCAAAAATACTTCGAGACTACGACCAAGTAATAGTAGTAGAAGCAGTAGTGGAAGGGAGACCAAAGCCTGGCATGTATACATTCATAGGCCTTTTTTGACTGACCCCTAAGGAACCCATCACCTCAACCTCTTCTATTATCTTCCACACCGGGTAGACGTCATGGTGATCTGGATCGTTTCCTCTAGCCCTGTGTTCGTTGTCGAACCTACCCATGTTCTTTACGAATGACAGAACAGAGCTCCACCTTAGTTGTTTTACCCCAGGTTCCCCCATTTCGGTTAAGCCGAATGTAAGGTAGGTCATTCTGGCTTTCTAAGGACATTCCATTCCGTTACATTCAGAACAGATCACACTGTCCCCTTACCTTAGATAGATGGCTCTTGAGCCTACAGTAACCAGTATGCAGCCCAAACAGGTAAGCACACCAGAAAGAAAAAAAGAATAAATTTACAATGAAACATTCATCTTAGTTTTAATTATTATTTATCATAAAGAAGTTGCTTTTAAAAATTCCAATTATTACATTATTTTTATCATTCATAAAAAATATGTCTACAAATAGTTATTTTACAAACTATAAAACATTTTTTTTTTATGAGACAACATTTTTTACCAATTATATTTGATATCCGATATACGACTGTGAGATACTGTTGGAGGTGAGGGTGAATTCCCTAACGAAATCTCTTTTCCAAGGGTAAAAAACAACCAGATATCCAGTTGAAAATACCAACATGGAAAAATATAAGTCCCTATAATATAAGTCCCTGCTCGCCAATTATTGGAATATTTTTAAATAGACAATATTTTTGGAATTGAAACCAAACGTTTACTTTGCCTGATAAATATTGAATGATTAATTTCTCAGTAGTTACCGAGGTAACAAAGGGGATATATAGTTTGTACACAAAAGTATCTAAATATGAAAGTTAATTGAGATTTAATAGCAAGCACACTACAATACCATAGCTTACTCTAGTACTTCGTAGTACATAAAAAATATCCTCTATGAATATTAAATTAAACCAAGTAAAATATGAAAACCTTCCACCTGAGAAACTTACCCAATAAATACATATCAATCATTTTCTCAGTTTTGTTATAAAACTTTTCCTTACATATATTTCACTACCTTTGAAGGCTGGTTTTTGCTGTGCTAGACGGTGCCATACACCGGGGCCCCCAAGCGCAGGGGGCCCTCGGACCCAGACCAGCCACCCTCGTATTGAACTAGCTAAAAATTAAATTAAAGTAAATATTCTGATAAAATAGGCTCCAACTTCTCCTTCAATTTCTTAATATTTACCACCTACTTCCACCGGAATTAACTAAGGCATGTATTATTCACCAATTCTGTAAAGAAATATAGAGAAAATATGGAATGCTAGAATTCGACCTAACAGAAGTCCTAAGACCTAACAAAAATCTGTGTGCAGACCGTCACCAAATTAGCAACAAGTATCATCTCCTCGGAGAATAATTACAATTAGCTAATTCATACTGATGATGACTACTTTGTAGTCGAAATACGTATTTATAAAATACAAAAAATTTGATCTAGGAAATTGGGGCAAAAATCGAAATTTATTATTTACAGCAATGTTACTGTTACATACAATTCCAATCACTTCTGCAGAAGCTGAATGATTATTTAGCAAATTAAAAATAATAAACTATTATTTAAGGAATACTATGGTCCAAACTCGAGTCCGACATTTATCGCTAATAGCAATCGAAAACAAAACCGCATCAAGCCTAGATTTAACCAAAGCCATTGATACTTTTGTGAAACCTAAGGCTAGGATTAAGATTATAAACTAAATTGTTATTTTGTTGTCAGTATACACATCAGTATAGTAGGTGGGTACGACTTTCATATAATAACTGGAAGAGATCCCTTAAAGGGATAAGTTTGCCTTTGTACATGACTTATCTGTATATAAATTGTTTTTAATGTTTTATGTACAATAAAGTGTTTTGCATACATACGTACATAAACCTTTCGATTTACTTCGTTTTATAGCTTAATACGAATATTATTAATTCAAGTATACGTTCCTAAACTCTTCAGCTGTAGAACCTAGGCAATCACTAAAGCTCACACAAGACACTCGTCCACATACATGTAGTAAGATAGCTTTGCTGTGCCCTGCAGTGTACAGTAAAGAGCTGACGATAAAGTAACTTTGCACCTTTAAAGTATTTATTTGCATATGTTTATATTTTGACTTGATAAAACCTAATCAGTTTAGTTTGGGTCCCAGTTTATTTGCAACAGGGCCTTTGGTTACCTAGCTACGCTACTGACAACAGCCACGCATTGTATCACTACAAAGTTGTGATATTCTTTGTACACATTTACATACGTTTTTTTTATTTAATTTATGCTACAGTGCTCTAGTTTTATATTTATGATGATGGAAATAAAACATGGATCATAAGTTATAGAACCAGACATAAATATGCATCCATGTGAAATTCCAGTAATATAAAATGCAACTCGAATATTGTAATACCATAAGTATAAAGGTACATACAAATATAAATCGGCATACACAAAAGGATAAGCTGATTAGTAATATAGCAATCCACCACGTAAATCAACAAACGTAGACACAGATTTTTTCGAGTTATTGGTTGTTTTTCTCCGAAGCTATGGGTCCGATTTGGATAAAAATTTGTACAGTGCTTGGTTATTCAATTTTTCCCGAGTCGATCCGATTAATCTATTTGTTTTCCCAATTCATCTCCATAATATATTCTGATTAGGTTATCATGAAACTTTTACCACTCCAATTCAAAGCTGGTTCGAATATTTTAGAAATAACGCCGACAGTAAAAACTTTCAGTATTTTCGAAACTGTCCATTTCTATTATCCACGTTGCTTCGAAACTATTGAATCAAATTGGTTAAAAACTATAGACAAGAATTGAGACCTAGATGCTAAAAATTTCCGGACCCCTGATCAGAATTTGTGAAGATAGTGCGAGGAGAACTTTGAATCCTCTTAATAGCTTCCGATGTTGTCAACGCCCGTCCGACAGGTGTCACACTTCAGTTAAGCTAGCCAATAAATTTGCCAACAAATTGTAATCCTTTACCCAAAAAGTGTGCAAAATGGTGTGAGTATATAAGTTATTCTGGAATGGAGGATGAATGGGATGTATAATGGCCAGACTAGAAGAAACTTTGAAATGCGAGTACGTGATCATCCGCGATCCTTCAGAAATAAAAATATGAAGCTTTGCAACACACCTAATCGAAGCAGGGCAAAGATTAAATTAAATTTGTATATGTAGCGGAAAAAGGATTAAAAATGAATATTTTGAAATCCCAAAAAATCTGTATAAGGTGTAAGACAATGTGAAACAATGTAAAACAATTTGAAAAAATTACTCATGTTACTTATTGATCACTACATCTCTACAATTGAACTTTTTTTTAGCATTGTAAATCCAGTTTTAATATATTCAACCTATTAGTGTGTTTATAGATATATATTTTAAAATTTAAATACAATATATATATATATATATATATATATATATATATATATATATATACATATATATATTATTTTGGACAATATAATTTGTATCCATTATCTAAAATAATAAATATCAACAAAAATATTTTAATATTTTACACAATATAATGTAGAATAAAATAAAGGTACTAATATGTATATTTTTTATGATGACTAAATTATGTTCTGTATCGTATGCAGTTATCATTAATAATAAAAATATACTTTGTAATACTGGTATAAAAAGTTTATTCGAATCAGGAAACGAATGCTTAAAATGTACTGGATTTTTATTAAACAAATTTTATTGCCATATATATTGACATTGAAATTATACAAGTGAAGTATTGGGTTCTTCAATAGATCAGCTGGGGTCTGCAATTGAATTCAGTCTCCGATTATCATCATACCTACGTTTGAAAATACCCATCAGGTTTCTATCTCATAAGCAAAGGTGGATTGAAAATATTAGATTGTAACTAGTAAAAGTGTGATGTAATCCTTTTCTTTAGTGGCCTTGAGACAATTTATTTTAAAATGCATATTTAAAATATTATTTAAGTGGTTACTTTTCAAATGACCACACGTATAAATTTTTTATTCTCATCTTATCATTTAAATCGTGTGAGATAGAGAAAATTTTACATAAATAAAATATTTATATCATACGAAAAGACAAAACAAACAAACTATCGTCTGAAACTTGTTTTCATATATCAAAATAGTTTTGGCGTAAATGTGGCGTACATTTTGTATTCACGTCAGAAATTCGAACTTTCTTAAAGGAAGTAATTATGACGAATATCAAATTACCTGTTAATAAAGTATCCAAAAATTAAAATTGCAAATAATTTGGTAGATATGAGAATTACAGAAAATCTGGTCAGATAATAAATTGTAGTAAAATTTATGTCCACAACTATACTTTTTATAAACGTTTACTATAATACGAGATAAATTAAAGATTTATGGTTACTCCTATCTCTAAGTACCCTATATTATTGACCGATTTTGTATATTACCGAACCTGGCCTTTCAAAGACAGAAAGCAGGCCACATACCAAATTTCATTCCGGTCTGACTAAACATGTGGCCTGTAGACCCATGTACAGATACATAATCATCGATACAGAACCAATCGCTAAATTGTCGTATGAAAGAATCTATTGATTTAATATCGCATGATTACAAAAAATAGTTTTAACGGTGTTTAATTGTATGCTTTTGAGAACATTCGCGTAGTCTGCGTCGCTTCTACATGACAAATTTATTTTCGAATTCATCAAATACGATAACTGAGTTAGTACACTGAGATGATGGATTTCTCTCATTCAGTTATTTAATGTTCTAATCCGATTTTCAATAAATCAAGCATGTATCATATTAATCATATTCTATTAATATTATTTCTTAACTTGTTACTGTTCAAAATATACTTAATAAACTACATATTTCATGGTACATCTACCATTTATTATGAGTCCATGAATAACAAGTAGGACCATAGTATAATACCATATTTAATTGTTCATGTTGATTAGGACAGAATCTCTCTATATGCAAATATTACAAATGATATAATAGTTGGATTATATACATTTTAATACCTATTAAATGATACAATGAAAATAAATTAATCATCTTTTGCAAATGTTATATGCATTCATTCATTCTATGTTAAAAATAATACAATAAACAAAACTAGTATTAGTACCATTCTCCTTTTGGGGTAGATATAACGAAGCCTTTTATTTGAAAGATTTGAATTCAATCGTGTCTGTTATACTACCAATTCCTGTTCTCTATCGTCTGTGTAAAATTCTACGTCCGCTCAAGAATCTTTCGAAAACCAGTATGCAGTACTAAAAATTTTATTTTACAAGTACTCAAATTGAAGGTAAAATAGATTTATAAAGTTTCCATAGATTTAAACATTTTGTTGAACATTTTGTATACACAAATGAACGTTATGAAATACAGTTGTTATGATTCGCTTTTTATTGACCCATTATATTGTTTCTTCTCAGCAAAAAAGTTAACATCTCTTCAAGTAGTCTTTATTTTCAATTAGAATTGAAAAATCTTTCATCTATAATAATTATTATTATAATAAGCCTGTTTATTGACATAAGAAATTTACAAAATTGGATAAAACAAAATTTAAAATTTAAAAAAAAACGAAGTTATTCTCATAACTGTAAATAAGTAAATATCGACCATCCTTAGCCATTTGGCTCCATCCGTTGCCGTTTTAAACCAAAGTTTATCCATTTTCTGAAGTTCACCCCTCCATGTTTTCTTCTGTCTTCCAATCTTTCTTCTCTTGTCGTATGGTATCCAGTCTGTCGCAAGCGCGGTCCATATATTGTCCGTCAGTCTCATTAAATGTCCGACCCAGTTCCATTTGAGCTGCTTAACTCTTAATATAACGTCCGTTAGTCTCGTCATAATATAAATTTATAACTCGTCAACGATTCATTGTACAGGAATGATCAAAATGTGATTTTGTAGGGAATTAAAAATAGGCCTGCGATTAAAGATTTACGTAAGTCGAGCAGTTTCAATGATATGAAGCCGAAAACATTGACTTGTTCAAAATTATTCTACTATTTACTTTTAAA
This sequence comes from Nineta flava, assembly GCA_963920215.1. Taxonomy (NCBI): domain Eukaryota; kingdom Metazoa; phylum Arthropoda; class Insecta; order Neuroptera; family Chrysopidae; genus Nineta; species Nineta flava. Next base: position 93,822,751 of record OY986041.1, read on the forward strand.
CGTGTTGAAATTAACAATTTAATGTCTAATATTATTAACGTTAATACAAATAAAATAAAATACAAATGTTTCATAGAATATCGATCAGAAGTTTGTAAAAATTAATAATTAATTAATTATTGTATTATACATAAATATGCTTTTTTCAGGCATTTATTTTGGAAATAATTAGCACTATGAAATTTGTTTATGAAACTAATTCCACAATACCTCTAAGAACTTTTACAGAATTGTTACTAAAACGTATCATGATATCAAAATCAAAGAAACAGAGTTAGCTAATGATCTATATAACTTTTTAGGACGGTGAAATAAATGAAAGCAGAGTTAATAAGTAGTCGGCCACAGGTATCCCCAAAGAGCTAGTTTTTTGTATAACACGTTAAAACATAAAATAATACCGGATCAAAGTGAATATTTGGTACTCAATTTCATATACACTTTTGTCAAAAGTAACGTGATTGTACCAGTTGTATTCCAATAAATTTCACCTGAGAACATAATATAAAATATGAATAAATTAATAGATAAATCTGTCATTTTTGTATCATTTAATACATAGATACATCATTCAATCCAACAATGTCCACTGATTTATATAATACTTCGGATAATACGTTAGCTATAGCATTGTTGGATAAAATGAACGAACGTGTTTTAAATACGGATGTAAATAAGTACATATACGATATACATATATATTGTTCAAATAATTTAATATGAATATTTGAACAATTTCAGTGTTCTATTCAAAAATTTATTGTAAAATCATTCCACAAGACGTGATATATATACAAACAAATAATTCATACAAGTATCATTGATACTTCATATCAAAATTATATGCTATTATCCTATTATTACCTATTAGAACAGGAGGCAATCACCAGTCCAAGTGGCCGAGCGGTCTAAGGCGTTATGTCTGCGCAGTATGCCTACTTGGAAACTGAGAGGTTATGAGATCGAATCCCGACATCGGCAGTTTGTCAATTATTAAGAAAGAAAAAAGAGGGCGGCTAATTGACTAAACTGTCGGCGTATGTACAAGAACGGAGTAACCGGCTATGCTTGGGAAGGTTTTCTGCAGTTTCCTTCACGAACTCCAGATGAATATCGGCATAGTTCCTATCATAGTCGGCTGCAGCCGCATACCCTACCAATTCCTAGTCTATACACAAAAATTCCTTCCACTCCACTCATATCCTCACATCCGTAGGCATCACAATGGACCTTATGGTCGAAGTATAGCCCATCCAGGGCAGCCTCTACAATCTATCTCAGGAAAAAATAAAGATTAGATTGAAATTAAAATTATCTTTATTTTTATATTAGCGAATTTCCTGAAAGGAAATAGAGCTATTGGTCCCGTACCGAAGTCAAAATTTCGCAAAAATTTCTTCAAATGTCCATCGATCCTACCTTGTAGATGTCAAAAATCACCATCTGTAAAATTTATATATATATATCTATGGACATATATATATATATATATATATATATATATATATATATATATATATATATACATATATATATATATATATACATATATATATATGTGTCTGTAATCACTCTAGCGGTCACAGTTTTCATTTTATCAGAATGAGATTTGGTATTTGAAGCGCTTTTGGTATTCAAAAGGCCAAGTTCGTTAATGGGTAAAATCGGACCAGGGGAAAGGGGGGTTTAGAGGGAGGGGGAAACACAAAATTTGACATATCTCCCTTAATATTCGAAAAATCGAAAATTTTATAAGAAGTAAAGTTGTAGGTATTAAGTTTTACTGTAATTTTGTTTCTTATCATTTTTTCTGTAACCCTAATATTTACAAAAATATTGACGGTTTAAGATTGAAAATTAAATTCCTCAATATCTCTGTACGCATTAGAGTTTGAGTAAAAATGATAAGGTGGTGAATTGTAGCAAACATGATTTTCTACAACTTTGTTTCTTACGCATTTTTCGATTGTTCTAATATTAAGAGAGAAATTTTATATTTTGTGTTTTCTTCTATCTTTATGCCCCCCTTTCCCCTTGACGTAAGTTATTTATTAATAAAATTGGCCATGCAAATACTAAAATCAGATACGACATTTCATTTTGATCAGACTAACATTGTGACAGCTAGTGAGTAGTTTATTTATTCCAAGGAAATTCGCTAAGTTGAAGCAGCTCCTGCGTAACGAATTTTTTTTAAATAGTAGGTTTCAGATACAGGATTCATTTAACACTTTCTATCTATCTATCAGGAAGCAATGCTCAAAAAACACATAGTAGTCAAATATATGAATATCTAAATTACTCGCGTTGCCGACCATGCTTGTGAAGGTTTTCTGCAGTTTCCTTTCACAAATTCCATTCCTTTCTAGATGAGTATCGGCATAGTTCCTATCTATCCTAAATAGTCGACAGACAAATTCCTTGTCCTTTAGGGGTCCGTAAAAAAGGCCAAGAAAGGCCTGCTTGTCAGGCTTCGAATCCTTCTTCGCAGCAACTACTACTACTCTTTAAAAATTCAGCTTTCTTGATACAATCATAGTGACTCGGCGCTGATGAATTAGTCGTTTTAACTAATTTCTGTATTGAGTGATTCTACAATCTTTTTACTTTGAAAATGTTCAATATTTAATAAATTTGTTTCATTTTAATTAATTTCATTATATATGCGAAACGAAAGTTTACCACCATATTCAAAATTATTTTTTAGTATTAAAAAAAAAATTATTAAAAAAAAGGAAGAAGTTAAAAATCAATTTCTTTATGAAATTTAAATTTATGCATGAAATTATTTATTATTATTAATATTTTTACTTCTATATACGTTAGCGATATAGACGTATTGTTTTCGATACTGAAAATAGATATAGAGGTTTTAACGAATCTTTACATTTTGAGGTCCCATTAAACCAATATGGGCTATTGGTAGTTCTGTGTGTGTCTGTGAACAAGACATATCAAGAACGGAGACAGGGAGAGGTAGGGACCTTTAAACTTAAGGATGTTCCAATATAGTACCACTTTTCGTTTGTTCATTTTTTTTCACAAGCGAAAAATAACGTTTTCTAATAAATCCAGAAGTTTCAGAATTTTTGACCGTTTAGAACGCGAGATAATTAATAGCAAAATTATCCTTCTCTCTCACTCTCTCTCTCATTAGAAGCATGTAAAACTTCATGCCCGCCCAACTATTATCTGTTGTATTAGAAAAAATACTTGACCGAATTTTAAAAAAAACTAGAAGAGTGAAGATAAATATTTATTATATAATTTTTTTTTTTAAATCGTGTGTTACCGTTTTGTTTTCTTCAAAATTACATTATTTTGTATATATGAACAGTGTATTTGTCTATGTGTTGTATATGTGTGTTTTTATCCTGATTTTATATCACAGTACTGGATGGAACGTCCTTAAGTTTAATTTTTGTCGGTTCAGGCGAATGCAATGTGTTGATGGAAATAGACAAACCAGAAATGATCCATTATTCATAATGTATTAGAATTGTGTTCATTTGTATTGAACCCTCGAATGTTGTCACAGTTTGAGTGGATCAGTCTATTTTCAAAATAAAGGGAAGGAAATATATGAATGTTTATCCCACTTTAAGTCCATTTGGCATTTTAGTTAAAAGTGTGAAATATAATCAGTGATAACCAACTAGTGTTTCGTGGTGTTATATACACTACGACTGGATATACAGTTGTTGTGCCACTGATATTAATTTACTATTGTTAATATATTTTATAGTTTGGATTATATATTATGAATTATTTAATATTAAGAAATAAAGATGAATATATGATATTAATCTATACCGAAATATTATTTTTGCTTTTTTTAACTGTCAAGAAAATAAATCTTGTTATAATAAATAAGTCTTGTTATCAATTTATATTGTTATTTATCTTTCTTTTTCTATTGATCTTATAATATGTGTCTGCCTTGTTCCTACAAGTGTTTGTCTTCGTTAATTATTTTTATTATGGTAGGCGTAGCAATATTATACAAATTTCAAATGGAAAATACGAAAAGACCTTGTAAAACTATTTGTCCTTTTATTACAGAGAAAAATGCCGTCTTTTATTAATTAATGACCATTATTGTCTGATAGTTTACAGTACAGGTTGCTTCATCCTACTTCCTCTTACGCACATATAATGTTCAACACATTTGAATATGATTTGTTTTTTGAGAAGTTCTCAAAAACGATACCGATATTTTTTTCCCACTTCGTACCATGATTACACTTCTGAAGACCTAGATTTTCACTTAATTGTCACTACTCTAATTTGGTTAGAAACAGTAGATTACTGGTGAGCGAAATAAACAAAATTTTTGAGCAAGAAGTACCAAGTTTTTATAACTTGGATATTACAGCATTTGCAAACTGGAAGCGGCATTGTTTTCTTGGCGTTTTTTTTTTTTGTGTTTCTGGAAATTTCTACGACATGGAGCAAAAATTTAATTTACAAAATTATCCCCAAAAAAAATATTTGTATCAAGTATTTTTTCGTAAACAAAAATAATTAAGCTTATTCAGTTACATACTTTCTTTCCAATTCAATTTTCATTATGTATGTAAATACTCCATTATTAAATTCTATAATATATCTTAAAGCCATTTATTATAGAGGTCATGTGAGTGTTTCAAACCAGATTTTTTAACAAGCTATTTCATAAAAAGAAAATAATTTACTAAAGTACATACATATATTATATTGTGTGTCTAAATTTCATTGGAAAGTTCTGATTTAATATTAAATTATGTTAACTTTATTATTAAATAAAGTTTGTAGTTAAATAAAGTTTATTTTTTCGAAGCACTTTAACACGAAATAAATGTATGTAACAGAAAATAAAATGAATAAATATCGTTTGGAAAACGTAAATAAACAACTAACAAAAATAAATTAAAATTTGTTTCTATTTACGCATGGGATTGTGTTTGAAAAGTTTGAGCTTTATATATATATTTGTGTGTATGTGTACTACATGAATATGTCTTTGTGTACAAAACTCAGCTGTGTACATTTACGCGATGGATTAGGACTTATTTAGAATAATTTGGTACTCAGCAACTAAGTTGACATTTAAAATATAAGTTTGGATCCGCGATCTGACAACCACTTCCCGAATAACATTTATCGATATAAAAAAAGGGGTGTGGTTGTATCGTGGACGGGCGTGTGTTTTACGTAAATACGTGTACGGAAGGGGTTACGTAACTGGGTATCACAGGATTGCTCTTGAGAAGGTCTTTCCAACCGTATACAATCTCTATATTTTGATTTGGATTTTCGACTGTAGAGTATAGGCCGACATTGCATTATTTATTTTAATTTTTTATTTTAACACCATATATATTCACTATATAACTATTTCACAATGGTTATACGCAATCGATAGATCTTGACGAGAGCTGACGATTGATACTCCAGCGAGCATCCTAGCTTTTCCGAGTCAAAAGTTATACTAAACGGAAATTATGTGACGCAGCGAAACGACCTCAAAATGGCGGCACTTCACTCTCCGCCTATCGTGATGTGTCACAGGCCACACTCAACGTAACGAATTCTTTGATTCTTTAACTATTGAAAGGTGTAGTTCAATTTTGGATGTAGATCCCCGATTTTGTTATCAACAGTTTTCTGACTTGCCACCCACTATGGAAGAAAATTTAAAGACGTATTTACGTCAAAACTCAAAGAAAATGCCTAAACCATGTAGTAATTCCCATTTGGCTAGAAACTTGTAGATTGGTTTATAAGACACCCTTCCGAATATCCAACCACAGATTAACGATAGAATAGATTAGATTAAACCAAGCTAAATAAGGCCAAAGTACATAAAAAGTATTACTTAAGCTGTACACAAAATTTGCTTAACAGAAGGCAATAAATATTTTAATAGTTACATTTATTTATCTATCTGAAGTTAGTAGATAAGGAATTTCAAGTTTCCCCGTTCCATACAAAACTTTGTTGAGTATGATGGCAGTGGTTTTGTTCTTTATTTTAATGTTTGTTGGCATTAAATTGGATGATGAAACGCACCTAGTTTCAACTGATGTATGTATATTTTTGTATTTTTCCATCTTTGCTGTTTGGTAATAATTATTATTGCAATACTTATTACACGTAATAATTGACACAAGTTGTAATTTGTTTTTTTCTCAGCTCAGAGCGAACACCAACAGGAACCTCGATTGATTCTTTGCATAGGATACGTCCAGATACGTCCAGTAGCAAGACTTATAAAGAGCTTTTGTAACGTACCCAATTTGATAATGGTACCTCCTTTCCTTCAAAGGTGTTCCAAGAGTCCTATGGTCTTAATAAACATTATGGTAGTCCATTGCGATACCCCATTGATTTCATCCGCAGGAGATCTGTCCAAATGAAAAAAAAAGTAAAGACAGCAGTGCAAAAAAAGTCTTAAAGAGAATTATAGCATTTCATAGAACTTCATACAATATGAAACATCAAATACCAAATTTAAAAAAAATAAGATACTGATCCCCGGGAGAAGCGAATCTCGCAGACAAAAGTAGAAGGGGGGCACAATGGACCATAAGGTCGAAGTGTAATACTTGTAAATACCCTAAGATATATCTATCTATCTATCTACTGATCCCTGGGTTTTCAAAAAATTAGAGTTGACATTGGGATTACGTGTCACGGTTTAGTGGTCTGGAATTAGGATCATATACGGGTATGTGTCCCAGAATACTCAAACTACATACCGCATAAAGGATTCATAACCGTTAAGACTAAACTAAGTACCAGCGGTGATGAATTTTTTAAACTAAGTAAATCCCTGGGTGTTCTAATGCAAGTATAATAAAATATATGTCCCAAAACCAAAATAATTCCCAGCAATAATAAGATTACTAGTACGATGCCAATAAAACTTACCTTTGTGAATTTATTCAGTGAATATATTTACTGGATAAACTTTAAAATAAATTAATAAAAATACAAGCAAGTGGCAAATATGAATGAAAAAAAAAATGTTTTTATCAATTTAAAATAAATATATATTAAGAGACAAATTTAACTTACAAATAACAATAGGAGATCATTATAGCCAAGAATCATTCAAATTAAGAATAATCAAATCTTAAATTTATTTAATAATTAAGTTTCTCTTAAAAAACATTTTTAAAAACAAGCTTTTTATAGTAAAACTAATTGTCTACAACGTTACTTCTTATGTGTTTTTCGATTTTTTCAATATTAAGAGAAATATACCAAATGTTGTGTTTCCCCCTCCCTCTAAACCCCCTTTCCTCTTGTCGATTCTTGTCATGCTTACCATAAAAATTCATTACCATCGGAAGTAAACCAACATGTAAAAATTCAATTCCGTAGGATAAGAGGAAGTGGTTCTAATTCAGCTTGCAAGAATTGTCCGGAACATACATACATACATTGCAAGTTAAATAATAGCTTGTAAAAAACATGTGTTTGGGCTTATTTTGATCGTTTAAACATCAAACCGCAATATAGTGACTCGACGCTTCATTGAATGCCAATGCACACCCACTATACAAAACGCTGACAGTCCCAATCGGAATGACCATTAAATGTTCTAGAAAAAAGACTCTTGAAGAGAGTCAGTGTTCATATATGATGTCCCTATATATATTTATGGTTGACGTGACTCAACATGAGACAAAACTTATTTGTTTTCAAATAAATAAAAATGTTATTATTTTTAATGGTTACTCAACCAATGAAGGATATATTCCAAAAATATCGGAAAATATGAAGAGATACAACGTTGTCTTGCAATCTTGCAAGAGAATCTGCAAGAAGTGAGTGAGCCTAAAATTGCATTGAATCACTAGACTAATGATAGGATATATGGAATTTTAAGTTTTTCCATAATTAGAACTAGTATTATTTTATTTATGTTACTAATTATAAACTTAGGTGAAATCAAGGATCCAATCCGGATCTCACAGAAATCAAGTATCTGTCAGATGTTTTGTACAGATTGTGATAAAGTGTACATCGGATCGAAAAATCATGCATTGTAGAACACGTATTATATACAAAGTACACAACTCTGTCAAATTTAATTTCAATTAAATTTTCCAACCATTTTATACCATAAATGAAATTGACAACTGATTCAATGGATATTTTTGAAAATCAAAGTAACAAAAAAACTAGTATCAGTTATATTAGACCTTAAATTATTATTAAAAAGTTACATAATAACTATATTATTATGTACCTAACATATTTTTATTTTTGTGATTTTAGACCATTTTTTTCTCGAGTTGGGAGATTTTTGGACAAGTGATGTATTTTAAAAGTGTCATTACCACAAGTAGCATGTTATAAACGCCAATGCCTGCGGTGTAACAAGTTGTTTATTATTTTTTTGGTAAATAAAAATAATTTAAATATTTTAAAACTTCAACAACACAGAAACCACTCATTTCCAACTGATTAACAGAAGTTATTATTAGAAGTTAGCAATCTTTATGTTAGTGTGTACCAACGAATGGCTTCATTTTAAAAATTAGAAACAGAATATTCGGCCAAAATAAATAATATAACTGTTTTACGTTATAGAGCTTCGTATGCCGCATGTAATTAATATTTGGTTTTAAATATAGTAAAAAAGTTATCTTTTTTCAATGATTTTTACCTCTATATACGTATACGACAATTGAGGTGTTGAAATCGTGGAGCGAAAATCGTTATTGAGATTTTACCGATTCTTTACGTTTTGAGGTCCCGAGACGTTTTGCAAAACAACTCTTGTTTTATATTTGTATTAGTACACTATTTATGTATATTATGTAAACACCATAGAATGGCCTAGATGCATGCATATTTACACACATGCTTCAATAGACATGCTTCTATTAGTAGTTATGCATGATTGAGGTTAAATTGTAGCTAAAATATTAAGTTTATGAAAAACAGATTCAAAGTTGTTTGTTTTAAAAAAAGGGACATTTTTGTATTTTAACTTTTTTACTTCTTGCGGTTTAAAATTTAGATTTTTGTGGGAAAATGATTGGTGTTGGTCTTTCCATACGCAATTTATTTTAAATTATCGCGTTGATGGACAGGCATCGGAAAGTATAGTATCTAGAACATATTGTGAACACCTCTATCAAATTGTCTACAATTAATATTCCCAATTGTTAATATATATTGTTGTGTAATATATAGTACACTTAGCCACAAAAGTTGATGGCATTCTTTTAAATTTTATAGTTGATTTGTGCTTTATTTATTCGGTTTTCTAAAAAAAAAAAACGAATAATAGTAATTACTATATTTATAATGAATAACTTTATGCGAAGCTTTTTTTCGGAAACTGAATCAATAAGGCACAAATCAATTATAGAATTTAAAAAAATGACATCAACTTCTGTAGTCCATAACATATATATATACTACATGTATGTATACAGGATATAACATAACACATGCATTATAAACAATAACTGTTTTTCTTAAATTTGTTAAATTTCAGTTACATTTTCCATAAAAAATCTAAAACGGGCGCTATACAACCTCTGTGTACATACTAAAAAATATGTACGAGAGAAAACATTCGAGTAATGATAAATTTCATTCCCTTTCAACAAAAAACGTGGGACAAGAAATACCAAAGGAGGTGCAGAATCAGAATATTTCCTAGCCCGTTTTTGGTAAAATTCAAAATATCAAAAAATTACACTTTCAATGTTATAAACTCCCAAACCACAAAAACTAATTTTTACAAGCTAGTGAAAAAAGTTATTATGAAACTTGAATGGCCACGTACATCCGTACATCCAGACAAATCAATGTTCAGAAATTGTGTTTTGGCAAAGAAAGACCCAAGGCCGGAATTATGGTATTTGTAGACCTAGGCTATTCATAATTTTTTTTCGTCCTTCTTATACAATTTGAATGTGTTTGCTTAACTTTCTAGAAAACTATGTGTACATGTGGTTATTTAGTATTTACTTTTAGTTACCTTTCAAAAATTTGTCGCCCCCTAAAATTTGTTGCCACCCTGAACTACAGCCAACAAAGCCTAGTGGTAAGACTGCCATGATAAAACCATAAAACGTCATAATCTGCATATTAAAACTCAGCATTGATTTTTGACATCAAACACATAGCTTGTATAGTACATTCTAGTCTCTATGTAGAGGTACTAATATTGTTATCTACTAGCTAGTAGATACGTATAAACAAATGCTACGTCTGATACAATGACGTTGGGGCTCAGTGTTATCAAATTTCCCGTTTAAACTGTAAATCTATCGTTTTTATGGTTTCTAGTGTTTCGCCGTCTTTTCTCCTAAAATTGTTTATATTAGGGTGATAATTTACGAGTTTTAGATAAAAAGTACTTAAAAAATCGAGGCTTTATGATTTGTTTTCTGTTCTTTATATTAAATAAAAGTATTTAATTATTAAAGCAACTATTTAAATGTTAATATAATACTTTTTGAATAGGCCGTTTTTATGCTTCCACATACCGTTTTATTTAGGCGGGGCTACCGCTTTTTTACGAAAACCGTGTCTGGCAACACTGTAGTTTCCAAACAGTTCGAAACGAAATATTCTTTGTATTGTAAACCATTCCTTTTCCAACGGTATTATTTTTTTAAAAATTTGAAATAAACCATTTAAAGAAATGAATATTTCTGTTCGTGTAATGTATATTTTTGTACAAAATGTTTTTCTTTTGTATAAAGATGAAACCCTTAAGTAAAAACTCCCACATTAGAATGCCATCACGAAGAATCATTTGCAATTCGATATTATGTAAAATTAAATTAATGAAAACTAAGGCAAAATAAGAGGAGTATACAGTGATGTTCGTTTATAATGATATACAAAAATGAAATGTTACTTGGTGAAATACAAATTTGAATTTTAACGAATGACGATTAAGGCGAATGCGAAAAAAGTAATAAAGTGAGAATGATACAAATGCAACATTCTGTTTCTTAAGTGTACGTATTTCTCTTCCATTTTTCAATATTTGAGACAGTGCGTTATTAAAATAAAACAATCGAAACCGTTGAATATTTGAATCACATATTGAAAATCTGAGAGTAAATATTCCTTGAAACACCAACAAAGAACAAACGTACGTATCACTTGAATGTCCTATGTGTGAAGTGCAATGTCCTGTGTCCTATATCCGAAAATATCTCAAGAACTAAAACTATGAATAGTAATAATAGAGGGAAGCTCGAAGCCTAGCAAGTAGGCCTTTCTAGAACTTTTTTACCAACCCCTAAAGGACAAGAAATTTGCCTATAGTTAACTTAGGTGAATTCATCTGAAGTTCGTGAAATGAAACTGCAGAAAACCTTCACAAACAAAGGCGGTTATTTGCGTTATAGTCCATATGCCAACAGTTTAGTCAATTATCCACCCCATTAATTTTTTTCAAATTAATTTAATTGAAAAACTGCCACGGTTGGGAATCGAACCAGTTACCTCCCAGTAGATAGCTTTGAACAGCTCGATCACTCGGGCTAGTACTAAAACAAGGAACATCACATACAAATAGATTTTCCAAATTCTTATAGATTTCATAAGAACTTGGTTTCTTTCAATGCAGCAGCACTGTCGTGGAAGTGTAAAATTACTAATGCTCGGTTGAGCCTGCTTCGAGCAAAGGATAAACAAAAGAAACAGATATAATTAGTTACTAAAGATAGAATATCAATTTCGAGACTAATCTTTACAATAAATCAAAAGAAATAAAATGGCGAATTAAACATTTTCCAAGCAAGATATTTCCAAAACAAATTATCCAAAATATAATGAAAACCTCCTCCAAGATTTGATAGCGACCAAAAACCAAATAGGCTTATGCCAGAATACTAAATAACTTGTACGTCTTAAATCTCCAACGAAGTATCTGACCACTTTACCCAAGAGAAAACACCATATACTCGTAATTGAAGAATGACGACGGACGATGGGCTTCGAACAAATGAAGATCGTTCACTGTTATGTGAAAATATTACACTACAAGTGTAACCTAACGACTTGTAGGTTTCTATTACAGTGATTAACAGATTATATATACCTAAGGTACTGATTTAAAATACAATTGTTTTTCAATAACAACATGCTTGGTTGTTGAAAAAAAATCAGAAAAAAAAAGTAAATGAAATTATCCAAGGAGACTTTCATAAAACAAAAAAAGTTCAAAATTACAGAAGATTCAAAAATCACTGAAGGTTACGTAACTATACTCTGCGAGAATGAAAATGCAAGCAAACTGCTTATGCTGTTATGTGAATATCAACAATGCATTCACATATACAGGGTGTCTTGAAATTCATTCAAGAAACCTATACCACAGTGTAGAGCTGGCAAAAAATAACCAAAAAATTTTAATAAAGTTTTTCGATTTGACGCTTAGTTTTTAATTAAACATTAATAAGAAATTGAACTAAACACATTTGCATTTTTGGGTGTTTCTACACTACTCCACCAATCACAGAGTGCATAGTTTAAGGAGGTGGGGCCACAGTAGAGCGGCCATGATATAATAGCGACAATCAGAGTTCTCAATAAGTGTAGCGACACCCACAAAATAGTTGAATTCATTCATGCTTAATTAATTATTAATTATCTCAAAAACTAAGCAACAAAATTTTAATAAAGTTTTTCGATTTGTCGCTTAGTTTTTGAGATATAATTAATTAAACATTAATAAATTCAACCATTTTGTGGGTGACGCTACACTTATTGAGAACTCTGATTGTCGCTACTCTATCATGGCCACCCTACTCCACGACCGTGGCCTATCTCCTTACACTACGCGCTCTGTGATTGGTGGAGTTTTTATTTAAAGAAATAAAAGTTCATTTACGCGTATCTGAGATTTTCAAAATATAGGGGTGCAGTACATAAGTAACTTCTACACCACAATTCGAAATCAGATCTAAAATATCTCTAAATGAAATGAATTCGAAATAAAAGTAAGGAATAAGTCAATATGTTGAAGTGAAATAACAATTGAGTGTAACAACCAAGTGAATTAATTGCTTAAATACCCGGTAAGAGCAATTACAGATGTTTGAGCTGAAATTCAAACGAAACTAATTAGTTTGTGAAAAAAAGTTACAAACAAAAATTGTTTATTAACTTTTAAAAAAAGAAATATTTTTTGTCTTTAAATTTTATTTTTCTTACGATTTTTACATGATGCTTATTTTTACTCCTGGAGAGGGGATGCAAAGCCCGATGTTGCTCATTTATATTGCCCGAACTTCATATCACTTTTTGGCTTTAGAACCCACACACAAAACATCAGCCCGTTATCTCTTTTCGTTTGTGAGTTATCGTGTCCACGATCGGCAGGACGAATGTGTTTTAATTAAATATAATTGTATATATATATTGTATATATATATATATATATATATATATATATATATATATATATATATATATATATATATATATATATAATAATTCAAGAATATTATTAGTTTAGACCCGACTTTTTATTAGCCCATTTCAGTATATCCGCACGCCCGTCTGTATGTCTGCCTGTCCGCCCGTAAATACAATAACTCAAAAAAGAAAGTAAAACTACATAGGAAGGTTTATATTTGTGAATGAACAAAATGGGTCTATGCTGATAAATCCGAATCAACCATTAACTTTTTTCCGCCACGTTATAGATCTGTGTTGTACGGAATCCTCAGTGCGATAATCGTTCACACTAACACTTGGAAAATAAATTACAAAAATGTCATTTAAGTATGGATTTTGTTTTTTTTTAAGTTATTTATGGTAAACATGGGAAATATTATTTATTATAGTTATATTTATATATATATATATACATATATATATATATATATATATATATATATATATATATATATATATATATATATATATATATATATATATATACATATATCTTCTACACAAAATATAACAACACAAAAACGTATTTTTCAAATGTGTATAATACAACCATGCATAAACGTCAATATTACATTGATTGTTATGTGAGTACATGTCCAGATTTACGCAATAGGTAATAGGCACTTCGACTCTGCCTAATACTCTAAGGAGTAAATTTGTATACTTTATCTTTATTTGTATTTTTTATAATGGACCGATTTTTATGTTTCAGTCATATTTTATCAAAATAAAACATTAAAGACATAATTCTTTGAGTGATTTCAAAACGATTTGCTGCTATAATTTTCGAATTTTATTTTCTCACCGGAAAGTTACTATGAACTAAAAAAATATTAAACTATCATAATTTCTCCTGATAAAAAAAACATACATATTTAATTAGGCCAGTCAATTATACCTCCTAAAAAAATCGTATTCGAATTCGGCGTCGGTACAGAGCCCCTCTGATTCATGTGTCGAATTGAGTTTAAAATTGTTCGTTGTTCGTTGAAGAAATGTCAGAAACAGTTGTTTCTTATCAAAATGCGAACAAGTTTTGTTTCAAGCATTTTTTCGAAATCCGGATGGATTTGGCACCAATCAACGGTAAAATTTTTAGAAAGGTCAATAATACCATGTTTTCGTTTATTTTCTCACAAAAAATGCAGATAGAAATAATATTATTTTAAAAAAACCAAGAAAAACAAAAATAACATATTTACTATATGATTTAATTTTAATATACCCTGTGACTCAAAAAAATACATTTTTCCCCGTTTAAAGAAGTTAAGTTTATGTAAAAAAAAAAAAAACTATATAAATATATTTTTTGTTCAAATAGTAATCATGATAATGAACTTTATATAAAAATTCTTGGTGTAGCTTAAGGCTCTGTCTAGTGAAATATTATCCTTTTGTATGTTCGGTAATCATATTTGCATTTATGAAAAATATTATTTTATGTTTTTGTCCAGATTTTAATTCATTTACATTGAGTTACGCACAATATATAAGGGAGAGTTTGTACAGGCAGACACTCCTTGAATAACTTTACTTTTACTTTTTCATTTTGACAATCCTATCAAAAAGTTGGTAAACGGTTTTAAATTGCTGGCAGTCGACCATGTAAGTTTTATTATGAAAAAAGAAATAGTTCACATAAACTATGATATTAGTAGTGTTTAAGATCCGATTCTTGTATGATGATGAAATGATAAGAGGAAATTGGGATCAAAGAAATCTGCTAATCAGCTAGCATTCAAATTCGCGACGTTTCGTTGTTTATTTTTCAGCTTCTTCAGGCTCTGTGCATACCACATATATAAAAATTACAATTCATTATTCATACAAAATTCAAAATCACCCAAGTCCTAGAACATGTGTTTGTATTTATATAAATACGTATTTCGACTACAATGTAGTCATCATCAGTATGAACTGGCTAATCGTAACTATCTCTGGGATATGGATTCAGACATATGTTGCTTGTCGCTAATTTGGTGCGTGTCTCACAATGATATTAAAAAAGTTATGTCATTTATACGATTTGATTGAGGGTATGATCTGACCTGAGGTTTATTTGAGTTAACTGACTAACAGATTAGGTGTGTGAAAAACCCCACCTATTTATTGTCGGTATCCTTTTGTGACTACGCAGCATTGTTTTTGTCACTAGAGTGAGGGTACCGAAGCTAATCTTGATATGCAGGTATTAGATTTTATTTTTTGAAAATGGTAAAATTTTATTAAATTATTATTTTTTGAAAATTTGAAAACCTAGAGTTCTCTTTGATTATTTTAATAATCTTTACAATTAGATGTAATTAAAATTAAAACTTAAACAACTTAACAATTGAAAATATATCAAGGTAAAATTTATATATTTTATGGCTATATGTATCAATCTTAATTCTATGCATCTTTAATCTTTATATACTCAGTCAAAAAGAATCTACCATCATAATTGCGTGTCTATCGGTACATTATAATAAAATATAGAAGAAAAAAATATACAAAAAAATTAATATAATGAATTTCCATCAAGTAAATCTCAAGTCAAATAGTGTTTTTTTTTTTATGTAGAATTTGTAAAATTGATAAGAGTGCTTTCAATTCGTATAATTTTCTTAAGTTCTGCTTGACATGCATGGTATACTCCAGTTTGTTTTCAGATTATTTCTGGTTGAATAATTTCGTTATCAAATATTTACTCTCTGTAGGTGCTTAAATGGTACAAAAATGATAATAAAAACAGTGTATGTGTACTTATGTATGCACGTAAGAAGTTATACTTCATTTTTAAATAATTTATTAAAGTAGTATGTAGTAGTAGTATGTAAAGTAGTAGTAAGTATGGTTTACGGTTATATTATACTAAGAGAAGTGATCAGCTTTGTCTTAATTTGTCATATTTAATTAACATGTCTGAATATTATTAACAACAGATAAATAATATACGTACATTAAACTTCAATAAATACATACCTCATATGGCTTAGTTGTTATAGCACTGTCCCACAACAACAGAGGTCGTAGGTTCAATCCTCACCAGGATGTGTTTGGTTTTTCATGTACCGTATTGATAAAGTCATAAAGTATATTACTATATGAACGAATTATCAATTATTTTTAAGACAGATATCAAAGTTTTAATAGAGTAATTTTTGTACATAAACTTTATATACTAAATTTTCTATATATATATATATATATAAATATATATATATATAAATATATATATATATATAAATATATATGTACATGTGTTGAGATAATAGTATGTAAATAAATTTAAATGTTAAATTTCAGTATGAAATTTCATATTTGCACTAAAAGTTTTCTCATGCTGGTATACAAACAATATACCATGTCATATTTATTTAATATAATAAATGACTTTTATCATAACTTTCATTTTCCGTTAATATTATTTCACAACATACAATAACAATACAAATACATATTTTATATATATATATGATATATATGAACTATACGAAGGAAAATACACAAAAGAATAGAAGAAAATGAAATATAATTATACGATTCAAATGAAAAAATATTTAGTTTTTAAATGGTTGCCTGTTTCACATGTTTTACTATGTTTTACTCCTATTAGCCAAATTTATTTATTATTGCTCAATATTGATAAAGTTACTAATGACGTCATATTCCAAAATGGCGGCATTAGTAAGGCTACATTTAAACAATTAGTATTATTTTTCATAAAAACAGATAAGTTTCATTAACAAAATAATAAATAATTGTTTTTTTTATTTACGTAGCCCTAGCCACGCATATGTAACTATCACAGTTGAACCTAACTACTCTGTTTCTAATTATTGGCATCAGATGTCATAATCTTAAGGAACAAACACCAATACTAAAGTAAATTTTAAATTTAAAAAAATAATAAAATAAAACGAACTACTAGCTATCAAATAGGAACTACTTCACATAAATTTTTTTTTTTTTTAAACTAAAATTCAATTTTATGGCATATTTTCGAATTCCATTCTCTCGTTCATCTAGATAGCGTCATATTATGATATTATCATCAAAATTACTTTCATTTACAAACTTTAGAAGTCGCTAAAAAGTAAGTTGCGAGATTTGCTCACATAATTGTTATAGATCAAGGTTATTAAAGCAGGCTAAAATGATTTATTAGTAGAAATTTTAGTTAGGTGAGAATAAACTCGAAAAGTCGTCTGAAGAAAGTTTATACTACCCTTGTGACAGCTATGAATGCTTCTTAGCTAGACGCTCGTGATGATAAAGACACATTTCTTGACAATAATGTTGTGGCAATATCTATCGATAAATTTTCAACCAGCCCAACATCTCGATAGCTCTAGTACATAAGGTCGCAAAAGTAACGCTCATTTTTCAAAATTTTATAATTTATTTGCGCCATTTTTATTCTGTTTTCGAAAAAAATACTTCAAGTAAAAGTTGTAACAAGTTTTATTCGAAACATTTTCCCAAAAATCGATTGAATAAGGTATATATCACCTAAAAAATTTTGAAAAATTATCGCTAACTTTGTGGTCTATTGAGAAGTGGCCTAAGGGTGGGGCTAGATAGTAATCCATCATGTGTGTTTTAATTTATGTCAAAAAAATTTTTTCTAAATTTTGACATTTTCAAATGTCAATTTTTGTATATTTTAAATTTAATGACAAATAATTGATTTCAAAAATTTTGTTAATGTATTTCTATAGAAATTTTAAACTATATTATCGGCTATAACTTTGGAACGGTTGGAAAACAGCTATAACTTTGGAACGGTTACGAATTTTGAACTTCTGATAGTTTTTTTGACTCGTAAAGAAATATGATCTAGTTTCTTGTCTCTTCTTTATTCCGCTTTCTACTCTATAGTTTTCGCCAAACAATTCTGATATTTTATTTTTTATATGTGACGAAGTAATGATGCACACTAAATTTGGTATGTTTTTGACACCGGACGTCGTGGCCAAAATGGTTAGTTATCAATAGTTATAAAACTTTGTCAAACTGTAATTCTTGTATCCTTGGAAACAAATGCAATTATAATGTTAATTCAATAATTGATGATATTCCACCATTATGGTAGAACTCGAAAATTCGACATGAAATATAAATTACAATAGGGCCTCGCTAATCCGGACTCCCGCTTATTCGGTGATCGCTGTAATCCGGCCGGGCAATGGGGTTCGCCGGGGAGGCGGGTGGGTGTAGGTGCGGGCTGGCATGAGCCAATTCGACGTCAGTCTTTTGTTTATCGCCTTTCGTGTAGTACGTATAGTGTCAATTTAGCACGCTCGCTAACATCATCACGCCACGTAAACATTCAACATTAACATTAAAAAACAAATTACGGATTATAGAAATGTTAGATAAAAGTGACAGCTACCCTGTCATTGCTCGGAAGTTTGGTATAGGCAGGTCAACTGTAGGCGACATAAAGAAGAACAAAGACAAAATCTAAGATTAAACATGTGTTTTATTACCATTAAATATGCTATACTATAATCCGGACGCCTCGATAATTCGGAAAGGGTCTTATTTTTGCCTCTCCAGATTAACGAGGCCCTACTGTATTAATAAATAAGTAACACAAAAAATAATTAAATAGCGAATTTTCAATGCGTGGCTCTCCGAATACATTTTCTTTTTGAGAAGAATGGCAAGGTTTAATTTTTTTTGAAGAAAATCAGAAAACCAGACTGACCAAAATGGCCAATTATTAATAGTACCAGAAGATTTTTCGACATCAAGACCTTGTTTATATAGTTATTATATAGATATATTGTTGTGTCCAATTATTTAGTTATTTTGTGATACAGTTTTAATTGGAATAGATTACGTGTAGATCAGGATATTACGCCATAACATGTAGTAGAAAGATGTGTGATTTATTGTTGATTCTCGTTTAACATGACAGCATAAATATATTGAACTGCTCATTAAAATTTGGAATCAATTACATAACATATATAATATCTAAATATAGAAATATGACACATGTCGAATGCAATTTATTTTTGTCAATACACTATATAATATAGATGATGTATCTTTAAAAGACTATTGGGGCAGTGTTTAATTATTGAAAAATAATAATACGATTTTGTTATTGGAGATTTACTGTATGTTAAAAATATAGGTTATATAGAGATGAGATATTATAATGTCTATTTATCTATTTGAAACGTAAAAGCGAATCTATTCGAGTTTTAGGCATATACAAGGTATTCTGAAATTCATTCAAGAAAACTATACCACGGTGTAGAGTTGCAAAAAACCAAACAAAAATGTTTAATAAGGTTTTTCGATTTGACGCTTATTTTTTAAGATATCAATTAAGTACAACCAATTAAGCATTGATAAATTCAACCAATCACAGAGCGCATAGTGTAAGGAGGCGGGGCCTCTAACAGTCTGCCAGCCTTAAAAAGGAAAAGCACCACCCTCTACTGCTGACGCCACGCCTCCTTACACTATGCGCTCTGTGTGATTGGTTGAATTTATCAATATTTAATTGATTGTATTTAATTGATATCTTAAAAAATAAGCGTCAAATTGAAAAATTTTAGTAATCTTTTTTGTTTGTTTTTTGCAGCTCTACACCGTGGTATAGTTTTCTTGAATGAATTTCAGAACATCCTGTGTAGTCTACGATTAAAAAACAAATTCAAAATGTTATTACAATATACATATTGGTATTATTATTTAGAATGTACACAACTTATAAGTTGTCAGCACTGTAAAAAACCTAAAAATAACTTTACAAGACTTATTAATCTAAAGCTGTACCTGTATACATTTTTTTAATTCAATATTTAATTTATTTTATTTTTTGCTTATGATAATTCCTATAAAAAACTGTAAGAGAATACAAAAAATTCTAGTAAAGGTATTAAAACATGACTTCATTACTTCGAAGCTTTATAACTTTGGAACAAAAATTTTAATTCAACGTAGGTATATTTGATATAATTATGTCTATATAATAGCGTCACTAGGTATAAAGCTAGACAGCGACAAACGTTGCCATGCATATTTATACAAACATTTATGTTTTAATGATAGCAGTATGTCAACATTAAATGTAATGTTGTTGTAAATAAAATCAGTTATACAAATTTACATATAAAATGCCGTCCAGAATGAAATAACATTAAATAAATAATAATTTATAACGTTGCAGTTTTCTGTTTATAATTGATGAATTTAATTACCCCGTAGCAATTCAACCTAATTAATGAAGCACTTTATGAATAAAAAGAAACACCAAACATCAATTTCTGATATTGGGTTTACATGAACCAACATACTAAAAGCCACAAAAGTAGCGCTCTTTTTTTAAAATTTTATAGTTGCTTTGTATGTTATCTTATTCATTCGGATTTTGACAAAATGGCAATATCTAGACGCCTTTAGTACAATACACATTTCGCCGGATTCCATGTCGTAACTACCAACTGTTTTATTCATTGTTAAACATTTATTCAAAATAATCATTGGTTTAAATCCTAGGTTCTAGGATCTTATAAATCTAGGTTCTAGGTAGAATGTACCTGGTAATCTTGGCAGTGTCGGTCTGATTGTAGTGTCATGATGGCGTCTCCCACTCGGGCCCTAGCCTGTGTGGAACCCCCCGGTTACTACTGATACGCAAAACCGTTCATACACGGAGAAGAACCGAAATAGATCTACGAAAACGGTTTAGATCAACCAACAAAGATTTAGAACGGATTCGTATGTCTGTCGAGGCTGCATATCATCCAGTGGATGTGAATTTTTGTCCCAATATAACATGCGCATTAATACATACTCCAACTTCAAAGTGTCGCTTATTGTGTAATCCTCACAATCTTATTTACGTATGTAACTTGTGAGACACGATTTTTCGCGCTGAAGCGCATCAAGACAAGGCTTCGTTCGACGATTATCCTAAACACAGAATCGGATCTAATCAAGGATAAGGATGATGCAGCTATTTTTTGTTTTTGAAATCAAAAATTTCCAAAAACTTTCGCCGATTTGATTATTATTAACATTGGGTTTTTTGGTTGACCTAATGGTATCACCTACGTCGATTATAAGAGAATGCCACCCGGGCCTTTTAGGCCCAGTCCGACGCTGTATACTCCAACAAACTCAACGAACTTCAAAAATGATAACTTGCTAGAAATGTATTGAAGAAAATCAATTATTTAGATACTGAAATTCTCAAATAAATTCCAACTATTAATTTGGCGGTATTTATGAACAGTTAGGTTTTTCTTATTGTTAGTTAAATGTATGAGAGAGTTTTGAACTTGTCCTAACAATATAATAGTATGATCGCTTTTCAGACTAATGTGAATACTGTGTACACTGTGTACAGAGGTAATGTGAGTTTTTCACACCATATTATTTTGTTACATGTTAATACCTGTAAAAAACATGTAATAACATTTTTTAAATATTTGTTTTAAAAAAATATGTGAATTATATGATGTCGTCATTTTAATAATCAAATTAATTCTCTTTTAGATAGAAAAAAAACATTTGAATATTTTATAAACATGGTTATGATTTTCATTTGAGTGCATTATTTTTTTTATTATACATATTTTTAGAAGCGTATAATTCTTTTATATAATTTTTAATCAACTTATTTGAAACAAATTCGAATTTCTAAATTTTATATCACTATTCTATTTAAGAGTATCAAAATCCTGGGTCGGAGTTCTCTTCTACATACTTACGTCGTTTATTACATACGAATTATGATATTTCAAATATTCATTTCAATAATTACTATCATAGAAGTAGCGCTCATTTTTCAAAATTTTTTAGTTGATTTGTATACCTGGTTAATTTGGTTTGTTGGGGAAATAAGAAACATAATTTTAAATAAATACCAAACATAAAAATTTTTTCTGAATATTTGAAATTTTTCTAAGGGGTACCCTTTAAAAAAAATCGAAAAACTAGAAATATAATTTTTGTTTCCGATTTTTTTGAAAACCATGTTTTTAGACCATTTTGACCCATATATAAGGAAATACTATTCAAAAATTTGATTCGATTAATGATTTTTGAAGTAGCTACCAATATGTGTCTTGGAATCCAACGTTTCGATTCCAGAAGTGCTTATACATGCAATATCATACAAACTACCACCAATCTGACAATCAATTAGACTGAAATTTCGTTTTCTTTGGGTGAAAATAGTTAAGAAACATAATTTTTAATAAATTCCAAACATAAAACTTTTTTCTGAATATTTGAAATTTTTCTAGGGGGGGACCCCTTTAAAAAAAATCAAAAAACTAGAAATATAATTTTTGTCCCCGATTTTTTTGAAAACCATGTTTTTATACCATTTTGACCCATATATAACGAAAATCTATTCAAAAATTTGATTCGATTAATGATTTTTGATGTAGGTACCAATATGTGTCTTGGAATTCAAAGTTTCGATTCCAGAAAGGCTTATACATGCAATATCATACAAACTACAAATCTGACAATCAATTAGACTGAAATTTCGTTTTCTTTGGGCGAAAATGGTTAAGAAACATAATTTTTAATAAATTCCGCAGATAAAATTTTTTCTCAATATTTGAAATTTCAATATTTGGAATCCAAAGTTTCGATTCATAAGGGCTTAAATTATTTTCCTGATGAAGAAACTGTGTTTCGAAACTATAGTCAAAATAAAATTATTGTTACGAAATTCTCAAATATTTGTTTCATTATATAAAATTTTATTTGCGGTAATTTATAATATAAGTTTCAGACACTGACACAAGGATTCCGTGGCGCTAATATCAATGGTCAATTTGACTTTAATTTATGCCAATTTAAGAATAATGTAATTTTTATACTAACGCCACGTTTTTTTCTACGACCAATAAACATTTTGATAATACGATTATAAGATCATTGTAACAAACTAACAAACAAACAAATTTATCAAGTTTATAAAATGCTAGAAAGTTGTTTATTTATTATTCACACAATACTTAAAACAAAAAGAAAACTTTCAATATAAAAATCCTACATTTAATCCGAAAATAAATGGAGGATAAAAAAGTGTATTATTTCAGATAAGAGTATAAAATAAGAAGTATCTGAATGTGTATGTAGCATTATATAATATTATTTCAAATACGTGAGCAACTTTTTTATGGTACTTCACTCGTGACAGTCAAGGCAAAAATTATAAAATATAGATATTATGTTAAACTTATATATTGCTACAACCACCATTATTGAATTGTTAAGCTAAAAGCGGAGTTTTGATGGTTCAACCAGGGATATTGCGGTTATTCGCATCTGTATCAGCAATAATCAATGATTTTTGTGGATAGTTTGCGGATGCGGATGTTGCCTGTTTTGGTTAGTATTTCTGATTGTAAATAAATCACTACGTGTTTAGGCGTGCTATTGTATGGATGTTTTTTATTTATTTCAACAGTTTATATTATTGTTTGTATATGTTTCGCCTTGAATAATCTATTTGACTAGTGAACCAACAATGCCATCACCGATGCAAATTGTGATTTAGTCTTATTTTAAGCTAGGTGAGCATGTCCGAGATACATCTCAGTGTAAAATATGCCATAAAACATACTCTCGAAAGGGCCGTTCAACCACGTCTTTGAGGAATCACCTAAAATCGATGCATCCGGAACACCCGATGCATCCGGTAGATTAGAACTCGGTTAGATAGATAGATTGTAGCGGCTGCCCTGGACGGCCTACACTTCGACCATAAGGTTCATTGTAATGCTTAAGGAAGTAAGGTTGTGAGTGGAGTGGAAGGAATTTTGTGTGTAGGCTAGAAATTGACACGTTGTGCGGCTGCAGCCGACTCTGATAGGAAGTATGCCGATATTCATCTGGAGTTCGTGAAGGAAACTGCAGAAAACCTTCACAAGCATAGCCGGTTACTTCGTTGTTGTCCATACGCCGATAGTTTAGTCATTTATCCGCCCCTTTTTTTTCTTAATAATTGGCAATCTGCCGATGTCGGGATTCGAACTCATAACCTCCCAGTTCCAAGTCTATACACAAAAATTCCTTCACACCCACACATCCTTAGGCATCACAATGGACCTTATGGTCGGCCTATTTAGGGCAGCCTCTGCAATCTATCTATCTAGGAGTTGATTACTCCAGTTCAAATACAAAAGCAATTTTCTTGGTTACAACTTCTGTTCTTACAAATTTGCAAATAAACGAGTCAGAATGTTTGAATTTGACGATTTTCTAAAACTCTTGGCTTCGTTTATATACAAGAAGCCAAGTTACTACCAAGTAACTAAGTCACTTACAAAATTATAAGCCACTTACTATAAATTACGATGAAATATTTTTTTCAAGACATATTGTTGGACACTCTTTTGCGAAAATATTTGAGTGTAAATGTTTTGGATTAAAACATGTATAAAAGTATATCTCTCACACGTTCAATATTTTGTATGTCAACATTCGTTTATTTCAATTTACTTCAAAGAATGTCAAAATATAACTAATGTCATTTTGGAGACATAAACAATATACAAAAAAACAATGGCAACTTACTACAAGTGTAGAGAAAATGGAAACATTTCAATAGATGTATAAAAAGTACGTAACCTAATAAGAAAAAAATAAGCATCTTAAAAAAGGAATTATAATTGCTTCCGTACATTAAAAGAAATAGTTACATCACTCATATAAAAAACATAATTTCCTTTTACATGTTTCTTATTTCAAGTTTTCGTTTAAGATTTATAAAGGTGTAGGTATATCTAAGAGCTTTCAAAAAACCTTCAATTATAGAAAATGTCATTCATAGCCGGATAAAGATGGCTTTAGTGTTACGTTAAACCGGACATTGATTTGTGTTTACATAGAAATGCAGGGAGGAAAATTATGTACACAAGAGAAAAATTATTTATTTTGTAAATTATTCTTATCGTAAAAATTCTATTTCTACTAAGTTTCAAAATCGAATTAAAATTTTCGAAAATAAATTTTCTCACACATAG
Source organism: Nineta flava (assembly GCA_963920215.1). Taxonomy (NCBI): domain Eukaryota; kingdom Metazoa; phylum Arthropoda; class Insecta; order Neuroptera; family Chrysopidae; genus Nineta; species Nineta flava. Next base: position 93,848,178 of record OY986041.1, read on the forward strand.
TCTAAAAACCGAATAGAGATCGACCTTCACCCATCTATTAACCGTATGAAACATATTTTTTATGAAGTTTCAGTAATAGTCGAATATGCCTAAAATGCAGTGCCTATCAAAATGTTGTCATAACTATTTTTAATTAAATTAATTTTCTCTCTCGCGTATCTTTGCTTGCTCCGATCAAACTTCAAAGCCAGGCATTAATATTTCATGACCGGTTTATTGCAGGCAATACTATACGATCGCGTTTATCATTGAATCTATCTTATCTATCTTCTGATATGTATTTCGATTGGTTAACAGATCAGTGTAGTTACCTATCCATAATATAGTTTTTGACCTATAGTTTTGGACCATTGTATTTTTATCCAGTATTATAAAAAAATTGTCAAATTACTAACAGTGATTTTAGGATAACGTTAATTGTTTTAGCACTGTCATTGAAATAACCATACCTACTTAGATGAGCCATTGGAAACGTTATATGACATCCAGTGGAGGTTCTGAATGAAAATATTGAAAATCTTGGGCACTATTTATTTTTGTCAACCAAATAAAAAACAAACAAGCACACATACATCAGACATACAATATAGACTAGCACTTCCTAAATAATAATAAAACTCTGTAAACATAGACCACGCCCTAATGAATTTCTGCAAGAAAAAATGTTATGTCTCGAAAGTTTTAACATAGTTTGTTGTAGAATCTAATTGGTTAGCGATCGAAAATTTTTCATTGATCTTTTAATTTTTTCAGGTCATACATAAATGTTAGCACCCCATCGATGGAATTTTGAAAACCCAATTATACCATCTAGTAGGTAACTAATTGGTCATAAAAGGTCAGCCTGCCACATTAATTGGTCAGCGATTGAAAACTTTTTATTGATGTTTTAAATTTTTTTCAAGGTCATAAAAAAATTTTAGCATCCCATATTCCAAAAACAGAAAAAATAAAGGCACTAATCGATTGAGAATAATCCACTGATGACAATTGGTCAGTTAAAATAAATAATAGGTCAGACCTATTTCCTGGGAAAAATCTATTTCCTGGGAGACCTTGAAAAAAATTTAAATTAATGGGACTACCTGACCTTTTTTCGAAATTCCATGGATGGGGTGCTAAGATCTCGGAGCCATAAAGGAGAATCTGTTTTTTAATACACGAGAATCAAGGTATACGTTATATACACGTTTAAATCGTAAATAAAGAAAATTTTACAAACAAAAAACTGAACGTACAGTTTTTAGATATGTAGGTATTATGTTAAGTGCATTTCTAAAGAACCCCATCATGTTTTAATAAAAAATTCTATTATTCTCGACTATTCATTATTTTTACACAAAAAATTTGATTCCCGAATTTGTCGTCAACACTTTTTTACACAAAAGAAAGTTTTATTTATCACCTACCTCAGGAATTTTTTTAAAACGTAAGATTTAATTGTATCTTTTATTCTTATTTCTATTTATTATCATTTTTAATTAAACATGAATTCATCTGATTGTTTCTGTAATAAAACTTTTAATCACACTATTCTGTAAGAGTATTGTCGTCACAAACAGATAACCAAATAGGAAACCTCGAATAAAACAGAAAGTTTCATTTAAACATAGATGATAAGCATCATATTAGATTTTCGCAACATCAAACAATAACCATTATTACTTCTAAATTAAATACAATTTCAATGTTGCATTATTACATTAACCCGTTTTTACACATGAAAGTTTAATGAAAGTTTTCAATTGCATTAAATACAGTTGATATGCCAAAATTATATTGCTGTTTACACGATCAAATTCACATGAAAGTTATCATCAATTACAACATGATTTATCACATGATCTGAATATACCAATCACCAGAAAGAAGTATCATACATACGCAAACACTAAACTTACATATAAAGTTACATGTAAAGTTGCATCAAATAGAAATCTTCTCCATTTTGTTATAACTTAAAAATTACATCAACAAATAATACTGCAACAAATAAAACAATCGATTGAAAACTTGTATCAAAAAAGCTTTGAATTGTAAAATCTATAAAAAGCAATCGTACAAGTAGACATGATATGTCCTTATGTCCGCAGAATAGGGGCATTCTTTCACTCTCTTACATGTGATAAGCCTCTCCCGCTGTTTCCACCAACCTCCGTCAATTTGGTTTAATATATAAAATGCTAAATGTGTAACTTTATTTGTAATTCAACAATTCCGAAAGTGAAAATTGACATCAATAGACACATCAACAATTTTGTATTAATCTCGAAATCACTTATGATGTCTCACTCATAAAATCATCTTAATTTAACTTTACAATCTTTAATTTTATAATCTCTTACTTTTTTCATCACTCTAAACAAGAATTGTGAATTGACCGACATTTAAATTTTAAACGATATTTGAATTCGAAGGCAGAGATTAACTAGCATGGCGTTGGCTGGTGGAATGCGCAAACTAAGCCAAAACACGTGAACAGAACCAAAATAGGTCGGCTCACGTAGCCGTATCTAGAAAATACAGCAAATTTGTGAAGCCATGCATTCTCATCATATAGTTTTATCTTGCATCCCTTAAGACAAACAGTCATACAATAAGAAATCTTTTCGAAAAGTTTTGAGGGACACGGAAATATAAAAAAAGAGCTGAGTTGCTGAATGTCCCGACTTTGAATAGTGCCTTTTAGAGTGGATTTAACTAATCTTCAAAAAAGACATTGCCATATATGGATTCTTATTCCTTCGGTTAATTAGAAAAGCCGCTTCTGTAACGTTAGAAGGGGGAAATGGGTGAAAAATCGTGAAAAGTGAGAACAAAATTCCAGGTCTCTTAAACTCTCACTTATCTAGGTTTGACTGTAATAGATTTACCTAATTCTTAAGCAATCTAAGTTTTAAATATTATTCGAAAGTTTAGCAAATAAACATCAATATTGTGCGTGCGATGAAAACTGAATAAGATGAGTCCATTTAAGGACGTTCACACATGAGGCTTAATAGCAGATAAAATTTTTTTTAATGAATTGAAAAACTCAATTATGTAGTTATTCTCCCTCAAAAATTTAACACCTCTTGACGATCATTTCGAAGAGTAATTATCGATTAAAAATCAAACTTTGAATACAGCGTCTAATGGAGAACAGAATTTTTTTGTACTTAAAATTATAATAACTATATTACTAAAGTAGCCACCATAATAAATAATGCTTATAAATATTCTTTGAAATATGCAGTTTATATAATTACATTAAAAAAATGGTGTTGACGGACATTTAAATTAATTATTTAATAAAATTAAAACTTTTTTGTTAGATTTGTTTTTACCACCATATTTTGAAAACTGGTGACCACGCACACTAAAATAATATACACATACCCACAAATATATAACATAGTTTACTATCAAATCTGTCACATCAAGTCAAATCAATTTCTAATTTACATTTCCTGATATTTTACATTAAATACTTGTAAAATATTTAGGACAAATGAAAAAAGGTTAAAATCGTTTTGTAAGATTATTGATATACTTTACAACTTTTTTCAAATCCTAAATAAATTTTATTAAAGATAGTACTCATTTGACTTTAGCATAGCAAATGAACGTCCTTAAGTTGCTTACGTTTGTTAAAAAAGTATTTATAACATAGAAACTTTGCTTATATGTTTAAAACATTTATTTTATTTGTATATTACAATAACGAATATTATGTGATCATGGAACAAAAAATCTACGACTAATCTTACCTATTCAAATTTTTTTCTATTGTTAAAATCTCACGTTTGTTAAATTTTTTCCTTGTATTCGTAATAATATTTTTATGTTTACTTCCATCATTATCTTATAAAAAAGCATCATCGTTCACAGTTCGTGATATGGAGAGAAATTTTACATTTAGATACATATTCACGTATTGGGTCAAAATTACTTCCATAAGCCATTTAGAGGTAGTGGAAAAATCAAATCGAAGAAGACACGAAATTTACGCGAGGTGTTACTTAAATTTAAATTGTTAATGGCAAAAAGTCATTTGAAGATCAACGTCCTGATTGGACCCCTACACAACCTCGAAATGACCTATGGAAGTCACTTTGTCTCATGACATGAATATGTATTTGAATGTAAACTTAAATCCCTGCCATTCAGAATCTTAAAACTAAAATAATAATTAATAAAATTAATAAAATAATAAATAAAATTCTAAATATCTATGTACACACTCGAGTTTTTAGAAAAAAATGAACAGGTAATGAACTTTAGCAAACATGATTATCTACATTATCTACATGACTCCTGCGTAACGAATTTTTTTAGCTATCGTGATGACTGGCATTTGGAAATTGATATTCGGAAATGGAATAATTAGAACACTTTGTTAACACCTATACCAAAATTTGTTCCTATGAAGGATATAGGTATGTCCTCACATAGGTATGTTCAGGTTAATATAACCTACCCTTTTTTTATTACATATATAAAAGTTCATAAAGTATATCAAAATTTTTGTATGTATCAATTATGGAAGTCGTTTAACATATAGTGGTTTTTATATTAGAATCAATACCCCAATTTATACTATAATCATAAAACGGAAAAAAACTGTATGTTTTCAGTTTTTTACAAAAAGGTTCGATAAATGACCTTTTCTTTTAGTTTTTATTATGAATCAGTACGAATTTTTACATTATGTTAAAAACATATAAACCGAATAAATAGTCCAAAAGTCAAGAATTCTTGATTACTACCCTAAACACCAAATATAGAATGGTAATCAAGAATCCTAGTTTAAATTTTTCATCTTCAGTTTTTCAATGATACAACTTCTGTAAACGTAGGTGTCCGTCACACATGCAGGTACAAACATAATTATTATAATTAATATAATTATAATTAATATAATTAAGCAACTAGCCGTACTCCGCCCACTTCACTGACGCTGAAGATTCGGGAATCATAATTATTTTTCTAAATTAAAGTAGTCTAAGTTACTCCTTATAACATCAGCTATCCTCTAGTGAAAGTCCCGTCAAAATCGATCCAGCTGCTTCGGAGATTAGCCATAACAGATAGACAGACAGGCAAAAATTTTAAAAATTGTTTTTTTGTTATAAGTACTGTATATACTTGCATATGCATTTAGTAAAAAGCTGTTATTTTGACATTACAAACAGACACTTCAATTTTATCTATTTGTACGTCTGTAAATATAGATAAGTATTTATCAATAGTAATAACGAAGTTTTGACCAAAATCAGAGTATCACAAATCACAATTTAATTATTATATTAGGTGTACCGGCTTCGTTCATTCAAAAATTTTAAAACAAATTTTATATGGCAACATGGCATATCCGGAAAAATTCCACCGACTGAAATAGCTCTCCGAGAAAAACGCTTTCCTCTGTCTTATTATAACCCCGCCAGTCCCCACGTTTCCGACAGGCTCTAAAATATATGAGCCTAAATAATTCTACTTTAAACAGTGTTTTCAGTTTTTCCCACTGGTTGCCATGCATAAATTCTTAAAGCAACCATTTTTTTAAGTTAATTGATCAGATAATTGATTATATACAGAAAAGATGGACTTTAACGATTATTTTTGGTATACTTAAGTACTTTACTCTGAAATATATTTGGAAGAAGTTTATTAATTTTTGAGTATTTATCAACGCTTAATGGCATTTGGTGTTTGGTCTTTATGTTTTTATGCTAAATTAGTAATTTGGAATGAATCCGGTTAATAGTTAGATTAAATTTTGGTATGTTAAATATTAATCACATGTTAACCAAATATTTATTTGATGTTGCCAAATAAATCGTTCGGCATATCCGAGATTCAAACTATTGGCTTTTTTGTATTTGATTGTTTCCAAATATGCGTTGCGTTTTCAATGCCAACTGATAATAAGTATGTACACAAGTAAGTAATAGGTATGTACACAAACACTTCTTGCTCTTTGGAATGTGTTTTTGAAAATTCTTTGATATTTTTTTATTAAAATATTTCAAGCGTTTGGAATATTTCAAGCATAGATTTGCAACGGGCTTTTGAAAATTTGTGATTCTATTTTAATTGAAATAACATTCAAATAAAACAACCCATACCTACGAGTAAATTCAAAACCATTAAAATTATGGCAATTTGAAATCAACAAATATTTATTTAATAATCTATAAATTGAAAATATTAAAATGGATAAATACATTCATAAAAACATATTAAACGGTGGGAAAATTTTAAGTTGACGACAATAGTTAAGTTTCTGTAGAAACACGTGCTCAATTTAGTTAAGAGTATTGACTAACAAAATCGGAATGTATGATTAAAGTGTATGTGTCATAGCTACATCAAAAACCCTATATTAGGATAAGTCTAGCGAAATTCTGACTAAAATTTTACTCCGATTTTTTCACATGAACAGGGTCAATTGTAGTTTAGTTTCCTTAGAAAATCAAACTCAATGCTCGTCTAGCCGACACTTGCACCGCCTCGCAGTTACCAAGCGTGAGCTTGTAATTATAACACCGACCACATACACCATAAATGGAGTTTTATACAGTTCGTCTCGGCAATCGCTGAAAAATTGGCATAGGGGCAACATGATTAGATAGTTGAATTTCATTAATTTAGTGCGAATCAGAAATATAAGATTTCAAGTTATGTTATAATAAGTAATCAAGTGATTCAATAATTAATTTCATTCCAAATCGTTAATTAATGGCATTCAAATTTACAGAATTAAAACAAAAGTGATGGGAAATTATGGTAATGAATACGTCTCAAGACAGATTAAAGTCTTCTTAATTAATCCTCGTTTATTCCTTCTTCCCTTACTATTCCATTAAGATTAAAATAAGAGTACCTATTTGAGGTTGATACGAGCTTTAACCTAGTCTCATTTTACTTAACTTTCTAGATAATTCGACAAATGCCATAAAACTTTTAGATAATTCGAAATGTCCCTTAAAATTGTTTACCTTATTGGTATCTGATATTGCCACGGCACTACGAAGAAATAAGGCGTATCCTCAATTTAGTCACAGTTTGGACATATGGAACTACGCTTATGTAGAACAACGGCTCAAACACAGGCACCTGCATTATTTTACTTGTAATAGTTAGCGAGATTATAATAACCTAGCCCAATTACATTTCCAATTGTAAATTTTCGATTGATGTGATTGATTTACGTATACTGGTGTTCTGAAATTCATTCAAGAAAGCTATACCATGTTGTAGAGCTGGAAAAAACAAACAGAAAAGTAAATCAAGTTTTTCGATTTGACGTTTAGTTTTAGAGATATAATTAATTAAACATTAATAATAAATTCAACCAATCACATTTGCATTTTTGAATTGTCGCTACACTTATGATTAGCAATCACAGAGCGCATAGTGTAAGGAGGTGGGGCGATATATAAGTGTAATAATAATAATAAATAATAATAAGTGTAGCGACACCCACAAAATGGTTGAATTTATTAATGTTTAATTAATTATATCTCAAAAACTATGCGTCAAATCGAAAAATTTTATAAAACTTTTTCATTTATTTTTCCAGCTCTACACCGTGGTATAGTTTTCTTGTATGAATTTAAGAACATCCTGTAAAATTATTGATGTGATATACATTGTGATGCCAGTCGATTGATGTGATATACGTATATATTAGAAACTTTTAAACTTAAATAGGGATGGTTGATAAATTATCCTTATGCCCTCATAGCTATTACGTTATGCATAAAAGTATTATTGGTATATCGGGTGTACACTAATATTTATCCGGTCCGCTGTTACTCATCAAAAATAAATGAAATTAAAAAAATTACATGGAATCACGCTAAACTTATTGAAATGAAGAACATAGTTCAAGAATCTACTGAAGTGAAATCTTCATCATCAAACAACTGCTACAACTGGTGAATTCGAATGTTTATAAATATTGACTATTTATAAATTTTTTCTCTCTTAGCCAAATGTAAATCTCTCTCACAAAATGACATCCACCTCCACAATAAATGTCAAATTTAATATTTACAAAATTCTTATAATTAATTTGGCTCTCCTTATCAAATATATTTTTCTTGCCTTACGGTGTAGAGCTGCAAAAAAGTTAAATAAAGTTTTTCGAATTGATGCTTATTTTTTAAGATATCAATTAAATACAATCAATTAAACATTGATAAATTCAACCAATCACAGAACGCATAGTGTAAGGAGGCGGGGCCTCCTACCGTCTGCCAGCCTCTAAAAGGTAAATCTCCACGCTCTACTGCTGACGCCACGTCTCCTTACACTATGCGCTCTGTGTGATTGGTTGAATTTATCAATGTTTAATTGATTGTATTTAATTGATATCTTAAGAAATAAGCGTCAAATCGAAAAACTTTATTAAAATTTTTTGTTTGTTTTTTTGCACCGTGGTATAGTTTTCTTGAATAAATTTCAGAACAGCCTGTATAATAGACTTGGTGTGTTGCCTACTTCGGCATCGTATCAGTGTCAAAATGATTAAAAAAATGTAGAACACTTCATTGAATTGAGAATATGAAAAAATTTTATGCAGAAGTAAAAGTAAAGTACTTTATTCACTGATGATGATATACGAGGTACTAAAGGTACTTCTTACAACAGTATATAGGTACCTAGAGTAGATAACTAACGGCAACTAACCGAGTACGATCATCGTGCATCATAATAATACTTTCTAACATATTCACCTTCTCTAAACATATACTCGTACTTACCTAACATACCTACCATTATATCATATTATAGTTATAAATGCACTTGAAAGTATGAAATGAAATTGTTAATGTAGCAATATTTTTTGAAGTATAATATATATTCCTGCCAATCTATAGTCGGAAGCTCCTACGTACAATCAGTTTCCATAAATCCTGAAGAAGATGACGACCAGAATTTTTATTATCATAATCATAAAAGAGGTTGGTTCGCATATTCAAATTTAAAATAGTAATCGAATGAGAATTTACGGACACAGATCAATTAGCCAGTAAGGTGTATTAGTGATTATTGGAAGTGTGATAACATCTTTATGGTTTATTGGTCTAGGTCCATAAAATTCACATGCGAGTACAATTTTAAACTTGACGATGTAATATACCAACCTTTTTTATAATCATGATAATAAAAATTCTGACCACCATCTTTGTAAGGATTTAACGGAACTGTTTGTACCTACCACTATCATAAAGAATATCAGAGGGGGATTGGCAAACATTTTAATCTCCGAGTAGCATTCTTTTTTTTTATTGCACCGGAAAGGACATCAAGAACTTAATCCGTAACTAACATTAATAAGTCTAAAATATGACATGCCCAATCCAAATAGGCTCTAGCTTACTTAAAATTGGTCGAAATTTTGATTGTAAGATTTCACAAACAAACAAACAAAAGTGAAGTTAAATAAGAGATTTTTGATAGCATCATATCTGATAGAGTAAGTTGTAAGAGTTTACAACCTTATATTTTTTTTTAAAACAAGTGAAAATAGTAACTACCTGAGTTAATTTTGTATAAACCCGGTATATACTGAGTATATGAAAAAAATTTCAAACAAAAGTTGTTTATTGTCAATAAAAGATACATTTATTGTCTTTAAATTTACCTACCCTTTTAACGATGGATATTTTACCCCCGCCAGAGGTTATGTCATTAAAATCGTTAGTACAATTTTTAAATTTTCTTAAAAGTCTTAAACTAATGAAATAACAAAAAATATTTTATTATTCGGCCTTGTTTTGTAAAATAGTCCTATTAAAAATCTTTAATCGGGCCCTGATCGTATCTGCAACATAAATAGTAGTAAAAATTGGAAACTAAATAAACTTCTATACTTACTATAATAACTTTATGGAATGAAACTAAATAAATTATCACTCTACTAATTTATTAATCAGATAATAATAGTGACAGATGTTTTGCAACTAGTTAACTCAGTCTGTCTGCAGTTGTAAAATTTGCACTTCATTTATTTTAGAAGTAATTTTTAATTTTTTTACCGACAAAAGAAGGAGGTACTCAGTTCAACTTGTATATTTTTTTTATGTATGATCACGCATAACTTTTTACAGAGTAGTTTCAAATTCAATTTTAAGCCACAAAAAAATAAAAAAATAAGACTTCCCAGCGCTTCCACTAAAGAACAAGTATCATATTATATATGAACATACTATATATGTTCTGTGTGTACACACTATTTGAAAGCACTCAATACTGCTTTTCTATAGAACGAGTGTAAAGGTTGTCGATTTTCATTCGTTCACAAAATGTGATTCTTCTTCTTAATCTGGACGATGTTTGAAATTTTATAATATTTAGGTAATAAACCGAAAAATATCCTACTTCTTATGTTATTCTACTTCGTATAAATTTCCGTTGAAAACGAAATGCTTCCACTTTTTTACTTAAATAAAAGATATTTGATTTTTGTTTTATATACCTCTACTTCTAAGGCTAAAAATCATGAGTACTTCTTGAAGGAAATGCTATTGGATGTGAGGAATAAAGTTTCATTGGATTTGTATTCTAAATTGGATCACTATGAGGGTGGAGCAATGTATATAAATTTAACAGATAGAGATGTAAGAAGAATTATTTTTATTTAATAGGTTTGCTTGGAAAAATAAGAGAAATCGAAGTGGAGAGAGGATTTGTGTTCTGTGTAATGTAATTGAAACGGTTGAATATCTTATAGAGGAGTGCTATGAGACAGTAGGAAATGAAAGGGACGATCTTTACAGCCGCGGGTTAAATAATACAAAATTGATTTTGGATGCCAAGGATAATATAGATCTTATAGCAGTTTATAAGTACTTACGCTTCATCTTGAACAGGCGCTCACAATATCTTTGAATATCAGTCTGTCTGGTTTACGATTTAGTTTAAAATTTATATTATAATATGATTCATGATGTATTTGCTTTGCGTTAAGTTTTCTTTTAGTTTCATTTTCATTTCTTGTGTTTATGTGATATTATGTTATACACAATGTATTACTTTGATTAGCCAATAGGCATATCAATAAAGTTTAATATTATTATTACCTATATCATAAACAGATGTTTCAATAAAATAATTATCAAAAACCACTAATAACTGTAAAACCTATAAATTTGGGAAAATAGGGCAGTAACACATGAATATTGGTTTTAAATAGAACGACAAACTCTCTTATAAACCATTATTCAATCATCAATTTTAATCGTAATGTAATCATGAAAAAAATTTTATACAATCTACATTGTTAAACAAAAACCTATTAATTAATTTGAATTTCGAATTTCTCTCTTAATATTTTATTTTTTATTTTAAATTGACCAATATTAAAGTTTTAATAAATAAATTTTATAATCACATAGCACGCTACCGAACGCTATCGGTTTTTAGGCCTCTGTATCTCAGGAACAAAAAAAGCTATAAAGCTCAAATTAAAAAATTAGCGTGAGACCCACCATCTGACGGTTCCTACGTACCAAACAATACAGGTTTAACATTACCTACAGCTTGAATAGTTTCAACATTACAGCTTTAAAAGTGTTTTGACATATTTTTCACCCGGTTCAGTACATGACTCTTATATAAGTTATTGTCCAAATGAATAGACAGCTAATATGACGAGTTTAGATCCGAGTCGGATTCGAGAGTCGTTTAAAGGGATTGTGTTTAGATCCAGCTCCCATTCCCACACATCTGGAGTTTTAGTTCATTTTCACGTTTACATGTCCAGTAAATATAAGGTTATTTAAAATAAAAATTATTTACACTTTAATCGACTATTCCTTTTATTATCATATAAGTTGCATACAATAATGGGAAAGTTACACGATATAGAAAATTATCTAGTATTATTATCAGATTTTAGTTCAAAAACCATATCCGTGAGACACAGGATAATATTGGATCATCATAATCATAGTTTGAGTGCCTCAAGATTCAAGTCACAAACACACACAAATAAATAAATATATATATATATATGTATATATATATATATATATATATATATAGTCTGTTTTCAAAAGCATTTCTAATAGGGAATCAATGTTAAATAAATAAATAAAATATTAACTATAAAACCATACATACATACACATACTTACAAACATCTGGTTGCTTGTGGTATAATGTTTGATTGATGTCATTCAAGAGTGGGGCTTTAGTGATGCCCACTTAGTTTATAATATTCATTACGTATGCACATACACACTACAGACTACAGAGTACCCCCACTATTTTTATTTCTTTATGAAGCATTGTGTAGTTACTATAGTAAATAATATTTAACATTGATTCTCTATTAGCAAAGCTTTCCAAAACAGACGGTATATATTTATATATATATATATATATATATATATATATATATATATATATATATATATGTATGTATACATATATATATATACATATATATAACTATATATAACTGTATACTACATATGTATATACATATATATAACTGTAAACTGACTGTAATTATGTAATTACAAGATGTGGGTATATTAATATTATATCTATATACTATATACTATATTAATTATATTAATATTATATCTATAATAGTCAGTAATAATATATCAGTCGATTGTGTAATTAAAACAAGAAATGTAACAACTAACTGAGTTAATTGTTTAAAAATATATCATTTATATACTGAGGTATTTATCACTGCGTGTACCGTTAATTTTACTTTTTCGCCTAATGTCGATTTCCATTAAGGCTACGAAGACATAGTATGATATACTAGCGTATACTATATAGACAAACATGTCATTGAATTTTTAATCAAATATTGAAGAAATTGCAGAATGGGTTCGGCATAATCAACTATGAAATTTTGAAGAAAAAAAAACACTAATTTTGTGATCATATGTACAAAGTTTTGTCCGTTTTATTCAGGCATTGCAGAACGACCAAATTCCTATAAATTTTTCGTTTTCAGAATAATTATATTTTGTAAAATCATTATCCAAATTTCTAATTTTTTATAAACAATCCTATGAAAGTATTCCACTCCACAAGTGCTATTTTTATGTTGCATTTTTGACTAATACCTTTCTCTTGGGGATTTGAATAAATACTTATGCGAATTCTTTGCTTGATCTGTTAAAACTATAGTATTCAAAAAGCATATTCTAAATAATATGATATAATAATAATAATATATATAATTATATTATTTAGTGGAAGCGCTGGGAAGTCTTATTTTTTATTTTTTTGTGGCTAAAATTTTAAATTGCTTTTTCAAATTTATATGGGACCAACTTTGAAGTATACCTTATTCAACAACAAAATTATCAAAATCGGACTACTCTGTAACAAGTTATGCGTGATCATACATTTAAAAAAATATACAGGTTGAATTGAGTACCTCCTTCTTTCGTCGGTAAAAAAAAACAGAAATCATTTGGTAATTTTAAATCATTTTCCAAAGATCAAAAACTAGTTTAAACAATTTTAAAGAATACTTTACGCTTTGAAATTAAACTTTTATTCGTTTCCTTCTTGCTTTCTAAAAGTTTTTGACATAATTTTAAACCAATTTTATTATTTAAAAATGATTGAAATATATTCTTAAATTAGATGAGTCTTTATCTATTTGTCTTTTTGTCCAAGTCGACGTAGTTGAACGGGACCTCAAATCAGCTATAAATTTAACATTTATTCATTTAATTTTCAAAAGTCACACTTAGAAAGATACCATTAGCGTGTAAATCACATGAAACCCCTATTTACACGTTAACCATTATACCAAAGTCGTTATTTATAATATTTAATTTGGGAGTAGATATTCAGTGGTTAGTTATATTTTTCAATTATGGTTTACATAAATTATCTGATTAGTGTTCAACACTTTCAATACAATATGGGTCAACAATTCAATTTTGTTTATGTTATAAAATGTAGATATACTATTTAATAGTTTGGTTTTCGAATTATTTAAATTTAAAACCATATTTACATATTTTATTGAAAGTCATAAAATTGGATTTATTGAATAATTAAATTAAATGTAAACAACGCCTGCAAAATTATTCAGAAAATTGAAAAAAAAAATTTACTTTCATATGAACAAAAAAAGTTTACTAAAAACTAAAATTTTAATTTTACAGTTTTATCCGAAAACATCAAGGAATTGCTGACTATTTGACTTTGTCTATCCAGGTAACATAAGTTTATGCCATTCATTTATAGGAAGTATTTTCCAAGTAAACGATGTAATATGCAGGTTGAAAAGTAGGAGTGGATCATTAACTGGTTAAATTTTAATATAATTGAGAGTTTTTAAATGATTCCGAACTGATTTAGAAGTGTAAATAATCCCTTTGCCATCTCTTGCCCTTCTAATTTTACCATGAAAATGTTGAAAAGCGATTTTCAATTAATCCGATGCGAAAAAGACTTGGGAAATTGACTTCGGAATGGGACTTTGCAAATTTGTAGCATTCCCAAGGGTCATTAATTATAAAAGTAGGAAAGCGCAATAGTCAGTCAATTCCAAGTAAAAAAATCACTAAAAAGCTCAAATCCAAGGTAATTTTTTTTAAATGAGCAAATATAGGAGGTTTTTTTAATTTTACTCTTATTTTTATTGTTAACTGTAAAATAATTACAAAATCAATTTGTTAATACAAAGCCAATAATTTTAATGTGTATTAATCTACTTATAATTCTGCAACCAAACAAACTTGTTTTTTGATCCAAAATTTTAACACATAATTTTTGATCCAAAAAGCAAGTAGAGATCCCCCCATGTTTACATTAGGCTTCAAACACGATAAATATTATAATCTGTATCGTTTAGGGTAGATAGTTTTAAACTATTTTTAAGTCGTAAAATATTTCGAATATAATTGTTGTAAACTAGTAATCTACTGGTTCTCGTCCCCCTGGGTAACCTAACACTAGTCGGCATTTTTCATATTTCTAGTGTATTCTTGTTAAAGATTTTTTTATCAACAATCAAAATCTTCTCCCATGAAAAGAAATATTAAGGTTTAAATCAGAATACAAAGGACATACTTTCATTATCAATACAATTTTATCATCTAAACAGATTCTTCTATAAAACATTTAATAGATAATGTACTTGAACTATACTAGACTCAAGCTACAGAGTCTGTCTGCATTTCATCTATACAAAGCTTCAGTTATTTCAGGGGACATTGGCCGGGATTGAGTATGCAAAAGCGGAACGGTTAACTACCTTTTGCTATGGAGTTAAAAAAACAATTATTTTATTAAAAGTTACAATTATTTTTAAAAGAAATTTAAATCTTAGGTATCTCATAAAGTACTTACCTATTGAAATTACTTATGATACTGGTAGATATTACCTACTAGATAGATATATCTTGGGATAAAAAAAGTATGGTACTTCGACCTTAGGGCCCATTGTGCTCCCCCTTCTACTTACTTCAGGGATTCTAACGGGATTCACTTTTCCTATATCTTGTCAATGCCCAGGAGCTTGCTTATCAGTCTTTCCTGAAGGTACATATACTCGGAGTGGGATGAACCGAATATCTTGTATTTGCTGTAACCGAGAGATTCATAATTAAAGATGATGTGGGTGGACGTTTCCTTCTCCTCTTCGCACAGTCTGTACATAATGGATCCATTGTGGAGTCATATTGTGTACAAATGCTTTCGTAGGTGCCATCCCAATCGAAACTTGGAATTGCTTAACAAAATTTCTGTGGTATCTCTAAAATGGCTCAAATAGAGAACTTTCAACTTAAGTCACATGAAGTTTTACTACAAAATTTGAAGTTGATCGCACAAAAGAAAGGCGAAGGAAGAAAGAAAGAAATTATTTCATCCCAACGCACAAAAGTAGGTTTGCAGCATACTCAACTCCGATCAGTGTCAATATTATTTTGTAGGAGTAGTAAAAATTAATCAACATATTTATACTTTTATTCTAACATGAATTTATTAAATTACATATATTTAATAGTAAACGGTGATTAACGCCCATTGATGAAACATCAACAGAGCAGTGAGGCTCTTCTTTATGATTAAATACATATTCTTACGTGGATTTATTCAATTACAAACATTTAATAGTAAACACGCGGTGATTAAATCCTATTGAAGAAACATCAACAGTGCACGGCTCTTTATGATTAAATACATATTTTCCATCAGACTTCTTCAAAACATTTCTATGTTATTTTATTTTCCACTTTTAGTGATTTTTTATTGCATTCTTACGAGTATTTACGTGTAGTTTCTTATTACATTATTTTATTAAATTGCCACTCATAAACTGTCACTCTGATTTTAATAAAATTTATTCGAACTTAAAAGAGTTTAGCCTAATATTTATATCTTTAAGGTCTCTAATTTTAAAAAAAAATTTGTTTAATATAAAAAAACATATACATTTTACTAATGTATACGTTTTTATAAATTTATAACATACGAAATCAAGTTGTGGTAATGAAAATTAGTGAAATAATTTTTGAGACCTCAACGCACAATTCTAATTGCTAAAAAGGAAACAATAAGATCTTCGTTGATTTATTTATTTTTAATCTTTAAAAAAGGCCTGAATATAAAATCAAACTTGCAAATCAAAGAATAATTAAATTTTTAATAAAATCAAAGATAAAAATTATTATTTTTGGAAAAAAATATATATAAAATTTATTTACAAAAATTAAAATAATTTTTATACATAACAGTTAAAATGTTGTAAATAAGTAAATAATTTTTTTTATGTAACCAAATTCACACAAGCAAGTTACGAATAAAATATTGTGTTGTAGTATATACAAATATTGGATTAGTAAGCTAGAATGTCACAAAATATGTTTTGAAAAAAACTAGGTTTTTTTGTGTTATTCGTGTTAACATGTCTGAATTTTGGCTGTATATAAAGACCCGATTCTACCAATCCAGAAGTCAGTTCTTAAATTCAGTCCGAAAGGAACAGTAATGCGGTTTGAAGTTACCATTGTTGAATTAATCATTGTTTAAATTAGTATTGTTTGAATATAAATAAAAAAAAATATTGAAGAAAATTAAATATTTTGTTTATTTTTTTTGTTTCCAGTATTTGAATCTGTATAGATTCGACAGTGCTCCTTTTTTTTAAGTTAAAAAGAGAGCCAAGATACCGCGACAAAGTGATCATAGCACATGGGTGTAATTTGATTGATTCTTTTGATAACTTAGACCTTTAAATCTGAATTAATACAAGTCACAGCTAATTCGTATGCGAATTGTTGTTTACTACTATATCTTTTTTGTAATACATCATTTCGATTGTTTGTTTTGATTTTTTTATTAATATTTATTTTTAGTTTTTATTGTTATATTTGTTCTTGTTATTATTTTATTATTTCTATTCGTTATATTCATATTTATTTAACAAAATAATATGAATAAAAAACGCAAATGATAGAACGAAGGCGGTCTGTTTTGACATAAGTTCATGTGTGCATGTATTTGACATAAGTTCATGTGTGCATGTATATATATATATATATATATATATATATATATATATATATATATATATATATATATATATATATATATATAAATATATATATATATGCAAAACCCTAGAGTTCTCTTTGATTATCTTTATATATGATTAGCCAATATCTATTGAAAGCTCATTACAGAATCAAGTATATATAAGAAATTTTGTGTGACTGCATTTTGTGTGGTGATTAAATATCGCAAATTAGGGGTCAAGATTAAGTTCAAAAATAGGCTATGTACACAAAGGTGAAAAAATGTTTCATATTGAAATTGTTTGTTTTTATTAGACAAAAATTTTTTATATTTAAAGATTCTCTCTATCTATTCAAAATTTTTCCCCAATTCTTAGATCAATTATTTGTATTTTAGAAATACACATTTCGACTATAAAGTAGTCATCATTATGAATAAGCTAATCGTAATTATCTCCAGGAATTTCAAGAACCTACCATTTTGTTTGGCTCCCTTTGATGATAAATATCTTCGTACAAACGAACTATACCTGTGAACATTTTTGAAATTTTATAATTTTCATAAAACATATCATCCACCATTTTAACAACACATCGATTGGCGACTTATTTCTCAAAAATAATTTTATTTCCTGTGGATTGTATTGAATGGATTCAATGCAAATCAAATCGCAAAATTATAAAATCGAACCGTCAATTAATATTTAAACCTTTCATATTCGTATAATACGTATACGCAAGTATATTACAAATATCCGTTTACGTAACATATATAGACCTGCGGTTTACTCCAAGTTTTACACTTAATAAAAAGATAAGTGACTTATATTTTTTCACCATTATAAACGTTTCAAATCTTTTCTAATTTATAATTTAAGTCTTGCCGATGAACCCTGAAAGTTAATCACCTTGGAATGGCACGAAATTTGTTATTATAATAAATAATTTTTTACGATTGAAAACAATTTCTCAAAAAATGTTGAAAACATTATTAACTAAATTATTCAATGATTGTCTGGAGGAACTTCTGAAACGGGCAAAACGGAACAATGTTAAATTGATCTGGGTGCCGGGTCACAATGGTTTCGAAGGAAACGAAAAAGCAGATCCCTTAGAAAAGAAGGGAGTCGGAATACCCTTCACTGGCTGAGAGTCTATTTTAGGAATTCCAAGGACTGCATGTAAACAGGTGATCAACGAGTGGTCAAATGCTATACACCGTCATCACTGGGAAAAAGTGCCGTGGCAAGAGCTCGGGAAGGTACTGCTTCAGAGTGCAACCAGGAGGCTATCTTTCGATGCACTGAGGCTGAACAGGATGCCACTGCGGAGGGTTACCGGATGTATGGCGAGGATATGTGTGGCGAGGAGGAAGAAACATCCAGCCACATAATCTTTGATTGCGAACCTCTAGGTTACAGCAGATACAGGATATTCGGTGCATCTCACCCCGAATATATGAACCTTCGGGAGAACCTGATAAGCAAGCTCCAGGCTATTGCTAACATATGGAAGGATAGAGTCTCGTCGGACTGAGGTAGAAGGGGGAGCACAATGGACCATACGGTCGAAGTGCAATAGTTTTTATGCCCAATATTAATCAATCAATCAATCAACTTAATTATTGAAAACGTTTTCCGTTTCCATATATCTTCTGTCTCTCTGTCAACATGATAACTAAGAAATAGCGATCTAAAATATTGTGTTCTTCGTATGCTTCGTGAAATCACTTAATGCAACACACCTTGGAAAGAAAATATCTACGTTTAAAACCGTAAAATAATGTTTTTTAAAGTTTTCATAAACAGTTTTTCCCCAATCTTACCTAAAACATTTGTAATTACTTTGTATTACAGAAGCAGCTTTATTAAAATTAAAATAAACTGATAATGAACACACTGATAATGACCTCTGTATACAAAAATTTCTTCCCTCTCCAAGTTGACAAGTTTTTTATAGTGTTCAGTGGAAATAAATAAAAATTGGGATTATCCGCAGGTCTAATATGGTAATATTTATTTAGCTCTTTAAATATTAAATATGTGTAACAACCGAATAAACGGTGTGTTATGATTGATTTTCCTATGAATTGTTATAAATAATAAAAATACAATAATGTCTTTTTTATTATCATAATATATACATACTTATTGTATATTTTAATAATTACGTTTACATAATCAAATTGACATACACATATAGGTGTTTCATCATACAGAGTTGAATCTATATTTATATATTCAATAGATAGATAGATAGATTGTAGAGGCTGCCCCGGACGGGCTACACTTCGACCATATGGTCCATTGTGATGCCTAAGGATGTGAGGATGTGAGTGGAGTGGAAGGAATTTTTGTGTATAGACTAGGAATTGGTAGGATATTCATCTGGAGTTCGTGAAGGAAACTGCAGAAAACCTTCTCAAGCATAGCCGGTTACTTCGTTCTTGTCCATACGCCGACAGTTCAATCAATTAACCGCCCCTTTTTTTTTCTTAATAACTGCCGATGTCGGGATTCGAACCCATAACCTCCCAGTTTTCAAGTAGGCATATTGCGCCGACATAACGCCTTAGACCGCTCGGCCCCTTGGACTGGTTCCAACAGATACCTAAAATATTTACAGTATTATATTTTTATCCCAGGAGTATGTTTTTAGGAAAATGGATAAGACTGGTAGGCTAGTCTTTTTAGCAATGTTTACTTTATAGTTGAGGCTGCGATTGTAAAAAACGGTGTAAAACCATTGAATCAGAGGATGAATGTTTCAGAAAAGATAGTACATATAGTAACTTCGATTACTATGACAGTTTCTGAGAAAAAAAAAGTTAAAGATATATCAGAAACTATAACAGATATTAAAAAAAGTTTCATACAAAAGTTGTTGAAAATAACAACTCACTCACACAAAAGAGACGGAGTCCATAGGCACCTACCTATATTGCCTAATGTGTAATTCAGCTCTGATCGGATCAGGTTCTATCAGGGTTCCCTAGGCAAGTGGTTCAAGTTGTAGTGTACTTGCTACTATATCTCAATTTACTTTCAGATTTATATACATTTGCAAGCACACTATATATGCCATTTGTTACTTCGGTAACTATCTGTTGTTACTTCAGTAACTATCAACAAATTATTTATGATTATTTATCAGGCAAAATAAAGGTTGCTTTCAATCCCAAATTGTCTTTTAATTAATGTTTCTTAGAACAGGATTTCAGATCTAATCGGAATCCTCTCTTCTACACCAACATTTTGGGACCCGAGCTAGATGATATATTCAAGAGGGTAGTCTGGAGATTTAGTAGCGAGTACGTACTCTTCAAAGTCACTAAATGTACTATCGTTTCTGAAAATAACACCCCCTAAGATTTATAAAAATTTGCAAGCACACTATATATGCCATTTGTTACTTCGGTAACTATCTGTTGTTACTTCAGTAACTATCAACAAGTTATTTATGGATTATTTATCAGGCAAAATAAAGGTTGTTTCAATCCCAAATTGTCTTTTAATTAATGTTTCTTAGAACAGGATTTCAGATCTAATCGGAATCCTCTCTTCTACACCAACATTTTGGGACCCGAGCTAGATGATATATTCAAGAGGGTAGTCTGGAGATTCAGTAGCGAGTACGTACTCTACAAAGTCACTAAATGTACTATCGTTTCTGAAAATAACACCCCCTAATTAAATGACACCGTTTATACGATCCTCGCTTGGACTATTAGTTTGGCTTATAAAACGATTATAGATAGATTGTAGAGGCTGCCCTGGACGGGATACACTTCGACCATAAGGTCCATTGTGATGCCTTAGGATGTGAGGATGTGAGTGGAGGGGAAGGAATTTGTGAGTAGACTAGGAATTGGTAGGATATGCGGCTGCAGCCGACTATGATAGGAAGTATGCCGATATTCATCTGGAATTCATGAAGGAAACTGCAGAAAACCTTCTCAAGCATAGCCGGTTACTTCGTTCTTGTCCATACGCCGACAGTTTAGTTAATCAACCGCCCCCTTTTTTTTATAATTGACAAACTACCGATATGGGGATTCGAACCCGTAACCTCCCAGTTTCCAAGAACTTCATACTGCGCAGACATAACGCCTTAGACCGCTCGGCCACTTGGACTGGTCGATTATATCTTCATTGAGATATTAATAATGCTCATATGTATTGGACTTAGGTAAATTTCCAATATTTACAGAAATATTTGCACTTTTAATTTTGAAAAACTTAAGAATAATTGATATTACTAATGTACACTCAATTACAGTAATTTTTCATCAATATGGCGTCCGATGGCTACAATATACATCAATGTGTATCTTTTTTTAAATCCATAAATTAAAAAGGGATGTATACTGTAACCCGTTGACGCCATATTCATGACAAATTAGTTTAATCGAGCTCCAGTAGAAATATAAGAATATTAAAATGAACGACTTTTCCTATTTAAAAATTCACAGAAAGTATTAATCCTAAACAGATATTAATCAAAAAATTATCTAAAATTAGTGTACAAGTTTATAAATCAGTTTAAATTAATAACCATAACAGTAGTTAACTTAATCATACGGGAAACATTTAGTACTTCAATGAAGTGCACTCCATTAAGTTTAAAATCAATCACTATTTACATGATTATATTTACAATTGTTGTAATAAATTACTTATACGAGTATTCAGGAAATCTTTACCAATATTTACATCTTCATTTCTTGTAAATACTTCTCTGGATATAGAAATTACTATACGGATAAATACTTGTCAATATGTGTAATTATTTTTGTAAATAAAAAAAAAATTCATTTGTGATTTATTCTGTACACTTTACAGATAAAATATATCATTTATACAGAAATAATCAACAATGCTTCAAGCACTTCTAAACAAAATAGTAAAATGAATTTTATAAATTTTAACGTGACGCTGTATACAAGTTTAATAATTGCATTAAAAAATTTGCATAATGTTAAAGAATTATTCTTAATTTACAATACTACAAATTCAAGTAAGAACTCATTCACTTATAGCAATGTATAAATAGCTTAGACGCAAAGTGGCTATCAGCTGCTGTTCGAATCAGAAGTTATCTAATATGGGATTTACAGAAAAACATAATTATTATGAAAAAATATTTATAATTTATATAAAAATAATGATAACTTCTACAATTAAAATTATTATAAATTATTTAAAATTAATTACTTATTTTTTAAGTTATAATATTTTATGAAATTGAACCTCGTTAACTTATTGATAACACTCTTAAAAATCTATTATCTTTCTGCAGCCATTGAAACATTGTTTAGCTGCATTCTATGCTTCTCATTTGTTTGTGATACTACCAATTAAATCCCGTTATAGACATTCGAAGTGCTGACATTTACATTCATTTTTAATATTGCTGATACTTTGATAATTAGGTACACCATTATTATGCAATTCTTCAAATTATAAAAATGTATTTTGGAAACTAATGGAAGTTTGTAACGTTTGGAAATATTGATTGTAGAAAAAATTGTTCGCAGAGATGTTCATAAATTGTTCTAATTACTTCATTTGCAGATGTTCAATAGCCCATCAGCACGATAACTCATAGACTAAACGAGATAATGAATTTGACTATGAAAATGAATTAATAGTACTGATTTATCTAGATCACGGAAGTGCGTACGGCCGAGTTTAGGGGGTTTTTGGCCTTTTATTAATTCGTGGGAAAATGGAAAAAATCGATCCATGCGTGTCCCCACAAAAATATATTTTTTAAATCGTAAGAGTTCAAATAAATGCTCAAATGCAAGAAAATGTAACTGAATGACCTTTAAAAAACTAAACTTTTATTTTCTAATCTAACTTTTCAAATTTTACGTACATAATATAAGTACAATTAATTTAATCAATTTTCAGATGAAATTTATCCAAAACCTGTATTGAAACTATGGCATAATTTAGCATATAATAATTCGATTTATTCAAATTTACAAACGCCAACATCGTTAACAAAAGAATTAAAGGAAATTTTCAATTGCAGAAGATCGGACCAATTATTTGTTTTATTAAATGTGGATGACTACTTTCTAAAATATTTAAAGAATGTTCGTAAATAATTAATGATAATTAATTTATTAAACATAGCGGAAAGAGTTTAACGAAATTAAATTGCTAAATTTGGTGAGAGACGGCCTAAAATCTCAATATGGCTTAAATAATATTTATGTATTTTTTTACGGAACCCGAGTCGAAATTGAGTGCGTTAGTAGAGCCTTCAAATCATCATTTCATAATAAAATTGAAATCCTTAGGATATGAAAATGCGCAAAATGGCTTTTTCGCATGTTCGGTGACCTATTTATGACCTATTACGTGTTTTATTCTTATTTTTTGTTTTATTTCGTCGAGTTCAATAAGGATCTGTCATCAACGTCAAAAAAAAAAAAAAAAAAAAAAAATTCGAAAATATAAATATCGATATCTCGAAAATGAAGCGAGATATCCAAAAAATTTATTTTTATTTTTCAATTTATTTTTGAAAATCCTATAAAAATAAGTAAAAAAAATTATTTTTTTTAATTGAAATTTTAAACATTGATATGAAAACGAAACGAGATATCGAAAAAATTTTATTCTTATTTTTCATCTTATTTCATCGAGTTCTATAAGGATCTGTCATCAAATCTACTGGCGCTGTACGAATTGTAATCCCCCCAAATAACATAAATAATTTGTTTTTAGATATTTAACAACCATCCAAATGCACTTAACACAAAATGGTTAATATTAACACACAGTTTTAACAAACCATACGATCCATATTTGGAAGATATATTTATTAAAATTACATGTATTGTTGAAATTGTTGATGTCAATAATGGAACAGTTAATATTTGGGAAGTTTATAAGTTGTCACGATATGGCCCATTACGAATTTCAGTACCATTTATATGGAATATATCAAGTGAAACATTTATTGAATTAAAATCAAACAATTTGGATCAACGACGTGCAAATTTACATGCTGTTACATTACGTGTTGCAACTTTTGTTTCGGCCCCATTTTTATTTTATAACAAAAATTCGGATATTGCCGGTTATTTTGGAAGTGTTTGGCGTGAATTAGAAAAAGAATGTAATTTTACGTAAGTATTACAAAATTTACTTCTAAATTTCACTTTGCCTTGTCATTTCAACTAATTTTTAAAGGTTGATCCTCAATACGCTGATCGGCTTTGGTGCACGTCAAAATCTATCAGACTGATCAGAATCGACACGAATATTTACTTAACCTTCTAGTAGTACGGAACAACGTACTGATGAGTGATCCGGACGATAAGAGTAGTTGATCGACGTCCATTGACCTTGCCATAATCTTGCATTATAACGCCGATTATCATGTCTTCATTAATTCCACTTTTAATGAAATTTGGTGACATGGCATGCTTTTTGTATTTGATGGCCAAGTTCGTAATTGAACTAAATCTATTAACGGGAAAGGGGCACTTTACAAGCAGAGGAAAGCATAAAAACTAGAATTTCTGTTTTAATATTAATAAAATGATAAAATTGATCAATAGTAAAGTTGTAGTAAATAAATATTATGCTACAATAATCATTATGATTTCTTCCTCTAAGAAAATTCCCTGACTCTACGTAACTCCTACGTGTAATTTTTTTTTATTTTGTAATAATCTACATTTGAATAAAACGGTATTTCATAAAAGATGTTATCAATGTACCTTAAAAGAAATAAAAAGCTCCAGACAACACACACTTTTATTTAAATTGTAAAATTTTGTCTTCAATGACAAATACTTCAGTTTCGGAACTAAGGTAGTACTGAGGTCCTTGCTCTAAAATTTGTTAGTTTACTTTAACATTTGAGAAAATTAAATAATTACAAGATATTAATCTATTGCCATTAAACCTGAAAACTTCTTTCCTATCAAAGATCAGAATATGTATTTTATTATGGGGAAAATAAAAAAATAATTGGTTACCAAGATTTAAATATGGCTGTACAAGACGGTTCGGCTAAGGTTGGTTTACAAGCTCAAACAATGACACCCGAACAATTTGAGAAAATTGATTTTTCAGAACCATTGATTACCATTCCGTAAGTAACTATACTATTTGCTTTCTTTCAATAATATTTTTAATATTAAAATTTTACTTATTTTATAACTTATAGAAATGTTTTTATTTTCCGTCAATCTACAGATGAGATAGCATGGAACACATATTTGGTGCCCTTCACGTCTGGAGTTTGGACAAGTGTGCTTATACTTATCATTAGCACTCCATTTATATTAAATTTTTTGCATTCTTTAAATTGTCGTTTCCGATATCTTTGTGTAAGAAATATATTTTCAGAAACTTTATTGGACATATTTGGGGCTTATTGTCAACAAGGTAAATGTCTAGTAAATGCAAAGAGTGATTCTTTAGGTCTATCTACACAGGTCCGTGACGTGTCAGTGTGCAATGTAATTTCCGTGCTTCCGTATCAGTGAAAAATAATATTCTTCTGTGGAATTCAATGGAAATGTTCCACACGTCTGGCGCAGTTCTGTTTCAGTGTTGTCAGTGCTCCTCAGTATTCCTTCCGTGTTTTTTAAATTCGTTGTCAACGATATTTTTAGAATTTCACAGACGTGATTTGTTTTCATATTTTCAATCAACTACTTGTACAAGATGGCAAACTCTCCGTCACTTTCTCTTTTTTTCCATGCCTGATGAACCCATTTACGGTTTTTTGTTGCCACGAAATTCTTCTTCGTGTAAAATTAGGGAAATCATGTACTGAACTGACACGGCACTGTTTTGTGGGCATGCACATCACTGAAGGAACGAATAGCACGAATACTAAACTGTCACTGCACTGACACGTCACGGAACTTTGTAGATAGACCTTGATTTAAAATTTAAGATGATACAAAACACTCCCTAATTTAGCTTCAGGTAGAACGGTCAGAGTTCCTAGAAAGGATAAACGATTTCCTGCAATAAACAAGTTATGAATATTCTATCTAACTCACTCGCACATGCAACAAGAGTGTTAATAACCAATCTTGTGAATTTCAATTTATAGTGTTCAAGCTACTTAGAAAAAAAACTTTTAACGTCGATCGAACCTTACGGGATCTTAAGAGGTGTTAATTCTCAACTTGAAAAACCACTATGGGACAGCCGTCTCTTACCGCATTTTTTACGGGGGTAAATATCCTTGTTTCCTTGATATCTCCCTAACCGTTCAGTTTATTGAAAAAGTTTTTGTTTTGTTTGACCAATATTTCCGTTGCGTCAATAATTTAGGAAATATTCGCGAAAAATAGAGAAAATGGGCCACTAAAAAATGAGGTTTTCAAGAATATCTACGTGCTGGTTGATTTTTCGACAAAAAAGGTCATCAAAGAAAGGAATTTTCCACAAAACTTACAGTAAATTTTTTAAACGAAATTAGACACCTTGTTAAAAAATTTGGAACGTATTGTTGGTAGCCAAATCCCTTGGTAGCCTACCCTCAAATTTTCAAAACCGATTCATGGATGACGAATTTAACTTTGTGAAAAATTTAAGCCAAAATCGTTTACGAGTTACCGTGGTCGCACTACCATAAGCACTTTAACCTTCACTATTCATTGCTCGTAATCGCCCTGTTTCACCACACCAATTATGCCCCCGAACGACTCCACTGAAATAGAATCACCTATAGAGTTTTGTAAAAAAGTAATATCAATTTTAACTTCTTTCCGGCTCTTAATATTGAATATTGAATTTCAGGTACAAACGCACCACCAGAAGGTATACCATTCCGGATTGTTTATTTGACAGTATATATGTCGTCAGTAATTTTACTATCAGCATATTCTGCATCGTTAATCAGTACTATTACAGTTCA
Organism: Nineta flava; assembly: GCA_963920215.1. NCBI lineage: Eukaryota > Metazoa > Arthropoda > Insecta > Neuroptera > Chrysopidae > Nineta > Nineta flava. Next base: position 93,875,579 of record OY986041.1, read on the forward strand.
AAAATTTCGACCACCATTTCTAACATTTGAGCAACTAATAGAAGATGGAACATACACTATAGGAGTTTTAAAGCAATCATTTCAGTTTCAATTGTTTAATGTTCGTATTTGTAGGCAAACGCAGCTGTTTGTTTCAAATTGACTACTTGAAATTATTAGTAGGTAATACTTATGTCACGAAAACACAATACAATTTGTCCTCGACTGCTGACAGCCAAACATGATTTCATTAATAGTTTGAAAACATTCAGATTAAAAAAAAAATTTTCGTAGAAATCGGTGATCACATATAAAATGAGGATTTTCCTCGATTTCCAGGGGATCCCCTCATCAAACTGCGATTTGTTGACAATGGGACCAATCGGAAATCAAACCTTTTAAAACAAAAAATTCAAAATCGGTTCATAAATGACGAAGTTCTGAGGTGACACACATTTTAAAACAAAATACAGAGGAATTGAGAACCAGCCTTCTTTTTGAAGTCGGTTAAAAATACACAGAAATTTAATTTGTTAGACTACATCATGAGGTATTTTTTTAAGACGATGGAACGAATGGAAGAACAGGAACTACGATGAACTCTTTACGCTAGGTATCTCACAATTTAAACAAAAATACCACAATGCCATAGCGTTAAGTTTATTGTCTTTGTATGGCTCTGTCATGAAATAAAATTGACCACAAGAGCAGAAGAAGCTACCGAGCAGAAAGAGTTATTATCTCTATTAGTCAATATGAAACACAACACTCAATCTAATTAAAAAGAAAATTTTTACATAAGTTAAATCATTTTAGGAAAGTGATTTGAAAATTTATCAAATCATTGGTGAGAAACATTTAGAAGAAGAACATAAATTACCACAAGATCATCTAGATGGAATTAGACGTGTTTGTGAAAGAAATAAATATACATATTTTGTCGATTATATAACTTACGAGTATTTCAAATTACAAGCACCTTGTATCATAAATGCAGTTGAAACTAAAGTTTCGTCAAGTTTGTCATTTATTTTTCAGAAAAATTTTCCATTTCGTCGATTATTACGAACAAGGTAAAGAAAATAACAATTTTTTTTCCTTTTTGACTAATTGTATGTAAATTTTGTGTGGTCCCAATTTGCGTTTTTATTTCGATTACAATCATACAAACGACAGTCGGTAGCAACAGCAGTGTATATAAGAACCACTGACCTCCATCCTATATATGGAATGGTGGAGGTCAGCAATAAAAACTAACCTCACCAGCAACCCGAAAAACCCCAATAGAAAACTAGTGAAGACGCGTTGAATGGACCATACCTCCATACTCTTCGTGAAAAAATCCCGAAAAAGTACCCCCCCCCTTTTCACCCCTCTTTCTGCAAAACTGTCCATTTTCCGACCGTGTAACCATGAGAACTTTTGATTAGGAGCTCAAAAGGAATATCATAAATCGATTCCAGCGAATTTCACCGAGGGCGGCCTCCCATAAGAAATGTGCGGGGTCCTTTGAAGGTGTATCCTAATCTAATAAAAAAATCACCTCTCAAATCCTTTATTATAATCAATACTTACAAACAGTAAAAAATTATCATTAATAAGTCGTTAAAATGGCAAACAGAAACTGCACTAAAATCAAACGTCATTGCATTCTTATATGGTGTTAAATATAGTGCATGTTGCGCAGTTGCAGGCACGGCAATAAATCAAAATAAAAACTATTCGTTTTGACTCTGTTGACTAATCGATGTTTTAAAATTTTATTTCAGTATAATCAAATTTATAAGCAGTGGCATTCTCAATCGAATATTATATAAAGAACTACAATTAAAATTTAAAACGAATATAGAACTTCCATTTCGTACTGTTGATTTGAAAACTGTATTACCGTTGTTACTGCTAATAATATTAAGTTTTATATTTTGTTTATTGTATTTACGATGGGAAAAACATAAATGGGCATTGAATAAAGAAAAAAAATTAACAATATTTGAAAAATTATCAGATAAATATTGTAGAATTATTTGGAATCCAATATGTGATAATATTAAAAAACTAATTCCACAAAAAATCAAGGAAATTCTGGAAATTTATTAATTTAGTCGTTTGATGAATAATAGCCCAGTAAATAGGTACGTTGATTATCATGCAATTGAGGTCATGTTCCCTGTTTCAAGATTATTTTGTTTACGCTGTGAATTAATAAGATTGTTACTATCAAAAATGTGTTCTAGGTAGGGTAGGGGCGTGTGTTTATAACCTTTTAGTTAACGTTCTTTGTTGTGTCTATATGTCTAGTACATTCATCTTGCAATCAACATTTCGACTAGTTCTAATTAAGCTAAAGCTTTGAAATTTTTCACACATCAAATTTTAAAATTTTTCACTTTTTTTTTGTCCCATGACAATGTAATATAGTATTGTAGCGAAATGGTGCGTGTGATAATTAAAATACTTGAAATGTATATTTTTGTAAACTTTATTTCACTACTTTTTGGATAACAATTACAATTTTTAGATTATACTTTGAATTGTATTAACTTTTTAATTTCAACGAATGTTTGATTGTTGTGGTGTGAGCTGCGCTGGTTGTACTAATGAACGAATAATAATGTGTGACTGTTTGTCCTGCTTATATAGGGTAGCGCACAAGTAACGTTATGATTTAATTAGTAAATAAATTTTTGATATATATTTATTTTGATAAATAATAATATATTATTAACCATGGGACTAAAGTGACTCTTTTAATCCCGCGAGTGGAGTGCGTCCCTGAGGGCTCCCCCCGAAGGAACAACCACTCAAGGGATTAAAGGCACTTTAGTCCCACGATAAATATACTATTTTTGCACTTTCGGGACAACTTTACTCCCTCCATATAATTATTAAAGTAGTACTTTTTCTCCCATTGGATTTAATACGTATCCTAGCAACAAAATCAAAATGACATTTCTATTTAATAAATTTTTTACTTTTTCTCCCGTGGGGAAAAAGTACTACTTTAGTACCTATTTGGAGGGAGTAAAGTTGTCATTTTAGTCCCGAAAGTGCAAAAATGATATTTTTATCATATTAAATATATATATATATATATATATATATATATATATATATATATATATATATATATATATATGAATGCATGAGTTCTAGAAGGTGAGAGAAACGTATCATATATTCTCTACAATACTAGAGCATACTGGTAAAATTGATCTGCTTCCATACGTGCTGATGTATAACTGAGTTGAATCGAACTGTGTGTACTAACGTTGTATGGTTATTGTATCAGTGTTGACACTGATGTGTGTGTGTGAGTCACTACAGTATATCTAATATCGTTTTAAATCTAAATCAATATGGCGGACGCCCCAAAGATTGCAGATTACCATTTTCTTCACAACTCCCTTTTGTTGAATTAGTGACCATCGATTTTGAATTTTTCATACAAATGCTATATATAACAAATACATAATATATAATATTAATTAAAAAAATGATGAAAGATTACCTAAAGCGACTTTAAAGATTGCCTACTCTAGGACTATATATTGATAAAAGACACATGGAAAAATCATGTTAAAGCTATAAAAAATTAGCTTAATCTTAAACTGAGTAATATATAATGGTTAATCGGCATAAAATCATCATCTTTAGAAAATAAGTTGCCATTGTACAAGATCATACTTAAACCAGTATGGTCATACGGACTACAGTTATAGGGGACAGCCTAAAACAACAGCGTCGAAATTATAGAGATTTCAAAACAAAGTTCAAAAAATGATCACCAACGCTCCTTGGTAGTTCATCATTTTCTGAATATAGTAAAGCAGCGATTTCGTAAAATTACCAAGAGACTGGAGTCACAGAAATATTTTAACCATAAATCTTCTAAACAGTGAAAAAATCTAACGTCTAAAAAGGAATAATGTACTAGATCTAAATCATTAGATAGCTGTCACTGAGCGATTTGCTCCTCTCACATTATTTTATTATCACTGTTGCTTATAGACTCATTGTCTGATTACAGCAGAAAAGAAAATTGAAGAAAATTTTTAATTAAAAATTAAAAATTCATGCTATTAAAAAACAAAACTTTTGTTTAAATATTTATAAAACTGGCAGATATGCGCATTTAAAATTGAGAATTAGACAAAGAAATTCAGCTAGAAGATTTTACGTCACTACTTATGTTTGATATTAAATTATTCTATATATATATATTACATTAAGAGAAAGATATGGAAAATGAAACAGATGAAAGCGCTCAAAACGAATATACCCAATATAATTTCTGCATTTATCCAATTATGCAGAGGCAGAGCGTAAATGGACGTTAGTAGGTAGGCACGCACCTTAATAAATACCTAATTTGAATACATAATGAATGTAATAATAATCAGTGTCATTAAATATTCAAATAAACAATTAGTATTAATTTTATTGTAAAATATATAGTACAGATATTTAAAACGTATTTATTTAAAAATTCCTGTATAAATAACTAATACGACAAACACCAATTAACTAATCCATTATGTCACCATATTTATTCCTTCTTCCTGTAGATATTTGTGGAACATCTTTTTCGAATTCAGATTTTGGATCTCTTCTTTGTGCGGTAGACGGTGGTAAATGTTCAACAACACCCCTAAATACAAAAAGTGATTTACAAATCATTTTTTAATATAACAGCATTATAGAATAGCGTTACTCACCTATAATTTACACCACGATTCTTTTGATATTCTGCACGATTTTCTTTACGTAATTCATCATAAGTCTTTAATCCTACAGGTGGTGCATTTGGATCTTGCTCATTAATTAATGGTGTTTCTGAATCTAAAAATGTAAATTTATTTTAAAAAATTTTTAATTATGCAAATATGAATCTTTTTATTACCTAACGACGGACGATTTGAATCACTTAGACCTGGAAATGTAGGTCTAGATGAATCAATATTTAAACTTGTTGACTGTTCTGGTAAATCGGAATATACTTCGTTGGATGATACTGATGAAAATGGTGCGAGGGCCATACTGGTTCCAAGACCAGGTTCAATACTAAAAAATTTATGAAATATTGAGTTTTATAGTACACAAAACAGATTTTTTTATGGGATTCGTAACGAACGCAATTCGTTGCATGGATCTGCATATATCCCCTACGTATATTGTAAAATTGACTTATTTATTCTAACTAGATATATTTTCTCTGTAAATTTCATACGAAGATTTAGATAGCTCTACTAAAGTTTTAAAAGAAAAATGGATTTTTAGATGGATAGTTAATATGTTTTAAGTTCCAGCATGAAATTACTTTTCGAAAGATTTTGCTCATTTTTTTTTTCACAGGCTAAAAATAACGTTTTCTAATAAATATCGAAGTTTCAGAATTTTTGACCGTTTAGAACGCAAGATAATTAATAACAAAGTAATCATCCTCTCATTAGAAGCATGTAAAACTTCATGCCCGCCCAATTATTATCAAATAAATACTCGAGACTATTTATAAAAAAAACTAGGATAGTAAAGAAAAATATTTATGAAATTAATTTTTTTTAATCGTGTTTACCGTTTTGTTTTCGAAATATAATAATTTAAAATTTATTTTTATTTCAAAATTACATTAATTTGTATATGGAATATATGTGTGTTGTGTTTGTGTTTATATGTATTTTGTTCTATAATAAAAGCAAACCGGTTTTTTGTCCTGATTATACAAGACACTGATTATCCTGGAACTCCCTTAATAATCAAATACATAAATTATTTTCTATTTTTAATACCGATAAAAAGTCGGAAAGTTAGTAAATAATATTAAGAAAAGTCGGGGAAATAGGTAAAAGAAAGTTCTTTACAAAAATGGTTATTTTATAATTTTTGCTTACTTTTCGTGAATTACTCCTCTACGTCTTTGACGTAAAATTTCACCTAGTCGACTATCAGGTAACTTCATAAATTTTTCTGCACACACACTTTGATAAGAAAATTTTCCTATGAAATATCCGGCTGTAACTGCTAACATTACTTTTGGTGTAGGTCCCCATTTAATATGTGGTTTCATGTAACCTGAAGTATATTTCATATCTTAGAAAATGTATATTTATTTCAAATCAACAATAGATACCGGCTTTTACTCCATAATAAGTACTTAGACCCAGTAATGATCCTAACGGTAAAGATCTTTGAAAGAAGCTTTCCGTATTACATTCTCTTAATACTCGCATCTCATCTGGAGTAAATTTATATTCTGCCTAGAAAATATTTAATTGTAAAATAATTACTATACGAATATTTTACACACTTACCGAAGGTGGGTTAGGTTTAATTCGCTCATTTGGAAATGGAGCATCTGGAGGTTCATTATTAGAATCCAACATCCCTACTTTCTATTGTATAAAAACTTCCTGTCAAATGAATTATCCTATTTTGAATTTCTAATATAATGTAACGTATTTAAAAAGGTTTTAATTTACTGATCATGCTTTAGCCATCTTTTAATGATGACATTTTATTATTGACCTCTGATTTACCGACTGTTCTTATTTATCTTCATTTTCAAACCGCAGATGTGTCTTTCGTTTAAATTTTGCCCTAGAAAAATATTATGAAATCCACTCACGTGACATCCATATACATATAAAATCAAAAACGTTAATTTTAACAAGTGAAAATAACGACTAATAAGTTAATTTCTTAAATAGTCAGTATATATATACAAGATATAGTAATTTAAGATCTTTGAGAAGCTAAAATTATGTAAAAACTGTTCAGTTTATGAAAAAAAGAGTCAAACAAAAGTTGTTTTAAAAAGAAAGAACTCACTTTTTAGCTATAACTAAGACACGCAAAATTTCAACTCGTTATCTCTAGTCTTTTTTGAGTTATCTCGTTGACGGACGGATATGGACTATGGACATATGGGACGGATATATGGAAATTAACTGTCATTTTATCAACAACTATACCAGCAGTTTTTTCTGCGATCAATATTTTTAATCGTTACAAAATCGGAACTAAACTTAATACATCCTTGTATATATTATACAAGGATTGTATATATTATAAATATATATACCGGGTATAGACCTTCTCATTTAAAATTACAAGTTGTTTTTGTTTCGGTCCTAATAATAAGTTTTAAGTTGGCATTACTTAAAAAGGAGAGGTAGAGATGGATGGTCCTGTGTTCCACCATCATAAACATCATCAAAAGTCGTATGACATATGCTATTGTAATGATAGAGGAATCATTTTTGTTATTTATTTATAAATTGTACTTAGTTAATCTTATCTAGAGCACGGTAGTGCGCAAGGCCGAGTCTGTTATTAAACAAAATAAAATATAATTTTTTGTTTTTATTCAATTTTATTTAATGTTTTGTTTCTCGGTCATTGCATGATTCTGATAGAAGATTTATGATTGATGATGTTTATGATGGTGGAACACAGATCCATCCATCCCTACCCCTCCTTTTTAAGTGATGCCAACTTATAATTTATTGATGTTACCATTACGGAATAAGCCCTTATTCAATCAGAAAACCCAGTGTTGCCAGCGTGGCTTGATCGAAAGATACGTTGGTATGCCTGAAAAGTTGCATTTTCAAACTTAAAGATACATTGTGATGATTTTGTTATTGATATACGATAAATTATTAATTTTGTGTATTATAGCTTTGTGATTTTCAAAATTAGCTTATCTATACTACTATATAAATGTGAAAGTAATTCTACCTCTTCACGACTAAACGGGTAAACGGATCGTAATGAAATTTGGCAAGGAGATAGATTATATCCTGGGGAAGGACATAGGCTATCTTTTTTTTTTATTATCAAAAAACAATCTTGAAGCGGGTGAACATTAAAAAAATACATACAGTCGAACATAGAATCTCATTTTTTTGAAGTCGGTTAAAATTTTTGTTGATTTAATCATTTCCATAGAAACTATGCTTCTAAAAAATAACTATAAAATTATTTTATTAAAATTTTGTTTCAATTTTATATTAATAGCACACTATAAATCGTTGTGTATCGATATACATATACAGAAAAGTCTCATTAATCCGGCACTATAAAAAACTACAGGGTGCCGGATTATTGGACGTGCCGAATTATTGAAGTGCCGGATTATTGAGACTCTATTCACTATTGTACATATTGAAAAATAAATATATATATATATATATATATATATATATATATATATATATATATATATATATATATTTATATATTTATATATATATATATTTTGCCTTCTCAATCCATACAGTTTGGAATATTAGCACTATTGGTCTGATACCTTTAAAACCGTTATTCGTATCATATTTTAACCAACGCCATCGTTTTCGCTAGGTCCAAATTAGCTTAAAACCAAGTTTTTATCAAAATCGGGGACAGAAAATTTTCCTCCAATTTTAGCGATTTTTTTAAGGGGTACAGTTTGGAATTTTAGCACTATGGGTCGGATACCTTGAAAACCTTTAATCGTATCGTATTTTAAATAAATATAAATAAAGAAATAAATGAATATATATATATATATATATATATAAAATATGAATAATCCTCCAAAATTGGAGGTTTTTATTTCAAAATACGTAGAATGCAAAAAACAGATAATCAAATTTTATTGTTGTTCGACTTGCTCCTAAACTATTGAATCAAATGAGTTCATGATTTGTAGGAGGCTTAAAGTTAGTAATTATAATTAAATATACGTAAACAAAAATTAAACTATTTACTATTTAAAAAATATTTTCCATTTCATAAGTTTTATTATTTTTATTTTTTTCAGAGCTGCTCATGTCGTTCAAATTCTTATCGCCATATCATTATATGCAACATTTGGCTTACAATTCTTTGTGGCTTTAGAAATTATATGGAATTTAATCAAAGATAAATGTTCCAGTCATCCACTTTTGTATAATTATCTACTTCGTACTGTATTAGTTACATTAGCCGTTGCATTAGCTGCTGCGGTTCCTACAATCAGTCCATTTATTGGTCTTATTGGTGCATTTTGTTTTTCGTTACTAGAATTGATTTTGCCTGTTATTATTGAAAGTGTTATCTTCTCGGAAAGATTCGACTTTATATCTATTTCTAATTGTCAAAGAGTAAACTACGACTAGCTAATGTATACTGATGATGACTACATTGTAGTCGAAATACGTATTTATAATACAAAAAACTGATCTAGGTAAAGGGGGCGAATTTGAAATTTTATTTCAAAAACCAAGAGTTCTCACTAATTACCATTCGATAATATAATGATTAATTTGATAAAAACATAAATGAATTAGAAAATTTTAAAAATAGGGAAAAATTAGAAATTTAAGTTAAAAATACTTACAAGAAATTTTTTATTCAGAACTATAATAAATACGCATAAAATATCAATACTCTTCTATTACATTTGATTTAGATATTTAAAAGTTTTCCCTATTATAATAATTCCCTGACTCTGGTAATTGGCAAAATAAATTCCCTGACCGATATTTCAGAAAGTTGCCACTCTGCGATTGCGTAAATTAAAACTAATAATAAAAAATATACAGTAATTTTAATTTATTTCACATAAACTCATATTTGCATTTATTAAATAATCATTAAAATACATTGTATTAACAAATAATATAAACCAATAGTGGTACAAAGGAATAGCATAATTTTAGTATTTACTTCCTTCAAAATTAATTGGAACGGCACGTCCATTAATAACTACTTGAGGGCCATTATAATAACGTACAAGAAGACTTGAACCTCTCTTCATTTGACCAGTACGTGATAAATGTGACCAACAATCCACCCAAGATGTATACAGAGGCATATATGGTGGTGCTCCAGCTGCCAACCTACATTTGGATTTGGTTTAATTTACAAAATAAAAGAAACGTTTACTTTGAAAACCAATTTCGATAGTTAAAATTTAATAGTTACCCTGATCCTGTAACTGCCATACAATTTGATATTAACAAGAAAGGATATGTAAGTGTGCTGGCTAGGAACTGAAAAGATATAATAGTACATGTCAATTAAGCTATACTCTACTCAGCGTACAAACTCCAACATTTAATAACAAATATATGCTCTGAACTAGTGAATTTTATGCTAAAACCATAAACTTACATTAAGTAAACCCAGCGTCGAGAGGTAGTAGCTAATGTCAATATATCAAGGATAGAAATAGAGGTAAACTTCTCTCACTCAGTCAACCAATAAAATCAACCTCAATTAACCAATAAAGCATTATGACTGAGAGAGAAAAAAAGCTGATCTCCATTTCTGTCCTTTGATATATTGACCTCCGCTCCCACCTAATGACGCTGGGTCTATTTAATATAAGTCTATGACTAAAACAGATCTGTTTAGTTTTACCGTATCCGTTTTTTTAAACTTAAAAAATATTAAGAAAAATAAACAAATAATCGAAATGATGGACTCTGTAGTTTGAGTCTAGTATTGGTATTTATGACGTCATATTCCAAAATGGCAGCTTTAGTCAGGCTATATTTTAACATTTAGTTATGTTTTTCAAAAAAAAAAGTTGAGTTTCCTTAATAAAATAATAATTTTTTGTTTATTTTATTAACGTAACCCTAGTAACACATATGAAACTATCACAGTTGAACCTGACTAGTTTGTTTCTAAAATTAGTGCCACCAGATGTCATAGTCCTAAGAAACAACCACCAATAGTCAACCTATTGTGAAAAATTTATTATTCAAATAACTGTTATAGTGAATAATTACAAATCCGGAATTGTTTAAATTAAAAAAATTAACCATTATTTTACGTGGTAAGAATAATAAACCAAGTAGGAAATTCTGATTATTCTAGCGTTCTAATCTAAAAAATTATGGCAAGTTTTCTTTTTCTTCCATGCGTAATTTACCATAATTAAGCTATATGTAAATAAAATAAATGTACTTCACTTTTGATATAAAACATCCGAATGAAAAATGTGTAGTTTATAAATTGGTCTCTCTTACCCTATGTTGAGTAAACTATACCAGTGATTTTTTTTTTGAAAGGGTGTTTATCAGTGTTTTATTTTTGACCTCGAACATCATTTTATTTTTTCAATTATTTCGTGCTTCAAAACACCAATCAAAATATTTTATTAAATATAAAATGAGATTAAATTTCACACATTCCCAAATGACCGAATTGAAACAGACTGGATATTCTACGACGAAAGAAAATTTGCCATTTGCTCTTGAAATATTCGGGTGAAGTTCGATTATAAGAGTTGCCCAATTAGACAAGAACCAAAATATCGCTAATTCATTGTGATTTGATTATTTTTAAACAATTTCCATATTGCAGTTTCTACGACTGCCTAATGGTAATGTATCAAATTTTCATAGAAACTGCATGTTGATTAAACAAACATGTATCACAATAAATGATTGTATACATACCGACATAGACACTGAAGTATACATCTGTAATTCTTTATCTTCCAAAAGGTATGTGTTTACACAGTAAATTAAACTACTAGCTAGACATAATGAAATAATATCTCCCAAAACTCGAGGTATTAAGCCACTAAAAAATCCAGATAAACCATTTTCTCTATATATCTCTCTAACTGAACCAAATAATCCACTAAAATAAGAAAATTATGAATTCAATATTTTTATTTATTTTTTATATCTTTAAACCTTACCTATATTTTGTTTCTCCACCAACAAATTGTGCCATCATTCTAATTGTAATTACATGAAATGGTTGACTAAACACAATAGCTGTAAATCGACTAACAACTTCTTTTGTTAACGTCTTAACATAGCGATCTCGTTCTTTTTCAGATTCTGTTCTATTATCTTCTTGACTATCAATTGGTTTGTCAAAGTCAAAACTATCCAAAACTTTTTGACTAGCAAAAGCACCAACCGTATTTCCAATAATTTTTGGTACTAGCCCCCGATAACATCCCGATAATCCATCAACAGTTTTTATATGTTTGACTAAAAAATTTAAACAATATTTTAAGGTTTATGTTTTCAAAAAACGAATTAGTATGGCCGAATTTAAAGACCGATCCAAATTATTCAAAATAATCAAAAATATCAATAAATTTTATTAAAAAAATTAGCTGTGGCATACTCGTCATAATTTAAAAAATTAAGAAATTATCTTGAGCATAGTTGAGATTTGAATTAACGACCCTGGATGCTTGAATAAAATACCAAAATACCTTAATTTTTTCTATACACATTTTATTAGCAACTAATTCTCAACAATATAAAACATAAAATATTAATATATTAGTTATTTGGCGCAATTGGGATTCGAATCCACGACTTTTATTAGTTGTCTCCGATTTTTTGAACCAAGAATAATATGTCCGGTTGAATAATTTGGTGGCATAAAAATTAATTATAAATATTTAATGATCTGGCGAGTCTGGCAATAACGTGAAGATACGATGATAATAGCTAACATCGCTTCTGGATATCAAAAAATGGCATCTATGATATTGCAATATGGCGAAGTGTCATTTTTGGCTTTCGAAACGATTTTTGTGCAATTGAGTCATTTTCAAGATATCATATTCTGAAAAATATTTTTCTCGTTGTTAATTCGAAGTAGCTTCTTCATGACAAGATGTAATATACACGAACGACTATTATACAGGCAGTAATCCTGAAGGCTAGCCATTGGGATATCAAAAATTTAACTCTGTACATGTTATAATATTGATATACTTTTTAAATGTTGACTTTATGCATAAACAGATATAATATATGTCTATGCCTGTCTCTTTTCTTCTTTACAAATAAATGTATGTCTCTACTAATCTTATATATTATAGAATATACAGTGTTTCATTTATGATATCTGAGTGGCTAGTATTTATGATTACACTCTGTATTTATGCGCTAATAGCATTGCAAGTAGTTTCAAAGAATGAGGGATTATCGATCGTGGTCACATTAAAATACAAATTTTATTGATTGCAGTTGGCAAAATTTTAATTTTTGGTACTATACTAAATTATCCTACTCGTTGAGTTTCTATTTTATTAAAATTATTATTTGCAAACTTAAAAGTTTAACAATAAGCTATGCTAAAACGAACAACCGCTTACTGGACTTCTTTCAATAGTCGTAAGAAGCATGGTTGGGAAAAATATTCTGAGATTAAAAGCTTTCAATATACTTCGAAAAAACGTTTTTCTAAATCTAAAATAACTCTGCAAAAGAATAGCTTAGCCACGAATATTAAATTCTAGAACCTCCTAGAATCTGGGTAGTTACTGTGATAAATTTGCCGGTTTGTTAATCCATACTTGCTTATTTGACCTTTGTTAGAAGCTTTTCTATATTGTAGTTATTGATAGTAATTTTTGTACCCTCTGCACTCTCTCTACCCGCCCAAGTGTATTATATTAATTCCTTTTTTGTAAAATTCATACGGACTTCGAACCTATCTATTGGCACAGTCCATCATAGTTACCAAAGTGTTCAAAATACTCTTAAAAGAAATGATTGAACCTGCTTTTAAAAAAGGATAATATTGGATTTCTTTCGTCAGGTATTAAAATAAAATCAAGATTTATACTTCCTGAAAATGTAGAAAAATGTTTACTTACCATATTCAAATATATTTGGTAATTTTAATACAGGCTTCCCTAGAAGCGATGTAGCGGGTTTTGGTGGAAATGGTTCATATCCAATCTACAATGACAAGTATGATTTTATATAATTTGTATAAAGACTATCGATGTCTATAATAAATTATCAATTTATTAAGTATAACCTGTATTAACACTTTGGCATATTCTAAAGGATGAGATGCAGTACTTATAATTATGCGAAATCCATACGTTGACCAATAGTTTTCTTTTTGTCTAGACATTATTTTAGTATATTTTAAAGTAAAAAATTTTATTTCAATAATAAAATCAACAGTAACAATTGACAAACTGACAGATAGTACAATCACCTATTGCTCGTGCGCAATTGTATTTTAACACTAACCTCCACCATTCGATATAAATGGTAGAGGTCAGTGTATTACATATTTAAAAATTACTGGTTGTCCTTCCTTAATGGGGGGAGGGAGAGGATTATCCTAATTTTCTCATTTTTCTAGGTAATGCAGGTGTTAGTGCTGATGAATATTCCTGAAGGTCTAAGTAATCCAGGAAAAAAGAATTTTTTAAATCGGTGCTGTTCCACCACTTTTCCAGATTTTCCGGCTTAGTAAGTGGACTATTTGTATTTTTTCGTTTTTTTTACACCTTTTCTTTTTTATATAAATGAACTGAATCACGTGCTTATTATGCTTTTTGAATGTGTGCCTATTAAGACCACCTTCACTTACCTTTGGACCTCGGATTCATAATCAGCGACCCCGAAAACCCCCGAGAGACAATTTCCGAGGTGAAATTTTGAATTTTCAAAATTTTTTTATCACTGTTACTATTTTGGGTGTTTGAGGGGGGGATTACCCTAATTTTCTCCTTTTTTGAGGTAATGCAGGGGTTAGTGCTGATGATTGTTCCTGAAGGTCTAAGGAATCCAGAAAAAAAAGAATTTTTAAAATGGGTGCAGTTCCTTATTTACTGGACTATAAAATTATTTCAACAAATTTCATAATACAATTTTTGACCTACTATCACATGTTCGATAAAACAAAATCTACCTACATTTTTAAAATTCAGTTCTGTTGACATTTTTGATTTGGTTATCTTTTCAATTTTGATATAATGTATTCAACCTTAAAGAATTTCAAAAATGCAGTTCAAAGGTATAAGGAGAGGAAGGAGACTTAAAGCTAAATGGGCAAGGACAGAGATAAGAGAATGTAATTTTATTCCAGATCCTAATTGGATTATGACGTTACAAGATGTCACTGTTCCTGACAATTATTTTGCAAGCGGAGTGTAATATCTAAATACTTTAAATACGAAGCAGATAAAGTGTTTCCAAACTCAATCAAAGATGTTAATTTATTCAAAGCTATGGTTGATGTAATCACTAGTGCTCTCTTAACTGTTGAATCAGCTGATAGCAATTACACAAACTTCTTTAATGAATTATTCTACATGTATGTGAATTTGAAAGAAAATGCTCAGTTGCCAGAATTTATCTTGAGCAAAATGGTAGCAAATAAGAGAGAGATTGATTCAATCCCATACAATGATCTGTCACCCAGTTACCAAGAATTGGTCAAGAAATATTGTTCAATTCATAGTATCATGATTGACTATACTGCTTCTACAGTTGACCGAGATATTGATGATTGGATAAAAGCTAATAGGGTTACAACTATTATTGAAGGATATCCTGCCTCTTCGAATAATAATATTAAGGGTTGTGTAGGACTTTGGGTAATGTTAAATCTGCCTAGAGCTAGAGTAATATGTGAATATTGTATACTAGGATTTGTTTTACCATTGATTAAGTCAGGAAGTGTAACTGATATATTTTGGAAGAAGAGAGTAACAATGTTTAAGAATACATCAAAGTATCAAGGTAATGACTTACCAACATTTGGATGCATAAATGCTAATTCAGCTCGTGATCTCTGGTTAATAGTGAGTCATTCTTTCAAAATCTTTAACGTAACACCAGAGAGATTATTTGAAAAACTCAATAGAATCTGCAGCGTTTGTGAAAATGTCACTATAACTCCTCTACTAGCTAGAGCTGCTTACAGAAACATGACTCCAATAATCTTAATCTGTCAAGCAATAAGTGAATTCTCAGATTTCCCATGGTGTGGACTTATGAAAAAAAATTTAAGTATCAGAACAGAGATGAGATCTTTGAAAGTAATCCTTGATGAAATAAGTAAAGATATCTACTATGGCTTCAAATGTCCAGGAGCATCTAAATCAGTCCCCATTCTCAGTTATCTGGCAATACAGATGTCAATAAAGATTGGAGGTCAAGATACTTTGAAGAATTTCTTAGGAACAGGTCATTCTAAAATGGCATTGGCTAATAAATCTAAATGGGATGATCTGATTGATAAATATCAGAATGATAAAAATGCAAGATTTGATTATGATCAATTGAATCAGAAAAATGCTACGATGAAGAACATTCTTCAAAGGTATAGAGTATAACTGACTTAATTTCTAAGATTCATCCAAATACAAATACAGAAGAACCCGATGAGGAAGAAGATCCAAATTTGAATGAATCATCTGATGATTCAGATAAACTTTCAGGTGATTTATTAAAGAAATTGCTAAAAAAGAATTTTCAGGGGATAAATCATCCAAGTATGATTCAATTAAATCAAATAAAAACATGTAAAATAAATAAAAATAAACAAAGCGTTAGGGAAGAAGAATAATTATAAGAAATGTGAAAAATGTTTACAGTATTTATATCTATATTAATCTTCCAAGATAGATATCTAACGTTCCCTTCAAAAATGTGACGACATTGGATGCAATGAACAAAACGTGAATAACTTTCCGTTATAAAAGTTAAGGTAAAACTAAATGAAAAGGTTGCATAGAGTAGGCCGAACGAGACAGCTACTAGGAATACCAGATGGAAACACCGCATAGGATCAAGGCAGTGACAAAATAGCAGTCCTGTGCCTGTCAGATCAAATGCGCCCGATGGAATTACTGTTTAATTAATTTTTCTAATGGAAATATGTCCGTGAATATACTTAGATCATAAGGCACTGCACCTATTTAAATAAATTGTATAATTCAAAAAATATTTTAAAACAATATTCATCACTGCGATTAATTTATTAACGAAGTTGTCACTCGTTTAAGTATAAAAAATTACATTTTCCCATAAGGCTCTATGTTTTTGTGGAAACATAATTTCGTGATTAAACTTGTAAAATATCAAAGATTTTATCTAATATCAAGTCTCACGCATCAACGCCTTCAAATTATTACTTACCTTCTTTTGCTTTAGTTAATGATTGTGTAAATGTGGAGTGGGTAAATACTAAATTTTATATTATATACCGAAATCGGTTTTTCTCACGTACAGATCATTACTCTTTCTTTAATATTTTTTTTATTATTTCGTTACATAATTCATAAAGGCACTTCATATAAAATAAAATGAATTCTTAATTTATAAAAGTGCTACATACTTGTGTACAAAATTTTGTATTTATTACTCTTATATAAAAAATATATATTGTGCACAAAAATTAACATAATATTTGTGCAATGCAGTGCACTTTATAAATATAATGTATACAATACAATATAAACATTGAATAATTTACAATAGCTTATCTAACTTTAGTATAATAATCATGAAAATTATGATTATTTTAAACAATTTTTAAAAAACACGACTTCTTAAGTTTTCCAGGAAGTACATAATTTGTATATTTTTGTTTCTGTCATGGCAAGAACTTATACCATTATATAACTTCTCGACACCTCAGTCATAAATACATAAATACATGCATACATAAGACTGTTAACATATAATTCTGGCATGTCGCAGGGGCATTTTATTACATAGCACCGACACAAACATTTTTACAAACTATCGACTTTCCACATAAGACGATAATTCTTCTGACAATATGAATCATCGAATTTACTTAGTAGAAGTTTGCGATACTCTCGAATGCAAAAAAAATTTAACACATTCAAGTGAATACTATATGTAATATTAAATATAAGTTCGATCATATGTAGATAAACTTATTTATGTTTTTAGCATTCGATTGTAAATACGTAATGGAATATAGATAATAGAGTTTGTACACTCCATTATCTATAATTTTTGTGGTATTCGAATGAAATTTATAAAACAAACCAATTTTTTTGTTTACAATAATACCTACACATGTGACATTACAATTCACAACGACACATATTTACTCCCCTTCTTATGTATTAAAAGAAAAATAAATAATTGAACATTAGTTTTTAAATGCAATTAAGGTTCATGGAATTTACTATTTGATAATAATGAAATTCAAAATTATTGATATAATTTGGCTATATCTGTTATGGCTGCTTTTGATCCAAAAATTAATGCGAAAAAGCCAAAACAAAGAATAAGGAAATTTTTATACGTCCTCCAATCTTTGAATCCAAATCTTTCCGAGAAGATAACACTTTCAATAATAACAGGCAAAATCAATCCTAGTAACGAAAAACAAAATGCACCAATAAGACCAATAAATGGACTGATTGTAGGAACCGCAGCAGCTAATGCAACGGCTAATGTAACTAATACAGTACGAAGTAGATAATTATACAAAAGTGGATGACTGGAACATTTATCTTTGATTAAATTCCATATAATTTCTAAAGCCACAAAGAATTGTAAGCCAAATGTTGCATATAATGATATGGCGATAAGAATTTGAACGACATGAGCAGCTCTGAAAAAAATAAAAATAATAAAACTTATGAAATGGAAAATATTATTTTTTAAATAGTAAATAGTTTAATTTTTGTTTACGTATATACAATACTAAGACCAGGAGGATCCACCATTTTTTTAAATCCAGTTTTATTTTCAGCCGAAATGCTCTGATATATAATTGATATATATAACACTTTGATAAAAATTAATTATAATTACTAACTTTAAGCCTCCTACAAATCATGAACTCATTTGATTCAATAGTTTAGGAGCAAGTCGAACAACAATAAAATTTGATTATCTGTTTTTTGCATTCTACGTATTTTGAAATAAAAACCTCCAATTTTGGGGGATTATTCATATATATATATATATATATATATATATATATATATATATATATATAATAATCGTGTTAGATTATAATAAGATTTAAAAAAAAACTTACACTGAAGATTTATCTAAATTTAATGTAACGCTTCCCTCTGTTACATCTCCAAATCTAACATAACCAAGAAAACCAAAAACCATATAAAGAAGTGAAAGCATAGACATGCCTCTATTTAAAACACCACATAAACCAAGAAAATGTTTAGGATATTTCATTTGATTTTCTAAAGGCATTACAATTCCAATAGTCTCAATTGCAAAAATTGATAAACTGAAGAAAGTTGGCCAACTCGTAACTGGTTGGACTAATGCCACAGAAGATACTGGAGGTAGATCGATGATTATATAATACAATGTAATTAAAAGGCCCACAAGTACACAAGCGTTAGCAATCATTGATACTGGTGCTAATCGTTTATAGTCTGGTATGTAACACAACAAAATGAGAAACGGTAACATACTTATAATAAATACACGTATATCCAAATTGATATCTGGTTGATAATAATTTATTACCTGAAAATAGAAAAAAAAATGAATAGTGAACACGTTGATTATAATTAATTGCCGACTTGTTACGAAAAATCATTAATAAGTATATTGAAAATATATACATTTTAGTGAATTTTCGCACTAAACAAAAGATATGTACTTACATATTCAAAGTTTTTTCCAATGATAACTGTATAAACACTGCATGTCCCAAAATATGTAATAAACACAAGAATTTGAATTGCAACTCTAGAATAGAATTTAAAAAATTATCAGCTATCTTAAATTAAAATCACATAATATGTAATACATACGCTGAAGGCTCTGCAAACTTACGGCACCATTCTGGTCCACTTTTAAATCCTTCCACTGAAACCTCTGAAAACGTCATTTTAGTCACGCGTTTCTTTCTATATAAACGGTGACTACATGCTACCTAAAATATAATTTATTTTTTTAAGGTGATTGGAAAAACTTGGGAAATTATTTTTAATATTCATTTTAAGAAGTACCTGCCACTGCTATAAAATAAGGGTTTTAAGAAATTAAGTAAGAATATTGTAATACATTTGCCCAGCCGTTTATCCTTGTAGGCCACCAGCTTTTCTCAAATATCTCGTAAACTATTGGTTTTACGTAAACAGAGGTTATTAAATTAAATTGATTCTTCAGCTAATTCTACACAAAAAAAGATCCTATACAAAATTTACGTAGGACCAATAACTCTCGAGATATGTGGGTCAAAAAAGTTGAGCGTAACGATGCATTAAACTGTTAAACTATGTTTTAAAAGTTAAACTCTGTTGACGTAAAACCAATAGTTTACGAGATGTTTGAGAAAAACTGACATTCGCGACCTCTGACCTCAAATAATATTTTTTTTGCAATCGCGATTTCGTTATGGACTCTTTGCCATATTTTATAGTGCCAAAACGAAGATAATTTTGTTGGAAAATCTCACAACTTCACTGAGCTAAACCTAGTACATTTGATCTTATTTGGAGTTTGGGATTACTTTATATATTTTTTAAATTTCAAATCTCAATATCTCGTACGATGATGCTATTTTACGATATCAGTTATGAATATTTAGAGTCCTATCTGTATAAAACCGTCGAGTACGGATAGAAATTTAAACAAGGAACGTATGCAGATAGCAATAGGCAGGAGTATATAGTTAAAAATACATAAAAGGGTATAATTAATAATTAATTTCTTAAGTACCTATTATAGAATAATCAAACGTTGGTATAACAATTTACTATTGAAACTCACCAATAGATATGCACAATGTGTGCATATTAAACCCACTAGCATCATTGATAGACATCCTATAATTAAACCACAATTTCTAAAAGCATCGGGCATAGCTAAAATGCCTGAACCCAATGCCGCTTTCGATAAATGTGTTAAAGTTTCACAATCACTACAACAACATAGAAAAATATTATTAAAATTCGAACACATTGTTTCACTTTGTTTTTTTAAATATTACAACCTGAGACCATTCTTCCGAACAATAACTTCATCGCAATGACTATTTGATTTATCTTTTTTAAACATTTAGATAATTTATGTGAATAGTTTCAAACTAATGAACAGTTAAATATCGAATAATTTAAAATTATTGTTAATAATAAGTTTATGCATGTACAATAATTGTTTATTTTTAAATACGATGATAGTTTATAATATAAATATTATATAAATTATAAATAATATTTCATAATGTCTGTTTTTAATTTCAACAATAACAAATAAGTTGTTTAGATATTTGATTGTATATTTAAAAAAAAACTTGTTCTAAATAAATAGAAGCTATTTCATACGAATATAGCAAATAAAATAACAATTGATTCGAAAATAATTTCAAGCCAAATTATTTTTCGAAGTAATTTTCTAAGGCACTGTTCGAAGTAAAGCACTGGTTGTGTCAATTTTAAATATTCAAAAATATTGTTAATTGTGAATATTACTATATACTTACGTTGTTGCTTTCGGAATTGTCGCTCGGTCTTTAAATGGATCAAATTCTTCCTCATCACTTAAGTTACGGGCATCCATAGGTTGAATTTTATACCTAAAATTTGAAATAATATTTAAAATTTAAATGAGTTCTTTTCATTACAATTAGATACTGATTTTCAGTCAAATCATAACATAAACGAAGAGGATGATAAACGAATATTTGGAACAGGAAGATAAAGACAAAAAAAACGAATAATGAGAAAAGAAAGATAGTGATTGTAAGGCTCACGTTTATTAGTGGAAGTCCATAACGTAAATAGAAAGTACTTTTAACTCTAAAATAGGAATGTAATGATATATCTTGTAACTTGTTAATATCTTATTTTGTTTTTTATTTACCGGGTTATTAAATTGGACATCTCTTTCTACCCGCCTTTACAAAAATGACAGTGTGGATAGTAAGATTGAATAGTGAATTACACGTACAGGGATAAAATGAAGTGTTTATCCCTGTTTATCCTTATAGGCTGGTACAGACTTAGTTTTCGTCCTTGGAATGAATTTTTTAAATAATATTTCAAAATTTTAGGCTAAAAAATGTTTAAATGTGTTAAACAAGTCCCAACGAACATTGTTGGATGCTTTTTAGGTCGAATTTAAAAAATGTCGCCGTTGGCATGTACTTGGCGGCGATTTTGGAAAAATGTTTATAACTTTTGAAATAAAGTCCAACAAATTTTAAACATGGTCCAACAATGACCAACAAAGTTGTTGGATGGGTTTGGGAGGGTACCACTTAAAGTTCGCCGCTAAATTCATAGTTGTTATTACAGATTAGATATTAATATTAAATAAAATTTACCATATAATCGCGAGTAAGAAATTCTGTGGGGAAAATAAGGGTGAAGCACACAAATAATCTAATCATGATTAAGTTTTATATAATCGCAATTAATTAGATTAGTAAAAACCAACCACAAATCAGAGATCCTTAGAAAAATGGTTGCATTTCTGCGGTAAAGTCAAAAGTGGTGTCATTTTTTTAAGCTTTTCACGTAGATTACGAACTATTAAATAAACTTTATTAATAATCAAAATAGATAACTTTTAAATAAACTTTAAACCGAATCCATTTGCTTTCCGAAAAAAAGTTAATGACGAAACTTGTTCATCATAAAAATACTAACAACTTTTGTTATAAGTCTTGATACACTTTCAAAGTTTGACCATAGTAGAACCATTAACGTTAACATTGGATAAAAAAATAACAGGAACTTTTTCATAGATTATTTTCAGCTAAATAAGTTTTGTTTTAATCTTTTTTTTTTTAACACACACTTGATAAAAGCAAGTGGTGATTGCGTTAACTTTATAGAAGTATCCATACGATCATGGATTTATTTATATTATGTTAACACGAAAAATGAAACCAATTAAATGCTTTTAATCTTTGTACCTATTCTATTACAACGTATTAGTTTAATTATTATATAGGATGATTCTACACAAATCTCATATTTTATTTAGAGGAGAACAGGTCATATGAACATGTGCAAAACTTTTTGTCACCTTAAGATATATCTAGATACAAGCTACCGTAGAATTTTTGTATGTTTTTCAAACGCAAGAGCTTGAGTTTGATTCTTGGTCTACGTAAGAACTATGTTTTTAAAGTAATGTAATAATTAATTTTGGTAATGCAATTATAAAAAATATCTTTAATTTGAGTTATTCGTAAATATAATTTAAGAGCACCCCAGGTTAGTATAATTTTTGTGTGGTAATTGCACCGACCACCATATAACTGGGCAGAGTATCCTAATGGGCCTAAACGTGAAATAACGTACAAAATTGAAGCGCTGCCTAGTCTACTCAACTAGTGAAGGTACTAAATTTTGTTTCAATGCAACTGCATTACTAAAAACTCTATGTGTGTAGTGGAAATACATGTGTGTTAATGCCAAACATATATTAACACACATACTTATTACACATAAATGCCGCGCAGGCGCACCGAAGAAAAAAATTTAGTACCTTGACTATCCAGTTATATAGAGGTCAGTGGGTGATGACGAGAAACAGTATGGATAGATAGAGCAACTAAATGAAGCGACTATCTTAACTGGAGGATTTTAAAATTTAAAATATAGTGCAATGTCAAAGTTATGTATTTATATGAGCACTTCACACATTGATTTCTTTCCTAGAGTTAGAGCTTTCCACCCAACTTTTCATGTAAATTTAGAATCACCTACACACATGAAAAAATGATGACTATAGGAAATATTTATGTAGGATTTCATTTAAAAATAATTATCTACTACATACTTTGATGAGGGTGATTGTGTTGAGTATCCATTTCCTTGCGGGAGGAATGTCTCCATCTCAACCACCTTAGCGTCTTCTTTTTCCTGTAATTAAATATAGTAAAAATTTTAGTATTCAACAAATATGATATATTAGAATAATCGGTGGTAGTACTTATTAATAGTTAATAAAACGTGTAGATTAACACGTTTTCAACATGATGTGAATGATTTTGTTATTACAGAAGTGAGAGTCGGAATTTTGTACTTGTAATCTCATCAATTTCTAAAAAAACCAATCACTGACAAAAAATAAGAGACATTCATTGATAGATCGAATAGTATCTCTTCCTAAACTGACTTTGAGATCTAGCAAACATCTGTGTCAAGTGGTATCGCATAATCATGTTTTGCAAGGATGTCATGAAAAATGTACGTTAGGCTCAGAACTATTATATTTATGCAACCTTTAAGGTGGAGTTTGGGAACAAACATAGCCATCTCGGTCTTTCCTTCTTAAATGTTTTCCACAACTGTACACAAAAAAAGGAAAAGCGGTCTGTCTCGGTTGCTCATTCTCAAATTTCACCTTCATGACATAATTTAAGAATCAGCAGTTCCATTGACAAAAGACGACACTGAATACTCGGTTTTCGAAAAAAATTAAATGTTGTGGAAGCTATAATTTTTTTACTGAAGGGAATCTTAAGGTCAACTTCCAATTTTGAGAATTTTATTCAATGTTCAGTATATTTATCATTTGAGTATGCATAATCGACAGTAAAAGTAGCGTTATTTTTTCAAAATTTTACAGTATATTTGTGCCGAATATATTCGGTTTACAGGAAAATTTTAAGAATAGAGATCGGTAGATCGATATTTGCCTTAGCCTCTTATGTATCTGAAGAGGCAAAATGTAATGCGCACGCATTTTAATTTTAGTTGATATTTTACATAACTAATTTTTTCTCTTCTAAAACTATATTTAGTTGGTTAAATTAATATTAATTATTGGTTCCAATGACCATGAACAAAATTTGATGACATTTCCAGGTTATTCCTGACCGAAAAAAAGAAATTTCCTGACATTTCCCGGTTTTACAGAAAGTGGCCACCTTATTATATATTTCATATTACTCTATAACATATCAAAACTTCCGATTTTTATGTTTATTTAATATGTGATCACAAATGAAAAATAACCATAATAAAATTTCAAATACTTTTTTTTTCTCGTGAAGTGAGTATCTAAAATCTATATATACATTTGTACTTACCATTTTTGTAAATTCTTTTATTCACTCTGTAGAAATTTTATCCAATAAATATTTTTAATTACATTGGTCCAAAAAAATTAAAATGAATTATTAATCTGCAACAAACAAAAATTATATTATATAAATATTAAAAATTTATTAGTGAATAAATTTTAATGAATTACACAATTCATTAAATACCTTATTCAGTTCATGTCCAAAATAAAATTTTATGAACTTGATAATTATAGTAGCTTCAATGATATTTTTTTATTTATCATTGAAGACAACTGAAAAACCTACACAAATTTATGATCTATTATATTATTTGATAAGATATGGGAATTTATAGTAGTATTTCAAATACAGAAGTTTGGGAATCAAATGATAAGCTGTATTTATTTATGTAGGTCGATCAAATATGTTAAGCAAATTTCTTAACATCTTATCAATATTACTGTTTACAAAAAAATAAATAAATTGTATCAGTAAATGTTAAGAAAATGTCTTCAGGGTTGTCACATATTCTTAAAATGTGCTGACTTGCCTCTATATCTGATAAAGTATCAGCAATTAGTTTATCTAAATCTAATACCAAATTTTTTCAAATGTAAGCTTTTATCCCATGGGAATGGATATAAATCATTCATAAATAATATGGTGTTTGTTGAAAATAGATGTTTATGCAATAATTTCAACCAGACTTTCTTAGTTTGAGATAAAAAATACTTTAAAAAAATTTTATTTCAAACAATAGATTTTGAATTTCTCTAACTTTCTGAATAATTGTTCCTTAAAGTCGACCCCCTAATTGTATTTTAAATTTTTTAGTAACATTTATGTATAAATTAAATTACATTTTTAAAAGTATTAGAGTTGAATGAAAATAATCGTATCTTCAGCCTGCCGAGGTTATAAAAAGGATTCTTTTTCGATTTTTAGCTAATTTCTCAAAAAGCCTTATATCACAGTTTATCAAGAGTAAATTTGTAATGCATAAAAAATACATGCAATTGTTTTTTTGTTCATACATAAGCTATCTATCACTACCTCCATGTTTTAGAAGGCGGAACTGACTATAATTTTAAAAATTCGTTACGTAGGAGCTACGTAGCCTTTAAAAACTTGAAATCAAATCAAATTTGATGAAAATAAGATGTACGATATGGTGTAAATCGATGTGTCTTCCTCTCATCTACAATTCCTATCCAATACTATCGGGGTTCAAAATGCATTTCTACCCCGAAAACTATGAACCAGTTTTTGGTAATGATAGCCTTCAAAAAAGAAGGAGGTTATATTTATTCGTGTGAATTTTTTTATGTTTGCAGTCAAAATGACTTTAAATGTATACCTACTCGTAGTTCGCTACTTCGTTAATACACGTTTGTTAACCTTGGCTGGCGCCAACTCCAAAAATAATAATTGAGTTGAAAAAAAAGTAAATTGAAGTAAATAAATAACGCCATTATTTTTTACTTTTTAGTGCATTTTTTCATAGCAGATTTTTTTAGATCCGTTTTTCTTTTTTGGAGTCGGGTTATTTTTTTTTGGAAAAAATTTTTTATTGTGAATAATTCAAAAGACTGTAACTTGATCAATTTTTTCACGTTTTTATAAATTTTGATGCGTAATATATTTTTTGAGTAATTGGTTAAAAATTGAAAAAATAAATTTTTAGAGACCTGTAGCAAAAGCAATACTAAGAAGTCGTCCGATATATTTTCGTTTTCAACATTTTCAAACGAACGTCAACAACGTCCATTATACGATGATATTAAAAATTAAAATATTATTCTAACAATTCCAATACTAAAATAATTTCATAATATCGAAAAACATTTTCAATGTGATGAAATGATTATATTTATAAATTTTAGATTACAATGACGATAATTATTATCAATAGCCATTTTTTGAATACAGGAAATTACTAAGCAAAATGCATTAAATGTGGTAAGTTGTAAATTGTGTGGATAATATAAAAAACTAAGTAAAAACATTAATCAATTTTATTTACGTGATACGTAGTTCAATTTAAAACAAACAAGTGAAAATAACAACTGATATATTCCGAATTTATGTAAAAAAGTTTATAACAAAAGTTGTTGAAATTGTGGCAAAATTATTCAGTTAATGAAAAAAAGTTAACGGCACAGTTGTCAGTCAAATTTCATGCTCGTTATCTCTTTTCGTTTATTGTGTAGAAGGACAGAAGACAGATATGCGGAAATGGACTGATACGAACATTTTAAGAATATCTATACCAAAATTTTGTTCTCCGATCAGGATGTCTAACCACCATGATAGGGATTGAGCCAAGAATAATGATTATAATATTCTATTTAGAAATACGAATAAATGCAATATAAATTATTATGTCAGACAGTACCCTTTCATATTTATATATTTTGTTTATCTCACTTGTTACCCGCTCAAAATAATCGAATGGTGGTTTCAAAAATTTTGGATCGTTTAGACTTTAAACCTAAATTACAAACTTTGAACCAATTTTATTGGATAGTTTCGCAGAAATGCGATGAAAAGTAACAAATAAATCACCTTCAATAAATTTCACGAAAACTATCAAAAAATTACATGAAAATTTGTACAATTCTTCAGGTATGCAGTAGATAGATAGATCTTGGGGCTAGAAAGTATTTCACTTCGACCTTATGGCCCATTTTGCTTCCCCTTCTACTTCAGTCCGACGAGATTCGCCTCTCCCATACGTTGGCAATAGCCAGGAGCTTGCTTATCAGGTTTTCCTGTAGATTCATATATTCGGGGTGAGATGCACCAAATATCCTGTATCTGCTGTAACCCAGAGGTTCGCAGTCAAAGATAATGTGGACGTTTCGTTTCCTTTATTTAATTTCTGTTCCCAAATTAACTGATTTAAATTTTGTCCCTATGAAATCTTATGAAATATCTTGTATTTTATTGACCTTTTTAAGAGTTTATAGACTCTAAAATTCAATTAAAATAAATAAAATAATTAAAATAAATAAAAAATAAAAATCCCGTTTGTCATTATTAAAAAAATTTTCCGTTTTTTTTTATTTATATTTAGTATTTGGCTAACAATTTAACAAAGGCATTTTGTTAAATTCCCTTCCCCCGGCCAGAAACATAAACACGACGTTTATTTTTTTCTAAAAATTCATCTGTTTCTAATGTCAAAAGCAATTTTTTCCGCAAAGACTTTATTCTTGATAAATTATTCCATATTAAATTTTAACTATAACATTTTGTGCCGCGTTCATTAAGTTTTAAAAAATAAATGTTTCGAACAAAAGTTTAAAAATTTGATTCTAAACATTTTTTCGATTGTAAAAAATTTAAACAATGTAAAAAAGTCGAGCTATCATTTCAAAATTTTATAATTGATTTGTGCTTTATTTTAAAAAAATAATAGCTCAACTTTTGACGCCTTTTGTACACCACTTTTGATTGCGAATGTTACCTACATCTATTAATGAGAATGTTACTTAATCCTTACTAAAAAATAAAACAAAAAGTTAACTAAATTGAGATAAGCAGTGTAGTTTTTTTTAAACATAATTAATTTAAAAGTAAACATAAATATTTTGAATTTTCCATATGCAAATTTTTTTAAATCTATTTATAATTAAAATAACAATAAAAATGTACTCACGTCCGTAGTAACTGATATGTATTTATAATCACGTAAATGATACTATATACTCATCAAAAGCTGTGGTTAAGAATACTAAAATTTAAGAAGAACAGTTTTGCAAACTATATTTTACCGAACAGTTTTATTGATCTTTCAACTGTACAAATCATTTCTGATAATGTGATAAGAAAATTTGTTATATTTTTATAAAAACATCTGTACTTTGAGATATATATATATATATATATATATATATATATATATATATATATATATATATATTACTATTATTTATTTACGATTTTATCGTCAAATAAACTATATGTTGGGGATCATTAGGAGTTGAAACTGAAAAAGATCCAATGTAAGCTTTGAGGGTGTACAAATAAAAATAAGTTATTTTAGCCGGATACATAAAAATATATTATTCATCCGACTACAGGAGGATTATTCTTTGATCTAAAATTTATTATAATGAGCAATAAGTAAGTCCTTGGCTTCGAAAAAATACGCCGATTTTTCAGGAAGTGTCTAGGTTTTTCGTGAAATAAGGATTTCAGAATGAGACTAATATATATATAGTAAGGCAGATTATGTTAGACACTATCCGTCGAAGTATGATGGGCTTTTCACGAAACGTCTACGCTCTACATGTAACTTTTCATGCTTACACGGTACACCGAAGTTTCATGAAATGCCTAGGATCTTCGTGTAAAACAGATTTCACAATCATCAGACAACAACGATATATACAAAATATAATTTTAAGAACTATAAATTCTCTTACATTTTAGATAAAAATATTGACATATCAAAATAGTTGGAATAAGGATTATGACTAATAGGCCGGGTTCATCATGGATTCGACGTGGTACATGAAAATGAAGATTTCCAGCCGAGAATTTGTGGTAGGATTCTTTATTAGCTTGTTATTCGTGCATTGAAAATAAAAACATCTTTAAAAGGTTCGATTTTATTCTGTTTTTTTGAAGAAACAAAAACATTAAAATAAATTTTATGAATGTGAAATATAATACATTTAATTCATAAAATAAATAAAATAATGTAATTAATCAATGTTTCTTACTTACAACTTATATGTGTAAATGATATTTGTAGAATACCTATAGGTACAGAGTGAATCGGGAAGAGTTGGTTCATTATACACTAGAAAAGTGTAAAACTGCAAGTAAATGCTTTTATTGGAATATGAACTAAGAAATGCAAAATATAATGAAAAATAGAATAGAATAAAAAGATTGACAACAAAACTAACTTTAAGTAAACAAAAGCATGGGGTGCCCTCTACTTTCGTCTTCATAATGACTCTACTTTTACAAGAGTAGAGAGCATCCCATGTTTTTGTTTACATTAAAGTTAATTTTGTTGTCTATCTCTTTATTCTATTCTATTTTAAATTATATTTTGCATTTCTTAGTTCATACTTCAATAAAAGCATTTTTTTTTTCAATTCTAAATTTTATTTTTTGTTTTTTAGTCTTAAAACAAATCTATTTTTTTTGTTGTAGTTCCATTCTTTATTATTATTTCCTCCGTATTATTACATTCATACATAGATACATACAGGTCAAGCTAATAAAAGCATGTTAAAAAAACAAAACATTTTATAATGCTGTCAACCAAAGCCAAATAATTTGTAATTATTGAGAAATAATTCTACAATTCTTTTTATGATATTCAATAAAATATTATTTTTTTTCAGATAATAATCAAAAATGGTTAAAGTACAACATAAATTGCAAAAACATGATAATAAAACATGAACTGATTAAAAACGCTGATTTTAAATACTTGTTACTATTTAAAAAAATAATAATAGTGTATTTACCTATCAACAGGAGCTATTTTCATACATATATATATATATATATATATATATATATATATATATATATATATATATATATATAAATTAAAAGGTTCACTACCCAAAATTACCTCGATTAAGTACCCCCAGCCAATTGATTTTATTTTAAACTACCATTACCCGTCGCGGCTTCGCCCGCAAAAATTTTGTAACGCACTTATAACCAAGTAGCATAATATTTTCTACACCACTTATATACACCACTGATATCTTGCCATCTATTGTAAGTTTAATGAACTAATGTGTAGGAATATAGTTTCACTGCCATCTATCAATCAAAATCAAAAGCTATTATTATATCATATGGTAATCAATAAATTATACAACTATACCTTCTTCATGAATCATTTTTATAATATGTAAGGACCAATGTATACAAAAACTTGACAAATTATATACTAAAACCTTCCTCGAGAATCATCTATCCATTGGTGAAAACAGCATGAAAATCGGTGAAGTAGTTTTTGAGTTTATCGCGACAGACAGACAGACGCGGCTGGGATACTTTATTTTATACTATGTAAGGATAACAAAAAGAATACCGGCACACCCAGCAGTTTCTATGTATTGAGCACTGGATCATGTACTGGGCACTGAGTACTGGCAAACTGAGTTGTCAGTTTTTGCAGCAGCATCTATTTCTGTGTCTATTTCTGTGTCGTGCCAAGCAAATTCGTCCCACGTGCCACAGGTCTATGGCATACCTATTCGAGTTTTCTATGTTTATCCAACGCATATTACATCACGTCCCGATAATCGGGCCATCGATTTGCCTCAACACTTTTGCGACACATAGATTCCAAACTACCTTTTTTTACCAAATCAAATTTTATCCGGTATATGCTGAGTTTATGTGAAAAAAGTTTCAAACAAGCTAGATCTCTAATATAGTTTTTAACAAAATTTTCGAAATAATTTATTTGTTAATAAATTTAAAATATAACAATTTTGACCATTTGAATTATAAAAAAATTTGTTATATGTGCCTGTTTATCACATGTGTACAACCTTCATATATGATAATAATTTATGTAAATACAAATGGTTATTGTCCTTGAAAACAACAACTTATTGCATTTCTAATAGTTTATAGATAAATATTAAAAATTATTTATGTACATTGAATATTTTAGTAGTTGTCATTTTTATACTTATAAAAATAATGATTTTTTTAAAATAAATTAACGATTCTATTGGCACACGGGCAAATAGGCATAAAAAGAAACCTTTTTTTGTGACGCAGCTATTAAGTATATAAAATAATTTTTATTTTACCCAACATATACACTCCCGTTCATAAAAAATGAACCAGTTGAAACATTCTAAATGTTACTGTATGTAATATACATATATTTAGACATATATATGCTTAGAATGTGACTTAGATAGATGCATCTTGGGGTCTAAAAAGTATTGCATTTCGACTTTATGGTTCATTGTGCTCCCCTTCAACTTCAGTTCGACGAGATTCGCTTCTCCCATATGTTGGCAATAGCCAGGAGCTTGCTTATCAGGTCTTCCTGAAGGTTCATATATTCGGGGTGAGCTGCACCGAATATCTTGTATCTTCTGTAACCTAGAAGATCGCAGTTAAAGATAATGTGACTGGATGTCTCTTCCTCCTCACCACACTGTGTTTAGATGCTTTCGCAGGGGATAATGTCCGGTAACGAGACCGGTAACCTTACGCAATTGCATCCTGTTCAGCTTCAGTGCATCGAGAGAGAGTTCCTGCCGCGGTACTTATTCCCAGTGATCACGGTGTTTGACCACTCGTTGATCACCTGTTTACATGCAGTCCTTGGAATTCCTAAAATAGGCTCTGGGTCAATGAAGAGTATGCGTCTTGGAAAATACCGGAAAAATAAAAAACACGTATTTAATTTTTAACCAAGTTTATTTTCAGTGTCTTTTTTAAACCCCAATAACAAGATATAGTTTTTCTTATGTTTGCAACTTTTTTCATAAACTCACTATATACCGGTTATTTAAGCAATTTTCACTTTTGTTTTTAGTTTAATAGTAGTAGAACATTTATCATTACGCTTGAAAAGGTTTCTCTTCAACCATGTGTAAGGTTACACGCACTAGTTTTAATATCATTCTTAATTTCTGTAGATAATTTTTTTTACTATACGAACTTTTCGTTCAGAAAATTTGTTCAAAAAATTAAATTTTTTGTACTGTTTTTACTTAGAAAGCACATAACAATCGATGAAAAACTTGATTTTGAGCGTTAGAGAACAATATAGTAACCTTATAATTTATTTTTGTGTGCTTGTTGCATTAGACACAAGTTAAACTAATTTATTACTATTTTAATACCACGGCTTTATTTTTCTACCAAATTGTGTGCTTGTTGCATACTTGAAGTAAAAACTAATTTATTACTATTTTAACAAAACAAATAATTCTTTTTGTGAGCATATTAATTATATTACTAAACATTTGCATACTGACTAATAAATATTGAGACAAACTTAAAACATACATAATGAGAAGAAGTTAATCATTATTATAACTGATTTGTAATTTTTTATTGAAGGTTACTACCTATACTTGAATATAATCGCAAATAATTATACCTAATACCTATGAATATATTTAAGCCATTAATTAAAAAAGATATATGTGTACACATCCGTTAAATAAAATTGAACAGACCTGAAATATTAATTTTGTTACATTTCATAAAACTCCTCACTTTTGTAACTCTCTGTATAATCATTCATATAAACAAAGATAAGTAGTATATATTTTAAGTGTGAAAAAAGAAATGGAAGTATAGTAAAAAACATTTACTACAAGAATAATCAAAATTGTGAGCGACTGATTCCGTTCAGATCTGTTCAATTTTATTGAACGGGAGTGTACAAGATCCTTAAAGTATTTCTTCAAACTGAGGACTAGAATCATTTACATTAGCTCTTTATGTAGTTCTGATACTATTGCTTATTTCCACCAAAGAAGTTCAAAATATAAACTTAGTTTAAACTCCGATCAACGACATTTTGCATTCACCAACAACGCTCAAATGATTTGAACGGCAATCATTCTAATCACATTCAAAGTGAAGAGAATATCAAATTTCATAGATAATGTAACATTCATATTTTTTTAATAATCGTCTATCGTTTAATATTTGTTTGAGTTTTATATCATTTTATGTTATCGTTCTATTTCGCTTTTGTAAATTTATCGGTATTTTATAACATTTAGGTTATGTTATATAACTTGAAAAGTACCTATTACTTAATTATTTATATTGCCTGTCGTTCAATCATATCAACTGTTACAAAACACAAATAAAAGAATTACATAGAAGACATAGAGAGCGTGAACTAAACCGAGTTATTTTTGTGGAGTTTAAATAATAGAAGAGGAACTTGGTGGAAACGAAAATAAATTGACCAAAGTTCAAACTGAGTTCAATATTTGATCGAGTTTCCAGGAACCAAGACGATTCCACCAAACAGTTTCATAATATGATCTTAGTTTAAACTCTGATTAACGACATTTTGCGTTCCATCAACAAAGTAGCGAGTTGAACAACTTTAATGAGATGAACGACGTTCATCGCAAACTCCATTTTTTTGCAGTTAACGATTTTTCAACCAAAAGATTGCACTATTGAGTAAAAACGTCGTAGTTTATATAATTATATTCTACATTACATGCAAAATAGTCCTAGGAATTTTTTATAATAGCATTCAAATATTTTATTATTATCGGCGAGGGCAATAATATAATATAGTCTCCCACAATTTTGATTATTCTTGTAGTAAATGTTGTTTACTATACTTCCATTTCTTTTTTCACACTTAAAATATATACTACTTATCTTTGTTTATAAATGAATAATTATACAAAGAGTCACAAAAGTGAGGAGTCTTATGAAAGTTAACATTTCAGGTCTGTTCAATTTTATTGAACGGGAGTGTACATTAATCAGAAATTTAAAAAAAAATTAATTTGATGATTTGTACGCAATCGAGCTTAAATTTATACTATTAAATTTTCAACCAAATAAAAATAATTTTTAATTAGCTCAGAACTTCATAAGAAAAAAAATTATATTTTTAGATCAAACAGTACACATTTTCATATTTTTACTATTTTGCGTAGTCAATTATGGTCGAATTATATTCATTGATACAAAATATATAGACTTATAGTACCTACCCAAACTGTAAGTTCAGTAATTGAACATAAACTTGATAAAAAATTAAAAAAAACACCAAGGTTTAAACTAAGTTCAAATTTGAACAAGTTCGCATGAACTATGAATTGTACCGTGTTGATTGAAACGGGCATAAAAGACTCTTTATTAATGCCATTTATAACTGTTCACGTAAACATAGTGACTAAGGCTTTGTACTAAGGCCCAAGAAAGTAGCGCTCATTTTTAAATAATTTTTAGTTGATTTGTACCTTATTGATTCAGTTCTTGGGAAAATGTTTCGAATAAAAGTTGTTTGTATATTTATATATTGAACAACTTTTATTCGAAACATTTTTCAAAGACACAAATTAATTATAAAATTTTGAAGAAAGAATGATGTTTTTGTGGAAATTGTCTGATCAAGAGCTTTGGTCAGATTGAATCGTCAATTTCCTGCATAAACCGAAGTAAGAAAAACAGCAGTTTTATTTTAAGTTTTGTAAACATTTAAAAAAAAATTATGTATATTATTATTATGACTTACTGTTAAAAGGGCAAAGTCATTTCTATTATTTCCAAAGAAGTTTTATATAAGTTTATATGTAAAATTTTTGAACCATATCATATTTTCATCAAAATGATATTACGTAATGTCAAAAAACCCATAGTTACATTGAAAAAATGTCAAACACATCGAAAATGATTGATGTGTTATTAGACAGACAAATAGTTTTCTGTCTCTCAGTAAAATGTTCAAAAGAAAAATATAAGTGCATACGAAAAGAACAACCTCTTTGATTTCGAGAATGAGAGTTTACAATCAATTAAGTACAATAATAATTTTATTTATTCAATTTACTATGGGCCATAAAGCTAGCGTTCTTTTTCCATACCCCCTATACTCCCCAGCTCCCGGACTGACTCACTCACTCGCTTCCAATGCTAATTATGTGGCACCTCCCGGGCAAAATGCAAAAACAGGAGCGGATCAGGTTAAAACTCAAAAAAGGATGGTAACTTTTGAAAGGGGATCTCTATCGAAAAAACATTCAAACAAAAGTTGTAGAACTCGACGAGAAGGATATTAACCACCCTTTCCGTGTACCCAAATTAT
The DNA here is from genome assembly GCA_963920215.1 of Nineta flava. Taxonomy (NCBI): domain Eukaryota; kingdom Metazoa; phylum Arthropoda; class Insecta; order Neuroptera; family Chrysopidae; genus Nineta; species Nineta flava. Next base: position 93,911,112 of record OY986041.1, read on the forward strand.
TTTTCGTTTTCAATATATTTGGAAAATACTATCGCAAAAAAATTATTAAAAAAAATTATTCGTTCTTAACCTTATGGTTGAAAAAAATGAGCCTTTCCATTCGATGATAAAAAATAATTCGAAATCTATTATAAAATATTTGTGAAATTTTCAATGTGATAACTTCCTTATAAAAGTTATCTAAAAGGTATTTGAACACCCACGCTATAAAAATAGCTTCAATGTAATTCAATATAACCAGAAATTATTTCATTAAATATTAATTTATGAAATGCAATAATTATTATGTGAATTAATAGTGTCAAGTCTTTATAGTGAAATGTTCCATTTTATAGATTGGAATTCAAATTAAATATCAGCAATTATTAGATTACTTTTATTAGCCCGGATGCTATAAGGCACATACTTACAAATCACTATTAAACGACATCACGAAATCTTTACTATACCCGTATGTAAATTTTATTTTGGCAGGAGAAAATCCAAATGATACTATGGTGGATAGCAGAGGGTTTCATTTTGTAATAGCAACGAGGCGTTGAAAGGAGTAAAGATTTAAATACCTAGGGGAGTTGGATAAGGTACAATGTTGTCAAATTCATGACGGCTCATCTCAATTCACCCCCTTTCCATTTCACAAAAAAAAAACGAGTTTATATTAAAATAAAACCAGACTCAAATAACAGTTGACCTAGATTGTATATGGTACATAATTATTCACAAAATAGTCATTTAAGAAGTTAACAATTGATTGAGGGTTCGTTCAAAAATTCACAATTCTCAACAACGGTTTCATTAATAATGTTCATTTTATGTCAATTTATGTCCATTTCATCCATATAAAAATTATACCTAGGGTCTTAGAATCATTTCCGATCAAACAGACCCTTTTTGATACAGATTGCCCCTTGGAATTTGTTTGGTGATTTTATATTGGGGTCTAAAACTATTGCACTTGGACATTAATGACCATTGTACTCCCCCTTTTACTTCCCCTTGGAATACTCAACATCCTTGTTGAATAGTTATTTGATTTTTTTTAACTAGTGTATTATGAGTGATTTACGCCAAAAATATTAAATCTTTCAAAGTTTGAGTCACTAAGATGTGCGGTCTGTATATAGAGGTAAAAAAATGCATACATTACTTAAGGACGTTCGAAAGAGAAAAAAAATGTAAAAATGGGGGAAATATCCATCTTTGAATTCGTAAGAAATAGAACAAAAATTTAAAGACAAAAAATGTTCGTTTTTAGAAAAATAAATAACTTTTGTTTGAAACATTTTTTCATAAAATCAATAGTGGGTTGAAGACAATTTTTTTGATGTTACATTGGTACAAATGTTATTATTAGAAGTTTTTATCATTTGCTGACAAAACAGAAAGGTCTCTCAAAAGAAAAAAATTAACTATTTTGCCGTTGCATCGTTTTTCTTTAAATTGAAATTCGACATTGTTACAAAAAAAAAAACATGTGCACACGTCTGTAAATTGTTTTGGTTGAATTCAATGTCAATATAATTTTAACTCGAACTATTGACCCATGAGAATAATGCCTTTGTAAAAATATTGTTTATAAATATTTTTCCCACAAAAAAAAAAATTCCACATATTATATTAGGTGTAGAGAATGTATGATACCAATAATTATTACATAGATAGATGTAAATGTCATGTCAAAAGTTATTGAGATAAATAATCGTTTTTTTCTTCTTATTTATATATATGTTTCAGGCGTGGATTTTGTGGAGGTTGTGATGTCAAGAGTCTCCTTTCCGTCCATTTTTTGTGCTTTTTATTGTATCAATTTCAAGATCCGCGTCTGATGTATTCACTGACATTATTAAAAACTAAAATTTCTTAATATGATAAATATAATATTTCTTTAATCGATTTTAGATCATTGACTTGGAAGATGAATTTAGTACAATGAACAAATGATAATAATTTATTATTAATTTTTTTTATCGAATAATAACCATTACTATTATGTATATTAGACATGTACATAAACCGCAAAATAGCGTTCCGGTCAATGATAACTCATGTTTTATAAAGTTATTATTACCTTTATATACTCGCAGACAAACAAATTGGTCCATGAAAATATTATTGAAAACGAGAGTATCAGTGCATTCCACTAGACGCTCACAACGATCAAAATATTCCTTCAGCCGTTCCACATGACGACCACAGTCGTTATGGTCGCGGCGAAAACGTCACTAATGACGTCATTGTTTTCGCTCAAGGCGAGCTCACAACGACCCATCTGAAGAGGTGTCTAAGGCGTTATGTCTGTGCAGTATGCAGTACTTGGAAACTGGGAGGTTATGGGTTCGAATCCCGACATCGGCAATTTGCCAATTATAAAAATTTAAAAAAAAGGGGCGGTTAATTGACTAAACTGTCGGCGTATGGACAAGAACGAAGTAACCGGCTATGCTTGAGAAGGTTTTCTGCAGTTTCCTTCACGAACTCTAGATGAATATCGGCATAGTTCCTATCATAGTCGGCTGCAGCCGCACAACCTACCAATTCTTAGTCTACTCACAAATTCCTTCCACTTCACTCACATCCTTAGGCATCACAATGGACCTTATGGTCGAAGTGTAGTCCGTCCAGGGCAGCCTTTACAATCTACCTCTCTGAAGAGGTGGGTTGAAGTGGACGTTAAGAAATTCGGTGCAATTTTTAAAAGTTAAAGATGTCGACAGAAAAAGTTACTTAGTTAATTTATAATTTATCGGTAAAAAAAACTTGAAGAGAATCTATAAAACTATTTTTATTGGAAAAGCATCTTAAGGTGTTGCAGTAGTCGAAATACAGAATAATGTCAAGAGATAATATTAGTATACAAATCCGACGCGATCATATTAGTACACTTGGCGTCAAAAGTTGATGCTAGTTATTTAAATTTGAAAATCAGCGCTAATTTTGAGGTCATGTGATTGGCTCTCCACGTTGGGAACCAATATAGATAGATTATGGTCCATTGTGTTCCCCCATCTACTTCAGCCTGACGAGATTCGCTTCTCCCATATCTTGGCAATAACCAGGAGCTTGCTGATCAGTCTTTTCTGAAGGTTCATATATTCGGGGTGTGATACACCGAATATCTTGTATCTGCTGTAACCAAGAGATACGCAGTTAAAGATAATGTGGCTGAATGTTTCATCCTCCTCGCCGCACAGCCTGTACATAATGGACCCGTTATGGAGTCCCATTGTGTGCATATGCTTTCACAGGTGATGATGCCCGTTAGCCAATATTTTATGGGAGCCAAATAAAAGATTATGAAAGACTGATTTGGAATTGAAACCAAACTTTATTTTGTCTGATAAATAATCTCACAAATTTTTGTTGATAGTTACCGAAGTAACAACATGTAGTTACCGAAATAACAGAGTTCCTTATGTAGTGTGTTCGCAAAGGAATCTAAATATGAAAGTATATTAAGATTTAGTATTAGTAGCGAGTCCACTACATACCCAACCATGATAACATAATCATAATGTACGAAATTTTACCGTACAATAAAAATAGATATTTTAAAGTACATTGTTTATACAAAATAAGTGATAAAATTGCATACTTTTTAATGGTCAATTCAAAAACCACTTCATGTAATTATACACTCATTTATGTAATACAATATTATATATTATATGCAATTGTTTTTCACTTTAAATATTTGAAATGTAATCGAAACTCACTTCTACATTCAAAACAATTCATTTAGAAATAAAGTGTTTTATAAAAAAAAACTTTACAAGCTTATATGTAGATAGATTATAGAGGCTGCCCTGGACGGGCTACACTTCGACCATAAGGTTTATTGTGATGCCTAAGGATGTGAGGATGTGAGTGGAGTGGAAGGTATTTATGTGTATAGACTAGAAATTGGTAGGATATGCGGCTCCGACTATGATAGGAACTATGCCGATATTCATCTGGAGTTCGTGAAGGAAACTGCAAAAAACCTTTCAAGCATAGCCGGTTACTTCGTTCTTCTCCATACGCCGACAGTTTAGTCAATTAACCGCTCCCTTTTTGTTTTCTTAATAATTGACAAACTGCCGATGTCGGGATTCGAACCCAAACCTCCCAGTTTCCAAGTAGGCATATTGCGCAGACATAACGCCTTAGATCGCTCGGCCACTTGGACTGATAGCTTATATGTAAATTCACTTTCTATTAATTTGTGAGGGAAAAATCTTGCAATCAAAATTTTTACTTATTTTAAATGAGCTAGAGCTTTAAAATTTTGCTTACAGCTTTGGTTGGGATGACAATACAATAATTTAATTGTTACCATCGTGATGAACCGATGATGGAATTAGAAATTGAAATGTGGTGGAAGTTTTGATAATATTGGTAAATAGTGGGAGCGATAGAAAAACTCTTATATTCTTGAGTTTTAAATATAATTTTTTTAATTTAAACATTTTTATTTAACGAACTAAAAAGCAGAAAATACAAGTTTTAAATTAAATTAAAACTTGTTTCAAATAAAAAAATGTATGTCTATTATAATAATTGGTGTGACATGAGAGATAAAACGGCCAGGGCCGAACTTAAACGTTGGGAGGCCCTGGGGCAACGAAGAAGTGGAGGCCCTGGATAGTTTTTGAAATCAGATGGAAAAATATTATCATAAATAAGATGCTATTATCAAACTGGTGGAAGTATGGTAAAACACAAGAAATATTCAAAAGGAATGGAATTTTGCGAACTTTTTGTTAACACGGGCGCTTTTTTCATCTAAAAAAATTTGAACAATCGCATTTTGGAGGTCCCTCCCTCTCTTGTGGAGGTCTTGTGGCTCCAGCTCCGGTTTCCCTCCTATAAATTCGGCTCTGAATACGATTACCGCAAACGTAATGTATTAAATTTACAAAATGACTGGCTTCCTCAAAAGCACCTCGTTACTGTTTTAATGTAAAATTTAACAATAATCACTGATCTGAGGGTGGCACTTAAAATACATGACAGTTTATTTAATTATTATTATTTTTAATTATGTCAAATAATTATTTTTTATAATTATTTTAACAGTTCAAAATGTCAATTTTTTTAAATTTATTAACAAATAATTTATTTCCAATATTTTGTTAATGTAGGTATTTCTAGAGAAACTATTAACTATATTAGAGGCCGGGGCCGACCATAACTTTGAAACGGTAAGAAAACAGCTATAACTTTGAAACGCATTAGAATTTGATAGTTTTTCTGGAATCGTAAAGAAAATTTACTTAGGGTCTTCTCTTATCATTATTTCGCTATCTCCTATAATTTTCTCTAAACAATTCGGATACACAACATATTTCCCTTTTATATTATATGTAGAAATTACAGGTAATTAATATTTTAAAAAGAAACATAAGTTAGTATTATTTTTATACGGGTGCTTGCTTAAGCTCTAAGCTTATTGCTCTTATAAATTTAAAAGTAATTTTCATTGTATTTTGTTTTTGAATAATAACGGATATTAATGGACTAGCAAACATATATTGATGGACTAAGTAAAATTGAAACAAATATAAATTATAAAATATTTCAACATAAAAAATTTGTTGTTTACAAATTCATATTATTTATACAAAACGTTTAATTTAAAAAACGAGGAAACGTTTAATTTAACTCAATCAAATACAAACTAAACATGAAAAATACTAAAAACCTTCAATAATTATTGACACAAAAATAATTTTAATTTATTCAGAGTATTATTGCATAACTTAAAGATGTGGAGAAAATTTATGGAATGATTATTCAGATAATTTTTTATTAGAGTTTGTACTTTTAGTTCACTGACTTTCACAGTAAAAACAATTGGGTAAAATGAAAGTAGTTGTATTTATATACTGCGCGGCATTAATATGGCGATCTGATTGAATTACGCGGCGTATTTGCAAGAATTCTTTTCATCCAAAAATATATGCGTTAGTTAATAACGTTAAAACGGTTGAATTGATTTTGATGCGATTTTCACCAAACGGTTCTGATTTTAACTGAGAGTAACACATGCTATAAAAATTTTTTGTCCATGCATTCGTACCCGTGAAGTATAATCTATCTTTTGAATGATGCAAGATAGGGAAAATCTTTAACTACACAAAACGTAACAACTTTTGTTTGAAACTTTTTTTCATACTTCCAATATTTCTGGAGTAAATACAAAATTTACGCCACATTTACGCCTCGTGTTTACACCAAAACTATAGGATGTATGAAACAAATTTCAAACAAAAGTTGTTTGTTTTTATGATATAAATATATTTTATGTTAAAATTTACACTATCTCAAACCGTTTAAAAGATAATAGGGATGCATGGAACAAAAAATTTATACGTTATTTCATTTGAAAAGTTACCACTTCAATATTTCTGTTAGAGTACTCATTTGCAACAAATTTTAAATTTCCATACTACTTGACCAAATTATTAAGTTATTATAGTCATTCGCCACAGAATTTAATGTTCTTTAATTGGTTATACCATGACTTTTTTGCTAGGATGCACCATCTAGGAGTTACAAGCGCAAAACCAACAAAACTCAAAAACTTCTGATGTTTTTTAGCTGCCAAAAGTTGTCCCGAGGTCGCCGGTGTTAGTATCTTTGGTTTTTACATGTTTGTACCCATATATACAATCCCATATACGACTTCAAAAATCAAATATTCTAAAACAAAAAATGCACTAAAAAGTAAAAAAATAATTGCATATTATTGTGCCAATTTTAGTTCACCTAAGCAAAATTTTTTAAATATATATGTACAATTATTTAAATATATATGTACATTTTTTGTTTCAGAATATTTTGTTTTGAAGTCGGGTTTCCATTTTGTCAAAATTTTTTTTATTTTACAGTCTAATAATCTGTAAGAATGCATTTGAATTTTAATAACATATATAAATATTTGTTTCATTGATTGATTTGATGGATGGTATTACTAATTAATAATAAATCTATAAATAAATAAGAAAAGGGAAATTACCAGTAACACAATGCACCACACGAGTCAATCAATGGGAGACAAGTCTATTAAATAGTCTACTACTAGCATCTTTATTTAAAGTATTGCGCGTTTTATTATTAAATTTATGTGATCACTCACTATGATATGATCATATGTTTATAATGTTTTGCATCATCCGACGTTCCGACAACTACATTCCAATATTAATAGCTTTATAATTGTTTAGTTGTAAAATCAATAAAATGTATTCTATAAAATTAATAATTAAATCGTCCGACGTCCGATAAGATTTGGTATGTCTAAATATTGTTTATTGTCTGCACTCTTGTTGTATGTCAAATTTGAAACAATTAACGGCTAATCACCATTTAAAATCAAAGATTACTCGAAGCGTATACACATTCTAAGCGTATGTATTACTACAGTATGTATCAGAGATTTTGCAAATATTCGCATCCGCAATAATCAAATTTTTTTTGCGGATCTTTTGCGAATGCAGATGTTGCTTATTTTGTTTAGCATTTCTGATTATTAATAAATCACAACGTTCTTGGACGTGTTATTATACGGATGTTTTTTTTATATTTATTTCAACAGTTTACATTATTGTTTGATTGTTTCGCCTTGAATAATCTATTTGACAAGTGAACCAACAATGCCATCATCGACGTAAAGTTTGATTCAGTCTTATTTTAAACTAAATGAGCATGCCCGAGAAAAATCTCAGTGTAAAATATGCCATAAAACATACTCTCGAAAGGGTCGTATAACCATGCCTTTGAGGAATCATCTAAAATCTATGCACCCGGAGCAGTTTAGCCTGTTTAGCGAGGAATTAATCTATAAACCTCGATGCGACATTCTTAAATATTAATTAAATATTATGCACTCTCTTAAAAGTTAACGTATCGTTATATTTTTTTTTTAAATTAAAGATCTATAAAAAATATATAAGTTAAAAGAAAATAAAGTTTATTTAAATAATTTCTTAACTATTTTTTTTAAATTTGTTTACAGCGCGTTATAAACAAATAATAATAATTTTGTTTTTCATTTTATAGATATTTTTAAGACCTTTCATTTAAAAAAAGATTTATTCATCTAAAATGAAATGCACCCTTTTTATTTATAAAAATCGATGACATGGTATTTTATTAACTGTCGGGAACCTGATTTTTTTAAGGGCTAAAATTGGGCACATTATTTTTAACATATAAAAGGCATACTTTGTCATGGTTATAAAAAAAATGAAGTAATTTTTAGGACTTTTATTTTAATTTAAAATTTCTACGTTTCTCGAACTTTAGGAATTTTTTCCTCGAATTCTAATAAACAGATTTAAATGTTTATGGGCTCATTTGATTTCTTTTTTTATATAGAATTGAATAATAATCTATATCATTTTTAAAAATTTTAGTTTTAAAGAAGATATTAAGAAAAAACGCTTTTTTGTTATAAACAAATTCACTTTGATCCTGTTCCGTCACGATTCGGACCGTAAAAATTTAGAGTTATATTCAGCACGTCAAGATGAATCGATTTAAAAAAAAATTTAAACCCCCTTTTTGAAGCTAATTTGACTCTACCATCATGACTGCTTAACGATACAAATACAATTATTTTTATAATTAAATAACATAATATAACTTTTGAATACCTACTTAAAATGTAATTCTTTGAAGTATAATTATAATAATATGTAATTATATTATTAATGTTTACTTTATGTCATTGAACCGAATATTCATTAGGTTTTAATTCAATCGTTGTTTCAATTTTTAATGGAAAAAAAAAACTAATAATATAAACAGAGGTATTATTTATTAAATTTATGCTATGAATATTGAAATAAATGAATACAACTTGTTACATTTAAAGTTCATTAATTTATAAAATCAATAATTTCCTTGCAAATCTATTTATATGAATATCACGTTATCGTCACGTTATCCGGATATTTAGTTGATATAAGAGTTAAAGCTCAATTTTATAATTAGTTAGTGCAAATATAATGAATATGCAAAATAAAATTTTATTGATTAAAGACACCATACGCACTAGATCAAAGTAAAGTTAACATGCTGAATTTTTAATATGTTATTAATTAATGTAAATACACATAAATTAAATTTTTGAGAGAGATTTTGATTTATTGATTAAATAGAGCAGTTTTTTAGGAATTACTTTTCAAAGATTAAAATTTGACACGTGGTAGAAAGTTCCATTTTTAATCGCACATTTATCATGAAATTGAACTAAAACTGCTAAAGGAAAACTTTTAAAACTTAAAATTAGATTAAATATTAATAAGACAAAATTAACTCGTCAACCAGGAATCGAACCTCGGACCTCTGAACTTCTAGTCCAGCGTGCTTACCGCTTGTATTGTTACGCTTAAGTATACACAAATAATATGTGAATAATAATGTTTTTCACCAAAGAATAGTCTTTGGTGTCGCGGTAAGCACGCTGAGCTAGAAATCCAGAAGTCCGAGGTTCGATTCCCGGTTGTTAAGTTAATTTTTCTTATCAATATTTAATTAAAACTTCAATGACATGTTTGTCTAGATAGTATACGCCAGTTCTCTCATACTTGCTTTTATTAAAAATATAAACAAAGTCTTCTCAGGGGTCGTGGTTTCGATTCCCATCCAAGATGAGTGTGATTTTTCATATCAAGCATTTGATGTCAAAGAATGTTACGAACATAACCGTATAAGCAACCATACTAACAATGGATGGATGACGCTAAGTTTATAAAATAAAACTATGAAAATTTAGCCACTTCATGTCTGACAACTGTTGATTTTACCAAAAAATATAAGAGTCCATTTTTTTACAAGTATATTTACTAAAGTCGAAACTAAACTTACAAAATATACACTTGTATACATTATATACAGGGTGAATCGAATCAACCGCATAATAGTATAAGCTTCTATTTCTTTCTATGATCCCCATTTTTTAATAATATCCAATAGAAATCGTTAAATTGATCATTTCTTTGAAACAAAACGAATAACATATTTAGTGGACTATTTTTAATGGAGAGGGTATAATACAGCATATATTAGACAATATATGTGAATATATTTGTGAGAGTGAGAATATATACGTTAAAAAAATTAGGCCTAGCATCTTAGCTCTGAAGATACTTATAACATGTAGTAAGCTAAAAGTTTATGATTGGACTGTCGGGAAACAACTACCTTAATGTTTATCATATCTTTGAACCAATCACGAATAGTCTTCGTCTTGTTTCAAACAAATGATCAATTTGTCGATTTCTATTGGATGTTATTGAAAAATGAGAGGATCATAGAAAGAAATAGAGGCGTATACTATTATGCGGTTGATTCGATTCACCCTTAGACCGGGTATAAAAAGACCCCAATAGATGGCTCATTATTTTTATACTTGGACCCCATATTTTTAATATAAATAAAAAGGTTTTTCCATTGGATTTGTTCTTGAAATAAAAACATATTGATTAAAGATATTACAATATTGACCATGATAATTTTTATGTTTTATTGATTAAATATTACATCTGTTCCATTTATATGTAACCTTATACGATTGATAATAAAAATTCATACATATTCACATACTGACATGGATATGAATGGAAATTATTCTATGATATTTAATAAATATAAAAAATTGTACTCAATTTTCCTAGTAATTAAGTCACAATGAAAATTGTGAATGATTCAAATATTATGCTATTTGAAAAATTATATTATTTTCCAGTTTAAGCGTTCTTATATAATATATACCAGGGTATATTAAGTTTAGTCCGAAAAATTTTAGTGTTCCATTTGGTATAATAATAAACTAGTTAGTCCAACTCCGCATATACGTCCGCCTATAAACACGATAACTCAAAACCGGAGAGATAGTGAGCTGAAAAAAACTAAGGTCAAATTCGTGAATGGACAAAATTGGACCATGTTTGGGCAAAATGGTCAATACTGTCCATCTGTGAAACTGTAAGAGATAGAACAAAAATTTAAAGACAAAAAAATGTTTCTTTTTTTTAAAAATAAACAACATTTGTTTGAAACTTTCTTTTTTCTTAAATTCAATATATCCACAAAGTTTAGACACGGCTTAATAAATCGTTTAATGTGGTGCAACTAAAAATTTTCAAACTGTAACCCCTAGTAATTTATCCCGAGGAATCGATTGCGCTAATCAGATTTTAGGTCCGATGGACCCCCAAGGGCGAAACAGGGTCTAACTTTGAAATTTTACGGGAAAAAATCGTATCTTTTGTAGGAAACTTTTTCTTAAAAGTGCTTTGTTCTCTCACTAAAGGGCGTTTTTTCGGCGAATTTTTGAAGAAATTCTACGAATGAATGAAATATAAAAGAATTTATTGAATAGTGAATTTCGATTTATAATAAACTTTATTTAATACTTCGATTTTAATAAATTTATTATTATAAATTATAATAAATTTTCTTATTATTATAACAAAATTATACGCTTACGATAGTGATTTTTAACATCTAGTAGGTACGACATTTGAAGAAATTTTTACGAAATTCCATCATCGGTACAAAAACAATAGTTTTCCTTTCAGGAAATTCGCTTAAAATAAAATGTTACAAGGATTTGTTAATAAAACTAGGATAATATGTAAATTACACAATCCACAACATTTATGAATAGTAATACAAAAAAGTTCATGCGACAACAGACAGACGGACGATTCACATAAATAGTATCATAGAAATTAATACAAAAAGAAATGATAATGTGTGTGGTTAAAAAGTAAGTAGGTAGATAAATATTTGATGTCGGGACTATATAATTTCTGAAGTGTCTAAATTTATCCCACACATAAATAGGTGTTGCTATAACGTCATTTTGACGTATGAAGGTAGACGGTAAATACTCTGTAGTTCAATGAGAGTATGACGATTTGTCGACAAAACATAAGTATGAACGTTATATGAAAATATCTATTATGGCTCATCTATGGTAGTAAAGACATATTTACATTGACCTCCATATATGGACAAACAATCATATAGTTCAGAAATGGGATGATTTGTTGTATGAGCTGCCAACAAAGTGGCGGAAGTGGAAGGGAGCATTATGAAACAGCACTATATATGGAAAGCCTTTAATTTTGAGTTAACGTAAAATCACTTTGACAAACTGAATATATTGTTTATCAATCAGAAATCTCTTTATCATAAATTTTAAGATCACTTTCTGCAAGTAAAACTTGCATTAAAACCCTTCGATAGCCAATGTAATATCCCGTTGATAGTGACAAATGAGGTGTCGTTAGCTTCGTGTTAGTGTTCCGCGTGTCATAGGCTATTTCAATTTTGAATACTTTTTTCCGTTTACGCCATAAGGTACTGTAGTTCATTTATAGAGGTCAGTAGTTGTTTTCTATTTTAAAATTTTAATTCACACACAATTGATCTATTTATACTGTGTGTCTCAAAGAAGGTGGTATAATCCTTCAAGTTCGATACTTATTTAGATACCATCGGAGTATTACTCAGTGCCGGATTAAGACAGCGTGGGGCCCGAAGCAAATTCCATTAAGGGGCCCTTGTTTTACCTTAGATTACACTATTGATATCGATTTCTCTGAGCAAATCAGTTTCTATGTTCATCAAGCTGAGGTGATTTAGACGTTCTTGGTACATCGTGTTCTTGGTACATAGGTCTGATATCTTGAAAACCGTTAATCTTCTCGTATTTTAACCGACAGAATCATTTTTGCTGGGTCCAAATTAGCTTGAAAAGTAGTTCTTATCGAAATCAGAGACAATTTTCTCCAATTTTTTCTCCGATTTCTCATCGATTTGTAATGATTTACAATCGTGATCAATGAGATTATAAATAGTAAATAATTGAAAATATTTATGCTAATTATATAATAAAATGCTAATTAAAATAGATAATTTATTAGTTGGTTCTATCCAATCTTTTGAACTAATTTCATGGATTAAGAGAAATGAATTTAATTTTTTGGTGGAAAACGGTAATTACAGTTTAATGTACGCAAGACGTGTGCAATGTGCGAGCACATGTCTAAATTATTTGTTACTTTGAAGACTTTTGTTCGCACATGTAGGGGGTCAATATATACATTAATCAAGTAATGACAGAAAGTATTAATTAGTCATACCTATTAGTACTCTCGAAATAAGATACATTTATGTTCTTGAAACACTCAGTCCTGCACTATATTTATTTTAAAATATAATTCATTTAACTGCGCGCCGTCGACACAAAGCACGTGCTTACACTAGTCACATCTCCAATATATAAGTTAAATTAATATTTATATACATTTTATTCTTTCTGTATAGTGTTTTATCATCATTACAAACAGAACGTATCAATTGTTATGATTAAGTTAGATAAAAATGTTAGTCTAGATTTTGTTTTATTGGCAGCTTTTAATATTTTAAATGTACACGATGATTTTGAGATATTTTAACGGCATAAACACCAGTTAGACATTCTTTCAACTAAGAGGCTATTCATCAACCAAGTAACAAGTAATTTTATCAATCCTTTCCCTGCATTGTCACACTTTGTAGACATTTAGATTACCCCTTATTTTCCCCAACCTTTTGCTTGATCCCCCGCCAACAAGCTACTAATACTAATCAGTTTAGAAATATTTAACAATCATTCACATTTCGTCTGGCTTTGAATCACGTCAGATTTATTGTCTGTTTCTTTATTAATTTTTCTTAGATTTTATCTGTGCTATGTTGCAGGGAGTTGCATACCCTTTCCCCATATAACATCACATGGATAACCTCTAACGATATTTGACAAGAAAAGACCCTACAATTTTCTTATGGAAATTGGGTTTCGAAGAAATTAACTGAAACTTCGGGAACTAGTTTAGAACGTGCCTATCAACAGTTTTCCAGGGGGGCGAGCTTCAAAATTAACGTTAAAATGACCGGCACAGGTCATGCAAGATCAACAGATACGTCCATAACACACAAAAAATCGTGTAAAATTCTCGGTGCTCGAAAATTTTGGCAGAAAATAGGTGCTAGGTTTTAGGTGCTCTCGTCGTTAGGTAATTTTTCGTAAAAAAGGTCCCCTTACATTATAAAATATTTGCGCAATGTCCGTACAACATTGGTCCATACACCTTCCAACAAGTTGTGCAAACTTAATTTCCTTAATTTAATGTTGTACCGACATTGTTGTCGGTTTTTTACGGAGAAGAAGAAACTAAAACGAAAAAAAACAAGTTTGAGTGTCGAAATTTGTCAAACACTGTCATACACGTACAAACCGCTTGTCGAGCATGGAGGTTTTGTGCAATAATAATAACAACAGGCCTCCATTCACGAACAAATAGTTTGCGCAACAACTCTGTTTGTGCAAACCACATTTCATTTTGTCAAACACTGCCGTACACGTTCAAACAGCGAAATGTTCCGCAACAAAAATCGATCCCGACCGATTTCTTTCAAATCATTGTGCAACAAATCAATCCATAACATTATACACCATCAAATTGTTTGCGCAAAAAGATTGTGCAACTCAATTCATACCACAGACGATCAAGAAAATTTGTGCAACAATTTTTAATAAATTCATGTTCAAATAATCTAATTAGACACTAAAACATATAAAGATTTTTATCCGTACACACGGTATATAGAATTGAATTTAGTAGTCTACTATCGTTAAAAGTAGTCGAATATATTATTATACACTGTGAGTCGACCCATATTTTATAATATTACAGATATTTATAGCGACATTTTATAAACTATTTTCAAGTTATGTACGCTAATGGAATTTAAATTTTATACTGTCTCTTTTATTTTAAGACCATCCTTCGTTACCTTAGTCGGTGTGGTTGACGCTTTATGTATGTTAGTATTTAATTTTTACTAACATACATATTAAAATTAAACTTGCATTCATGTTTGGCAAACTGAAGTAATATTATATTATGCAAATTACGAAATAATTTATGATAATTTACGAAAGTTATGAAAATACAGTTTTTTTTTTAAATTTTAATATCATAATTTTATGCCTGTTGATTCTGCGAGCTCGTCTATGTAGAGATTTCAATCTACTTCCTGTAAAATCGCCAGAAATATTATCATCAAGAGAGTAGTCAAATCAACAATGAATTAAATTAAATAAAACTTTATAAAATAAACATTTTTTTATATTTTAAAATTCCTAAAAGACAAGTTTGATAATATTAATGTTCATTAAATTTAATAAAATATTTTTTTAAAAGTTTAATCGCAAAATACATTGGGCGTAGTTGTCGAGACTAGCGACAATGTGATAAAAATGCACAACACTACGGGACGGTTTAAAAACTCCGGCTATAGTGTGTCATGTGGATAAAGATAGCTTCTATGAATATTCAATTTTTGTAAGACAATTTATGTCTCAACTGAAGATTCCACAATGTAGTTAACAGGCGGATTTTTTATGAACATTGAATATTTCTAGAATCCATCTTTTAACCACATGAAAAACTATAGTCGAGGTTTGAATCCGTCTCGTATTGTTTTGCATTTTTATTACATTGTCGCTAGTCTCGACAACTGTGCACACAGTCAATACTTTGATTTGATCAGTAGAGTTGTTGAACGTTTTATTTCCATGTGAATAATTTTATGTTTCCATATACTATGGAAAGTTCATATTTGATGTTTCAATTTGAATAATTCATAATTGACGCGCTTTCCGACTTCGGCCGAGCTGCTGACTTACAACCTACAAAGAAATTGACTGTGTTCCAATGTAGACGACTGATTTTTTATTCTTCTACAAAAAAAAACCCACAAAGTATAATACTTATAAAAATACATCGTCAAATTTCATTATCATCTACAATGAAATATATGTGCTCAGCGCCATGTGTGGTCAAAAAAACAACTTCATGACCAATAACAGTGTATATATTACGTACCGAGCCCGATATTGTACAGATCGAGATTTGTACAGACAATTTTGTAACCAAGTCCGATCTGTACGGGTAATTTTTTTAAATAAAACCGAAATAGTGTTTCGAAATGTGAAAATGCATTAAGCGCATGATAAAATATGCAAAAAATTTCACATTTCAAAACACTATTTCGATTTTATTTAAAAAAATTAACTGTACAGATCAGACTTGGTACAAAATTGTCTGTACAAATCCCGATCTGTACAATATCGGGCTTGGTACGTAACATATACAAACCATAGGCATTTAACAAAAATAATTAATTTAATTAAATAAACAACATGTAACAGCTAAATTAACTGAAACTTTTTGTTAAACGCCTATGGTTTTTAATACACTGACATTGGTCATGAAGTTGTTTTTTTGACCACGTATGGCGCTGAGTACGGTTGCGCTCGGAGCGAATAAGTTTGTCAGTTAATTGTGGAATTTTTAAAACATAATTATTTAAAGTTTAACTCCGTAAGAAGTAATGTTTTACAGTAGCCGACATTCGAGTTATTTTAAGCAATGCTTAAAGAGCACAACAAATACTTGTAATAGAAGTAAGAAGATCAGTTGAATAGATAACGTGCATAAGATCTGATGTCCAAGAACCTTCGAGGATGGGTTGAAACCGAATTAAAGATAGACTCCTGATTCCTCCTGTTACAACATTATTTAAAACCGTAAATATTTTTTGTTTGTTTGAGATCAGAAGTAAATGAACCATAAATAAATTTTCATTAAATAATTTCAGATATAGGAAATTGTAAATTTGCCAATTGTTTTCTTTTTGTTATATGCTTGTGGAAATTTTCTTTTGTGAAAATACATTATATACTAAATTCCTTTATATTAATGATGATTATTACACTGTAAAAAATAAAATAGTGGGCCCAATTACGACAAGTTGTTGGCTGGCCGATACTTCCTACAGTCAAATGACAAGCACTTAAGCTAAATATCTTAACATTGAAATAATAAAACTATTTTTATTGAACGCGACGTTTGAGAATGCATATTATCACCGAATTACGAGTTATTAAAACAAATAAATTTTGTTAATTAATGTGTTTATACTTAAATAATAAATAAATAGTTTCAAAATATTATGAAACTATAAATAATCGATATAAAATAACACCATAGACTCTCGCTTGTGACATATTCTATTGTGATAGGGTATATTTTGTTATCAAACCAAAAAATGTAGTTATGACCTTATTGTTAGTATATATAGTGAGTGTATGTGAACATCATTTATTCAGAGTTAATACTGAAACTGAACTTTGTAGACAAAGATAGTATAGAGAGATGTGACTAATTCAAGTTGCAAACTAAAGTGATCGAGCATTTGTTTGTAATAATATCAAGTTTCATGGATGAACGTCCTTAATGTGTCTCTCGTATTAAAAAAATAAAAAAAATATTTAAAAAAAACAATTTATTTACAACTTGACAAATTTTTTAGATGATTGCAACTAATAACAATTTAAATTTGGCAGGTCACATAAAATATTTGAGAAACATGAGTTTCTAGATAAACTTGATCTAGATTTAAAAAATATATTATTGATTGATAGATAGATTATTGATTGATAGACAATTAAATAACATAAGAACAAACCACGAGTAACATGAACTTGTAAAAAATTATCAATAGGATCATCGATTAAAAATAAAATTATATAAAATTTATTCTGAATTTTTTAAAAAATTAAAAATTTCCAACCAATAAGGTCATTTTCTGGGGATACTGTTTGATTTGAATATCACTTCAAAATGAATTTCACCTTAAGGTGAATTGAGAGGAATAGGATAAATCGCATTCTTCAATCAAGTTATAAAGTATACCAATATGTATTTGTTTATTTCGAGGATATCAATTTAAGTAATTGGATTTTCTTCCAATTTGTTTTTCATAAAATCAATTTCATTATTTGTGATTTTCGATACGAATATATAATCGAAAATATTTCAAGGACTAATTTTATTTGTTGGAATGTGTACAATAACATTTTGTGTATACACTTAATAGATTTCAACTGTATTCGAGATTAGAAATATATACGGCATGCCTGACATTAATTCTGTTGCAAATTTCCCACATCATAAGAACACAAACGTGGTCTATTCGACTCAAATTCCTGGCTGCGATCATCATTTTTCCAATTAGTTCTCGTTTGTCGCCTGCGTTTATTTAATATTGCAAAAAAATTTAAAATTCAAAAGCTGGGAATTTTTTGAATACATTACTTGCATTTTTGGAACATATATCATTACCATTAAAGGGCCTCAGGTAATCGATACCTACGCATCAGTATCAAAACCTCCGATATATAAGATAAATCTTGCGAGCTAACAATTCCAAAATATTATGATACATCAAATTTTGAATTCCGATTCAAAATCATTTCATGACTTTATTAATACTTCATTTTCGGAAAAATAATGAAGGGAAAAGTCTGCGGATTATTTACCTAGGAAAAATTGCGATCTTATAATTCACTATCATAAGACGTAAGTGTGCCTCTGACTAACTACTATATCCACAGAGGATAAAAACGTTGTTCCATGTCTAGTAAAAAAGGATGAAGATGAATGTTAAACATTTATAGTAAATAAATTTTTTTTTTAATTCTTTTCGTAAAAATTCAGTTTATTCGTCACTTTTTAGCAAGCATTTTTGATTCAAGACTGTAGACTAGACATCATAAAATAAACCTTTAAAAGATGTATATCACCAGTGTTTCAACATGAAAGAAATATTTATTTCACTATCTACTATCAAAATATAACCATTTCCCGTTCATGTATACTAAAATAATCAGGATTCTGTACCAAAATAACCAAAATTGAAAATTTTTATAATCTTCATTAAAATTTGACGTTGGATAGATCGATAGATTGGACTTCAATCTGATTCGCTTCCCCATATCTTGGCAATGGCCAGGAGCTTGCTTATCAAGTTTTCCTGAAGATTCATATATTCGGGGTGAGATGTACCGAATATCTTGTATCTGCTGTACCCAAGATATTCGCAGATAAAAATGATGTGGCTGTTTGTTTCTTTATCCTTACCGCACAACCACACAAAATGGGTCCATTGTGTTATCCAGTGATACATAGCCTTCGTAAATATAGTTTTATATTTACTATTCTCTAGGGGCACGGTTGTCGAGACTAACGACAATATGATTAAAATACAGGTGTTAAAACAGGTGTTTTACCATGTTTTGTCTCCCGTAAAACATGGTAGATCGATTTTTTTTTGTGGCTCAGCGGATCTTTGTTTCTAGTGCTAAAACTAAGGTACAGCACTCACAAGCAAGTATTAACAAATTTCCGTGAATGTACAGCAGTTTTCGTCTTTCTAGTACCGAAATGAAATTTTTTCTCACATATCAGTTGACGTGTACACCTTAAAAGTTTTCAGGGTAGCATAGGAAGTTTATCAATCCGTTCCCTCTACCCCTCAAAACATAATAAAACAACTCCATTTTTAGGAGAGTGCTGTTAGTGAGTTTCTTTGCTGCTGGTGTCGAAATGCAGGGTTACCAGATTACTTATCGCAAATTGGACGACTTTTTACATGTATATATTTAAAATTTTCGCTACTAAATTTATACTCTCATTGGCTGATGAATATTTTAAACTTCAAAATGATTGGGCGACTTGTCACAAGTATTTTGCTAGTTTTATTAAAATTTTCTGGAAACCCTGCCTATCGATTTATTTACTCAACAAACGACCGAACCACTGTCTAACCGGATGGTATGATATACTCATACTTGATCAATCTTATGTTTTATTCTACAAGCATGATATAGAAATTGTAAATATTAATCAAACATGCGGATATTCACAATCAAGAATTGTTTTTTTTTATTGATAAAACAACTAGATAAATTTTATATAATATTTATTTGAAAATATAGTAAAAGGTATTATTGTTTCTATAGGCATGTGTGGTCTTTTTTATTTATTAATAAATTCAGTGTATAATTTCGAATAAATAACGGAATTTATTTTATAAGTATTAATTTAATTAATTATGAATTGTTATTTTAAAAAAACGTATTATCAATACGTAGTTAATGTGTAGTACATAATAATTTTATACATTGCATACTAGTATTTAAGATAGTCCGGCCAAATAATAATTTACGGATAAATGATAATATAATTTTATTGTAATCAATATTTAACAAAGAGGCTATCTCTCGATGCACTGACTGCTGAACAGGATGCAACTGCGGAGGGTTATCGGATTCATTACCGGGCATTATCCTCTGCGCAAGCATCTGCATACAATGGGACTCCATAACGGATCCATTATGTGCAGATTGTGTGGCGAGGAGGAAGAAACGTTCAGCCACATTATCTTGGACTGTGAACCTCTAGGTTACAGCATATACAGGATATTCGGTGCATCTTACCCCGAATATATGAACCTTCAGGAAGACCTGATAAGCAAGCTCCTGGATATTGCCAACATATGGGAGAAGCGAGTCTCATCGGACTGAAGTAGAAAGGGGAGCACAACACAAAGCAATCAATCAATCAATATCAATACTTCCAACATTTTGGTTAGCAGCAGGGATAGAAAAAAATCCTTCTTAGAGAGTTAATAGTAGTAGCGGAGGGGATGAAGCCTGACAAGTAGGTCTTTTTTAAAGGACAAGGAATTCGCATGTAGACTATAAATTGGTAGGTTTGTGCGATTGCAGCCGACTTTGATAGGAACTATGCCGATATTCATCTGGAATTTGTGAAAGGAAACTTCATAAAACCTTCACAAGCATTGCCGGTTACTTTCGTTCTTGTCCATACGCCGACAGTTTAGTAAATTTACCGCCCCGTTAATTTTTTTTTTAAATTTATTTAATTAACAAACCCGTTGGCATCAAACCAGCAACCTCACAGTTCAAGCAGAGTGCCTTTAATAGCTCAACCACTTAGGACGGAAAGATAAGGTTAAAATTTTAATAATTATATTTTTAAAACTCAATTTCAACTATATTTTCAAAACATTTAACACCTATGGGAACATTAATGAAGTTTGACCGTGAATTTAACAATATTCCTCAACACATTGGAACACTAGCGTTTGAAATATGTATTTTTTTTAATATTTTTGTACTTAACGGTTTTTTTGTAGAAGAATGGAAAATAAATCGTCTGCATTGGATACCTGAAAACAGTCACTTTCACTGTAGATTATAGCTCCGAAACACGGGAAAACTCAAGGAAGCGTTAAATATGGACTTTCCATAAAAAATAAACTTTCTATAAGATACAGAAACATAAAATTAAGCAACTGAGCAACTCAAAGTATATTTTACACAATTAAACTTTTTTTTAAAATTAGTTCAAACAAATGAGTTAATTGCTTAAATATTCGGTATATTCTGAATTTATGAAGAAAAGTTTCAAACAAAAGTTGTTTTTTGTCTTTAAATTTTTGTCCTATCTCTTACGGTTTCAAAGATAGGCAGTTTTTCCCATTTTGCCCAAACATGGAACGATTTTTCCCATTCACGAACTTGATCTTACTTTTCAGCTCTACAATACATATACTAAACTTAATATACCCTGGTATATGCTATATACCGGGTATAAAAATTAACTGTCATCTTTAGATAATAAATATCAGCAGACACTTTAATATCATCATAGTTTTCTTTTAGAAATTTTAAAATATAAAAAATGTTTATAAAGTTAATTTAATTGTTGATTTGATAACTCAAATGTTAAATGATAACCGGACTAATCCTAAATTAAATGATAATCGGACTACTTTAAGCCATAACTTGGGTTTGGATTTATATTCTACTCTATCTCGCACCGTAAAGTCCAATTTTGTTTACGCATGGCTTACATGTGAAGAACTCGAATATATAATACAAAAATTTTGGTATACCTAGAAAACCGAAAATCAGATTGTAATTTAAGTCACACAGTTGTAAAACAGTGAAAATTGAAACACCAGTACACATTTCCAAAAAAATAGTTCTATATGAAAAACATGAATGTGCGTATCATTGATGATCTATTGGGGAGCACAACAAATCTTCTAGGTTGTAGTGCACTAATTCTCCCATTGTTATTCGTTCATCATTTTTGATAGAACATCTTATAGATGGTACAAGTGGCTCCAAAAGTAGCGCTCATTTTGCAAAATTTTATAAATGATGCCTTATTCAGTCGGTTTTCAAAAAAATGCTTCAGGTTGGTCATTACAAACATACTAACAACTTTTATTCGAAATATTTTCCCAAGAACCGAATAAATAAGATCAACTAAATAGTTTTGATAAATGAACGCTACTTTTGTGGTCCCTAGCACATCTTATAAAAGCCCGGAAGGCTCATTTTATACGCTGAAGAGTAAAACTTTTTTTTACAAATGCACTTACACTTCGCCACGTTTTGTGTAATAAAGTGCATGCATAATAACTTCAGGTATATATATTATATATACATAAAATATTCTATATTGATAAGAGGCGTGAAATTTTAAAAACAATGACCTTGATAATAAATAATTATACAAAAAACATGTGGCACATTTTTAATTCAAACATATGTTACACAAACAACAGACCATTGTATGGATGTCAAATGCAATATTACTTAATCATTTGAATTTAGTACGATACTCGAGTCGATACCATAGAAAATGGATTGATACGGAATATTTATTTTTAAGATTAAGATTTGATAATAAATTTTAAGTTAAAAAAATTCAAAACAAATTATAGTTCCATTGAACAAAATTTACCAGGTAACAGCTATGTGGACTTAAGCGGATATAAACGGGTCAATTTATTATTATGAAATATGGGTTATTGTACTCTCAACCTCATATGTATAGCTAATTTTTCAAAATTTGAAATTTAATTGACTCCGGAATAATACCACAAGTTCAAAATTCTAAACCGTTCTAAAGTTATAGCCGAGACTCCTGAAGAGTCCGTGGCGAATCACGAGTAAACCAGCTAGTGAATATTCGGAACTTCGTACCGCCTCAGAATGAATATCAACAAAAAATCCGTTCCATACAAAATGTATGAGAAAATGAATTTTCTTCATAAATTTTTTATACGTTAATTTTTCCGATATTTTAATAGTTATTCTGCTATTTGGTGGGGAAACAAATCCAACATCATAAAAATCGGTCCAGCCGTTCTTGAATTATAAATGGTGTAACTAACCCGACTTTGTTTTATCTATATATATATATATATATATATATATATATATATATATATATATATATATATATATATATATATATATATATATATATATATATAATATATATATGTATATTGTTTTGATATTAAATGATATATATTTATTTTGAAAGTCAGCATTCGATTACTTATGGGCGTAACGTGCTTATGCGCCACCTATATATATATATTTATATATATATATTTATATATATATATATATATATATATATATATATATATATACATATATATATATACATATACATATATATAAGGGAAATATGTTGTATGTATGTGTTTATTTTCTCTCCGTTTTTCCCTCCGATCTTGATGAAATTTATATCATCCGAGGGAAACTCCATTAAAATCGATTTAACCGTTTCAACGGATTCAAAAAATCGATGTACCTAAGTTTAACCTCCAGGAAAAACCACGTTGAAACGGTTGAATTGATTTTGGTGGGGTTTTCCTCGGATGATGAAAACTCCATCAAAGCCGAAAGAGAGATTTCCGTTAACATACAGGATATAAAATTTTTTTTTTTTCAATTTGTATCAACTGTATCAAAAACATAGCTTTTAAACAATACGATGATAAAGGGATAATCTTCAAATCCAAATAATATTATGCAAAACAAAGGAGGTAATTACCCAAGATATCGTAGCGAGCTTAATTAAAAGTATGCTTAAAGCCTCACGCAGGACGTATAGTTCATGCGCAGCGTGTTTTTGTTTACAAAACCATTTTTGCGTTCATCGAATTTTGTTATTGTTAAAAATGACTGAAAGATCAGATAAACAAATTTGCATCAAATTTTGCTTCAAACTCGGGAAAACTAGTTCGGAAACTATTCAAATGATGCAGAAGGCCTTTGGGGATGAGTGTATGGGCAAAACACAAATAAAAGAGTGGTATAATCGTTTCAAAAGTGGCCGCACATCTGTTGATAGTGATCCTCGTTCTGGCGGACCTTCGACGACAACAACACCGGATAATATCGAGCGAATGCGTCTTGGGATTGAAGAAGATCGACGTTTGACTGTGCGCGAATTAGAAGATTATCTTGGAATACCAAAAACTACAATTTGTGAAATTTTAACTTCAAATTTAGTTAGTGGAACCGGTGGGAAATCACATCTAATCTTGCGCAGCATTTTTTAAATAAATACAATATCGCACTGCTTCGCCAAACTCCGTCCAGTCCCGACATAGCCTCCTGTGACTTTCGGTTGTTCCCGAATTTGAAAAAAACGGTCAAAGGACACCGGTTCGATGGCAAAAAGACGATTGAAGATAATGCGAAGAGGGCACTCAAGGCTATTCCAAAAACTGACTTCCAGGACTGCTTCGGAAAGTGGAAACACCGCTGGGAGCGTGTTATTCAATCAAATGGGGACTACTTTGGGGGTTGTCACTCGTCCGATGACAAAAAATAATGCCAGTGCCGGGATATGAAGGTAGGTCGGATACTTTTCGGACAGAACTCGTATACCGGGTATAAAAATATATTGTTTGTTCTACTTAATGAGTAGTCGGTTAACTATTATTGATATAAAATATAACTGATTAATTTAATTAATGTTTGAATAAAATCAATAGTTTTAATAAATTAGCAACACTAAAAAAATTTATCTATGTTTCAATTACATAATTGCGCAGTAGAACAAAATTAAAATCAAATATTATTTTATCTCACAGTTATTTATCACCGATTTAAGTATCACCATAAAAATATGAAACGTTAAACGATAAAAATACCAATAAAAAAATTTCTATCATTAGCGGAAGCAAGAAAAAGTTTTTATCTATTAAATAATCCATTTCTACGGCTAGAAGGAATAAGATTATAAATTTATTTATGTTCACACGAAATCATTGATATAAATTTACGTAATACTATAAGCAATGTTGGTTGGTGACGAAATGCGAAAAAATTTTAAACAAAGCTTTTATTTATTTTGTGTTGTGTTTTACAACTTCGTACATAATTTGAATTTAGCAATGCAAATTGATACTATTTAGTGTTACTTTATATTCATTCTTTCTATCCTATGAATATTTTTTTATATCGCAAAATTCCGAAAACAACATAACTTTCAAGTATGAATCTATGGCGGTGGAACTTAATCTATGGACAAAAAAAACATGAAAAAACATGAACAAAAAAAAATGTAGATAAACCGTTCAAATCAAATTGAATGACTGCAGTTTATATATAAAACATTAAAATTATTCAATAATCATCTTTCGAATAACAACTAACTGAGTTAATTGATTAAATACCCGGTATATACTGAATTTATGAAAAAAAGTTTCTTATAAAAGTTGTTTATTTTTTAAAAAGGAACATTTTTTGTCTTTCAATTTTTGTTCTATCTCTTACGGTTTTAAAGGTAGGTAGTTTACATTTTACCCAAACATGGTACGATTTTGTCAATTCACGAACTTGACCTTCCTTTTTAGCTATAGAACACACATACAAAATTTCAGCATCTCGCTATATCATTTCGTGTTTGAGTTAGCGTGTTGACGGGCGGACGGACGAAAATTTTTTATGTGCGATTTAAAATTATTTGGGCGGTTAATTAACTAAACTGTCGGCGTGTGGGCAAGAACGAAAGTAACCGGCTATGCTTGTGAAGATTTTCTGTAATTTCCTTCCACAAACTGCAAATGAATACCAGCATAATTAGGACCGCAAATGGGTCCCTAGCACCTAGACCAAGGGGACCTCTGAGCCAAAGTCGACTGCAGTCGCACAACCTACCAATTCCTCGTCTATATATAAATTCCTTGTCCTTTAGGGGTAGGTAAAAAAAGGCCTAGAAAGGCCTACTTGCCAGACTTCGACCTTCTCTCCGCTAGTACTACTCCTACACTGTTTAATGGAGGAAACATAATGCAATAAATATATTTTTGTTTCATGCATCCGTGGCCGCGTGATAAAGCTTATCTTTTAAACGGTGCAAGAGAGGGAAGATCTTTTAATAAAAAAAATGTTGATCTCATAAAAATAAACAACTTTGATTTGAAACATTTTTTCATGCAACCAATATTTCTGACGTAAATACAAGATTTAGGCCACTATTACGCCCCGTTTACGACACCAAAACTATGGGATGTATGGGAAAAAATTTCAAACAAAAGTTGTTATTATAAACATTTTTTGTATTTGATAATTTTACCTATCTTGACCGTTTAAAAGATAAGTTAAACCACGCGGACACGGATGCGTGGAACAAAAATATAATTATTGCATTATGTTTCCCCCCATTTAAATAGCGC
This sequence comes from Nineta flava, assembly GCA_963920215.1. Classification (NCBI taxonomy): domain Eukaryota; kingdom Metazoa; phylum Arthropoda; class Insecta; order Neuroptera; family Chrysopidae; genus Nineta; species Nineta flava. The sequence goes on from OY986041.1 coordinate 93,937,584, forward strand.
AACTTTTGTTTGAAAAATTTTTTTCTAAAATGCATATTTTCAAAAATATTTTAAGTGGTAACTTTTCAAATGAACACACGCAGGTTTATGCAGGGTAAAATCAATAACGAATGGTGAAACATAAAAAAAAAAAATACAGACGAATTGAGAACCATCCTCCTTTTTGATTTACGAAGGCTCGCGTTTTCATTTGCGAGTATTTATTTATATGTATTACATTTAATTTATTATTACATTATTTTACATATTATTATAATATCTATTTCTGGATCGAGTTTCACTATTTTTAAATACACTAACGTTCAGTTCATAATCGTTAATATTGCATCAGATTCTATAGAATTTGTTATTACATTTCTGAAAATCAAAACAATAGTGTGCCTTACTTATCTCTATTCTTTTTTACCTGTGTCATCATACTAATAATATTTTATCTTAGTAGGCAAAAAAATTATACATTGTAACAAACTTTTTACGCATAAATTTACATATAATAAAAAAAAAATTCGTATATAGGATGGCGCATAAGTAACGTTATGATTGAATTAGTGAATAACTTTTTCGTTTACGTTTTTTTTTCGGAATTAACTTTGAAAAACATTAACATTGCTCGGGTGCAAGCAAGTGTTGAGGAAAACCCTGAAATTTCCACCAGGCGACGTTCTCAGCAGTTGGTGATGTCTAGGCGGTCTTTGCAAAGAATTTTACATACGTTACACTTTTTCCCATATAAGATTCAATTGGTTCACGAGTTAAAACCAAATGATGCACAAATACGCATTCATTAAATAAATCATAACGTTACTTATGCGCTATCCTTTATATAAAATGTGCAAATATTTCAACAAGAACATTATTAGTCTGGGTGGAATTGGCGCATGACAAAAGAAAACTATCCGATCAAATTTTTTTTTCTGTAGTTCTCCTTCCGCGAAATACGGGCACGGATGTATAGAAACTATATATAATTCTTGCATTATGTCTCTTTGAACTGTGCAACTTTTGTTTGAAACATTTTTCTACAGGGTACAGAAGTGTATTTACGTAAGGGCTAATTGGGCTATAGTCTAAGGCGGCAAAATTTTGCGGGCGGCAAAAATAATTTTTTTCCCATACCAAAAAATGAAAAAATTAAAAAGCGTTTCATCTAAAAATTGAGCAGTTAATTTTTGCTGTCAATAGAAAGTAGTCGAATGAATGATATGGATTATTCCGATATAATCGAATCATTCTCTTCACAGCAGCCCCTAAGAAAAATTTTAAACTAAATTATATTTATAATTATAACTTAAAAATATGTAAACTCAGCAATAAATGTTTTATTTAACACAAATGCACATGTATTGAAATTTTTTGATTATTTAATAAATTGTTTATAAGTATAAGTATAATTGCGATAGCCAAGGCCAATAGGGCGGTCAATTTAAATAGCCCAGGGCGGCTTTGAACCTAAATACGCCACTGACCAAGTATATAATATATACCAGGGTATATTAAGTTTAGTTCCAACATTGTAACAGTTGGAAATATTGATCGCAGAAAAACAAATTTTGGTATAGGTGTTCATAAAATTCATTAGTCCATTTTCGAAAAGTTGTCCTTCCGTCCGTAAATACGATAACTCAAAAACAAAAAGAGGTAGCGAGCTGAAATTTCATATGTGTATTCTAGAGCTCTAAAAAGTAAGGTCAAGTTTGTGAATGGGCAAAATGGGACCATGTTTTGGCAAAATAATGGGCAAAACTGCCTATCTTTGAAACCGAACATTTTGTTAAAATAGAACAAAAATTTTAAGAAGAAAAATATTCCCTTTTTAAAAATAAACAACATTAGTTTGAAACTTTCTTTCATAAATTCAGTATATACCAGGTGTTCGAGCAACTAACTCAGTTATTTGTTATTTTTTTCACTTGCTTTTTCTAAAATGTATATTTCAAAAAATATTTAAGTCGACAATATTTCAAATGATCACACGATAACCTTAAGAATATAAAATAGTATAGTAGAACTTTTTCTTATCCTCTTGTCAATTCTAACATTTAAGCCCAATATTTCAAATTGTTTATGAGCTATTAATCGTAGATTCCTAGCTAGAAGCACGGAACCGTTCCAGAAAAAAGCATGATGATACTTTTACATGTAAACCCATCAGCGTAAATATATTCTTTTATGTACTGTAGGTGACAGAAGTGCTGGTCATTTTTCAAATTTTTTTAATTTATTTGTGCCTTATTAATTCGAGTTTCGAAAAAATGCTTCGACTAAAAGTTGCTACTATATAATGAACAACTTTTATCCAAAGTATTTTTTAAATGAACCTTTTGAAACATTCTATATATTTTTTTGGGAACATATTATGAAATAATTATTAGATTCGCCATATTTTTAGAACGAAATTATTTTACGAGTAAATACCAATTTTTGTTAAATAACTTGTTTTCTATTCTACTCTAACCAAAAATTTAAAGAGTCGATAATCATTAATTTTTCATCGATATGTAAATTCAGAAAAACATTTTCTTTTTCATATTTCGATTTATCCCAAAAGCGACGAAACATATGGCGTTCAAAATTTATAACGCCACCGTTAGGATAAATCGTGGTTCAAGTTAATGGACCTATTTATCAGCCTTCATCTCGTACTTTTATATTTTATTTCGGAAATGGTAAGAGGTAGAAAAATAAATCACAAATGTTTTCGTTATAAAAAAAAGTAGATTGAAGCATGAAATGAAACGGAACAATGTTACTAAAAAATTATTTAACATTTCTTCAAGGCTGGTAACGCGATTCTTAAAGGCTCTCAATCTGAGATTATCAGATGGTTGGGTTGATTTGGACCGATCAGACTCTATGTATTATTAATTCTTCCATACAATATAGAGCAGGGGCGGCCAATAAGTCAATCGCCATCGACCGGTCGATCGCTCGCGATGTCTTGACAACAGGTAATTGAAGAATTTGAAAATAAGAAATTGTGGAATTTATATATTTTCCCTTTAAAAAAGCTCCTTAAGTGTGAAACGCATAAGGCAAAAAATTGCAGACATATTTCATATGGAGCAAAAGGCATTAAAAAATGAAGTTATAATTTTACAAGCCAGAAAATTACAGAAAATTTTTGGAAATACGTCAACCGAGATAAATATCCTAGCAATAATTTATACACACAAAAGTTGGCCACCCCTGATATAGAGTATAATAGTGGCTATACGACTACATATCCATTATACAAAAAGTAGCGTAACCAAATGTTTTGGCTACCAATGGTGTTTTCCTCAACAATTTAGGATTGAGTCATTAGACTATTAGAGTATTCAAATATTTTCAGATTTATGGTGCATGCACCCTCTCTATGCAAAAGAAAATATCAAGTATCAGTTACGGGCTACATCAAGTATGAGGTAGAGAGCTGATCTTGTCGATTCAGATATGTTAAGCGCTTTTTAGGTGGTACAAATATAGAACTACATATAAAACTAAATCACAATTCATGGAAATTGAAAAATAAATTATTTCCAAAACAACAAACTACACCACATGGACTCAAAAAAAAAACAACAAGTACTGCCAACAATTGTAAATATATTAATATTTACTAGCAAGGTTTCGGAATGTAAATAATTAAATAAATGTCCTACACGATTCAAAAACTAAAATAGTTACAAATCTGATATATAACAATAGTGTAAATTTGTAAAAAATGTGGCTACAATGTGGTATACCTTTTTGACTATGCCTAGGTAGTAATTATTTCAACTATCCTTGAACTACTCTCTCTCTATGTAATTTCACACTCACAAAAAAAAACCATAGGTAACAGCTTTCTTCATAAAAGATTATTAATACACATGAGCTGTTGAAATTTAATAGCTCTCTAAGTTTTAAAATTTAAATGTTTAAGACGAACAATGGAAAAAGTTAGGGATTTATGATTCTAAAAAATTTTTTTTTATTACTTTAATTGGCAAAATGCCAAACAGACATGAGTTCTGTTGTCTTCAACACTCATTAAATTTTTTGTTTTTTTCAATAATTTTATACACAAAAAACAACGGTAAATTTTAATTAAACTAAATAAAAGAATAATCGAATGTTTTTAATTAAAAAAATTTTCAAATAAATTAAATAATAACGGTAAGAATTGAATAAATCAAATTAACAAACCTCAAATCAGCACTATTGTAAAATCACAACAATTTAATTTAAAATTTATTATTATCAAATATCAAGATAAAACATGCTTCAATGCAATAAAACAATACTACTACTCTATCGCGATAGTATTTATAAATCACTACTAACCAGAATAGTAAAAAAAATGATGCAACTTTTCGACCCTTTTACCAAATTCAATGCAGTTTACCCCCTTCCATATAAACAAACTTAACTTTTAAATATGAAACCTATCGGTAAATTAAATAATGTAAATTTTTCATTGTTGATACAAAAAAAAGTATGTATTGAATCTGTCGTCTGAACACACATTTTGACATATTGTTATAGAAAATATTTTCTAAGTATAAAAAAAATCAATTTTTCTATTGTCATATTACAGTTTAACTATCCCCATCGAACTTTCAATCTATACACGTGTTTAAATATCAAATTACATTATTAAAATAAAATTAAGAATATAAATGAACATACCGTTTTATAATTCAAAATCAAAATTCATAAAACATTTAAAATTGTATTTAATTGAAATATTCACACAAAATTTCACTTATTGAATTGATTCAAAGTTAATATTTATAAAAATATTGTATGGTACATAATATAAACGAAGCACATGCAAAACTGTCGACGTCTGAAAAGAAACCGCCACGATAAATGTGAATACATACAGCGCATGCGATTTTAGAATGGTATTGCGCCCTTGAGTTGTTCACCATGCAGCATGTATGTTTTAAAGATGTCATCGTTCAAACATTATGATGTAACAATAATTGCAGGTGAAATAATCGTGAAATATGTTACCTGCAGAAATAATCGTTATTATGTTTTATTTATTCTTGTATAAAAACATCGTGTACATTGTTGATATTTATGTTCCGTAGTTTAAATGTGATAACAAATCGATTTTATTTTTAGTTTTTAACTTTTTTACCCGGTGTATAATATATAATACCAGGGTATACTAAGTCTAGTTCCGACTTTGTAACGGTTGAAAATATTGATCACAGAAAATATTATCCCATTTCCGCAAAGTTGTCCGTCCGTCCATCCTTAAATACGATAACTCAAAAACGAAAAGAGATGGCCAGCTGAAATTTATATGTGCGTTTTAGAGTTAAAATTGGATCATGTTTGGGCAAAAAGGGCAAACCTGCCTATCGTTGAAAACGTAAAATATAGACCAAAAATTTAAAGACAAAAAATGTTTGTTACTTTTTTTAAAATAAACATTTGTTTGAACTTTTTTTTTCATAAACTCAGTATATACCGGCAATTAACTATTTAATAATTTAAATAGTTAATTTAATTAATTATTTAAGCAATTAACTCAGTTGTTATTTTCACTTGTTAACAATTAGAATATTTAATCTCTAAAGAAAGTTATATAAAAAACTTCTTCATGTTTTAAAATCTCAAAATTTGAAATTTAATATTACGCAACCCTTTCCAAATTTCAGTTTGTACAATAAAATATATGGGGGGATTTTAAAAAGATCACCCCTTACCCTCTAACTTTCAAACAATAACATCTAAACTATATTCTAAGAAATCGAACGACATTTCAAGAATAGCAAGAATTTTCTCCAAAGTTTGTAAACTAAAACAAGAGAAAATGAAACAACTGAGTTAATTTTTTTAATGTTTATTTTACTTTTTACACACGCACAGATCTATATCTGGTGCAAATACCAAGGTACTATATACATATGTACGAGTAGTAAACACATAATTCTGTAATCTATAGTATAAGAACATCAAGGTGGGGCAAATGAGACACCTCCCCCCCCCCCCACCAGTTGATGGGTAACAAAATTTAAAATTCAATATTTTTAATAAATACATTTTGCAAATTTTTTTAGGTAAAAAATCTAGAGCACGGAAGTGCGCAAGGCCGAGTTTAAGTGGCATTTGGCCTTCTCACTTACCGTACTATTACTACGGGTGCATTCGTCTTGGACGCTCACACGCTTTCAGCGCGCTCAATCGTCGATTTCATAGTTCGACTTGGCGCTGTGAGTGTCAAAAAATCACACTTGTGGCTGAGGCGCTCACAGACGCCACTACTCCACAGAGGTAGGGCAGCAAAAGCGTGAGCGCCAAATCTTACTATTTATCAAAACGAATGTAAGCGTAAGCTAACCAAACTTTTGTCATATTTATTAAATTACTTAAAATTAAAATCGTTGACAAATCAGTAAAAATGGCTAACTATTACCCAGATTATTTTCGATCGATTTAAATGATTCAGAATCTGGTAAAACGTATACTATTTCTGTTACTTTCGACAAAATAAAACGTCGCCATGTTGTTAAAAAACTAAAGCTCACAACGTCCAAAACGAACGATATTTTCTGATCGATTCTAAGCGTTCGTAAGCCAACATGAACACAAATAATTTGTGCTTATAAGCGTCAGCGCTCAAAGTGTGTGAGCGTCCAAGACGAATGCACCTACAGGAAATATCAGAGGTGATCTGACCCCGAAATATCTTCTGAACGAAAAGAGCTACAGTGCTGATTTTTCGATATATAACATATAATGAGCACAACAAGATTGTCACATATCGAAGCTACTAATTCACACTTGTACACACCTAATGCAAAATGCTACTCAAACATGCTAAGTTGTATAAAGAACATTCTGTTTTGTTTCTCAGAATTTGCCTTTGATCGGCTAATATTATGTGATCTCCGTTTTTCAAAATTTTGCATTTTTTTCTAAGAATATGTGTTTGATCGATTGATATAGTGTCGGAAGCTACTAATTCACACTTATACAACCACATTTAATACATGTTTAGATTTTTTTAAAGAATTTGACTGTTACTTATCGTTCTCAATAGCTTTCCGTATTTTTACGTACCGATGAGAGTCAATTTCGTTTCTGTTTTGCTAATTGTTTGGTTTAACTAAGAAACCAATGTATTTTATTAAATTGATTAAAATAATTGAATACATATATGAGAATGGGTTTCGAAATTTTGGTGCCCCCTTAGCTTGGGGGCTTGGGCTCGTCTACACGTGCTTATGGTTAAATAAATGATCATTATCTATTTAATTGTTGTCGATTAGTCACTTACTTATACTTAGTAGTTTACTGAGAACTGACAAATAATTAAGCAGCAGTCCTCCATTTGTCTTAATTTTTCATGGAAAATTATTTAGATTTCAAAAAAATGGTCACCGTTTCCGAAATGTTGAATTTTCTTATACACATTTTTCACTATATGAGAAAGTCGCAAAAAGAGTAAAATTCTTATTGTTTCCTTTTCAAAAATCCTTTCAAAAAGTTGAAAGATTGAATGTCGCAAGAACTTGGAAGTAATTGACTGATAAAATTTTTTCGTATAAACAATCGCATAAAAAGACAATTCATGGGCACAAATCCGATAAATGATCAATTTTTTATTCAGACAAGATTATGCAAAAATTAAGATGCAATGACTTGACTTGAAAAATATACACTTAATTTTTAAAATTATTGCTTGTGAACTTGTTCGGTTGCATAGATAATGTAATCTGAAGTCTAAAAGCCGGAAAGCTGGAAACGGTTTTAATCTCGTCATTTGCATGTAAAAAGAGTTTATTGAAGTTTGCACCAATTTTCTGCTTGTGCTGTATGAAAGGTGCCCAAAAAACAAAAAAAATTTCGAACTTTTTTCAGTTTCTCACTAATAACTCTTAAAGGATGCGTTTTTAGAAAAATTTTACTCTATTATAAATTAAAGTACATACAATTTTGCGTCGAGTATCACAACTTAATAATTTGGTCAAGTAGTATGATCGAAAACCACGGTCGAAAAACGACGATTTTTCTCAACTTTGTCAAAAACTGAGATATTACTACTATAATACATGAGTCTGAAGGTTGGAAATAAGTACTTTAAGAGAAATTTTTAAGTGGTAACTTTTCCAATGATCATACGTATAAATTTTTGTTCCATGTATTCGTGTTACAACCTACAATCTTTTAAAAAGTGCGAGATAGAGAAAATTTTTTACATAAAAAAAAACTATTTATATGATAAAAACAAACAACTTGTGTTTAAAACTTTTTTCCGTACATCCCATAGTTTAGGTGTCGATAGCGTACTACTGAATTATTCAACTTTATTAATTTTTACCGGCACTTCCGCTATCAGAATTAAATTGTTATTTCGCTTCCCAGAACCTCCACCTTTTTTTTACACCTCGGGTTACATTATTGGAGTTTTAGTAAGGATCCCTAGTTTTTTTGAAAATGTAATATAGCCTATATCACCCGGGGATAGTGTAGTTTAATCGGTCCAGTAGTTTCGGAGCTTATTCAATGCAAACAATCAAATCTTTCCTCTTTATAATATTAGTATAGAAAATAAGCTTATCTCAGTCAAAAAACTAGTCATCATTTTGTGTGGTGTCCTTTGCTTTAACAGAAATTCCATTCCACGAATGTTTTTGTCCCTATCACCGTAACTCGAGTACGCAATAAAAATTCTATTTCAGTTTTAATTATTTTTATTGAAAATATAAATGTGTTTATTTACAAAATTTATAAAGAAAAGTTGTTTAAAAATTTTGTTTCTAAACCCGTACCAATCTTGGGTAGTTTCATTTTCATAATTTTATGCTTATTATATTTTTCAGAATCAGATTTCATATTATTTCTTCTTCCCTTTTTTTTCCTTTTTCTCCTTTTTTTCTTTCGCTTTTTTGTCATTAGAAGTTTGTTCTGCAATAATCATGGGAGGTGGCGGATTTCCCCCAAAATCGCTATAAAAATATTGTGTCTCTTTTGACACTACTAATGGTTTCGGTACAAATGGTTTTGGTTTTGGTACAACAATATCAAATTCAAAATCCACAGGTTTTTCCCCAACTGTTGTTCGTTCTAATTGCAATGCAAAAGTTTCATCATTTAAATCTGTAATTTCTGTATAAACCATTTTGAAAATCGAATGAACAAATTTACGAAAATTATATGAATATCAAAATTTTAATATGTAAACAACCATGTTGCTTAAGATACATCATAGGGTATATCATCTACTTCATAAAAATCAGTGACCTCTACCATTAGGGATGAAGGCCAGTCGGTGGGTCTAGAAGCATGAAATTGTGCACAGGAGTTCCTTATATAATGTTGATGAGCACTAAGACTATTTTTGAAAATTAATTCCATAAGGGTGTTGAAAAGGGTATGATAATTTTTATGGAAGTTCGCCATTTTTGGAATTAGAAACTTGGAAGTTGGTGTTTAGGCTTCTGTTTATAAATAAAAGTCAGTTGTATGTGCAACTTCGGAAATTTATCCCCAAAGGAAAGGGGTAAAATTCATCCCCAAAGGTAAAATAAGGGATGAGAAGTGCGTCATTTTTGAAGTTAGAAACGTGAAAATTGGTATTTAAAAGGCTTTTTACATTTGAAAAAAGTCGAATGATTTCTGAGATGATGCCGATGGGAAATCCCATCGGGCACACGGCTTGTTATTAAATAAAATGTTTTAAGATAATGCAATGTGTAGGAAATAGATTTATTTTGCACGGCTAGGCAACTCATGACACATCTATGAATGTAACTTCTACCATGAATGGAGTCTATCATTAAACTGCATCCTCCTTCTAAAATATGAATATAACAAAACTGTTTCTTGAAAACTCCATGCAAAATTAAAAAAATTGAAACTATTTCGGTTTTTATTTAAAAATAAAATATTATGGTTAACAAATCACTTTTAAAAACAGCAAAATTAATATAAAAATCATTTTTTCCCTTTCTTCCCTTTCTTTCCTTTACCCCCTTTTGCTGGTTTTACTCCTCCTGCTGGTTCAACGGGTGCAGTTGGCGGTCCAGCATCTTGTTCATCATACTGAGTTTCACGTGTTTCTAATTTTGGAGGTGGTTTTCGATCAATTCCTTTTGGAGTTCGGAGCTCCAATTCTAAATTTGATTTCTTTTCTGTACCCTCAGATTTTTTACCAATACGTAATACAAAAACATCTCTGTGAGGATCTTTTATTTCTGTGGTTTGCAACCCACCAACGGGACGGGGTGGTTGGACTTTAACACTTTGATTGTTACAGCAATTGTTAACCTAAAATTTGTTAAATTATCGTTATCAAATATTTTATAAACGAATTCATTATGGTTTTTTGTCTATCATATACTTTAAAATTCAGCGATGGTGGATTTGGACCTTCAGGAATTGCAGATATTCCAGGAGTACTAGATTGACAACAGTCTCCTACTGTGTTAGCGTCTTGAGTACAACAACACCCTTCCTCTGTTTCCTGAACAATTTTCTTTCGGTCTTTTAGCACGCGAATAGTTAGAGCATTTCCATTCATTTCTGCACCAATTTCTTGATAACATCGATTATCGGGTGGTGGTGGGGGAGGTATACAACATGGTGCTGGTTGATAACATGGAGGAATATCGCCTTCACAGCATGGTGGAGAAGGTGGGCACGTTGGTATTGCACATTTTTTACCACGTATGGCATCATTCCAATCTTCACAATTTGGTAGTGAACATGGTTTATCATCTTTCGATGTTTTTCGATATCTATACATAGAGCTACCTTGATTATCTTTAAATAACACTGATCGATCTTCCAAGTTCATTTGAAATTGTGTTACTATAAGCTTTCCAAAGCATGATATACGAATAAAAACGCTAATAGTTCCCATTGACGTATCCCCAGATCCAATTAGTTTAAAAGTGTCTTTTATTACTTTAGCTGCCGGTTGACCAATTGAACCACCACTAATTTGACTTAATAATTCATTAAATTGATCAACGACTTGTATATAGGTCTCTCCTACCGGCATTTTATCCGGCATTGCATTTCCTAAAAGTTTTTTGAATACATATACATGTATCGTAAAATCTTTTACTGCTTGTTCGGCTTGATCTGGTGTTAAAGAAAATAAAATTGATTTTCCACTTTTAAAAGTTCCACCCTCTGCCGCATAGTTATTTTTTGGACTAAAATCTGCCTCACATACGTCTAATGGTGCATTATTCAAAAATTGAAATTGTACACAACTTTCACCGTATAATCCAGCCATTGTACTTTGGCGTATTGCACTGGGATCTATATGTACTTTATCTACTAAAAACTCGAGAAGGAACAAATTTTCTGTTGCTGCATTCGCCACCATTTTGTACAGTTTTCATTAATTACACAATTTAATTTACTTATTCATTTATTTTGATTCAAATAAAAAATACAAAAAATTTTCTTTATAAAATTTTTAACTTTATTGACATATTTATATAAAAAACTAATCAAGTTTGCTTGGTATCCAAGCACATTATTACAATTGAACATATTATAAAGGCAAAAAAAACCTTAAACTCGGCCTGTCGCACTACCGTGCTATAGATGGGCACTACTTCTGTAAATGGAAATATTAATTAATTATAACATTTAGAACAGGAACCAAAGGAACTTGAGCATGTAAGGACCTTGAGCATGTGAGGATTGACAACTATACTCAAATTCTTTGTTTTCTTTCTTTAAATGAATTGTAATTAAGTTGATTTTCTACATCTTCTTACACAATTTTCGATTTTTCTAATATTTTAAGAGTCTCGTTTCCCCGACATCGATTCTACCCATATTAATGATATTAGTCTTTCGAATACCAAAAGTAGGTATATGAGATACGAAATTTTATTTAGAATTTGATTATATTGAAAAATTAAGTCGTCATCATCATATCCAGAAGAGAAGTGATGTATTTCTTCTGATTAAATTCACGCAGCTAGTCCTGAGTAACGAATTTTTTTACAAGCTTTTATTTAACTTGCAATGTAAAAAAACATTTTTTTAAACAAGCTTTTATTTAAATGCTCTAAAAGGAAGAAAATAAAATTTAAATTAAATCAAACCCATCAATTTATTACATTATACAATTTATATGATATAAAAGCTTGTCGCGAGATTTACCAGTGTATTTCATAAAATAAATTTACCCAGGTAAAACTCGCGCGATAAAAAATAAATAAATAGGTTATTATTTGAAATAATGGAATATGGTTCTGTAATTACTTTAAGGTATTATTTTATAATGGGATTTTAAACAATAAGTAATGCAATGTATGACAAATAAAAAGAATTAATATTATTTAATATTTGAAGAAAAAAAATTCTATAATATTTTAAATACTAATGTAATATAATTTTAATTATTCTGAATAAAAGTATTTATTTCAAACTATTTAAATTGGAATTTTCACTTTTTGAATCTACCGCTGTATTTTGGTGGATCTACCGCTTTTTAAGAAATCGGTATGATGGATCGCATACCGAATAAATATTTTAATACCCCTAATCCTAATGGAATAATAAAACAGAGATTAGTAGAATAAACTCAATCTATTATCTATGGTACTATATTTTATCTATGATCTATGGTTGGATACACTGGAACCGGATATTTGTGTGGTTCTAATAAAAGAAAATTAGTTTGTGTATTAATCATAAAAATGTTATCAAGTCAATATCTAATTATTTCATCATGAATAATCATATGGCAATAAAGGATGAAGACATTACAGTTGGACAAGAAGATGAAGATGAACATATTAATGAAAATCTACAAACAATCAACGATGAAAATATTAAAATTGAACAATTACATTCGGAATTGATAATCAAAGATAAACTATTGGAACAAACTGGCTTATGTGATGTATATAATACAATTTTTACCAATGAACAGAGCTTAGTTCAACATAAAAATATTTATACTGGAAAAAAACAACATTCATGTGATGTTTGTGATAAAAAATTTACTACACGGCAGTATTTAGTTCAACATAAACGAATTCATACTGGAGAAAAACCTAATTCATGTGATGTGTGTTATAAAACATTTACTACTCGACAGTATTTAGTTCAACATAAACGAACTCATACTGGAGAAAATCCTCATTCATGTGATGTGTGTGATAAAACATTTACAACACGACAGTATTTAGTTCAACATAAACGAGCTCATACTGAAGAAAATCCTCATTCATGTGATGTTTGCCATAAAATATTTGTTACACGACAGTGTTTAGCTAATCATAAACTAATTCATACAGGAGAAAAACAACATTCATGTAATATCTGTGATAAAAAATTTTCTATTCGAAAGTATTTAGTTCAACATAGACTACTGCATACTGGAAAAAAACCACATTCATGTGATTTTTGTGATCGAAAATTTACCACACGAGGGGGATTAGTTAGACATAAAAGAATTCACACTGGAGAAAAACCTTATTCTTGTGATAAAATATTTACCCAACAAGGCAGTTTGGTTCATCATAAATTCATTCATACCGGAGAAAAACCTCATTCGTGTGATGTTTGTGATAAAACATTTACTACACGGCAGTGTTTAATTCATCATAAACGAACACATACTGGAGAAAAACCACATTCGTGTGATGTTTGTGATAAAAAATTTTCCACACGACAGTGGTTAGTTCAACATAAACTAATTCATACTGGACAAAAAAAACATTCATGTGATGTTTGTGATAAAAAATTTACTGCAAGATGGTATTTAATTGAGCATAAATTAGTTCATACTGGAGAAAAATCACATTCATGTGATGTATGTGATAAAACATTTACTACACAACAGTCTTTAGCCCAACATAAACTAATTCACACTAGAGAAAAACGACATTTGTGTGATGTTTGCGAGAAAATATTTACTACACGACGCTATTTAGTTCAACATAAACGAACTCATACTGGAGACAAATCACATTCGTGTGATGTTTGTGATAAAAAATTTACTACCCAATGGTATTTAGTTGAACATAAACGAATTCATACTGGAGAAAAACTACATTCATGTGACGTGTGTAATCAAACTTTTACACTTAAATGTCATTTACTTCAACATAAAAGATTTCATACTGGACAAAAACCATATTCATGTAATGTCTGTGATGAAACAATTATTACACCGCTATTTAGTTCTACATAAGCGATTTCATATTGGAGAAAAATCACACTAATGTGATGTTCCTGTTCAAAAAGGGTTGAAAACATTCGCCAATTTTTTTTTTGTGCTAGAAGAACTTTTTTCGTGTGATGTTTGTGATAAAACATTTTTATAACAAGTGAAAATAACAACTGAATAAATTTCTGAGTAGCCTGTATATAATAAGTTCATTATCTGTGCATGCCTTGTTTATTTTTGTTATCTGTCATCGTTTTTATGTTTCTTGTTGACAGGCGGGCTTGCGTAAATGAGCTAATTAAATCATTTTAGGAACACCTGTATACAAAATTTTTCCAATGTTTTCAGCCCTCTACAAAGTCGGTACTAAACTTATATATCGTATAAATTTATACCATTTATGTGTGTATACATGGTATAAACACGCATTTATTAGTCATCAACGAACTCACACTGTAGAAAAACCTATTTCGTGAGATGGAAAAAATAAAGGTTCGACGAATCCCTCCAAAAAAATGTATTTTCAAATTTTTTAGAAAACGCGAGCATTTTAAGTAGTAGAAGCTGAGGGAACGTCGAAACATAGCAAGAAGACCTTTCTAGGTCTTTTTAACCGACCCCTAAGTTGAGGAATCCACCCCCTCAACATTTTGTCGTTTACCACACCTGGTTTGTTTCCTTTAGCCCTGTGTTTGTTGTCGAACTTACGCGTTCTTTTTGCGAATCACAGCATAAATAAAGATTATTGAAATAATCAAAGAGAACTCTAGGTTGTTTGAAATTACATTTCAAATTTTGTAGGAATAGTTCTAGGAATAGGGGCAAAATTTGAAGGTTAGATGCCTCATTCTGGCTCTGTAGGGGCATTCGGCCAGAAGATGGAAGGGCCCATCATGAGCATTGTTATTAACAAACATTTTAATTTTGAATAAAAGATGGTCTGTAACATGGTCAATCGTGAAGACCTCACCTCATAGATGACACTTAGTAATGTGACCGTCAGAGTTAAACTTATCCCACGACTTGTATTTTTTTTAGATTTAAACACGTGTAAGATATACGTATGTAGTATTATAATATAATATTTTTTTATATACTGTATGTATTATTTTTACATGTATCATTTATTTAATATTAAATTGTGTAGCCTCTTAATGAAAATAAAAAGTTTAAATGTTTAATACATTATTTGCATGAGTCCAAGAAAATTTACGTAAGGGATACCATAATCTAGAACGTTTATACTCTCTCGGGTAGTTCAGTTTACCACTGAAATCAAATCGTAATAGAAGAACAACATTAAACAGATCTGGATCTCAGCTCTCAATGGTTTCGAAGGTAACAAAAAGGACATTTCCTTTCATGAGCCCAGAACTTATTTTATCATACTTTATAGCTTTAATCATTTAAAATAACTCATTATAATAACTAAAAAAATTTCACTTTATTTAAAAATACAAAGAAAAGAACTGAGTTAATTGCTTAAATATCCGGTATATACTGAGTTATCTCTTACGGTTGTAATGATGAAAAATTTTCGGTACAATTTTGCCAATTCGCGAATTTTATCCCACTTTTTAACTCTGGAACACACACACAAAATTTCTGCTCTTTATCGTTCGTTTTCCAGTTATCGTGTTTACGGAAGGATATGCAGAAATGATCTAATTAGGTCATTTTATGAATACCTAAACCAATATTTTTTTGCGATCAATATTTTCAACCGTTACAAAATCGGAAAGGAAATTAATACACCCTTATATACCGTGTACCACCTTCATATCTTGGGGATCTCTGATGATCCCACTTGTAGGGCCTGTAAGGAGGACGATGAAACCTCCATACATGTCATTTCCACCTGCAGGGTGTCAGGCATAAAATATTTGGGTCCGAAATCCTGCATCCATCAATGCCGGCAAAGAAGCTGTAGGCTTTCTGCGCAGCGTCTAGCCTCAACAGAATCCTATAGCTTCATCTGCTTAAAATAGCACTTCTTACCCGGAGACATCTCGCCTTCGGGTGACAGGTTGTTCTTAAGGAGGGCACAGAGGACCCCTTGGTCTAGGTACTAGGTATCCATTTGCGGTACCCCTCTTGCTAATTATTATTATATACCGGATAAAAAACTAATTAATGCTCGTGGAAACATTTTAGTAATCTTAACAGATAACTTAAGAATTAATTGAAGGATATAATTTTTATTATGTAATTACAAAATGTTTATAATAAGTTTAATAGAATTCTAGGCAATGAATATCAACACAAGTGTTCTTATTGAGAATTGATTCTGCCAACCAGTACAAAGTTTTATTACAGTTATAAATGAAATTCACACACACCATTTGTTTTTATTTAAACTTATTTATAAATATCTTTTCATTTTACATTAAGGACTATGCAAAATACTACATTAACGTCACTTGTAACAAAAACTTGACGAAGCTCCATATTTTGTTAATAATAATAAAAAATACACTGCTTTTTGTCACAGAAAAGGTTTAACTAGGTGGGTTTCTTCCTGGCCAGGTATGTTGCGGCATAATCTACACTATGACTTCTCCACCTTTTCTATATATTTCATTGATATTAAGCCTATTCTACAACACACCATATCGTTGTATTGCACTGTTCAAGCGTCGAATGTCAGACGCTTGCATAATGGAAACGAAACGATCAATAGATCGACGGAGGATCGTAACCTTAAGCCCCTTTCCGCGTTTTGTAGCCTGAACTCGTGTTTTGAATTTTTATAAATTACCTTTAAAAATTTGAAATGGTTTTTTCTCCTAAAAACAGTATTATTTTTATTAATTATATTAACATATTAAGAATGACAGTTTACAAACGCGAATATGATTTTATTGTAGTCAATATGACTTGGTCGTAGCCTACATGGCACTTCACCATATGCCGTTACCTCCGACATCCAACCAGGTTATATGACCTTAATTGTAAAATAGGCTTTATAGACCAAGCTCTCAAGACATTATTTCCGACATATTATATCTACTTCGTAAAAAAGGTTCAAATAGTCACAAATATACCAGAAATTACCACACCGGTGGGTGAACAAACGATTTACATTAATTATTTTAGTTAATTAACATTATAACATTATTTTTTATTAACATTTTAATCAATTTTTATAATTTCATATTGACAATATGCTTCATACTTTATAATACTAGGAGATAAAATTTATACAATTTATTTAAATCTTATTTTACGGAGTAGATAGGGTAAGTCGAAAATAATATCCAGGGAGCTCAGTATATTAATTTATTCATCAGGCTTATTACTAATAATGCGCTCCCTATCATGTTGTAGATTTATAGACAAACTAATTGACGATAAAAATAGTTTTTTGCACTATTCTTTAATATACATACATTTGTAAATGTACTTACATACATTTTAATTTGATACAAAAATAAAATAATAAGTTAAAGAACTACTTTTAGAAAAAATACGTTAAGCACATATGTCTTTTTTTTAAAATTGCAACAGGGATAACAAACTTTGTCTTCTTTTTTATTCATTTTGGCAATAATTAATAAAGCTAAGTATCTTATAAATTTATTATATTAAAATAAAATTTACATTCGAGTTTTAATTAATAACCAATAATAATAAATGTTTGGTAGAGACCAACAAATAAATATTTTTAGGCAAGATATATTATTTTTTTCATATTGTCAGTAAATTATATAAACTTTCAGTTTATTTAAATTACATTAAAATTTGAATATTGAGCTTTTTCTTGAGTCCTGCTCATTATGGTATGCAGACAAATACTATTTTAGTTATTACATTTAACTAAAAGCTATTGAGTTAATGATTTTTTTACAGACTAGAGGCATAAAAAATAATAAATATTTCTTAATTAAAATCTAATTTCTTTTTAAATACTTACATAGTTAATTCTAGTCTTGTTGACAGTAAAAATCATAATTTCAAAAATAATACATTTAATTAATCTAAACAATATACAAACAGGAATGAAATATGCTACTAAAATCTTTTTAACGATATTGAAACGAATAATAAAAAATTTCTAATTATTTTCGAACTCATAATTTAATATTATTTGACTAGCCACGCTGAAACATGATTTTACAATTAAGTATATCAAGAATGTATCTAATGTTTACTTTTATCTATTGGTAATGATATCGCGGAATGAATTTAAGTAAATGTGATTGTTGACTAGATAAATAACAGAATAAATATGTTAAGGCCATTTTGATTTTTAATAAGTTTTAACGATGAGTGTAAATTTTATTCCGAAAACGTTAAAAGTTAATGCAAAATTTGTAATTACATAGTTGTTCCTTTTAAAACAACTGATACTTTTTGCTCTTTACTTTTTTCAAAAATCGGATTCGTCAGAAATTAAATGCAAAGTCGGATTTTTACAGTTGATTTCTATCGAATTCATTAGATTTTCGAAATGCTTTCAACAATAGTTGCACTATAAAATACAACAATAGTTAATATTGAATTATTTTTCTCATGTTGTTGTATATCTATCTTTCACGCGGTCACGAAACTTTATTGCAAGGTATTGAAAAAAGTAAAACATTTTCTGTGTGCCTTTTATAGTATTATTTATCAACAATATATTCATTTAATTGTATTAAAGTTTTAAAACTGTTGAAATAATAAAAATGTAAAAAAAAAAATCGAACAAATTCTGCCAACAATTTGAAGGATGAGGGGAAATTTTTGACAATTATAAACAAGAAATATTATCATATTTCAAATTGGTATTCGTTCCACAATGTTACCAGATGACGGAGATTTTTTAGCCAGAAGCTTTCTCCCATCTGTTGATCAGTTGTTAAGCCCAAGTTTTTAAACTCTCAGATAATAAACGTACCTAACATATGTTTATTATCTGTGCGTCCACCCATGTAACGTTAATAAATTTTCAATTCATTTTTTCAAACTAATTGTAAGTGTTTAAATAAAAATACAAAAAACTTGAAGTCATATTTCGGATAGTTCTTTTAAATTAAACCATAAAATATAATGAACGAGTACATTGAACCATTCAATGAATAACAATAATAATTAGATATTTTTCATAAATCATTTCAATTTGATACATTTTCTTTAAAAAAATTATATTATGAATTTTTATCAGAATTGTTCACAAATTATTTACAGGGCTTAATCCAAAGCAATTAGAGTTGGTTATTTCATGATACTTTCTTTGTGTTTCTTCTAACAACGAAAGGATTTAAATTCAAATCTTAAAACTTGTATTCAAACTCTTTTTTTTTTCTTCAAAAAACTAATGGATCATATAATAGGTATTCAAAAAGAATTAATTGGTAAAAAACCATAATTTTAATTTGTTTTGTAAAAAAACTCTATTTCTTTTGTTTCCCTTATTTGTTAAAATAATTATGGCAAACATTACCAGTAGAAATGTATAATATATTGAAATTCTCAAACACGTAATCAAATCGAATGACCGGCAGCTTCAAGCTTAATATTAATTGAAAGTGTATGGTATAAGATTATTATAAATCATAATTACTTGAAATTGCTATGACGGAAAATTTCACATAGAATCGTAATATTTCTAAGTACCAAAGGTTTATTTTTATCAAGTATCACGAAAACCATGATGTTTATCTCAAATATTGTTTAAAGCAAATTAAAAAACTTTAAATTTTGAACAAAAATGAACTCTTATATTTTTTATTAAATTCACTCGTAAAGGTAACTGGTAAACGGAGATACGATATGGAGCTGGGTATGTCTACTTTTAATACTTTATACTAAAGTGGTTTTCACCAATTTCAATTTGGTTTATTTGTAAAATAAAGATATTTTGAGATAAAATGTTAAACCAAACGTTTTGGGGTCAATGAATAAACACACATTAATCGAAATCTCCATGTCAAGAGGTCTAAATTTTTCGAAATTTTAAAAACTAATACGATCTATTTGAGTACATATATAATTTTGCACTATTTAAATAACAGAATATGTGTAGACAATATAGTATGCATGAAGAATTTAAAACTTGATCAGGGTTTACCGTTTTATCAAATAAGAGTAAAACATTATAAATAATAACATTTATCTATCTATCATTATGGACTTCCACAAATTAAAGCTCTCTACAATCAATAACATTTATCTAATTCATTGGTAGTTATTCTTAAATAAAAACAAAACATTTATTTTATTGTTATGCACTTTAAACAATAAACTTAACTGCAAAAATAACAATTTCGAGTAGTTTAGAGATTGTTTACATAATTTTCGTCACAGTAGATTCAAGTAATTTTCACCTAGAGTATGATAACACATATCGTCAATCATTTTTTGTATATCTAGAGCACGGAAATGCGCAAGGCCGAGTTTAATAAAAAAGTTATTTAAAATATTATGATCGATCCTTTTGCCGGTTAGGTCATAAAAATAGAGGTAAGTTGCTATACTAAAACTGGTTCAGAAATAAAAATCCAATTGCTCTGGACTAGCTATAATGTATTTTTCCATAATTTATCAATGTTGAAGTCAATTTTCTGGAAGATTCAAATAAAGGCAGTATTTTACTCTAGAAATTTGAAAAATCGTTTCTTGCATATTCTGAAAGAATAGATGTTTAAGAATATGTTTTTAAATATAAATTTTAAAATTCCTTATATTTACGAATTTATTGCCGAATTTTTTTAATTATATTTACGAATTTAAAACGAGGCAGCAATTATGCCTGAAATTTTGCTCAAGAACTTTAAACGCGTTTTTCTCTAAATTATTTTTTTGACCTGGTTGCAATAAAATTTTCAGGTATAATAAACGGTTCCTTTTAAATATTGTATGAACCTTCAATGTTTTTCTATCGTCCTTGAAATCTTCGCCAAAAAAATTAACTTTTTTCAAACAGCCGCCAAAAATTGTTTTGTGTTTTCTTAAAACATGAAAAAATAAGCTGTAAAAAATGCAAATATATATATTTATTTAGTCTAGAAAACGCCCGAAAATCATACCTCTAGAGTAGAATATCCCCTTATCAATTATTTAATTAAAAATTAATTATTTACGTTAACGTTAAGTTTTTGAATTAATTTTAAAAACTTATAAGCAGAATCATTTTAGGACTTTTAAACATCTGAAGCCCAATGTTCGTGATACATATTCTAAATGAATAGCATTAATTGCTAGTAAAGAATTGATTCTTTACGTATAAAGAAAACAATTTTTAAGGTTGAAGACACATTACTGCAATTAAATAATTTAGTATTAATCAACTTTTAATTTAAATACGAGATATATCAAGTTTCAAAAATAATCTTTAAACATATTTTATTTTTTTAAATAAGTTTTCTTTTTGTATATTTAAACATTTACATGAAAATAAAATTATTTATAATATATTTTAATATCAATATTTTAACCGAATAATTCCGAATATTAAATAATTCATTATTTTACTTTTACAATACTGTGAAGCAATCTAGAATTATCCAGTTAAATGGAGAGAGTTAAACATATGAACCTCGAACACATTATTCAACAATATATTTTTTTTAAATTTGTAAACTATACATTAGCCATTTTGTTAAATATTGCATAAAAATTATTTACAAACGACTTTATTTTTAATGATAGATAATATTACTTTTGTTTTTACTGTACATTCATATAACGATTTATTTTTTTTAATTGTATGTAATGACCGACAAACTAATTTTTTTATACATTTCAATATAGTACTACTAAATTTGTAATTTCTAATGACATGGCTGGACAGTATTTTAATATACAAACATATTTCTAACATTCCTCATAATTTCTATGCGAAATACTATAATAATACCTATTTAATTATCATTGGATTGTTTTAATATATTTAAGATTTACCATTATTAGTTTATCATGAATTTTACTGATATTTGAATCTAGTCGAATAGGATTAACCAGTACATTAATTTAGAAATTAAATATAATCATGATTTTTAAGGTAGTACGATCAAGGTACGGCGATTCCGTTCACGTGATTAAGACGTTATTATATATATATGCTTTTATATATATATATATATATATATATATATATATATATATATAAGCACTATGTATATAGGAAGAGTTTATAAAAACTAAAACAACACGTTTTTGCAATATGAACTAAAAAATGTAATTTTTAGTCATCGATTCTTAATACGTCTGCAAAATTTCAGATTATTGAAACGCCCAGAAGTGGCTGAAAACTGAATTACAAAATTTCATTACATTCATATATACAAGTCAAGCTAATATAAACGTGTTAAAAAAGCATTAATTATGATATTCATACAAAAAAATTCAAGGAAAAAAAATGTGAAGAAATATTTAAATGTTATATGTTGAAATTTAGTCTCTTGTTGCATATATCATTTTTTTTTAGTATAAATATCATAATTAATGCTTTTATTTTTTTCTGTATTTAAGAGAAGATTGTCGAAATGCGTCAATTTGAACTTAATTCATGCAATGAATTAAAATTCAAACTTGACTTAAAATCGATTTGTGAATAACACTTTGTGAAAAATCAAGCCTCTATTATCTAGTAAAAATACCGTGATCATACTACTTTAAGACCATCACGAAAATAAAAAAATAGTTCTTACGATTATTTCATGAAAAAACTCCATGCGAACTTATAAAAATAAATAATATTTCAATAACAATACATTTTACGATCACTGCACATTACAAATAGAGTAAAAGTTTCTATTTTTATGAGATTCATTATTATTTTATATCTAAATCTGTCTTCATAAAATAATGTTAAGAAACATTCAAAACTTACATTCACTGTTCAAAACTTACTTGAGTCATCTACTAATGAAATGGTAATAGGGTATTTCTAAATATATGAGAAAATTTTTAAGTATGATTCCTTGGGTTTGTTCATGACGGTTTATCATTTAAGTATTTTTTTTCGATATTCGCTTATTGGACTTGTAGGACGGTAAATTTCGATTACAATTTTGTAAACATCTTGAGTAAATATTTAATAACAGAGATTGTTACAAATTAAGACAAATTGAAATATTTCACAGTAACAGACATGAGGGATAATTTAAAACTTATCGTAGATATTTTTATGATAAAAAATTAAATTATTGCATTTCCATGTATGCAGAGTTAGTTCATTTCTTATAAAAAAGTTCCATTCGTTGCGTTTCGATAAACTTCAACATTTATTAATTTATTAACACAATTATTCGAAAAAAGAAAACACGTTTTGCCCCATAAGGTTTTAAGCCCCATTCTATATTACATACTCCTTCAACACCAAGCAACATTTGATTGGCAATTAGAAAAATAATAAAATAAACAAATCGCCCAAGAAATCTCGTTTTGAAATATTTCGAATATATTTAGAAACATATTATATACTACTTTTTATGTATATATTTTTATTAACCTCTTTAGAAATGAGTATTGAGTACTTGTGTTTCCAATTTAATAACAACTTCTAATATATTTGTGAAAAAAATCATGTTTGTACACTCACCATTTTGTATAACTTCTAAAACCGACCGAAAAACATTTAAGTAAACATTATCTAAAGTAAAAATTATAAAGATTCTATTTAGATAAAAAATGATCGAGTCGCCTAAAAACTATCACTGAAAAATAGTTATGTGATGTTGTCTTTCCTCGAAATAATTTAAATCTTATAAACGAGTTGATCAATGAACACTATCTATCAACAACTATTTTAAATCAATTTCTGGGCTATCAATTCTAAAATGTTTGATTTGATTATGTTCAACAAGTGGTGTTTGTAGATCATCTTGTGTAGTATCAATACGTATTCTAATACGATTATCGTCTGTAGTATTAAGAGTTTTTGGTGGCGATCTAGTTATAAATATATCACCATTTTGTGGCGAAGCAGTTGGTGTAATATTATTATCTAATGGTGACGTATAAGGAACATATATCCTAAGAATATCTGGACTAGGTGCATATGATGGACCTGGTGTTGCACGTGGTGTGGAATGTGTTGAAGGAACTCGCTGTATACTACCAGTAGCGCCACCATCAAAACTTGTTGCACCAGTAGATCCATCGGACATATTACTATGTGAATCTAGACTATTTTCATGTGCATGAGATCGGGTTGCTGCTGAGAATACAGATAAATCTGCTGTCGATGTAACACTTGTGTCCGCTAATGAACGCCGCGAACTACCATGATGACAGTCTAAGAGCGAACTGGTGTCGTCCATGCTTGGATCAAATGAAAATTTGGATCCTATAAAAAAATTTCCATGTGGAACAAAACAAGGCATTTACTCTTTCAGTTAAAATTAAAATTGTCTATGATATTTTGAAAGCAGTGCTGAAATGTATGCTGCGATCCATTTGGGGACTTACACGCTCACAATCGTTTTTAAGGTGTTTCATTAGGATGTAAGCGCACTTACCATAGATAATTCATTGAGATGTATTACAATACTATGACATATAATATATATTTGTGAGCGCTTGCAGAGCCAAATGAAACGATGTTATGAGGCATGTTAAAAAAAATAATCATCCCGATATTTTGAAAAGCTTAAAACACTTTTTCCATTTATCAAATTTTTTTATATAGAAAACGTAAATCAAATATCTATTCCTAAATACATTTTAAAAGTATGTATTTTTAACAGCACTGTTTAAAAGATATACAGACATGCTTTTTGTTAATTTATTTTTAGATGAAAAATGAACTAAATACTTCATTAGGACAAGTAACGAAAAAAATCAAATAGATCCAAACCCAATTGTATAAATCAAGTATTAATAACACATAAAAATTAAACAATTTTTCATTTGATGCATTTGATATCAAAATAGTGAAATAATGAAATTGAAACCATTTTTAAATAATGAATACATTATATTTCTCTATCGTCAGGTTAAAAAGTACCTAATTCGGAAATAAATCTCCGAAGAAAGCTGGAAATGGATTTGCTGGTTTTATTTTTTGTCTTATTAAACATAGGTACTAAGTTTGTTGATGTATGCGAAATCCGCGTTAACAAGTATGTTTTTGCCAATAAATACTAATTAATTTTGGTAAGAGTTCTTGAAAAGATAGTTGCGAAAAGAAAATTTTGACGTCGCTTTTGTGTAGCTTGTGAGGGAAAAGTTATGTTTAATAATAAAGAGATCAAAATATTGTTCAGCATTCCAGAGATTTATTTCCAAATTCGACTACCCTTCCAGTGTATAAGTGATTAAACACGAACTTTTCAAAGTTTTAATCACTTGGATTCTATCAATGTTAAGATTTTTTTTTTTTAAACATTAAAAAAAATTAATATTCTTTACAACTTTGGGTTCTAAGAAACGGTACTGGCATAATTCTACTGAAAACGAGGTGAGTGAAGTCAAATTAAATTGTTCTATGTAATTTACTGATGTGATTTTTAATCCTCCGGACATATGTGGAGATTTTGTGGCAAGGAAGATTAGATTGGGTAGTATCCAACTCAACCCACGACCATTAATTGCCCGGATTACTTCGAATGTATGTTTAAAGCGTGCGCATCTCCCGGAACCCAAGACGGGTTATGATGACTACTAAAATCGTCCAACGTCTAACAGTTGAATCAAAAGGTACCCGAGCATTTGAATTAAACCACTCTAATAGTACATGCATAGAGCAAATAATCTTGTTGGATCCAACCTACATATGACCTCCAGAGAGTTAAAACTCTTAATGTATACTGGAATATAATACGGTATAATACTCAATTCGTAGGAAATAGGATTAGGAAAAGTGAATTAATTAATTTAAATAAATTGGACGTTTCGTCATTTATTTATGACTTCCTCAGCAACTTATTTATGTAATTTAAATGTCTAACATAAACCAACTATGGAGAACGACTTTAATAGTTACATTTGATGCCATAATCATTATTGTAACTCAATCAAATAATGATTAATTGGTTTATGTTAGACATTTAAATTACATAAATAAGTTGCTGAGGAAGTCATAAATAAATGACGAAACGTCCAATTTATTTAAATTAATTAATTCACTTTTCCTAATCCTATTTCCTACGAATTGAGTATTATTACATATTATGGATACGAATATTGAATCAATAATACGGTATATTTAAAGCGGTATTAATGTACAAAACAATTTATCCTTGTCTAATAAAAACATAAGAATTACTTCCTTTCTTAAAATTATAATTCTACATCTAAAACTGTTTTTATTCTTCTACAGTAATTAAATACGACCGCTATATGACAGTACCGTTTTCTAGTGAATCAAAATTAAGCGAAACAAGAAAGAAGCTTAAAATTATAAAAAAATATATATATTTAAAAATAAATATATATATATTTAAAATATATAAAGATTTACATGCAATTTACATAAGCATACTTCTATTATCACAATAAAATTAAAGTATGAAATTAATAAACATTAAAGTTAAACTATAATTAATTATTCGGGGTTTTCCTAAATTCTACGTTTGTTTATAATTCTCTACGATCTTTCAAAATATTGTGTGCATTAGGATTTGTATATCGTGTCAAATGATACGCTTCAGAAGATGGTGGTGGATGCATGCTATGTTTTAATAATGTAAACTCTACTTTTTCACTGCTTGTATAACCATTCGACAGCCTCTGATGGTTGCACAAAGGCAATGTTTGATACTTGTAATTAGACGTTGAAGAATGTATTAAATCTTCAAGAGATACTTTTGAAAGACTTTTAACATCTGTATAAATATTAAAACAAAATATAAATTATTTATTAGAAAAAATAATAATTGTCTAAAACTGAAAGCGCAACCCAAAAGAATTGATTTTCAATCATTTAACTAACATGGCACTAATTTTGAGAATTTCCTAATAATTTAATTTAACAACTGTTTATATTATCTTATTTGAGATCGAAATAAGGAATTATTATGATTGCCAAATTTCCCACTGAAATTATTTTAATAAAAAAAAATTTCATCTGAAGTGAAAGTTCATTATCCGTAAACAGTGACAGTCTTTTTCTGCTATAACTAAAAACTTTCCGATTTAACTAGTTAATTCACGAAATAACAACGGTTAAATGTGCTTCTTACTGAATGCATCAAAATGAATTCCCTGACCTATAATAGACGCAGTACTTCGTCGTTTCCCGTAAGTAATGACATTGAGCTTTTTTTAGTGGACGTAATTAAAAATGGCAGATCATCGTATTAATTTTACGCTTGATCGCCCTGATCCCAGGCCATATAAAAAATGGTGTAAGCTTTGACTTCAAACTTCAGCCAAATAGAGTATGCATTCAAACAGAAAATACATATTACGACCACGTATTCCACAGAATTTGAAAATCAGTTTCAAAAATGCCCATGGCCCTCTATACGAAAACATACTGCTAACTTCGAAATGATCACCCAAGAACTAAGTGACAAATATTTTGAAACTCGTATGTATTAGGTCATTGATTAAACATTAACCCCCGAGAACTTCATCAAGGATCCGCCTTGTTTAAAAACTTTGGAACAATAAAAGCGTGATGTTCACTAGACCAAATAGAGCTGTGTGTGTCTGGCCAGCAGGCGGTCATTGCGTACGCGGCACAGAGTCGCACAAATTAAATGGCGGCTAAATCGCCAGGAAAATTATAACAATATTTTTGTTTTTTAATGAGATTAATACATTAAAATATGAAACTTGTAAAAATAAATTAACAAAGAAAGAAGAAAAAACAAGTAGTGAATTGAAAAACCCCGCAATATCCTGAGATTAACTTTTCTTCAAATTGGCTGAAATTCAAGTGTTGACCACCCCCCCCCCCCGATCAGAAATTCTCATGGGAACAAATCTCAGAAATCCATTTTTTTGAGCTACAAGCTCTAGTAGTGACGTTATCTAAAAATTGACTGAAATTTAAGTATGTTGTAGAACATAAGTGCTGTTATCTGAATTTCTGTATTACTATGGATTACGTGATTCCCATAAACTACAAATCTATGAATATTCTTATTACAAATGCCTTTTTTCTTATATATGATGTTATCCTACACACCAGTTCAATGTCATTATTTCCACCCCTCTACTCGTTTCCAATGAGTAGCTGTCCTTACAAATTTGTAAAGTTCATTATGACGCATTCTGTATAAACATCAATAATATCACATACTGATATTTTAAGACTATAAAATCGCTTATCACACAATTCCATAGTATAAAGTATTACTAATTTATATTAGAAGAAATACTGGCCCAACAAAAAATTGTTTCTTTTAAAAGTAGTATGATCCTGAATGGGTTTTGACAGCTGTAGTGAAATTTATGTAAGCTATACTGAGCTAAAATTTCTACGTTAACCATTGTACACCATAAATAATATTTTGATTGCGATATAATGATCACCAGGTCCGTAACAAAGGTGATGCAGGCGGTGCGATGCACTGATGTCCGCGGCTCCGAGGGAGCCTTAGGGCCCAGAACATTAAAGCTTCAGATAAAAATTAAGATACTATTTCAAAATTATGTATTGTTTTGTAAAGTTTATTTTAAAAGAGAGTGGGAATTTTCCGGACTGACTTATGAAATCAAAAATAAATTTACTTATGAAATCGAGAAAGAAATCGTTTTAGATATAGGAACGTCAGAAACAAACCTCTCTTTCACTATACTAGACTTAAGCTACAGAGTCCATCATTTCAATAATTTGTTTTTCTCTTATATTTTTTGTTAGTTTAATAAACGGAAACGATAAAACGAAACCGATCTTTTTTAGCATTTGTTCGTTCAGTGCATATATTTGTTTTTAAATGTTGGACTCTATACACTGACTTGGGTGGGTATAGTGACGTTTTAGTCTTCTAAGTTTATAACTTGTGATAACCTATAATAGATATAATGAAAACTAGATAATTAAAGAAACCACTTGTAATATAAAAAATTAGCGCCCCTTTCACCTGAGCCTATCATTTCCATAGCAAGATGCTCCGTAATTTACCGAATCAAGGGGTGGCTGAAACAAGCTCACCTCGATTACTGGGACTTTGCGCAGGGCATGCGACAGGCCAAATTGTGCATAAACACAGCTAGGCCATTCGACTGTGCTCGATTGAAACTCAATAGAATGCAGTTGAGAAGGGTGGTGGGGCTTTTGACAGGACACTGTCGATTGAACTACCACCTTTATAACTTGGAGATCTCTGATGATCCCAATTGCCTGTATGGAGGACGATGAACCTCCATACATGTTATATGCACCTGCAGAAGCCTGCAGGGTGTCAGATATAGAATGTTTGGGTCCGAAAC
Organism: Nineta flava; assembly: GCA_963920215.1. Taxonomy (NCBI): domain Eukaryota; kingdom Metazoa; phylum Arthropoda; class Insecta; order Neuroptera; family Chrysopidae; genus Nineta; species Nineta flava. The sequence continues at coordinate 93,967,021 of OY986041.1, forward strand.
TTTGGATCCATCAATCCTGGGAGCAATCCCGGCGGAGAAGTTGTGGGCCATCTGGCCTTCAACAGAATCCTATAGCTTCATCTGCTTAAAATGACACCTCTTGTCCGGAGGCGTCTCGCCTTCGGGTGACAGGTTGTTCTCAGGGAGGGCACAGAGGACCCCTTGGCCTAGGTGCTAGGGACCCGTATGCGGTACCCCTCTTTCTTATTATTATTAATATAAAAAATTGAACAGTAAAAAGCATATATGTATTCGATAAATGTGTGTTTGAATATAAATACTTTTTTGGCAAAAATATAACGATTTGGGTTACCATGTAGTAAATTCGAACATTTAATTTTTTTTAGAAGCCAATTTTCAACATAAAGGACTCCTAAAATTATGTTTATTTATATATTTATCATTATGAATTATGTTATTTCACTAATCGTGATTATTTTTGAAAAGATATGTTATGCGTCGTTAGTTTTGGTTAAAAAAAAGTAAGTATAAAAAATCCCATTGAGAAAAAACTATTATGCTAAATCCAGATAGCATTGAAATACGTTAATTTTACAAACTAACAAAACATTCTTGAAAAAAGATAGTTCACATTTCAACTTCAAAAACGATTTTCATTACAAGAACAAAGATGCCAGACCTTCAACTGGCTTAACCTACAAAAACTTCACTACATTACGAAACCCTATCATGGAACCAAGCAATTAGAAAACAACATAATTTTTTTTAAATAATATTACAGTAAAGGAAGTCCTATGAAAGAAGTTCCACTTTAGGTATGTAATTAAAGTTTTAATATTCTTAATAAATCTAAAACCCTGTTACCATCATTTCCCATAGAACTAGACTGAAAGTAAATTATTATCCATCACCTTTTTTTAATGAAGCTAAAAAATGGAACAAAAGTGGTGTTAGTAAAAAAAACATATGTTGTTAATAGAAAAATAAATGCATTAAATATGTTTTGTGAAAAATCATGTATTTGTGTATTGATTTTTTTTTTGTAAATAATAAAATATATAATCTTTATTTATTAAATTTTTCATCACTTTAAAGTCAAAATAATTTTTAAGTACCGATATAATACTTAGTTCGATTTTTTTAAATATATTAACTGTTAATTGAAAAGATGCAAATGGAATGTAAACAATACTGTTGAAATAAGTGTGTAAAATACTTTGTGCTTTCTTTGAATATTCACATTCACATTATGTGTATTAATTCATAAACAGAGTATACCATTTATATATTAAAGTGACGAAATTAAATCACAAATCGTTGATTAAATATTTAAAAATATACTTTTTTGTAAAATTATGACTAAATGATAAAATAATAATTTTTTATGATTAAAATAGTAAATTTAAAATAAGGAGTAGCAAGTTTTGCCTAAAAAATAACTTTAAATTATATCTCAAAATATTGCACCAAAATAATATTAAATTAACCCCATTAGCATTTTAAAAACAAAATTAACATAAATGAGTCTTTCCAACAAGAAAAATTTCAGGCACAAGAAACGAGGAAATCATAAAAACCTTCTTCGATCAAATCTCATCAGTTAACTTTGTATTAATGTCAATACTATGAATTGGTAGAGTAAAAATTAGTAGTTAATGACACTTTCTTTCAACTTGAAAGCTCGATTCACGTCTGGTCAAAGTTTATTAATTTCCAAAATTTGAATTTAATAAATTTAAATTTATACATTATGAATAACTCACTGTAAATGTAACTTGAATTATTTGTATCGGTATGATTCAATGGTTTTATTTAATATGCCTAATCCTTAACTTGATTTATGTTCGATTTTGGCACCTTTGAATAGTTTTCCGATTAGTAATACATTGAATACATTTTATCTCTATGTGAAATTTGGTTTTCTTCACTCAAATAAATGATTATTAATATTATACAGTTATATTCTAATCTATTTCAGTCGAAATTAAATACCAAACAGAAACCACTAGCAATTGAAAAAAAATCTTCTCTACATACCAAAAAATCGAAGGTTATAAAAATAATAACTTTCGTCAATCTTTAGTTATGCTGTTGACTTATAAATAATAATTTTAAATGAATAAAACATAAAACTTGATAAAAGTGAGTCAAATCTATGTTTAGAAAATCATATTTAATTAATCCTCTATAAGCCGAAAATTAAAAAAAAAGTTAATTAAACTTCAAATTAAAAAGTTTGACTGTTTTTGGAATAAATATTTGTTTTTCAAACTGAGTATCACGATATCTTGGAAGGTAAAAATATGATTACTTTTGACTTTTCTGGCATACAATCAAAAAATAAATGCGCGAAAATAAAATAAAAACGTAGCAAAATTTTCGTAACTATTTTTAATATACCTACATACATTAAGCTTAAGAGATGAAGCAAATGTTATGGAAAAGAAAAAAAAATACAGACGAATTGAGAACCATCCTCCTTTTTTGAAGTCGGGTTAAAAATGAATTATACATAGAGTAAATTTAAAAACATTAATTAACTAGTAATGAATATTAACTTATTTAGTTATAAAAATTGAGATTATGTTTGAAATATATCTAGAAAGTATTTCCCAATAGGTCGATTGGCAATAAGTGAAGAAAAGAAAATTTTCCATAATGACTAATCTGGGTGAGAAAATTTAAAATTTAGGTTGGTTGTTAACGTATTCATTTGATTTTTAAACTATTAAATTATATATTTACATATTATTTAACGAGTCGGTAAACCAATAATAAACCGAATATTAGTTAAATGTTGGATGAATATATATGTATGTTTAATATTTTTAAATGGCCCTCGCCAATTGTTTGTGTGTATTGTGTTATGTAATGTTTTTTTTTTCAATAACCTTTTTGTGCACAATTTTGTACGAATTATCATCTAATTTAATAATAATCATCTAATATAATGTACAAATTTATCATCTATTAATAAGAGAGTTTTTAAAATATTTCTTTTTTTAAGAATTTGCTATAGTTTAGGCTAGGCTATAATAGTCTATAGTCTAGGCTTAATTCACACCAACCCGACAGTTGTATAAACGATATTTAGCCGATCACGACACTAAACTTAGATCTATTCACATATACCCCACTAGCAGCTCGGCATGTCGAACCACTCGACCATCTCCACATTTTGTCAATTTTTCGTCAGACGCTAACGAACATGGAGCGGGATCAGTTACTAGCTTATATTATAGACGTTTAAAAGAAGAAGAAAAAATAGGATGCAATGGGTTCATCTAATGCTTAAGAAAAAAGATACGTTGGGGGCATTCAATATTACTTTTGAAGAGTTAAGAAAATATGAAGATAAATTTTTTAACTATTTTCGTGTGAGTGTTGCAGTTTCGACGGCCTTCTCGCACGGATCGAAAACACTATTCAACGCCAGTACACACCATTCAGGGAATATATCCCTCCTAAAGATATGTTGCTCTGGAAGAAGGAGTAAGTAAGTCCAGACTAGTATACGAACGTACGTACACTTTGTTTAAACCTATTAAGTTTATAAAAAATATAAAATATAAAGAATTTCATACCGCGTTTATCTATTCTTTTCAACTACCGTCTGTTGACTTTTTAACTAGAAACCAGTAAGAGTAAATAAAACTGTTTTGATTATAAAGTAAACTATGTTCAAAAATATAAATTAGCAGTATATATTTTATATTACAGAAGGGTCTTATTTTTGACGTAATATTTCCTGTAGTATGTAGTTCATTGAAGTACGATGGCCACCCCCCTTTTCAAACTTTTCCAACGCAGTTCCGTGCTACTTGATTATCACACATTTTATATTATCATTATTTTACTTTAAAAATAATAATTATCAAATTTTTATAATCAATTAAGAATTCAAGTGTAGATATTTTGAATAGTTAAGTTTAAAAATTTGTACAGTCAACCTAAATATTGAAAGCATGTCCTTAAAATAGACAGTAAATCCATGTATAATATTTCCGAACTCTCTTTTTAATGAAAATTTCTATCACGATTATCGAATAAAGAATATTGATGTTAACATAATTCATACAAAATTATTTAAACTAACAAAATCCTACTGTACATATTAAATTGACGAGATTCTAAACTATACACACGTGTTCTAACAAGCATAATAACACCGTCTATTTCAATATTATAGAGTTGCGATCATAGACATAGGTAATACTATGTCTATGGTTGCGATACAATTAATTACTATAGGAAAGATCCGAACGATTAACGTCAGGTTTTTACGAAAGTATAACTGAGTTTTGGATTTTAGTTAGTTTTATTTATATACATGCAATAGATAATCTGTTAAAATCAAATAATATCTGATAAAAAAGCAAATTTGATGTAAAAAATCAGTGCAAAGTATACATTTTTTTCATGACTTCTTAATGCTTCTTGTTGTTCTTCTCTTTAAATAATTTTATAGTATTGAAACCGAAACATAATCAAAGTATGATCAAGACAAAAATAAACTTACGGCCAATCTTTCTCTTCCTAAACTTGCCACAAATAGGTCTACGCCACAAACTGCCGCCAGAAGCACATGAGTTCTGAGCTGCAACCTACATATTATTACAGTAAGATGCATTGCGACGAAGATTTGTATCGTATTGTAATTTTCAATTAAAATAATTGAAGCCATTTTATTCTTTCACTTATGTTACGTTTATTTGATTTTATATATAATAAAATTTTATCAAAATCGTTCATGGCTAACAATAATTTTTTTATTCGAAAACTCTGACAAATAACCTTTCAATTTATGAAAAAAATTCCCGCTAAGGATACTGAACCGTTGTAATTACGAACCTGCTGAAAAGAGGTATTGACCAAACATCTTTTAAAAGAATGGTCATTTTTCTAGGACCAATGTTTAGTCATCTCCTTATTTAAGTTGTTAACATTCATTAAAATATATAATAATAATCTAAGTCGGTGGGATAGAGTAGTCAGTTTCGACGACGGTGATTTTGAATCACCGTAATATTTTTTTTTGAAAAAAATAATATTCCTAAAGTGCATACTGTAGTGAAAATTGTCAATTTTAAATGGCATGTATTATCCTGCTCTATTGTACGGCAATAGAGCAGGATATGAAACGTGTTACAACGTCGACGCGCGCAACTTCTTTACACGCTGAAAATACACACTCATCGGATTCTCATAATGCGCCAAAAGAAGTATAACTTCAAAATTCGGAATATCTCGAGAAAGAAAACGAAATGAAAATTGTATGATGAATCAAAATGTTCAACTCAATTTTTCTCTATCTCGCATGATTTTATCAATGCCATTAATATATGTAAGAAACATTAAATATCTCTGAAACGGTTACTTTCTTTTAATGTTGGAATTTTTCTATGGATTTGAAAACAATTATGTAGGGACTTACACTTGTACTTTTTTCGGTCAGATGTCTATTACTCAAAGATTTAAGTCAGTAAGAGTCAATGAATCACTCTAATATCTTTATATATTGTAATGATGTTAAAAGCATTAGTAAAAAATTATCTTTTTGATGTAATGTTGAATCAATACCAATTCTTGGATGTGTACGGAATCCTTTCTTGATACAAAGCGTTTGTATTTATCATTGAAGTGAATATACAAAGCATTAGTAAAAAAAATCAAAAGACTTATACGACTGACTCATTGTACTGAATTGAAACATCGCTACATTCGAAAGAACACAAGAAGAATTAATGTTTATAAAACAACCAAAAAAATAATTCTTATCAAAATAAATCACAACTCTATAATATAAAATAGTAACGTTTTAAAAATAAAAAATAAACACACCTACAAAAATAAATTCTATAACCGTGTGCATTCAATATCACTATCATACCTATCAAAAATGCTAGAATTATCATGACTATCAATGTCTGAACTATCCACCGATTCCGTACCTGCCAAACCGCTGCTGTTATCTCCCACAGATACATGTGAATCGCGCTGTGTAATTGTTGTTGCTTCCACTTCTGCTGCAGCTTTTTCACGACGCAATTGTACAACAGCTTTTGTTTCATTCTCCTTTGCAGTAAATTCTTCTGCTCGTCGCCCAACTTTACGTTCAAATGTTGGCTCTGTAAATTTACCAAATGGTTGTTGTGGTAATTCATGAGGCAATGGTGGTCCTGGATAATCCAATTTTGCACGTTTTAATTCTTCCATTGATCGTTCTAATGTTGTTATAACTGTATCATCATCGTATCCGAAATCCTTATATAATTTCACCTAAACATTAACCAAATAGGATGTAATTTTTTTACTTTACAATATATACTAATTTTATTCTAAAACAAAATGTTGATTTGTAAATAGTATAAAATACTCCAAGAATAAATGGGAAACGTCATACTTTGAAATTATGTGTTCGATGTAAAACTCGATGTTGAATTTTTTTTAGATTTTTAATTTTTAAGGTACCTTGATGTCAAAAATATCATTTATGTGTGTATATATTTTGAGAGAACGAAAAGCCGCTAGAAAATTCATACACAATTAAGATTTGTGTAACTACAGCTTGTAAAAATAGATTTTGGTAGAAATTTTCGCAACAAAAATGAAACTTGGCTTTAGTAATTTTTCGGGTTTTTCAAATTTATTAAAAAACGGCTCCCATGACTTTTTAAAATTTGTTATACCCCATAGATATATAATATATACAAAAGTGTAATAAAATTAGTTCTGATTCCGGTTGAAAATATTGATCGCAAAACAAAAATTTTGGTATAGTTGTTCATAAAATAATCTAATTAGTCCATTTTCGCATATCCGTCCGACAGTCCGTCCGTAAACACGATAACTCGAAAACGAAGAGATAACGAACTGAAATTCACAGAAAGGAATAAGATATATTATGCCCGATAAGTATGGTACCGACTTGGTAAGTGTTGAAAATATTGATCGGAGAATATAACTTTGATATAGGGGTTCATAAAATGACCTAATCAGTCCATTTCCGTATGTTCGTCTGCCTGTAGGCACGATAATTCAGAACGATAAAATATAATGAACTGAAATTTTTGTTGTGCTTTCTAGAGCTGAAAATTGAGATCAAGTTCGTAAATGGGCAAAATCAAACTGTGCATTCCCTTGCAAGTGGGATGGATTTAAATATCCATCTTTAAATCCATAAGAGATATTAGGAAAATTTAAAAACAAAAGATGTTCCTTTTATAAACGAAAACAACTTTTGTATGTATCGTATCGAGTCTTAATTTGTAGAAATTCATTGTTAATGATTTAGAAGTAATATTTCTTTTTTTTAAATTATTCTTTGCGTTTTTCTACTGTTGTATATTTTATTTTAAATTCAACAAAATTGACATGACATGTTTCGCGTTATTCACGCATTCTCAAACTGTTTAATTTAAAATAAAATATACAACAGTAGAAAAACGCAAAGTATAATTTAAAAAAAAGAAATATTATTTCTAAATCATTAAAAACAACTTTTGTTTGAAACTTTTTAACCTAAGGTTGAGTTCTCATCGAGTTGATACAAAATAACCGTATAACCATATTTATTTTGTATACGTTAATATTCAAATAATATAAGTAATTCATTCTAGAGTATTTATCGAGAAGACACTTTGTTGAAAGTAAACGTAAATAAAAATAATACGAACCTGTATAAATTGCACAATTAAATCCATATCATTCAATTTCATAATATTCCGTTTATGCAATTTCAAGACAGTATAAGCCATAGCTGTTATAGCCCGTTCACCATCAAATAAATAAATATCCCAGATCCGTAAACATAAACTAAAGGGAACCTATAATAAAATGTTACAATAGTACATAATAGTTTCTTTTTTATAAATTAAAATACACTTACTCTTTCTACAAAACAAACGAAGAACCATTTTAAAGAATACAAAATGGCATCTAAACCATATTTATCAAAATGTTTTTTTAGTTTGGGCATAAATTTTGTAAGAATTTTATCATGATGTTCAAGAAATCTAGTTAATTTTGGAAATCCTTCAATATAAAGGCCATGCATTGCATATTTTTTATCAGTTAACATTACAGATAATGCCCAAAATGCGTCTTCTTCGTCCATGTACATCAGTAAAACACCCGCTAATCCAGACATACCTTGACAATAGCCCACTTCCATATTATACATACCATACGCAACGAGTACGTTGTATAAAGATCTTTGTTTTAAACTATAACGTTCTCTATAATCAATATGTTCACGAAATTGACGATTCACATCAGAATCAATTTGTCGTGCATCTGTTGACCATAGTCGCGCTAACTTCAACATATTTTGATACACTCCAACATTATCTTTTTTTTGTTGTTCTAAATTTAATAATTTGCACCAAACTTGTGACCTAAGTGAATCAGGTATTCCTTTATAAATTCTTTTATGTAACTTATCTTTAGTAGCAGGTTTATCCCAATTTTTTAACATTTTCATCCATTTTGCTACCCTGACCATTTCAACTTCTTTCATACGTTTCTCATTTGGTTCAATTTTTTGAGGTAGACGTTCATCATGGATGAATCCATAACGATCCGCCTTATGATATACCTCGAATCCTGGATCCTCCCACGCATCAATTTGTGCGCCCGGTTCCCTACCTCGCTCATAGCGCTGAAATATTTTTTCTCGCTCTTCAGCTGATCTTTTTAAAAGCTCGTCTTCATTCATTCCACGCGTACTAGCAACTTCAATTTAAATCTAAACTGCATGCCGATCAACACACAATTCTTATACAGATCCGTGGCTACGTTTAATGACACTTGTATAAGTAAAACACTGGGATTTTAATAGGCGGATGAAAAACTTATCTAATGTTAACCAATCTAACAAACCTTGTTGTGAATGTAATATGACACTAAGCTCATTTTTGAATTAAACCAATTCACTTTTTATATAATTTTTACTGATTAAACATCGTTTAACATATGAATGTTATTTGAATATTTTTGTATGAAATTTTCACTATTTTATAATATAGGAAATGTGGAACTGTAATGTGTATTTGATAAAAAACAAGACATTTCATTTACTGTATTTGATATACATGTAGGATATTTGTCTATGCTGTCATACCGACAGATTAGTCAGATAACTTAAATGCCACTTCAGTCCATTTTAGTTCAGTCCGTAATATTAGATGTCACTCTAGGGTAACACCTAACCAGAGACCAGAGACGGAGTATTTCCTAGAGTAACGCACATTACGCTATTGAATCGTTTTATTCCGAGTTTCACAAACGTCATAAAGTTAAATTTTTCTTACGTGCGTAGCTAATATTAATATTTTTTACCATTCATAATAAAGATTATTAAAATAATCAAAGAGAACTCTAGGTTTTTTTGAAATTATATTTCAAATTTTGCCCCTATTCCTAGAACATTTGTTTGTATTTTATAAATACGTATTTCGACTACAATGTAGTCATCATCAGTATGAATTAGCTAATCGTAACTATCTCTGGGATATGGATTCAGAGATATGTTGCTTGTTGGTAATTTGGTGACACAGGCAAATCAATATAATCTGTCTAAAAGCGTAAAACTTAAGTGTTAGAACAATAAATTATTTTGAATTATTATTAGTTATTAATTATTATTATTAATAATACATAATAATCATAATTAATTATTATGATTTTGACTTTTATTAACAAAATGTACCAATTGTTAAAACTGTCGTTTACACACGCAATATACACAACACACAAGTTTATCTTGTGTCTATTTGTGCTCACACACTGTGTGCTCATACACTGTGTCACACTCCATTGCTGTGTGTTAATGGAAAGCTACCAATGTTACCCAGGTAGGAAGGGTAAGAAGATATAAATAATTAGTCAATTTTTAAACGTTGGAACTATTTTCAATGATTTAAAATCTTTGAATGAGTTTTTAAATAGATCATTTATCTCCCAATTATGATTTAAAAGATTTCCATAATGTAATTTTCTTAAATATAGTTTATATTTGTTAGTTCAAATAACACTTTAAAATTTAAATTTTCGCGCTATGATACGTGTCAATTGAATAATCTATTTCTCAAATAAATGTTTTTACAATTTACATGACAATCAATTGATAGAGGTTAACTTGCAATCAACGTTCGACACGTATATTTATAAAATTACCGGATTTCAATAGTTATCAAAATGGTAAAATACTGTTTAATTTAATTAATATACTGATTAATAAGTTAACTTGACGTTTTTTTTTATTTAAGGTTCAACAAGAATTAATGACACGATATGTATCACCGGTAAATCCGGCAGTCTATCCACATTTGACATTAGTTTTATTGGGAATTGGTGTATTTTTCACTGCATGGTTTTTTGTTTATCAAGTTACAAGCACGAAAAAAACGCGAGATATCTTCAAAGAATTATTATTATCGTTAGTAGCAGCATTGTTTTCTGGATTTGGAGTATTATTTTTATTACTTTGGGTAGGGGTTTACGTATAAACAAAATAAATGAAAAGTGTTGTAACATAACTTTTATTAATTCTATGAATATAAGTATTTCTTTATAATATAAAACTCGCATAAATCATATTTTGTATTTTTATTTATCATTATTAGAAATTAAAATGTATTAACCCACCCTTCAAAACAATTCACTAGCCAGCAAGTCCAGCTTTTTGCCGGCATTTTTGCATTAATGCTCTTAACATGTATTGCTTGTGCGATAGTGTTCTAACTTGCTTTAAGAAGACATCCAAATCAATGACACCCCGACGTAAAGCTTCATCCATGTAATAAATTGCATCTTCTGTTGCTGCTTCTTCAGCAAATGCATTCAGTAACCTTAAAAACGAAAATAAAAATTAAAAACAATTTAAATTATAGAAGACAGCATATTACTGTTTATATAATGGAGCAGTAGTAGTTACAGCATCTTCGACATTAAACTCTTCATTACTTATTTTTTCAATAGCTGTTTCTAATTCTTTTTCTTTCTCTTGAAGAGTTTGAAGATTTTTATCCAATTCAGCCTATTAAAAAAAATTGCCAAGATTTTATATATACCACGAATTAAACATTTTTTATTTAGTCCTCCGTGTCATCAATCAGCCGCCCTAGGCAGCTGACTATCTTGCCTACCCGGTAAATCCACCACTAGGTGTAATATATGAAATATTTGAAACCGAGCGGGTGATTTCGAATTTTATTATGAAAATGTAAGGTGAATTATTTTAAAAAAAATATGAAATTCTGTTAAATGTGATTATATATTGTATGTCATTGATTCGTCGTCCAAAGTATATACACTTATTAATTGTATATAAGACTTAACCAATAAAATAAATCTAACCTTTAGTCATTTTTTCTTTGTTGCTGAAGAAGTCGCAGTAAAGTCGAAACGTCAAACTTTATCGATATTATAAAGTATAATTATGCATGAATAATTATAATATTATATTTTTTCCGTTCGATTTTTACGCAGGAATAAAAAAAATTTACAAATAATTGAATCTTAATTACAATACAACAGTTTTATATTATTATACGAAAATATGATATACCTGTTCTGTATCTAAACGTTGCAAAATATCTTCTAATTTCGACTTTCCTTGTGTCAATTCTTGTTGAGTACGGCGCAATGTGTCTAATTCAGCTTGATTTTGCATAAATTGCTCCCTTAATCGGCGCTTTAATTTATCTTCGACGGCAGAAAGTAATGATGCACGAATATGTTCTTCGGTGATAGTTCCAGTTCCAGTCGTTGTATTTCCAGATAATGGTGGTGATTGTCCTGCTGGATACCCTGGATAATGCGGCTGGTAACCACCATACATTGAATAAGAAGGAAAGTTTGTATTTGTTGGGGGTGTTGGATATGGAGGATAAGGCCCAGAACCGCCATAAGAAGTTGTTGGTGGATTATATGATCCACTAGTAGGATATGGCAAGTATGACGATGCAGATGTTGGAGGCATCGGCATATACGCTTTAATAAAAAGGAATAAATTATCTTTGCGATTAAACTGAATTTAAAATATTTTAACTTACATGATGTGGGATAAGGCATGGTTGAAGGCTCATTGCGTGACTTTGCATATACAGGTGGTTGTTCCCCAAAAGTTACAATCATGACTTGAATTAAACTTATTAAATCTGAAGCATTCTAGTTGTGAAATATAATTATAACATCAATTTCTTATAATTGACAATAGTAAATGCAATAATACAAGCTTATATTAAAAAAACTCATCGACCCGTGGTTTCCGTAATTAATCCAACCGCGCATCGCGCTAAATCTTTGGATAAAATACTTTCTACATTTATAGATATTTTATTAATAACTTCACGAAAAACACGATTCGTTATGTTTTTTTAGAATTTGCATAGGTGCTTTATTTAGTCTCACGAGTAACTTACTGGTGTCCAGTCATGTAAATATGGCAAATAAATTTTCCCATTATGATCCACATATCTAGATATTTTAATTTGCATATCTGCTGTAGGTTTCACATAGCAAATTGGCGGATTAAATGGATGAGTGTTAACCAACCAAATACAAACAGGAATGTTATACGATGCACCTAAAAAACATTTAAAAATTTTTATATGCAGTAATGGATCTAAAATTAAGATTAAATACAGTAAGTTATATATACGTTGATCTAAAAGATTTAACAAACCTTAAAGAAAGTATAGAGATTTTATCATTTTTATGCGACAACTGTTGATAATTAATTCTGTTAAAACTCGACAAGATACAGAATATTAAAAAAAAAATTTCGATATTTCGTTTGGATTTCGAGATAGGTTTAAATGTATATTTTATTGTTAAGATTTTAAAAATCAATGTTAGTACAATAAAATTCCTTGACATAAAATGTTTGATATGAAAAATCATACACATCTAGTATGGGAATCGAACCCACGACCTCTAGCATTCTAGACCAATCCTCTGCTTCTGATAAAATTCCTTGAAGAAATGATAGTATTGCATAGACCATGATTTTTCAAACTGAATTCCGTGGAACACCATTGCTCCACGGGAAGTTAATAAGCGTTCCACGAAAAAATGCTTATAAAAAAGCATATTTTGACAATATAATTTGACGGATGTAAATTTCATAGCCAACCGTTTTTGGTACCGCAAAACTTCATGTGTCGCTAATAGTCCATAATATTACGCATTCCTTTCAGTTTATATTCTCATGAAATAACCTTATACGGTTGACAGCATTGCTGATATTTCACTCTTCATAAATTTGATTAAAAATTTAAAATACATGGTTGTGTTCAACTATACCGACTTCTAAATTATGGAGGAAATAAATCTGTGGGAATAGTACTTCGTTCACAAGTTTTTCTGTGTTGCTTTATGGATTAAAATTTAATCAAATTCGTGTATTTGCATGACACCAGACCCATAAAAATTTGTAAACATAAATTTTTTTCTTTCAAAATAAACAAGGTGTTCCGTAAGAATTCCTGGATTCTTAAAGTGTTCCACCAAAGAGAAAGTTTGATTTCCATTACTAACCAACCATATTAGTGAAAATTTGTAGCTACCAGGATTAGACTATTCACATACGATGAGGTAGATATGGTTACAGAAACGGACCATGAACCGGTATGTTTTTGTAGGATTTTATTAGATCTTTTAGACCAATTAGATCTATTAGATCAACGCACATGTAGTACTTATTTTTTTAAATTCAAATAATCATTAAAGTACACATAAAAATGATACCTTTGTACATCACAGGAATTGTACCATTTAAATTTACTAAATCCATTTTTGTTCCATCGTTAAAAACTAAAAAACGAAATAAATTTACATAACAGAATCAGAATACTACATATTTTTAAAATGCTTACCATATGGTTCTAAAAGGGCAGCTAATCCGTTGTAATGATTTAAGACATTTAATATGTCTCGACGAGTAACGTCTGCATTTTGATACTAAAAATAAATTCCATATCAACAAAAGTAATATTATATACATATGTATAAACTTACCCTTACAAGACATTGTTTAATTTTACCTTCATCCTTTGCTAACATTTCAAAATAATATGTTTCAGAACTTTTTTGCAAGTTTAATAATAATAAATTGGGTAATTATTCAACTACAAAGTAATGAAAAGCACAGAGCTGTCAAATTTATAAGTACACGTCTTCACCATAAATTGAATAATTAAAAAATGTATATGATCTAAATTTTACAAGTAGTTACTTTATTTGAAATTTTTGATATTATCCTATTTTAACAAACATAATTATTTTAAATCACTTCAACAAGTTTAAGAAGTTTTGCTATGACTAATAACATCAACATGACAATCATTCCTTGCGTGTCGATAAAATAGACATCTGAAAAATACTTCTCGGGTTATCTTTTATTGGACCAAGTTGTTTTCTTTTTCTACGTGTATGGCGAGCTCCATAGTGAAGGATTTATTTTGAAGGACTGGGAAGATGTTATACCGCATGAAAATTACCTAATTCTATAAGAGGATTCTTGATATTATCTCGTTCTTTTTACGTCAGATATTTTAAGAAGTAGATATTTAGCTTACTGATTCATTGCGTACCGCATAAAATAGACCGCAGAGCCATCCCTTGAGTGGAAAAGGCGTCAGTTACGTTTGACGGTTTGACATTTGGCAGTGTCTTTATATTGACATTTGATCAATCTAATAAAATCAATAAAATTACATTTGAAATTTATTACACATTGAATAACTTCCCTATTGGAAAGGTAATCATAGTATAAATGAAAGTAACTAAAGTGTTAGATAAACAAATGTGGCAATCTTTGTACATGAAATTAAGGAAAAATGTTTACGACGAAATCGTTAGCAAAATATCCAAACAATAATAAAAACTTTGTGGGCTAAAAGGAAAAGTTTTTAAGAGACAGTTTTTGTTGAGTATCACTGTTCCACACTAACATTTTGGTGACTGCTAGTCACTGTAAGTGTAATTATATGATCGAAGTAATCATTACTTAACTACGCCCGGTAACTAATGATTAAAAGGACATACTAGATATACACGTATTAAAAGTGCTTATTATTATATATTTTTTCAAGTCAAACTGTAATTCATAATTCTTTCATTTTAATTCTGTAATAATTTATTGATTTGGTTAAATAAATCTTATTTAAAGAATCCAGACAATCATCAAATTCAACAGTTTTAATACTTAATGTCCATCTGTTTATTGTCTATACTTCTGAGCACTCTTTGAATTATTAAAACATACAGGTAGTAAGAGTTCTTTCACACACCGCATCTTTGACACTGACGATAACGGCATTTTTTCCACGTACAATGTAAAAGATGGGAATAGTAAAAATACTGGGTCGCACTGCGTGTGAAAGACTTCATTTGATTACATTGCACGCGGTGCCGCAAACGGCAAAGCTGCTGTATGTGAAATAGCCTTAAGAGTCAAAAAGTTTCCCTGATCGCCAAAAAATTTGAAATCATACCTAATAAAAGCCATGAAATAATATATTTCAAAATTATCCATTAAATATGATAGTATAATGACACGTCGCGTAATTTACGCGTATTTACAATCAATCTTGTTAAAATAATATAAATCGCAAAAACATTGCAAATATAAAAATAAAATTGCCTAAACAACAAAAATACAATAAAATGTTTGATAGATATTAGTGATATTTCACTCTTATAAATGAAATTCCAATGGTTTTCTCTTAATTTGGACTTTATTGGATGGTTAAATATGTTTTAACAAATAATGCGAATATTTAATGGCATCTCTGTCTAACCAAAGTTAATGTTATGATTTGGCAGCTAATCAGTAAAATTTTCTGTTATTTTTAAAGCTTATCATTATGAATTTATAATTAGTTGTGATATATTTAAGTGTTGTTTAGTGTATTTTTAGTATTTTTTAATAAAAATGGATGATTTAGGTAAGTAAACTTTACTATTCAATTATTTCATTAAAAATAACCTATAAAAATGATGTCATCAAGTTATTTATATGCAATACTGTGACTGTAAAAATGTAAATAGACGACAGGTCGTTTGTTTTTATGAATGCAATTTTAATTTAGATATTGATAGCTTTAATAGGATTATAAAATAGAATTAATAAATAATAATGAAAATAGATATTTTCATTCATGTATTTCTATAAGGTCATTTGAGTTTATCATATTTTATATGTGATTCACAGTGATTACTGATTGGTAATATATGTTTCGTATCACTATCAAGGCAATTGACAATTGCCAAGCAAATGATGTTTCGGCGGTTAATTTGGAATTTATTTATAACTAGCTGAATTTTTTTGATCATAGATAAAACATAATACTGACATTTTGTTAATCATGAATATAAAATATTATGCTGACAATGAGTGATAATTTTGGATCTATTCTTACAACGTTTCTTCAATGTTCTGTTTCTGATGTAATTTCTGGGTTTTTATCTAGTTTATTAAAATAATGTAATATGAATGTTAATAATATTATCGCACCTAAATCTTTACCACAGTAGGGAATTTTACCGGAAAACATAAAAAACTACGATTACATTTATAGGATATCTCAAACAAATACGTTTCATACTTTAAATACGGGTAGGGACACTTCATACATCATTATGTATGCCAATGTTCCTTAAGATTATATCTTAAAGTTAGAAATCAGTTGTTTAAAAATCCCATACTTACTTATTTTGATTATAATAATCTAATTGAACATGAACCTCTAGATTTCATTTATTTTATTTTAACCATTAACTATCCAAGAACTTCTTCAGCAAATATAATACGACCAGAATCAAGATTTATTACAGCCTAAACGAAAATAACATAAGAATGTTATTGGGATTCTTAACGTTTCACTGCTGGCTTAAAAAGCATCCCATTAGAATGGAAATTTTGGAGAATCATACCTCTCGATTTTGTGAGATGGTGTGAGAAACACCTACAATGCAATCTATAGGCTATTTGCAACAAGCATCAACTCGCTAGGGGGTTGATTGCTTATGAAGCGGAGAAGTCCGCCTTTGAAGCCATTTATAATACTGAACACAATCAGAGCCGTGCCTGAGTTAATGGCCGCTTGGAACCAGTATGTACGACTGCTTCCAAGATAACATCATATAAAAGATAGACATTTTTTATTAAAATATTCATAGCTTTGTAGTTCATGGGAATCATGTAATCCAACGTTATTTAGAAATCCAGATACTGCCACTTCTGGAGCCTGTAGTTCGAAAACTAACTATTTCTGAGACTTGTTGCCATGGGAACTTTTAGTAGCGAGGTTATGTACTACAATATACTTCAATTGACCCGATTCCACCGAGGGCCAATTTCCAGATAACGCCTGTAGAGCCGAACCTGTAGCTCAAAAACCTGTAGCGCATAAGGATTCTGCGAGATCATTTCAATTCACTACATTTTTATTCTTCTACTTTCTATTGTTAATTTTTTTAACAAAAATTCTATAATTTAATCCATTAAGCTCGTTAAAAAACAAAAACTTATAATTTCTCTTCTGATTTAGCCGCCTTTTACTTTGGTGGCCTGCGTGCGGTGCAATGAACGCTGGTCAGGCACGGCCCTGAACATCATACCGGGCATACATCTTAAGGGTCGCATTGTAATAGTTCACTCCCGTTTATAAAAATTGAACCAGTAAGTCACATTCTAAGCATATATTACTAAATATATGTATAATATTACATACAGTAACACTTGAATGTATAATCAACTGAGTCAATTTTTATGAACGAGAGTGTACATTGTAGTCATTAAATTTTACAACAATTTATCTAATTACCATTTTTTTTTGTAAGTCTTATTAATATTTACAGAAATATTGCTGATTTTATATTCACTAATTTGAAAAAATGATTAATTTTTTTGTATGGCTGGCTCTATGTTTTCTACCAAATATTGCAATTATTAATTAATCTTATAATTAAAATTTAAAATAAAACAAGTGAAAAATAACAGAAATCTGTGTCAGTGAAACGATTTCGCACAATTTTTTTCTTGTTTATTAAAAATTTATGAAAAGTCTTATTAATATTTACAGAAATATTGCTGATTTTATATTCACTAATTTGAAAAAATGATTAATTTTTTTGTATGGCTGGCTCCATGTTTTCTACCAAATATTGCAATTATTAATTAATCTTATAATTAAAATTTAAAATAAAACAAGTGAAAAATAACAGAAATCTGTGTGTCAGTGAAACGATTTCGCACAATTTTTTTCTTGTTTATTAAAAATTTATGAAAAGTATTCAGGTAAATAAAAAACAAATACTGGGAAGTTGATTGTGCGAACCTCATGAATCACACATAAATATCACACATAAACACTCAAAGACAAATCTGCCTTACGGATTTAGGTGATTGTTAGGTGAAGTAATCTTGGTATGTCAAGTTCAAATAAGGAAGACGTATTATTAAAGATATATGAAAAAAAGATTAGAACGATTTAAATTAGATTTAATTTAATTATTCCAGGGACGGCGCTGCGGCATCCGAACTAGATTTTTAAAAGAGTACGCCACTGCTTTTTCTAAGTTTCAAATAATTTTTAGATTGAGTAATTAAAAATACAATTTGTTTCTCTTAAGCATTTTCTGTCCATCTTCTTTACTTTTCGCGGAAAGATAAAATTTCCTGGAACTTTTCTGTGATTTAATTTACTTTCTATGTAATTACATACTTTTAAAGTGATTTTAAGTTTTTGAGTGTGCAAATGTCGTTAATGCACAGCCCCCCCCTCCTTCTGATCTTCAGTCTACATTTAGATTAGGTTGATCATTTATTCTGAAACGTTTCGCCAAAAATACTGTTATCTAAATGCTGGCCAAGCTATTTTATAGTTTTTCATAGTCAGACTTTCCTTGAAAAATTATTAGACATTTTTATGGCATGAAATATTTAAATAAATAAAATATTAAATACCCGCTAAGGAAAAATTCATGTAGATTTCACTACTTTTATGGCAAAACGTTATGCTTTTAATGGAATAATATATTTTTCCCCATTTATTTTTTGTGTAAAGGTTGTACGCACAGTTCGAGAAATATAGAGGCAATAGGGAATATGCATGAAAATTTTTTTTCACATTTATTTTCAGAATATGAAAATACTGTTAATACTGTAATAATATTTAAAAACGAAATTAAAATCCGACAAATATCAAGGAAGCTATAAACTTTTAAAGATTATTATCTGCCTCTTTCTAGCAAAAATACTAAAAACGGAGTTTTACGTGTATTTTAAATGGTGAAAGTGTAATATGACGTCACATAACATATCAAGAGGGCTATCACCCTCTTTGTCTAATCGGGAATTTCAATCATTCATATCTCGCTTATTTTTAAAGTTATTTAAAAAGTAATTTTACCTTGATATTTGTCAAGTAAACATGCTTCAATTCAAGTGAAAAAAAATGTTCATGCATATTCCCTATTAGAGAAAGATACAAGGAATATATATATATATATATATATATATATATATATATATACACATATACATATATATATATATATATATATATATATATATATATATATATATTTATATATATATATATATATATATATATATATATATATATATATATATACATATACCAGACAAAGATAGTTAACTATTACATATTTAAAGAGATCGATCGAAATAGACAGACATTTTTGGTTGCTTATATAAAAACATGCTCAAAACTACACCTCAGAAGACTTTGTCTATATTCTTATCCACGATAGTTTAACTCATGGAGACTAGACAAGGAGACCGAACTCAACGGGATAATTGACAAAATATGTCAACGTAATGGTTGAAGTTATATTCACTTTTTGTGCCACTAGCGTCGCTAGTTTTCCTTTTGCACCGAAGTGAATATAGTATAATAAATAGGAGTGAAGTATATATTTGTCATTTTGTTACTTATTATTAAAAAATAAAAGTTAAATTTAATATCTGATTCAATAATCTTCGCAATTGATTTTAATAATTTTAATATAATTTATTTCTACTTAATTTATTTCCATTTTTACTATTCCAACTTTACAGGTTACTATTTAATTATTCGATGTTTTATAATTGTTTTATTATTTATTATTTATTGTTATGTAATTATTTTGCGAATTTTTAACTGTCACTTACTTCAACTAATTACTTTATTTCATTTATTAAAAAAAGTATTTTATTAGAAAAATAGTTTGGTTGCAAATAATTTTTATAATACTACATAAATGCGTCATGTTTTTCAATTCAAACTCACGCCTTATACTCCCTCCACTGTAGCCGGTGCAAAAGGAACACTACTGACATCTTAGTTTTGTCAATTATTTGTTTACATGGAGTTCGGACTCCTTGTCTAGTTTCCATGGTTTAACTACTAAGTTTTTAAAGTTTTTGTCTTTAACAGTTACAGTTCAATTTCGTGATAATAATAATAATAATTAGATAGAGGGGTGCCGCAAATGGTTGTTCTCTGTGGCTCCTTGAGAACAACCTGTCACCCGAAGGCGAGATGTTCATTTTCTTGATAAATGTCCGGTTAACCAGATATTCCCTATCTACGACGTGTTAAATTCCAGTTTTTGAAAACTAATAACATTTATCTTTGCTTTGCTTTAATGCGCGTATAACCTTAAACATGATATCGAATGGAAATACAATGAATCATCAAATTTAATATAAATTAATATTATTACTTGTAAGTATAAGTATAAATAATATTGTAAATCCATGTCCAATTTTGAAAGTAGATTATTCAATCGAGTTTTAATATAATGTTCCATATAAAGTCATAACAAGCCTATATCATATTTTTAACCTTCTCATCCATCGTTCCAAGTAATGCGGTCAAGTTTATTTAAACATTTGGACAGAATTATAAATATACCAAATATAATTTTACATATATCTATATATTTGTGTATTTTTTTAATTATTGGGATAAATTATCTTACCTGTAATAATAAAAACACAGGTGTGATTTAAAAATTACTTTATGTCAATTTCCATTACGGTTGCGAAGATATAAATATGAAAGAACAATCATACTATATGGACTATAACACGCCATTATATTTTATTAGTTAATATTATTATGAAAAAATTAACTCATCCGTCAGGTGTCGAACTCTGGACCTCTAGATTTCACGCATGATTACACCACGGATGAGTAGTAACCTGTAATACTGTCACTGATTGACACATCAAGCTTATCTTCCTTGGTGTAACGGTTAACACGCGAGGCTCAAAATTTAGAGGACCAGGGCTCGATATCTGACGCATGAGTTAATTTTTTCATATTAATAATATTAATTTCATATTAATAATATTAATTAGTTATTTTATGACCAAACGCACACCAAAAAAGCAGAACTGCTTTAACCAGTGTTAGTCAGCCTAACATTTTTTTCTATGCCTAGTATTTTTTCTATGTATGAACATTTTTTCATATGTTTAATTTTTGAAGATAATTTTAATTAGTACTTGATAGATTTTTGAAATAGTTAAAAAAAAAGAAACCTTGAACTATTAAACCAGCCCAACACAACAATGTCAAATGACCAATATTTTACCTTATAACAACTTAAAACAAAAACGATTCTGCAATATTAATAATAATTATACTATTTATGCCAATGTCTATCTTTCACTGCCGATTCAGGTTGCTAATATGCAATGTTGTTGATTTCATCAATATGTTTTAAACAAACTATCAATTCAGTCTGTTATTTATCCATATACAGAGTGGTCCATATAAAATTGAATTAATTTACCTTTACTTTTTGTTTGTTATTTTGCTATTGAGGGAAAAACAGATTAGATTGCAAGCTAAACTTTGACTAGTTCTAATTGAACTAGGGCTTTGAAACTTTGCACTCGTGTATATACCCAGCGACAATGCAATGTAGCATCTAATATTGTTCTATATAGATGGGATTCGAAAATATTTCTTTTAATAGAAATTTGGTGGAAGTGTTGGTAAATAATAAATTGAGTTTTTTTATTCTTGAAAAAAAATTGTTACGCAGGAGCTACGTCAACTTAGTCCCTCTTATGTCCCCGATTTTGATAAAAACTTCGTTTTAAGGTAATTTGGACCTAGCGAGAACGATGGTGTTGGTTAAAATGCGATACGTTTAACGGTTTTCAAGGTATCAGACCCATAGTGCTAAAATTCCAAACTGTATGAATTGAAAAGGGAAAATTTTGAAATGTGTTGGTTTAACGTTAAAATGAACCGGATTTTCGTATTATTTGGGTCAAAATTAGCCTGGAAAATGATTATTATTAAAATGGAGAAGAAAAATTTTCTTCACTTTTTTCACATTTTTTCCAAGGGGTACCCCTTAAAAAAATAGCAAAAATTGGACGAAAATTTTATGTCCCCGATTTTGATAAAAACTTCGTTTTAAGGTAATTTGGACCTAACGAAAACGATGGTGTTGGTTAAAATGCGATACGTTTAACGGTTTTCAAGGTATCAGACCCATAGTGCTAAAATTCCAAACTGTATGAATTGAAAAGGCAAAATTTTGAAATGTGTTGGTTTAACGTTAAAATGAACCGGATTTTCGTATTATTTGGGTCAAAATTAGCCTGGAAAATGATTATTATTAAAATGGAGAAGAAAAATTTTCTTCACTTTTTTCACATTTTTTCCAAGGGGTACCCCTTAAAAAAATAGCAAAAATTGGACGAAAATTTTATGTCCCCGATTTTGATAAAAACTTCGTTTTAAGGTAATTTGGACCTAGCGAAAACGATGGTTTTGGTTAAAATGCGATACGTTTAACGGTTTTCAAGGTATCAGACCCATAGTGCTAAAATTCCAAACTGTATGAATTGAAAAGGCAAAATTTTGAAATGTGGTGGTTTAACGTTAAAATGAACCGGATTTTCGTATTATTTGGATCAAAATTAGCCTGGAAAATGATTATTATTAAAATGGAGAAGAAAAATTTTCTTCACTTTTTTCACATTTTTTCCAAGGGGTACCCCTTAAAAAAAATAGCAAAAATTGGACGAAAATTTTATGTCCCCGATTTTGATAAAAACTTCGTTTTAAGCAATTTTTTTCAGCATAAATATATCACTTCTCTTTTGGAAATAGATCTTAATTAACTTTTATCTTATAACGGTTAATGACCACCTATGACCGCTAGAGGGCAGATATATAAATAAATATGTTTTGCATGTATGTGTTACTCTCTAGCGGTCGCAACTTTAGTCCGGTCAAAATAAAATTTCGTATCTGATATGCGTTTGGTATTTCAAAAGCTAAGTTCGTTAATGATTAGAATCGATCAAGGGGCAAGGGGGGACTAGGGAAAGACGACAACACAATATATAAAATATATCTCTCTTAACAGAAAAATTCATTTGAATATAAAAAATCAAGTAACTATGGTGATACATTTATTAATATTCATTATTATGGGTATTGTTTTTCAATTGAAAATATTTCTGTAAATATTACAGAAAATATGGTCAAGTAATGAATTATAGTAAAAATTATTTACTTGAACTTTACTCATTACAAATTTTTCCAGTTTATTAATATTAAAAGAGAAATTCAAGATTTTTTGTTTCTCCCTCTAAGCCCCTCTTACCCCTTGTCCGAATTTGTCTATTAACGAACTTGACTTTTCAAATACAGATAGTACGCCACATATCAAATTTCATTCCGACCAACCTAAAATTGCGGCCTCCAGAGTGCGCACAGACACATATATACAAATTTGACGCATATATACATTTCATTTTCGATATCTACTAGGTAGATTCCGGTGAACGTTTGAAAAAACTTTTCCGAAAGTTGAAAATAATAGACATACAATTTTTTAAAAACAGCTTTATATCGAACTAAAAAGTAGAAAATAAAATGTTTCCTCCGAGTGTGACCAATATGTGACTAAAAAATAAAAGCTTGGGACGAACATTTAAAACCTGAGTACCCTAAGCCTTCAATTATAGTCACATATAGTCATATATTTGTTTTAAAATCACATATTTCTCTAAACCAAAACTATACACTAAAGACACAAGTCATTCGATGCAATTTTATAGGTTTTGAAATGTTTTAAAGTTAACAAAGTATCCATGCTTTTTATCAAAAATTTACCTTTAAAAATATATTCTCGCAAGGGCTGTGTAACCAGTCCAAGTGGCCGAGCGGTCTAAGGCGTTAGGTCTGTGCAGTATGCTTACTTGGAAACGGGAGTTTAGGGGTTCGAATCTCGACATCGGCAGTTTGTCAATTATTAAGAAAAAAAAGGGGCGGTTAATTGACTAAACTGTCGGCGTATGGACAAGAACAAAGTAACCGGCTATGCTTGAGAAGGTTTTCTGCAGTTTCCTTCACGAACTCCAGATGAATATCGGCATAGTTCCTATCATAGTCGGCTGCAGCCGCATATCCTGTCAATTCCTAGTCTATACCTTCCAATCCACTCACATCCTCACATCCTTAGGCATCACAATGGACCTTATGATCGAAGTGTAGCCCGTCCAGTGCAGCCTCTATAATCTATCTATCTAAGGGCTGTGTAACCACGTCGTTGAGGAATCATCTTAAATCGATGCACCCGGAGCAGTTTTGCCTGTTTAGCGCGGGATTAATCTATGAACCTCTACGAAACAGAATGAAACCTGAAAAAGCAGCAACATTACTCTTTATTAAATACCCTTAAACTCGACCTTGCGCACTACCGTGCTCTAGATAATGCACCAAATTTTAAATTTTCATACCAAAAAAATTGATCATAATATCTAGAGCACGGTAGTGCGATAAGTCGAGTTTAAGGAGGTTTTTGTCTGTGTAAATATTATTACCATATTTTTACTTTATTCATGTACCTAAATTAAGTATCCCTTTAAAAAAAGATTAAGTGTGCTGTATTGATTAGTAAGTACACACAAAACATTCACGTAATTTTTCACTTTTCAGCTGCCGGTTTATTTGTGTGCATTATCATAATGACTACAATATACAATAAATACAATTCTGAATTCATTATGTATTATTACATACAGTGCAATGTCGTATGCGATCGCTACGCGAATATATACCTAATAAATTTATTTTAATCATGAACTGATGACTGTAAACAAAACAACGTGTTTTATTTTGGTGTCTTGACTTATTACATACACTAACTAACTACAATGTTTATTATTAAATATTAATAAAGTGTACAGATATTGTTTTGAATAGTAAAAGTGTCATTTTAAATGGATGATTCTATTTGTTATTTATTTGTGATCTTTTCAAATATTATGTTGTTGTTTGATATTTAATATTTATTGTGAAACTTGTAAGTGTTGTGTTTGCATTGTAATTATTATTTATTATGATAGTGTTATCATCAATTTGATTGTATGAAAACGAATAGTAATATTGGATTAATAGTGTAGCGACAGTTATCGTTACCATGTGCGAAATTGTTATTTGGGCATCCTTTTATCGTATTTTCGCAATTGATGATGTAGTTTTGATGACAAAACTATCTTTTTCGCTTTCAAATAAATATATGTATTATCGGATACCAATAACGATGCTTTAGAATATAACAAAAATTTGTTGTCAATGCATGGATTAGGAGATAGCAGAATCTGAAACAAGTCCAAAAATTTCGTGGTTTTTCGTGTGTAAAAATTTTTCCATAACTTTTTGGGAGTTGCAAACTTGAGTATAGCCCTAATGGGTTCAAACAACATACTCAAATATCAGAGATACATCATGTTTTGTAAATTATTGTTGATTTTGACAGGCCTATTTGACTATGTGTCTAATTTGATTGACTGATTAATTGTTTAAGTTACTATACTTTTGATTACTTAAGTTTATTATTTATGTTTATATTAAAATACATTTTAACGTTTTTTTTAAATGATTACAAGCCTTCTTTTTCATTACCAAACCAAAAAACAAAGGATAGGAAAGGTTATAGAACATTTCTGGAAAAATGCGATTTTACCTTATATGGGTTTTTGAGAGAACTACGAGACTTACAGACTTCGCTTTGCGCTTAATTTAAAGCTAATTAAATTGATTTTAAAACACTTAATATACAAGGGAATAAACTTGCCAAATACAATATGAAAACCCTGCACCTGAGAAACTTACATAATCAATTTAGACCAATTATTTTCTAACTTTTGTTGAAAAACTTGGTCCTTACATAGATTTTATTCCTTTTGAAAGCGAACATTTGTGTTTTTGCTGGAATATCAATTCTTTTTGTATGCGAAAACTTAATCCATCTCACATATGCTTTTTGACGAAATATACTTTTTAAAATTATCTACACATATTTTTGTATTATTATAATTAAGGACGTTTGAAAGAGTTATTTTGCGGGGAAAGACGTAAAATAACGGGGTATCAAGTTACTGCGCATGCCCGCAGCGTTACAGATTTAATGTATACGTTGAAACTAGATTTAAATAGTCTATGGTTATTTGGTAAATAATAATACTCGTAATTTTTCTTATATTTTAAATAAAAAAGTAACATCTTGTGTTTTGCTTCTCTAAAATGATAAAATACTTATATTCATTATTACTTTCCAAAATGCGTTTGAACATACCTTCTACATCTTTGGTTCAAATAAATCCTTGTTTATTTAACAACAATTTACATAGGTTTATAAAAACTTCTCTGCATTTTAAACTATATTTTATTCGATTATAAAGATTAAATTTGTAGTTTCTCCATAAGACTCAATGTTAAATGTATGATTTTCAATATCGACAAAAACGGAAAAATGCATTTGAATTAACATTTTGAAGCATACCAATGAATTCGTATTGACTTTTTTAATAACATATTTAATTTACAGGAACTTCTCTGCATTTTTTTCTCTCTTTCGAACGTCCTTAATATAGTGAGAAGCGTTCATAATATAAGTAAAAAATCATTGAATCATACAAATTATATAAACTCGATTACAATAGTTGATTATTATATTACAATAAAATAATGAATAGTAACCTAAAACAGGTCTGATGTATTTAAAAAATCTGACATCAGAAATTAATTTTATGAATGTCAAGTGTCTGACGTAATTAACTTATGTTTACAATGTTGAAATATATTTAATTATGATATTTATACAAATAAAATATATACAAAGAGAAAATAAAAAATACTAACTTATACCCGGGACTGAACTCGCGTTTTATTATATCACCGGTTCCCGTCATTTTTAGTCTAAAAACCTCAATGTAAAATCCCAACGCATCGACTACTTCAAATATTTATCGATACTTCCACCAAATTTATATTACAACGAATATTTTCGAATTCTATATTAAAAAAAAAAAGTTCCATCAAAATCGGTCCAATGGTTTTTTCGTGATGCTCGATCAAACAAATATACAGTCATTTACGTTGAATAAGTTTAGTCCCGACTGTGTAACGGCTAGAATTATTGAGCATTTAAATATATTTTTGGTATTCGCTCCGAGCGCAAAAGTTTTCAGCGCCATGCGTGGCCAAAAAAACAACTTCTGACCAATGACAGTGTAGTTTAATAAAAAGTTACAGTTAAATTAGCTTTTACATGTTGTTTATTTAATTAAATTAATTATTTTTGTTAAATGCCTATGGTTTTTTATACACTGACATTTGTCATGAAGTTGTTTTTTTGACCACTCATGGCGCTGAGAACGGTTTCACTCGGAGCGAATAGGGATTCATTAAATGGCCTAATTAGTCCATTTTTGCATGTACGCCTGTCAACATAAAAACTCAAAAACGTAAACAGATAAGCTAAAATTTTTGTGGGTGTTCTAGAGCTTAAAAGCGATTTCAAGTTTGCAAGAGATAGAATACAAAAGTTGTCCCTTTTTAAACGAATTTATTTAGCTTGCCCTGTTTGTTTTCTGGTTAAAACTTGTAAGCTGAATAACTACTTCCTCTTATCCTACGGAGTTTAATTTTTACATGTTGGTTCAGTTTCGATGACAATGCATTTTTATGGTAAGCATGACCTGAATCGATAAGGGGAAAGGGTGGGGGGTTTAGAGGGAGGGGGAAATGCAAAATTTGATATCCTCTCTTTATATTGGAAAAATCGAAAAATACATAAGAAGTAAAGTTGTAGAAAATTAGTTTTACTATAATTAAGTTTAAATAAAAGCTTGTTTTTAAAAATGTTTTCTTTTATCTTGTTTTCTAGTAAGGTTTTACTATAATTAAGTTTCTTATCATTTTCTGTTTCTCTATTTTATTTAAAAACAAAAACAACTTTTGTTTGCAACTTTTTATAAATTGAATTGTTTGCCACAGATTCAGCTCAGGCATGTGTAATTATTGACATGTTTCTGTTAAGTCATATTTTTATCCATCTGCGTATGTGTAGAAGTAAAATAAACAGTTCATGCAGTGATAATAAACTCAGTATACACTAAGAGTTATTTAAAAATTGTGGGGGGGGGGGGGGTTAACTGGTAACATTTGTACCGTTCTGGCTTAGTTTTCGAAGGAAGTACTTATTTTTACGCTAAGTATCTAACCTTTTTTTTTAGAGTAAATAGATTCGAAACAAACAATATTTTAATATTTTATTGTAGATCGTGTGATTTGTGAGAACTTAGGTCTATTTTGCAAAGTAATAATTACTTACTCGTTAGCTATTAGAGAAAATAGCTAAATTGTTTACCCAGAGTGAAACAGGAATTTTGCTATTTGCCGTTTTGATAGAAAATATGAATATTTTAATTCCATAGAATAAGAGAACAAATTTCAAACAATCTGTATGCAGGTAAAACTATATTGAATTCCAATAACATAAAGATAGTATTTAAAAAATTGGATAATTGCCCAAATATGTACACCAAAAATCATAAAAGCATATGCCAGAACAAATATGTTCAAATAATGTATTTGATTTGTACCCGAACATAAACAAATTATAGTTCAAAATAACGATTATTTTTCAGTTTGATTGAGGGAAAAACATTTAACAACAAAATACACATATTTAATCAAGGCTATGATTTATTACAAAATTCAATTTGTGTTCTAAATCGAATGTATTTTTTTTTTACATTTTCAATAAATTAATGTTACCAATTAAATTAACATTATTTATATATTATACAAGGTGTTACACAAATGTGTGGCAAACTTAGTAGTTCACGTCGTACTTTAACAAATAAGATAATTCATATATAACCCAATTCAAACATGAATTCTCGGAATGAAAGTAACCTTTTGTTTTGACATTGTAAAAAAGGCACTTATAGTTTCGTACTCGAGAATCATTTAGCCTTCAGATTCGTAAATTTTTTTTATACATAGGCTACTTATAAATTTTTTAAATCTTTATTTGTTCTAAACATATACTACAAACTAATGGACCGATGTTAATCCGAAAATTTCATTAATTTATATTTTATAAGCTAATGTCAAATTAAAGACATCAGTTTTGTAAATGTCTAAAACTATTGATGTTCTCCGCATGATAGTTTTAAGCAAATAAAATTGTAAACATTCATTGAATTGAATGTAATACATTTTTTCTTCAATTGTATGCTAATTGATAACTCTACAACATTACGTTATAAATTACTGACTTTTGACACCGTAGGTTTTGTAGTAATAAAATATACATTATGATGTTTCAAGTATTTAAAAAAAATAGATTGAATAATGTTTGCTCTAGATTACTCTAAATTTGTTACATAATGTTTGTTTTTATTTCCATATTAACTGTTCCTATGACATCAACAATATACATTTCTTACATTATTATTATTTTCTACAACACAATTTTCGTTAATAAGTTCGGACTAACCGATGGATATATATATATATATATAAATATATATATATATATATATATATATATATATATATATATATATATATATATATATATATATATATTTATATATATATATATATATATCCATCGGTATGTATATATATATATATATATATTTATATATACTAGCTGTTTCCCGCGACTTCGTTATTATTTATATATATTTCAAATACGATACGATTAACGGTTTTCAAGGTAACAGACCCATAGTGCTAAAATTCCCAACTGTATGAATTGAGAAGGCAACATTTTGAAATGTGTTGGTTGGACGTTAAAATGAACCTGATTTTCGTACTTTTTGTGTAGAAATTAGCCTAGAAAATGATTGTTATTAAAATGGAGAAGAAAAATTTTCTTTCACATTTTTTCCAATTTTTTCCAATAAACAAAAAAAAATGTGTACAATAAACGTTTGAGTTATTAGTTTTCTAAACTCGAATATTATTTTTAAACGAATTAAAGCTTAGATATAGCTGTTTGACTTTGTGATGTGATATTGGTAAGCATAAAACTTAACACACTCAACAATAAATTATAAGTCCATCCTAATTAATGCTTTCAGCATATTATAATTTATTATATTTAACCACTTTAATTAATATTAATTAAATTATTTTAAATTTTTATTATACTTTGTTTTAAATTCATATTTTTCTTGATTATGAATATAAGTTGTTATTTTGTTTTGCACAAATTTCATAAAAATATAAATAGGGTCCCAAATATTATAACTAATATGTACGATAGGCCACAAAAGTAGCGCTCATTTTTCAAAAATATTTTTGACGATTTGTATCTTATACATTCGTTTTTTGAGAAAACGTTTCGAATAAAAATTGTTAGAATATTTATAATGCATAATTTTTATCTGAAGCATTTTTTCGAAAATCGAATGAATAAGGCACAAATCAATTCTAAAGTTACCAATAATTATGATTTTCTTTGCTGATGATAGGAATTTACCTCACATATCTGGGTACAATGGAAAATCAATAATCCTTCAGTATCGGGTAATTTATCCTCAAAAAAATATCTTTGAATTCACTTTCGATAAATTTTACCTATAAGACACCTCTTTTCGACAATTTTTGAGATATCCGTAGAATATCCACTCCTAAAAATTCAAAAATGGTATTTTTGAAATTAGGAGATTCAACTTTTCATCGAATTTGGACATAATAATTGAGTTAATTGCTTAAATACCCGGTATATCCTGAATCTATGTAAACAAGTTTATATCAAAAGATGTTTATTTTAAAAAAAGAAACATTGTTGTTCTATCTCTTATGGTTTCAAAGATGAGCAGTTTTGCTCATTTTGTCCAATTATGGTCCGATTTTTCCCATTCATGAACTTGACCTTACTTTTTAGTTCTATAACACACACGTTATCTCTTTTCGTTTTTAGTTACCGTGTCCACAGACGGGCAGACATGCGGAAATGGCTGAGTTAGGCCATTTTATGAAAACCTATTCCAAACATTCCTGTCTACGATCCATATTTTCTAGCGTTTCAAAGTCGGGACTAAACTTAATATACCCTTGTATATTTAGATATACCGGGTACAAAAACATTATTTTTATCAATGTGTGTTAACCAATGATGGGTGTTATATTAATTTATTTTGAAGACACTTATATTACAAGTATATTATTTATTATTTCTTATTTTAATTCTATTTTCAGAATTGATGTTGATGTTTATTTAATGTGGTTTTTTTCTAATTAATGTAAATAATTTAAGAAATCCATCTGTAAACATTTGACAGAACAGTATGATTCATTTTATCCACAAAATACTGATGATTTGAATAAAAAATTTAAGTTAATAAATCTGATGTGAACATCACACGTCACATAATACCAGACTTGAACATTTAGAAGCAAATTATTGTAAGTATATTTAAATAAAAGTTATTTGATGCTAATGGGATTCGAATCTACGATGTTATTTAATTGGATAACGTACCGGCCAAGTACGCTTGTTAAGGCGCTTTACATGGGACTGGGTGGTTATGGGTTCGAATCCCGACATCGGCAGTTTGTCAATTATTTAAAAAAGAAAGAATAAAATTTTCAAAAAATGTGTTCTTCACAGAGAGAGAGACAATTATATTTGTTCGAGCAACAAACAAAGGCATTATATCATATTAATTAATTAATTAATCTTAATAGCCAGCAGGACTACGGTGGCAGACATTGTACTCATACATTTATAATATTGTTATCTGCCTTTTAAACATTATTCCATTCAATTAACAGATGAGGGAAGATTTTCTAATGCCGGATCTTAGACCAGTAGGCTTTAACAATTGAAAATAACAACTAACTGAGTTAATTACTTAAATATCGTGTATATAGTAAGTTCATTACCAAAGCGTGAACTGTTTATTTTCTACACATGCACAGATGTACACAAATACAAAGTAGTGTATAATGGTACTATATACATATATGCTTTTGTAATCAAGAGTAATTATAAATGTTTGAGCTGAAATTGTGGCAAAATCATTCAGTTTTTTGAAAACAAGTTTCAGGCAAAAGTTGTTTATGGTTTAAAAAGGAACATATTGTGTCTGACAATTTTTGTTCTATATCTTACGGTTCGAAGATGGAAGATATTTTCCCCCTAGTGGAAATTTAGAGTTTTGTTCTTTAAGAAAAAACCAACAAAATAAGTGCTCTTGTCAAATCACAGTTTTTATTTTTTCGACAGTCAAAAGTGCATTCAAAAATTCAGTAGAAAAAAGCTTGGAAAATTTTGACGGATCGGAAATATTTAATTTATAAAATAAGCAGTTTCTGGTTCTGGTCGCTGCATGATAAAGGAATAATATTTTTAAATTAAAAAAAACAACATGAGCGGAAGAAGTCATGTTGTAAGTGACAGTGAATATAATACGAATTATATTAATTCATATGTAAATTGTATTTATTAAATTTAATTATCATATATTAAATTTATTATTACATAAACTATATCTAAAACTGAGTTTATTGTGGAATTTTATTTGAAATTGTACACTTTAATAGGGAACTTTGTGCGTTGCGAATTTTTAATTCAATATTTACAGCATCTATTTACAGCATCTATTTTCGTATTTTTATGTACTGGTGCAAATATAGTGAATTGTGTAGCTGTTTTCAAATTTTTTTTTTCATATAAATGTAATTACTTTACTAACATCACGATTGAAAGAAAAAAAGAAAAATTTAAAGTGAAAGTGAAAGTCAAAAACGAATTTTTTATGAAAATACGAAACGAAATTGGATTTGTACAAAATAATTATCATAATTGTATTACTAATTTTCACGACTAATGTCAGGAGGCTCATAAAATGAGCTTTATAGACAACAAATAAACTTAATTGTAATTCAAATTTTTTTTGAATTACAAGAAATGGTGATTAAAGATTTGGTTTTCTATAATAATACCGAAGTAAAAAAATTACATATCTGCCGGAAATCGATATCGATACAATCGCTAATAACTTCGAGACTAATATAATGCGATTACAATGGTTGAGCCCACAATAGATAGACCTTTCTCTTTACGTATATGTCGCGCTGTATTTGTTTTTCCTGTGACGTCATCGTACCAGTTTAGGCGCATGCGCTTGAATGGTTACGTATTAGCTTTGCGTAAAGTTATAAATTGATGTAGCGTGGAAATGCGTTGTACTGGAAGTGATACAAGAAAAATATTCGCCAGAATATAAGTGAAACTCGATATTAAATTGAAAATTACAAAAAAATGAACATTTTATCTCATATGATTTGTAAATATGCTAGGAATTACAGAAAACGTATATTAGAAAAAAGCTCGCGTCGAAAGGAATTCAACGAGCCTAAAAAGTGCAATGCTGAACAAATGCAAGAGCTACGACAGCGTCGAAAATGAAATGAACAAACTGATTACGTAAGCGCATAGCGACTGCTAGCTAGCCCATCAGTGACAGTCCAAACCAGTGTTACCAACTCAAATTTTTTACAAATGGCAACGGTATTCCAAACGTCTAAGGATTATACGCATGACGTTTTTACAAAAACTTTTTGTTTTTTGTTTTTATAAACTATAATTGATGATTTTAGAATTCAACTCATTTTTTCGTGCGGTAATAAATTCTTTGTTACTAAATTTCTAAAAAGGAAATGATTCTATTTATTCATTATTAATATTTTTCTCTTGTTTATTGTAATAACAACAACAAAAATGCCGAAACATATATATACGCAACACGTATGTGTAAACACACGCAAACATAAAATATGCCTGCTTTTTTTTCATCATCATCCCACCTCTTCTAATTTTGTCACATTCGTTAAAATTAAAATCTTTGTCTGTTAGTGGAGTGCTGTTATATATTTTGTTTATAAATGTTCTTGTGTCTTACAGATTCGCGATCAAGTTTAATTTTACCGGTCAAACAGAAGTTTTTTTTTTCAAATCAAACAATACTTCTTTTATTATTTGTTTAATTTTATTAATTTAAATAGACGTTTAATTATTTTTATAAGTGCACGTATCATGCTCTAGAAATTTGATCATTTTGTTTTGATAATAAAATTACGATACTTAAAAAAAATGTGTGTTTTGTACAGTGAGCTTTTAAAATATTGTAGGTGGAATTATCTCTAAAGATTTTCATATTTTGGACTATCTATATGTTTTGTTTCTTGTGCTTATTTTCAAATTATTATATATATATTTTTTTAATTCAGTTTATTTCGGTCTAATAATGTCGACCCACTGAACAAATCAAAATAAACAATTCTTGGAATTATAACGCATTGATTGAGGGGAAATTTTGTTGGTTTACACGAACGTTGTCAAACGTTAACGATTCTGTTACTCAAATGTCAGATGATTGCGCGATGGTTTAATTATTCCGCAAATAAAATTATGAGATTGTTCGGGAAACAGGAAATGATTGTATCGGAAAGGTGACATGTGAGAGAGGCGACACTAAACCTGAGAAAGAGAGTGGTTTCTGTTTGAAGTTTCATTATTTATTCGGTGTTTTACATTTTTATACTTATTTGAAATCATAAATGATGACAAATATATTTTAAAACAGAAATTTTGAATATTTGGCGTTGATGTTTTCATGAAAATAAAAAATATTTGTTTGTTTAATGTTTAAGTGTACATTAGAAAATTTATTATGATAGTACAAATTTGTTTTTATTTAAGTTGTACAATTTTGATATAAATAAAATTGCAATTATAACATTATTTGGTTGTCATACTACACAATAAATTGAAATATATGCCAACGACGTGCTCCGAATGACATGTTCTTGTTGAATATATCTCGCATATACAATCTAATCTACAGAATCGATTCCAACCGTTTGATTATGTTAATATTAGTTTTTAAGTCTTGAATCTTTTTTATGTGAAAATCTCTATAGCGAGACTATACAAGATTTTATATGGGGAGTGACATGAAATGTCAATATAACGTTATTGCAACGATCGACTATGTGACAGACGGTTACCATTTCACATCTTGCGTGGTTTCCGCGCTTTTTTTTTGTGTGAAAAAATGCAATATGGTGTATAATAGCAGTGTGTTCCTTATTTAACCTTTTAACTGCTACAAACCCATTAATGCGTTTGACCTTGGCTGTTCTCCCAGTGTTGCCACCAATCACAATGTCCAAATTGTTTGGAAAAATCTATAGTAAATAACGAAATAATGGCGAGAGAAGATCCTAGATAAGTTTTCTTTACCGGAAAAACTATCAGAAGTTCAAAATTTCAAACCTTTCTAAAGTTATAGCTGTTTTCTGACCGTTCCAATGTTACAGCCGGCGCAGATATTACATATAGTTTACACTAAAATTCTTTGTCAATACATTTAAAATTTAAAAAATAAATTGTCATAAATAAAAACACACATCGATTACTCTTTGGATTTCACACAATTAACAGCCCTGTTTTTAAGCCCTGCCATCAGGTCAATTCTCAATTGCATCTTTTTCTATAATATTAAAAATTCAGATTTATTGTACAATCAAAAAATTTGGTAATATTTTTGGTAAAAATTTGGTGGCAATCGAAAAATTTGATAATTAAATGTAAATTTGAAAATAACGAAATTTTAAAATATATATCGACCTTCTAAATAATGGCAAGTCATAATATTTTAAAATTAGACTGAATTTCATCTTCAATATAATACGAACTATCTTTGTATAATTTTTTTATTAGTTCATTGACATCAGCTTGTCATATTAAACTGCAGTTTTCATACTTAAATTGATGGTATAGTTTACATAGAAAATATGATGTGATTAAAAGTGTTTTTTTTTTAAATAACTTAGAAGAGTATACATTGGCAATTGAATAGTGAGTGTATGGGTAATGTAGTGTTGATATTGAAACATGTTATTTATGTGTACTACGAATTTTGATGACACAAGGTCACATAAAAATTATTTTAAATAATGTTTTGACGATTGAAGATTGTATCGTTTTGTGAATGAATTTTAATTTGTAATAAATAGTTGTGTTATATTTATTACCAATATGGATCGGACTATGTATGGAAAAGTGTTACCTGGAACGTATTATCCGTATCGATGTACTATTAAAAATGGATCATCACCTGGATGTAAGCTTTTTTTAATTTCTATGTTAATTACTACATTGTATATTCTTATGTAAATTACTACATTTCAATATTGATTCAATATGATTGTTTATATTTTCTTGGAAATAGAAATTGATTAATTTTTTCGATTCAGTCATTATTTAGGTTAATAACTAGAGGTTTTCGTAACAATAATTTTATTCTCACTATAGTTTCGAAACATAGTTGCTTTGCCAGAAAATATATAATAATGACAAATTTTAACAAAAAGGTAAACATATTTAGGTTTTTATCTTGAGCACGGTAGTGCGCAAGGCCGAGTTTAAGGGACACATTCGGACTTTTCACTACAGTGCTACACCTTAATTTAGGCTCATTTTGTAGGTGCTGTATCTTTTGAACGAAAAGAGCTACAGTGTTGATATTTCGAATATAGATACTTTACGGAATTATAAGAAACAGTTTTTTTCAATCATCGTTTAACGAATTAACCGTTAAAAAGTTATTTCACTTCAAAAACGCAAAATTCGCGGTAACGCCCACAATTCTTGGTAATT
Organism: Nineta flava; assembly: GCA_963920215.1. Lineage (NCBI taxonomy): Eukaryota > Metazoa > Arthropoda > Insecta > Neuroptera > Chrysopidae > Nineta > Nineta flava. The sequence continues at coordinate 94,004,011 of OY986041.1, forward strand.
AATAGATCCTAATTTTACGATACTTCCAGATATGCTGTAAAATATAAATTATATAATAAAACATTATTCGAATGAAAACAAAGGAAATATGGGTTATTAAAGAGTTAGCTGAAATAAGGTGGTCATTTAATATTTAATACCAACTGGACTTTCAAAATTCTCTACTTCTTAATCTTTTTGTAGAAAATTAATTTTCGGCATAGTGTAGTAATTTATACACAATGTTTTGATGTAAAAATTATTTTGTATTTCTTACATGTATACATAATTACGAAAATAGCTTTTAAAATTGTAATTTTTTTTTTCAGCTAACTCTTTATTTAATTTTTATTTTTTAGCTTTTACACATATTTCTTTGTTTTCATTCATACAATGTTTTAAATTATGTAATTTATTTAAGTACCTAAATACGTATACCTTTTTGTTAAAATTTGTACATTTTTGTCATTATCATATATTTTCTGATAAAGAAACTATGTTTCGAAACTATAGTCTAAATAAAATTATTGTTACTTACTAAATTTTGAAAATCTCAATTACAACCAATCCATTCAATACAAAAACAGTAAGGTTTGGATATTACTTAGTAATATATAATTTTTCTTAAAAGTCGATAATTTTATTTTCATCATTCCTTAAACTATTCTTAAAATCTAAGCAATACTTATATTTAAGTAATCAAAAATGAAATTTAATCTGTACCTGGAAAATATTTTCAAAATAATACTAAATTTGGTTAATATAATAATAATAAATGATAAAACCTATTTTGACAAAATGAAAACCCGACTTCTAAAATCAAATATTCTATAACAAAAGATGCACTAAAAAGTAAAAAAATAATTGCATAATTCTTGTGCCAATTTTAGTCCACCAAAGCAAAAAATTTTAAATATATATGTACAATTATTGTTATTTTTGGAGGCGGTGTCACCATAGAGAAATTCACATAACTTTTGGACACCGCCTCCAAAAATAACAATAATTGTACATATATATTTAAAATTTTTTGCTTTGGTGGACTAAAATTGGCACAAGAATTATGCAATTATTTTTTTACTTTTTAGTGCATCTTTTGTTATAGAATATTTGATTTTAGAAGTCGGGTTTCCATTTTGTCAAAAAAGGTTTTATTTCTCGCTTTTTAGTGACTTTGAAGTTCTATAGAATTTATTTGTCTAAATATGGGTAGACCTACTAAACGACCAACTAATTTTTAGTGACTTTTTTTTTATCCGTTTTTTTTTATATAATTTTTAGTGCATTTTTTTATAACAGATTTTCAGTTTTTTTTACAAGGAATTTGGTTTTTTTTTGTAAAATTTTTTTTTTTTTGGGGCCGTTTTTTTTTTTGGAAATATTTTTTTTCAAGTCGGTTTTTAAAAAAATTTTCTTATTTTCCCATTATGAATGAGTATACCTTTTCAAAAAAAAAAAAAAATTTCGCAGAAATCGGTTATCACATATAAAATGAGGATTTTTCTCGATTTCCCGGAGATCCCCTAATCAGAATCCGATTTGGTGACAATGGGACCAATGGGAAACTAAACCCTTTAAAACAAAAAAAAAAAATTCGAAATCGGTTCATAAATGACGGAGTTCTGAGAGGACACACATTAAAAAAAAAAAAAAAAAAAAAAAAATACAGACGAATTGAGAACCATCCTCCTTTTTTGAAGTCGGGTTAAAAAATAATTAAATGTTTCCATTATTCCAGTTTAGCATTTCTGTATGTCTATCCGTCAACATGATAATTTAAAAACAAAAAGTGTTAACGAGATAAAATTTCTTGAGCGTGTTCTAGCCTGTTCAATTGGTAGCCCGTTTTTACATGTGAATGTTTTGATGAAAGTTTTCAATCGCAATTAAAATAGTTGATATAACAAAAATTACATAGCTGTTCATTATTATATTATTATTATATATTATTATATTATATATTATATTATTATATTATATTATATTATATATATATTATACTATGCCTTTCTTACCAGTCTAAGTGGTCGAGCGGTCTAAGGCGTTATGTCTGCGCAGTATGTCTACTTAGGGGGGCGGTTAATTGACTAAACTGTCGGTGTATGGATAAGAATGAAGTAACCGACTATGCTTGAGAAGGTTTTCTGCAGTCTCCTTCACGAACTCCAGATGAATATCGGCATAGTTCCTACCAGAGTCGGCTGCAGCCGCATATCATACCAATTCCTAGTCTATACTCAAAAATTCCTTCCACTCCACTCACATCCTAAGGCATCACAATGGACCTTATGGTCGATGTGTAGCCCGTCCAGGCAGCCTCTACAATCTATCTATCTATGCTTTTCTTTGTCAACCGCGTTAGTCACATGGTCAAAGTATACCAATCACAAGAAAATAAATACGAAAATACTGCACTTACATATAACATTAAATGTAAAGTTGCTTAAATAGAAATTTTCTCTATTTTGATTTAACTAAAACCTGACATAAAAAAATAATACTGCGCTTACTCAGTAAAACAATCGATTGAAAACTTGCATCAAAACTTGCACATGTAAAAACACCCTTTTAGAGACATAAAGAGGTCAAAGGTCTATATAACGTTTGTACAAAATTTATACAGAAATAAGCATTATTAAGTAAATGTGGGTAAAAGTATGACTTTAAATCCACAAAAATTAAATTATGAACACACTAATGAGAAAATATCTGGCTTTAAATAACGTCAATTATCTTTATCGGTCTTGATAAAATGTGTAGTATGTGTTTATAATAATGTTTTAAATGAAAGATCACATCATTCATTATTTAATTTTTATTTATTTTTTACTGTAGTTTAAAATGTTTAAATCATACCATACATTCTTTACGTTTAAATATTCGTTTTTTTGTGTACAGCGTGTCTACATTATATTACAATTTTATAACTAGTCATTTGGGTCCAACAAATCGATTTTTAAATGTTTACATTTTCTATAATAATTAGTATAAATTCTTAAGTATAAGATCTGATCAAAGTTTTATCGAGTTAAAATAGTTTTAGAAATAATAAATTTACTACGATTCAAATAAAGCTAAAACATTAAATGCGTTTTTCTCAAAATATTTTTTTTTGAAATGACTAAAGCTCGTTTTTATACCCGGTATATATAATATATACCAGGGTATATCAAGTTTAGTCCCGACTTTATAACAGATGAAAATATTGCTCGTAGAAAAAAATGATTGGTATAGGTATTCATAAAATGACCTAATTAGTTAATTTCTGCATGTCCGTCTGAAGAAACGATAACTGACGAAAACGAAAAGAGATAACGAACCGAAAATTTGTGTATATGTTTTAGAGCTCAATAGTAAAGTATAGTTTAAACAAGTGAAAATAGCAACTAACTGAGTTAATTCCTTAAATACCCGATATATACTGAATTTATGAAAAAAAATTCTGCCAAATTTGTTTATTTTTAAAAAAGGGACACTTTTGTCTTTAAACTTTTGTTCTATCTCTTGCGGTTTGAAAGATAAGCAGTTTTGCCCATTTTGCCTTAATATGGCCCGATTTTGCCCATTCAGGAACTTGTCTTTACCTTTTTGCTCTAGAACACATACAAAATTTCTATCAGCTCGCTATCTCTTTTCGTTTTTTAGTTTTCTCAAAAACGAAATTATCTTGGTATAGTGTTAGTGGACACAAAATCTTTCTTCACGTCGCTATAAACTGTATTTTTGTGACTTGAAATGTTTGCTTTCAGTAAATACTAGCATTGAAAGTATCTGAACCTTAGGTATTCCAAAACTCAACAGAGAACGTATAATCTGTATTAGAGGCAGTAGTAGTAGAGAGGAGGCCAAAGCCTGGCAAGTAAGCCTTTCTAGGCTTTTTTACCGACCCCAAAGAATCCCATCCCCTCATACTCTTCAATTCTCTACCACATTTGCTTCGTTTGTAGCTCTGCGTTCGTTGTCGAACCTACTTGTCTAGTTTGCGAATCATAGGACAGAGTTCCACTTTAGTTGTTTTACCTTAGATTCCCATTTTGGTTGTAAGTCCCTACTCGGGCGCCAATTTGTAGAGGTAGATGATAGTTATATTAAATAATTATTATTTAAATAAATAATAAATATGTATGAAAGATATAATTGATCTTTATTGATTTTATTTATGAAATATTATATTTGTTTATATGTAAATTATCAAGGTTGTTAACATTCAAAGCAACCGTGATAATAGGGGGAAGTTGTAGTTGTTATGCAACAACTAAAAATGATGAACAAAATTATAATAATAATATAATGAAGAAGCGATACCGCTACAAGCCAAAGACTAGATATCTGATACTGGCTCTGGAATGAATTCTGCCAGTAGGTGGAAGGGCGTATCATCCGACACGTCACAGTCCGGACTTATTAGAGATATTATAGGTAACTACCTCGTATATTTAGAGGTAAAAAACAATAAAAATATGAATCAGTAATAAACTTAGTTAGATAGTTTATATTTTATTCATTATATTTATAATGAATAACAAATGAAAATGAAACATATGGTAAAAGTTATATACGATTATAATGTTTTGAGACAATGAACATTATGTATAATAAATATACAACACAAACATAAGTCAAGTCTACGGTCGCTGATATATATTTATTATAATAATTTGTACACTATTTTAGAGAGATCTCATCAGTGCGTAGAAAATATCCGGCGTTTACGATGGGATTCCCAATGAAAGGAATGTCTTTTATCTTAAACGCACCGTAAAGTCTTTCAACCTTTCTAAAATAAAGTTGTGTTTTCAAATGTATTATAATATTGACTGCATAAGAAAATGTTATGCACATAACATCTTACTTGACTGCATATTTTAAATACTATTATTACTCTCCGTGTTCTTCGTCGATCGTCAACTAAATTTCTTCATTTATTATTCAAATCAAATTTATCAGAGTCATTCAAGTTGTTAATAATTTCTTTTATTTTTTAACGAATTGAAATATTTCTCAGTTTTAGTTAGAGCAACAATGTAACAGACAGTCGGCCAGGAGATTAAATTTTCTGGGAAATTCAACATTGTTTGTTTTCCCTGCATTATAAGTCTTTCTATCTCTGTGATCGATTTTACCCGTTAACAAACTTGGCTTACTGAAAGCACATCAGATACCAAATTTAATTGTGATCGAACTAATATTGTAGCCTCTAAAGCAGCAGTTACGGTTTTGCTCGTCTTTCGATGAAGACAATGGGTTTTCGCCAGTAAAAAATCTCGTTTTAAACTGTAACACACCAGTTTCGTAAAGCCTAATATAACTATCAAAATATGGCTAAGAATTTCGCTAGATTAATGAATCTCTAACAAATTTAGTGGTTTAAGTGTTTAAGCTTTTGTCATATAAAACTTGATATTGAAATTTGAATGTTTTACCGCTTTTCGTTCTTAACGTGTCGAGTCACACACACCCATACAGATCTACAGCCCGTCCGTATTTATAATTGACACAGACCTCTATAGGGTAAAGATGAACAGTCCAAGTGGCCGACCAGTCTAAGGCGTTATGTTTGCGCAGTATGCCTACTTGGAAACTGAGAGGATATGGGTTCGAATCGATATCTTCAGTTTGTCAATTGTTAAGAAAAAAAAGGGGCGGTTAATTGACTAAACTGTCGGGACGTATTGACAAGAACGAAGTAACCGGCTATGCTTGAGAAGATATTCTGCAGTTTCCTTCACGAACTCCAGATGAATATCGGCATAGTTCCTGTCATAGTCGGCTTCACCCGTATATCCTGTCAATTCCTAGTCTATACCTTCCAATCCACTCACATCCTCACATCCTTAGGCATCACAATGGACCTTATGGTCGAAGTGTAGCCCGTCCAGGGCAGCCTCTACAATCTGTCTATAGGGTAAAGATTGTTGAAAGCTTCGATGGACAATGAGGTGCAATAGTGATGTTTTCTCGGTTTTCGAAAAAACGCTTTGAATAAAAGTTGTTCATTATAAAAATAGTAACAACTTTTATTCGAGACATTTTTTCAAAAATCGTAGCTTGAATACACTTTATCCCGAAAATAATTTTCTTGCAGTATTGGAAATTCTGATTAGTGTGACATGTAGAGCTATGCTTGGCACCTCGTCGAAGTATAGTCAATGAAAATAATGGCGACAAATTCGTTTTCCGTTAATACAAGTGGATTCGTTGAACGTGAAGGAATGATAGTACTCATCAAAATATGAATTTCAATACTTTGTTTCTATGGTACTGATGATGCTTTTTTTTTTCATTGTTTACGATTCAATAATTTGATTTAGAGTAGTCGCAGACTCAAACCAAAGATATTTTATTATGAGTTTGAAAGTATTTGAATAGAGGTCAGTCATTGTATAATCATGGTATGTAGTAGTGAATGTTATTCTTAGTGTGATTGCTTTGAGTTGAATATAGTACAGAAGCTAAGCGATAAAGAACAATCGTTATAATTATTATGTTATTTAATTACTACATTGTTTGGTGAATTGTTTTTACAAAGTTTGTCGATAATCTAGGAAGTTAAGTATCACCAACATCTAATAATCAAACTTTTGAAAATCTTATCCTGCTAGAAAAATTATGGTCGTTTGCTCTAGGACATTTGACGATCGCTGTGTTAGAAAAATGTTTTACAATACAAATACAATAGAAGTAATTCTGAAGAAGCAACTGATAGAAGTAATTCCTTGCATTAGGAAAAATTTTATTAAACCAAGAATTTCGAACTCTCATATATAGAGAATGTTATATATTTGTAATAAGAAAATAAGTATTTTGACATCTATGGTTTTGAATTGAGAAAATTATCTTAACTAAAGATAAACTGACTCTTGACTAACTTTTAGTTTAAGAATCTAGAAATTCTTAAACTGAAATGATGATTTCTTTGGACCAAGATGCTAAAATTTCGGACCAAAATAAACATTTGTTTAATCCAAACAAATGAAACTTTTTAAAGAAGTAATGATATACTTCAGTTAAACATATATACTTCAGTTAAAGAAGCTGCATAAACTTTCTCTTCTTGAATTTTAGTTTATTTTTTAATAAGAAAAATACTTTTTTTTCAAGAGAATTTCATTTTCTTGACTGAATCATAAGAGTATTTGGCCAAGAAAGACTAGTCCAAGTAGACTCTTAGGCCAAGACTAACGAACTCTAGTTCAAGAATTTTAGTTTCTTCGTTCAACCAAACCTATGTTTTTGGTTCGACTGTTTTAGTCTTGAATGAAAACAAAGATATCTTTATTGAAGCAAATATTCTGAAGGATTTATATTTTCTTGAGGAAAGAAATTCCTTCTATCAGAGGTGTAGGAATTATCATAAAATGAATTTTTGTTGACTTGAGTTGGTACTTTTTTTTCGAGAATGGTAGTATAACTTGGCGTTCACTTACGAAATTATATATTTTTACAAATAAAAAATAGTATTCAATAAAATTAATATAAAAATATTTTTTGACATGTGTGATTTAATGAGTTGTATGCACACATTAAATTCAAGACGGAAATATACCAAAATTTGAATGAAGAATTTTGTCGAAAGAATTATCATTCACAATTGAAATGGAGTTAGATATTTCTTGGATGTTGTGTTCCATAATTAGCGCAGAATCAGTATTTTGCATTAAAATGAAAACATTAGCATTTAAAAAGAGTTATGAAAAAAAAAAAACGTTTCCAAAACAATCAAAATTTAAGATTGAGTATTTCGAAAGGTACTTTTAAGATATTAAATCTTAAGGTACTTTTTCTAGAGATGAAGAGAGCATTTTCTGTTTTTTGTGTTTAAAATTTGAAGTCGAGCTGAAAGATGGTGAACTTCTCAGGGTGGCCACAAACCGAGAAAATCGGGAATTATCAGATTGATTTAAATTACAATTTAAATCTATTTACAATTTACTGCAATGTTGCAAATTTTACTAGTTTTGCCTGAAGAGTTACAAATTCATGAGTACTCGAATAGTTAAACGCTTTAACAAATCTGCGAATGTGCGACTTCAATTGAATCATTAAACAAATTAAAAAATAACCTTGTTGATACTATTTACTTAACTTAGTCAATTAATTAATGCAAGTAAAGTTTCAAAATGAAATTTTAAAATGACTTTTTGAAAATTAAAATAAGGGGTTTTTATTTTTTATTAAGTATCTTTTCCTGCATGATCAGTTGCAGAAGACACCTAGACAAACGTGCCCGAGATATGATAGTTTCTGCTTTTTAACTTCAAATAACATCTCTCGCTGTTTATTAATTTCAGCGATGATGATTATCTTGGGATATAAATAATGGGGTAGTTATCCATGCATTCCCTATAAAAAAAATTTCGAATAATTTTCACAGCTGTCTGACAAACCGATCCGCCATCAATTGCCTTACGCCTTGTACCGGTAATGACAAACGTCGCTGCCCACCGTCATTGTTACAGTTGGTCCGCGAGTGTTTATTGGCTATTCGCAGCAAACCTGCATATCTACAGAGAATTCCCTTATCTGCCACCTGGGAACGCGCCGGCTTACAGTTGAGCTACTCCGCCCTTCCAAGTGTCTTCCTCCTGGTGAAGGCAGCCTCCTACTTAGTTCAAATGCCACCTCAATAGGGAGCTAAATAACACAAAATAAAGCCTTTTTTTAAATATAGCGCCATTACGTATTATTTCCACTCTCGCCAACGGGTTGACGAGGTTAGGGTACGCAATCAAATTGTCCCATTTCTAAAGTATATGATAGTCAGTCTATGTGTATGGAGGCCAATGATTAAAATGCATAAAGTATGTAAATGTAGTATGTACTACCAAACGCATGACGTCATCTTTTCATATTCTTATTATTGAAATATGAAATAAAGTGGTTTAGAGTGACGTCATTATATGGTAAATATACATGTAGGCGAGACGACGTTTTGCATTTATGATGATAAGTGACACATGTGATCAAATATCAACATTACTTACTTATAACGTTTATAATATAATTTTTCAGAAAAGTTAATTATATCATGTTTTTTTTTTCTCTTGTGTTTAATATTAATAATAAACTGCTGGATAATATTTTTTTTATTATTAAAATAAAATATTATTGAAAACTTTGCACACGATTCTTTGTTCTACATATTAACAAAACAAATTTCATTGTTTTATAAATTGTTTTAAAGTGATCATCAACCCATTGTTTAGTGGTTTGTTTTTCCTAATTCAGTTTGTGCTTCTTTAAATTTTATTTGAAAATGGCTGGTAAGTTTTCAAATTTTATTTGTAAACAAACATTACTAACTTTACAAATGGAATATTAACATTGCTTTCAATTCTTGTCTCAGTTAGCTATTTATTATTAACTTCTCTGTTATGGGGAAATTATAGTAATCAGTCTGAAATTCGAAATTACAATTTTCATCATATGTGTACGTTTTGAGGTCACCAGAGTCTATTAATACCATTTTTGAAAACATGTATGTGTACGGAATCTCCAGAACCTAAAATATTGAGGTGAGGTATCAATTGAAGCGTATTAACGTCCATATGATATGAAAGAAATTTTATCCAATTCAGTCAAGGGAAAAGTTGGGCTTAGAGGGAGGGGGAACCACAATGAATAAAATAACTGTGCCTAATTTACCATAGAAACTAATTTTCATTGAAATCTATGATAAAATTTTTTTTTAAACTTTTTCTAACCTTAAAAACCTTAAAAAAATTGCAAAAAAACGAAAAATAATGACCCCCCCCCACCCCGATTTATATGAAATTCACTATATAAGATAAATTGAACCCAAAACGAAAATCGTGTTAATATAGTGATTTGGTGATTGGTTTACGAGATATCGCCTGAAATCGTATAAAAGGGAACATAAAAATGATATATTTCGGAAACTATCCGTCAAATCGTCAAACTGACTGAATTTTTGTAATTTTTGGGTCTACTTTACCTTAGAAACGAATTTTCATTCAAATCCATAATAAAAAAATTTTGTGATTTTTTCGACTTTTTCTGAGGGGTGTGCCTTAAAAAAAATGCAAAAAAACGAAAAATAATTCCCCCCCCTCCCATTTATATGAAATTTCCTATAAAAGGTAAATTGAACCCAAAAATCACGAAAATCGTGTTCATATAATGATTTGGTGAGCGGTTTACGAGATATCGCCTGAAATAGTATAAAAGGGAACATTAAACTGATATATTTCGGAATCTATCCGTCAAACTGACTAGATTTTTGTGTTTTTTGGGTCTACTTAGAAACGAATTTTCATTCGTTTCCATTTTTTTTATCCATGATAAAAATTTGTGTGTGATTTTTTTGACTTTTTCTAAGGTTATTTTTAATGCGGTTTACGCGATATCGCCTGAAATCGTTTCAAATTATAATGTATTGTAAAATTATAAAATATATTTGTATGCAATGACACTCCATTACATAAAAATTGAACCAGTAAGTCAAATTCAAAGAGTATAAATTACTAAATATATGTATTATATCACATACTGCACGTTCAGTGGCCTAAAATAACTGTCAAAAATATATTCTGTCACTATCAAAACCCATCGATAGCAGTGTGGGTGCCATGAGGGGATAAAGAAACATACATGCATACATATATACGAGTGAAAAATAAAACACGCGCTTTTCACTCCTAGTCGGGTAAATAGCAAGGAATTAACTCGCTTAATTAGTGACTTTTTATTGGTACCTAAGTATTTTATTGTTGGTCTCTTCCAAATATATAATAATAACCATCCTACACAAAAAGTATTTTAATTAGAACAGGTTTTGTCCACCTGTAAAACATTTGATTATCATTATAACTATTATTATTTTAAATAGCATATTTGTTAAATAGCTGTGTTGAGTATGGAAAAGCTGTTGAGTTGTTATTTTTTTAGTTACACACTCGCACCACTTTTTCCTTTGTCTGATCAACTTCAAATTGTGCGCATACTCTCTGTCACTACAATTCAATTCCTAAAGAATTTTAGAATATGTAACGTTAAGTTATAGATTATCATTCGTGCCACCTCACGGCGTTTAATTTAATTCTCGTAATTCACATAACTTGTATTTGAAATGTGACTACAAAATATTGATCTTTATTTAAATCATGTTCTGAAAACAGTAAAACTCTTAATTTAAATAATATTAATTTAAAAAGAAAAACTGTGTAAATTATAAATTAGATTAATTTATTAAACTTATTTTTTAATTTTAATACTTCTATGTGATATTTTTTAAATTTACATAAAGCCAATTCTTAGCATCCCTTTAAATAAGAAAATTCTACCACATATCTTACCACAATTCGAAACACTACACGTAAAAACCATTTTGTATTATTAAATAAATAATATGTGCATACAGATTTTATTTTATCTCAGCACGCTTAAAAATAAGAAAATTTGACCACAAGTCTCACCACAATTAGAAACACACCACGTAAAAAGCCTTTTTAACCCGACTTCAAAAAGGAGGATGTTCTCAATTCGTCTGTATTTTTTTTTTTTTTTTGTAATTTATATTTAATAAATTTTATATGTATACAATATTCGTTTGTTTTATGCACACTTTAAATTCAAGACGCAAATATACGAAAATGTAATGAAGAATTTTGTCGAATGAATTACCATTTACACTTCCATACTTAAGCGCATAATCTGTATTTTGCATTAAAATGAAAATATTACCATTTAAACAAGAAAAGTAATATAAATACAAACATACATTGCAAGTTAAATAAAAGCTTGTAAAAACCCGACTGCGTAATAAATAATTAACTGAAACCTTTTTCTAGTTTGTGTCAAAATGGTAGCATAAAATGGATATATGTATATATATATATATATATATATATATATATATATATATATATATATATATATATATATATATATATATATATATATATATATATGTCGGAATCGTACGTTTGTCAAAGGAATAAATGTGTTTTTTTATTTATGGATACGTCTGTTCGAACATTTCTCTACATCTATATCAGAGGTGGGCAGGAGATGACTCGGCCAAGCTCTGAGTGAGAGGTAGGGAAGAGAGATAGAGTTAATACAGGGTAACCTACCAATTATTAATATTTTCTTTTTTTAATTAAAACATTTTCTGAAAAAAATATAATAATACCAAATCTTTTTTATGGTCACTATTATACAAAGTAAATAATACAAGCAATCATTCAATACGTACTCTGGAATTTTGGGCTGGTAATTAGGGTCATTAAATGTACCTTTTTAGTATATATCATATTTGTGTATGAATAAAATAAAAATATATAAAAAATATATATATATAAATCTTTTGAACCTTTAAGTTTACCTTTAAGTGGACCATTGTAATAAAAGAGGGAAATTTTTGCAAAGGATAATTTAAATAGAATTAAAGTTTTGGAAATTCCAAATGATTTGTCTAAATATTTTACTATTCATATCCGAGAAGTAATAAAGAATTATTTACCTGATTTAATTATTTTTTCTTCGTATGGAGTATGCTCAGTATAGTGTCATGGGAATTTGATGAATTAAGTTAAATTTTACATAAAGTGGGAATTTGAGTTCTTCGAGTTAGTCTACTTTGAATTGAAAAAGTGAAAAGTACTATTTGTAGTAGTGGAAATTATTTTTCGCATAATTTGTTTTTCAAAAAAAATAAAAGTAGTGAATTTAATAATGGAGAAGACATCGCAAGCAGTCTTAGATAAGTTCAGATTATTATTATTATTGTTATTAGTATCATTATTGTTATTATTATTAATATTATTAGTATGTTTTTTGGTGTATCTCTCCATACTGTAAAAGATATTATTTAAACAATAAATATTTTATAAAACTATTTCTAAATTGATTGAATAAATTATTGGGCAATAATCGGTAGGACAACCTGTATTGAAACATCGTTCCGTCTTGCTTCAAAACATACCTTCTTTACTTACTCTCACCCAGCTTATGGAGAGCTCGTAAGGCTCAGACGAGCTGTCTGTGCCCACCTCTGATCTATATGTTTACAGTTTTACACTTACATTTATAAGTACAAAGAAACTATTTTTTAAGAAAAGGTTTATTTTATTACAGTATGTCCGACATAAAGAATCCTCCAGACATAGAGGTCCGGAAATTAGATATTATCAATACTTATATATTCTTAGAATATATTATTTGATAGAGTTATTATTTGATAGAGTAGTTGTTATTGTTGCCAAGGCATCGGTAATGCTACTAATCTGCTTGCTTTGCTGTTGTATTTGTTGCTGTACATCCGAAACGTGCAGCACTGACGCATGGAACTGTTGAGCTGTAGTCTGCATCTGCGTAGTTATAGCCGCTAAGTTAACCGCTGATACTTGATGAGGCGTGATGAATAAGTCATCTGGTGAAGCTGGAGGATCGTCATCTCCTGGGGTACCTGGTGTATTACGAGTTGTTCTCGGCATAATGAAAATTTAAACCAGAAACAAAATAGAAGAAAGAGAAAAAAATTAGCACTAAGTTAAATATAATTATAGAATTAAAGAGAATGTAAAAGATATAAATGTATAAATATAAAGAAAAAATTATAATCATTTCAACTTTCAAAAAGAATTTCAGAATCACAAGTCGAGCTTTGTGAAAACTATCGAAAACAAAAGACACATATGGATATTTGCTCTGCTTCCATATGTGTATTTTAAAAAAAAATAAAGTTTAGTTTAAAAAAAAAATTGGTGTTTAGTTTTAAAAAAAAACTAAACACTTTATAGAAAATAATTGAATTATCAATTATTTTCATAAATATGAAATTTTGCTAATTTAGTAATTTTAATTAAAAGAGGTATTATGATGTATTTTTAAAAAAAAAATAATGAAAACTAAATATACGGTACTTTAGAAAAAAAAATCCAAAGCAGAGTATTGTATGTGGAATTATGAAAATTGGAAAACGATCGGTGCTAACGCGATACACGTAAATATAAAAAAAATAACACGTTGAACCGAAAGTCTTTCAATAAAAGCTGGGCCCATTAAAAAAGATAATATTGAGGTAGTAAGATCTTTACTATCCAGTAAGTGTCTAAGTTATCGACTAGTGATTCGAATCAGAAATACTGAAAATAAAAAAAAGTACAAAAAAAAGAACAAAACAAAATATATGTAAAAATAAAATATATTTGAAATAAATAATTTTTCATTTAATATGTTGATAGTATAACTATCCTTAAAATACTAAGTTTGGTTGTACAAGTTATAAAAAAAATTACATGAATATGTACTAGATTGAACTGTAGTAAAAAGAAATATCGTATATAAAAAAAAACGACACTACAGTAAAAAAAAATGTTCAAATATGTCTGATTTGCAAAAATATAAATATACACTACAAATTTAATTCAGATACATAGTTGTATATAAAGGGGACTTTACGCTTCTGTAAAGAAAAACTACAAGGCCAAAAATACCAAGCGTATACAAAACAATATAGTTATAAATTGAAAAAGTCATTGCATATTCGCATAAAATACATAAATTGTACAGCCAAAATGTGTATAGAATGTGTATTGAAATGTGACAAGTTTGAAAAACCACAAGTTTCGGAATGGTGAATTAAATAAATTATACAAAAAAAATATACTTAGATACAATCAGATAGAAACCATTAATTCGCCTATTCGATACTTCAGCACAATCCATAATAAATATTCAATTTGTAAATTGAAGAAATAAAAATTCAAAATACCATCTGATTAATTCATGTGAGACAACTACTTTTAGTAACTGTACTGAGCCAACTAATTTTAGTAACTGTCTTGAGACAAGTACTTTTTGTAACTGATTTGAAATATGTGCGGAAATATCGAAGTAAGCTTGGATATACGCAAGTCATATCCGATCTAAGTAAATGTTTGTTGAAATTATGTAAATTCTCAACTCGCATAAACCAATAATTATATAAATTATTATTTTTTGAATAATAAAAATATGAAAACAAAATAATAATAAATTTTAAACAGTGGAGTACTAAAAAAAATTATTCTCCAAAATAAATTGTCTAAAAGTGCAATAAAGAATAATTGCTTTTAGATTTATCAATTAACACAGTAAGTAAGGGTTCAGCTGAAGGGGCACGTTTGACCTCTACTTAGACGCAAATTGTACGGTACGGATGTTAATAAACCTATTTTTGTGATATACCAGAGATGGTACATAAATATAATGTAGTAATAGAATGACCCCTTTCCAATATTTTTACAAACATCAAGGAAGGGGGATGAGTTTCAAAAAGGAAGGACGATTTCAGTCCTGACAAGGCAGTAACACATGACAGACGGTATCGTACAACTGTGTATTAGTATCAACTGAACTCTGTTGAAAGTTACATGAAAATAGCATCACATAGAAATAGCGTTTGGATTGTTGGTAGCCCTTTTGGACTAGTATAATTAATTATGTTTATTGATGAGATAACCGTGGTATGGCGTTTGTTAGTATTATTCGTGTTGTATCTGTATTGTTAACTGGAGCCAACTTACTGTGTCGTAGGATTGAACCAACTATTTGTAATTACTGATTGTGATAGTGCGGGACACCGGGTATTATTGTAGACTAGTGCGTGTTTGTGAAAATGCAGTTTTCAGTGTGCTATTGTAAATTGGTAAGTGTTTGTATTTTATAAAAACAACAATGCCTGACAACATATACTGGTTCAAACGACCATGCTCCCAATTATGAAATTCCGACATATATATATAATTGGCTCTATTTAATAGCTTTTATTGGATACTCATATTGTTATAACTAAATATTTTTTCCCCCCGTTCTGTGTTGATTTGTAGACGCCATGTTTAAATAGTATACCCTATGTCACTCCCACAATTAAAACCCATCAAGCCGTTTAGGCTACAGAGCTAATCAAAGAAATAAACATTACTACACTCGGAAATCCTCCTTTTGGGGCAAAATTTAAGATTGAGTATCTCGAACGGTTTTGAAATCAATTAAGAATCCTACTATCAAGCAAAATGCATCCTAATTAAAACATCTGCTTTAGCAGCTATCTCTAAAACAACTTAAATGAACCAAAAAATCTCTTTGAGAACTTTTAACTACAGAAACTATCTGTTTATGAGTTTATCTCTCCACTATGAGTGTATCTATACAACTTGAACATCATTGAATGTTGGGCGGTTTTTTGACCTCAGCAAAAAATAAATCCGCTCACCGGTTTTTACATACTCAACCCGTCTTTGACGATTTTAAAATAACGAACAGATTATATTTTATAGTAAGAACTAAGAACTTATTAAAATGTACTTACATAGGCCTACATAGTATAGGTATACTACAAAAATGTTGATATGATCACCTACACATATGTTGCTGTGGTCTTTCTAACCCACTGTTTTAAAAAAAATCTGTAAATACATAAATGGAAGACAAGTGGAATAATTTGTGTCGAATATACCGATTGTATTTTAAACAGTTTTATATAGAAATTGTTGTATAGCATGTATTAAGGTATTTCCAAACTATTATTAGGTTGTCATTGTCAAGAAATTCACAATATTGGTAAAATGAATCCTCAGAAATCAGTTGAATTTTTTTGAGAATTTATCCCCATGGCGTTTTTGAGAAAATCGTTACGTAAGTTGGAGAAATTTAACATGCATCTTCATAAACATGGTGAAATAAAATGCACGATTCCGACTGTTTTTACTTCGAACTCTCTCAATATAGTCACGGATGTTCTGAAATACGACACATACTTTCCTCAATTCCTTAGAAATATTTTTCCTTAAAACTTTGGGAGGAGAATGTCCATCGGGTTGTTAAGTTTTTTGATAAAATATATGTAAAAAAGTGCGTTATTTTCATGTCCGCAACAGAAGGTTATTTTTTATGGTTCAGTTGGCATCCTGAGTACCTGCGCGCTATTTGATGAAAGTCGTTTGAAATTATATACAAGTATATGTATGTTTTATTGCTGAATTTCCCTGGTTCGCATATAATTTTCTATATAGTTCTTTTTGCGCGGGTACCCGATCAGCCGATATAGTTTGGAAATACCTTAACATATGTAGAAATTGCTGCTGTATAGCAACTATTAATATATAGCTTGTATTTTAAAATACACCCAATCTAGAAACAATGTATAGTGCATCAATCACTGTCTATGCACAGTACACCATGATATAATGTACTTTGTGATACCCAAACTGCGCTCTACAGGCAGTGGAGCTAATACGTCCCCACCAAAAACTGATCTACGATAGGTTGGACTGAAAGGTATTCTGGACCGTGTGTGACGGTAGATTCATTCAGGAAATCCAGGAGGCCCACGCTGTAAAAAGTTGTTATTAAACGATATCCGAATTGTGTATGGCGCTGGTCAGACCACCCTTACTCTATTTTCCGCGCGAAAATAACAACTAACTGAGTTAATTGCTTAAATACCCCGTATATATTGCAGAAATTGTGTCGAAACTATTCAGTTTTCAATAAAAGTTTCAGTAAAAGTTGTTTATTTTATATCTTAAAAGTTTTTTCTATCTCTTGCGGTTTCAAAGATGGTTAATTTTGCCCACTTACGAAATTTACTGTCTATGCACAGTATACCATGATATAATGTACTTTGTGACACCCAAACTGATCTAAGATAGGTTGGACTGAAAGGTATTCTGGACCATGTGGGACGGTAGATTCATTCAGGCAATCCAGGAGGCCAACGCTGTAAAAAGTTGTTATTAAACGATATCCGGATTGTGTATGGCGTAGGTCAGACCACCCTTACTTTATTCCCCGCCCGAAAATAACAACTAACTGAGTTAATTGCTTAAATACCTCGTATATATTGCAGAAATTGTGTCGAAACTATTCAGTTTCCAGTAAAAGTTGTTTATTTTATATCTTAAAAGTTTTTTTCTATATCTTGCGGTTTCAAAGATGGTTAATTTACCCCACTTTTAGCTTTAAAACACACACAATATTTCATTTTGTTATCCTTCTTTGTTTTCGAGTTATCGTGTTTACAGATAGACAGACGGGCGGATATGCGGAACCAATTAGGTCATTTTATGAACATCTATATAAAAATTTTATTTTGTGATCAATATTTTCAATCCTTGTGAAGTCGGGACTAAACTGAATACATCCTTGTATTTATAACATATGTACCGACCGACTGTCTAGAATGCGCTATTAGATACAAAAAGGTTAGATCACCTTATTTAGGTGATATTCAGGCCGAATAGGCACTTTGTTCAGAGGGTTCTCGAATCGTGCATAGAAGCTAACATATACCAACCGACTCTTATCGTGCATAGCAGCATGACCAAAAAAAAAAAATTCTGTTGCAATTCCAGATTTGAACCAACCCTATTTTATCATTTTTGTAAACTACACATATTCAGCCAATCAATGCCAGAAGATTCCATTGGATACATTTATGATTGTGTGATTCGTTTCAATATAAATTTTCTTCAATTAAATAAGAAAAAATAAATAGACACTTGCGTGTTTTGCATATAATATAATAATTTCAGTATAGATCAATTTACATATATATAACAATCCCACAATATTTTACCATAATTTAATTAGATCATAACCTTCATGTTTTCAAAGGTATTCAATGATGTATCTATAGGTAACACGAAGGCATCGTATAAATAAAAAAGAATACTCTAAACATTAATTTAGTATCATATATATTTGTTCTTTGTTATTCTCTTCATTGATTGCAAATATCGTAAATATATTGATTGAAAGACGTCTTGCATGAATGAATTTTTCAGTGTTCTAATTCTTCAGTTGATTATAAACAATCGGTTTGTATGTGTTTTAATATTTGTGTTGTTCTACTGTGTTAAATTGTGTCACTGATTTGTAAAGATTGAAAACAAACATAAATTTGTGTCATATCAATCAATTAGTAATTGTGTTAAAGTGATGATCATTGAATTAATTAAGTGAGAATTTATAATTAATTAAAGAAATCATGTTTATCTAATTACAATATATTTTACTATTTCTTGAATTATTTTTGTGATGTCATGATTAAGCAGTATTTTACGAGGTTGTAGATAGAGTGTATTCGTTTTGGGCGTTTACATACTTTCGGCGCCTTCAAGCGTTCTTTTTAGTGTTCAACTTGACGCTGTGTATGCTGACAAGCGCACTAATTGTTGGGTTCAACGATAGTCCCGACTTTGTAACGGTTGAAAATATTGATGGCAGAAAAATTTTTGGTTTAGGTGATCATAAAATGACCTAATTAATCCATTTCCGCGTAGCCATCTATTCTTCCGACACGATAACTCGAAAAAGAGAGAATGAACAGAAATTTTGTATGAGCTGTCAAGAAGTTCGTTAATAAGATAAGTCGGACCGTGCATCCCCTCCATCAGGGGGGAAATATCTATTTTTGAAACCGAAAGAGATGAAGAAATATGAAAGGCAAATATATGTTCTTTTTTTTTAAATAAACAACTTTTGTTTGAAAACTTTTTTCATAATCTGATTTGTTTCGCTGCAATTTCTATTCAAACATCTGTAATTACTATTACCGGGTATTTAAGCATTTAACTTTTATTTCACTTGTTTTATTCAAAATTGAATTTATTTCAATTTTGGTAATAGCAATATTTACGATAAATCATATATTTTTGAAGATATTTGGAAAAAGCTATTTTACTTCTTCTTTCAACCACTAAAACAGCCTCACACCATACCCCCACCCATTTTGGCAAAAAATTCAACGGTCTTTGGTACCAATTCTCATTGTTCATTTGTTTTGAACATAAAATGCAACGATCGATTTGAATTTGTCGCATCGCCCCTATCTATACTATCTATTCTAATATAATAAAGCTGACGAGTTTTTTTGTTTGTGGTTTGAACGACCTAATCTCTCAGTCCGATTTGAAAAATTCTTTTTGTGTATGATAGCCACATTCATGAGGAAGGCTATAGGCTATCTAGCATTACGGTACAATTCTTAGTTAGCCTTAAATATTGATATTTGTAAAGTAAGTCGGAAGAAATATTATATTCGATAGATATAGATATAAATAGGTCGCTGGTTCAAATCCGGCTGAAGCGAAAATTTTTTTAAAATAATTTATTTTTTATTTTTTTAAATTTTATTTATTTATTTTATATAAACCACGGGGGATAACTATATAAATGTATTTTATATAAATGCGAACGAAGTCGTGGGAAGCAGCTAGTACTAATATATATATATATATATATATATATGTCGGAGTAGCATTGAGAGCATGGTCGTTTGAACCAGTATATATGTTGTCAGGCATTGTTGTTTTTATAAAATACAAACACTTACCAATTTCCAATAGCACACTGAAAACTGCATTTTCACAAACACTCAATAGTCCCCAATAATACCCGGTGTCCCGCACTTTCACAATCAGTAATTACAAATAGTTGGTTCAATCTACGACACAGTAAGTTGGCTCCAGTTAACAATACAGATACAACACGAATAATACTAACAAATGCCATACCACGGTTATCTCATCAATAAACATAATTAATTATACTAGTCCAAAAGGGCTACCAACAATCCAAACGCTATCTCCATGTGAACTTTCAGCAGAGTTCAGTTGATACTAATACGCAACTGCACGATACGGTCTGTACTGGGGTGCTGTCCTCTCAGAACTGAAATCCTGCTTCCTTTTTGAAACTCACCCCCCTTCCTTGATGTTTGTAAAAATATTGGAAAGGGGTCATTCTATTACTACATTATATTTATGTACCATCTCTGGTATATCACAAAAAATAGGTTTATTAACATCCGTACCGTACAATTTGCGTCTAAGTAGAGGCCACTCGTGCCCCTTCAACCGAACCCTTACTTACTGTGTTAATTGATAATCTTAAAGCAATTATTCTTTATTGCACTTTTAGACAATTTATTTTATTCTAAGAATATATAAGTATCGATAATATCTAATTTCCGGACCTCTATGTCTGGAGGATCCTTAATGTCGGACATACTGTAATAAAATAAACCTTTTCTTAAAAAATAGTTTCTTTGTACTTATAAATGTAAGTGTAAAACTGTAAACATATAGATGGAGAGAAATGTTCGAACAGACGTATCCATAAATAAAAAAACACATTTATTCCTTTGACAAATGTACGATTCCGACATATATATATATAATATTTTACTTACCAACCTGTAGTTTATGCTATATATAGAATACGGGGCTCCAGAAGAGGTGTTCTTTTTTCAAAATTTTATAATTGATTTGTTCATTTATAATTGCTTTATTCATTCTAATTTGGAAAAAAATGCTTCGGATAATAGTTCTTTAAAAATATACTAATAACTTTTATTCAATACATTTCCCCAAAAACCGAATGAATAAGGCTCATATCAACTATAAAATTTTGAAAAAAGAGCGCTACTTTTGTGACCCATAGTACAAATATATAAAATTGCTATGTACACTTCCGTTCAATAAAATTGAACCGACCTGAACCGAATCAGTCTCTCACAATTTTGATTATTCTTGTAGTAAATGTTTTTGACAGGTACAACATTTTATTTTATTTTTATACGTAAAAGAGAGATATAACTCTTACCATGTATTTACATTACATATTCTTACTCTATCACTGACTTGTTTACATAAATGAAAAATATAAAACTTCCATTTCTTTTTTCACATTTAAAAAATATACTACTTATCTTTGTTTATAAATAAATAATATACAGAGAGTTACAAATGTGAGTTACAAATTTCAGATTGGTTCAATTTTATTGAACGGTAGTGTATGTGTGTTGGAAGGATTTTGGATGAAACTTTTTTCAAAATGTTCCTTATCAATTAATTTTAAGTAATTATTTAAATTATTATATTTAATTAATTAACTATATTTCTATGAACACAAATTGACACCATCTAGCATATACCATGAAAATAACAATCGAAAGTTTGTAATTTTTAAATTTGACTCATACCAGCATTGATTCATTCATGCTTAGTCAATTTTATCAAAAATAATTATCATAACAGAATGTACATTGGGTGTGGTATATTTAACCGGAAACTTAACGTTCCATTGATTCATTTAAAACATTATGAATAGTTAAATAATATTATTTATGTAATATTTATATTACTTTTTGCTAGTTACAAGTATTGTTAGCACTTTTTATTGGTTTATCAATGTGTTTGATTAAAAAATGGTCAATATATATAATATATATATAATATATACATATATATATATATATATATATATATATATATATATATATATATATATATATATATATATATAATATATACATATATATATATATATATATATATATAATATATACATATATATATATATATATATATATATAATATATACATATATATATATACATATACATATATATATATATATATATATATATATATAAAATAGTGTTATGTATTTAGTCCCAAGTTTGGTTGATATATAGATCGGAGAAAAAATGATGCTATAGGTGTTCATAAAATGTTCGAATTCGAGTTTACTTTTCTTGCTTGTGAAATGTTCTGTTGTGATAGGTATATAAAGTTATCAAACATAACCAGTAAAGCCCATTACACAATGAAAAAAATAAGGTATAAGATATAATAAATAAGATATAAGAAAATTGGAATCCAGCAGATGGCAGAACCGTCGATCAATTCACAATTCTAAAATAAGGAATAAGGAATAAGAGATAGCAACAGAATTTCTGTCGCGTTGGATATCTGTTTCTTATATCTTATTCCCAGCAATCACAGGTTTGACTGCCAATGTTATGCGCAGAATGTTATGCGCAGAATGTTATGCGCAATCGATTCTTTCGATGTTTTTGACATTTGTGCACACACCAGCAGCTGGCATTTAACCGCTGTGATTGGTTGAATATTGTATCTTATTGTGTTTTGTGCCCATTGTGTTTTGGTCGCTGTGCTATTTCATATATCTTATATCTTATTCCTTATTTTTTTCATTGTGTAATGGCCTTCAGACTCTATAAACAGAGATAGTATAGATATGCGTGACTAATTCAAGTCGCAATTCAAAGTGATTGGTAATTTGTTCGTAATATACCTATCACAACAGAACATGTCACCAACGAGAAGAGTAAATTTTGGGTGTTATTTTATACCGATTAATAATAGTTTCATAATATTTTGGAACCATTTATTTATTATTCAAGTATAAACACACATTTTAACAAAATTTATTTGGTACTGTAACTCGTAATTCGGTAATAATAACATACAAAATCAACTACGCCGGGAAGCTGTTTCAACAAAATTAGTTTCATTACTTTATAGTGGACTCGCTACCAAATCTCAATATACTTTCATATTTAGATACCTTTGTTGAATCACTACGTATACTCCTTGTTATTTAGGTACCTACATGTTGTTACCTCAGTAACTATCAACAAACTGTATTTGACATTATTTATTAGGAAAAATTAAGTTTGGTTTGAATTCCAAAATTGTGTCTATTTTACTTTTATAGAAATAGATTTCAGATACTGGAATCAGCTCAGATACTATAGGTATTTAGCTCAAGTAAGTAATATCGGCCAATTACCTTTCGTAGTTGGGCTCACAATTTGTATCATGCATCGTAGTGCTATCTACGTAAAGGTCAAGCCATTGGAAATGCTTCCTTAGTAGCTATTTAATATTTCACTTAAGGAAGTCAAAAAAATCTGTCAATGGCTTATTTACTCTCACGTATAAAAAATACAACACATTTTTTTTCAGCGATATGTAAAAGAACAACGAAAACTTTGTCCGTTCACAGTTTTATTATTAATGGTATATCTTATTCGGCAATTCTTCCAACCATGTGTTTGTAGGATGTAAGTCTCACTAGAATTTATCTCAAAAACCTGACATAAAACCTACTTAGCAAATAATAAAGATGATTTTAATAAATATGTCTTTTTATGAGTTTTTAAATAGTAAATAACAAATTAATTAAACATAGTTATTAAAAATTAAGGCGCTGATTGTGTTTATGATTACGTCAACATTCAACATAAACCTACACGCCTTTACTTTATTTTTAACCTTGGTATTTATTTCCATCGTTAAAATTTATTTTTAATATTGATTTTTATTATTTTATGTACATATATATTCGACATAATAAATACTTTTTTAACTCACAATCGATTTCTACTTTTCAAAAATCCTAATTATTTTTAATATTTGAATAAGAAGTCTGGTGTGAAACACTTTAATACATACAGACTGTATTTTAAATCAATTTATTTTGGAATTACAATACTGATCGAAGGAATTTCTTTTCTCAAGAATATATTTATTGTTCAAAATATTTGTTTCAATGAAGAAATCCTTGTTTTCATTCAAGACTACGCAGTCGAACCAAAAATATATGTTTTAAAATCTGGTGACGATCATTTCAAAGAGTAGTTATCGATTAAAAATCAAACTTTTAACACAGCGTCTTGTGGAGAACAGAATTTATTTGTACTTAAAAATATAATAACTATATTATTAAAGTAGGCAGCATCATAAATAATGTTTACAAATATTCTTTGAAATATGCAATTTATATAATTGCATTAAAAAAATGGTGTTGACGAACGTTTGAATTAATTATTTAATAAAATTAAAACTGTTTATGCCACCATATTTTGCAAACTGGCGACAAATCAATTTCTAATCTACATTTACTGATTGATGATTGATTGATTGATTAATATCGGGGTAAAACTATTGCACTTCGACCTTATGGTCCATTGTGCTCCCCCTTCTACCTCAGTCTGACGAGACTCGCTTCTCCCATATGTTGGCAATAGCCTAGAGCTTGCTTATCAGGTCTTCCCGAAGATTCATATATTCGGGGTGAGATGCATTGAATATCCTGTATCTGCTGTAGCCCAGAGGTTCGCAGTCAAAGATTATGTGGCTGGATGTTTCTTCCTCCTCGCCCCACAATCTGCACATAATGGACCCGTTATGGAGTCCCATTGTGTGTAGAACCCGATAACCCTCCGCAGTTGCGTCCTGTTCAGCCTCAGTGCATCGAGAGATAACCTCTTGGTTGCACTCTGAAGCAGTACCTTCCCCGAGCTCTTGCCGCGGCACTTTTTCCCAGTGATCACGGTGTTTAGCATTTGACCACTCGTTGATCACCTGTTTACATGCAGTCCTTGGAATTCCTAAAATAGGCTCTTACTGATATTTTACAATAAATAATTTTAAAATATTTAGTACAAATAAAAAAAAAGGTTATTAATCATTTTAAGATTATTGATATACTTTTCAACTTTTTAAAAATCCTAAATAAATTTTATTAAAGATAGTACTCATTTGACTCTAGCGTAGAAAATGAACGTTCGTAGCTTTAGTTGAATAGCTACTTTTATCATATTGAAAAAATTAAATAATAATGCATATCTCGAGTGTGGGGTGGAGTAGGCTCTACTGGTTTATTTGGGAATGTAAAAAGTTCCTTAAAACACCACTTTTTTTCATGTTAAAGGCGGTAAAAAATTATCGGATGTTTCAGTACGATGTCGAGAGGCAACTTTGTTTTGAATGAATGTATATAGAGGTCGTGTAAGTGTTTCACACCAGACGTTTTTTCCACAAGTCATTAATCTTGTTGAAATATCAAAAATATATCTGACAATTAAGAGTTTTTCCACACGATTCAAAAGATTTTTATTATGAAAACAAATGAAGTGTTTTGAGAAGTTTCGACTTTAATGAACGTTTAAGTAATAAATTACTCAAAGTCATTAGTAGTTTTGATTTGATGAGAATTCTATTTTTGAATTCTATGTTTTCTTTATACAGGAAATTGTACACTTAAAACACAAATACATACAAATGATGATTTAATTGAAACGAAATTATTAACTCATTTAAAAATGCAATTTTAACGTGACATAATTGATCTTAAAAAATTTATTTCGCCTACGATTCAATCAATTATTGTCATTTTAATTTATCCATATATTTAAAATTGTCTTGTTTTATAAGTTATTCGGCCTCGAACTTTTAATATGATTTGATTATTCTAAAAAAAAATTTTTAAGACCTGTTTTATTACCTCTATATACATGCAACAACGTAGTAAATTTTTTTCGATGTTATGATCCCATCAGATCTTTACATTTTTGTTGCCCTTTGAATGAATGAGCGTCCTAGAATATCCACTGTGCTCCATCATCTGATGGCTGTCGAGATGTGATCTCGGTGTAAACCACTTCATCTAGCCACGATTCCTCTAGGAAATTTAGGATATTGTTTGGGTCCAGGGTCCCGCTTGTGTATGAGAATGCTGCAGTCTATTAGGACAGTTGCACTTTAGTCTACTGTATTATTTTTCGAATTTTCTTAAATTTGAGTTCAACGATTGTTTTAAATTATACACGCTGTTTTTTTTAAATAAAACTTCTTTTGGGCGTTATAAGAATCTGACCAGAGTGTATTTTCAGCATTTAACGAATCGCTGATACAACACTCGATTGATGTAGCGCTCGTTCGATCGATGTTTCACACTTTTCAATCCTGCTCTATTGCACTGTGCTTGATAGCCAAAAAATGTGTCTCATACAGTAGAAAGACTAAATTTATATATACATATATTATTAGACGATTAGCGCAACAGACAACAAGTAAGTTTGTCACATAAGTGACGCCACTCTACAGTGGACAATAGTTTTGTGTGTTCTATGATGATTTTTGCATATTGAAATACAATACAATATGATACTTTTGTATTGAATGGGTCGTTACTTGATGGAAATCCATTATAATTATTGAATAAAACAAATATTTGAGATTTTCGTAATAATAATTTATTTTACCTAGTTTCGGAACACTGTCCCTTTATGAGAAAATATAGGTTATCATATATTTTCTGATGAAGGAACAGTGTTGAACTAGTCAAATTGTTACGAAAATCTCAAATTTTTGTTTAATAACAAACAATATTATACATAATAGAACGAAAGATGAATGATCGTTATTATAAATAGTTACGCCGACAGCTCTTACATTTGAACATTTCAATTTGACTATACAGTTGAAATTAGGTACAGGAATGTCTTCATCAATTATTACTCCATATTTCTGAAAAAAGAAGAATAGCCACCATATTATATCAATGATATAATTTTTATGGACTGGTAAACTTGTATACTAAGTGTATTGGTAAACCTGTTCTGGTCTTGATAAATTTCACTACCCCTGATTCTAATGTAAATAATGGATTTAATGTCAGTCTTTCAAACTCTAATTTTAACGGAAGAAGTGACGCTGGTTCTGTTCTACCATGATAAAAAGTATTATGATAGTTTTTAGATACAATATATAATTTATCTATTGTAGTTTTTCACTACTATATCATTTTATTAAACTTTTGTGACTGAATAGTAGTTTTGACCGTATTTAATATTATTTTAATAGTTTATTTCAAAAGAAGTATAACTTTTTACGTGCGTACATACGTTTGTTTGTTTTTTTTTAAATTTAAAACTTCGTTTCCGCTTAGATGATTTTAATCATGAGCTTAATTTGAGTCATCTATATAATACGATTTGAATATTTCTTTAATAATATCCTTTCCAGTACTTCAAATAATTACCAATATGAAATAGGAAGGAGGTACTCAATTCAACCTGTATATATTTTTTTTTAAATATATGATCACGCATAACTTTTTACAGAGTAGTCCGATTTTGATAATTCTTTTTTTATTGTATAGGGTATACGTCGAATTTGGTACCATATAAATTTGAAAAAATTTCAAATTTTAGCCACAAAAAAATAAAAAATAAAACTTCCCAGCGCTTCCACTAAAAAACAAATATTATAATCGCTGTATGTTATCTGTAAACAATATCGTTGCGCAATTTGAATGTTTTTTTAACCGACGAAAAAAACGGAGGAGGTTCTTATGTTAACCCGTATATATATATATATATATATATATATATATATATATATATATATATATATATATATATATATTGATTGTTTACCCACTGAATTTTTATCTGTGAACCGATTATGTTGAAACTTATGTAGTTCTAATGACATATAACATGTACGAAAAAAGAAAGGAACTGAAAAGTGAAAAATAAAAACTTTTTAACAAAAAATAGAACCGACGAAAGAAGAAAGTAACTGAAAAGCAAAAAATAAAAACTTTTAAGTCTTACACTAATGTAAATACCTAAATAATTTTGAGTCGGTGTCAAAAAATTTCCATCGAAATGGGCGAAGGGTGAATCTGATTTTCTGTTAAAAGTAAATATTACAAAACATTACATTTTGGAATATTTTGTTTGTTTGGCGCCGACTCAAAATTATTTAGGTATTTACATTAGTGTAAGACTTAAAAGCTTTTTTTTTATTTTTTGCTTTTCAGATCCTTTCTTTTTTCGAAGGTTTAATTTTTTCTTAAAAGTTTTTATTTTTTACTTTTCAGTTACTTCTTTCGTCGATTCTATTTTTTGTTAAAAAGTTTTTGTTATAATTTTATTTAAATAAAATTATATTTTGATTATAGTTTTAATATGTTCAATTTTTGGATATACAATTAAAATTCTAATTTTTTTCAATGGTGTTTTGTTAATAAGACGTAATAAAATTTTCAAACTTGCTGTTCCCTATTCAAATCGTGCATTCTTCTGGTATTATCTTATGGTATTCTCGCCTGAATGTAGATAGACGTCTTGTGGAGTTCAAACCAGACTTTTTGAATATATTTCTTCTGTGCTTATCCTTGAAACATGTCGTCAACATGAAGATATTTTCGTATATTAATTATTTTGTAAAAATTGAATAGCAAAAAAATCCCAACGATAGTGTTTCTTGATAATATGACCTGTTTAGCCTTCTGTCAGATATTTATATGAATTTGATGAATATGGTAGGGATTAATTAATTCTTGAAATCGTACAGCTAATAATCATATTGCTTTTTTATATGTAAAAAAATTGGATAATTCATAATGCCTAAAGTTTAAACACCTTAATAAATTGAATGTGAGTAATTAACTAATTAAAATTAAGAACAAAATAATTTTTTTAATTTACGCCTTAATTATTAGTAATAATTGATTAGTTAATTGTGTAAAATGTATAAAAATTAGATCGCCTGTTATAAATTTCAGTTACACAATAAACATTTGTAAGGACAAGTTGTTGTCAGAAGTAAACATACGGTGTTCGTGAAATTTTTATTGTATAAATTTATTTTTTTGGTGAATAGCCAAACTTGAACGGACGTATGTATATTATTACAGTAACGAATAGTAGTAGTGTTGCCAAAATATATTTTATTGGTATCAAGACATGATGGTTCTCCCCCAATTCTGTCTGCTTAGTCATCGATATCACATTTTCTTATAATCTAGGCTACACTTGTAAACACACACACTACTGATTTTACTAATTTTTCGTCGTTAAAATTTGTATTATTTTGATGTGTGCAAATCGTATTAATCAATTAGTGGTGTCAAAGATTTGTATTTATGTTATTGGTTTGAGTGTTTAGTGAAAACATTTTTAGGTTTTAATAAAAAGAAATAGTTCTTAGTAGGTTGTATAAGGTTTGAACAGTTTTATTATGTCAACGTCGTCAATAATGCGTGTACGTGCAAGTTCACCACGTTTTGGGGGCAGTGTTCCGAGTACGCCCCCATCACCACCTCCAACATTACGTCGCAGTAGTAGTCGTGGAGCAGTAAATGCTTTACAACATAATATCTCAACACGTAAACAGGATCAATTTGAAACCTATGTCAGTAAGTATATTAAAAAAATATTATTAAATTTATTATAGTTCGTGTCCAGTTTTGATCTAGATCATCTGATGCGCATGTTTAGATACAGTTGTATACAGTTGATACTCCCGTTCATTAAAATTCAACCCGTATGTCACATTCTAAGCGTATATAAGTTACTAAATATATATACAGACTGTGTTGGAGTGCTTTTCCAATAGAGAATCAATGTTAAATATTATTTATTACTGGTAGGCCGTCTGGTTACTGTGCGGAGTCAGTCAGTACACATGTAATGAATACACACTCTTAAATGAGCCAGTACCCACAATACACACAGTCAATGAGTTAGTATACACTCTTAAATGACAAACAAACTACCATACGCATATGACATGATTCTCATTACATGTGTACTGACTGAATCCGTACAGTAACCAGACGGCCTGACAGTAATAAATAATATTTAACATTGATTCTCTATTGGAAAAGCATTCCAACACAGTCTGTATATTACATACAGTAACACTTAGAATATTTTAACTGATTCGATTTTTATGAACGGGGGTGTACATTAATAATAATAATTTTGGCACCAAATTTATAATTACTAGCATGGTGGCGCCATGTTTTGATTAGTTCTGAAATAATGTTGTCAGATTGAAAATCACTAGATGGAGCCAATTTTACTGGGTTCAAAGTTAGGAATAATTAGGTGTACTGTCATCAGCAACAGAGGTTTTCTTTTTTCAAAAGTTATACTTGATTTGTGCCTTGTCCATTTGAAAAAATGGATAAGGATACTATTAAAATTTTGGTATTTATTTTTAACAATCATTTTTTATCCTTATTTTATGAGGTTTCCTAAGAAAAGTTTCCATCTTCGTGATTTTGTGTCGTAACCTTTGTATTATTTGCTACGTTAAGAAGTGCCGCTCCTACTACGGGGGAGAAACCTTTAGAAAATAGAATGACTTCAATCACTTGCCTAGGCAATCCTAATTAACTTTTGTATGCACCTTTTTTAATGTCTATTACAGTTCATCCTCATTGGTTGGAAATAAAATTTTACGAAAAAAAGTATTGATGTGGTTTTTTCGTAATTATTATAGAAAGTTATACGCGATAAAAGATTTGGGGGTGGTTGCCCCCCTGTCGAATCAGATTCTTATAGGCACATGATTGAATTCACTATATGCACAATCTTTTCTGAAAGTTGCATCCCCTAATTAAATGGACACAAGTTTTTACGGTCCCCACTTGGGCTATAGTATTATAATACAATACAACTACAGGAACTAATTGGCCTGAATACAGAGGTTTAATTGGCTGCTTTCCATTTATATATGCCACGAAGTGTGACACAGTGTGTAAGCATCGTGTGTTCCAGTAACAACTTGTATTATACCGTGTGCACATAGAAAGACACAAGAAAAATTTGCGTGTAGTACAACAACAGCGCTTATACCAATAATTTTTTTAAATTTATTTTTAACAATTAGTACACTTTGTTTATACGTGCAAAATCATAATAATTAATTAGGATTATTATTTATTATTCATAATAATTATTAATAACTAATAATAATTCAAAATCTTTCAAAATAATTTAAATATAATTTATTTACTGTTCTAACATTTTGACAGTTTTACGCTTTTAAACAGGTTATGTTGAGTTTCTCTGAGAAATGTTTATGATCAGATTTATGAACACTATCTATAAATCGTGTGAAGAACTAAATTATGTACCATTTATTGCTCTTCCCCAAACACAACGTGCGTTGTACACCGTGTGTCACACAGTCCGTGGCTGTGTGTCTAAATGGAAAGCAACCATTCATACTACTATAGTATTAATCATCATTCTAAAAATCTATGATACTATGGTATTGTAATCTGTATATAGAGGTAAAAATTTAAGTCGTATCTAAAAGAGACACATGCCCAAAAATAAATTATTTCTTTTAATTAACAAACTTGAGACGCGATGAAACATTTTTGATGGTTTATGTGAAATATTGTTAAGTAAATAAAACAAGACAGTAGAATACGCTTGTGTCTGTTGATTTAGTATAGTATATAATTAACATAATATTGACACATTGGTGTAGTTTCTACAACATTAATGAACTCCGGGGATATTGAACTCAATTGTTATTCATCAAAAATAAGCGGCCATTTTTGGGGCATTCACAGTGTTGTGTTTCTAATCAAATCATATTCAATTTTGGACAACTGGTACACCCACATTTTAATAAAATTATTCATATTTTGTAGTAGAAGAAGATCGATGAAGATCGAGAAGTAGAAGATCGTTTTAAACAACTAACTGAGATAGTTGCTTAAATACCCGATATCTACTAAGTTTATTTTACATTTTACACTAACACAAATGTATAAAAAAATATAGTATTGTAGAAAGGTGATAACATGTTATATGGAATTATTAATCAGAAGTAATTACATATTTTTGAGCTGAAATTGTGGCAAAAATAATT
Organism: Nineta flava; assembly: GCA_963920215.1. NCBI lineage: Eukaryota > Metazoa > Arthropoda > Insecta > Neuroptera > Chrysopidae > Nineta > Nineta flava. Next base: position 94,036,278 of record OY986041.1, read on the forward strand.
AATTTATATTAAGTATAAAACAATAGTTGCTTGAAATTAAATTTCAAATTCTGTCCCAATTTCTAGAACAATTATCTGTGTTTTATAAATACGAATTTCGGGTACAAAGTAGTCATCATCAGTATTATTATTTAGGCCGCAGTGATTCTCAACCTTTTTTTTTGTCGCGGCACACTTTTAACACACAACGATAAGTTAAAAGTTGTTTAAAATAAAATAATATGTACTACAAAGACAACAGTACGTTTATTAAGGAATTAATTACAAGTTAATAATAAGAATACTTTTAATGAGAAATTTGATCTTGATGTTTTTTGATAATTTCATTTATATTTGGTCGTAAAAATGACAATGCTACTCTCATATCTCATGTCTTCTACATTTAACAGTCTCGATCTTTTTTTTCGTTTTTATGTTGGTTAATACTTTAATATATAAATTTCTTAAATTTGGCGGCACATAAAAGTGCCGCGGCACAGTGAATCACTGTGGTAGGGAATGCTAGTTAATTTCTGAGCTAGTTGATTTTAAAATAAATATTTAGCAGTTTAAGTATGCTCCAGTATAATATGGACTGTATTTCTTTCTCTCGACTAAGAACTCTTCTTATTAGTTCTTATTTGAAACATTATTTCAACACATTCGTTGTTTAATGTATACTTTTCTTATTTGTAAAATTATAATTATTCATTGTTTCTAGTTGCAATTGAAGATTTAAAGATATTTTAGTTCTTAAATATGTTAATTTATTTTTAGAATATTAATAGGTTTTTATTTATGAATTCTCTAACATTAAAAATTTCGTTGGCATAGTTGTACTACTTACTACTCTTATATTATGTAATTACATTTTAGTAACACATTTATTATTTATACATTAAATAATTTGCATACTTTTAAATGTTTTTACGTAACTATTTACTTCATACGCAATGAACTGAAGTGGATTTTGGCGAACTACTGCTTGGCGTGGCGTATTAGTTTATGTGTATCATTTTGTCGGGAATTTCATGAAGAATAAGCCGCCTAGTTAAGTTAAAATGCCTTGCCAATCACAGAGGTAGGGGAGAAAAAAATAAAAACCACCTCAAACAAAAGTAATTGGCAATAAGATTTTAACGAATATAGTAAACATAATATTTTTCGTATCTTTCATAGATAACGAGTTATGTACACTGCCGTTCAAAAAAATCGAACAGACCTGAAATGTTACATTTCATAAATTATCTTACATTTCATAAAATTCCTCACTTTTGTAACTCTCTGTATAATGTATAATTTTATTTATTTATAAACAAAGATAAGTAGTATATTTTTAATGTGTAAAAAAGAAATGGAAGTATAAACTGAATTTATATTTTTTATTTGTATATTACGGTGTCGTGACAGAGTGAGAATTTAAATATATGTAATCCTAATACATGTTAAGTGTTATATCTTACTCTTACGTTTAAAAATAAAATAAAATGTTGTATCTGTTACTACAAGAATAATCAAAATTGTGAGAGACTGATACGGTTCAGGTCTGTTCATTTTTTTTTAACGGGAGTGTACGTTCAAAGCTCCACAGTGGGCACAAACTTAAATAGATAGATTGTAGAGGCTGCCCTGGACGAAATGCACTTCGACCATAAGGTCCATTGTGATGCCTAAGGATGTGAAGATGCGAGTGGAGTGGAAGGAATTTTTGTATATACTATGCCGATATTAATCTGGAGTTTGTGAAGGAAACTGCAGGAAACCTTATCAAACATAGCCGGTTACTTGGTTCTTGTCCATACGCCGACAGCTTAGTCAATTAACCGTCCCTGTTTTCTTCTTAATAATTGACAAACTGCCGAAGTCGGGATTCGAACCCATAACCTCCCAGTTTCCAAGTAGGCATACTGCGCAGACATAACACCTTAGACCGTTCGGCCACTTAGACTGGTAGGGCAAAAACTTAGTAAATTTCTAAAATTCTATTTCTGTGATTCTATTTTTTAAATTTAGCCTACGCTCTCAAGGCTCTGAAATTTTCAACTGAATATAATTCCTTGTCTATGAAATTGATTTTTTCCATAAAATTTTATTCCCAATAAGTTTTCTTGGAAACTTTTTTTATATCTATTGTAGTTTTCGAGAAAGCATGTATTCGGGGTGGTTTTTTTTTCTCTAAACTTTTCCCTATTGGTGGTGGGATATTACAACATACGGAAGCTTATTTCTTATAAAATATATTACGTTATGTGCATAGTTGTCGATACTAGTGACAATGTGGCAAAACAGTACAATAATTCGGGACAGATTTATAAACATGCGAAAAAATTTAAACAGTTTAAATCTCAACTGTAGTTTGTCATTTTGTTAAAAGATGGATTTTATATAAAAATTGAATTTTAATAGCATCTTTTAATCATATGACAATTAAAGTTGAAACTTAAAATGTTTCCGTCTGATACATAAATCTCTCCCGAATTGTTGTGCATTTTTGCCACTTTGTCGCTAATCTCGACAACTGTGCACATAGCCGCTAGGATCCGTTTCAATTAATGAATAATGACTATTAGATGTTAGATGTTTTTCAGCACTAAAGTAAAGTATAAAGTAAATAATTTGATTAAATCGTTACAAATTATTATTTTGAAGCATTAAAAATCGGTATTATGTGCTACAAAACAAATTTATTAAAACTTGGCATATTTAACATAATTTGCATGAATTGCATAAGCGTGAAAATATATTTTACATTTTAATAGTAAAAATTATTTATACTAAACGTGTATACTTTTACTTGAATATTAAAAAAAACTATATCTCCAGTGTCTGTATATTATGGAAACATTGAATTGACTTGTTTATTAACATAAAATATATTTAATAAGTATGTCTTGATTACACATAAAAGGTAAACGTTCTTAATAAAATTGCTTATTATGTGAAAAATTTATTTGAAGTCATTATTTTTTGTTGTTTTTGTTTTGCTTTTTATTGCTTATGGATAAAAAATGCACTTTCTTCGTTGTCGTACATTTTTAGATATTGAAAAATGATGAATTTCCTAGTTTATTTTGCTGTGAAACAATCTTGTCCCTCCCTCTAGGACAAATCACAGAATAATTTAGATTGAAATGTTTTTAACCCGACATCAAAAGGAGAATGGTTCTCAATTCGTCTGTTTTTTTTTTTTTTTGTTTTTTTTTCCAATGTGTGTCACCTCAGAACTCCGTCATTTATGAACCGATTTTGAATTTTTTTGTTTTTGTTTTAAAGGATTTGGTTTCCCATTGGTCCTATTGTCACCAAATCGCATTGTGATGAGGGGATCCCCGGGAAATCAAAGAAAATCCTCATTTTATATGTGATAACCGATTTCTGCGAAATTTTTTTGTTTTTTTTTAATAAGTATACTCATTCATAATGGGAAAATAAGAAATTTTTTTTTAAATACACCCAGAGTATTGCGAGGAGAGAGGTAGGTTTCAGAACAAACGTGATGTAACATTCATCAAGTTAATTTGATCACCTAGTTTTATATAGCCTTTGTGAAGAATGACCTAGATCCAATACAGTAAAAGTTGAGAATCAAATTTGATTCTAATAATACCCATATCCCAGTATTCTCATAAGAATGAGTTTTTAATTCTAATTGTATAAAATACAACCAGGACAATACTTATTAACAAGCAGCTATCTTAATTAGTCATTAATATTGTGTATTGGTTTAACCAAAATCAAATATGATAACAATTATTTATATTACATGAAAATTAGTCTCAGATAAAGGAATTTTAGATTTGAAAATAAAAATTCACAATGATTCATATTAATAGTTTAGGAGTGTTCCAAATTTTTTGAAATACAATAGGAATGTAGATATGCACTAATGTAGATATGCACCAAGAAAGAAGACGAATCTTGAGCTCACTTTAAATTCTACTAATAAAACTCGAGCTGCAGCGAATTGTTGAAGCTGACTGTTGATGTTCAGCATAGCATGATTTTTGAACCTCTTTTAATTAAATTTTTCACAGTAATTGACACTCCGCACAAAAATCTTGCAAAAAGCGTCCAATAGTTTTTGAAAGCTATTTAGTGATGACAAAATTACCTCTTCTTAGGGCTGATGGATGTGCGACGCAATAGTAGAAAAATTATCCAGATCATTGCGTGTCATTTCTTGTGTGGTAAGCGTAATTGAACCCTGATTTCCTAAAATCTCTTAAATTTATTTACCTTAAACTCGGCCTTGCGCACTTCCGTGCACTAGATTTGTTTTTTCACATATAAATAGTTTATAAGTACAATAGGTTGCAAAAGTATCGCTCACTTTTCAAAATTTTACAATTGATTTTTGCCTTCGATTTTCTGGAAAATAAAAGTTGTTAGTATATTTTAATGAACAATTTTTATTTGAAGAATTTTTTTGAAAACCGAATGAATATAAAAATATTAAAAACTGAGCTATACATGTGAAGTTCGAACCATTTTCAAAATAATTTGTTTACCCGAAATATATTTTCGCATATCTATTTCTTGAAAAATTCGGAAATTGGCAGACTAATGTCCAATTAAATCAACATTATATTTACAAAAGTTTAGAGACATGGTTTGAAAGATTAGATGTAACCTATGCGTAACATATGTGTTAAATAAAAACACAAAAACATGTGTAAAACAAATTATTAAATTTCAGCAACAATGGTTCAGCATGATCCCTTTTTTTGATGTAAATTTCTACATAACTTATTTATAAATATTAATATTTACTCATAGCACACATACAATCGTAAGAAATTATTATTCTGCGAACTAATATCATTAGCGTACTGCTGGCATATAATTTTTTTTTACGAATCGGTATAAAATTTGGAATGTGATGTGATTTCTGTATTTAATTACTCTCGTCAGTGACATGTTCCATTGTGATGAGTATATATAGTTATCAAGCTATTATTATAGATAGTTATGATCTTGTAAGTTTAAACAGTGAGTGCACGCACACACCATGTAGTGAGAGTTAATACTGAAACTGAATTCTGTAGGCGAAGATCAGTGACTAATTCAAGTCGTAACCCAAAGTGATAAGAAATTTGTTCGTAATTCGGTACATACAAGGAATGCAAAACTATATGAGATGAAACGATGATTACTAAATCAAAGAAATTATTTCTTTTATTTTCAATAATGTATATTCTGTGCTGAAATGAAAATCACTTTCAATTAACAAATTTATAAATTTACGTCAAACTTATGAAAATACTTTCAAATACATACAGAATTATAGCAAATAAGCCATGTAGTTCAGAGAACTGATTCGTTCGGTTCGCCGTGTGTGTTCCTGCCGCCACGGGCGTAGCTATAGCTTTCACATAGGGGAAGGGGTCCAACAATGCTCGAAATAGTAGAAATTAATAAATTCAAAAATTGCAATTTAATTCTAAAGGACCAATTGGACTTTAAAATTTACCACTCCTTAATCTATTTGTGTAATTAAGTTTCGGCAAAGCGCAATCTATAATAATAATTATTATAAATTCTGTATGTTTTTTGTATTTTAATTATTACCTGTTTGCTTAATTACGAAAATAGTTTTTACAATTGTATCTTTATTTGTGTTTTTAACTAACCCTTATGGAATTTGTATACCTTTTTTTTTGTTTTACCAATATTTCTTTATTTTTATTCCTACAATTTTTCAATATGCTGTTTATTTAAGTACCTAAATATGTTTTCCTTTTCGTTTAAATTTGTATGTTTTTGTCATTAATATTGTCTGATGGTGGAACGGTATTCCGAAACTAGTCAAAATAAAATTATTGTTACGAAAATCTCAACAAATACTTGTTTTATTCGATAATTATAATGGGATTTTCGCCCATTCAACACAAAAAATGAAAATTACATAAACATATAATTTTTCATCGTGTACTGTTTTGTGGCACGGATACAAACGGTGGATATTCGGCGAATATTAATGTTTTTGCGTAGACTAACGGGGGGGGGGCGGACCTCCTACCCCTCTTAAATACGGCCGTGCCTCCGCGCAGTTGAATGAACTACGTTTACTTTCCCAATGTACCCAATTTTTTAAACTGTGTATATATATTTAAATGATATATTTGACGCACGCCACTGTAAAATAGTACACAAATTAAAAATAATTCTATTAAATTTTGCTGACCTTTCAGGATATAACATAAATTAAAATATGTATCATTTCCCAGTTATATGTTATGATTGTTGTTCACCATTAAGAACAATTACCATTCCTGGAAGTGATTAAATACGTCTTGTTGTCTTGTGTGTGTGGTCTTGTGGAGGTGATATCAAAATCAATTCCTGTGTGAATGTGTTTGCATTTCACTTTTTTTTTGTATTTATCTATATCATTGTGTAAATCCTATTCAAACAGACAAGTGTTGTTTGTAATTCTATTTTTATAAAATAGACTAAATAAAAATTTCCTCATTGTATTTGAAAATTTTGTGTTATTTATGTTTTAATATTTAAAATGCAAGTATCAAATGACAATAATTACTCAGATATGCGGAAATCTTACGATTATAGTAAACAATTTGATAGTTTCCAAAGTAATCTTCAATCATTGGGTAAGAGTGGAATATTTTTTTAACGATTTTCTACAATTTTTTTAAAATAATTGTCTAGTCTCACATTTTTATGTAGAGGATGCTCAATTTAGGCAACGAAGAAATTTGTTTTCCAAAGTTCTTTATTATACCCGGTATATAATATATACCGGGTATATTTAGTTTATTTCCGTTTAGGAGTTCTTAAGATGGCCTAATTAGTCCATTTCCGCAAATGTGTCTGTCAGTCCGACAACTTTTGTTTAAACTTTTATTTTCACTTGTTTTTAAGTAATATGCAAATTTTTATATCTATCTATTTCACCGTTTTATAGAAAAATAATTATTTTAAATTGTGAAAATGGTATAAAGATATTTTGCCTATTAGCAAAGTCAAAATTATTATTTTTCTCTAAAATATTGCCAAGCAGAAAAATGACTGTTTAAATGAAACTTTCGTGCTTTTAAATAAATTTGTTGTTTTTGTTTTGTTACAGATGCTTTATTAGCTGATTTACAAAATACAATTTCCCCGCATGGGAGTAATGTTGGATCACCAGTTGGTGGTAGTAGTAATTCCGGTGGTTATGGATCATTAAATGGTTCTCGTGGCCCACAACGACCATATTCAGCTTCACCATCACGTAGTGCTGAATATGGTCGTGCTGCTGATCGATATGCATCACAATCAGTAAGTAAAATCATTTTCTATTTTGAATTGACCGCGTTTTAAATAATATATTTACCGACTGAGGTACATTTAGTTTTAATATTTTGCAAACAGATGTCGAAAGACAATATTTGAAGAATACAAAAAGTCTATGAACTTTCCTCTTTCTGTCTCATTATACAATGACGATTATATATAGAAGTTATACAATTTTATTTAATTTTCATGTCAAATAAATGTGAATTGGCACAAATATTATTTATATTTGAGTAAAAAATATCAATTTAAAAATGTTTGCACACGATTCACTTAAGTCTAAACGAAAAACATTCGTATGTATATAAAAACTTAATAATTATTTTATTATTTGATGTAGAGATTAAATATATATGTCGAATATCATCACATCAAGGTCTAAATTTTGATAAATATTATTGTTATTTCAAATATATGCAAGAAGATCAAAATTTCTAAATATAATTTATATTTAAATTAAATTTTCTGTACCTTATCCAGGGTTGGCCAAAAGTCGGGTCAAATACCACGTATATCTCGAGACGTATACATTGGATTAAAAAATCATTAAATTCATATACAAAAAAATATAAAATTTCAAATTCACCCCAATACCTAGATCAGTTTTTGTACTATAAATACGTATTTCGACTACAAAGTAGTCACCGTCAGTATAAATTAGCTAGTCGTAATTTACTCTTTGACAATTAGAAATAGATAGAAAATAGAGATCAATAGACAAAAATAAAATTAAACAAAAATTAAAATATAATAAATTATGTAATAAATTTTATTGAAATTACTCTTGTTAAAATTGCTCGTTCTATTTATTCTTGTTAGCATCAATCTTATTAACATTACTCTTATATTGTCTCAGGATATGTTATTCGTTGCGAATTTGGCGAATTTGAAATTTTATTTCAAAAACCTAGAGTTCTCATTAATTATAATTTGATAATCTAATATATATATATATATTTAATAGTGAAATTATTACTTCCATTTTCCCTTTGGCAGATTTGTATTTTACGTAGGCAAATATAAGACATGTGTTTTTGCATTTTTAATTTCATGCCTGGAAATATTCGATTCGATTTGGTCGATTTTGACACTTATATCTCAAATATCTCAAACATACATCGAATTAAAGCATAAAAACATGTATAATATTTTACATTGCAGAATTTAATTCAGCAATAAAAAAATCAGATTTCCTTTTAAAATATCATGCCCGGCACTTCTGCCTTTACTATAAGAGCACGTGGGGCACGAGCACAGGGTCCTCAGGCTGGTGAGTGTCCCGAAAAGCCGTAACTCATGCTTATATATTCGTCAACCAATTAATAATCAATTTTTTTAAAATAATTAGTTCAACCCATAATTTACAATATAGATGCGAAACGGTTTTCTTTCATTGCTCTGTACGTAAAAAACGAACAGGCTATTGAAATATTTTCTGAAAAAAAAAATACAGGCGAATTGAGAACCATCCTCCTTTTTGAAGTCGGGATCATTTTATAGCAGATTCTATTTTTAATTTTTCGAAAATTCTTAATACATATTTGGCTACAAGTCTTTAGGCTAGAATAAAATATGAAAAAATTACTACTTGAACTTGCTATTATGAACTTGCCCAATATGTTCAATTTTTTCACGTGTTTGAACAACCAGATGCTCTGCCCCTGATGAAACAAAACATTTTGACGAACAATTTAAACATGCTTTCTAAAAGAGCCTCCTAATTCTGACTGCTCCATGGCCCTCTTCTGACTCCACTCCATAGATTGGTGGAAGAGGTAGCAGAAGGAGCTTATTTTAGTATCATTAAATAGTTTGCAAAAAACTATTACATTTTTTCTCGAAATACGAGTGTGCAAAAAGTCTGGATAAAGTCTATTTTCTCGTTAAAAACTTCAAAGTTGACCTCCGTTCCCACCAAGAAAAATGTGGACAGAGCTAACTTTATCACTATAAACATTCTTTGACATCAAATGCTTGATATTCACTATCTTGACGTCGATGTATTATTAATTTTTGTTTATTTACTATTTACATATTTTTAATTTTTTTTTGAAAACTTGCGTCTATCTCAATTGTTAGTACTGTTGCCTTTCGGTTATAATATACCAACGCAAGTGACTAGCGTTTACTTACTTTGGACATTTAAGTAATATGTCTGAACATTGATAACATTATTTGGCATTAAATGCTTGATATGCAAAATCATAAACATTTAGCACTCACTATTAAATATATTTTTAGAAAACAATATACACATATTTTTTGATTGGACGCCTACCCGAGATATTCAAATGTTTTCAAACTTTTTCCCAACCCTGTATACATTTTCTTTTATGAATTGGTTACAAGGTCTAATTTTAGAAAATTTATTTATTTTTAAATTTACACATTTAGTAGTACAAGGTTTAGTTTTTACTTTTTTTTATATTTTTATTTACTTTTCTCTTTTGTTTATAAATGGTGAAAGTATTTTCTCACATGAAAGATTCCGTTGAAAATTTCTTTTATACGTAAAATCATTTAATATATCAATTACTTATCTTATAGTGTGTAATTTTAATTGATCGATGGGCATAAAAAAATGATAGATTATAATTTTTACAAAATCTGTTATTTTTATCTTATAGATTCGTAGTTTTTATGAGTTAGGGAGCGTCCATAATCCACGTAGCTCGGTCAAGGGGGAGGAGGGGAATCAGTTTGAATGCTACGTTGAGCTACGTAAGGGGACGGAGGGATTGAGAGTCAAGCTACGTAATTTGAGTCAGAATGCTTATAAATATAAGAAATATATAAATATACATAAATATATTTAACAAATATCTGTCTTATTCATAAATAGTTCATATTTTTACAACAAACACGTAGAATCAATCATAAATGATTATTTTTTTAAATTTTCATTCCTTTATTTATGTATACTAATAAAATTAATTTTGGCACTTTTAATAGATGTCTTGTTGGTTTTCAATAAATTTTTATTTAATGTTTGCCACGTGACAACGAACGCCATGTGGTGTTGGTTGGTGACCCAGTCTTTTTTCTGTACTCCTTTTTTACATTGCCAATATATTCCCAGAATAACTGTATGAAAATGTGGGGGTGATTGAATACATATGTGTGTAATGTAAACACAATACATATGTGTGATTTAATGAGGACACTTCACCAGGTAAATTAGAACACAATATTTGTTTACATACAACATTTATTACTTATTACATTATTATGTTTGTTACATGCGATTGCACAGAATATTCCAAATTGATTACTTCAAGAATTGTATCTGTTTATTTCATAGTTGTCATCATATCAAATATTGGAAATATTGCCAAAATTATTTTAAAAAAATGTTTTACAGATCCAATAATATTTTCTTTCATATTTTCCCAATAAAATTTGATTAATATAAAATACATAGTTTTGTTGATTTCGAGTTTTAAAAATAAATAATCTAAGGGCTATTTTACACATGTAACTTTTGAAGTAGTACCTATTCATACGAATGATTTGGTGAGCAAGCGCAATAGTATTTTTTTGATGAAATTATGTAGTTATATCACAATAAGCTTCTATTTTGAAGAAATATTTCATGTAATTCAGTGCGCTATTTGCGTATGTGCGAAATCTACTTTCTTGTGATTGGTATTCTTATAAATAATCAAAAAAACTTGACAAAGGGAGAAATATTAAACAAGGAAGAAATTATTGCTATCAAAAAACATGCGATTGATATATTTCAAGTTAATTTCAACCGTGTGGACAGCAATGTAACTTTAGTTATATCAAATATTTTTATTGCGATTGAAAACTTTATTCAAAACTTTCATGTGTAAAAACGGGCTAGCATACAATTTTGTTTCGATTATATTGCTATTTGTTTTGTTTATTTAAATAACAGATATATGCAGAGACAAATTCGATCACAACCACTCTAATAACGCGCTTTGGAGCAATATTTATTCGAATCATTTTAGCTTCCTGTTAACTGTTTACATACTTTTTTCGGCAAACGGGCTTAGAACAAACAATAACTTTTTTCTTACGTTTATGTTTTTGTTGAATCGTAACTTAACCTAGTACGGATGAATGCTGTAGCCTAGAAATGATGAAAAAATTATTTACGAAAAGTTTGGTAATATTATATATGTAGAACTCCTATATGGTCAGTTGGTATAGGAAAGAATGTCCCAACATTAGGGTGTCGACTATATTTTTCTCTCTCTCTTCCGAGACACCTCGTCCATACTGTATATGCTTGATAATTCTTTAAAATATCGGTAGAGGAACATAAACTGGAGGAGAATAATTTTTACAACAATATTTCATTGCATAGGTACTCAGAGGATAGAGAACACGAGACACTATCTATCTTACAATGTTGGAACAGCTTCCACTTATAGAAACTGGCCATATAGGAGTATTACATATAGGTGTTTCATGCATACAGTTTTGATGAAACCTTTTAAATACCCTTCTTTTAGTCATTTAAATCTACAACGTAGACAAGTAACCTGTTTCACCTATCTTGCAAAACTATGAGATTCGTCACAAACATTGTCATTAACAAAATTATATTGGTCTGTAAAAATAGTCTCTTACATTTACTTCAAAAACTCGAAAATTATATCTTAACTTTCAACATGTTTCTCGTAATTTACATCTCTATTTTCGCTAATATTATTTCGTCCCGCCGCAGAAATGTCGTTTCTTGCGGCAACATTTAACTGATTTAAATGTTCTATTCATGTTTTTTCATTGATTTGTTAAAAAATTTAGTATTTTTTCTCTAGTTCAAGGTTAACACAGTACATTAAATATTATAAAAGTTTGTAAAAATTCAAGTTCAACAATATATGTGTTAAATATAATAAATATTTTCCATTTTGTGTTTTTGTTAAATTCAAATACATAACATTATTTTGTCCTTGACGATTAATTTTAGAAATTGTATAAGAAAATAAATATAAACAATATTTTTTAAAGTAAAATGAGGCTGTTTATAGATTAATTCTTTGATACTGGTTGATTGTAATTTTGCCAAAACATTTAAATTTACTTGACAATGAAAATAGAATATGTCCAAACAAAATTAACAATTTTTCGTTACACTTTTGTAAGTTTTACATCTGCTCATTTGCGTAAAATATTAATTTTATAATTAAGAGTATAAAATAATAATCTAATTAGATAATTATATATGTAATTGTCTTAACTATACTATGCCCGATGTTTACTAATCAAAATCCTCTGTTCCATTGGTAGATATAGAGGGTGAATCCAACCAGGCGCATAATAGGTATACAACTCTATTTCTATTCTATAGCACGAATAACATATTTAGTAAACTATTTTTAATGGGCAGGGTATAATACAGCATAAATTAGACAATTTTATTGAAATATATTTGTGAGAGGTATAGTATTGACTTAGCATCTTAGTTCTGCAGATACGTATAACATGTTAACATGTACGTATAACATTATATTGGATGTTATTAAAAAATGGAAGGATCATAGAAATAAATAGAGGCGTATTTTATTCACCCTGTATTTCATTAAATTATAACCTAATTCACTAAAATACATACTTTTTGTATTGAATGGTCGTTGTATTGTCGTTACTTGACGAAAATCCATTATAATTAATTTAAAAAATAGTAGAGATTTTCGTAACAAAAGTTTTATTTTAGCTATAGTTTCACAATAACGTTTGTCAACGTGATCATAATATGCATGTGTGTACTTTTTTATTAAATTAAACAAACATCTGAGATTTTCATAACAATATTCTTATTTTGACTATATGACTACATTATTTATATTTTTAGAAGAAGCAACAGCGATTGCAAAACTTTTGTCAAAATAAAAATATTGTTACGAAAATTTCAAATATTTGTTTAATTTAATAATAATAAAAAATATACACATGCATTTTATGATCACATTAACGTACGACAAACACAAAAAATACTATAATTAGTTATAAAATATGAAATACCCTGCACCGGAGAAACTTAGGTACACGATAAATTTATACCAATCATTTGCATACTTTTGATAAATAATTTTATCCTCACAGTCTTTTGCAATAAATGTATACCAATCTTTTACTTACTTTTTAAACTTGATCCCACCAAAAACAAAAATATGAAAGACGCTAATAATTTCGCATACAAAAAGTATTGATATCACAGCCAAAACAAAGTTTTCGTCTGTTCTTTTAATCTATTCACCTACAAAAGTAGTGAAATCTATATAAATAATAAATAAGACACATATCAATTATAAAATTTTGAAATAATAGCGCGGCTTTTGACGCCGAATGTACAATAAATTTAATAAAATAATTTAATAAAAGTTTAATGGCATAATATTTATATTTTGCTTTGATCAGTAGATTTATTGAGCATTTTATGAATTTTAAATTGTTAAATGGAAATAATGTTTCCAATTTCAGCCGTCATTGAATCTGTTAAGGTATTAATTGCTTTGTTGTTTTATCTATATCTATACATAGTATAAAAGAAAGTCGCCCTCCGCGTCTGTTTGTTTATCCGCTAACTCCTTCTAAACCACGCAACGGATTTTGAAACGGTTAGATAATTTTTTCCAAAAGATGTGTATGTATAGTACATCCTAATTAAATCTAAACTGAAATTTTTTTGTCGGGTCGCTAGTTTAATTATAAAATAATGATATTATTGTAATATTGTCCAACGATGATAGACACATATAATTTAGACAACGTTAATTAAATGTTTTAAATAGATAATATCAATTGTTATTAATAAATATAATAATTAAATGTTTTAAATAGATAATATCAATTGTTATTAATAAATATAATAACTCTATCTTCCAAAAAAAATCCAATCAGTCATTTTAATAAGTTTTAAGATCATTTATATTACCTATACGTAAAACATGCGAAAAAATTATATTTAAAAAAAATTGTGGGTAGTTTGTTTATAGTTGCTTTTACAAAGTGTTTTTACAAAAAAAAAAAAAAAAAAAACAGGCGTTAATATAATAAATTACCACAATCGTATATTTCATAGCGTGACATAGCTATTGTTAGACATAACAACTATTTTTATACATTCTACGATATATTCGTAAAAAAATTTGTGAATTAAAATAAAATTTTATGTCATCTTTCATCTAATTTTAGATGAGTAGAACATTAAAGAAATTAATCTTAAAACGAATTACAAACATTTTTTTTATGACAAAAAGAATAACACTTTTTACATCAATCATTCAGTTAAGATTCCGATCGTTGCTTATCAATCAATTTTCTTTATACATGCGACTAATGGCTTTGTTTTTGATCAATTTATCCTTGAAACTGTTCACATTATTTTTGGAGTATACGACCGACTATTTTTAAAATTGGAAATACGCATTGAGAAGACTTAAGTACATCTACGTCTACAGATTAAATACAAGAGTCTTCTTTCTATATACCAGTCCGAGTGGTCGAGCTGTTAAAGGCGTTCTGCTAGGAACTGGGAGGTTGTTGGCTCGATTCCCAGTGGTTTGGCAATTAGATTAATTTAAAAAAAATTAACCGGGCGGTTAATTGACTAAACTGTTCGCGTATGGACAAGAAAGAAAGTAACCGGCTATGCTTGTAAAGATTTTCTGCAGTTTCCTTTCACAAACTACAGATGAGTATCGGCAATGTGAAGGATCCTTGATAGTTCCTGTCAAAGTCGGCTTTATCGCACAACCTACCAGTTTCTAGTCTATATACAAATTCTTTGTCCTTTAGGGGCCGGTAAAAAGATCTAGCAGGGTCTTTTTTTCAGGCTACGGCCTCCCCTCCGCTACTACTAAATTACCATTTTAATTGGACCATTTTAAAACGCAGAATATTTAGAAAATATTGACACCCTACTTACCGTAGTAATCCAATATTAGATTTCGAGCCATCGTTTTAGACCCTATTTCTAACAACTATATAATTATTTTAATTTTTTTTTAACCTTACGGTAAGCAAGGTTAAAATTCAACTGTACCAAATTTCAAGTCGATATCATTAAAAATTATTCGAATAACATCAGCCATTGCTAACAAATGTACCGAAAAATGCGTAGTTTTACCCAAAAAAAAAAACCAAACAGTCTTATTCCCCATAATTTTTTTTAAAATAAATGTATCCTAATAGATCTTTATTTTTTATTTTAGCCAACCTATCAAAATCAACAACAAATTGTACAAGAAACGGTCACAACAAAAACATCACATCATGGTGCAAACGTGGCACCATCATATTCTCCAACCACCACATTAAATTATAGTAATCAACGATCAACGACGCCGAATAATAAACCACCAACGTTAAACAATAATCTGTCAGAATTGGATACATTACTACAAGATTTAAGTAATGCACATTACAATTCAGGCAGTTATGTGGATCGTCGTAATGTGAACGGAACAACGAGTCCAGGTTATGGATCAACGCATCATCAAACAAAAATATTGAATGAGTCTTTTAAACGTCCATCAGTTGATAGTCTATTGGAGGAGCTTAACACAGCTGTTCCAACAAACGGGTATGTTTACGGTTTAAATATCTCAAATCTTTCACAATTAGTACATAGCTAAATTAAATTTCAATGATGCACCAGATACTTGTTTGCAACGGGTACCCAAGTCTCTAGGTCTAAATCTACAGAGTGGACCATTTGATAATTTCTTATATATATTTAATGTTTTTCAATTAATGTTTCCATAACGGTTACCCCACTTGCAATAGATCGATTATTTCATGTTGCTCCATCCTGATGGAACCAAAGCGTCCAAGCCCAAAAAGTCTAATCACGGTCTCAAAAAATGAGTAAGGATGTGTCTGTTGCGTATGCCATTTACCATAACGCTGTTACCGTCTTCTAAAAAAATGGTGGATCAATAATGCCACCACACCAAAGCCACACCAAACTGTCACTCTTTCAGGATTCATTAGCTTTTCTATGGTTACCTGTAAATTTTCAGAACCCCAAATCCTAAAGTTCTGTTCATTAACATAACCTCCAAGATGAAGACGAGCTTTGTCCGAAAAGAGATTATGCATTACTGCGTGTACTGTTTAGTTCCATTACAAGGTAATGTGTATGTATATTCATACGTATGTGTCTGCAATATATAAGTAATTACAGATGTTTGAGCAGGAATTGGCCCAAACTGTTATGCTTATAAAAAAATTCCCAAGAAAAGTTTAAGTTAAGTTTGTTTTAAAATAAAAATCACCAAAAAGTCAAAATGTATCAACTCCGATTATTCAATGTGGACGTCAATTCTAGGCCACTTGACGCCAAAATTGATGTTCATGAAAACTAACCTATATGTATTTTGGATATTTAAACTACGATTAGAAACAATATCCTCTGGCGACAAATATACGAAGTATGTTTAGATATTGATATGGAAAATAACGCATCCACCAGCGTTTTATGCCCAGCGTGCTATCCGTTACACCACGGATGATATAGATAGATGAGTCAATTTTTTCATATCATTGACAATATTAATTTGAAGTCAACATTAACTTATTTTTTCACATATTATTATTTGTGTATACTTAAAACGTCACAGTTGACATACCAATGTCAATTTCAATCATTTCAAACGGATTGGAAATAACCTCTTATGTTAAAAGTTTTTTCATTAATTTACTCAGAATTGATCATCAAATCTCGATAAAACTTCAGACGGATATATAAATGATTTGAGTTTTTCAAGGTTTTTAATGGATAAAATGGGTCAAGGCGAAAGAGGAGTTTAGATAGCATAAAACGCTAATGTGGAAAGTAAATTCATATTTACAGTTTGTTTATGTTAATGTTATAAAAAAAATTATATTTATAAATAGTTTTTATTTATTTATATTACAACATATTATATTGTTTGAATAACTTCGTTGACTCAGTTGGTAGAATGGTGGACTTCCAATCGGACTCGGTTTACTACCAATTTTTACATTATTTCAATAATTATCCGCTCTCGTGGCTATGCCCAAACACACCGTAGTTCTTTCATACTATACCTTAATGGAAATTGACATTATTATAGTATAGTAACGCTTAAGTTTACACAAATAATAATATGTGGAATTATAAGTTTATGTTGACTTTAAAGTAATTTTGTAAAATGATATAAAATAATTGACTCATTCATCTATATCAACCAAGGTGTAACTGTAACACATTGCGCATTAAAATCACGAGGTCCAAGGTTCGATACCTGATTAATGAGTTATGGAAAATTAATTTTAATAAAAATTCAATTCATTCCATAAGGATGTCCCAGCATGAAACCACTTTTCGGCAGATTTCATTTTTTTTCACAGGCTAAAAATAACGTTTTCTAATAAATCCCGAAGTTTCATCAGAATTTTTGACCGTTTAGAACACGAGATAATTAATAGCAAAGTAATCATTCTCTCCAACCACTCTCTCACATTAAAAACATGTAAAACTTCATGCCTACCCAAATATTATCTGTTGTATTAAAAAAAATACTCGACAAAATTTAAAATAAAAACTCGGATAGTATAGATAAATATTTATTAAATAAATTTTTTTTTAAATCGCGTTTTACCGTTTTATTTTTCGAAATATAAAAGTTTGAAATTATTTTTTATTTCAAAATTACATTAATTTGTATATATGAATAGTGAATATATCTATGTGTTATGTATGTGTGTATATGAATTTGTTCTATATTAAAAGCAAACCAGTTTTTTGTTCTGATTATATAAGACATATAAGACTGAACTACCTTAATGGAAATTGTCATTGGTATAGTACAGTGACGTTTTTTAAATCTACACAAATGTTTAGTTAGTTGACAGTTGATGTTTGTTATATATTTATTATAGGTAGAGGTGAAACATTTGACTTCTCTCAAATATTTGAACTTATTGTAATGCAACAATTAAAATAAAAATCTGAACAATTATCCCTCTATCTACGCGCTGAATTTAATATGCCATTGCTGTTATTTTTTTCCAATTTGACAGATAATTAAGTACTTTAAATGTTTTATAAAATTAATTGTACTGTTAAATTAAATTTTTACTAACATGAATTGGCACAGAAGTGTATAGTGCAATTACTTTTTTTAATTTTATAATTATTAATGTCCTGATTTCTAATTTATATGTTGAATGTTTTAATATAGATTGGAATATGTCAGTTAATGTTTTGTGTACATTTAATTTCGTATTCTTCAAAAAATAGGAGATTTTATTTGATAACTTAAATACTCGATTTGATGAGAATAACAAAACAAACTAAATATCTGTTAAAATTGAATTCGGTCAAAATCATTTTGATTAATCTAGTCTATAAGAATGGTATGAATATTCTTCGAAAAAAGGTTTCAATGTGATAATAAAGAATATTAAAATATAGGCATCTAATAATATGAAAAATTACACGAATTTTTCAAGGGCCCGCTTCATAAATTTTTATTAAATTTACACGTTGGACAAACAGTACAGTTGTTTAACTGTACTATTGTTGCAACGTATAAGTCGAATAAAAATTGAATTTAATACACATTCAAAAATATTAAAAAAATTACAAATACTAAAATTTAAAATGTAAATAATTCAATTTGACTGTAATTTCTGGAGATTTTAAGAAAAAAATCTGATAGCTGTAATACAATGGCACCTAGATGATTCCGTTGTTTTGATTATACATATATCCATACTACTATATAAATGTGAAAGTAACTATATAAATGTTTGTTTGCTACCTCTTCACGACTAAACGGCTAAACGGATCGTAATGAAATTTGGCAAGGAGATAGATTATATCCCGGAGAAGGAAACAGGCTATCTTTTGTCTCTAAAAATAATCTTGAAGGGGGTGAACATTAAAAAAAATACATTCAGTCGAACATAGAATCTCCTCATTTTTTTTGAGTTGGTTAAAATTTTTGTTGATTTTATCATTTCCACAGAAACTATACTTCTAAAAAATAACTATAAAATTATTTTATTAAAATTTAGCACTACGGGTCGGATACCTTGAAAACCGTTAATCGTAACATATTTTAACAAACGCCATCGTATTCGCTAGGTCCAAATTAGCTTAAAACCAAGTTTTTATCAAAATCGGGGACATAAAATTTGTTTCCAATTTTAGCGATTTTTTTAAGGGGTACCCCTTGGAAAAAATGTGAAAAAAGTGAAGAAAATTTTTCTTCTCCATTTTAATAACAATCATTTTCTAGGCTAATTTCTACCCAAAAAGTACGAAAATCAGGTTCATTTTAACGTCCAACCAACACATTTCAAAATGTTGCCTTCTCAATTCATACAGTTGGGAATTTTAGCACTATGGGTCTGTTACCTTGAAAACCGTTAATCATATCGTATTTTAACCAATGCCATCATTTTCGCTAGGTCCAAATTAGCTTAAAACGAAGTTTTTATAAAAATCGGGGACATAAAATTTGTTTCCAATTTTAGCGATTTTTTTAAGGGGTACCCCTTGGAAAAAATGTGAAAAAAGTGAAGAAAATTTTTCTTCTCCATTTTAATAACAATCATTTTCTAGGCTAATTTCTACCCAAAAAGTACGAAAATCAGGTTCATTTTAACGTCCAACCAACAATTTCAAAATGTTGCCTTCTCAATTCATACAGTTGGGAATTTTAGCACTATGGGTCTTTTACCTTAAAAACCGTTTAATCGTATTGTATTTTAAATATATATATATATATATATATATATATATATATATATTATCTTTAGCCAAAAAATGGCCGCGCCCCTCAAAATAATAAAAACGAATAATTTCCACACTCGACTTTGGATTCTACTAAAAAAAACCTACAATTTGAGCCCTTACACATTGCAAAATCTTTTGACCAGTTCTGGACAAACTCTTGTTTCTTTTTACATGGAATGTTCCATATATATTTAATTTTTTTCCTTAAGATGTTAATCATAGCAGAAGCTTTTTGAAAACAAAAAATACATTTGTATTTTTGTAACAAAATTTATTTACAAATCATAAATTATTCGTTATCATTCACTCAAATGAATAATCAATTTGCATTTGTAGTCAATTACTTTTACTAAATGTTTGGCAATAAATTTATTTTTTGGCATAAAATTTAGGATACTTCAAAAGTAGTATAATTTTATATTATCAGTGGCGAATTTATTCTCTGGAGAGGCATTGGACCTAAGAAGTATAAAATAATAAAATAGGTAACAATATTTTGTTAAAATAAAATAAAACATCACAAATTCGAATTAGTAAATTCAACTAGGTATGAGAAGTGAAGAAGTTGTGAAAATAATCATAATATTAGAAATACATGAAATCAAGAGGTCCTGAGTTCGATATCTGGTGGATTTGTTAATTTTTGCATATCAATATTAATTAGATTGTCTTCTTAAATTTTTTTAAAATTTATTAATTTAAAAGGATTGAAATTCATTGCGCAGAATGGCTAGGCATTTATTGTTAAATTTCCTGTAGTGGAAATTATCTAATGTAATACAGCTCATTGTCTACAGTAATTGTCTAATGTTTAGATATAATTAAGAGATGACTATTTGGTCCTAAATACGCCACTGCATATTATTATTACATTAAAGTAGACGTTTCTTATTAAAAAAATCATTATTTTCTAATATTTTGTTATTTCGGTAAATGTCATGATCTATTTTTATAATAAAGAGTTTATTTTGAAAATTATTCAATTTGGCAAAATAAGCAATGTTTATAATACGTATAAATTTGTTGTAATGTATTAATCTGCACGGTTTCATTCAAATATTAGCGTGAAAGTACATTTTATATTCCTCTCACGCGTATTCCGCACTTGTAATTTGAATATTATTTTAACGCTAGCCTTGAATTATATTGAAGTGTGAGATACCTCCGATGTAGCCCAATTCTTATTGCTTCACCTGTAGGATCTTTCAATCTACCGATCTAGAAACTTTTGAGTAAAGCTTGGTGTTCTAAACCTATTCGACTGTATCTTCGGATTTTTTAATTATAAATTCGTAAATTTCCAATACAAACGGTTTGGACCGGACATAAAATCACCAATCCGTTGAAATTAATAGCGCTTAGTAAAACTCGAAGGATCACTTTCCCACAGGAGAAATATATAACGCAATTTGTTAATTTAAAATATTTTAATTAACTGATATGTAGTAATTTGGTTTAAATTGGATATAATATTTAATATATATTTAATATGGCGCGTAAAGAATGGATTTGCACTCATCAACAACTATTCACTGTACATAGAGCAACGATGTAATATATATATATATATATATATATATATATATATATATATATATATATATATATATATATATATATATATATATATATATATATATACGCACACTTCATTTGTCTTATTTATTACAACCTGTATTGTTTTTAAACAAAAATATTTGTTTTACATTGTTTTATACATAGTAACAAACAACTAAATTTGTTATACATTAACCATTACAATTTTCTCGTTTATACGTTCAAGTTCAAATAAAATAAATAAATAATCATATTTTTAGTTCAGCTAATCCCAAGGAATTTGCAAGAGAACACAAATTTTATTGAAATATTTCGAGTGAAGAATCGAACGGTGGCATGTTATTATACATAGTGGCAAGCTTCATAAATTTATGTATCACTAAATTCTCGTGATTGCAAGGGTGTAGCCACAATGGAACGGGATGGGTACTTTCCCACCCATGACAATATGAATAATAACTTATTCATTAGCGAGTAACTTTCAATGCTGTTTAGAAAAGTCAGATTTTTATTTTAACCGATAATACATTAGATTGTATCGTCGACTCCAAAAGTAGCGTTCTTTTTGCAAAATATACATTTTGTAAAAATGTAAAAGACGAAATTTGATGACGAGATATTAAGGAAATTTATCCATCGCAAATTTAAATGATTGAAAGATAAAACGAGGTTAAAAGAGTAATAGATAATTGCTTTATTATTTTACTGAGTTGCTTTGATCCTCCTTGAATAAAATCCTTGCTATGCTGATGCGTGAATAGCATGTAAACAATTATTAATTAGGCTAGCGGGTGAATGAGGAGGAACGGAATGTAATCTTATTCATATCACACATATTATGATTTCAATTAACTAAACAATTCTAAAGATGCATAATTTATTTATAACGATAATCTCTTATGATGATGAAATTTACATAATTTACAAATTCGTTTACCGTTTTTGGAATGTATGCGTTTGTTTGCATTATTCAAGTAACATTCCATTATGGAAATCTAAAGACATGTACTAACTAGTAGAAGAAATATTTTGAAAAAACTAAGAACTTGAATCAAATAATGTGCCAATTTCTGAAGGGGTAAAGGATGTTATCAGCGAATGTATAAAGGTATTTCCTTGTTAAATTGGATGTAGAAAATAACAGATAAACAAAAATTATGGTTTAAACTTTGGAATAAAAATGATCTCTAATAATTTTTTTTTGAAATTAATGGTTGCTAAGAAAGAAATAACAAGAATAAATTTTAATATGATTATTTTTTCATAAATTTCAAATTGGTTTATTGTGCAAGCGAAAGGATTTAATTTTTACGACTACTTTCACTCCCAACCTTAATGTTTATTTCGAAAACGATAAGAAATAAAACAAAAATTTGAATTACACAGTAGTTTCTAATAAAAATACTAACAAATTTCGTTCGAAACATTTTTTCTAAAACGAACGTATTCAGTTTAGATCACACAGCCGATTGTTGAAGTGATAACTTCTATATAAATCGTAACCGATTCGAAGTAATATATACATTACAAGAATATATTTTGTTAATTCGATGAATTATTTAATTTATTTTTGACCATTGTTTTCGTTCTCATTCATTTATCTAGTGAACTTCAATATTAATGCAATTGACTTTGATCTTCTAGTCTATATAATACAAATACAAGTTTCAAGATCTTAATAATAGTTCAGAAATAGTATGACTAGTATGTCAGAGCATACGCGTTCAAATATACGCAGCACCGAGAATATATTTTAAATTTTCTTGAACTTTAATAATGAGCATGGTATAAAAAATTCACGATATTATATTACAACAAAGCTCTCGTTCGGTAAAGATCAACCAATGTCAAATAGCTTAAATGCGTTACGGATTTACGCCTTAATAAAACTTGTGCGAAATGCGCCTATTGAAGTTAAAATTTATACAAAATTCAAAAGTTTAACATTCATAACCTATTGAGTAACATATAATATGTTAATAAGTGTAAAAATTCTTCATTTTTTCTAATAATACTTTTTTATTGAAAGATAATATCACACTTTTTTACATTTTTCTGGATACAATCCAAATTTAATTTTATATTAAATATTTAATATCAAGTTTATATAGATTTTCTATTAATTTTTTAGGTATAGGAAATTAGCACCCCTATATTCAACTGTGAAATAATCATCGTGAAAACATAGTTTATAACAAAATTTATAGCATATCCTAATTAAACAATTTTTCCTGTAACTCTAATATTTACTATTTTAATGTTCTATATATTACAATGAATCTTCAAAAGGAAGCCATAAGAACTTAAGTTTCATATTCATTACGATTCCTTCCTCTGAGAAAATTCGATGGGTCTACGACGCTGTTAATGTATTTTAAATGATTTGTTAAAAATCTGCGTAAATTTTCAATCACTATAAAAGTTGGAAAGAGAGAGCTAACTTCATCAGCTAAATTCATTTGTTTATATTTTTATATATTTTAGTGTCTACATTTTAAACAGATCATCGTCATATTTTACGCACATTCATAATTTATAGCAGTAGTATATTTTTAATTATTACGGGTAACTGTTTCCCATATATACTACAAGGATGAGAAACAGTTACTATATTTTATTCATAGCTTTAATGAAAGAGAAAATTATGAAGTTTCACTTATAACTCAAGGACGCGATAGTATCTCTTCTTTCTCGAGCTGTACAGTATCCGTGTTCCAAAAGCGATTTAGGGTGTTTTGACCCCCTAGTAGCTTAGGAAACATTTCCAGTCTCAAATTTTCAAGATAGAATAGTCATTTTAATAGTTATGTTAATAAAATTTATGAATACCCTAAATCCATAAATTTCTCGATAATCTACAATAGTTTCTAGATAATTTCAAGTTTTTTTAATTTTTGCCTTTAGCAGTTATAGTTCAATTTCATGATAAATATGCTATTAAACAGATATTTCTTTCCTATCTACTACGTGTTCAATTCCAAGTTTTGAAAACTAATTCCTAAGATACTGGACGTATAACCTTAATTTGTCATTTTGAAACCTACATTTTGATATTGGGATCTCTGGCAAGGCCGAAGTTGAATAAGGCATAAAGATAGTTCAATAAGTCGAAAACCGAATGAATAAGGCACAAATCAATTATAAACTTTGAAAAAAGAACGCTTCTTACTGATAAACGTCTCAATATCTACATAATGTTTAAACAGTGGATTCATTTGCTACTAATTAATTTTTCTGCTTATTTAGTTTCATGATAAAATTCAAAATTCGATATAGATAAAAGATTTTTCCTATCAGCGAATTTGGGGTCATTTTTTTACCCTAAATATGCAATAAAAATATTTATCGAATCAATATAAAATTTAATTTTTCAGAGATATTTCTGGTACAACTCATACGCTACCAAGACAAGTTACAATTACAGTTAAAGAAACGAAAACAGAAACAACTGGTGGTGGTGGTTATCCAACAACACCACGATCAGCTGAAACACAGCATCAAGTAGCATCGTCAAATTATGTGACAAGTACGCCAGCTGCATCTTCAGCTACAAAGGAATTGGATGATTTAATGGCATCTTTATCAGATTTTAAGGTTTGGACATTTTTAATATTTTTTAGGGAAGTAGAGGAGAACTTTTACAATTTATTTTATTTTTTATATTATTTAGTTAAGTTAAGCACACCTTATCAATTAAGCAAATTATGGTAAGTAAGCAAATTATGGTTACCAAGCTTGAAGGTCTTAAACACTATACCCCTAATTTTTTTTGCTCATCATTTTTCTATCGTATGAAACTAAATATAGGATTAATGTTATTTCGGTATATTCAAAATGTAGTAAGATGGATTTTGAAGAAATACACCATGTGTGTAGAAATGTACTTTGCCTGATAACGATAAGCGACAAGTTCAAATAAATCTTTGTATTTTTTGTTCAAGCAATGGAAATGAGTACATACATTCATTTAAAGTAGGATGTGTTCCCAAAGTGGGGAGTATGACAGATAATCAGTTTAGGGAGTTAATAGAGGAGTACATTCTTATTACATTCTGGGGTGACTAATTTTTAGAAATTTCACCGATATCGATAATAATTTAATTTTTGTTGCGCTGTTTCTTCAATTTTTATTCGTATTATGTTTTTGAAAGCCGATTGAATTGGACACAAATTGAATGCGTACTCTCCACTTTGGCAACATATTATATTTTAAAGCGTTGCGTTTAATGAATGTGTACCAATGCTTAAATGGTGACTTTTTTCAAGTTACTTCGAAAATCCATACCCCTCCATGTGAACATTTCTGTTAAAATTCGTGGTTGGAGCACCTCGACATTTAATATCTAACAATATTATGTCCTTAGTGTGAAACAACATTAAAATTTATAATTTTCGTCAACAAATATAACATAAGAATTCATATTATTATTATATTAATAACAATTGTTTAGAAAAAATTATTGATATAACATAACCACATCCCTTCCTTTGGTTAATTAAAATTTAGTTTATTATGGAACAAACAAAAGTTATTTGTTTCATTGTGTTTGTGTTCAAGATTTCATAGAAAACGCATTTTTCTTTAATTACTTCTATCAAAAGTGATTGTTCTAACACTTTAGTAGTAAGTCTATTTTTATTTAAAAAATTTTTGTTATTTTTGTTATTAATGTTATGTTTTGTTAGTAGGTATAGGTATGTATCAATATTATATAAAATGATAACTAATCTATACATAGTATAAATGGAAGTCGCCCTCGGCGTCTGTCTGTTTATCCGCTAACTCCTTTTAAACCACGCAACGGATTTTGAAACGGTTTTTTTCACCATCATGTAGATAATTTTTCCGGAAGGTTTGTATGTATATGTATGTTTATAGTACATCCAAATTAAATCTAAATTGCACCCGTGCGAAGCCGTGCGGGCCGCTAGTTATATATAAAGCAATAGCTTCGTAATAATATGGAATTTTTTAAAGTAGGTTTAGTTTGTAATGTACTGCGCACCCACCAAGAAACGAGTCTCCGAAATTCAACCTCTAAAAAGGTGAAATATACGAGAATTTTTTCAAATTTTCACACTTTTGTATTGACATTTATTGATATATAAAAATTATTTTTGTAACACGAAGATGTTTGTTTTTTAGAAATTTTTAATGTATGGTTATTATAGGTAGCGCCGGATTAACTATGGGTTATTAAGGCTTAAAAGTCTTTAGTCATAGATCCTCAATAATAACAAATATTATTAATATCCATTAAAATCGTTCCATAAGTACAATTTTAAAATTTAGAACATTAAAATTTTCGTGTAAATCAAATTTGTTTTGTTTGTATCAAATCTAACGTTATTCGTCTCAAGTTATACAAAAATTTATAATTCCAAGGCGGACACAAACTGATCAAATCGGGGATTATCAGGGAATTTTATGCAACCGGGAAATATCAGGGAAATTACTTTTTATAAGATTATTAAACTAGAATGATAATGTACTAAAAAAATAAGATGGATTTTATAAAATTTCAAATATTTGTTTCATTTATTAATAAATGAAATAAATTCAAATAAGTATAGTTGAACCGGATTTAATTATGGATAATTAAAGTATAACCATAACTTTAAATATCTTGATACGAATAAAATTCTTAAATCAGAAAACCAAGAATTATCAGGGAATATTAAAATAATTTTTTTTGCGTCCACCCTGAATTCTGAATACTGTATTTATTTTTATAATAAAAAATATTTTATTATTCGTCCTTTTCTAGTAAATAAGTCCCAGATTTAAAAATCTTTAATCAGGCCCTGATTCTAGGCTTGAAAATTACATTTGTTTTCACAATTTAAATTTAATGTCATTGATGTAATTTGCCATTTATTTGATTCAAAATCGTTATATAAGGTTTTCTTAGTTAAGGGATTGCAT
Source organism: Nineta flava (assembly GCA_963920215.1). Classification (NCBI taxonomy): domain Eukaryota; kingdom Metazoa; phylum Arthropoda; class Insecta; order Neuroptera; family Chrysopidae; genus Nineta; species Nineta flava. The sequence goes on from OY986041.1 coordinate 94,063,787, forward strand.
ATAGATAAAAATATACGTGAGCGAGGTCGCAAGCGCTAACTACTTTTTACATATTTACGTATATAATTTAATTTAAATAGAAAAATCAAATAGATATTAGCCAATTATCAAAATCAATTATTCAGCCAAATAACTATTTTTTTTACTTGATTAGAATCTTTAGACGTAAATGTAATGTTCCAATTGGATACTGTCCCAATTATTATATATATTTTTTAATATTTAAACTCTACTATTATTTTTAATTGTTCACGTGGTGGACACCATTGAATTTATGAATAGGATTCAGTAATTTTTACATGTTTCAAAATAATCTAAAATTAGAAATAATCTCTTAGATTTTGCTAGTTAATTTTTTATATCCGTATGTTACCAATTCAATTGATTTCTTCTAGAGTTTCCAATGACTTGGATCCATATCATGGAAGAAATGTATATAATAATTCGTTGGATAAAAATAGAATATCAAAATTAGCAAGTTAGAACTTCTCCAGAGCCGTAGAGAGAAAACCGTGGACTACGGCCTACTCGGAATAAATATAATCGAAATTTTCTTATTATTTTTGTATACTTTTCACTTGAAAGCTGAACTAAATTCTGGAATAATGCAAATGATTACTACGAGAAACATGGAAAAATGATTAATATCTTTTCAATAATTACAAATTTATTGTTCTTTTAACGTGTAAATTTTGAAAATAACAGCATTAATTTGTATCACTTTTCAATGACAATGAATCGACTCGGATTCTTTTTGAAAAGCCGGGCTCTTCACTCTCATCAGGCCTGAACCTCTCACATCTTTGTTAATCATCATTACAAAAAAATACATTTCTTCTTAGCTCAAAAAGCTTTCAGAGATAATCTTATACCCACAAGTAAAAAAAAAATTCTTGGTACATTTTACATATACAAAGGTACAGGCGAAAACCCGGGCTTGTTACATTGTTCATTATTAATCTGTTGGTAATAACACTGTGCTTATAGTAGTTTAATTACCAATCACATGTTTTCTCCAAAAACCAGTATATATTGCCCTAGATAATGTATTTTTTCCCGCGCGCACCTTGTACGGCTGGGTATTCCTGATTTATAATAACTGAAATACCAGAGTAATTTTGGTGAGCTTGAAGTACTTTTTAAGATTAAAAAGTTTAAGAACGTGCATAATTTAGATAATAAAATGTTATAGACGTTCAAAGTTTTGATCGCGTTTTCTCAAAATAAATTCATTTGAATTATCCTTTTCTTTTGTCTGTACTCGTCGTTTGCGAATTGCATTTGTTGTATCAACAAATCACGTATTATATACATACCCTTCAAATATCCATATTATAAATTGCTTTGGTATAAAAAATGAAATACTAACACACAAGCGAACAGACAGGCGGGAAAATTTCCCATGGCAGTAGTTTAAATACTTTTTTTAGATAACTTAGTTTAATACCTTTTGGCTTAGCTGGAACGAAATCTTAAAAACTTTATGCGAAAACTGTTAAGCATTGTTTTTATCTAAATTTATAAAATGTTAACGAAATCGAATATTTTGCAGTTAAAAAATTTAACGGTGTCGATGAAATTGAAGTCGTCATAACTTTATTCGTTATCCACCCCAGTTTCGTTTATATCTATCGGTTTTTATTTCTAAGAGCTAGTCGTTAATGTGACCATGGTCACAACCCGACCTAACACACAATCCAAGAGCTTTTCTTGCAAAATTTTGAAGCACACTGCAGCAATTTGGTCTCGTTTAGTTTGTCCATACCACACCTCTTGACTGTTTCATCTAACCTTTATTTGTAATTTTTCATTAAAAATTTTACTTTTATCCAAATATATATTAAAATTTTGACAAAATAATTGATTAAAATCAACTATAGTTACAGGTAAAAATTTTTTTTGTAAAATTGTAACTTTTTCACCCAATCCCACTAATCGTTTGTTTAGTAGGTGTATTCAGATCATAAAACGTGAAAAATATAGTTGATTCTCGTGTCACAAGTTGAGAAAAAACTGTGCATCTCTCTATTTTTCATTTATAAAATGAAGTTATTTCTGTCTTCAATATAAAATGTTGTCAAACATACACGAATACGTTATTGTCCGTCAGTCGCATTAGTAGTCCAATATATGTCTCTCGTGTCCTTTCTTGGTGCCATACTCCAGAAATAGACGCGGGTGTTTGTAGAAGGGATACTCTGGAAACGTAGAGGGGGAAATTCTGTGTAATACTAAGTTGTAAGTAAATATCAGGTTGTTTTCAGTTTCGAATTTGAACATCTTAATAATAACATCGGGCTTAACAGGGACTATACTCTACTACTCGCAATGTACTAAAGTTTTTAATATTTAATTTGTTAAATATTTTATTAAATTTTATTTACTCTACTTTTTTTATAGATTAACGCGGGCAGTCATCAACTTCAAACTGTAACAGATTCATCATACGCAAAACCCAATAAAGCAACAAAATCGGCGGGAAGTCCACTTCCACAACAAAATCAAACACAATATTATACAAGCACAACAACCACTAGCCACGTGGTAAAGCAAAATCAATTGGATTCTATGTTGGGAAATTTGCAAGCAGATATGAGTCGTCAAGGGATTAATACAACACAAAAAGGATGTTGCAGTGCCTGTGATAAACCAATTGTTGGCCAGGTCCGTCATCAGTGTTCCACATTTTTTTTAAAACTATTGTGCATAAATAAGTGTTTCATATTTTTATTTAAATTATAGGTCATAACAGCATTGGGAAAAACCTGGCATCCAGAACACTTTACATGTACTCACTGTACTCAAGAATTAGGAACACGTAATTTCTTTGAACGTGACGGTCATCCTTATTGTGAACCTGATTATCATAATTTATTCAGCCCCCGTTGTGCTTATTGCAATGGTCCCATTTTGGATGTAAGATAAAAGATTATATTTGTTTATAAAAATTTTAACGTTATTAAATTTTTATATTATTCCAATAGAAATGTGTAACCGCTTTGGAGAAAACGTGGCATACAGAACACTTTTTCTGTGCACAATGTGGAAAACAATTTGGAGAAGATGGTTTTCATGAGCGTGATGGTAAACCATATTGTCGTGAAGATTATTTCGATATGTTCGCGCCAAAATGTGGTGGATGCAATCGTGCTATTATGGAAAATTATATTTCAGCATTAAATGGTCAATGGCATCCAGATTGTTTTGTTTGCAGGGTAAGGAAAACACTAACTAAATTAAAATTTGTATTTAATATATTTTTCAGCAGATACGTGATTATTGTTTCTTTATTGTATTTCTAAATAAAAATATAATATATGTAATTTAGGATTGCAAATTAGCTGTTCAAGGAAAATCATTCTATGCAATGGAGGGAAAACCTGTGTGCCCCAAATGTGTTGGTGTTGATGAAGATGATGAAGATTAAATCTTTCTCCCACCCTCCGATATGACATAACATGATAGCCTGTTTTAATCTCCTTTGTATAAAGAACAAATATGCTCCAAAAATGTATGCCACTTTTTTCTACAAACAAAATTTTCAGGATCCCTGTTCAACAGTTAAAACTTCCTTTAAAAGTTGATATTTTTGTAACAAAAAAAAAAAAGAAAGATAAAAACTTAGATCATGTAAAAAATTTTTTATTTTAAGTAACTCATTTGTAAAAAGATGCAATAAAGATTATTAATATAAAAAAAAATAAATAAAACAAACAAAACTCAAATGACAAAATGCTAAAAGGCAACTTGTTGGTGAGTTGCTATTATTAATATAGCACATTCCAAATATGGAAGAAGTTGCAATTGCGTCAAATCAAACACCAAATACGCTTGTAATAAATTAATTTTTTCTGAAATACCAACAAAAAAAAGTTATTTTTATTAAAATATTTTTATAGTTTATTTTTTCTAAATAAAGCGAAATTTTTGCCTTATAATTATTTATATTTTTTATATTTTGACCTAAATAAATAATTTTATTTAAATCGAATAAAATCAATTTGAAGTAGTATTTATTTTTAATTTTTTTTTAAATAATGTGTTGTGTTCTACTATTATATTCATTTTGGTGTTTTGCCAAATAGTCAGTAGAGCAGTGTGCAACAAAAAAGGCCGGCATATGTAAACATAATTGCATTTAATTTAAATTTTTTTATTAAATATATTACAAAGTATTTTGTTCTTAGAATTATTGTTACTTAAAATAAATAATTTTTTTCATGCTTTCATGGAGATAATAACTTTCTCCCTTACTATTTATATGATACTGCGTGATTGCCATTCCTACTAGATAACGTCAATTGAACATGGTGCTGTACATTAAAGAATCGCCTTTACTACTATATGAGAATTATCCTCGCAAAAATGATATACTACTATCTATAACTGTTTTATATACTTTATTGCCATTGAAAAATATGCGTACACCTTAATCCCTAAAAAGAATATTTGAAGGTATGAGTGATAAAAAAATTTTTCAACAAGATATTCTGCCTGTTATCGAGGAGATAAAATGAGACAATTTTGTTTATGTAATGCTACAATGAATCAAACGAGTATAAACTTTTTTTCTTTAATGGAGAATCCCATTTTTTATTATTATAAACGAAAATAGACATAAATCGATAGTTAAAATCAAAAATCAATCACACACTTAGATTCTTTACTAATTGCAATTCTTTGCAGATGCTACTTTTGTTAAAAATAAGAGTCCATATATAAAGATTATTAAAATAATCAAAGAGAACTCCAGGTTCCTAGAATTCCTAGAACAATTATTTGTATTTTATAAATACGCGTGTCTCACAAGACGTGGTGAGACATGCACCAAATTAGCAACGAGCAACATATCTCTGACTCCATATCCCAGAGATAGTTACTATTACCTAATTCATACTGATAATGACTACCTTGTAGTCTAAATACGTATTTATAAAATACAAATAATTGTTCTAGGAATTAGAGCAAAATTTGAAATTTAAGAGTCCATAGTATACCCATAGTATAATCAAATTTTGCAATGTACACATGAAAGTTCTGCATTTTGTCTACGTCAATGTAGATATTTCAATAAAATATAATGACTTTTTGAAAATACTGCATTTACGCAGTTTCCATTTATTAAAGAGAAATATAAATATCAAAATTTGTTCCGGAAGTGATATTATATACTTATATATGCTTCTGTGATTATTTTTCGTTTCCAACCCATTGTTATATTCCAAGGTAAAATTTACTATTCTGATATTTTTGGGGCAAAATAATGAAACGAAAAAATGTCAAAAATTGTTCTAAATATTCCACCCGAACTTTTCATTCCACAAAAGACTTAAGCTCTAAATTGTTATTGTATGAGGATATAGAATTAAAACCATTGTCGTAGTTGAAAGGAAATTACCACCGTTATAATAACTTCGAAAACAAGAGTTATTGATTACGAGATTCGACGAGAAAATTGAAAAATTTACAATGGCGGGCCCAAAATGGTGTATTTAAAAAAAATGAGATGCTCAGTATCATTTCTTAAAAAAAATAGAAGTTGTAATCAACCATTATGAATTTTCCAATTTTTTTCATCGGATTTGTATTTACCGGATATGTATTCAGCCGTTAATATCCCGAAATGTATTTTTGTATTTTAATTTCACTGAAAACTTCCGTAGTTATCATAATTTTATGTCCCTCAGCAGTGAGTGTTCCAAAACTGGCCTGGTGACTTACTGGAACTATACTGAAGTCATAAAAAAAAGTTTTAAATCTATACATAGAAGTAGACCAAACCTTTATGCGTACACTTAAAAGAAACAAAATTGATCCAGTTGAAACATTTTAAGTAATACTAAATGTAATATTACATTATATATAGTAATACGTACATTTAGAATGTGACGTACTGTTTCAAATATATTGCATTCCAGTATACATTGCAGAACTAGTGCAATAGTATCCAAAAGTTAAAATAACTGAGTTAATTGTTTAAATATGGTTTATTTAGCTGAAATTATATATATGTTTGAGCTGAGATTGTAGCGAAACTATTCAGTTTATGAAAAAATAAGTTTCAAACAAGTTTGTTTTTAAAAAAGGAACATTTTTTGTTGTAATATTTCTTTGATTTCGTCAGATTTCAAAGATGGAGAACACTGTAACCCACCCCCACCCCTCCACCCCGGCGAACACATTAGAACACACACACATACAATTTCTCTATTTGTTTTCGAGTTATCGTGTTTACGTACAGAAATTCATAAATGGGCTAATTAGGTCATTTTAAGAAACTCCTATATCAAAAATTTTATTTCTGCGTGCATCTTTTTAAACCGTTACAAATAAATTTTAATATCTAAATATTTATGATTTCAGGATTGTAGACAACCGTTCCATGGAGGATCATTTTTCGATCACGAAGGTTTGCCATATTGTGAGACACATTATCATGCAAAACGTGGTTCATTATGTGCTGGTTGTCATAAACCAATTACAGGTCGTTGTATTACAGCCATGTTTAGGAAATTCCATCCAGAACATTTTGTTTGTGCATTTTGTTTAAAACAATTAAATAAAGGCACATTTAAAGAACAAAATGATAAACCCTATTGTCATACCTGCTTTGAAAAATTATTTGGTTGAAAATATTTTTAATTTTGCGAGTTTCTAACTACTTAAATTTTCAAGGAATAAAGAAGATAATATTAATATTGAAAAAATTCAGAGCAATTCTAAAATAAAATAATTCACCTTACAATTTAACTGTGGCATAATAGAAGAGACAAACGATTTAATAAGAGTTGCTTTTAAAAATTTAATAGGCTAAAAATGTAAGGTTTACACATAGCGTGGCCTAACTGTTAAAACTGTTAAACTTGTTCAAAGATCCAGAAAAGGTGTGTGCCTCTATAAGCGATTGAAAGTGAAACTATATACAAAGTCAATACCTCCATAGAAGTGAAAAAAAGAAAGTTATACATATTAATAAATACCTCTTTGATGGAATTTCAAAATCTAACTCCTTGATTTGAACTCTAATACTTTTGATTGGAAGTCAGATATGCTGCCAATTTAAAATACCAGGGTTTAAATGTCGCCCGGACAGTGTGATTTTTAATTAATGTATAATTTTACATTATTTTTCAATAACGTTCATCTTGATTACAAATGTTTCATATTTCATCTTGATTATTCTTTTCAAATTCACTGACCCCGCTAAAGAAAGTTCCACCTTCAATATTTTTTTTGCTACATGAACAGTAGTAATTAGGCTAAACGTCAGTTGCCGATAAACATGTCTCGTATCGTTAATACTCGTATAGTTTTAAACATGGTAGAGAATTTAACATGGCTAGTCTATCTATACCTATCGCCCGCCGATCTTATTACAAGTGCTCGCCGCTGTACGACCACAATTAAACAAATTTAAGTTTTCTTGTAAATGCTATGCAAAGTTTGTTTATAACTCTTACTAATTAATTATTTTATGTACAAAATCTACTATTTTTTGTACAAGGATTTCCTTTCTGTAACTACGAATTCGCTAGTTATTACCGATATATAAATTCCGTATCCATATCTTCTCGATTTCGAAATCTATAAGGTAAAGGTGTTTTTGTTTAAAAAATAAATTCTTAAAATAAATTTTAGTTGAGTTGAAACAAAATTTCATTGAAATCGGTTAAAATTTGATTATGACTGTGGCAGATCAAAAACCATTTTTGTGAATTTTGATTACGTAAACAGTCCACCGCCCAACCAATATTCTAGAATGTGCTTGTAGGTACAAAAAGGTTCGGCACCTCTGATCTATACTTTAGAAAGAGAATAATGTTCTGAAGCAAAAATAATGAGCGTAAACACTATCTGGTGAATGATTTCTAAGAGTTAATAGTTTTAACATCATACTTCGCAACAAGGGATTACTAAAAAGTTTATGGCGAAATACTTGAAAATAATATTTGTCTTATATTAAGTCAATTATTAAATAATATAATTTGTTTTATGTACTCTTACAGTTTGTATTCACAATATGAGTAGTGATAATGGGCGTAGTGTCTGAATTTAGGATCCCTATGGATCTAAACTTAACACATATCGCCTCTCCCGAAGAACAATGACGTTGTAGTTTACTGAGACTAGCTGAAATCATGTCAATTTATCCTCTGCTATAAAACTGCAGTTTTTTCAGTTACGCCTTTGTTCTTTTGGGGCGGCTATACCCTATTGAACGTGCACTAGAGCAGAATCTAATAATCTGGCTAAATATGATGACCTTAATTGAGTCTTCAATTCGGATTAATGGTGTCTCACTGGTTACTATATCCAGATAGAATTAATCTAATTAAACTATACGCACAGTGTTGAAAACAAAAATTTATAATTTTATTGCAAAGATGTCAATATTTCTATTTTAAATAATATTATAATAAGTAAAAATATTTTTTTAAAAAACGGAATACGAAAAAATTGAAGTCGCAAGCCTAAATAGTCTTAATCTTGATTTAATATGGTTTTTTGGTTTGGGATACAGTTTGTACAATACGAATATATGGATGTAAAAAGTGGCTAAATTAATATGACTTTAATAATTAAAAACGTCCAAATTTCACTATAAAAGTTTCTATCGGACTAAATGTTCAATGTTTGAATATGCGAAATAATGTTTCGTGTAGAAAATAAGACATAATATTCTATTTAGATTGTGGTAGGACATCGATAATTTCTTAAGAACTTAAGAAATTGATCGAATTCATAGATAAAATTGAAGGACTCCTGATTTAAATAGTTTTAAATGTTGTTGTAAAAACACATGAAATTATGTAGAAAGTTTTTCAAAAGTGATTTTAAGAAACACGTTCTATGGCCTTAATGTTATAAATAATATAAATAACAAGGGTTTACAATATTTTAATTGCCGTTTGTGAATCGCGGTTGTGTATGTGTGTTTTTTTAAATACGTTTTTGAAGAACTTACACATCATATTGTATAGATAACAAATTTTAATTGATCTATTGAAAATATAGCTAACAGATAGATAGTGTAAATTTTATTATAAAAATAGTGACTAATTATATATTACATAAATCACATAGATATTCCTAATAAAATAACAATAATTGTTAAAAATGCTGTAAAATGTTTTTTGTTTGTATTCTAAAATGTTTGCCAGTCACATTTATGTTCATTTTAAAGAATAAGAAATTTATTCTAATTTTAATACTTTTAAAGTATTTGAGTTATTATAAATAATTTGGTGCCAATTTTTCCATTGTTTATAAATTGTTTATAACAATTATATGCTGTATAAATAACAATGCTTTTAATAAAAATATATTAATTTGTAATAAGAAAAAGGTTATTTTTTGTAGCGTGTCCGAGTTCAGTTTACCACGTATATAGGTACTGAGTATACCAGAATTTCAATATTATCAATATCAAACAATATTAGTATTACCTGGCGAAATATGTATAGAATACTAATTTTTTTTTAATTTTTACCTTTTTTCTGTAAATGTTTGGTAGATCAATTTCGAAACAAATACTTTGTTTTAAAGTCAAATATACACGCAAATTTTTGTATTTATAAAATATTTGTATTTGAAGATTTGTTTTGTTTCTAGCAGTTTCAAAAATAAATTTATCCACAGAGGTCCAACTGCAGTGAACAGCAAAAGACAAAATTTGTACGGCCCATGTTAAATTTATTCATTCAAGCATTCCCACCAAAACGTTGTACTTTCTAGTGAAATTTCCATAAAAATCAATTCGATAATTTATCATGCACAAACACATCACCTGCGAGCTATACATTAGTACTTCAAACAGCATCAAATCTATGAAGCACACTAAATATTTGAAACAGAAGTCTTTTGTTTTCATAAGGTAAACATTTTTTGTAATTAAATTAAAATATGCCTATCTCAAATCAAATAATACATTGTTGTACACTGCTGCAAAAATCAGCAAGTTTATTTGTACATTCAGTGGCCATAGGTGGTGTTCATAATAGCGTTCGTTCAGTGACTACAGTATACTTCTAAACTATATTTTGCATTGTAAGTAAAATCGATGGGCATAAATGGTGTTCAATATTTATATATGGTAGGTAAGATGGCGACCAGAATTGTTATTTCCATTATTATAAAAGGCGTTAATATAAATTCAAATTTAAAATAGTAATTCGTACATTTTATGGCTCTGTGTCCATAAAATTCGTGGGCCTATGGCTATAAGGTGTAAATAAAAAAATAATATAAATCAGATGTCAAGAATTAGTTCATTTCAATAGTCAAAATACATTTATTAATTGTAAGTCACATTTTACTTGCGTACATAGTGAACTACGATGATAAACGTTCATACACCCACCCATCGTCACCTTGATGTAATAGTTTTCCATCGACAACTTCATCAGCTTCTGGTCGTCGAAAACGTATTCTATCATGCAATCGATCAGTTTGTCCTTGCCAAAATTCTACGCATTTTGGTATAAGACTAACTCCACCCCTAAAACAAAAAATTAAATAACCGTTATAACAAGATTTAAGAATTTAAATTAAAAAATTTACCATTCAGCTGGTTTTTTAATATTGTCTTTGGTAGGAAACTCTTGTTGTAATTTTTCACCACGTGAAGTTAGATAGTCTCTACTGGGAATGGGATGACTTTGATGACTGGCTAATGCTCCAATTTGACTTTGATAAGGGCGTGATAAGAAATATTTACTTGCATCTTCTTCGGATAATACTTTAACAGAACCCTCAATTCGGACCTTTAAAAATGTTATTCAATGTTAATTAGATTATTAAAGTTATGTTATATTAAACTATATAACTTACTGATCGTTTATATTTGGCCCAATAAAAGGTCATTGCAGCGTAAGGATTTTCCAGCTGAAACGAATCAATTTATTTATTTTTTAAATATTTTAATTAAAACTTTCCTTTTAATTTCATGATTTGTAATTGTTGCACCCCTCATCACATTTTTAAGTTATACCGTATTGTATAAACTATTAAAAAGCTCAAATAACAAATTTTGTATGATTTAAATTTACTTTAACTATTAACTTACTAATTCTAGACCCTTTCGACTGTTTAAATTAGTGAAAAACTTAAATCCAACAACTTTATCGAATCCTTTTAATAGAACATATCGACAAGACGGTATTCCATCCCTACAATATAATTGCATGTTATTTTCTCAAAAACTACTAGCTTAACATTTAATTAGTTGCAAATAACTTACTTGGTTGCTGTCGCTAAAGCAACGGCATTTGGTTCAATTACATCTTTATCGTTTAAAATTTCCTCAAACCATTTTTGGAAAAGATCAAAAGGTTCTTTTATTGTAATTTGATCTTCGGTAAACGTCTCTTCTCTTCCCTTGAATTTTAATTGTATTCCTATAATGTATTTTAATTTTAGATTACATTTTGAAATAGCTGTGTTTAAAAAATAAACAAACTGAACCTGAAATATCCATTGAAAATAATTATGCGAATTATACGAAATAATCACAAGTATGTATATAATTTTCACAAAATGGTTTATAAAATTTATCGAAATAAGTATTTTTTGATAATAATTTATCTGATTATTATTATATGATAATTATGTGTTTATAAATTAAAATATCAAGAACAAGAGTACTAGAAACAGGGATGGGTAAAATGTCTTTAAACATATTTAAAATGAAAATGATTAAATGCGAAAGTTATCCAAAAGTATCGTTTATATCATCAAGGTTGTATATTTTCATTAAAAAAAAACTTTAGTCCAAAATAATAGGTATTTTATGAAAAATTATAATTTCCACTTATTCTAATTTCCACCAGCTTCAATTTCGTCCTTCAAGTATTCTGTTTTTTCTGAAAATTTTTGGCATAAGATACTTCATAAAAGGTGTATACTTGTGATTTCCATCTAAATGAATATATTGCAATAGCAAACATAAGAAAAGTCTGAACTCGCTCTTGTGTACGGCAAGTTGTACAATCAAAGTAGATTCCACCGTGGAAACGATAATTGTGAATATAGTTTTATGCCATAAAGTATATACCATGAAATTATCATGTATCATATATGCTATTATTTCAGTGTAGATTATTTTAATCATTTAATTTTTTAAACAAAAGTTACTATGAAGATACTTAGAGAGTTGATATATACAGCCTGGAATCATTTTAGTCATTGGGATATAGAATCTACAACAGCGTATTATAGACAGGCAAACACATATTATATGTCTGATTCTTAGAAACATACTTCTCTTTTTCACTTTACAAATAAATATACCGGTTGTTTAGTTTACATCTTCGCATAGAAAATCTCCCACTAGTATGAGAGAGTACATATGTATACATTAAGCAATGTGTATGAGAAGGAAGTCTTATAGGTTTGTTTTCTTACTTAAAATTAAACTGTTGTGTGCTGAACAACAGAACAAATCATAACAACTGATCTGTTCACTTAAAAAAATCCCACTCTCCAAGCGTCATCTAACTGAATGCATATCGTACGACACATACCACCCACAACAGTTTAACTTAAAGTAAGAAAACAAACCTATAAGACCTCTTTCTCATACACATTGCTTAATGTATACATATGTACTCTCTCATACTCGTGGGAGATCTGCTATGCGAAGATGTAAACTAAACAACCGGTATATCTATTATACTAATGTAAGTACAGCTGTATATAAAAATGTAAGGCATCATAATCCAAATTCTGTTGACTAATTTGGTGCGTGAGGATGTAATTAAGGTGTTAAAAAATTACTACAAATCGAAAATTTAAGTTAATTATTTAATATCAATTGTAAATACATCTTATATTGATTATAAAATGGAAGCCCTGAAATATTATAATTTTGTACAATTTAAAAAATACTAAGGTGCCAGACGTTCAAAAACCCAACCATCTTCACCTTGATGTAAAAGTTTACCATCAACAATCTCATCATCTTTTGGTCGTCGAAAACGTATTCTGTCATGCATACGATCACTTTGTCCTTGCCAAAACTCTATGCATTTTGGTACAAGACTAAATCCACCCCTAAAAATATAAAAACTCGTCACACAACTAAGCGGAAGTCGAAAATATTGGAATATTAGTTATAATACATCGTAAAATTAAAATGATGGCGACATTTGTAATATTATTACTAATGGTTATTAAATATTCAAATCGTAGAGTATTTCTGTAAATATTCGAGTTATAGTAACTATTGTCAAATAATAAATTTATATTCTACAACTTTTCTCATGATTAATTTTAAAAAAATAAAAATAAATTCATAATTTTACATTTCCACATCGCCCTCATCCTTTTTCCTTGATCTAATTTTGTCTATTAAGGAACTTGACATGTACGCGATCTAGAGCCCACACTTTCGACTTCTGCTAGATTGCTAGCTACGATCCATAACATTTGAAAAATTTTTTGTGGAATCGTTTTATTAATACACCTCAAATAGTCGACTTTAAAAAAAATCGCTAAAATCAATCACTAAGAAATATAAATAAATATTTAGAAATTTTACCATTCAGTTGGTTTTTTAATATTATCTTTTGTAGGAAACTCTTGCTGTAATTCTTCCCCACGTGCAGTTAGATGATCTCTACTAGGAATGGGATGACTTTGATGACTGGCTAATGCTCCAATTTGACTTTGGTAAGGGCGTGACAAAAAATATTTAGTTGCATCTTCTTCGGGTAATACTTTTACAGTACCCTCAATTCGGACCTTTAAAAATGTTATTCAATATAAATTAGATTAATAATGTTATGTTATATTATACTATGTAACTTACGGATCTATTATATTTAGCCCAATAAAAGGTCATTGCAGCATTTGGATTTTCTAGCTGAAACATTACATGTTTTCAAAATATATTATATAATATATAAACCAGAATTTATTTCATAATTTTTAATAAATTTTCTCTTATTATACACAACGACCACACAGTCTTAGCACTGAAAGTTTATTCATACTTGAGTGGCAGTATCGCCAGATATACCATTATGTAAATCAATTTATGCCGAATCCATTTAGTTTTCGATAAAATCTTTCTCATTAATTTGTTCATTATACGAGCACTAACAACTATTGTTCTAAGTATTTTTCGAAAACCGAATGAATTCGGTACAAATAGTCGTTAACTACGTACATTATAGTACTTGAAACTACTAACACTGTAGGGTGGCCAGGTGTAAAACCAAGATAGTTATTACAAAATAATTAAATATATGTAAATACTCATATGTAAATACTCAAAAACAAGTAATAAAAAAATACATGAACATCAAAATACTGAAGAATTATTTAGATTCTATCTATATGTCATCTCGGTAGTTTAGATGGAAGACCGCTAGTTCGGAAAGCCAGAGGTCGTGGGTTCAATCAATGTATAATGTTCAGACATATTAATTAAATGTCAAATTCAGTAAACACTAGTCACCTTCGTTAGTATAACATAACCGTACATGTAACCACAATAACAATGGATGAACGCAAAGTTTACTTGTTTAGGTATACATATCCGACGTCTTGTATTTTCGAATAAGATACAAGTTTTTTAGTATAAGTAAATATTTTGTAATGATTCGTAATTGCAGCAGTTTTTAAAACTCTGGATAACTTTTTCAGCATTTCAGTTCTTTAAAAAAAAAGAAATTCGAGAACTTGCGAATTAAGAAAAAATCACCATTATTATGATTTTATTCTAAAACCTTTTCAAATTCAAAACCTGAACGAATAATTTTAAATCATTCATAACGATGCGTTTATTATGAATAAACTAGATCTAGTTTTCCACATCGTTATGATCTAATTTAACGTTTGGCATAAAATTCAAGCATTGATAAGAATATGTTGAGATTCACGTTGAGACCACTATTTTAAATATTTTTCACTACTTGGAAGTCTGATCATCTTAAATACTATTTAAAGAAAATTATTATTCAATAAAAGGCAAGAATATCCTAGGAAACTCAAACTACCTATTTGAATTATTAAAAGTAATTTAAAACAATTCACTTACTAATTCTGAACCCTTCCGACTGTTCAAATTAGTGTAAAACTTAAACCCCACATCTTTATTGAATTCTTTCAATAGGACAAATCGACACGAAGGTATCCCATCTCTGCAACAAAATTTCATATTATATTTAGTCAAGAACAGAAAAATTAAATCAACATTTATTTATCGTACTTGGTTGCAGTCGCTAAAGCAACGGCATTTGGTTCAATAACATCTTTATCATTTAAAATTTCTTGAAACCATTTCTTGAAATGATCAAATGGTTCTTTTATTGTAATTTGTTCTTCAGTGAACGCATCCTCTTTTCCCTTATACTTAAATCGTAAACCTATAATATGAATCTTATAAAATTTTCTATCAACGATAAACGAATTATTTAATCTCAACCTGAAATATCCATTGAAAATAATCGCTGCGAAGTGTAAAGAAATTTTAATTTAATATTCTTCATAAAATGGTGTGCTAAAGTATTAACTCAAATATTTGTTGATAATTTATCAGTATATAACCAGAGATTAGTAGAATATAACCTTTTAATAAAACAGTCGAATATAAAATATATTTACTTTCTGTTTTAACCTCTATGCACATGTTATCAAAACATAGCATGTATTTTACAAGTTAGATAATAGTGGTAGCGATGGGAAAACGGGGCAAGGTGTAAAGAGCAAGGCCTCCCATCACTGCGCCTTAAAACATTTATAAATATACAGGTGATAAATATACAGGTTATGGGAAATGGAACGTCTTGTTTTTTTTGAAGTGTTTTCAAAACGGTTTCTAAAATCTTTAAGGCTCATTAGATTTTTTTGAGGCCAACATTCTGATACCATTTTTAGTGGGAGGAGTGGACATCCAAAAAACTAGAAAACAAATCTGGAGTCTGAAGGTGAATCACTCCACCGAGTAGTAGTACCTCTAACGTGGATCAGGTAAGAAAATATCTAATACGAATCTGCCCACAATCTCTATAGACAGGGGTAATGTGTGTATAGAGGTTGTGTAGAGTTACCACAATATTTTCTTTAACACTAGCGCTTTTGAAGCACGTTGACACCCGTTAATTTTAATAAATGTTTTATTTCCATGGCATTTGGAATTTTCACTTTTTGAATCTACCGCTTTTTTTCTTAATCTTCCGCTTTTTAAGAAATCGGCTGGGTCATATAGAAGTTCCTCCATTAAAATACTCCTTATAAAATTATCCTTTTTATTAAATTTTTATCTCACTTATTACAATAATAAAAACTGTCAACACATGAGAAATGTTCTGAATTTGATACATAAACAAATAGGTTATGATCAGTGTCGCCAGTCCGATTTCTTGAAAAACGGTAGATCTACCAAAATACAGCGGTAGATTCAAAAAGTGAAAATTCCAATTTAAATAGTTTGAAATAAATACTTTTATTCAGAATAATTAAAATTATATTACATTAGTATTTAATATATTATAGAATTTTTTTTTTCAAATATTAAATAATATTAATTCTTTTTATTCGTCATATATTGCATTACTTATTGTTTAAAATCCTATTATAACATAATACCTTAAAGTAATTACAGAACCATATTCTATTATTTCAAATAATGGAATATGTTCTGTAATGACTGATTTTGTATTTGCACGACTGGGTAGTTTTAAATTTATTATTATTATAAAAAATTGAAAAAAATGACACAAATTCAAAAATTTTTTTATTTATTCAAAAAAAAAGGTAGATATACTAACAAAGCAGTAGATTTACTGTTAAACGAGATATCTGGCAACACTGATTAAGAAGAAAAAGAAAGTGTGTCCTGGCCGAAACTGGCTGACTCAGATGCTCAGAACATCTTACTAAGATTACTTCGGCCGAACACGACCATTGATTGGCTGCAGACATCAATTATTCATGTAGAAAATTCTATGTTATTTTAGTTATATTAAATGTCAAAATGACATTTGAATACAATTTATTTGGCGCGCTTCAAGGTGCATCGTATCCGCTAAATAACTCACTGTTACATGATTTAAAGCATAATTAATACATTTAAAGCCATGATTTAAAGCCTAATCCCCAGGTGGGGGCGGGGTTTGCCCAGCCATTGATTGGCTGCAGACATCAATTATTCATGTAGAAAATTCTATGTTATTTTAGTTATATTAAATGTCAAAATGACATTTGAATACAATTTATTTGGCGCGCTTCAAGGTGCATCGTATCCGCTAAATAACTCACTGTTACATGATTTAAAGCCTAATTAATACACACCTGTCACGAACTTGTGTATTTGCCGACTCCCTTTCCCAGACATTATAATTTTATTTAGTAAATTATAGTAAAACTTTATTTATTTATTTAAAGATTTACTTGAACAAGAAAATAGTTTTGCACAAAACTTTTAGATCTATAATAAAGAGTTTTAAATTGTAAAAATAATCAATACTTCTTGTAACTTTGTGCGGATAATGCAAATTTATCTTCCGACTATTTTGGCAAGTTTTAAAAAAAAAATTGCTTTTTGTAATATTGTTTAATAAAACATAAATTTTGTTTGATATTTGAATATTTTCAAGATTAGTATTAATGCGTGCGGTTTATTTATTTTCTAATATTTTACATTTATTATAATCAAAGCATTGTACGAAATTTAAATAATTCTACAAAAACTAAAATTTATATCCTTTAATTTTTTAATTGGTGGAAAAAACAAGAGTGTATGGAAATTGTAATAAAATTGAAACTTAGAAATATTTAATTTGGTGAAAGTTGATCAAGTGATCATTAATAACATAGATGGCAGATATTTACAGATTGGGTAGAACGTCAACGTGAGAATGGAGGAAATAAAAAATAAAAATGAAAAACCTTTGGCAGAGAGTTTATTAGAAAAAGACTTTTTAAATATACTTAATAATAATTTGTGGGCACAAATTATTGTATCCGTAATTGTGATTTTATTTACATTAAGTATATATAATTTTTATTTAAGGTTATATTACCTCCATATGTTTTGTTACATTCAATTTTTTTTTAGTTCCTGTATATTTATTTTTATCAAAAAGAAAGTCTAGGCGTGATGTCCTATTTCTTGGGCTTTGTGATGCAGGAAAAACTGTATTGTTTTCACGATTATTACATGATAAATTTGTTCAGACACATACATCAGTTAAAGAAAATTCGGGAGAGTATGTAAAACCATCGGTATGTATGACTTGACACAATTTTTGTACGGCTTTGAATAGGGTGATAACACATTTTGAAAAATCAGGGTAAAGTCGGAAATTTCATTTGTTGTTCATTTTCTTAAGCATGTTATTCTTAGATTAAACCTAAAACTTCCAGTTATCTCTTGAAACTTAATATTATTTGAATGGATGATAAATAAGGTTGTCAAGGCAAAAGATAAGTGAAATTGCTATGTTAGACCTCGCGGCTCTAAAGCGAAAGATATATTCTTTGGATTTATTTTTATCCAAATATAATGAAATTTGTCATTAAACATTTTCTTCTTCTATAGAAATGCTAATCAAGATTTCGGGTTGTTTAGGGGTTGTTTACATTATTTCTGGTTCAGATCATTCATTTTTTAAGCATTAGATATGTAACTTCTAGATTTTTTTCAAAATTGCTGTTTGCGCCTGTGTTTGCGTTTTTATGTTCGTACACATATTCCGAAAAAAATAAAATAAAATATACAAATGTTGAAGTAATAAATTATTGGTTTTAGGGTGGATCTTTTCGAGTTGTTGATGTTCCAGGACATGAACGTTTACGTACCAAATATTTTGATCAATTTAAATCAACAACTCGTGGTATAGTTTTTGTAATTGATGCTGGAACTATACAAAAAGATGTACGAGATGTTGCAGAATATTTATATACAATTTTAACGGATAATGTTATATCATCATCATGTCCAAATATGTTAATTCTTTGTAATAAGCAAGATGCAATTACAGCAAAAGGGACTAATGTTATTACGCAAATTTTACAGAAAGAATTGTAATTAATCGAATATTTTTGTAAAACTAAATGATTTTATATTAAATTTTATGTTTCAGAAATACTTTACGTATTACGAAGTCCAGTCAACTAGAATCAACAGATTCTTCCCAAAATACAACACAAATTTTGGGTAAAGATGGTAAAGAATTTGAATTTACCTCTTTGCCTTATAAAATAACATTTGCAGAATGTACTGCTACATGTAAGGACGATGACAAGCCATATGATATTGAACCACTTTATAATTGGTTACAAAAGTTATAAATATCCATAATAATTTCTAAATTTTTGTTAGAAAATTCGTTTTTTATTCATTATTGTTTATATTTCTTGAATCGTAATTTTTTTTTTATACAAAAATAAATTATTTTGTTCTTAATTTAAATCTATTTTAATATATAAAAATTGTTTTTCTAATTATCAAACTTTTTTTTGTATGCATTGACATTTGATATTGTATTGATTGGGAAGTGTTTGGTACTCAGAGTGGATCGAACTATGTTTTGCAATTCTCCACAACCGTCGATGTTATTTTAAGAATATTTGCGACAAATTTGCAATCTGGATTCAATCTAATATTTTTAGATTTTCATGAAAATTTCATGGAATGTCTTAGACATTCTGAAATCATTGAAATATCCCAGTAAAATGTATTAACATTGTAACAGTTTTAACATTTGCAGGTCTTTTTTATACAAGCTAATTTATTTAATAGTGCGTGTTTTATGATGTGATCAGTTTTGACAAAAAAGATTGCTGGTATTAACAATTTTGTGAATCAAACTAGACATGTATTCAATGCTCATTATTTATAACCTTGGTAGGAATTCAAAATGATACTCATAGATAATAGATTGAGTGGTGATACTGTTCGAGAATAGCAAGAACAAACAATTTTAGAGTTACAGAATCCTTCTATTCCAAGTAATCATCTCAATAATCATCTAAATTCTAAATTATTTATTTCATTTAAATTATAGTTTTGTAAAAAATCTTGATCCCAAACTAAAGCTTACAAAAGTCGTTTAAAATAGTAAACTATAAAACTTTCTCAACATGAGCTGTAATGCTCAGCAGCGCAAAACTTTTATAAAATGAAGTAATAGGTAATAAATAAAGACGGAAATCTACAAATAAATTATAAATTAGGCAAATATGAATTTTTGTAAAATTATTCCTACATTCAGAATGCTAGCGTTTCCTGAAACTTAGAAAATCGGATAGTCTTACGTTAAATCCTCGATGGTTTGGCATGAAGTGATCTTTATAGTGGAATGTAGAATGAACCTTCCTGAAAAAGTATTTATGGTGACATTAGTCATTTTCTTGGATAAACCTTCGAGAACCTTTTATGATAGCCGGGTAAATCATACTTAGGTATTAATTTAATGTTGTATGATTTTTAATTTGTTTCAAATTGTAGCTCGGTAAGAGTTCTTTTAAAAATTTATTATTGACGTCCAAATATCGAATATATGGACCACTATATATATTTTTTCATGCTTTCGCCTCTATCAACGGGTTATATTTCTTTTCAATAAAATTAAAGTTGAAATCCTACATTAACAAAAAAAAATAAGTTTGCTATGTTTCACGTTTATCGTAAGTGATGCCTGGCATTAAAATTAATAAAAGAAGAGGAATTTCCCTCGCTCTTGGTTAGGAGTTGCCTATGCAAGTGACTGTCACCATAAGTCCTATCTGTTTTAAAAGATTGATTCTTTCAGAAATCGTACAGTCTCATCGTGATAATGGTTACGAATAGTTTTTATTGTTTTGAAAATTGAGGTTTATATTGTTATTGAAGAAAACGCTACAAATTTGTAATAAATCAAATAGTAAGCGTAATCGAATAGTGCTCGAAATGGAGATTCCATTAGACAATTTTATACGGAAAGTTCTTTTATTGAATGCAGTTTGTGGTTATCTCAGATTTTGAGAATAATATACGAATCTCTAAATTTACTAATTCTGAGTTTTACGAGGTTTTCAGTGTTTCATCCTTAGTATTTATTATGAAATGGAACTTTGGAGTTTAGAATTTATATAATCTTATTCTACTATACATAGTTGAGCTTACGAGATTTAAAAGCACTTGTACTGTCTTAGTAAATATTGTCGCCTTCAAAATTTTGTGTTGAAAGTATTAAACTTAAAAATTATTTATTCCAGTAATTAAACCGTAAAAGATTTTCGTTATTTACAAGTTGATGAATATTATTATTATTTAGTCAAACAAATTTAATACAGTAAATATACCAATAGAGTAATCCGGTCAAAAGTTAATCAAAACTTGTTTAATGTAATCTAGAGATAAAAAAACATTGGAAAAAATGTTGGTATACTAGAAAAGTTTATCCCGACTCCAAAATGTCAAAAAGCTACTTTTTAAACGCTCCTGAAAAACACGCCACCACGTTGTGCCAGTTAATGCTAAAATAAACAAGTTCAACGCACCCAAAATAAAAAGTTATAATTATAAATATAATGTAGCTTACTAATCTTTATAAAAAGATCCAAAAATATCATTCCTAAAGATCGAGCACTTTTCTAGATCTGTGATGGTAGTCGGAGCAGCTCATGAACTCATTTTCTATCTACAGGACCGGGCAGAATTTAGCCAGTCACATGTCCGTTATTAGATTTACCAAAACAGTGTCATTCTGTAAAAAAATTTGATCTTTAAATTTTGCTCATTTGGCCAAAGATTAAAAATTTTTTAATAACTGCTAAAAATAGTGAGTGATAGTTGATTTTAAGCTGGGTAGAGGATCTGATTTTTTAAAGAGACAACTTTAAAGTTTTAATTATTATGATTATGTGCAGGTGTGTCATTCTAATTCAAATAACGCTGAACGTTAAGGTCAAGATGAAAATCAAGATCACCATAAGTTGCCCCCCTCCGAACAAAACAACTTTTGCTCGCAAATGCATTATTTAAAATAAGACACCTGGTTATATACGATATATCGCCGTGATTGTTTCATTTTTATTATGATTATTGTCTCTGAGAATATTCAGAATGCACTTTTATGCCAATATAACAAGCACATTAGTACGGTCTCCAACTTATATGCCGCTTATTTTGTAATCCTCACAATATCGTTTACGCATTAAGACGATACTTCGTTCTTTACTGGGACAAGAACTTCTGGACTCGTTGATTATCCTAAACATATTCATTGACAATCTAGCTGAAAGTTCTCTATTATAAAAAAAATTTTGACAAAATGGAAACCCGACTTCAAAAATTAAATATGCATTCTCAAACAAAAAATGCACTAAAAAGTAAAAAAATAATTGCATATTGTATCAATTTTAGTTCACCTAAGCAAAAAATTTTAAATATATATGTACAATTATTATTATTTTTGGAGTCGGTGTCAGCATAGAGAAATTCACATAAAATTTGGACACCGCCTCCAAAAATAACAATAATTGTACACATATATTTAAAAATTTTTGCGTAGGTGAACTAAAATTGACACAAGAATATGCAATTATTTTTTTACTTTTTAGTGCATTTTTTGTTTTAGAATATTTGATTTTCGAAGTCGGGTTTCCATTTTGTCAAAAATTTTTTTATTTCTCGCTTTTTAGTGACTTTGAAGTTCTATAACTGATTTTATTTGTCTGAATATGGGTAGACCTACTAAACGACCTACTAATTTTTAATGCATTTTTTTATAACACATTTTTTGTTATCCGTTTTTTTTTTTTGTAATTTTTAGTGCATTTTTTCATAACACATTTTGAGTTTTTTTTACATGTATTTTGTTTTATTTTTGTAAAAATAATTTTTTGGGGTCGGTTTTTTTTTTGTAAAAAATTTGTTTATTTGAAGTCGGTTTTTAAAAAAATTTTCTTATTTTTCCATTATGAATGAGTATACCCTTTCAAACAAAAAAAAAAATTTTCGCAGAAATCGATGATCACATATAAAATGAGGATTTTCCTCGATTTCCAGGGGATCCACTGATCAGAATGCGATTTGGTGACAATGGGAACAATGGGAAATCAAACCCTTTAAAACAAAAAAAAAATCGGTTCATAAATGACGGAGTTCTGAGGTGACACACATTAAAAAAAAAATACAGATGAATTGAGAACCATCCTCCTTTTTGAAGTCGGGTTAAAAAAAATGTTAATAGGCTACCTTCAGTTATAACTAAAGAACTTTTTACTAAAAAATGTACGTCTTTGAAGCGGATCCTTAAAGCCATTATACAACCCGGGCTCTAGTCCGACGCTGGCAATTCTTTTACATGAATCGTTATGTAGCTTAAAAGCTTTTACTCCTTTAAGTTTGAATGATAAGTCATATTTATTTCCTCATTTAGTATTTTTATATCATATATATTTTTTATTACCCTATATTCTATTTTTTTAATTTTTACCTTTTAATACCCACCCCTAAAGGGTATGATATTTTTTCGTGAATGTTAAAAAATTCTTTAAATACCAAATTGACTATTATATGAATACAATATAAATAAACAAAATTTAATAAAATAAATTTTGCTTGGTCATAGTCTAGATACTTACATTTCTGACTATATATTTTCTATTCAAAATAATTTTTGAATATTCATATTCTATATTACATAATTTATTGTTACTAATTATTATTGAAAGTTTTTTTTTTGATAAAAAAAACGTTCTCTATTAATCGAACCCTTTTTTTAAAACATGATTTATCTTTTATTATGATTTAAAAAAATGAATATTCAAACCTTTTGGGAATAAAATTAAAAATGTAAAAAACGAAATCAATCAAAAGAAAAACCCTTTATTTGCAACAAGTCATCGTTTAAAAAAATGAATATTCAAACCATTTGGGAATAAAGAAAAAAAAACATGCAAGTAGGCAATTGATGTCGATCAGTTTTTTATGTACCTTACGATATTTTGTTTGTCAAATCAATACCGTTTAATTCATTTTTGGTTTCATAAAAACTGTTCATTTTTGTTCATGCGTGACATATAGTACATTCATAAAATTCTACAAAATCCATAGATAGATAGATAGCTTTTAGAGATTGTCTTGGACGGGCTACACTTCGACTATAAGGTCCATTGTGATGCCTAAGAATGTGAGGATGTGAGTGGAGTGAAAGTAATTTTTGTGTATAGATTAGGAATTGGTAGGATATGCGGCTGCAGCCGACTATGATAGGAACTATGCCGATATTCATCTGGAATTCGTGAAGGAAACTGCAGAAAATCTTCTCAAGCATAACCGATTACTTCGTTCTTGTCCATACGACGACAGTTTAGTCAATTAACCGCCCCTTTTTTTCTTAATAATTGACAAACTGCCGATGTCGGGATTCGAACCCATAACCTCCCAGTTTTCAAGTATGCATACTGCGCAGACATAACGCCTTAGACCGCTCGGCCACTGTTACAAAATCCTTAATGGTCTAAGATTCGGCATTAGTGAAAACCTTCCCTCATCTGTTAATTGATTGAAATATTATTGAAAACGCTTATTGCAATATAAACAATTTGGTAATGTAATGTCTGCCAGGGTAGTTCTGCTGCAATTAACATTAATTAATTAATTAAAAATTGATTTTTTTATAATTAAATCCCTCACGTGTTAATTGAATTTTGCTTGTTAAATAACATAGTATACGATACGACAAATCTTGTAATAGCAGGCAGCGCTGCTTATTACTGCTACGGTTATCTGCAGCCAGGTGTTCAAACTTAAAGTAAACTTAGGTTACTTCCCTCATATGTTAATTGAAATTTTTTTAGCTAATTTAAAAGTTCAGAATAATTAGAATACATCCATAACTGGCAGCCATCTTAAAATCCATTACAATCAAGTGCAGCCTATATAAAAAAAATTTAAAAAAATAGAAATTAAAAAAAAAAATACCTTGTAGAGAGAGAGAGAGACTATTGCATTATTCCACGAAACAAACAAGGAAAGTATATGATTCATGCATTTGTAAAGCCTACTCCATTTATAAGTGTATTTAAACTAATAGTGGATTGTGTAGAGTTCATGATCAACGGAATACATGATTCACATTCATGATTCACATTTGCATGATCATATACTTTCCTTGTTTGTTACGTTGAACATTGCAATAGTCTCTCTCTCTCTACAAGGTATTTTTTTTAAATTTCTATTTTTTTTAATTTTTCTTATATAGGCTGCACTTGATTGTAATGGATTTTAAGATGGCTGCCAGTTATGGATATATTCTAATTATTCTGAACTTTTAAATTAGCTAAAAAAATTTCAATTAACATATGAGGGAAGTAACCTAAGTTTACTTTAAGTTTGAACACCTGGCTGCAGGTAACCGTAGCAGTAATAAGCAGTGCTGCCTGCTATTACAAGATTTGTCGTATCGTATACTATGTTATGTAACAAGCAAAATTCAATTAACACGTGAGGGATTTAATTATAAAAAAATCAATTTTTAATTAATTAATTAATGTTAATTGCAGCAGAACTACCCTGGCAGACATTACATTGCCAAATTGTTTATATTGCAATAAGCGTTTTCAATAATATTTCAATCAATTAACAGATGAGGGAAGGTTTTCTACTGTCGGATCTTAGACCATAATAAACTTTGTCATTTTTTGTTGTAAATTAAAATTTATTATTTTAATAAACATGCTTGTAGGGAATATGCATGAAAATTTTTTTTCACATTTATTTTCAGAATATGAAAATACTGTTAATACTGTAAAAATATTTAAAAACAAAATTAAAATCCGACAAATATCAAGGAAGCTATAAGCTTTTAAAGATTATTATCTGTCTCTTTCTTGCAAAAATACTAAAAACGGAGTTTTACGTGTATTTTAAATGGTGAAAGTGTAATATGACGTCACATAACATATCAAGAGTGCTATCACCCTCTTTGTCTAATCAGGAATTTCAATCATTTATATCTCGCTTATTTTTAAAGTTATTTAAAAAGTAATTTTACCTTGATATTTGTCCAGTAAACATGCTTCAATTCAAGTGAAAAAAAATTTTCATGCATATTCCCTATTATGTATATTTTTTAGCGCCCTGATGCTATTGTTTTTAACATGGTGCAAAATGTACCAACACAGTTTAATTCAATTAAGCTGATTAATAAAATAAATTATAACGTTCGATTTATATTATTAAAAAATCCATTGTCAACAAGTTTTTCATAAATTACTCAAAATCAATTAACGTTTCTAAAAAAAATGTTTTGATTAAAAGTTTGGTAGCATAAAAATTTCCGTTCGACAGACGTGTTTGTAATAATGTTTTGATACAATATGCTGAATTTGAACTCCAAGATTTATTGTTTTTTTTAGGCCTATAGACCTATAGATTAGTCCCAACAACAGGTTCTAGTTCTAAATGATTACTTTAATTGCTAATTGATTTGGTATTTGAGTTTTTATGTTGCTGAACAAATAGATGGGCTAATTTTTGACATCAAATGCTTGATATGAAAAATCATACACATCTAGGGATGGGGATCGAACTCACGTTGGTAGAGCATTGGTCTAGAATGCCGGAGGTCGTGGATTCAATCTCCATCCCTAGATTTGTATGATTTTTCATATCAAGCATTTGATGTTAAACATTGGTATCATTGTTCAGACATATTACTTAAATGTCAAATAAAGTAAATGCTAGTCACTTCCGTTGGTATAATATAACCGAAAGGCAACCATACTAACAATGGAAATAAATAGACACTAGTTTACAAAAAACAATTTAAAAAATAGATGGACCTTTGAAAATCAACTAATTTGGCCGTTTATCGAACTTCTGTTACCTCTAAAT
The DNA here is from genome assembly GCA_963920215.1 of Nineta flava. Classification (NCBI taxonomy): domain Eukaryota; kingdom Metazoa; phylum Arthropoda; class Insecta; order Neuroptera; family Chrysopidae; genus Nineta; species Nineta flava. Next base: position 94,090,620 of record OY986041.1, read on the forward strand.
AGATCAAAATTAGACGAACAATCAACAAGTACGGAACACTAAGCTGTATGTACATATACACAGGGTATAACAACCCTTTAACTTTTTTGCAACAAGTCATCGTTTAATGTTTTTAAAATCAATGAATATTCAAATCCATTGGGATATAGTTTTCATTTAAAAAGAGAATGTACCTACCTATTGATTTATTTATGCTATTGATCGATATATTTGATCAATGATGAAGAACTTGGGAGAGATATCTTTTACACTATTGATTTTTATTTAATTTGCTGTGTCATTATACGTTCATCAATATAATCATGAGTAATGCAATTATTTAGATTCTTGGTGCTGATATTTTGTGTGATCAAAAACTGTTATTATTTGGGGTAGGATTATTATGATAAGAAATTTTAAACGGTTAATAACTGTTACAATTTATTAACGATTTTTGATATTGATGACGGTTTTTACTGTCGGGTAATCAAATAATTCTTTAATGTAAATATCCATATGGTTTAATATTTAATCATTAAATATATGCTACTGAAACTGCTAGGTAGGTACTCCTTGGCTCTACGATCCATGAAGAACCTTCGCCTCACTTAAAAGAGTTTTTCAGGCCTTTCTGTACTAATTATATTTCAAATTTTGCCCCTATTACTAGAACATTTGTTTGTATTTCATAAATACGTATTTTGACTACAATGTAGTCATCATCATTATGAATTAGCTAATCGTAACTATCTCTGGGATATGGATCAGAGATATAATATTCTAGAGATATGTTGCTTGTTGCTAATTTGGTGCGTGTCTCACACTTTGTGTACTAGTCTTTGGCTTTCCAGTTCTCGGCTCCAATTCGGCGTAAATCTAGTGAGCCTTGAGCCTTCTGGGTTGCTACCGTATACTATTTTCGCATTTTTTTTCAACTTGGCATTCTATCGAGGTGCCCCAAACAATGTAGTACAACTATAAAATGTAGTTTACTATAAAACCATAAATACACATACATTCTGAAACTGAATGTCTGGACTGGAATATTGGGTGACCATATTATAGGACCATTCTTCATTGACAGATCTTTAGATTCTCAAAAATATTTGAGTTTGTTACGAAATAATATGCTAACTGTTAGAGCTCTTCCTAATTTAGACCTTGAATCTCTATGGTTCCAACAAGATGGTTGCCCTGCACACAATGCCATGATAGTAAGGCTGTTCCTGGAACAAACTTTCCGGGAACGTCTTATGAGTGGTTTCGGAACCTTCAAATGGTCAGCCAGATCGCCAGATCTATTCCTTTACGATTTTTGTGTGTGGGATTTTCTAAAAACACAGATCTATTCGCGGAATAGGCCGGGAAATTTGCAACAATTAAGGCAAAGAATTGTTGACAATTGTGCGAATATTTCTCCTCAAGTGCTAGAAAATACTCGGGTAGATTTCTAGAATCGAGTCGGATATTGTTTAGCAAATAATGGGGGAATATTCGAACTGTTGGTTTAACTTTTTTTTTGTCGGAATTCTATTTTTTTTTCTTTTTCAAACATTCCACATACAAATAATAAGGGATATTAAAAAAAGAATTTTCAATTGTTAGAAGTAATGCTAAGCTTAAGAAGACAACAATGAACATATTTAAACAACTCTCATTATATGTTAATGTAGTACAAAACAGTCCAGCAAGCATACAAAACACAGACACTACAGAGTACCCCCACTATTTTTATTTCTTTATTAAGCATATTATGTATAGTTATTATAGTAAATAATATTTAACATTGATTCTCTATTAGCAATGCTTTCCAACACATACGGTATATTATATACCGGGTATAAAAAGTATTAATTAAAGTTGCAGTTGATATTTCCTGAACGGGAAACTTTAACTTTTGTTGTGCGAATATATTTCGATTTCTTTGGTTGATGATATTTTTGGTGGTGTATCAGAGCATGTTTCCCCACAACATTGATGGCAAATAATAATTTTATGAATCCTTGTGAAAAATAATTAAAATCAAATCAGATGTACATCATATTCTTATACAATACACCTGAAATAATGATTCAGCTTTAATTAAATAGAATATTTATAACGTAAAAAAAAAAAAAACATTTTTGTTATTAATGGCAAGTGGTGTGCCGAAAGAATTATTTGATTTGAATTCTCAATCAAGCAGAACGTTTAATATTATGTTACAATGCATTTGAATGTTAAACAATCTTATTTCTGATATTAAAAATATGTTAATTACAAAAGCTTTCTTTAACTATTTGTGTCAGGGATCATTGATTTTTATTACGTCATTTTTTTTGAATATATCAACATTTACATATTTTTTATTATTATTTTTTCTCTCTCTATATTTTTTCTACTTTTGGGTATTCTTATGTTTTCGAGGAGATACCAGTTCAAATGGCTGTGCGGAATAACGCGCTCTGCTTCGAACTGGAAGGTTGTGAGATCGATTCCCAACGCTGGCAGTTTGTCAATTAAAATTAATGGAACGGTTAATTGACTAAACTGTCGGCGCATGGACAAGAACGACAGTAACTGACTATGCTTGTGAAGGTTTTCTGCAGTTTTCTTTCACAAACTCCAGATTAATACCGGCAAGTTCCTATCGAAGTCGGCTGCAATCGGACAACCTACCAATTCTTAGTCTGCATACAAATTGCTTGTCCTCCACACACAACATTAATTTATGGTTAAAAATTAATAAAGGTTAAAAAAATAATAATGTGGGTGGCTTCTGTTGTAGACTGTGGAGTCTCAGAAACGGAGGTAAAACCTGATTATTATTATTATTATTAGGTATTACAATTTGCACTATCTCAGCACAATGCACTTATTTATATACCCTGTATATATGTACAAGGTATATTAAGTTTAGTTCCGACTTTGTAACGCTTGAAAATATTAATTCTTGACAAAAATGCTTCACAAAGGTATTCATACAATGGCCTAATTCGGCCATTTCCGCATGTCCGTCTGAGGATACGATAACTGAAGAACGAAAAGAGATAACGAGCTGAAAATTTTTGTGTGTGTTCTAGAGTAAAAAAGTAAGGTCAAGTTCGTTAATGTGCAACGTCGGAACGTGTTTCCCGAAAATTTATATCTTTGAAACCGTAAGAGATAGAAAAGAAATTTGTTAACAAAAATCTTCCTCTCTTTAAAATAAATAACTGTTGTTTCAAAATTTTTTCTTAAACTCAATGGTTTTCTCATAATTTGTCCTCATAGTTAAAAATGAGACATACAATTGATAGACATACTAATTTTATACCCAGTATATTTGTCAATATACAAGGTAAATATACTATATATATATATATATATATATAGTTTTTATATATCATGTAGGTATGTATATTTATATACCTGCAGGAAATACAAACCATAGAAAATTCAATTGATATAATTCAATAAATATGTCGTTAATAATTTTAATTTTAAGAGAAAGTGAAGTTTATAGATTTTTGCCAGTCATATTTTAACTATTATTACATAACCATAAATTTAAAGACATCCCGATCAAAGATTGAGTTATTCCCATGAGAGAATTCCTGTACAAAAATTTAATCTATGTCAATAAAAGATAATTTTCCGAAAGTAACATAATTTGAAACCTTTGTGTGAGAGCCTTTTTATATACGCACTACACTTAAATTACTATTGAAATTTGATTACGTTTTATGATATAAAAACATCTCAAAAAAGACCTTCAATGTGACTTATCTCAATTGTGTGTCTCAAAAACAGAATTCGAGTAAAAAATTTAAAACAAAACGACTGATCTGAAAAAATCTTAAAGTTGAGTTCCATTTTCGGCTTACGGCATTGACCAAACGTTAAGTTTATCATCCTCTTGTGGTATAAAGTTTAAATATAAATTTCACTAATCTTCCAACTTTCTTCCCTAAGATAACGTTTTGTCAGACCTCCACACGAAAAAATGATCAAGTATACTATTTTGGTATCAAGAATAGGATTAACGACTTTGTGCTAAGTTTACGTTCTTTTCTTGCGCTAAGTTCAATCGTAATACACTTTTAACTTTTCTCAATAATGAATATGAACTTTCTCTTGAATAGTTATAGTTAAAATTAAAATCAAATATGTTCTACACTCTATGTCTAGGTACGTCTGGAAAACTTCGAATAATAGTCAATTGTATAAGGATGTGATAATATTTATCCACAAATATTTATTCTTCTCATTTTTTTGTACTTTTAACAAAATTCTCAAGTATAACAAGTTCAACCGTTTTTTCACAAATCAGAACCGCTTTTTTACGAATTCTGGACGTTAAGGACGTTTATGCATGAGGCTTGGTAGTACATAAAATTTTTCTTTTAATGAATTGATTAGCTCAATCATTGGCGGATAATCCAAGCAAACTAGGCACGTGCCTAGGGGTGCGAGGTTACAAAAGGGCGCACGTGGAAGTTTTTAAACGAAGAAAAAAATAATACCTAAAGTCCACCCAGAGAGTAAGTTGCCGCCAGGATCATGTGACATGTGACTTTCCCGGGATAAAAGTATCCTATGTGTTAATTCAGGGTATAAGCTACCTTCATACAAATTTCTTCAAAATCCGTTAAGTAGTTTTTGCGTGAAAGAGTAACAAACATTCATCCTCACAAACTTTCGCGTTTATAATATTAGTAAAATGGTAACTAGAGGGGCGCTGATGAGGTGCTAACCTAGGGCGCTGTGGACATTTAATCCGCCTCTGAGCTCAATTATGTAGTTATCCTCCCTCAAAAATTTAAAACCAGTCATCGATCATTTAAAATTATAATAACTATATTATTAAAGTAGCTACCATAATAAATAATGTTTATTAATATTCTTTGAAATATGCAGTTTATATAATTGCATTTAAAAAAATGATGATGACGAACTTTTGAATTAATTATTTAATAAAATTAAAACGGTTTTGTATTTAGCGTTAGTTTGTGGAAGTCCATAATTCAAATTTGAAAAATAATTATATAGCACACAACCACCATTTTATTTCATTGTTGAAAATGATCTTAAAAGATCCAAAGTATTTGTTAAATAAATAATTTAAAAAGTAAATAAAATAGTGGTTGTGTGTTATATAATTATTTTTCAAATTTAAAACTGTTTTGTTAGGTTTGTTTTTGTCACCATATTTTGAAAACTGGCGAAAGCGTACAGTAAAAAAATATACACATACATATACACATATACACGTGAACGTCATAACAAAACATAGTTTATTGTCAGATCTGACAAATCAAGTCAAATCAATTTCTAAGTTACATTTATTGATAAATACTTTTAAAATATTTAGGACAAATAAAAAACGGTTATAAATCGTAAGAATATTGATAAACCTTACAACTTTTTTAAAATCCTAAATAAATTTTATTAAAGATAGTACTCATTTGACTCTAGCGTAGCGCATGAACGTCCTTAAGACAGTAGAGAATCACATTATCCAAAACATTTCATCAACATCGTGTTTATAGGTTATTGTTTATAACAGAGGAACGATCATATCGTAACTATTCAGAATAAGCTCTTAGTAAATCTAGACGCGAAACGTTTTATTTGATACAAATAAAAACAATTTTATGACTTTCACGAATATTTTAATCACCTATATTTTGAAATTGTACCTACTGCAGTGATTTAATGACATATATCTTCGATATAGTCATTATAATTGAAGGTCGAAATTTTAATGTTAATCCGTCCTTGATCAAAAGGCTGCAAATCGTTAAGATTTGGTGAAAATAACATCTGTATTCGACACAGAAAACTGTGTCTGTATATTATTAAATCCTAATTTATTCACTAACATGTGAGTTATATATATAGTTGGGTATTAACGACGTTATGTATATCCAATCATAAAATAATAAGATGTTCCAATAATTTAGATTTGATTTTTATGAGTAAAAATTATACCTCGCATACAATAAGTAATTTAATATAACAAGGTTTAAAAAATAAATGTTTAAAAAAAATTCAAAATTCATTTTTACCATAATGAATATAAAGAACCAAAATTAACAAAATGATTTAAGTTAAATAAATATTTGCTAACTATTCAAATAAAGATCTTTAAAATTAATGAGGATATGTATTTATAAAACATACGTTAGTTCATAAGCAAGGTATCTTTAGAAGCAATAAAAAGTAGTATGTAATTTAAATTTTATGTAAATAAGAAATGTTCTTTAGTAAATATTAAATAATACTTTTTACATCAATATACAGGCGTCCTGTACAAGTCAAAACTACCAGTGGTGTATATAGTAAATACCAGGGATGTTGCGGATGCCGATATTTTGAGGTTCACATCTACGGATGCGGATTTATATGTGAAGTTTTTTTTAAAGAGATATATGAATAAAGGAAAAAGGTGGTAATAATTTTTAATAATCTTTATATTATAATCGAATTTTTAGTATGAATATTTAAAATTTGGTGCATTTATATTATATATTGAATAAAGAGCAAGGTCGTTGAACAAAAATGCTAAAAGAAACAAGCAATATCCGCATCCGCAAAGAGCATTATTGCCGATGCGGATGCAAAAATTAATACAGAAGTTCCGCGATTGCGGATGCGGATGCGAATTTCCGCAACATCCCTAGTATATACATTAGGCTCTCTGAACAAGAATTTCCGCAACATCCCTAGTATATACATTAGGCTCTCTGAACAAAATACTTCAAAAAGGCTTTTTTGACGTGAAAACGTCTACTCGCTCGTTACATTGGTGGTCGGTCGAACATGACGGCCTTGTGTGACGAAAAACTGTAATATTTCAATCGTTAATAACTTCGTGACTAACAATGCGTTTACAGTCGTTGAGCACACAGCAGATAGATCATGGTTTTACGTATCTGTCGCGCTGTATTTGTTTTACCTGTGACGACATCGTACCAGTATAGCGTGAATGGTTTCGAATTAGCTTTGAGTAGAGTTAAAAATTGGAGTAGCGTGGAAACGCGTTTACTAGGACATTGATTCCAGTGTCATTGCTTTTCTGTAGAGCTTGCGGATGGAGTACTACTAAGAGGTTAAGTGAGCCAATAAAAATATTCGCCGGAACATTAGTGAAAATCGAAATTAAAATGAAAATTACAAAAATAAACTAAAGATTTCGTGTAAATACGAGTATGGTCGGAATTATAGTAAACGTATATTAGAGAAAAGCTGGCGTCGAAAATAATCTAACGAGTCTAAAAAGTCCAGTTCCGAACGAATGCGAGAACTACGGGCATCGTATGCAGAACGTTTTCACGAAAAATCTACGGCACGGACCCGAACTGCGCCTTTCTTCTTTTTTTTTGGTATAACTACATTGTTCCTAAAATAGGTTTGAGGAATTTTTAACCTACTTCAGTACTACAGGGAGCACTTTTTGCCAAAACTCGAACGATTTTGATGTTTTTTTAAGGACCTCATATCAATTGACCTCATTTAAATTTGATGATGAACTGTTAAGGGACAGTTTTTCCAACAATAATTTTCGATGTATCAATTCTCTTTTAAGGTAAACGGAATAAAAATATTAATTAATCCATACTACTATATAAATGTGAAAGTAACTCTGTTTGATACCTCTTCACGGCTAAACGGCTAAACGAGTCGTAATGAAATTTGGCAAGGAAATTGATTATATCCTGGGGAAGGACATACCAATTTTAGCACTATGGGCCTGTTACCTTGAAAACCGTTAATCATATCGTATTTTAACCAATGCCATCATTTTCGCTAGGTCAAAATTAGCTAAAAACGAAGTTTTTATAAAAATCGGGGACATAAAATTTGTTTCCAATTTTAGCGTTTTTTTTAAGGGGTACCCCTTCGAAAAAATGTGAAAAAAGTGAAAAAAAATTTTTCCATTTTATTTTTTCTATTTTCATAATAATCATTTTCTAGGCTAATTTCGACCCAAACAGTACGAAAATCAAGTTCATTTTAACATCCAACCAACACATTTCAAAATATTGCCTTCTCAATTCATACAAGTTGGGAATTTTAGCACTATGGGTCTGATACCTTGAAAATCGTTAATCGTATCGTATTTTAACCAACGCCATCATTTTCGCTAGGTCTAAATTAGCTTAAAACGAAGTTTTAATCAAAATCGGGCACATAAAATTTTCCTCCAATTTTCGCTATTTTTTTAAGGGGTAGCCCTTGGAAAAAATGTGAAAAAAGTGAAGAAAATTATTGTTCTCGATTTTAATAATAATCATTTTCTAGGCTAATTTCGACCCAAACAGTAAGAAAATCAGATTCATTTTAACGTCCAACCAACAAATTTCAAAATTTTGCCTTCTCAATTCATACAGTTTGGAATTTTAGCACTATGGGTCTGATACCTTGAAATACGTTAATCGTATCGTATTTTAACCAACGCCATCGATTCCACTAGGTCCAATTTAGACCATTAGCTTAAAACCTTATCAAAATCTGGGACATAAAATTTTCCTCCAATTTTTGCAATGTTTTAAGGGGATTTTTTAATAGGATGTTTAATAGTTTTTGATCACGTCCACTTACATATAGAGGGCATGTGAGTATCTCAGACCATATTTTCTTATTTACATGTGTGTAAATAAGCTTGATGAGTTTTGTCGGATCGCAAGACACTATTATAAATATAATAATCGTTATGCTGGCTCATTTATTGCTATAATTATTATCATTGGATTTGTATACAGAATTGCACGTGGCTAATAAAAACGAATAATCAAGACATTAAAATAATATGCATACACATATTTACTCAGGTAGATTTTTATTTTTTAACATTAATTAATTATAGTGATTATTGTACAAAATCATATTATTTGAATTACCTACTCATTTTATGTTTTATTGTATGGTGGAATAATCTCAAAAAAAGAATATCAGATGATCATGGCAGCCGCGATTTATTATTCGAGTTTTGTTTCCAGAGCGTTCGTTGCGAGCCTAGTCTTTATAGACGAATAAAAATAACGGAAATTCAAAACAAAAATTGAAAAAGTAAAAAATAATTGTCTTTAAACCTTTCTTCTATAGCGATAAGCGAACATGCAGAAATGGATTCATTAGTCTCGACTGTTATAACGTCGGGACTCAACTTATAATAGCGTATATATATTTTATACCGTGTGCAATGCCTGTTTTAAAGTATACTCTGTTTTTGAGTTATCGTGTCTCCGGACAGATGGTTGGAAGGACAGACGGACATGCGGAAATCGACTAGGTTAGGTTAGGTTAGAGTAGCTGTCCTGGGGAGAGACACACTTGGACCAAAGGGTCCGTTGTGATACCGAAAAAGTGGGTTGGCCCATCCCCGATCACTACTCCATAAACCATTTGGATCTGTTTAAGAACAGCAAGAGTGCTTTGACGTCAACGGACTTAAGATCGGAGAGGTTGTCAAAGAAAGGCTGACTCAGATGAGTCCATATCCTCATAGCAAGAGCTGGACAGTGATAGAGAAGATGAGACATCGTTTCCTCCTCCTCCCCATTGTGACAGCTCCTGCAATAATCGTGATGCACTGGTAGGCCCAGTCGTTCAGCGTGCCTGCCACCTAGCCAGTGTCCTGTAATAACCGCAACGATTTTGCTTATAGAGGCCCTATCCTCCCGCCAACTAAGATTGGCCTTTCTTAAGATATCCTCATTCAGGTGCAGCTTGCAGTTCGCAAACGGAACTGCCGGATGCCTATTGATGCTTCTGTCCGACAGCATTGTGCCATTTCTAACAAGCTCGTCGGCTTCACAATTCCCTGGAATGTCCCTGTGTCCCGGTACCCATATCAGGTTTACATTCATTTGTTCCGCCAGCTCATGTAAGGACGTTCGGTAGTCTTGTGCTGCTTTTGAGGGAAATCGACTAATTACGTCATGAACACCTATACCAAAATTTTACACTCAATATTATTTTCACCCGTTACAAAGTCGTGAATAAACTTAATACCTATATATTCTAGTATATATTTATTGACTTAGGTGATTAAAACTCCATAACGCTTTCGCTCAGTTGGATTAACTATGGAATACTATAAGAGGTGGATTAACCAATCGGCCGAGTAGGTAATACTTCAGAACTTAATTATTACTTTTGTCAATATTTTCCATCGTTTTTTCAAACTTGTTTTTTCAAAACTTGTTACACAGGAGCTGCATCAACTTAGCGAATTTCTTTAGAATACATAAATCACTCTTTAACGGTCATAATTTTAGTGTGATCAAAATGAAATATAATATCTGATATGACTTTAGTTTTGGCAAAAAATAAATTTATTAATAGCCAAAATAACAATTATAGTTTATAGTTACTATGGAAACGACAATCAAAATTTTTTACAATAAAATATATTTCATGTATTCGTATCAAACAAACACAAGATATTAAATATTTCTCTTAATATTAGAAAAATCGAAAAGTCTATAAGGAGTAAAGTTGTTGAAAATCAAGTTTGCTACAATTCATTACTTGATCATTTTTCTCAAACTCTAATGTGAATAGAGATATTTAGAATTTTAACTTTCAATCTTTAATTGTAAATATTTCTGTAAATATTAGTTTAACAGAAAAATGATAAGAAACAAAATTACAGTAAAACTTAGTACCTACAGCTTAACTCCTGATAACTGATAAATTTTTCGATTTTTCAAATATTAAGGAAGATAGTCAAATTTTGTGTTTTCCCCTCCCTCTTAACCCCTTTTACCCCCACCCGATTTCACCCATTAACGAACATTACCTTTAGAATACCAAAAGCGACTCAAATACCAAATTTCATTCCAATGGGAATAAAACTGTGACCGCTAGAGAGTCCACAGACATTTAAAAAAAGTACGGATGTATATATGTATATATATACATATATACAAATTTTAGCGATAGTGATTTTTAACATCTAATAGGTAGGATCGATGGACATTTGAAGAAATTTTTACGAAATTCCAACATTGGTGCAAAAACAATAGCTGCATTTCCTTTGGAGGAAATTCGCTAAAAACTGCAAAAATCTCACAATACGCTTTCCGTCAATGACGTACCAAACGATGCAAATCAGTTTCGTATCTGTTTTGTAAATTATGGGTTGAGCTTAGAAACCTTGTTTTTTTATTTGATTAAATTAATTGGACGAAAAATGTATGGGAATAGGTTATCCGTATGGTAAAGGTGGTATTGTATATACGAAATCAATTTGCGATTGTCCTATTCTTTGAATATACGTTTAATGTATATTAAATATCGCGTGATAGTGTTAACTATTTGACTCCGTGTCAACTCACAGAATTTCTCAGTTTTTGAAGCGATGCTTAAAATAGTTTTAAGATCTGAATCCATACAAAAAATACATACATTTGTTAATATTTTATTGCAACCGTCAATATATTTAGCGTGAGAAAATAAATTTAATGAGAAGAACATTGTGTATATAATTTATTAATTCATAAATCATAAAGTAATAAACATTCCATTTTATTATTGACGACAATAACTTCATACGTAATAATAAAAGTTAGTAATATTAAGTGAGACTGACTCATAAAGTAATAAGTTACTTCGCTACAAAATATTTAAAAAAAGTAATTCTATATATGCGTCTACGTTGTAAAAACGTATTTATATATATTGTGTTATCTACAATATTATTGACGCTATACATTTTACAATTTTGTATTCAACTATATCACCAGAATCATAATTGACTATATATCTGTCTTTTAATTTTTAAGGATTCATGAAAAACACTATTTAAATGATTTTGATGACGTCTTCATAAAAATATAAAACTTCTTAGCAGGTAATCTGGTGGTTATACAAATTTCCTATAATTGCCGTTGTGATCACTTGAAGTAACGAATTTTAAAACAGTCGGGAAGTCGAGTAGTAGGGATATTGCGAATATTTGCTTCCGCACTCGCGGATCTTCCTCATTAATTTTAGCATCCACATCCGCAATAATCAATGCTCATTGCGGATCTTTTGAGGATCTCTTGCGGACATTGTTTGCTTGAGTGTTTCGCCTTTAAAGTGAATCAACAATGCCATCACCGACGCAAAATGCGATTTAGTCTTATTTAAAACCCGATGAGCATGTTTGAGATAAATCTCAGTGTAAAATATGCAATAAAAGAACTCCGTACAACCACGTCTTTGAGGAATCATCTAAAACCGATGTACCCAGAGTAGTTTAGCGCGGGATTAATTTGAACCCCTGCGAAACAGGATGGAACCTGAAAAGGCGACATAGCTCTTTATCAAATAAAATACACAAAGTATTTTTCAGACTAAAAATTTGATTATAATATAAACCTTATTAAAAATCGTTACCATCATTTTCCTTTATTCATGTACCTAAATTAAGTATCTCTTTAAAACTTGACTTATAAATCCACAGATGTCAGAAATTTCGCATCCGCAACATTTCTGAGTACTTAGAGAAGACTCTCGAGTTACGGTTCATCTTACTTACTAATATGTTTTACAAATACCTTCACTTAAGGTAGCTGTCCATCTGAGGCAAAACAGTCTCGAGAGTAGTCACGAGACTCGACTCACAAATGGATAGGGCGCTGAGAGCAGTATCGGAGATAATTCTGAACAGTCTCCGAGAGAGCACCGATCATAGGTGGATATGCATATTAATGCTCTCGAGACTCAGTCTCCAGTCTGCCGTCCGTGTTGGAAGAGTTTGCGAGCTCTCGGAGACTTTACTGTTGTTCACCCGCTACTATATTTTATCTATGGTTCATATCCATAGAGAAATACAGTTTGTTTATGTCATAATATTTATACCCAGTATATATAAATATACAAGGTATATTAAGTTTAGTCCGGACTTTGTAACGTTTGAAAATATTAATCCTTGACAAAAGTGCTTCACAAAGGTATTTATAAAATGGCCTATTTATAACTCGGTCATTTCCGCAAATCAAGAACGAAAAGAGATAACGAGCTGAAATTTGTTTGTGTGTTCTAGAGCAAAAAATTAAGGCCAAGTTCGTAAATGGGCAAAATCAGAACGTGTTTCCCCCCTTTATATCTTTGAAACCGTAAGTGGTAGAAAAAAAATTTGTTAACAAAAAATCTATTTCTCTTTAAAATAAACAACTTTTGTTTGAAAATTTTTTTCATAAACTTAATAGTTTTCTCATAATTTGTGCTCAAAGTTCCTCGGAAAGCAAAAAATATGCCCATTTTTAAGGTCATGAGATATTTTTTTAAAATTGTGACACAACAAACATTTACAAATAATTCATATTTTATAAACATTGAATAGGCAGAAATATTAACAATTCAAACATTGATATTAAACTCAGTATATACTGGGCATTCAAACAGTTTACTCAGTTAGTTGTTACATTACTTATTATTATTATTGTCTTGTCACAGCTGTGAGTAGACTCTCAAGTGGACACGAAATATCCTTGTCTCGAGACTGGAATGATTATCGAGTCTCAGAGAGTTGTCACAGAGACAAAAGTGATCTCAAGTGGACAATACCCTGAGACTAGTCTCGAGACTTTCTCTCGAGACTTTGTCTCAGATGGACACTTAGCTTTAAGAAGGTTTTACATTCATAAAATGCAACATTTTAAGATCTAAGCTTTCTTTTACATATACGGTTGGTGTAATTAAATTGCTTTTTGTAGCAGTGGACTTAATAGCTTTAAATAAAACAAATTTTATTCACGATGTTACGGTTCATCTTACTTACTAATCTGTTTGACAAATACCTTCGCTTAAGACGGTTTTACATTCATAAAATGCAACATTTTAAGATCTAAGCTTTCTTTTACATATACAGTTGGTACAATTAAATTGCTTTTTGTAGCAGTGGACTTAATAGCTTTAAATAAAGCAAATTTTATTTGCAAAAAATATTTATACACAATCTATCTTATTGAGTACAAAGATAAAACACCGAACTAGCAGAATATCTATACACAACACGATTTTGATATTTTATCCAGATAAGGATAATGTATTATTTATTTATTGATTGATTTCAATGTAAAATCGATAAAAAAAGTCTTGTTGAGAATATATCATAGTAATTTTTCAGTAATGTTTATCTATAGTACTTCAACAAACGGTGAGAAAATGTATTCTTTACACTGATTGGTATTTTTGTAAGTTTTAAAGAAATTTAAAAAAAATCCAGTTCAAATAATGTTGAAATCTATTTGGAATGTATGCACGACTATGAAGTTAATTATAATTGGTGGGAGAGGTGTGAAATGTAAAAATTAGAGGTCATTCAGAAAATGAAAGTGACTTTTAAACTAGATCTATACTGAAAACCCAGGAATTAGGGAATTTTGAAATTTGTTTGTGTCCAGAGCTAGGGCGTTTGAATATATCGCACAGGTATTCTTAAATATATTTAGAAACAAATATAGTGCTGATTGATACTTAGAAAAATCTATAGAAAGGCGTAAAACTGAATAAAAATGTTAGAAATAAAACTAGCTATAAAGAAACAGGAACTTCTTCTCATTTATACCAATTTCCAATTTTCACTGAATTGGATACAAAATACAACAGTATTCTCTTTTTTCTACTAAAAATAATCCACACTAAGAAAATTTTTCCATTACGTGTATTAAATTTTCCGCTATAAATACCCATACCTAATGCATTAGGCTTTAATTATACTAGAAAATAATTGTATTGAAAAGGCTATAACAAAAATATATAACGATAGATAATAAAAATGATAAAATTAAATTAAAAATTTATAATAGTGTAATGAACATAATAGAGCATTCTCTAATGAGGAACGTTATCATCGGCTTTCAAATCAAATCAACCTTCTAAATATTTTATTTAACGCTGTGACTATGCGCCTGATCCACGGGTCCACGGGAAGCTTTATATAACAATTAAATTGTGTTTTTTTTGTAAACTAACGTCTATTTATTTACATTGTTAGTATGGTTGCCTTTCGGTTATATTATACCAACGGAAGCGACTAGCGGTTACTTTATTTGACATTTAAGTAATATGTCTGAACATTGATACCATTTTTTGACATCAACTGCTCGATATGAAAAATCATACACTTCTAGGGATGGGAATTGAGCCCACGACTTCTGGCATTCTAGACCAATGCTCTACCAACTGAGCTACCTTAGATGTTATGGTAGTGCTATGCATATGATATTTCACTATCATTTCTGATGTCATTGTATTATTAATTTTGTTTCTTTACTATTCACATATTTTTAAATTGTTTTTTGTAAACTAACGTCTATTTATTTACATTGTTAGGATGGTTGCTTTTTGGTTATATTATACCAACGGAAGCGACTAGCGGTTACTTTATTTGACATTTAAGTAATATGTCTGAACATTGATACCATTTTTTGACATCAACTGCTCGATATGAAAAATCATACACATCTAGGGATGGGAATTGAGCCCACGACTTCTGGCATTCTAGACCAATGCTCTACCAAATGAGCTACCTTAGATGTTATGGTAGTGCTATGCATATGATATTTCACTATCATTTCTGATGTCATTGTATTATTAATTTTGTTTCTTTACTATTCACATATTTTTAAATTGTTTTTTGTAAACTAACGTCTATTTATTTACATTGTTAGGATGGTTGCTTTTTGGTTATATTATACCAACGGAAGCGACTAGCGGTTACTTTATTTGACATTTAAGTAATATGTCTGAACATTGATACCATTTTTTGACATCAAATGCTTGATATGAAAAATCATATAGATCTAGGGATGGGGATTGAACCTACGATCCCTGGCATTCTCGACCAATGCTCTACAAAGACATCAGAAATGATAGTGAAAGATCATATGCATAGCACACTACCATAAAATCTAAGGTAATTCAGTTGGTAGAGCATTGGTCTAGAATGCCGGAGGTCGTGGGTTCAATCCTCATCCCTAGATGTGTATGATTTTTCATAGCAAGCATTTTATGTAAAAAAATGGTAACAATTAAAGATTATCCAAATTATAATTATTTCCATAATTAAATATTATAAGAATAAGAGTGCTAATTATATAATATGTGAAACAATAATTTTATAATAAGATAATTGTATTAAATAAAGAAAAAAGTATATTAGTTCAATATAATTATATTTATTGAAAATTTTATAATTATGTAAAATATTAATGATATTTTTTTATTTTAATACTTAATTGATTGTATTCTAAAGATGAATAAAAATAGTATCGTACGTCACAGCCGTGTTAATACACCGCACGCAATGTGATTCGCCCGATTCCGTGGACCCGTAGATCGGGCGATTAGTCACGGCTTTTGTTTATATAATTCCCGTTTCCTTGAGCAGAATACTTCAAGAGTACAAGAGTACTACAATACTAGAGTGGAGTGGAAGGAATTTGTGAGTAGACTAAGAATTGGTAGGATATGCGGTCGCAGCCGACTCTTATAGGATCTATGCCGATATTCATCTGGAGTTCGTTAAGGAAACTGCTGAAAACCTTCTCAAGCATAGTCGGTTACTTCGTTCTTGTCCATACGCCGACAGCTTAGTCAATTAACCGCTCTTTTTTGTTATAATTAACAAACTGCCGATGTCGGAATTCGAACCCATAACATCCCAGTTTCCAAGTATGCATACTGCGCTGACATAACGCCTTAGACCGCTCGGCTACTTGGACTGGTAAATGGTAAATAAACTGGTACACATGTTTACTTTAAGGAGCCGAGATCTTTCACTTGCATGAATAAAGTAATTATCACAAATTAAATAAACATATTCGATATATGATTCTGCCACCATATGGTGGTAATTCGTATATACGAATTGTTTTCGAAAAATCAAGTAGGTTAATAGGCACATCTTGCGGTGAAAATAATGTTATGTTTTGTACACTTGTTATATTTTGAAATATCACAAGCATTACAACCATATGATTAAATCATTAAATAACATAAAATAGTTGTTTTTTTTTACTGTTTTCCTAATTATTTTTTTAACTAACTGTGATATCACGCATAAAAATATTTGTGATTATAGGTGAGGCATGCAACACGATTCGGCACCTGAATAATACCACATTTATTTTGTACTTGAATGACTTGTTTGTGTATGTTCATGTTTGTGTTTTGTCTCATTAAATGATCTATGATATAAAAAAAATTTACTCTTGTCTTTTTTGTACACTCCCATTCAATATATTCGAACCAGTAAATCACATTCTAAGCGTATATGTTACTCAACATATGTATAATATTACATACATAAATACTTAGATTGTTTCTACTGGTTCATTTTTTATGAACGGGAGTGTACATCAATATACATTTCTTCTCAAATTTGGTTGGTCGTTCGTATTATATGTAGGCCATTTGATGGGTATTTGAAATCGGTTATTATAATTCCGGACATTTTATTGTAACAACCACTTCAGTTATGGCACAATTTATCTCTTCTGGATTGCCCCTTTCCGCCGATGGCTACATAAAAGAAAGCTGAAAGCTGAAAAATATGA
Source organism: Nineta flava (assembly GCA_963920215.1). NCBI lineage: Eukaryota > Metazoa > Arthropoda > Insecta > Neuroptera > Chrysopidae > Nineta > Nineta flava. Next base: position 94,108,118 of record OY986041.1, read on the forward strand.
ATTGTATGCCAATTTTGTGAAAATAACTCGAAGACTTGTATAATACTTTTTCTATTAAACGAATTAGAACTAGTACATTTTCCACTTAGAAGTCATTCACACCGAAGATGCAAGAACGCAAAATGCATGCATCCTGAATTTTATTTCAGTTGTGGTTTCGCTTCTTACGTGTTTGTGTTCTTCTTATTGGTTTCTTCAGGTTTTTCTCGGGAAAAAAAGCAAATATACTAGAAAGAAAATAAATATACAAAATAAATGTATGTAAATTGTAAAATTAATTTACAGGATGCATGCATCTTGCGTCTTGCATCTTCGGTGTGAAAGACCCCTTAAATTTATCATTATGAAACTTATTTTACAAAAAAAAAAAAAAAAATTCAGACGAATTGAGAACCATCCTCCTTTTTGAAGTCGGGTTAAAAATAGAAAAAAACTGAGAAAATACCTTTTTTAAATAGTGGAGAAATAGTAGCAGTTTTGAAGCAAGGACTAGTACCTGCTCTATTGCACTGAAATATACCTTCATTCTTCTCATTCTACGTAGTTTTTCAAGGTCTAGAACTTCTGTGCAGACTCTTCTTTTCAGTGAATTTTCGAGTTATTTTCGAAAAACTGGAATGACACTCATTTTTTGTTAGTTTCTTTTGCGTAGCACAATCAACGAAGGAGAAAAACGTAGGATAGACAAATTGGACCATAACTCAACTGGCTGCAATAGTAAAATCTTTGTCCGGAATCAAATATATCTGAATCGTACGTTATTTATGAACTCTATTTTTTACAATAAGAATAACATAACCAATAAAAATGAATGACAGTTATTATCTTAAATGGTTTTTTTCTCCTTATAAATAAATTTGATGGTAGTTTATTAACATGGTTGTTACATGTTTTAATATAAAAAATTATATTATCCCATAAGACGCTATGTTAAAAATTTGATTATTAATGAAAGTAACTCGTATAGGTGCCATTAATTTCAAATAATTTAATAAGTTTTTTTATCTCTTAAGGTTGACCGGACGGTACAGTACATTTCATAATAAACAAAAAAAATGGTTTTTTTCTCCTTATAAATAAATTTGATGGTAGTTTATTTAGAATTTAGAAGGTACAATTATTTATGATGTTAAAGAAATTGCATATGATGTTAATGAACTGAAGACATTTTATATCTTAAGCTAACTTATAGACACTATTTAAAAAGTTGTTATATTGAATAGTACAAGAATGATAGAGCAAAAATTATTAATTAATCATTAGTGTTTAAAATGCTATTCTAAATGGAATGTTCACCTGTAATTAATCTTCTTTAAAAAAAAAACATATTAGATAGTGGTGACATGATGTGATAAAAAGTAGAATCATTTGAGACAGTTTTGATCTCTATCATCCATTCCCGATATATCGAATTTCAAAATTTGATATAATTAATAAATTATTTGTTTCAATATGAATGCAGTTGAACGTGAGCTGAATTAAAATTTCTTCTGGAGATTTTTACAATCAGTAATGATAATAGTCTTAAGGACGTTCGTGTGATGTATATAGTACATTCAAAAAAATATACAAAATTCAATATAGTACATTCATAAAATTCTATAAAATTCACAATAAAGTTTATCAGTTTTTGTCGTAAATTAAAATTAAAATTCATTATTTTAATAAAAATTCTTTTTTCCAATATATTTGTTTAACTGAGTATAGTTTTTTATCGCGAAAAAACAAAATCGTTTCAATTATGCTGATTAAAATAACTAACACTATTTTTTTAGTTAAATAAACTGTATAATTCAAAGAATATTTTAAAATAATATTTATCACAGTGTCTAATTTATTAACATGGTTGTTACATGTTTTAATATAAAAAATTATATTATCCCATAAGACGCTATGTTAAAAATTTGATTATTAATGAAAGTAACTCGTATAGGTGCCATTAATTTCAAATAATTTAATAAGTTTTTTTATCTCTTAAGGTTGACCGGACGGTACAGTACATTTCATAATAAACAGAAAAACTCTTTTTAACAGAAATTAAAAATTTTAATCTGTAAATTAATTATTTAAATTTAGATAGCATCTAACATCACTAATAATCGGATTTATGTATTTATTTAATTACTAAAAATAATAAATAATCGTCTTTTGGCGATTATTTTGACGATTTAACGAAAATTTCGTAAATTTTTTATCTTTTTAATTAAGATATTTACAAAACTCTTCGTCATTTTTTTTTTAATTTAACGTAATGTACGAGATTTAATATATAAAAGTAGAAGTTTTTTACTTTTTAATCGATAGAAGGTGGAGCAACATTATCGAAAATATATGCGTTCATTTAACATTTGGTATTCACAACATGTTAAAATTCCAATTTTTAATGATTAATTACATGAAAAACCTTCGACATATTTTTTGCAAAAAATTATTTTATGCGTATGAGATAGCAATTATAGCATATCAAAAATTTAGTATCAACCTTAAATTATTTATTTAAAAAAAATTCAGTAGCTTTTGTAGCTTGAAAAAGATAGAGAAGAAGATGTTTTTGAGTCGACAGGTATATCTTATCTTATTTCCTAATTAAAATATATATCAAAATAAAGATAATTTTATTGTGACCTTAATGGTATTAGGCTGTATGAAAAAAGTGATCCAGAGTCAATTCAATTTTCTTTCGATCGGAATGAAATTTAATACATGACTTGTTTTTAATAATTTGAAAGGTCTAGTTCGTTAATGGGCAAAATTGGCAAAGGAGAAAGAGAGATTTAGACGGATGGGGAAACGCAAAACTTTCTTTCAAACAACTATCTTAGTACTGACAAAATGCAAAAATTTACCGCATGTGTAACCTTGTGGGAAATTGATTTTATCTAAATTTATGTACTGATTATTTTCTCTGTAGATAGATAGATAGATTGTAGACGCTGTCCTGGACGGGCTATGAATGTGAGTGGAGGACAAGAAAACTTGGAGTTGGTAGGATGTGCGATTGCAGCCGACTATGATAGGAACTATGCCGATATTCATCTGGAGTTCGTGAAGGAAACTTTTTCTCTGTAACTCGAAGTATATTTACAGAAATACTTCGAAGTTTAGCACTGCTTAGAATGTTCATAAAAATCATTTTTGTTGCAATAATGCTATCAAAAGTCTTGCGGAAATCTTGCAGACTATTTGCCATCAGATGAACTATTTGTCTTTTATTTTAATTTATTCATTGGTCATTTTATTTGCTTATTTAACCGATTTTGATGATTTCTGCATTTCATGAAATTGGCTGTATATAACATAAACTTTTGGGTAAGTTATGTAAAATTATTATTTAGTAAATCGTTAAGAGAAAGAATTTATTAATTTTTACTCTATTTCGGACTGTTTTTAAGAAAATTAAAAAAAAAAATCCAAGTACCAGTACCACTTCCTGTTTGTGGACTGTCTTTTAGTTGACGAAAAAATAAATAATTAAAGTCACTATCTTAGTTAGTCTCAAGATTCATGTGTTAACTACGTGAGTTTCGCTTTATTCTCATCCAGGAAGTTCAAAAGGCTACAACCATTTCGGCAAATATGGTCTCGTTAGAATCGGAACCAGTCCAAATGGCCGAGCGGTCTAAGGCGTTTTGTCTACGCAGTATGCATACTTGGAAACTGGGAGGTTATGGTTTCGAATCCCAACATCGGCAGTTTGTCAATTATTAAGAAAAAAAAGGGGCCGTTAATTGACTAAACTGTCGTCATATGGACAAGAACGAAGTAACCGACTATGCTTGAGAAGGTTTTCTGCAGTTTCCTTCACGAACTCCAGATGAATATCGGCATAGTTCCTATCAGAGTCGGCTGCAGCCGCATTTCCAACCAATGCCTAGCCTATTCACAAATTCCTTCCACACCACTCACATCCTCACATCCTTAGGCATCACAATGGTTCGTATGGTCGAAGTGTAGCCCGTCCAGGGCAGCCTCAATCTATCTATCTAACTAGTATACAGTTATACACTATGTTAAGAAGAAGATGAAGATGTAATCGTATCATAGATCCCACGAGTATGAGAGAGTACATATGTACATATACATTAAGCAATGTGTATGAGAAGGAGGTCTTATAGGTTCATAACTGTTCGAGTGGTCACCAACCACTCAAACCTATAAGACTTCCTTCTTATACACATTGCTTAATGTATACATAGGTACTCTCTCATACTCGTTATGAATATTATTCGCTATTTTGAAAAATATGCTTGTATATCAAACCTATAAGACCTCGTTCTCATACACATTGCTTAATGTATACATAGGTACTCTCTCATACTCGTTATGAATATTATTCGCTATTTTGAAAAGTATGCTTGTATATCAAACCTATAAGACCTCCTTCTCATACACATTGCTTAATGTATACATAGGTACTCTCTCATACTCGTTATGAATATTATTCGCTATTTTGAAAAATATGCTTGTATATCAAACCTATAAGACCTCCTTCTCATACACATTGCTTAATGTATACATAGGTACTCTCTCATACTCGTTATGAATATTATTCACTATTTTGAAAAATATGCTTGTTTATCAAATCTATAAGACATCCTTCTCATACACATTGCTTAATGTATACATAAGTACTCTCTCATACTCGTTATGAATATTATTCACTATTTTGAAAAATATGCTTGTTTATCAAATCTATAAGACATTCTTCTCATACACATTGCTTAATGTATATGTACATATGTACTCTCTCATACTCGTGGGATCTATAATAGGAAGATGTAAACAAAACAGACGGTATATATATATATTTGGAATTGTTATTATCTACCTGAAAATAAATGTCACGGCCATGGGGCACCTGATATCATATACTATGTTAGATTGAAAATTGTATGTGTCTTGGAGTAAACTTGTAAATTTCTAAATGTCCTGCACTATGATGGGAAACACATATATGATATTATATAGCATACGAACTAATGTCATGTTCTCATGTTACTAGTTTTATAAACCCACTGTGATGTCGTCAAGCCGTCTACGATTAACAGCCGCGGAGTGAAACGTGCCCGGCAGCTATAAATACACTAACAATATTTATACTATATAAAAGACAAGTTTAAGATGAATATGTTTTTTTATTCTGTTAATAACTGAACTAGAGAATAATATAAGTTTAGAAGTTTTATCACTTTTTATCGGAATACATTTTATTTTTTGTTTTCGTTTCTTGTTTCAATTGACTTATGTAACATTTATTCTCAGATATTATTTCTATAAATCTGCAATCTGTTTTGTTGTTGTTGTTGTTGTTGCTGTAAACTTTATATGCATATAATGTTCGCATATAATAGCCATTAACAATGTTATATACCTATTTTATAATCAGATAAAATTATACATTAACTAAAAAGTAAAATGTCTTCTTATATATTCATTAATAATTTAAGTAAACTGGTAAACATATTTTAAATGTATAATAATAAACTATATACACATACGTACATTGTTTATTGCATACATATTGTTTTATGTGTACGTATTGTCGCTTCACAGTTGCTTTCGCTTGTGTTGAAACCAATATTTATTATTGCCTTTAAATTGTTCCGATACTGAAATTTTGTGAAGTTCTAAAATACGACACACAATCTCCTTCGATATCAACAACACATAATCTAATATTTTAAATTGTTGTTTTGCTCTTAGATAGATATACCAGTCCAAGTAGCCCAGCGGTCTAAGGCGTTATGTCTGTGCAGTATGCAGTACTTGGAAGGTTATGGGTTCGAATCCCGACATCGGCAGTTGTCAATTATAAAAAAATAAATAAAAATAAAAAAAGGGGCGGTTAATTGACTAAACTCTCGGCGTATGGACAAGAACGAAGTAACCGGCTATGCTAGAGAAGGTTTTCTGCAGTTTCCTTCACGAACTCCAGATGAATATCGGCATAGTTCCTATCATAGTCGGCTGCAGCCGCATATCCTACCAATTCCTAGTTTACTCACAAATTCCTTCCACTCCACTCACATCCTCACATTCTAAGGCATCACAATGGACCTTATGGTCGAAGTGTAGCCCGTCCAGGGCAGCCTTTACAATCTACCTCTACCTCTAGATAGATATATAGATAAATCTTGCGGTATGAAAAGTATTGCACTTCGACCTTATGACCCATTATGCTTCCACTTCCTCTTCAGTCTGCCTGAGTCAACAGGAGCTTGCTCAACAGATGTTCCTGAAGTTTCATACATTCGGGGAGAGATGCACCGAATATATTCTATTGATGTTTCTTCCTTCTTCCTTGAAAGTCTGCATATAATGGATCTATTGTGGACTAGTATTGTGTGCAGGTGCTTTCGTTGGTGATAATGCCCGGAGATGAATCCGGTTACCTTTCGAAGTTGTATTTTGTTCAGGTTGAGTGTGAGCATGGACAGCCTCTTCTATCCATCGAATGTCGTTCGAAATAGGTTGTTGTTAGGGCTTAAATGGTAAATATTTGTTGGCAACCTGAAAATAATCGGGTCGGTTCGGGAGAATAACCCTTATTGAGGTATTGAGGTATATAAAATAAACTTTTGTGTTTGTAAAGTAAAATTATTATTTAGTAAATCGTTAAAGAGAAATAATTTTCTAATTTTAGCTCTATTTCGGATTGTTTTTGAGAAAATTTCCAAAAACAAAAGAAATGCCAAGAATAAAGTACCACTTCCGGATTGTGGTTGTCAATCAAATCTGGATTTTGCATCCTCTAATCCTATTATATCTAAGATTAAAATTTTGTACTTCTAACTCAAATATTTTTTCAATTCGCCACTCACCTCTAATGGCCAAAAATGGGTCTTTCGATTTCGGAGTTCAAAACGTAAATGTTCGGTAACATTTATATTAATAAGCAATATAGATAAAATGTTTGTATAAAAAGTGCTGTTTAAAAATAGCATTTTCATTTATAGGATTTTTTTTAATAGAAATATATATTTATATTTCTTGCCCTTTAACAAGCTTTTCATTACGTTCACGTCTTAAAATGAATGTTAGCATGCTCGTTTTCTCCTAATTTTTATAATCAATTTTTCGTTTTCTTATAATAATAATACCAGAGCTTTCACCATCTAGCTAGATGAATGAACTCACGATGATATTCCATAATGTTTCCTAAAATATAAATTTGGTGGAAGAGTAGTGAAATCAAATTGAAATTTTTAGTTTTACAAAAAGTATATATTTTCAAAAACCGAAAATAATAATATAATCAGAATTCATTTCAAAATTCGAACAAACAAAGAAATTAAATGTCAAGTTTTGCCCCAATTCATAGAACAATTATTTGTATTTTATAAATACGTATTTCGACTACAAAGTATTCATCAGCAGTATGAATAAGCTAATCGTAACTATCTACGGGATATGGAATCAAAGATATGTGATTCGTTGCTAATTTGGTGCGTGTCTCACAATGATTTTAAAAATTTTTTGCCTTTTATATTATCGGAAAGAATATCGTATTAACTAAGGGATTATCTCAGTTAACTGACGAATTAAAGGATTAAATGTATGATGAACCATCAACTGCGTCGATTGGCGCCAATTTTTTTCTGACCATCTGGTCTTGTTTGTGTCGATAGCGTTAGGGTGTTATTCGCAGCTAACCTTGACATTCAGGTATTAATTTTGAGAATAGTTTAATTTTATTAAATCAGAATTTGGAATTGGCGCATTATCTAAATTCATGATTTGTTTTCTAAATTTGTGTATATAAATACTTTCGTATGCATCTAATTCTGTGGGGTTTTGTCAATTTTGTGGTTGTTCTCAATAACGTGCGCAGCCATGCACAATTTTTCATGAGCCAAATTTTACATGAGCCAGATATTCGAATTCCGTGTTTGATTCGAATTCCGATTCGGCGACGACTTTGGCCAATATAAATTTTCGAACAATTTGGACAACTTACACTATATATACCTGATTGTTGTTCATTGATAATTTTATCCTTTGAGTTGTTAAGTAACTGTTTAATTTTATATTTACTAATAAGCCCTGTTTTCAAGTTATGATCATTTAGTTCTTTTGTGATTTTATTTGTGCATGGTCGGAAATATGTTAATTTGAAACAAAGAAATAATTATAGTTATTAGCTGGGAAATCTGAAAATGAATGTTTCTTTTTTCTTAAAAACTGCATACACAATACTTACATAATGTATATATATATATATATATATATATATATAAATATATATAATACATATATGTAGTAAATAAGTATAAAGATACTTAGTGATTCAATAGTATATTATCGTGACAAGATTCCCACAATAAAATCGATTTTAAAAGGTTTGCTAATAAAATAAATACTTGCTGTGAGCTATTTTGTTGTTTTTCCTCCTATCCTCCATTTTTGAATGCATTCACATGTTTCTTTACTTTGTTATTGTTTTTTTATTTATTTTTTGTGTTTTTTTTTTTTTTTTTTGGTTTTTTATAAATATAATCAGAAACATTTATATATATTTAACAACAATAAATTCTCTTGTTTCAATAAAACAATAAACGATTAAAACAAGTACACAACCAGGTAAGAAATGAAATAAATCAACGAGAGAAATCAATGCCGCGGCTGTCTTTTTTTTTCGTTTGTTTGTACTCTGGTTTTGTACTGAAAATGTAGTTATTTTGTACTATCGTTTACAAAAATATGCGAACTTTTTTGAGAGCGTTCACATACATACAGTGAATAATTCTTGCAATTTTATAAATTTTGCGTGTGTAATTGGTTTCAAACGTAATTAACAAAATGTTTAGATTATCTAATATTAGAATTTATTACTACAAGTGGCTACACATCCAAAACTATATAAAGTTGTCTAATCGGAATGAAATTTTGGTATGTGACGTACTTTTTGTATGTGAAAGATCAAATTCGTTATTCGGCTAAAACTCACAAAGAGAAGCTTAATGGTAGGGGGAAACATAAAATCTTGAATTTCTGTCTTAGTAATTGTAAAATGGAAAAGTTTGTTATAAGTAAAGTTGTAGTAATTAAATTTTACTACAATTCATTACCTGATATTTACAGAAATATTTTCAATTTAAATACAATACCTATAATTATGTATATATATTATATGTATATATAATTATGTATATATGCAGTTGGAATTTCAATAGGGTTACAATCCCAACGTTCAAGAAAGTCGGAAGATCAACATATTATGTCGATCTCTTCGGGGTATTGGGATATTATGGATTTTTTTTTTTAATTTCCGTGTATTGCAGTCCCAAGTTTCCATTTGGTTATTAACTTAAGTCAATTAACAAACAGAATTAACACGTAACTAATAATATTCGCATTTTAATCGACAGCCAAGTATATACCTGAAAAATAAATAAAAAAATATACATTTAAAATTGTGCCTGAAGGAGATTAATTGAATTTAAGTTAATAATATGATATTGATATAAAATATTTTCATGATACATAGTTACATTTAAAACCAGCCAACAATAGGGCCACATACTAACAGTGGATAAATGTAGATAAATGTGCCCATACATCGATCTCAAGATCTCAAGAGGACTGCTCTCAAAGAGGCTGCTTTCAATATTGTCTTTGAATAGATTCCGATACGAGAAACAATACAGACAAATAAATTTTAAAAAGTAAAGTGATTTTGGTTAGCAAACATTTTTTTCATTATACTCGAAAAGTCATTATACTCTATTTACTTTTGGATTTGAGAATCGGACGACTCTCAATCAAATCTGGAGATTTGGTAATCCTATGACGTTGTATCTGAGATACTTTACCTAGCGTCGTACAAATTTACGTAAGCATAAACGGCTTTCACTGTATTATTTTACTATTGTAATAATATATCTTTTACAGCAACATTTTACTTAAAATTTGCAAATAATATGTTTTTTGTTTTTCCTTTTTTTCAATAAAATGCACACACAAAAAATCCAACACGTATTATTACAAGCGATTATCTTTGTACACACAAACGTTATGTTATGTTTCTTTCCCATGAAATGTCGTAACTACCCACTAGAGGAGGATAGTACACGTACCAGAACCTATAACTAGTGTGTCGTTATTTGTCTGGGAATATACAGTATCGTTTCAATACTTGTATATAGATATTTATAGATAGAAACAATTAACTCAATTGATTTAGTTTCTATGTTCATGTTATTAATTATGTAATGAAGGATATGTGTTATATGTATATATATATATATATATATATATATATATATATATATATATATATATATATATATATATATATATATAATGTATGTTTGTACTATATTAAAGTATGGCATGTATCGTGGGAGGTCGCGTGGAGGTGACCCTCAATCACCTCATATGGGAGCGAAAATATATTTCAGTATATTTCTACCTATATGTATGAATAAACCACGCATTTAAATATACTTGTATACTTGTATTATGTGTACACACCATACAAACAAAATTTTCTCTTTAACACATATTTTTGTTAAAAAGAAAATTTAAAACACGATCACGGACAAATTTACGGTTAGATACTAATAGATATTATATAGTAATCAATACTTAGAACATTTGTATTGACAATTTTCACATTTATTTTCAGAATATGAAAATACTGTTAATACTGTAATAATATTTAAAAACGAAATTAAAATCCGACAAATATCAAGGAAGCTATAAGCTTTTAAAGATTATTATCTGTCTCTTTCTTGCAAAAATACTAAAAACGGAGTTTTACGTGTATTTTAAATGGTGAAAGTGTAATATGACGTCACATAACATATCAAGAGGGCTATCACCCTCTTTGTCTAATCGGGAATAATCATTCATATCTCCCTTATTTTTAAAGTTATTTAAAAAGTAATTTTACCTTGATATTTGTCAAGTAAACATGCTTCAATTCAAGTGAAAAAAAATTTTCATGCATATTCCCTATTACGTTTTTAAAATTCAACATTTAACACATACACTTATGGGAATATATATAGGGGAACCCCGGGCACATCGGGGTACCGGGGCGGAATTTGGCGAAGTTTGAATGATTTTCAGTGTCAAGGGGGTGCTATTAGCGAGTGGCAATACGGAGAACTAGACCAACCTGTGGCTGTTCAACTACGACAATTATGTTAGTCTAGTTTTCTCGGCCGTTGGTGCGTGAAGTTTTAGTTGTGGGATTTTTTGCTCCTGTATTGTAACTTATGATGATATTGTAACCGAGATAAGGCATACATACTTTTTTATATTACAACTACAGTTAGTACATGCTTGAAGTACGTTTAATTATCTTTAGTTTAGTGTAGTTAAATGTTTGTTTATGTGATCTTACCTCCCTAACCTGAATTGTGTCTCTGAGCCGGAACGGATGGAGTACCCCATTCTGTCAAATGGGGTATCCCATTCTGTCGCAATGTGTCACCATGTCTTCCAGTAGGTTTTGGCATCACCTCGCCTCGCCTTTTTAAATATCAACTTCGCCTCGGTCGAGGCAGAATGTTGACTAGCCTCGCCGCGCCTCGGTTGGGTTAGCTATCATCCTCGCCTTGCAAAATTTTTACTAAGTTTGACTTATTTTGCATGAATGTACATAATATAGTAAAAAAAACTTATATATATGTATATAAATTTTAGAGACGATGACTTTCGACATCTACTAGGTAGGATCGCTGGACATTTGAAAAAATGTTTGCAAAATAATCATCTATTGCTTCATGTTTTTTTGTAAAAATACATGTTTTTTTTTTTATTAAATTTACTTTTTGTAAATTTGCCTCGGCCGAGGCGAGGTTTTTGAGACAATATACCTCGCCTCGTGCCTCGTAACCGAGGGCCGAGGGCGTCAAGTGAAGATGCTAATTTTACTACCCCTGGGTGCTCTTGGATGACAACTGACAACAGACTCTCTTCATTTCATTTTTCACCAGCGGGAATAGATAGCGAAGATGTTTATAATAACCTGTCCTTACCACCTCGTTCTGCCCCGTGCCCGGGCAGTATCACTACAAATATCAGTCAAATACACCAGGTGATAGGTATATATTGTTGTCAAACCAAAATATGTAATTACTATCTTCTTGTTAGTATATAATTTATATATATATATATATATATATATATATATATATATATATATATATATATATATATATATATATATATATATAGTGAGTGTATTTTGAACATCATGTATTCGGAGTTAAAACTGAAATTGAAATTCTAGACAGAGATAATATAGACAGATATACAAATTGAAGTCGCAACCCAAAGTGATATAGAATTTATTTGTAATTCGATACAAGGGATACATGATTAATACATCAAATGAAATTTGTTCGTTTAATTTCAATAATGTAGATTTTTTGTGCGAGTGGTAATCACTTTGATTCAACAAATTTATAAATTTGCGCGTTAAACTTAGTGTAATTTTTTACTATGAAGTAGTTCGTTACTTTTGATCATTGTATGTAGAACAGTGTTCATTTGTATTGAACCGTCGAATATTGTCACAGTTTGAGTGGATCAGTCTATTTTCGAGAATGAAACATATAAATGTTTCCCGCACAACTTAAGTGTATTTATCATTTTAGTTAGAGGTGTGAAATATGATCTGTGACAATCAACAAATGTATCATGGTCTTATATACAGTACAACAACTAGGATTCGCATATAGTTGTTTAGTGCCACTGATCTTAATTTACTTAATAATAATAAATAAAAATGAATATATAATATTACTCTATACCTAAATATTATTTTTATTGTAGTAGGCGTAGAACAATATATACCATATAGGCATATACGCAAATTTCAAATGGAAAATAAGAAAGGACAATTGGAATTACATGATAAAAAAACTATTTGTCATTTACATTAATACAGAGGAAAATGCCGATATAAATATATTTTTAATAATAAATATTTTGTCTTTTATTATTGAATGACCATAATATACAATTGCTGTTATTGTCTGATATTTGTTTACAGAGAAATATTTTACATTCCTTTTTAGCTTATAAGATTCTGAGATGAAATCTCTATAAAATTTCTCCTCCAAGTAAGGAACATTTTTTAAATATGATTAAAATAAGTTGCCCTTTGAAAACATCCTGTATATTTTCGCTGCTACCAGCAATGATCGATTGCTAAAATGATCTGAACTTTTACACACAGTACAACAATAATGAAAACGCAATTGAAACCCACATTTAAAATTGAATAATAAATATAGCAATTTGATCCATTATACGCAAAGTTTGTTTATAATTATCATACTCATCGAATTGATATCTGACCATAAACATTTCTATCTATAGCTTATAGAATGTAATAATGAAAGTCTCTGATAATCTTAATTCATAATAAATAATGCATAAGTAAGTTTATATTGTTATTATTATTGTTATTGCCATTAATGAAAATACTGTGTAGGCTTCCCATATTGAAACAAATTCATTATTATTGTTTCAACATGTATTTGCATATTTATATATAAGCGTACTCAGGAATGCGTAGGAACTATGGTTCCAAGTACAATGTATGGATACACTTTCAATTTAATATTTTACACAATATTTTGACCTAATTTTATGAGCCCCTATGATTGATTCTGTGAAATTTATTGAGCTAAATTAATATTTCGTTTCTAAGACGAAATTTTTACTCGTTGACGACATAGACCATGTGATAGATTATCCCAAATTCCTACTGACGATGACCAGTTGATTAATTTAGATGATTACTTTGTAGTCGAAATACGTGTTTATATATAATACAAGTAATTGATTTAGGAATTAGGGAAATATTTTAAATTTTACTTTTAAATTTAGAGTTCTCTTTGATTATCTTCGATATTCTTTATATTTGTAAATTGGAACAAAAAGAGCCAAAGTCAATTCAATATATCACAAAGAGTTGGCATTGTCTGAAAGTATACCACTCTGACTGGGTGACTCACCATTGCGCAGTCAAAACTATTAGATTTAGAAACATGAAATTAGAGTGGAGGTGAACTAAGAAATGAATTTTCGATAATAAACTTCAAAGGGTGTAAAATTGGGAGTAACAGTTTGTATTGGGGTTCCGATTTTTTGAAAGATAAAAACATAAAAAATGGTTTTTATTAATAATAAACACTGTAATATGTGTTGCAACAATGCGATCCCTTTCCCCTTAATCGATTTTCCCCATTATCGAACTTTCAAAGACGGAAAGTACATCATATACAAAGTTCATTCCCGGCAGATTAAAATTACGGCTTTTATAGCACAGCGCATACAGACCCATAGACAAACAGATTTCTTAAAATTTATTTTGAAAATCGTTATGCGAGTGAAACAAAAATTTGAATTACCAAAACATTTTTGTAATACCTTTAGTTTGGCACCTGGTATCTTTCTGTAGACATTTTTTAACAAAAATTACAATCTTGTTGGTTTTATTAACAATAGGGAATATGCATGAACATTTTTTTTCACTTGAATTGAAGCATGTTTACTTGACAAATATCAAGGTAAAATTACTTTTGAAATAACTTTAAAAATAAGCGAGATATGAATGATTGAAATTCCCGATTAGACAAAGAGGGTGATAGCCCTCTTGATATGTTATGTGACGTCATATTACACTTTCACCATTTAAAATACACGTAAAACTCCGTTTTTAGTATTTTTGCAAGAAAGAGACAGATAATAATCTTTAAAAGCTTATAGCTTCCTTGATATTTGTCGGATTTTAATTTCGTTTTTAAATATTATTACAGTATTAACAGTATTTTCATATTCTGAAAATAAATGTGAAAAAAAATTTTCATGCATATTCCCTATTATTTATGTTGTGTTTTTATCACAAGCACTACAATATTTGGCAATAGATATACTTTAAAGATTTTCCCTTGAAATAAAATCGAAACGACAGTTTTATATATGGCACAAACAAAATGTTAAAACTTCAATTTTGAATTCGAGATATGTTACACAAACTCTATTATATACATTTGTCAAACAACCTTTAAATATTTATATTACGATTATTTTCGACAAACAATAGCATTGAAATATGTAAAATTCTAAACCTTTTACTAGTAGATTAGAACGACAACATAAATACTTTGATTAATGCAGGTGGTGTGCCTTTTCTTGTTGTTAGTTTTGAATAACATTCACAGACACACATCTACAATCTTGAAACCCGCGAAATGTCTAATATTTTTACCTGCTTTAACTATAATATGAACATTATTATTGGACACAGTGGAGATTTATATAAACATGTCTATATGTCGCAAACTTATAATAAATACTTTTTTAATAAAAGGTCGTATTTGAAAATGGCGCAAAGTTTGCCGTAGTCCTTCGAATATCGAGTGTTTAAGAATTATAATCTGTTAAATACCCTGAGAGAACTGCGTGCTGCTTGTGTGGTTAGCGAAAAAGAACAGATTAGCGATCTTACGGACATATTAAAGCACACAATACATTAAATATATGCCAAGTTATACGCCGGTATATTTTCTGATGTGGGCACATATGGGATCTGGTTTTACACATTTCTTTCAAATAAAAGTATGAAAATCTTCTACATGCATTTATATTTCTATTAAACGAGAGTCCCAAAAAATTGTGGCTGTTATAAATGGCTTTGTAAATCCACCTAAAATGGTCATTTAGGACGTCCTGATTAGTATTTTCA
This sequence comes from Nineta flava, assembly GCA_963920215.1. Classification (NCBI taxonomy): domain Eukaryota; kingdom Metazoa; phylum Arthropoda; class Insecta; order Neuroptera; family Chrysopidae; genus Nineta; species Nineta flava. The sequence goes on from OY986041.1 coordinate 94,123,827, forward strand.
CAGGAATATAAAGAAAGAATCTAGCTTAACCGGTTGCGAAGGGACTTTCAATTGAAAGTTCGAAAGACATTTATACATTAAATGTATACAAATATATTTAAATTCTTATGGGAAGCCGCCCTCGATGGAATCGCTGGAATCGATATATGTTATTCTTTTTAATTTCCTGATCAAAACATCTTATGATCACATGGTCGGAAAATGGACAGGTTTCCAGATTTGAGGGGGGGTGGAGGGTTAGCTTTTTCGAAATTTTTTCACTAAGAGTATGGATTCTACGTTAGTTTTCCACTGGAGTTTTTCAGGTCGCTGATTTTGAATCTGATGGCGAAAGTAGCATTTCACAGTTGTCAATTAACGTGTCAACTCGCTTTATTTACTGGAACAGAGGTATCAGCATGTAGACAAGGGTTTTTTTTTGTGTCGCTAATTTCAAATCACGTGTCAGAACTGTCATTTGATTTTGTATCTAATCACCGTACTTTCTAGAACAGAATTATCAGGTTTGTATAAAAGGTAGGTTTTTGGGTCGCTGATTTTAAATTTGATGTCGAGAGGATAACATTTCTTAGTGCATTGCAAATAAAGCATGCCCTATTTCCTCTTTGGGTAATGAGATTTGAGATACTAGCGAAGACGCGTTGAATGGACCACAGCTCTATATACTTAGCGAATAAATCCTGAAAAATCGTATCTGTCCACCTGGAAAAGGGTGACTTCCTATAAGAAATGTGCGGGATTCTTTAATTTTCATTGACTAGTGCGATTTTTAAAAAGTAATGTACTCAATTCTAAATCTTAATTTCCTTCAACATTTAGATACATATCCGCGCAGTACATATTTCCTTGAGTTACCTGATAACTACTAACAAACTCATGTATTCATTATTAGATATTCAGGCAAAATAAATGTTTTATTGAATTCCTAAATTAAGGTCTTTTTTATTTAAGAATTGCAGAGTAGGTTTCAGCATATCCTGGTTCTTACATAATCTTATAATCAATGCACACATTTATCTTCAATATATTAATTATTGTTATAACTTTTAGACTAAGAGCTGGCTACATAAAAGTGAACTGATCGAATATAGTCGTGATTTTTTTTCATAAGTTTCCCATGATATTGTCAAAGGAAGACCCGCATTTTTCAGAAGTCTCATTGGAGGCGGGGGGTCAAAACAAAAAAAAAGATCGAATATAAAGATTGAAATTACATATTGAAAATAGAAATTGTTCCCAGAAGTGTAGGTTGAGGCCCAACCGCTCCCAAAAGCGGAAAAGTGTTTAACTTTGAGTTGAAATTAAACTCATGATATGGTTCTGGAAATTTGTTTACTGCAAGTTTACGATACAATTAGAGTTTTCATAAATTTGCAGAAGTTAAAAGTGAGGTTAAATGACCAATGAGACAAAATGCGACTCTTGCTTTGATGATATCATGAGAAACTTGTAGCCAGCTCTTAGACCATTTTATGTAGCTATATTTCATGGCTTTGTTAATATGATTAAGAAACTTTTAATCAAATTCTCACTCATAATAGTAGTAAATCCTATAAGACATAATATTTATTATAAACAACTCGTTTTTTGTTTGTTGTTGTTTGAAAATAAATAAACCTGCCGGCAGTGAATTAGAAAAAAACACGAAAGAAATGAAAATTGCGTGGCTAATCAAATTTGTTAGCGTTTTGTAACTATAATACAGAGTTGTGTTCATTAGCTATGCTGTAGGTAATGTTTAAAAAAAGTGTTAAAGAAGAAGAAGAAAAAAATGTGAAACTTTGAAGAGAGTGGAGACGATATTTATTTATTGGTTACTCAGTTTTATTGACAATCTAAACACAAAAAGGGAACTGTTAATATATCCAATTAACTTCGTATTACATTGCATATATACAACAACAACTACGACCAACACACAAGACACATTGTGTGTAAAATGTTTTTCTATGAAGTAAATTATTTTAACAGATAATTTATCTTACAATTTCTTTGTTCAACAATGTTTATAAAACCTTAACTGATTTCATCAAATCGATTTAAGCGATTTAAGTAATAATTTTTATATATATCAAACTTTTATATACATCAATCTTTTTCTAGTAATTACTTTTGTAAGAGTTTTTTGTAAATAAATATTAAAATAGATCCTCGCTTTGCAATATAGTGTATAATGTTATACAGGGTGCCTGTAAGTCACGGACACAATTGACAGTATGGATAGAAAATTGAATTCTGAAATGAAAAGTCCTTTACCATTTTTTAATTAGACGTATAGGTAATTAGTTATAAATTACAATAAGTAACCAATTAGAGGCGCGCACTGTGTTACAAGAGACACACGTACATGCATTCCCCACTAACATACTTACAAACACTCACTCACACACGCTATTGGGCGCCTCTGATTGGTTACTTAATTTAATTAATAACTAATTACCTGTACGTCTCATTAAAAAATGGTAAAGGACTTTTCGTCTCAAAATTCAATTTTATATCTATACCTTCAGTTGTGTCCGTGACTTACGGGACATCCTGTATAATACTAGTTTATACCCGCGGCTTTGCTCACACGTTTATTGTTATATCTCAGGCTTCCGCCATCTTAGTGAGATCATCAAAATCGGTCCGGTAGTTTTTGCGAGATGCTCGGTCAAACAAAGACACAAATAAGCAGACAGATAAGCAGACATTTACAATTTTATAACAGTAAATATAAGGTATAACTGAGCACTAAACTACCTGAATGTTAAAATTTACGTGTAATTTTGAAATAGTTTTTGAAATAGTTTTTGAAAAGGTATTCAAACAGGTCAACTATATGCCATATGCTACAAGAAAATGTACAGCCAGTGACCAAAAGTGGTGTATATTATGCAAATATTTGTAAACGATTTATGCCAAAACTTTACAAAAATTCAAACACCTTATGCGCCAAACACTTTTTCAAAAATGGAAACATTTCTTGTAACTTATTTTTTATGTGACGTAGTATTTGATTTGTGGTAAAAACAAGTGAAAATAATAACTAATATTTAATACTCGTAGGACGATTTGGTAGGAAGATAGTTGATATTTGGTAGGAAGATATCTGGGTGGTTTCTGAGGCTGTAATCACCCAGAAGACCAGATATTTTTTACCTGAAAAATGAGACTTTTTACAATTAAAATTACAATGTTAATCTTATGGAATGTGTCTTCTACATGGTGGGTTTAATTGAATACAGTTTAAAATTTGTTTCTGTTATGATGCCAAGGGAAATATAAAATCCCCTGCACCTGAGAAACTTACTACATAAATATATACCAACCAAAGACATAGTATAATATGTCTATGATACCAACCATTTTCTCACTTGTGAAAAACTTGGTCCCCTTAGATAGATTTCATTACATTTGAAGGCGAACAATTTTGTTTCTGCTAAGATATCACTACTTTTTGTATTTGAAAACTTGACCCCTCTCACATTTTTGTTTTTGGTGGGATACTTTTTTAAAAGAAAAGAACAGTTTTATCATTATAATTTCCAGTACAACTTTAAACTAAAAAACATACCTTTAAAGGTGATTAACATCGCTATTAAAATGAATATTTTATGATATTCAGCGAAATACATAAAAGACATTCTTGACCATCAATTAAATTAGAATATCTTCCCAAAAAAAAATGTTAATGTCAAAATTTTATTCATTTTGGTTATTGGTAAAAATAATAAAACTATTTGAGAAACACATTAGTGTGAAATGTAACAATGAATCATCAAACCACAGTAAACCAATCACTAGTGACCACAACAAATGCATTAACAAAAAAAAGAACCGCAAAAATGTTGAAATCATTTAATGTTTTTGAAAGAGATCAATTTGTTGAAACGAATATTTAAAAAAAAAAGACTTACAAAAAAGATTAAAATAAAATAAAACTATAAAAGAATATAAATGATCCAAAAAAAAAAAAACGAAACAGGCAAGTGACTCATTTTTCGAGTCTCCAAATAACAAACAAATATCTGTTTTAATAATCTTATAGTGAACTACAATAGTGGTCCATTGTTTGACCAAAAACTTGTCGTCTGCATTAGGCCTCTTGTTATTGTGTTGTGTTGTTATTCTTTAGTTAACGAAGGCGCTTTTTCTATTAAAATACGATATAATAATAATCTCTTTGCTGTGTTCTTCACTTAAATTGCCTTTTCGTACAGGGTGTACATATTTTTTGTATTATTCGTCGTAATACGAAACTAACCACTAATACGAAATTTTAGATTAAATATACTTCCGTGAGGCATTTAAACTACCTGGATCTTGTATTATTTTTGAAATATTTTAAATTTTGGTAGCTGTAATCACCAATTTCAAAACTGAAAAATGTCGAAATCGAAGGTATGTGTAACCAAATATAACTAACCATCTGTGTCAGTTTATATCCTTTAGCATTTGGGGTGATATGGAGGTGCTGCCAAGAATAAGAAACGCAAGGCAGAAGTTTTGGACCTTGAAGTTCATACTAAAATCAGTGCGTATGGTACTCAGGCATAGACAATGACCCAAAAACATCACCTAAAATTAAGATAATAAAAAAGAGCTATGAAATGAAGTATCTTAAATATAAAAATTAAAAGCTCAATGGCTCGAGAAAAAACAAAAAACACGGTCAATGTCACTATTATAAAATTAAAATGGAGTTAGGATGGTCATTTTTCCAGTATGACAGATGATCGTTGAATATGGATTCCATATAGTAATAAACACCGTAGAGGTCGTGCCACTTCAAAGATGGAGAAATGAAATTGTACAGTTTGCGGGATATCAGTGAATGAGATTGGCAGCCGATAGGCCCAAATGGAAATATCTAGGGGAGACTTTTGCCCAGTAGTAGGGATAAATTTAGGCCTATATTATTATTAGCAATTTCTATAACTTGTAAAATATCAAACTTCCATTCAAAATATCATCTTTGTAGGTCTTATAGTTTTTGAGATATAAGAAGCCACCGGGTATCGGTCAGAAGTTGTTCAACGAAATTGTATATGGATTGATAAATACAATTACTTTTTTGGATAATTTAATAATAACAGACGTGATTTTCCTTTTTAATATCAGATTTTCACAACAATTGAATAAATATATATATATTTTTTTTAAATTTATTAAACTTTGAAACCATTAATGTTTATTACATTTCCCAGACGTAATAAAACTGTGCGTTATAATTTCATAGAAATATAATCTAGCCTTAGTGTTTACATTTTCAATAACCATCTACTAACGGTGCTGTGTAAATACAGAATGCATGCATGAATTCATGGGTATTGCATATTATGTGTCTTCTGGAATTCAACAACAATCTCTGCGGCTTGAAGTGCGCGCGTGATCGGCTACTCGGAGGGAGGAGTTTTCCCACACTCAGTACTTAGATATGACGATGTGAGGTGCGGTGTATGGTTTACAGTGACCATGATATGGTATGCTGTAGTATACAATTGTGTTTATCTATGTACAGGCGATTTAATAGTTGGTGTGTATCATTTCCAATCGAGGATAGTCTATGAATGCTTCGAGGAGCTGAATCGCCTGGCACTGAGTAACACAGTCAGACTGATCTGGATGTACCGGTACTCTGACGTTAAGGGGAACGAAGTAGTGGACTCTTTGGCACGAGAGGGGCCATCTCAAGCGCTCCTTTCATCTAAGCCTATCATTCCCATAGCATGATGTTCCGTAATTTACCGAATCAAGGGGTGGCTGTTACAGGCTCATCTCGATTACTGGGACTTTGCGCCGGGCATGCGACAGGCAAAGATGATTATTCAAGTAATGCTATAATTAATAATCATTAAGTATTCAATTTCAAAATTTACCCAATTTGTGGATCAATTTTTTGTATTGACTAAATACGTATTTCGCCTACAAAGTAGTCATCATCATTATGAGTTGTTAATTTGTTGCGTGTCTTACAACTTCTTTTATATGATCGTATAATGTTGATAATAATTTATTATTTTCTAGTTTTTAGTTTAGTATATTAAAATTTTTATAAAAATTCATTTGTTATTGTTTTAAAACAATAAAACTCACCTAAACGAATTTCCTACCTATTCCACTACTTTCCAATCTTTTTTAATATTTTATATTTCTACCAAATTTATACTTCTAGGAAAAAATCGACTGTCAGATTTTTCCTTCACAAACAAACAAAGAGTGAAGTTAAATATAAGATTGTCAAATATCTTTAGTTTCGTATTTTCTTTCTCAGAGTCTATCAAGAATTTAAACAATCATTTATCGCAATTGTTTCTGTTAAAGAGAAACAAGAAGAAAGTACTTTTTTTAGTTTTTTGTACCGAATTTAAATTTAATTTAAAAAAAAATGTTGGCTAATCAGAAATTCTTAATGAACAATTTATTTAATCAGTCACAAGTCTCACCAAAAACGAATCTCATGCGCAACATTTTGACATGGCTAATCATAGTTTGACGGTTATTTTGTGATCTATCTGTATAAAGACTATATATATATATATATATATATATATATATATATATATATATATATATATATATATATATATATATATATATATATATACAGCTTGTATTTTAAAATACACCCAATCTGCAAACAATGTATAGTGTTGATAGATAGTACACTACAAACTGCTATATCTCTCTCTTCATCTTTTGATGGGGCTTCCTCATCTTTTCTGTGGCAATTTTTACATTCAGATAAACAAGCATATTTTTCAAAACAGTGAATAATATTCAGAACTGTTCGAGTGGTTGGTGATTGTCTACCTTCAAATGCCACAATAAATGAATTGACACATTCCTGTGCGGATTGTCCGGAATAGTACCATTTAACAATTTGCACTTTTTCGTTTTTTGTGTAATAATAACCCATTGTTGTAATGAGATACCAAAAATAAAATAACACGTATTTTACAAAAACATACTAATGATTGCATCAGTGCACATACATCACAAACCCCACTCAACAAGCGTCATCTAAAGTATATCGTACGACAGACAACCAACACACACCTACAAGACCTCCTTCTCATACACATTGCTTAATGTATATGTACATATGTACTCTCTCATACTCGTGGGATCTATGATACAAAGATGTAAATTAAACATAGTGTATAGTTATCATACTATAGTTATATGTTATACAATACTGATTTTATTGCAGTTTAAATGTAACAAAGACACCATAACATAGTACACTGTATATAGACAGCGATAGATACACCATACATTGTTTGCAGATTGGGTGTATTTTAAAATACAATCAGTATATAATATATGTATATGTATGTGTGTGTACTTTTATATATATTTAAACAAAACTCCCGCAATAACATGGCCGCGTGACCGCCAACACACACATACAGTATATTATGGTATGCCGTGTGTAGAGAAGAAGCGTTCATAGTTCTTAGTTATGAAGGCTTTGTTTACATACTGATTATTATAAAATAAACATACATATACATGAATTTTTAAAATAAACAATGTTATTACTAAGCTGTATTATTGGAATTATATACATTTGCGGTTTAGAAAATTAAATATGTGTATGGATGATTACTGTAAATAATTTTTTATCTGTTTGATAATAAATTATAATAATGAATATTTTAGTTTTTATAATATTTAATTTGCTGTTGAAAAATCCTAAAGAAATTTTCGTCTTAAGTAATTTTTGTTTAATATAGCTTTATATAATCTATTTACTTATTGATTATGTGACAGGTTTGAATTTGAATATTTTGAATTAATCATTATTATTTACATAATAATATTAAAATAAATATAATTAATTATCAATGAATCATTCCGGATCGTCTAGAATTGAAAAAATTCAGTAGATAGTTGACTAAAAATTTGAACATGAAAATATCTGTTTTAATGTCTAGAGAAATTTTCTCCCAATAATTCCCGTATCTCATTTCCCTAAATTTTATATCATAAAAGGATAAGAAGTAGAGTAAAATTATAAATTACAAAGTTTTTCGTCATAAAAATTTTCGTTCGAAATATTAAAAAAATATAAATCGTTACGCTGGAGCTGGAAATAAATCTGGACAAGAACGAAACGAAGGAGCAAGCTATACTTGTGAAGGATTTGTGCAGTTTCCCTTCACGAACTCCAGATGAATATCGACATAGTTCCTACCAAAGTCGGCTGCAATCACAGAACATACCATTTCCTAGTCTGCATACAATTTCTTGTCCTCCACCCGCATCATTAATATAAGGTTAAAAATTAATAAAGGTTAAAAAAATGACATGGCATCTGTTATGGATCGTGGAGTCTCAGAAACAGGTAGAACCCCATTATTATTATTATTATTATTATTACCAAATTTTGTGTTTTCACCCCTCTTATGCCCCCATTTTTATTTGCCTGATGTTGCCCATTAACAAACTTGGCCTTAAAAATTTTTCGTAAAAATGTTTGAATAGGGGTTTTAACTTAATTTGAAACACTATTTTGTATATTATTCGATATAGTGTAATAAAACTATCATTATATATCTTCTCAATCATTGATTCAAGCATTAATTCAAAATAAATGAAGGGACTATTTTTTTTTTTAAATTTTGATGCAATTGAATTTGTTAATGATATATAATATTTACGATAAATTTGATAGTTTTTGAGATTTTGGAAACATAATTTAAGCTCCCAAGGTGAATCGGCAAATTTGATGGGTAATATCTCTTGTGCGTCATCTATGGTGACAATTTGTTTCTTGTGATCCCCAACATCTGACATATCATAAAAATTAATTTTGTGGAATATAATAGAACTTTACTGTGATTCTATACATACTAATATGTACTGATTAAAGAAGTACATGTTGATATAACTGGCATATTGGCTTTTTTACTGATACGATACCGCCAACTTTTTCGATCCCCGTGATTGATTTAATTAATAATTGGTTAAGTGTCACGTGGACAGACAATACGGAAATTTGAATACAAAATATTTTGATATGTATGATTTATCTTGTATCATTCTAGTATTTAAAAAATTTTATTTGATTAAAAAATTACGAAAGACAAAGCAAGTAGGACATGGGGGGGTGAGTTAAATGTTTACATAGTATTACATCGTAGGGTGGTTTATGGAAACCCTTTTATCAAACAAAACGGATTTAAAATAGAGTTAATTTCAATTAATAACAATAATATAATTAAATTCCTTGATACACGCTAATTAGAGAAAATAAAATAGTAAAAAGAAAAATAAACATGATTTTATTGAACATGTGAATATAGCCTTGGATCAAGTGGCACGTGTAAGCGTGATTGGTAGCTTCTCCACTGATGCCACGAGTCGTGTATATAGTTATAGTTGAGTCGTCGCTGGTCTTCCACCAAGTGGAGTAGGTGTAGTGTGCTTGGCTTAGACAACACTGTGTTGTTGTGATCAACTAACTTTCAGTCAGTCAGACAGACGTACTGTTGTGATAGTCTCACGACTGATTCAAACAAAACCCATTACATATACATACATATTACATACACACACAATGTGGCATTTAAGAATATAATAATGTACACATATTATATTTTGTATGTTACTTATTTCTTATGTATGTTACCTTGTAGTATTGACAATATATTTTGTATTGTAATTTCAAATTGTATGCACAATGAGTTATGGTCATATGTAATTGTCTCACAATTATTATTATACATTCTTTTCTTATCTCGATATTTATCCATATTCTTTTCAATTCGAACTAGTTGTATTTATTAAACTGATTGTAGGGTTAGATAAATCGTAAGTAATATTAAATGAGATGTGTGATAGTAAGCGTGCGCCACACCTCTTATATTTTGGAATTTTTGTTCGTAGTTAAAAAACACGCTAAAATCATCCAAAAACCGTTCAATTTAGTTAACTTTTTCTTCAAATACTTGAGTCAATGTTGGTAGGTAAATTGCATGACTTAATGCATTACTCGATTCTAAATCGAACTGTTATTGAAACTATAAAAATGTGTACCAAGCTGTTAACAGAGTCAAATTAGGTTCAAAAAGCCGGTTTCAGGCAGGTTACTCAGAAAGGCAAGTTTTTTTTTCTTCCAGCTTGTGAATGGGCAAAATCAGACCGTGTATCTTTCCGCCTACAGAGAAAATATCCATCTTTGAAACCGTAAGAGATAGAACAAAAACTTGAAGACAAAAAATATTCCTTTATGAAAATTAACAACATTTGTTTGAATATTTTTTTCCTAAACCCTGTGTATACCGGTTATTTAAGCAATTAATTCAGTTAGTTGTTATTAACACTTGTTATTTCAAGACCTTCGTAAAGAGATGCAACTTCGTGGATATTTAAAGTTTTTCATTTTTATAAACCTTATTAAGTTACAATCGTGAATGCATCTCTACGTGTTATACATAAGTCGTAAACAATTTAAATTATTTGACTGCTTGACAGATAAAATTTATAGTTAACCTTGAATTTTTCTTGCTACATGACAGTATCCATGCAATCCTTCATTTTATAATTGTATGTATAAGTATTGTGTATTTTACTCTCACTTTTTATTATATTTTGTAGTTTGTACGATTACAAAAGCCATGTCCATTTTTCAAAATTGTTTCATTTTGTGCCTTATTCATTGGGTTTTTTGAGAAAATGACTATACAATTTTGAAAGAGCGACACTACTTTTGTGGCCCATAGTACATAATATGTATAAGAAATTGAATTTTTTTTAAATTTTGAATATTTTATGATTAAAAACTTTCTGCCCGTGTCAAATTTAGTGATTGAAATTTCTAATTACCGTATCGATTTGACAGTTTGCAAATGCTTGCAATTCTGATGACAATATAATTATTGGGTAATATTATATAGATTAACTCATCAAGGAATGTGAAAATAGAAATTTGGTGGAAGCGCTAATAAATATTAGTAGAGTTATGGAAGCGTTGGAAAATTACATTGAGTTTTTATACCAAGTATATATGATATACAGTCCCGACGTTGTAACGGTTGAAAATATTAATCGTAGAAAAAACTTTTTAGTACAGATGTTCATACACAAATTCGTCAATACGTCGACACGATAACTCGAAACGAATAGAGATAAAGTGCTGAAATTTTGTGTGGGTGTTCTCTTTTTTCGTTCTTGAGTTATCGTGTTCACAGACGGACAGACAGATAGACGAACATGCGGAAATGGACTAATTAGGTCATTTTATGAACACCTATAACAAAAATTTTTTTCTGCGCTCAATATTTTCAAGCTTTAAAAAGTCGGAACTAAACTTAATATATCCAGTATATTTGCATAATACTGGGTATAATTAACACACTGAGGAAGCGAGTTGAAAGGAACACACCAAATGTTTTTATTCGAATTTTATTGTTATAGAGTATAGACCCATATTTGCTTAAAATTTTAGAATTAACAATATGAAAAAATAAAAAGTCGTTCCAATTAATCTGGATTTTTGTGGATACATTTATTTTGACCAATAAATATATATCCAATAAATTCCAAAACGTAAATATTACCTTAAATATGTGCAAATAACCATAAATGAAAAAAAATTGACATAATACAGTCAAATAAGGATTTTTCAGGCAGGTTGCTTGGAACCGCAATTTTTTTAGTCGATTTATCTTGGCATCCTGCATAAATATCTTTTTTAAAACTAAAATTTTAGAAATGACATAGAAGATTTTTAATTGAACTTAGATAAATTTTAAGATCTAGTAAAAGTTTTCTTTGAGTTATCTTAAACAACTTATTATAAACCAGAAACTTGCAATATGTTAATTATTCCTGTAAAGTGAATGTAAAATACCTATTATTCTGACTAATCTTATAAAGATATTTAATCTATTTAATATTATTATATACAAACTTCACTTACTTAAACTATAAAAAAAACCTCGTAAACCGCCTTCAGCAGTAAAACAAAGAAACAATTATATGTATATTACATCATGTGAATATAGATCTAAAATTCGAAGAGGAATGCGTACAGTAATATTATATTCTATGGTATTATTTCAATGTAAACTAGTCAAGTGTGAGTAGTCATCACGACGTAATGATTCCTTTGAAGACGTAGATGATGATCCTCTTTTACTTGTAGGTACTAATCTGTCTTGGACGGGACACACTTCGACCATAAGGTTCATTGTGATGCTTAAGGATGTGAGGATGTGAGTGGAGGACAAGGAATTTTTGTGTTTAGACTAGGAATTGGTAGGATGTGCGGCTGCAACCGACTTTGATGGGAACTATGCCGATACTCATCTGGAGTTCGTGAAGGAAACTGCAAAAAACCTTCATAAGCATAGCCGGTTACTTCGTACTTGTCCATACACCGACAGTTTAGTCAATTAACCTCCCCCTTTTTTTCTTTTTTTTTAATAATTGATAAACTGCCGATGTCGGGATTCGAACTCATAACCTTCCAGTTCCAAGTACACACAACGCCTGTACAAGCGCGGATATTTGGCTGGTCTTGTACTAAGTATTCTAAAAATAACAAATTAAAAAAAAATGAGAGCGATATCAAATCTTTTTCGAAGATTATAACATTTAGAGTCAGATATTTTTAAATAATCTTTAACTGATGTTCCGTTATATTTTCTGGCCTCAAAAGAAACGTTCTTTGTTCAAATTTTATTGATTTTGTTCCTTATATTCATTCGGTTCTTGAGTAAATATTTCGAAAATAAGTTGTTATTACATTTGTAATGAACATCTTTTATCCGAAGGTTTTTTTTTCGAAAACCGAATGACATTGTAGTAGTAACAAATGTATTTCTAGAAGCATTTGATACTAGAACACACAATATCAAGCTATCAGGGGTCTTGATATTTCACTTCCTCAATACATATTTAATTGTATATATTGAGGTTGTCAATTGTATATTTAGGAAAATTGAAATATGTTCGTTTTATAGTTTATTCATGAATTTATTTAATTTTTATAGATTAGGTTTTAGGAATTAGTTTAGAGAGAATACCGGTATCGGGAATCTTGTTTATTGGTACCGGTTGTGTGTATATTTTACTTCAGTTTTTTTGGTACGACACCCTCAAAATAAATACATTATAAATATGAAACTATTTATTATATTTGTGTATTTACTATACAACTGACCTCCATATATATGAACTGACTGCGGGTCCTGATGGCGTTGAAGAACAAAAGTATCCCAAATTGAAGCGTATCCCTTTATAAAAAAATTTAACAAAAGTGGTTATTTATTTAAAAAAAATATTTTTTGTCTCAAATTTTCTTTGTACCTCTTACGGTTTCAAAGATGGATATTTTTCCGTCTGTACGGTGGACAGCACGCATTCCTTTTTCGCATATTCACTTTTTTGCACGCGTTCCTTTTTGCACCAGAATCCACGGACGGGCAGATGGATGGGTATGCAGTCATTTTACGAATACCTATAACGAAACGAAATTTCTGCGATCAATACTTTGAACCGATACAAAATCGGGACAGACTTAATATATTCTTGTATAATATATATATTTGAATATATATATATATATATATATATATATATATATATATATACATGTATATATCGATACAGATATAGATTTGTAAACCAACTAATTTTTATCTGTATAGTAATAATGATCTGATACTAATTTTTTTCCGTAGAATACGAATATGCAAAAAAAAATTGGGTTTCCATTTAAAGTTTCAAAGTTTGCCCCTGTTTCACCGGATCCGGAATCTGATTAGCGCATTCGATTCCTTGGAAAAAATTACCGTTATGGAGTTACCGTTTGAAAATTTTTAGTTAGAGCCACCTAATACAATTTATTATGCCGTGTCCATAATTTTTGGACACCGTGTATATACATATATATCTCGAGTAAAAAAATATATTCCAAAAAAAAATATTTTTATACTTCTTACTTAATTTTTTCAACTTATTAAAGATAGTAAGTTATTCCGATTAATAAAAACTAACATCTATTTGACAATATTTTTTAACATTAACACAAAATATGAAGTTTATATACGGCACTATATCATATTCTTTACTTCCGCTTCCGCCACTTGCTCGGCGGCATATATCCAATTGCCTCATTACTAAACTGTCCATAGGTTGTTCAGTCCATATATGGAGGTTAATATATTATACACGAAAATCGTGGTTTAATATTACGCATGCATGGTAATATTATATACAAATACATCTTATTATTTTATAGGTTCATACCCTTATGGCTACAGTCCATTATATACAAATTATAAAAAATTAAAAACAAATTATTTTATTAGAATATCTCTTATTATCTGTTTTCACAACATATATGGTCTTATTACTTATTGACTGGTTTCAGTCAATATCTATCTCATAGTGAAGTGAATATATGATTATAATAATTTGTAAGCTAATATCATTCTCCACTAGGTTCAGTAGGCAATCAATAAACCGTTTTTTTTTTTATTTATTATTTTTCAACATCATATATTATTTCTATTTTCTTATATATTTTGGCTAGAGGGTCACTCAGAAACTATTATTGAATAAGCAGGTGAATTCTTAAAGCATAATCACTACTTTTGGTCATCCTTTTGTAAGCAGATCGACACTTATACTGGAAACATTTAAAATATGGAAAAGGAACTTGAAATTTGTTATGGTATATATCCGTAAGGGTTTATTAAAATGATTCAGACAAATTTTGTTATACTCGTAACTATGAAAAACAGAAATTGAAATTTAAGCCTTTAGCATTCATCGCTACGCGAAAGATGACACCGAAAAATCAGAGACAATTTACCACTTTTAACGGAAGAATAATTAACAATTCCTGTTTTTAATCCTTCAAGTTTCTAACAATATTTTTATATTTAAAAATACGTAAATTAAAACATCAAAGTTTGTTGTAAAAAATTAAGACCGTCATACACGGATCAAACCATTGGCGCTACAATCCTTGTTGCACAAATTGCTTGATCATGTATGGCATGGCTTGAGTTGTCACACAATGGTTTTAAGCAGTTGTTGCACACATCGGTTTGAAGACTTCCCCATACACGGTTTGAAAGAAATCGACCGGAATCGATTTTAGTTGCGCAACTTTTCTATGGCAGTGTTTCTAGAAAATGAATTAACGTTTGTACAATCAGTGTTCTTGCGCAAACTGGTTGATCGTGTATGGAGGCCTATTATTATAATTGCACAACATCTCCATGCTTGACAAGCGGGTTGAATGTGTATGGCAGTGTTTGACAAGCTTTGACCGAGTGAGAATACCCAGATAGATAGATAGCTTGTAGAGGCTATCCTGGACGGGACACACTTTGACCATAGTTTCATGGTGATGCCTAAGAATGTGAGGATGTGACTGGAGGACCAGGAATTGTGTGTGCAGACTAGGAATTGGTAGGATGTGCGGCTGCAGCCAACTTTGATAGGAACTATGACGATACTCATCTGGAGTTTGTGAAGGAAACTGCAGAAAATCTTCTCAAGCATAGCCGGTTAGTTAATTAAAACGTGAGCTGAAAAAGAATTGAAATCTAAACGTGAATCTAACCGTTTAAATCGAAATTTAAACGTGAGCTGAAAAAACACATTGTAATGAACTGCCCATACAGCTTAACTTAATTGTTAATTTTTTTTATATTGACGATACCTATGTACTTATGTATCTTTTGGTGAAATAAATAATAATAATAATAATAATAATAATAATAATACTTCGTTCTTGTCCATACGCCGACAGTTTAGTCAATTAACCGCCCTTTATTTTTTTCTTAATAATTGACAAACTGTCGATTTCGGGATTCGAACCCATAACCTCTCAGTACCAAGTACACACAACGCCTTTACAAGCAGCCGCTATTTGGCTGATGAGAATACCCAGATTCTCTCTACCTTGGTCCTTTTAATTACTTCTTCTCCGCCAAAAAAACAACAACAATGGTGGTACAACACGAAATTAATTAAGTTTGCACAACTTGTTGGAAGGTGCATGTACCAATTTTTGTGACATTGCACAAACATGCCTTTAGTTTTAATATTTTATCATTTTCAAAAATTCATTGGTTAGTCAACTCTCAATAATCAATTATTAACTTTATTGCAATTAAAAACAATTGTTAAAAGTTGTATTACAATTTTTTGATTTCTTTAAAACGGATTTCATTAAAATTTTTGTTTTGGAATTCTTATTGTTTTATTTCATTGAAAACTACAACAATCAATATGTAAACATACTTCAAAAGTTTCGAATTGAATTATGGCATGCAGTTGTTTGGTGATCGATAAAACTATTTCATAATAGGCAATTAAGTATGTTAGATTAAATTAAGTTCTTAGTGAAATGATTGTTTTTTAAAACGATACACTGAATCAATAGTCAATAATAATTTAGACAAAGAGAATAAGGGCAGTGTCACACACAAATGTCAGAGAGGTCAGCATTTTTGCTGCATTTAATGTCGGTAATCAAATGCAGCCCTTATTACGCAATGCGTTCCATGACAGTTTTGAGAATGGCATTATTGACATTTCCGGCAATATCTAATGACTAATATAATAAAAAATAAATAAATAATCCAAATGATAGATCGAAAACAAAATGACTCTCTAGCTTGACTCTAGTATAGAAATATATATCATGAAACTTGAATCTAGTGTTTGATCCGTTTAAAATCTTCGATTTAGAACATCTGCAACTTTTTTTGGCTGCGGGTCAAAATGTGAGTATTAAGAAGACGTTAAGAAGTATTAAGAACTATTTTTTGTTAATAATAATGGCTCCCCTGATGCTGAACTTCTGACGTCAATTTAGTCAAGGTAGGCCTATATTACCTTAAGGTAAATAAATACAAGGATCTGAATTTTCGGTAGTTGAGATGTTCCCTTAGATTGATTGTAGAGGCTGTCGACAGTTTAGTCAACTAATCGCCCCCTATTTTCTTTTAATAATTGACAAACTACCGATTTAGGGATTCGATAGGGATTCGAACCTATAACCTCCCAGTTCCAAGTTTAAGATGTTCCCTTTCTAAGTTTCATGTATAAAAATACCTGTTTATTAAAACTTAATTACATCACAATACATTACCTATGTCAAATTCCATTAAGGTTACTAAAGACATGGTATGAAAGCACTGTATACTATATAGACAAACATGCCAATGAATTTTTAATCAAATATTGATATGAAAAACTTCACTCATCAATCAGGAATCGAACCTCGGACATTATCATGCTGTGCAATTAATCCAGAGGTCCGATGTTCGATTCCTGATTGATGAGTTAATTTTTTCATATCAATATTTAATTAAAAATTAATGAATCAACAACATGGAGTTTTTATTTTATTCTTTTGTTATCAAACATTTCTTTATAAACTGAGTACTTAGCAAAATAAAAGTGTTTTAATAAGTTCCATATGATTTAAAAATATTTTTCCACATATAAACATACAATTGTTGAATTTAGGTCATTGTAATAATTCATAAGAATTATTGACATTTCTGTTTGTTTATTTTTGTTATCAATGGAATTGTTTTTTGTATTTGTTTCAAAAGCATATGTTTGTTTCATGTCATCATACAACAACACAGTATATATTAATTATGTTTTTTTAATTACATACTTAAAAGTACTTATAACATATTTAAGTCAATTAATAAATCAACATTCAATTAGAGCTAATTAATATGATTTATGTCGATTTATTGTTATTTAAAAAGTTTTCGGTTTTATAGTCTTGTTTTTGATTTTTATCTTGATGCGATAAAAAAAAATACTGTTGTTGTTATTATGTTTAAGAATCGATCGTTGAATATGAATTAATTATAAACTATTTATTATATTTTTATTTTATATTAATAAGTAGATCAAGGAATATTTGTTAATGGATACTTATTTTCAGGTATACGATAAATAGTAATATCAATTAATTATAATATCATTACAATTTAATCTGTACAAATAAATAAAGTATATTGTCAATTTTGTCACATGTCATTTAATTCGGATTTAGCTCATAAACTGAACCTACAGGCATGAAATTTATATAGTTTATCGATAGAGTAAGTCTGGAACCAACTGAGTTTTCGTATCATTGTGATATCTTAGATACAAATTTTGTTTTGTTTTATATATTCAATAACAGTGCCATCTATGGTGATATAATGGTATGATTGGTTGTGCTGGTAATTAATAACTGATGGCGGCTTGTTTATGTAATTATTTTTAGCGTCGATATTTATTTATTTTTATTATTATTTAAATTAAAATTGCGCTCGTTATTGAATGCGGTGCGAATTGGTTGCTTTGTAAATAAATAAAAGTTACCCATGATAATGGTTCAAAGACTGATTAATTAGAAAAAGTATTAAATGAATACTAACCAAATTAAATAGAATCTGATTTAAGTTTACTAACCAACATTCGAAAATTAAGACACAGATTGCAATGCCTTTTTTCAGCAGTTATACGTTGCAATTAGGGTTGTTTAGAGTAATCATAGGACAATTATTGGGATATTTCAATACGGAAGTGGTAAGAGAAGACGAATATGGCATAATCAAAAACGAAATATTCAGATTTTTTTTAAAGAAAAAAATTATTTTTTATTTAAAAATACATATTAATTTAATACCAAAAAATTACAAATTAAATAATTTCTTAAAAATTGAGACGGCTCAATTCTTTCAATCAGTTACAAACTATTATAATTATCATTAACTATTTTGTATAGAAAATATGCATTGCCACTTATGAATCAGTTTTTGAACTTGTATATGTACCGCCATCTATGAGCATCTTTTTTAAAACTGATTTGTTATACGTAATACTAGCTATGAACAACTTGTTGTTGGCGTGGCGAGTAAACGTCGCCGGGCCAACAGTCGGTCTAACACGCCGCAATAAATGTTTCACATCAAAAAAACTTGGGCATAGGTTCGTCTATCTATTTATCAACTTGATAACTTTAAAACGAAAAGAGATAACGCTGAATGTGCAAGATTGAACCTTGCGTCCCCCAGCCAGGAGGAGGACGAAAAATGGTTCCTTTTGAACTTTTGTTCGAAACTTTTTTTCATAAGCAATTAAATAAGTTAGTTTTTATTTCACCAGTTCATAATATTTTTGAATAGTGAGTGAAACAGTAAATGTTCTCTTCGCTTTGCAAAATGCATTTAATATTGCTCTAATTACTAATCAATTTTTTGTGAAGCGATCTATAGTTTGCTGTATGACATGTAGGCATATGAAATTATTGAATTTTCACCACAATATGAAATCAATATACATACAATCAGATTTTTAAATTAGCTTGTAGCCATAAAAATTCTTTAACTAATTCTGAACAAACTAAATTACAAGATACCTGAAGCTTTTAATTATTTATTGATCAAGATATTTATAATCACTTTATAATGAAGTGCGTAATGTAATATATTTACATATTTTGTATAATACTAGTAGCTTGATTTTAGTGACTAATTATAACAATTTTGTGTGTCATTAAAAAAGTAATAGCCATTAATTCTATAGAATATCAAACAAAATAGTTGTATATAGTCAGTCAGTTCAATGTTGAATTTTTAAAAACAATTCTGATCATATTTAGTAAAGGCATTAAAATAACATACTTTTTGAATAAAAATTCTTACTATTTATAATTATTAGTTGGAAATATTTGTGTGTCGTCATGTTGTGTGGTCAATTATATATTTGACTGACCATGGTATGTAGTTAGTACATACATTAGAATTTTAAAAACAAACTGAACCAATTGAATAATATTTGTGGTTGAGGCGTTCAAAATCTTTTCAATTAGTGTATCAAACAGTTTATGACAAATATTAATTATCAATATACCTGAGGCAAGTCAGAATAATTATAAGTCAGTATAATGTCCTTCTCCATGACCTTTGATTATAAGTTCCATAAACTATGTTTATTAAATTAGAATCCAAAATTACCAGAATTCACGTATATTATCCTTTTATATTCGAAAGTGAACTCAATTATTTTTGTTTTCTCTCAAAAAGTGCCAAAACCCAAAACCATATTTCAAAATTCGTGAATTTTAGTTTATTTTATGTGTTTGGAATGTAATAAGTACATACGTGTACTTGTAAAAGAAAGCAATCCGTAGGGTGGAATAGTCTAAGTGCGACCCATTAGGTCCACACGATCAACTTTCCAGTATTTGTTTTTGTTTACTTTAAAAGTTTACAATAGTACTGTACTTAAGTTGGCGGTGTAGGTCAAACGATTTCGCAAAAAATTTCAGATCAAAAAAACAATTACTGGAAAGTTGATCCTGTGGACTATGGTTTAGAATCTAAACCATCAAAAAAATTTACAAGCGGTTTACAATTGTCAAGCGGTAAACGTAAAAGATCAAAAGATTTATATTTTATATTTTATAATTTATATAACATTTATATTTTATTCATACACAAATATATTAAAAAGGTACACTTTATGCCCCAAATTACCAGCCCAAAATTCCAGAGTATATATTCAATGTATTGTATGTATTGTACACTTTGTATAATAGTGACCATAAAAAAGAGTTGGTATTATTATATTTTTTCAGAAAATGTTTAAATTAAAAAAAGAAAATAATAATAATTGGTAGGTACCCTGTATTCACTCTATCTCTCACTCAGAGCTGAGTGAAGTAAAACTTTGCCCACCTATGAGTTAGATAACATAAAATCGGAATTACAAAAAACTTATCCTTTAAATAAATTGTTGTAAAATTAATTTACTTCTCATAAATTTGCCCATTTAAGTAGTTTTCAGAGAGTTATTTGAAACTTTGATTTTCCCTCTTCCTCGATTGAAGAAGACTATTTCTGATAGGTACTCTTTTCTTTTAACTGCAATTGATTCTTTCAGATCATATGGATGCTTCGATTAATAGTTCAACGAAATCCATATCATTTTTGGTTCTTGAGGTCTCCTACTGGAAAAAAACGACTTGATGACCTCAAAACGTGGCGATATATATGTTCCGGTTTGTTCAATTTTATTGATTAAGAGTTTACCTTTCTATATTAGAATTTTTTATAAAATATTTTGATTCAATTAATAATTATTCTTGTTTTCTTGTAATAAGTAAATACTTGAATTTATAATTTCTTAGAATAACATATAAATATGTATATAGCTTTGTCAAATATTCGATGTAAAGTATTTCGAAAATTATAAGTGCTTAGCTTAAAGATAGGTCTGATCTAAAAATGCATGTTTAACTAGATACGTTCCAAGTGACAGAAATTTCAGGAACAATCGACATTAAAAAGACATTAGTAATCTCTAATTTAGTATATACATCCTTGTAGATACATACTTATATAATAATATAATCTATACGTATAAAATGCTTTGTCCTGAATAACTGACTGACGGATCAACGCACAGCCTAAACCGCTGATCGTAGAGACCTGAAACGTGGAGGAATTCTACCCTTAGGGGGTGAAAAACGGGGGCAAAGTTTGTATGGGACAACATGATTCCTTGATCCAATCTACATCAAATTTTGCATTAACATTCAGTATATTTACTTAAATACTAAGTAATATAAGGTCTGTAAAATTACAATTTTCGTGGTGAAACTGCGACGGGCAGTGCTAGTAATATATAAAAACCAAAGGCAAATAACAACTAACTGAGATAATTGCTTAAATACCCGTTATATCCTGAATTTATGTAAAAAAGTTTTTAAAGAAAGTTTATTATCTTTAATAAATGAACATTTTTTGTCTTTACATTTGTGTTCTACCTCTCACGGTTTCAACTATGGGCAGTTTAGTCCAGTTTGCTCAAACAAGAACACACATACGAAATTTCAGCTCGATATCTCTTTTCGTTTTTGAGTTATCATGTTTACGGACGGACAATTTTGCATAATGGGCAAATTAGGTCATTTTATGAATACCTATACCAAATTTGGTAGTAAGTTAAAATTCATTATTTTGTTTCGGAAAAGTTAATGAATTTAGTTCAATTATTACAAAGAAACAAATCTTTTGCTTTTCGTAATGTTTTTTTGGAAATATTTATGCAATGCAGAATTAAATTTACCTGAAATTTCAGTTTTTTTCTTAAACATCTTTTTTTAGGCCCGTCATACCTATTCTATTTTCTATTGCGTAGTTTTTTTTTTATTCGTCTTATTTTATTCCAAGTAAAAATCAATCAAAATATGTCGACGCTCACGGGTTTCTCCATAAGAGCATTAATAAATGCATTAAACTCGAATATTAAATAACAAATTTAAGACCCCCGTAATATACATTTCTACTACATGTAAAAAAAAATCAAACCTTAATCTTTTGAAGCTCCAGTGCTCGTACATCCTTGAATATTTACGTACAATTAATTAGACTTTCAAATCTATTTGGTGAGTTCCATTAAATGAACTGATGAATTTCTGAAAGTTATTGAAACCAACTCTAGGCTGTATATTCAGACAAGAATGAATTATAGCCATAAAGTCTCTGAAAATTCTTTCTTGAACTAAACGTTTTTAAATTTGTTTTTAAGGTGAGGCAACACCATTAAGTTAAAAGATTTAACAATCATAATTTATATAATATTTAGTGAATAAAAAGTTTGTATTATTAATGCCAATAGGTAACGAACATATACGAAACAGAGTGGTCCACTAAAAATAATACGCATTTTTTCATAGAAAAACAGAGATGATATAGGACAAAACTTTTGTTCTTTAAGGAGGTTCCAGCACTGTCTTATATAAAAAGGACAAAAATCCGGTTTGTTTTTATTATAGAACAAATACATGTATATACACACACAACACATAGATATATTCACTATTCATATATACTTTTCTATTTCGAAAACAAAACGGTAAAACGGGATTTAAAAAAACAATTTTATTAATAAATTTTATCTTTACTTTTCTAGTTTTTTTTTTTTTTTTTAAATTCTGTCGAGTATTGTTTTTTAAAACAACAGTAATAGTTGGACGGGCATGAAGTTTTACATGCTTTTAATGAGAGAGAGTGAGAGAGAATGATAACTTTGCTATTAATTATCTCGCGTTCTAAACGGTCAAAAAAATCTGAAATTTGATTTATTAGAAAACGTTATTTTTAGACAGTGAAAAAAATGAGCAAAATCTGTCGAAAAGTGGTTTTATGCTGGAACATCCTTAAGAAAAAGATAATTTGTTTAAAAATTATTATTTTATAATTGATAGTTTTAAAGTAGTTTGTATTTTTTAACGTTATCGTGCATCCTGCATTGATATAGGAATTTCTTCCATAATAGATGATTACATATAATGGATTTCCCTTTCAACTATGCTTAGAAATCATTGGATAGCAACAGGACTGGATTTTTAGTCCTACTAGAAAAGACCGAATTATAATTTGTTTTTTAAATAAATATAAATAGTATTCAGAATTATAAATTTTTATATTCAACAAAAAATCGAAATTTAATCCATTTTTTTTGTCATTTTTTTCTATTTTTAATACTGGCAAAATTATGAATAAGTTTAATTTTATTGTAATACTTTGAAAACTTTTCTGAAAATGATCTTTCTCCTGAACAATTTGTCTACATTAAACTCAAATAAATTAACGACGTGTCTACGTTAGAAAAACTTTCAATAACATTCAGCAGTGTTAGGACTCGATACATCTGTAAACATCTACTTTTAATCTTCTTTTGGTTTGATTCTGTTTCAGTATCCCCCGGTACAGAAACCTTAATTAGTAACATACAAAAATTTTGAATACAATAAGTTTTTTGTATGCTTTGGAAATTATTAGTACTTATCATAACGAGTTATAGCTATTGTAATCGCGTAAGTATTTGCTTATTGGTTTAATAGCAAAGCAAATACTCCTGCAAACTAAAAGTTTTTACTAAAGTAAGAATTAAATTGATCAGGCATCCTCCCTACATTTTGCATACGTATTTTATGAACGGTCCTTAGGCCCGTTGGAATCGGTGAAATGTAATCTAAAATATGAAAACCAATAAAAATTCTTCTCGAAAGTTTAAGTACTTAGAGTAATGAATGTGAAATATTCAACACTTTTTCAGGTTGAACTTCATGTCATCGACAAGTTGAACTTCATCTTTTTTGAAACGAAAGTTGATTTGTTACACATATTTTTAGTGAACCAACCTGTACATCTGATATATATATATATACATACATATATAAATATATAATTAACGGAAGAATATTATGCTAATTTATTAACAACTATTTGCTACCGGCAAATTATAATGAGCAATATCCAAGTGCCATATGAGATTCATAAATTATTTAAAATTAATGTCAACATATTATAATACTTATTATCTTGTATGAGATCCCGCGCACCCTCGACAAATATTATTTTTTATTAATAATTCTTTAATAGCATATTCACATAATTTTTTATAACGGAAAAATTATTTTAAACATTTTAAATTTTTGGTGAGGTGTTTCTAAAAATAAATGAATGATTCATCTTATTTTTGTTAGGTTTTTGTTCTCCGTCAAAAAAAAGACGTTTTGATGATTTTCAAAAAAAATTATCTTGCAACAGCGTTTGTATAGGCAAATAAATTTTGTGAAATACGAGTATATATCCAACGTTGATCGTTTGTATAATAACAAGTAGAAAAGATCGTAAAGATGGATCCTGCGGTCCTAATGGACGGTCCTAATTTTGACCCAACCAGTATGAAAATCAGATTCATTTTACCTTCCGACCAACATATTACAAAATTTTGCCTTCTCAATTCATACAGTTTGGAATTTTAGCACCATGAGTCTGATACCTTGAAAATCGTTCATTGTATCGTATTTTAACCAACACCATCGTTTTCGCTAGGTCCAAATTAGCTTAAAACCAAGTTTTTATCAAAATCGGGGACATAAAATTTTCCTCCAATTTTAGCGATTTTTTTAAGGGGTACCCCTTGAAAAAAATATCAAAAATGTGAAAAAAATTTTTCTTCTCCATTTTAACAATCATTTTCTAGGCTAATTTTGACACAAAGAGTACGAAAATCAGGTCAATTTAAACGTTCAACCAACACATTTCAAAATTTTGAGACCAGAAGTCGTGTCGTGCCATCCGATCAACACGGTTGAATAGAACCGAAAACGCGTAAAGGGTCAAATAATTGTTTCAAAATATTTTCAAAACTCAACATATTGAAAAAAGCTTTTAATGAAATAAAACTGACTGTTTTCGACATAAAAATTTAAAAAAAAAGTAATAAAAAATAATAATAAATGTTTTTATTTTGCATGACGAAATGTTTTTATACTGCAAAAACCACCTATAAAAAAAGATAAACCACGTATTTTCATTATCATTTAGCAAAAATATTTTTATCCAATTTATCAATCATACAGCACACGATAAAATAATTTAAAACCTTTTTGTTGGCAAAAAGCGGTTAAAATTTTTTAATTAGATTTAAAATCTTTATTTATGTATATTTCTTGTGTAGAAATTATGCTATAGGCCCTTTGTAGAGTGTGGATTCTAGTCAAGTATCATTCTTTGAATTTCGTAAGTACAAACAAATGTTTCAGACTATTTATTTGGTATTCAGATCCCATTCATTTCTACTTGTTTTGCTTACTTTAGTAATTTGTTCAAAATATGTCTATTTTGCGCTTCTTTCATACCGTTGTGCGAATTTTCTCTCTTAAGCAAATTCCGCTCTTGCAATCGAAGTAACAACGTTATCATGAGAATCTTAATTGACAAAACTGACAAGTCAGTTAGCTCGGTTTTGGAGGAAACGGAAAATTCAAAAAAACTTTTTTAAGATTTCAGTGAGGGTGTTAATTAAATGCAAGGTCTTCAGCTTATCTCCACAAATTTTGCTGAGGAAACTTTGAGTAACATCGCGCATAAAGATAATATAGTAGAGATTGATGGAAAATTATCAAATAAAATTTCTAGCGTGCAAAGTTGTTTTTTACTATTTAATTAAAAAAGCGTGCTATACTGAACATTAATACTTTTTTAGCTTTTTACAGGCTTTTTATCTATTTCTATATAAAACGAATTAAAAAACAATATTATGTTCTTAAATAAATTAACTGCTTTTACCGAAGAAAAACAAGTAGAAATTTGAAATTAGTGGGCAAGATGATGGATAAGTTAAATAGGCTGAACCTTTTGCTTAACCTTCGAAGCTGTACAGCAAATGTTGTGATTTTAAGTAATAAAATTATATTGGTTGTTTCCATTTAGACAAACAACTATGGAGTATGTGACACACGAATGTGTATACAGCAAAACACGCTGTGTTTGGAAAAGTTCGATAAATGGAACATAATTTAGTTCTTCACATGATCTATTAATGGTGTTTATAAACATTTTTTCGAGAAATCAACATAACCTGTTTAAAAGCGTAAAACTGTCTAAGTGTTGAAAAATCAATAAATTATATTTTTATAGTCATTAATAAATATTGTGAATAATTCATAATCATAATTAATTATTATGATTTTGCACTAATAAACAAAGTGTACCAAGTGTTAAAATAAAATTTCTGAAAATTATTAGTAGCACTGTCAATAACACACGCACTATACAAAAGCTTTTATTGTGTCTTTATGTGTGCACACGGTGTAATATGAAGTTGTGAATGGTACACACGATGCTTACACACTGTGTGACACTCCATGGATGTTTGTTAATTGGAAAGCATTAATTAAGTAAATGTTTTTTTTTTTTAATCTTAATTTTCTTTACTTTAGAGATGCAAGACTTTTTACAGCGTTTCTGCCGTCTCATTTCGCATTTTTTAGTGCTTAAAATAATCCACTCTTTAGTTATTAATACTAATTATATTTTAAGTTTTATCTTTATTAACGATATACCTAAACGGTTTCATATATATTATGTTTGTTTATGTATGTGTTTGAGTGTAATATGTCTGGCCTACATTTTTCGTAACATTTGTGCAAAAAAGCAATTAGGCCTTATCATGATGATACGTTTGCAAGACATAAATAAAAACACTTTTAGTTTTTTTTAAAACTCTTTTTTATGCACGCTAATATTTTATTAAAAAGGTTTTGTATATTTAAGATTTTATTATTCACGTGTCAGTGCGGCAACACGATATTGTGGAACCCATAGACACTAAACAAGGATACATAACTCCATGCAAACAAATAATTGGGAAAAATAAGATGTCAGTAGTGTTCCTTCGGCACCGAAACAGAACAGAGAGAATAAGGCGCGAGTTTTAATTGAAAAACATTACGCATTTATAGTATTATAAAAATTATTTCCAGCCAAAGTATTTTTCCAATAAAATATTTTTTTAAATAAATTATAAGTAATTTCAATTATTCAATAAGGATTTAGTTGAAGTTGAAGTGATAGTTAAAATTCGCAAAATAATTATATAAAAATAAAAAAAAAACATCAAATAATTAAATAGTAACCTGTAATGTTGGAATTATAAAAATTAAAATAAATTATTGAATCAAATATTAAATTAAACTTTTATTTATTAATAATAATGCTGAAAATTAATATTTAATATAATGTCATACAATTTAATTAATTTTGGAATATTTATACTCGCTTTTGGTACTTTAAAAAGTCCTGGTTTTTTAAATTCAATTGATCCTGTTGCTTATTGTCACAAGCACTACCACTTTTACAATTGTCTACTGCACATAGTTTTCCCATTTTAAATGTTTTTTAAACAGTTTTTTATTTAATAAATTTTTCAAACAAATTTCATACTTCAAAATAATCACTTCGAAATAAAACTAGTTACTGGCTACTTCATTTCTATTTATCATACTATACCGTATGTTTAGTTTATACATCTTCGCATAGCAGATCTCCCACGAGTATGAGAGAGTACATATGTATACATTAAGACCTCCTTCTCATACACATTGCTTAATGTATACATATGTACTCTCTCATACTCGTGGGAGATCTGCTATGCGAAGATGTGAACTAAACGTACGGTATCCATTGGTACGGATAAGTTCCTATCCAAAACTAGCGACCCTATCGGCATAAAAAGTAAATATAACTTCTACCATTTCGTTGCCATATTTTGTCAATTTTCCCGTTTGAGTTAGATCTCCTTTATATAGTCTCCATGGTGGAACCCATCAACTCGTAAAATATTTCAGTCGATCAACGAACGTATGCTTGGTAGTGTTGGCTATTTTTGTATCAATTCAACCTATGTGAAGTTGGCAACCCACTTAACGGTAGAAGATTTTTTTTAATTTTATTCGATTGTACTCGGTTTGTACCGGATTGTACCACCTTGATTTTCGTTTGTACCCTAAAGGGGTGAAAAATATAGGGGTGGGTAAAATTGCTTCGCAACTCGTGTTGAGATAAATGATTTTCGTTGATGCCATTGTGAAGAGAATCGTTTGTACCTGTTTGTAACGATGTTAAAAAAAAATTAAAAAAAATTAAAATAAAAAAATTTTAATAAAAAAATTTTTTTTAAATTTAAAAAAATTTAAAAAAAATTTTTTTAATTTTTTTCTTTATTTTCGTATCTCATTTAGGAATAAATTATATGTGGTATCGTTTTGGAGACAATAGTTTCTGCACGTTTGGTCACAAGCAGAATTCATTTTTATTGCGTTTAAGTACTCGACGATTAAAAACGGGTACAAACGATATAAGTGTCGGTACGCATGGGTACAAACGATTACGAATGGGTACAAACGATTTGTCTGTGTTGCAAACCGTTACAAACGATAAAATTGTCGGCAAGACTGGGTACAAACGATTACGAGTGGGTACAAACAATTTGTCGGTGAGATAAACGATATTAGTGTCGGTACGCATGGGTACAAACGATTATGAGTGGGTACAAACGATTTGTCGGTGGTACATACGATAAAAGTATCGGTACGCATGGGTACAAACGATTACGAGTGGGTACAAACGATTTGTCGGTGAAAAAAACCGGTACAAACGATAAAAGTGTCTGTACGCATGGGTACAAACGATTACGAATGGGTACAAACGATTTGTCGGTGAAACAAACCAGTACAAACGATAAACTTGACGGTTCGCAAGGGTAGAAATGATTACGAATGGGTACAAACGATTTGTCGGTGTTACAAACGATATTAGTGTCGGTACACATGGGTACAAATGATTATGAGTGGGTACAAACGATTTGTCGGTGGTACAAACGATAAAAGTGTCGGTACGCATGGGTACAAACGATTACGAGTGGGTACAAGCGATTTGTCGGTGAAACAAACTGGTACAAACGATAAAAGTGTCGGTACGCATGGGTACAAACGATTACGAGTGGGGACAAACTATTTTTCGGTGTTACAAACAGGTATAAACAATATTATTGTCGCCAAGACTGGGTACAAACGATTTCGAGTGGGTACAAACGATTTGTCGGTGTTACAAACGATATTAGTGTCGGTACGCATGGGTACAAACGATTATGAGTGGGTACAAACGATTTGTCGGTGGTACAAACGATAAAAGTGTCGGTACACATGGGTACAAACGATTACGAGTGGGTACAAACGATTTGTCGGTGAAACAAACCGGTACAAACGATAAAAGTGTCGGTACGCATGGGTACAAACGATTATGAGTGGGTACAAACGATTTGTCGGTGGTACAAACGATAAAAGTGTCGGTACGCATGGGTACAAACGTTTACGAGTGGGTACAAACGATTTGTCGGTGGTACAAACGATAAAAGTGTCGGTACGCATGGGTACAAACGTTTACGAGTGGGTACAAACGATTTGTCGGTGAAAAAACCGGTACAAACGATAAAAGTGTCGGTACGCATGGGTACAAACAATTACGAATGGGTACAAACGATTTGTCGGTGTTACGAACGATATTAGTGTCGGTACGCATGAGTACAAAGGATTACGAGTGGGTAAAAACGATTTGTCGGTGAAACAAACTGGTACAAACGATTAAAGTGTCGGTACGCATGGGTACAAACGATTACGAATGGGTACAAACGATTACGAATGGGTACAAACGATTTTTCGGTGTTACAAACAGGTATAAACAATATTATTGTCGGCAAGACTGGGTAAAAACGATTTCGAGTGGGTACAAACGATTTGTCGGTGGTACAAACGATATTAGTGTCGGTACGCATGGGTACAAACGATTATGAGTGGGTACAAACGATTTGTCGGTGGTACAAACGATAAAAGTGTCGGTACACATGGGAACAAACGATTACGAGTGGGTACAAACGATTTGTCGGTGAAACAAACCGGTACAAACGATAAAAGTGTCGGTACGCATGGGTACAAACGATTATGAGTGGGTACAAACGATTTGTCGGTAATCCGAACGATAAAAGTATCGGTACGCATGGGTACAAACGATTATGAGTGGGTACAAACGATTTGTCGGTGGTACAAACGATAAAAGCGTCGGTGCGCATGGGTACAAACGATTACGAGTGGGTACAAACGATTTGTCGGTGAAACAAACCGGTATAAACGATAAAAGTGTCGGTACGCATGGGTACAAACGATAACGAATGGGTACAAACGATTTGTCGGTGTTACAAACGACATTAGTGTCGGTACGCATGGGTACAAACGATTATGAGTGGGTACAAACGATTTGTCGGTGGTACAAACGATAAAAGTGTCGGTACGCATGGGTACAAACGATTACGAGTGGGGACAAACTATTTTTCGGTGTTACAAACAGGTATAAACAATATTATTGTCGCCAAGACTGGGTACAAACGATTTCGAGTGGGTACAAACGATTTTTCGGTGGTACAAACGATATTAGTGTCGGTACGCATGCGTACAAACGATTATGAGTGGGTACAAACGATTTGTCCGTGGTACAAACGATAAAAGTGTCGGTACGCATGGGTACAAACGATAACGAGTGGGTTCAAGCGATTTGTCGGTGAAACAAACCGGTACAAACGATAAAAGTGTCGGTACGCATGGGTACAAACGATTATGAGTGGGTACAAACGATTTGTTGGTGGTACAAACGATAAAAGTGTCGGTACGCATGGGTACAAACGATTACGAGTGGGTACAAACGATTTGTCGGTGGTACAAACGATAAAAGTGTCGGTACGCATGGGTACAAACGATTACGAGTAGGTACAAACGATTTGTCGGTGAAACAAACCGGTACAAACGATAAAAGTGTCGGTACGCATGGGTACAAACGATTATGAGTGGGTACAAACGATTTGTCGGTGGTACAAACGATAAAAGTGTCGGTACGCATGGGTACAAACGATTACGAGTACTCGAACCACTCGAAATCGTTTGTACCCATTCGTAATCGTTTTTACCCATGCGTACCGACACTTTTATTGTTTCTACTACCGACAAATCGTTTGTACCCACTCATAATCGTTTGTTCCCATACGTATCGACACTAATATCGTTTGTACCACCGACAAATCATTTGTACCCACTCGTAATCGTTTGTACCCAGTTTTGCCGACAATTATATTGTTTGTACCGCTTTGTTTTACCGACAAATCGTTTGTACCCATTCGTAATCGTTTATACCCATGCGCACCGACACTGTTATTGTTTGTACCGGCTTGTAACACCGAAAAATCGTTTGTACCCACTCGTTACCGTTTGTACCCATGCGTACCAACACTTATATCGTTTGTACCACCGACATTTCGTTTGTACCCAGTTTTGCCAACTATAATATTGTTTGTACCGGTTTGTTTCACCGACAAATCGTTTGTACCCATTCGTAATCGTTTATACCCATGCGTACCGACATTAATATCGTTTGTAACACCGAAAAATCGCTTGTACCCATTCGTAATCGTTTGTACCCATGCGTACCGACACTTTAATCGTTTGTACCAGTTTGTTTCACCGACAAATCGTTTGTACCCACTCGTTATCGTTTGTACCCATGCGTACCGACACTTTTATTGTTTGTACTACCGAAAATCGTTTGTACCCACTCATAATCGTTTGTACCCATGCGTACCGACACTAATATCGTTTGTACTACCGACAAATGGTTTGTACCCACTCGAAATCGTTTGTACGCAGTCTTGCCGACAATAATATTGTTTGTTCCTGTTTGTAACACCGAAAAATCGTTTGTACCCATTCGTAATCGTTCGTACCCATTCGTAATCGTTTGTACCCATGCGTACCGAAACTTTTATCGTTTGTACCACCGACAAACCGTTTGTACCCACTCATAATCGTTTGTACCCATGCGTACCGACACTAATATCGTTTGTAACACCGACAAATCGTTTGTACCCATTCGTAATCGTTTGTACCCATGCGTACCGACACTTTTATCATTTGTACCGGTTTGTTTCACCGACAAATCGTTTGTACCCACTCGTAATCGTTTGTACCCATGCGTACCGACACTTTAATCGTTTGTACCACTCGTAATCTTTTGTACCCATGCGTACCGACACTTTTATCGTTTGTACCACCGACAAATCGTTTGTACCCACTCATAATCGATTGTACCCATGCGTACCGACACTTTTATCGTTTGTACCGGTTTGTTTCACCGACAAATCGCTTGTACCCACTCGTAATCGTTTGTACCCATGCGTACCGACACTTTTATCGTTTGTACCACCGACAAATCGTTTGTACCCACTCATATTCGTTTGTACCCATGCGTACCGACACTAATATCGTTTGTAACACCGACAAATCGTTTGTACCCATTCGTAATCGTTTGTACCCTTGCGAACCGTCAAGTTTATCGTTTGTACTGGTTTGTTACACCGACAAATCGTTTGTACCCATTCGTAATCGTTTGTACCCATTCGTAATCGTTTGTACCCATGCGTACCGACACTTTTATCGTTTGTACCAGTTTGTTTCACCGACAAATCGTTTTTACCCACTCGTAATCGTTTGTACCCATGCGTACCGACACTTTTATCGTTTGTACCACCGGCAAATCGTTTGTACCCACTCATAATCGTTTGTACCCATGCGTACCGACACTTATATCGTTTGTAACACCGACAAATCTTTTGTAGCCATTCGTAATCGTTTGTACCCTTGCGAACCGTCAAGTTTGTCGTTTGTACTGGTTTGTTACACCGACAAATCGTTTGTACCCATTCGTAATCGTTTGTACCCATGCGTACCGACACTAATATCGTTTATCTCACCGACAAATTGTTTGTACCCACTCGCAATCGTTTGTACCCAGTCTTGCCGACAATTTTATCGTTTGTAACGGTTTGCAACACAGACAAATCGTTTGTACCCACTCATAATCGTTTGTACCCATGCGTACCGACACTTATATCGTTTGTAACACCGACAAATCTTTTGTAGCCATTCGTAATCGTTTGTACCCTTGCGAACCGTCAAGTTTGTCGTTTGTACTGGTTTGTTACACCGACAAATCGTTTGTACCCATTCGTAATCGTTTGTACCCATGCGTACCGACACTTATATCGTTTGTACCCGTTTTTAATCGTCGAGTACTTAAACGCAATAAAAATGAATTCTGCTTGCGACCAAACGTGCAGAAACTATTGTCTCCAAAACGATACCACATATATTTTATTCCTAAATGAGATACGAAAATAAAGAAAAAAATTTAAAAAAATTTTTTTTAATTTGAAAAATTTTTTTTTTTAATTAAACGATTCTCTTCACAATGGCATCAACGAAAATCATTTATCTCAACACGAGTTGCGGAGCAATTTTACCCACCCCTATATTTTTCACCCCTTTAGGGTACAAACGAAAATCAAGGTGGTACAATCCGGTACAAACCGAGTACAATCGAATAAAATTAAAAAAAATCTTCTACCGTTAAGTGGGTTGCCAACTTCACATATCAGCTTCGGTATCCAACTTCAGGTATCAATTCAAGTATTTACTGATTTGTCATGCTAACCAGTAAAGTAAGTAATATAAGTAATGATTTTCATATAAAAAGTTATAAAATAAGTCTCATTATTATTAAAAGTATTAATAATAATGCACCTAGATCAAGCGGTCTAGGTGAGGGTCGCTGTGCCCTCCTTGAGAACAACTTGTCACCCGAAGGCGAGTCGTCTCCGGGTAAGAGGTGATATTGTAAGCAGATGAAGCTATAGGATTCTGTTGAGGCCAGATGTCGCACAGAAGGCCAACAACTTCTCCGCCGGGATTGCTCCCAGGATTGATGGATCCAAGGTTTTGGACCCAAACATTCTATACCTGATACCCTGCAGGTTTCTGCAGGTGCAAATGACATGTATGGAGGTTTCATCGTCCTCCATACAGGCCCTATAAGTGGGATCATCAGAGATCCCCAAGTTATGAAAGTGGTAGTTCAATCGACAGTGTCCTGTCAAGAGCCCCCCCCCCCCATTCTCAACTGTATTTTATTTAGTTTCAATCGAGCATAAATAGTATTATATACTTATAATTATCATAAAGGAAAGGATATTATAATTATTAAATAGAAAATTCTCTAAAAGTTGAAGAAAGATTGGTCAGATACAAAAAGCTATAAAGTACCTATATCAAAGCAAGATAAACATATAGGATACTGTATCATATACTTCCACTTTTTTCTAGCTTTTGCTTAAATATAAACTTTACGAAAAAATTTTACAAAACAAATCTTGTTTAAAATTAATGTTTCAAAAAAAAAAATGTTTTTTTCGGACAAAATGGCCTTTTTTACTAAAAATGTATTATAGCTCGTAATAGCTTGTGCCCATTTCGAGCAGCAATGTATTGTGCCTAGTAACCAGAGTTGGGCCGGGTAACCTCGAAATTTCGATAAGCGATTCTAAACACATAAGAAAAGCTATCCTAAAAATAAAGAACCGAGGAGGCCAAAATATGGATGCTCGATCCCGCCTAGTCCCGTATTTGTTCAAATATTATGAAGATAGGTAGGTTTAAGAGGATGACGGCTAAATTTTTTGATTATTTCATTTTAAATGAGAAATCTTACAAAATCTTGGTTAACACTTTTTGCCACATAATTAGAATTTTTCCACGCACCCATTAGAATGTTTGGAAATTTATTTTGAAACTTTTGGTGAATTTCTATTTAATTCACAGAACACAACGGTTCGATAATCATTTGTGCTGAATTCGTTCGATTTTCGAAAAAATGTTTCCGAAATAAAATTGTCTTATATTGTGGGTATAAAAATAAAAAATCTTGGTAATATTTTTCCAAAAACCGCTATGGTACACAAAAGTAGCGCTCACTTTTCAAAATATATTAGTTGTTTTGTACCTTATTCATTTGGTTTTTGGGAAAATGTTTCCAATTAAAGTTGGTGGTATAGGGTGGCGTATAAGTAACGTTATGATTTAATTAGTCAATAAATTTTTTGTTTACATTTAAAAAAATTTTATTTTCAGAATTAACTTTGAAAAAGTTATGATGGAATGACTCAGCACAGAACAAAGAACTGAAGTTGTTCAATTTTATTTTGAAAGTCAGCATTCGATTATTCAGACACAATGATCGTATCGAAATTTCTTTCATGTTCCGACAATTTACCGATTGGAACAGCGTTTTCGACAACATGGGACTGTTTGTGATCTTCCGCGTGCTGGAAGACCTCGTGCAGTTCGAAATGATGTGAACATTGCTCGGGTGCAATCAAGTGTTGAGGAAAACCCCGAAACTTCCACCATGCGACGTTCTCAGTAGTTGGTGATGTCTAGGCGGTCTTTGCAAAGAATTTTACATACGTTACACCTTTTCCCATATAAGACTCAATTGGTTCACGAGTTAAAAACAAATGATTCACAAATACGCATTCATTAAATAAATCACACCGTTACTTATGCGCCATCCTTTATATTTATAACAACTTTGATCCGAAGAAATTTTTCGAAAACCGAATGAATAAATCACATATTCATTATAAAATTTTGAAAAATGAGCGCTACTTTTGTGGCCATGTGTACCATATTGACATCACTATATAAATAAAAAAGGAAAAGTTTTATTTTACACTGTCGAGTGGTTTTATAATGAGAGTTTCATTGACCAGCAAATATGTAGACAAAATTTTTGTATGCAGCTCGTAAACTAGTGTTGTTTTATGAATTTCTAAGAATGCAAGATATTTTTGTTGTCGTATTATTACAACGTTTCAAAAGAGTAAATTGCCTAAACGTTTTAGCTAAAAAAACATTTTAATTCGTTATTGTTGTTGAATGGCCATACTAAAAATCCTATAGAAACTATTTATTTATTTTTTTCCTCCAAGTAGATTGTTTAGTTTTAACATTGTTTTAAAAACTATTTGGGTAAAGTTTGCACATTCTCATCGTATACAATGATTTATAATTGTTTCTGAATGAAATCATATGGAAAATTTGTATAGTTCATCCCAATAAAGTGCATAAACTGAAATTCTACGTCTTTTTAAATCAACGTGTTAAAAGAAATTAATAGATACTCAAAATTTGTCAGGTATAGAGTAAAGTTATTTCTCGTTGCTACTTTCCGTGTTACGAAATTTGGTGTATGCTTTAAATGAATTTTTGCTATAATTTTATTCATGTTAATGATTTTTTAATGGTTGTTTAATTTGCACAGTTCCCAAATCGTCTATTGTCTCATAAAATTGGTAGGCATCTAGAAATCAAATAATTTTTATCAAACACCATTCGTTTATATGCCCATTTTTAGCGGTTCCTGCCAAAATGACGAAACAGAACACATAATATTGAATCATCTCGGTGTCTGTTTGCCTGTCTATCTGTTACAGGCGTTTTAGTTACAGGCTCGAATACGGACATGAGGTTTAGGATTATGTTTTTTTAAATTTCAAATTCGCCCCAATATCTAGATCAGTTTTTCTATTATAAATACGTATTTGGACTACAAAGTAGTCATCATCAGTGTATTAAACAAAATAAAAAATTAAACAAAATAAATTAAAATATAATAAATTTTATTGAAATTACTCTTGTTAAAATTGCTTTCATTCAAATTTACTCTTGTTAACATCACTCATATTAAAATTACTCTTATATTGTCTCAGGATATGTTTTTCCTTGCTTATTTGGTGACAGTTTCACAATTTGGTGAAACTGGCTGTATACCAAACGATTCCTTTCTTGAGATAGTGTGGTTCTCCTTCCATCCATATGTACCTATCACAGATCACAGTGAAATGTTTTGAGAAGGAGTATGTTTTGGGTATATCTGTGCCCATTTCAAAAACGGGATCGGAGATTAGGATTTTTAATAATATGTTTAATATGGAAATGTTATCTATTACGAACAGTTCAAGCAATGAAAAAAATCATGTTATGTACCTTTTTGTAAACGATTTTTTAAAGTCGTGAACAAGTTTGTTTTTAAAATAAAATACCGGGGAGGATTAACTTCATGCAACTTATAATATGAAGTCGGTTTTTTGTTTACATTTGATCCACACTAGTTATATTTATTGTCCAAATATTATTGTTATTAATTTTCGATATATTGAATAGCCATCATGCATTATAATACACACCAAGGAATTCTAATACATGCTGATAAATAGCAATTATAATTTTATTGTTATATTAAGACTTAAGGATATTGATTTTTATAAATACAATACTTAACAGTGTCGTCACATCAATGGCAATCGAAACGCTGGGAGTTGGTGTCAATCCTATAATTTAAGAAATTATCGATTTTTTTGCTGTAATTACAAAAACTACAGAAAACTGGAAATCGAAACAGTCACTGGGTATAACAAATCAATCATCAAATAATAATATTATCAATCATTGTCTTTCATGACTTCAGTCACTGCAGTGTTTTCTACTATAGATTGAGACATTTCTTTAAAGTTTTTTTTTTGTTTGTTCACCTTCAAGGGGAATTATCTGAATCACAAAATTGGGATTAAAGGGAGTACCTATTTACTAGTTTTTAGAAAATTTTTTTAAACACAAAATGAACTTTTAACATGTTCAACGAATAAATCATTAAATATGTTTAAGACTTTTTCGTTGAACATGTTAGAAGTTCATTTGGTGTTTTAAAAGTTTGTTTTTTCTCAAGACATGATTTTATTTCTATAACGTGTTATACGGAATTTTCCAACTGACTGATGATGATTGCATCGAAATCGAAATACCGGTATCTAATAAACAGTTTTCTAATATACTTTTTAGTTTCGAGTATTTTGGTATAAGTTTTATTATTTCAATAACAACCAAAATCTTAGAAAAATACTTCAGATAATAATTAAAGCGGTTGATAGTTGATTATTTAAAAATGGCGGTTGAACGTTGAATCGAATGTAGACGAGAGTGTTCTTCGTGCTTGTGTTAAATGTATTCACCACTCGCTTTCTTTGACTCGTGTTAAAAAAACCGACTTTAAATGCAGCGAAGGCAGGTCTGTATCATGCATTGTCTCACCGAGTGTGTACAGCCGGCATTATATATTACACTAGCTATCCGCACTGGCTTCGCGCTGAGAAGCACGCAGCGTAAGTAGAATGACGCGCACATGCGTATATCAACATGCGTATGTTGATCGAGCTATCTGGATCACTCAATAGGTAATAGGTAGTCACTCATCAATCTGTCTCAGATTGCCGGCAATCGCACCCAAATTACCGGACCGTCAACCAAAATATTGCTTCGGCAATCAAAATATCGCTTGTAATCTGACTAGGAATATTTGAGCAATTTCATCGCCTAGTTTATGACAATTGTAAAACGACTGTCTAGCAAATGGGCCTGTTGACTCATTGCGTAAAACATAAGCATGTATATCCGTATAATTGTATCTATTTGTAGTTCTTTTGTAACATCCAAATGACAATGCAAAATAAAGAAAAATTGTAGTGTTCATAATTCGTCGATGAAGTTCGTAAAAAAGAATTTTTTGTTTCATTAAGTTCGAAATATTTCAAGAACGAAAAGATACATTTATAAACCGAAATTTATGTTGACAATTGTATGATGAACAAATAAGTTTCAGTGCAAGGTCTCTCTATTTTGTCTCTTAACTCGAACTGTCGAAATATTTGAGACATATTTCCACAAGTTTGAAGAAAAATAAAAGGAGGTTAAATTTTTTCGCTAAGATGCCACCTTCGATTTAAATATAAATGCCAGTGAGTTATACTCATGGTTGTAAATAATTTTTATATGTATATATAATCGTTGGTGCGTCTGTTAGTGATCATGCCACTTCTGAACGACTTGACCAATTGAGGTCATATTCATACAATATATTTGTTTTGTCGAAACGTTGGTTCATAGCTATACAAACAAATAACTTTTGTATGAAACATTTTTTCAGTGCGAAGCCTGTGCGGACAACTAGTGTAACATATAAGAGTGTCTTAATTGGACTCTGATTTTAGTGTACATAAACACTAAAAATGTACATTGGTATCGTAGGGAGAGAATGTTGTGCTCCATGATCAGATCTTCAAGATCAGAATGTAGTGCTCCATGATCAGACTAAATGACGATGGACTGCTAACGTTGCTAACGTTTAGAGGCTATAAGGCTAGACTAGTAACAGGGGGGGGGGAGTGGCAAGCTATAAGATGCAGAGATGAGTTGGACCATTACAAGGACGGAAAACGTCTGGTAAGAAATAAAAACCGATGGCTGCCCAACGAGTGGTCTAAACCCAGCCTCACATAAAATAAAATAAAAATTAAATTTTTGACGTTGTTTGTAATCACATCTCTCTCGGCATATATTCACAGGTAAATTCTAGTGACGCCACTGGTTCTAGGCGGAATATTCACAATCACTTGTGTCTTTGTAAATGAAGATAACAATGATGGTATTTCAATACGGAAGTGAAGGCCTAATAAATGATTATTATTATTGTATGATAAATTCAATAATGATTTGTTCAATTTAAGTTACGATGCACATGACATGAATATTTATGATTATCTGTTGTGTTTTATAAAGTCTCTCACGTAGAGAAATTTTTTATTATTATTATTAAAACAATATACAATTATGTAAAAAAAAAAAAAACAATATTAAAAATTTAATAAAATTACCGACTGATGATAATTGGGCACATTTTTGTTTTCGTGTCTAAGTGTAATTTTTAACTTTCGATAAATTTTTCAAATGGAATAAAAAGTTGGTCTCGATTGTTTTGATTTTGTTTTGTTGTTTTTGCAACAACAAACGAATAAGAATTGTATTTACAAAACTCTAACCCAAAGTTTCACGAATTATCAATGCTATCAACATAATTGTTTTTTATTACCTTTGTTTAGTTTATTTCATATTGCAAATATAAAAATTAACTTATGTAATCCAGGCAGAAATATAACAATTTTACCACCTCCCGGCAATTTCAGGTTTTTTATTGCAAAAGACATAAAAACCGAAAAACGAATATAAAACATTATGCCTGACTGCCGAATACCTTAGGTTGTCCAATGTTTTTCTCAAATTTGGTTGGTAATTTGTGATTAACCTATGTAAAGCGTAAGAACGATCCTAGTAGAACGACGAACCCATCTGAAACTTTTAATATTCGGCAAACACTGGATCTTTATTATCTCATATTAAGGCACTGTACAAATTTTGATCCAATTCATGGTTGCGGAGAAGGCATCTCTGCGGAATCAATGTTAGGGGTTAATATTAGAGTCTAGATATAAAAAATGACTTAAATACGTATTTAGGTGCGCTAATAATTTTGAATTTTTGAGAATAAACATTTACTTAAAAATTTTATATGGGTGTTTTAAGGGGTTTTTAAAAGTTTAAGTGTGGTTATTCCAAACAATTACGTTAGCCACATGCAATCTTTTTTCTTACGGTTGGTAAAGCAAAAGTATATATAATATAACTAATTGTGAGTATTATAAATGGAGTATTAAAAAAATTTGATATTTTTATTTTGGCTTTAGTTTCGCAAACACAGTCGCTTTTTCAGAAAATATATAATAAGAATGAAGAAGTATAACTGGGGGAGAGGAAATTTCCGGTTTCAGACTTTTCTGGGTAGTTTCAGCCTAAGATCTATCTTCCTACCAAAAACCAACAATCTAGAAAAACTGAAAGTAAGTCAGTCCCCAAAATGTAGACTTTTAGGGCTAAATATCTTGAAAATTGTTAAAGTTGTAATGTTGAAACTGCGTACGTACCGTCAGATGGTGGGTCTCATTTCAGTTTCATAGTTTTTGGTTCCTGAGATAGAGCAGGCCTAAAAATCGTCTGTAATCCTTCCTGTAAAAAAATAGTACGATAGGCGTCTTTGATTACCGTACTATGTGCTTATCTGTGTAAAAGAAAACAAAAATATTATACAAAAAAAAAAAAAAAACAGACGAATTGAGAACCATCCTCCTTTTTGAAGTCGGGTTAAAAAAAAAAAGAACTAAAACAACAACCGAGTTAATTGTTTTAATATCCTCTATATACATAGTGATTTATCAGTGTGTGTACTGTTCATTTCAAGTTTATGAAAATAAGTTTCAAATAAAAACTGTATATATAAAGTTATTCCGTTGACGGGCATCCAAACAGATTGACAGGCATCCGGAAATGGAATAATTAGAGCATTGTATGGGCACCTGTATTAAAGTTTTTTCCCCGATAACTTTATCCCACTATATTAGTAAGTAACAAACTAAAAAAAAAATGTGAAAGTGTGTCCCACACTTTGTTTTTAGTTCCGACTTTGTAGCGATTGAAAATATTAATCCTAGAAAAAAATTTTTGTTACAGGTGTTCATAATATTAACTAAATTCGCCCATTTACGCATGTCCGTCCGCCCGTCTGTGAACACGATAACTTAAAAGCAAAAAGAGATAACGAGCTAAAATTTTGTGAGTGTGTTTTAGAGATAAAAAGTAAGGTAGAGCTCTTGAATGGGAATAATCAGACAAAGTTTGTGCAAAATGGGAAAAACTGTCTATATTTGAAACCGTAAGAGTGCTACCAGATATTTAAGCAATTAACTCAGTTAGTTGTCATTTTCACTTGTTTTTTTTTGTATGCGTGCATTTTAGTTGTTTTGAGAATATCAATTTTTTCAAGTATACTATAATTTTGATAAAGTAGCCGTTTTTACAATGATTATATCTGTTCTATGTTACTAGACATGAAACAAAAAGATCACGAATACCACAAATCCCTTTTTGAACATCTTAATTTCAACAATACTTATGTATTAATTTATAACGTAGAAAACATTAAAATATCCCACAGTCTGTTGTTGTATCTGTATGAGTTGTGTGTTATAACTGATTATAATTAATTAAAATAATTAGTTTCATTTCGCGGTGGATATAAAACTTTACTATATAATATATTAAAACATTCTTGGAATTATATTATTTTTTATAAATCTCTTCAAGAAAAATAATTCAAAACATCGTCATCTCCTGTTTTATATATGTGAGTAGTAGTAGGTATAGTTAGAATATTTTAATACGGACAAAGTCGAGTACTTCGTGGTTTTTCCCTGAAATGGACAGACGTATTTGTCTTGTTCAAATTTTCGGTAGAAAAAAAAATACGGCGTGACATAATCGATCGGCGGATAATATGGAAATTAATGAGATGAACTTTCGGTTGATTTTTAAGACAGATTTTATAGGTTTAAAGAGTTTCAATACCATTTTCAAAATGTTACAGATTATTTGAAATAAAAGATAACAGTCAAATCTTGTTGACATGATAAGGGTGTTTCATTTTATTTCCTCAGGTCAATATCTCGAGAACTAAGTTACATAGTGATAAATGTTTCAGTCAATAAATGTTCAAAAGCTTTCAGGTTTCTAGGGGTCAAATAACTGTGACCTTGCATTCGATCTTGAAACCAATTACCAAGGTCAAACCGAGGTCAACTTTGATTTTCAAAAGGGAACCAATTTTTTTTATTGCATATTTGCATTTTACGGAAAAATATATTCATGGTTTGTATGAAAAGCTTTTTCCTAGCACTTATTTTCCTAACACTTTTTTTCAAAACTTCAAAAAAAAATTTTGGTATAGACGA
Source organism: Nineta flava (assembly GCA_963920215.1). NCBI lineage: Eukaryota > Metazoa > Arthropoda > Insecta > Neuroptera > Chrysopidae > Nineta > Nineta flava. Next base: position 94,166,820 of record OY986041.1, read on the forward strand.
ACATTTTTTAATTAAATTTGTACAAGCAGAATATCTGATGACCAATCAGAACATTTGCTCTGCTCTTATATTTATGCATATTTTTTCCATAATATTAGCATTAATGTACCTATTGTAAAATTATATTACTTTTTCAAGTAAAAATATCCGGTTTACAGAAGTGGTTTCAGCCTAAGAACTATCTTCGTTCCAAATATATCAACTTTCTAGGACAACTTTGGAAACTATTCACGCAGTAATGTTGATAATTGGTATAAATCGTCAGATAGTCGATCTCTCGCTACGTCTTTTAAGCTTTATAGCTTTTGGTTCCTGCGATACAGAGTAGTACGTGTCTATGTTTAAATCGTTTGGAAAAAAACACCTCCGTTAAAATGTGCGACGTATATGAGCGTTTGTTTGCTATTTTTTTGTTTGATAATACTTTTTTTATACAAATAATAAAAAAAAAACTTATAAAAAAATAAAACTTGTTTATAGAAGAATTTGTGTGATATCTAACTTATCTTTTATATGCATATATATATATATATATATATATATATATATATATATATATATATATATATATATATATATATATATATATATATATATATATATATATATATACATATGTAGTGTAGTACATTTTCTTTGTAAAATTTGAAGAGTAAATATCCAAAAAAATATTTTAACCTGTGTTCATCACTTTCCCCGTAAGAAGTGGTAAAAATTGTATTTGTCTCGAAAATCATAATGTTTATAGCATGTATTATTATTAATAAAATAAAATAAACAAACTAAGAATCATTAAATACACTATTTTGCTTTAGTCATGGTGGTTTAAGGATATAAGGAGGAGTATTTATTTGAGGGTTTATTTATATTTACGAATTTTGTTTGAAATGAGTATTTAATTCAATATTAATGTTTTTAGTGTTCCATGCCAAAATTGACGGAGTACCTCGATGTTTGCCACAGACGTTTTCACAGAGTCTATGTCACATAAATGTCTAAAATTTGGCATAGTTATAATATACAGATAAGCCAAATGCGGACATGGGTAAGTTCAAATTTTTTAAGCTCATAGGGTTTAGGTTTGGCGGTCCAAACGAGAAATTAAAAAAAAAGTTTGTTCAAATTTTTGTGTGAGATCACCATTAAGAACTTTTCGAATCAGACTTTAATCTTTTTCTGAAAAAACATTTCGAAGTTGCTCTCCCCTAGCGTATCTCCTAAAGTACCGCTGAGATAAATTTGAATAGAATGACGAATAAAGATAATACGGTTTGTAGTCTGACAACTAGACCAATCTAGGCCCTTAAAGCACTAGGAATTTGTATGTAGACTAGGAATTGGTTGTAGACTAGGAAGTTGTGCGACTGCAGCTAATTTTGATAGGTCGATATTAATCTGGATTTTGTGCAAAGGAAACTGCAGAAAACCTTCAAAAGCATAGCCGGTTACTTTTGTTCTTGTCCATACGCCGACAGTTAAGTCAATTAACCGCCCTATTAATTAATTTTTTTAAATTATTTTAATTGACAATCTACCAGTTGTTGGGAATCGAACCAGCAACCTCCCAGTTCCAAGTAGAGCGCGTTGAAAAACTGGACCACGTGGACTCGTAGGATAATACGGTATACGATTGACGGAAAATTATTAGCATTGCGAATTTTTTAGTTAAGTGGTTGGTTTTGGAGGTTGAAACAAATATAAAATGTTTTTTCCAATTTTAAGAATATGACAATTAAAAGGTTTTTGAGTGCTAATGGTTATAAACAATTTAATTTATTAGGGTTCAGAAATCATGCTATATTAGTGATGTTTTTTTCACGGAACACGTATTATGTAAGCACACCTTGCATTTGATCGGTGTGTAGAATTTGTCGATGACAATGTTTGTTAGATAGATAGATGGTAGAGGCTGCCCTGGACGGGCTACACTTCGACCATAAGGTCCATTGGGATGCCTAAGGAAGTGAGGATGTGAGTGGAGTGGAAGGAATTTTTTGGTATAGAATAGGAACTGGTAGGATATGCGGCTGCAGCCGACTATGATAGGAACTATGCCGATATTCATCTGGAGTTCGTGAAGGAAACTGCAGAAAACCTTCTTAAGCATAGCCGGTTACTTCGTTATTGTCCATACGCCGACAGTTTAGTCAATTAACCAAGCCTTTTTTTTTCTTAATAATTGACAAACTGCCGACGTCGGGATTCGAACCCATAACCTCCCAGTTTCCAAGTAAACATACTGTGCAGACATAACGCCTTAAACCGCTCGGCCACTTGGACTGGTACAATGTTTGTTTATAGTATACGATATTAGTATCATGATTTTCAAAAAAAAAAAAACGAAATTCACCGACTTTCTTCCAACGGGATGGTAATTATAATCATCTATGACAGATTCTGGGTATTTTTTGTTTTTTGAATGTTTGTGATATCCCTATTTCCATTTAATTTTACTGTGTTATAGGTGTTTTATATTATTCCACATATCCAACTATAGTAATATATTTCTTTTCGCGCTTAGCATATACAGCTCACATCACTTAATACAATCTGCTTATTATAATAAAGATTATATTATTTATTATAAAATATTGTAATAAATACACAACAGTAGTGTTAAAAACAGATGGTCACAGTAGAAATTATTCTTGGATATGATAATTTTAAATGATGTAGGTATTAAAATACTTCTAATGAGTGTAATACGTTATTTTTATACAATGTCTTCAAGTATGGGTTTGGCTATGACATTATGATTTACATTAACATAAAAGGGTTCACCTTTTTATTCATTAACATTTTAAATAAAACCATTTTATATAAAATTGGTCTGTAGATTGACTGTTTCTGTATCTTAAGACTGCTCAAACAGAGTCCCATATTTTTGGAATAGATTTCCACCCACTACTCACCTGTCAGATACTTAAGTATCATAATTTACGCATTATTTTTTTAGCTCGGGCTCAGGCACGATGTGAAAACATATTCTACTAGCTGAAAATGCTGGCGTTGTCCGGGCTTCAAAAAATTATTATTGGAAATTTATGTCAAATAATTAGTTTTTTCTAAATTTTGACATTTAAAAACGTCAAGTTTTCTTTATTTTAAATTTATTGGCAAATAATCCCAGATTTAGCCATTAGAAAATGTTATATTCATATACAATGTGAAATTCCCATTAATGGCCACACAAAGAAATTTTCAGCTCGTTATCTCTTTTCGTTTTTGTGTTATCGGCTTCATAGACAAACGTACTTGCGGAAAAGGACTAATTAGGTAATTTTATGAACACCTACAACAAAATTTTATTAATATTTTCAAGCGTTACAAAGTCGGAACTAAACTTAATATATCTTGTATATTTACAAATATACTGGGTATAAAAATGGAAGTTATACACTAGTTAAACTTGGTGAAAATATCCTTTGTTGAATGAACATGTATTTCTCTCTGAATCCACGCCTATGATTTTCTAAAAGGATTCAGAAAAAAGTCTATGGAATGTTAACAAAGCTATCGAAGACACTGTATTTTCAATACAATACATTGTATAATATAGTTTGACTTTTAATCTGTATTATCATTTATTATAATTCGAATGAAATTCAAACATTTGGAAGACGTGTTTGTTAAATGTTATAACTTTTCACATTACATGAATTTGATTTTTATTTTGAATTGTTTACATGATTTTCAAATATTTTGTCATACTTTGTTTTTACTGACAAGAATATATTATCGCATTGATTCAATTCTGTTTTGGCACAATTGAAAAAGGTTTTAAGGGAATTATTCTTCTATAAGTGCAGACCTATCTTCATACTATACTTAGCGCAACTGATCAAGTTGGCAACTCAACACAAAATATTAAATCATTTGCAGCGAAGAAGATAGTAAGTTCGTTTATTTTATAAGGATCTACTAATGTGAAATATGTGTGTAGGTAGGTATGTCCACTTAGCAATGGCATTTGGCACTGAATTTCCTTTATGAAAACCTGAACTTATTTTATTCGTTTTAGTACATGGCTGAAATTAAAGCTTGTTTTTAAAAAAGAATTATTTTATTTTAAAACTAAAAACCTCAATGTATATTATATATATATATAATATATATATATATAATTATATAGAAATTCTATATAATTATATAGAAATTCAGTATATATATATATATATATATATATATATATATATATATATATATATATATATATATATATATATAAATTATTATAAATTAATGCTTTTAACTATAAACAATTAGAACTAGTCGAAATTTTGAGACTAGTCGAACCTCAGGTGAAGTTAAATAAAAGCTTGTAATAATACCTGAAATAGTATAAGCTAGTATACCCACGGCTTCGTTTACGTTTTATTGTTATACCTCCGGCTCCCGTCATTTTAAGAATAAAAAACCAATGTAATTTCTCCCCGCTTCCACTACAATAAATATTTACCGTTCCCACCGCTTCCACTACTTTATCAACATTCCTATCAAATTTCAGCGATGATTTTCGAATTCAGCGACGCCATAAAGTCTTACCATAAAAGCTTTTAAACAAAAAAGTTTCATCGAAATCAGTCCAGTAGTGTTTGCCTGATGATCGAACAAACAAACAAACATTTTATAATAGTTAGAGATTATATTGCACAAGAAAAATTACTGTTTTATTTCTCTTTTCAAAATATGACGGTCCAAGTGGGAATATACGTATAACCTGATTTCGGTAATTTGTAATGTTACAATCTAAATAAATATTCTTCCGAAATTATTTTCATTGTGAGTTCCTAATAAAAAACCTAGCGAAAATTGGAGATGAATGCACCCTCTTAAATTAGAAATCTTTCAAAACATATTTTATCTGCATTGATTAAGTAAATTTCCAGTATTAAAAGCTTCCAAGACCCTCCAATAAAATAAAAAGATAACATACACGCCGAATTCAAAAATGGAATGTTTTTTGAAATACTCAATGTAGAATATAAGTGTTTTTTGGTATATTATCTCGATCCAGTTTAAAAATAATAATAAGTTAACTAACCATTTCATCAGACTCTCTAAAATGAACAAAAAAAAAAAAAGAAAAAAAGAATTTATCTAAAAACTAATTAAGTCTTAAATTTGAATACAACAAGATATTTTATGATTTTTGTAAGGACCTTTTTTTTATTCGCCAATGCAACCACAATGCAGATATATAATTCATCTCAAGGCGTTTTTATAATACATATGACTGTCTCGACGAAAACCAGTAACATTTTGCACATAATATTTATTGGCTCAAAAGAAATTAAACGTAGCAAATATATAGACATATTTACAGTTCAGATTCACAGAATTTATTGAAATAAATTCGATACAAATGAATATATTTTAATGACATTTGATTATTTATGGTTAAAAGAAAAGATCTACTCTCTAGAAGTGGTACACCGTCGTTCGTCGTCCGTGCACACACACACAGACACACACCAACCACGTACGTATACAGATACTTACTTACATAGGTATCTCTTATTTTAGAGTTAGTGGCACGCGGCAGAACTAACCAATGAAATGAACGAGTCATTCTGCCACTTATATGTATAAAACTTAGTTTCTCACAAACATATGTATTTTTCACATCTTCTCATCGAGTTGAAGTTCCTTGTTGGATAACTTCACCGTGGGTTCTCTCGCTGCTTGTTACTTTCATGTGTGCTGACATACTACCAACGTACAGGCGGGTGATCGAGGCCGTAGCGTCTAGATTATTATTATTATGATTATTGTTGTATTATGTTGATGCTGTGTGTGCTCTTGCTTTTTTCTTTCTTGTTCTTGATGCGATACATCTTGTTCTTCTTTTTCTGTTGCGTTTTATATTTGTTATCGTCCCCGCAATCCAACCACGTTGTATTTACTACGTATTGTATGCTAGCAGCATGCCGCACGCTCCAGCATCTATGCTACAGGTTGTAATAAATTATTTTGGCAATTTTCTAATATATTATAGTGTTTATTTTATTTTAAGACGGAAAACTTGTTGAACATAATTTTTATATTCAAAAAAATTAACATAAATTTATATTTGTCCAAACATACATATAGGGGAACCCCGGATACGGAGATACGGAGTTGATACGGTTTAAAAATACAAAAGGGTTTATTAAGATAGCATTCAGATAACATTCATTATTAAGAGAGCATGTCATTTGCCCCGGATATGGGGCATAACGAGGTGATGAGGAAAGGTTATTATAAACACATATAAAACTAGTGGAAATGCAGAAAAAATAAGTTTATGTACAAAATTTATACACTAGGACAGCCTTATCATTTTCCCTATCTATTCTCGCAGGTAAAAAATGAAACGAAGAGACTCTGTTGTCAGTTGTCATCCAAGATTGCACAAGGGTAGTAAAATTAGCCTCTTCACTTGAAGGCCTATCGAGCCTGATGTCAGTGTGTCTGCTGGAAGACATTGTGGAACTTTGCGGCAGAATGGGAAACCCTATTGGGCAGATTAAGGTAAATATTTCAGCCTAGATTCATATTGATATATTTTTGACCTTGCAAAAGACGTTAAATAGAGGTTAGAAAATAATCTAGATAGTGATTTATGTACATACATATATAAACGTGTTCATTTGTGTGTCACTATTATGTTTTGAATAAAACGCCTAAATTACTGTGAATATTAAAATATGCCTGTTGAATATACTATCGGATAAGTGATGCCCTCCGAAATCGGTGCAAGTGATCATACTTTTGGTAAAATTTTCCTATACATTTCAGCATTAATTCAGCTAAATTAGATAATTTTATCTTCAAAGAAATTAGTACCAAACACTCCACTAAATCAAAAACACCCAACTATTAATTCTTGTGGATGCATTAGTTTTTGTAATTTCCGATAGTTATTAAGTTATTAAGTAAGACAACATAAGTTCAAAATGAGCTTCTTCTTAAGGTTTAGAATCTGAAATAAAAATGTGGTTATAAGGAAAAGTTTCTCACACTTATGGCAAAAAAATGCATTAATACTGCAAGTACTGTAAAAACACAATCGTTAAGCCATACAGTACATTGCTTAGAGTAGTTGGTGTGTAGGGCGCGGGTAACTCTCAGTCATGGGAACTTGTGACTCCGCGCTGTTCTCACGGCCTTTAGTATAAACTATTGCGACTTCTCTCCTATATAATATACTCTCAGAGTCAGAACTAACAACAAACTACACATACTCACACATACATACTAAACATGTATTATTCTGTTCATCACTACCAGTACCATATTCTAGTAATATATACTTATTGTTAAGTATGTATAATATTTGTAAAAAAAAATTATATATACAGTGAAAGTTGCATACAAGGTTACCGCTGATAACGGCGAGTTACGCTAGTATTAGTGAGAATACCTGTCCGATGGCTGTGTGGTGTCAAAAGACCTCTGCTTGGAACTTGGAGGTTATGAGTTTGATTCGCGGTGGTGGTAGTTTGTCAATTATACTCAATGGAGCGGATAATTGACTAAACTATCGGTGTATGGACAAGAACGAACTAACCGGCTATGCTTGTGCGATTTTCTGCAGTTTCACTTCACAAACTCCAAATAAATATTGGCATAGTTCCTATCAAAGCTGGTTGCAGCCGCAAAAACTATTAATTTATATTCTGCATACAAATTACTTGTTCTCCACCTACGTCATTAATGTATGATTATAAATTAATATAGGTTAAAAAAATAATGCAGGTGGTCTCTGTTATAGACTGTGAAGTCTCAAAAACGGCTGTAAAATCCCATTATTATTTATTAGTAAAAATATCGTATAAATATTAATGAAAGTAGAAATGACTTAAATTTGTACCGATCGTTCAGAAGTGATCACTTTTTAAAATTATTTTGACACCAGTATTTGATATAAAAATCGAACCCAAGACCCTGGCTTACTGGGCAGTGCTCTACTAGCTGAGCTATGGTATAATTTCTCAATATCTGATTTAAATGTTTTTTATTTCATACATAGAATACTATACCTATTTTAAACATTTAAAACACTTTTATTCACGAAAAATCTGTATTTTTGGAACTAATTCTTAGACTATTTTCAAAAAGAACGCAATAAAACTTCGGATAGTTATGAAATATAGCTTTAACACATTCTGCATCTTACTTGATTAAATTATTAAAATCAAAAGAAATTGTCTAGTGAACGATTCAGAAAAACTTCTACAAAACGTTTTGTAGAAGATATCGTCTGGTAGAAGTTGTATTGAACTTTTTCTGAATCCTTTATTTGACATTACACATGAAATTACAAATAACATTTTTTTTTTTTAAATTAAAAAAAATATAATACTATATTCAATCACAAAAGGTTTTGTTACATCAACAAAGTTCATAAGTCGCTCAAATTTTAATAAGTTAACACCAATTTGTAAAATATCTACTTTGATATTAACTGACAAACGGCATCATTAATCAATATTGAGTAATCAATATTGGTTTGGTAGCAAAACTTAAAGTATTTCGTAATCCTAGAACTTGCACTACGAAAAACTCGCATTGCATCATGGCCGAATGATGATGATAATGACTAATAGATTTGTAATCCAACTGTTCACATACCTTTGTCGTACACACACATACACATTATATTCGCCTTTGACTGTACATACATAATATATAATACATCAAACAAAGATAAAATAATAAAATATATGTTCATTTAAAATCTTTTGTCTTAGTTTTATAAAAGATATCTTATTTAAAATAAAAACATTCAATAATAAATAAAATGTATAAAATAATAAGTATTTTGTTTGTAGTTCTTAAATAAAGACAAACATACATATTACAATACTGTACAATATATTCTGTTTCATGTTATTTATATTCGTTAAACTGCAATACTATTAATTACATTTAATTTTTGTTTAAATAATATTGGTATTATTGTATTGTTAAGTAACTGATATCAACCTTATTTAGAATGAAAGCAGAAATGTTTTCGATTTTTTTTTTGTCTTTTTACACCGTATGTTTACGAAGTATACACAAATAGTATCAGTGGGTCCTAATTTCATCTGCGACTATAAGGCAACTTTCTGTATAGAAAATGTTCAGCATTAAAACAGCAATAGGCTATTGCCAATATTCGCTATTGTCAATAGCGGATTCAAAAATAATAAACCTAAGAGACAAAAAATGAAAAAAACTCAAACCATCGTTATTACGAAATATAGGATGCTAATAGTAACACATTTGTGTTTAAAATTTGGAGAAAAAAAGTCATTTGCATTTTAAAATTGTTCACCACCTATTGGCTTGACATCTTAAACGGAAATACGCTGTTGAAAGTTTCGCTAAAATCTATAACGGAGTACTTACCAATTTTTCACCGGTATAAGGAAGTCAAAATGAACATTTCATAAACAGCTTACTTCATGGTTCAAGAGACAAATCGCTCACCGCATAACTATCACTTTCTTGTATGCAATGTTTTTAAAAGATCTTAACGGCCAGGGAAAATACACTTGGCCATCAGGTAAATTTGTAGAACATTTGAGCACAACATTAGCGCTCTTTTTCAAAATTATATAATTGATTTGTGCCTTATTCATTTGATTTTAGAAAAATACTTCGGATAAAACTTCATTATAAATATACTAACAACTGGAATTGGAAACATTTTTCCAAAAACCAGAACACTAGTTTGTGGCCCATAGTACAAAATTGTATATGGTTGTTGGACTATTCAGTTGGACTGAACAGCCCAATCAGACTGTCAAATTACAACCATATAGACCAACGTCACGTCAATATTTGTTCATTGAGCGAAACATTCCAACTGCGCAATTATTCCGCAGAGGATTTTCGGATAGTGTGTATAGCGGAAATCGTATTCGGACCAAATAGGAAATTTTCTACTGAGGATCTCTTTGGTATTCCTGATCTATGGATATAACTAAGTATAAGTGTATGGAGACCTTTTTATTCGAAACTATGTATATTTGAAATTGAGTGAAATCATACACGTACGCAGTGCCGGATTTACTTTTCTAAGGCCCATAGGCGGAGTTTTTGTGGGGGCCTATTTGAAACGAAAATTTTTGATATAAACGGGAAAATAACCAGATTGTTTTATTTACTAATAAATGAAATGATCGATACTTCAAGGATTAAAAGTTTACAAAATATTATTTTTAAATCATTTTCCGACTTTTCTGCTCAGCAAAACTATCAATAATGTCATCAAAATTTAATTTTCGCAGTAGATCAGATTCCATGCTCATGACCGTCAAACTCGTTAATCTGTCTTGCCTCATGCACGTTCTAAGATTTCATTGCAATAATTTCAATTTTGAAAAAGCTCGTTCGCTCTCGCATGTTCAAAAATCAAAAACATTGCAGAGCTGGGTCGATTTGGTTACCTACGACTGCATATTCAAAGATAAAAAAAACAAGCCGGGTTGATTCGGTTACTTACAATTGCATTCTCAAAGGTCTGATTGTCACTATTTTATATTTTTCAAAATTTTTTTTCAAATTTTTTCATTTTGTGGGGGCCCCTAGGGGCCGCCTAGTCCGCCTATATGGTAAATCCGGCACTGCACGTACGCATCAATGATACTGAACGGTACACAGGATATATAAGCGATCGATAAGGCAAGTGAATTCTTCTCACCTTCAACTTATTAACTTTAGTTTTATTTTTTGGTATTCTTGTCTGTATATTTATGGTCTCTATGTTTTATATTGGTTCTCTTATCTCTATATTAATATGCCTGTAATAAGTATAATAATTATTACAGCATACATTTTTCATGAAATACATTTTTCATGTTTTTGTTACTGTAGAGTAAATAAACGTATTATTGTTTTTAAAAACGTTGACGATATTCTTCTGTTGCTTTGTCTTTGTCTTAACGGCAGGTGTTGTGTGTTATGTTCATAGTGGAAGTATACAATAAGCGTACCAATTGTTGTCAGTTTATAGTTATGCTTAGTACCTATCTATATAGTTATGTCTCAAGGCGAATTTAACATTAGCTATATTCCAGCTAACAATTTCGAATAGTTTCGAAGGTTTTTAATTGTATGCTATTACTTAAAAAGTAGCTGTTCTTAAGGAAATTATTGATAGGTATATTTCTTTAGCGTCGGACTGGCCACAGGGTCAGTGTAGCGTTTTCACCCCGGCCCCAGCCTGCCTGCGTCTACGTGGCTTTCTAACTACACAGTAAATAGTTCATACACGGAGGTGGAGGAAGGACGAAGCGCAGAGTTTAGAGCAAACAGTAAAGAACACTATTTGCTTGATTCTCGTTGCCTGATTTTTGTTCTTTTTGAACCAAAATTACCCTACTGATTATTAATAGAGACTGATTATTCCAAGGGGAAGAAATATTTATTTGACATAAATAAAAACACACACAATAGATTACTCTTTCGGTTGCACACAATAAGCAGCCATGTTTTTTTAAACACCGCCCTCAGGTCACTTCTCAATAGAATTTCAAATTGTTTATTGGAACGTTGTATAGATATTGTGGATGCTGTTTTAAAACAACACTTCGGCATTATCGGCTGGAACATAACTATTGTGTACTGGAGATGTTGATGATGATGACGAACAAACGACGATAGTGTTCGTTGTTGTGTGGGGTTCGTCATCATCATATGAGGAAGAAGAAGTATTGAGTATTATTGGTGTATATATATGTGTTTTATTCACTCAGATGTTAAGGGTCATTTACATGAATGCTCTTTTGATACCAGCTGCTAACTTGTACATACATACTAGCATGATTTTTTATAAGCGTGTCGTTTGATTCGTGTGGTTTACTTCTCTACTCCATTTTTGTAAAAATTACGTTTAATTTACCTGATCTCAACGACACATACCATTTTGGTATTGCTCTTATATATTTTTTTCTGGGTACAATTAACATGTCGAATATTATTGATATTTTCTCAAAATAAACTCGATAAAACGATCAACAATAATAGCCCAAGAAAAAAGACGAAATAATTATGTAGGTATGTATTGACTTCAACAGCATACTTGGAATGTTTTCATCATTATTTTTCCATGTTTCTGATAAAAGAAGAGTATTAGAATTACGAGTCACATTATCAATATATTTAATGATACTATTTTATGGGCTCATATACTTTGTTTACTAAATGTATATATGGATAATCCTGGTCTGATCTTGACAAATTTCACTAACTCTGATTCTAGTGTAAATAATGGATTTAATGTTAGTCTTTCAAACTCTAATTTTAACGGAAGAAGTAATGCTGGTTCTGTTCGACGATATTGTCGAAATACAATATATAAATTTTCGATTGTAGTTTTTCTCAACTATATCAATATATTAAACTTTTGTGTCTTAATAGTAGTGTTGAGCTTACTTCATTTTATTTTAATAAATTATTTGAAAAGAAGTATAACTTCTTACGTGCATACATTACGTGCGTGTGTGTGTACACACACACACACACACACACACTATTTTTAAATAATCGTTAGTGCTTAAAATGTTTTCGTTACAAAAACAATTATACATATCTATATGAATATTTCTCAGTAGGTTGATGACAATATTCTTTTCATGATATTGTTATTATTATTAGGTGAGTCAATGGTATAAATGTTATTGTTAATCGAAAAAACAAAAAAATAATTTCTATTATTTATTGTAAAAAAAATAAAACAAGAAACATAAAATTCTGTATGTAATATAATATATTAATTGTTACATGTAGTACCAACAATAATTTTAACATCTATAATATATAATAACTTTGACATATGAATGACGATTATATAAATATTTCATGTAGTATTTTTCTATTTCTCTGTAAATATGTGGTTTGGGTTTGTGTGTGTGTGTATTCAAACAATGTCAGCGTGCATATGTCGATGATAAAACAAAAAATCATGGATTCCTAATAAAGGCTAATTAAAGAGCCTGAATTTGATTGCCTGAGCTTGATTTTTTAGAAGCGATGAGAAATTAAAATAAATTCAACACGAGCCACGAAAGAGAGCAAATTTAACACGATTAGTAGCTATGAAAATTAAGCGATTTTTTTTAAAGAAATGATTGATGGTAAATATTAAATAAAGTTAATGATAAAGTTAATATTAAAGGCATATTTAATATTAATTTTTATTACAATATTCGGATAAAATTTTGTTTTACAATTCACATATTCAAAGATATGTAGCATTTGCTGAAAATCTAAAACAAAACCAACATAAGCTATTGAGTTTTAGAAACATCTCTTTATCTTCATTTGTCTAAATGCCCGATGAACAACGTCTATACTCTATAAGACAGAGCCTATTTTATTTAATTCCAAGGACTGCATGTAAACTGGTGACCAACGGAGTGGTCAAATGGTAAACACCGTGATCACTGCAAGATGCAACTGCGGAGGGTTATTGGATTCATTACTGGGCATTATCCTCTGCGGAAGCATCTGTACACAATGGGACTCTATAACGGGTCCATTATGTGCAGATTGTGTGGCGAGGAGGAATAAACATCTAGTCACATTATCTTTGACTGCGAACCTCTAGGTTACAGCAGATACAGAATTTTCGTTGCACCTCACCCCGAATATATGAACCACCAAGAAGACCTGATAAGCAAGTTCCTGGCTATTGCTAACATATGGGACAAGCGAATGTCATCGGACTGAAGTAGAAGGGAGAGCATAATGGACCATAAAGTTGAATGCAATACTTTTTAGACCCCAAGATGTATCTATCTACCTATTGTGAAGTCTTATTGTGTGAAGGTGCTTTAGTATATGATAATACTCGATGATGAATTCCCGTGACTTTCCAAAATTACACCGTGCTCAGGTTTAGTGTATCGAGGGACAGCCCCTTGAATGCATTCCGAAACCGTATTATCCCGAGTTTTTGCTGTAGTACCTTCACTGTCCAAGATTATTTATACGTTGTGGTTTATGAATCTACTAGTTTTCTCGGGCACAAGCCGTATGACTTCTGTCTGACAGACGGTGGCATATTTTCTCAAGTTGAGCCTAATGTTTGCTTTGTAAATTTTGCAGTATGTGGCATTCACAGTTTTGGAGCCGTATGTATTTCCGACAACTAAGTCTATTAGATAAACGACTAATTTTATCATGTAGCAAATATTCAATCAGTTTCAAATTCACCGGCGTTTATCCAAATGGCTAGGCATTTTAGCTAAAGAACGAATTATTCTAAATGTTCACGACATATATTATAGCTCATATTATATTATGCATACGTTTATTCATTTGTTTTTATAGTTATATGTGGGTGTCATAAGTATTTCTTCTTCATTCGAACGAACTTCTATTATAACTAACTATATGTAGGTACGTACGCACACACATAAATAGGTAAATAAGTATAGCATGAAGCATGATGCATGGCATGATGTATGCATGTGCATTTTATTGTTATACGAATCTATGTATAATATTCATTATTGTCGGTATAGTTTTTGTGTGTGAGGTCTTTTAAAATGATATGGAATGAACTATTATTATCGTTACTATATATATATAGGTACTTAGGTACTTATTTATATATATTATTATTATGAGATGATGTCAGTAGCGGTATATACTTACTTCTAGGTGTGTGTGTGAGTGTGTATGTATACACCTAAAAAATTGATATTTAAAAATTATAATTATTGTTTTAAACAATTCATAAGTGTTGTTGGATCTATTGTATTAAGCAGATTAACATTTTACTTAACTTTGGCTGTGCTGTAGGTGATGTAGGTAATATACACATGGAATGATTATATATATCAAGCTAGGTTAAATAATGATGATGTGTGGCTCCATCCCCAAACCCACCTTAGAGCTAATTTATTTTGTATATTATTCGTCACAGTAAACCATGGAATCGTCATAATCCAAGTGGCCGAGTGGTCTAAGGCGTTATGTCTGCGCAGTATGCCAATTTGGAAACTGGGAGGTTATGGGTCAAATCCCGACATCGGCAGTTTGTTAATTATTAAGAAAAAAAAAGGGTTAATTGACTAAACTGTCGGCGTATGGACAAGAACGAAGTAACCGGCTATGCTTCAGAAGGCGTTCTGCAGTTTCCTTCACGAACTCCAGATGAATATCGCCATAGTTCCTATCATAGTCGACTGCAGCCGCGTAACCTACCAAGCCCTAGCCTATACACACAAAAATTCCTTCCACTCCACTTACATCCTCACATCCATCACAATGGACCTTATGGTCGAAGTGTAGTCCGTCCAGGGCAGCCTCTACAATCTCTCTATCTAAGCCATGGAATAGCATTCTAGATAGATAAATCTTGGGGCATGAAATGTATTGCACTATCTTATGGCCCATTGTGCTCCCCCTTCTGCTTCAGTCTGGCGAGATTCGCTTCTCTCATATCTTGGCAATAGGCAGGAGTTTGCTTATCAGATTTTTCTAAAGGTTTATATATTTGGAGTGAGATTCACTGAATACTTTAGCAGTATTTTCCTCCTCGCCTATTGTCTGTAGGTGGTTACGTAGATGATAATGTCCGGTTACATTTCGAAGTTATGTCCTGTTCAAGTTGAGTGCATCGAGGGATAGACTCTTGGATACTTTCCGAAAATGTTTTTTCTCGAGTTTTTTTTGCGAAATATTTCCCCAGTGATCATGGTATTTCTATCCACTCTTTGATCACTTGTTTGCATGCTGTTTTTGGAATTTCTAAAATAGGTTCGAGACCTTTGAAAGCTAATCCAACTCCCTTTTTTGCTAAGGTATTTGCTTTTTCGTTTCCTTCGAAACCATTGTAACCACTGTGACTCCGAAACCACTGTGATAATTTAACGTAGTTCCGTTTTGCCAGCTTCAGTAGTTCCTCTAGCCAATACTTAACTAAGCTTGAGAGTACTTTACACAGCGGGAAACATTATGCAAAATAATGGAAAAAGTTTATTAAACCTTTTGAACCGATTATTGTTTTCAATATATTTGTCGTTGATGTTGTAAAGTTTTTGTTCACTAAGCTAGAAATGAATTGAAAAGGAGGTATGTATGTATTGTTTTGAAAATGATTGTTTTGAGATAGAGATATGCATGTCTCCTTTCAATCCCCGACCCACAAAACGAGGTATTATAAGTTTGAAGCCTGTGTATATGTCTGTGTTATCGTATCTCCCAAACGGATAGACCGATTTCAATGCGGTTTGATTTTTTATTTGAGGGCTGATTTAATCGGGATAGTTCTTTGCTATGTTTGATGAAAATCTGTTCAGCCGTTGAACGATCATCAGCTCTTTTCCTAGTTGGTATAGGGATTCTTAACTTAGGGAACCGCTGAGAAATCGTTTATTATATAGGGTGGCGCATAAGTAACGTTATAATTTAATTAGTGAACGTATTTTTTCTTTTTTTTTCAGAATTAACTTTGAAAAACTTGGGAAATTTATGATGGAAAGACTCAGCACAGAACAAAGAACAATTGAACAAGTTGTTCAATTTTATTTTGAAAGTCTGCATTAGAATTATTCAGACACAAAGCTCATATCGAAATTTCTTTCTGTGGGGCTGTCTGTGATCTGCGCGTGCAGGAAGACCCCGTGCAGTTCGAAATATGATGTGAACATTGCTCGGGTGCAAGGAAGTGTTGAGGAGAACCTCGAAACTTCCACCAGGTGACGTTCTCAGCAGTTGGTGATGTCTACGAGGTCTTTGCATTGAATTTTACATACGTTACACCTTTTCCCATATAAGATTCAATTGGTTCACGAGTTAAAACCAAATTATGCACAAATACGCATTCATTAAATAAATCATAACGTTACTTATGCGCCACTCTATTTAATTTTATATCGAGTTTATAATCTCCCCACGCTTCCACTCTGTAAACATCCCTGCACTAACTAAGATGAGAACATTTTTGTCCCCTCCACCTATATATTACATACGCTATTGTAATCTATATATAGAGGTAAAAATTAAGTTATATATGGAGCTAACCGTAAAGACATTTATTAAATACAGTTTGAATAAAATTATTCAAATTATTATCAGTAACTATTTATAAAGATGTCTAGATTCACATTAGAATAAAAAATAGAGTTGAAGTTTAGTTAGACCTCTTTACAATAAGAAGCAAATGTTTGAATATCGTTTAAACGATTGATTTTTTGTTATTCATATGACGTGCTTTATATACTATTTTTTAAATTTAATAAGATTCATTTATTTAAAAAAAATACTATATACGAAGTATCTAAAAAAAAACGTGCCGCCGTTTAAAGTTTACCCCCTATTAATTTGACCTCCTGCAGATTTTTCATACCATCTACGGATTTGGTGTAGTTCCTGGGGATTCGTCGCCAGTCAGTAGCTTTTAAGGGTAACATAAGTATATGCTTTATGTACTATTATATTTTAAAGATTTGTCTACTCATGCAGCCTAACTGCAGAAAATGAAACAAAAAATTTAACTAAAGTAGTATCAAAATTTGTGAAATAATCAATAAATGCTGCCAAATATACAGAGGTTTATTAGGTAGATAGATAGATTGTAGAAGCTGCCCTGGAAAGGCTACACTTCGACCATAAGGTCCCCTTGAAAAAAATGTGAAAAAAGTGAAGAAAATTTTTTGTCTCCATTTTAATAATAATCATTTTCTAGGCTAATTTTGACCGAAACATTACGAAAATCAGGTTCATTTTAACGTCCGACCAACACATTTAAAAATTTTGCCTTCTCAATTCATACAGTTTGAAAATTTAGCATTATGGGTCTGATACCTTGGAATCCGTTAATCGTATCATATATTAACCAACGCCATCGTTTTCGCTAGGTCCAAGTTAGCTTAAAACCATGTTTTTATCAAAATCGTAGACATAAAATTTTCCTCCAATTTTAGCGATTTTTTAAGGGGTACCCCTTGGAAAAAATGTGAAAAAAATTAAGAAAATTTTTTGTTTCCATTTTAATAACAATCATTTTCTAGGCTAATTTTGATCCAAACAGTACGAAAATCAGGTTCATTTTAACGTCTGACCAACACATTTAAAAATTTTGCCTTCTCAATTCATATAGTTTGGAAATTTGGCATTATGGGTCTGATACCTTGGAAACCGTTAATCGTATCATATATTAACCAACGCCATCGTTTTCGCTAGGTCCAAATTAGCTTAAAACCATGTTTTTATCAAAATCAGGGACATAAAACTTTCCTCCAATTTTGGCGATTTTTTAAGGGGTACCCCTTGGAAAAAATGTGAAAAAAGTGAAGAAAATTTTTTGTCTCCATTTTAATAACAATCATTTTCTAGGCTAATTTTGACCCAAACAGTACGAAAATCAGGTTTATTTTAACGTCCGACCAACACATTTAAAAATTTTGCCTTCTCAATTCATATAGTTTGGAAATTTAGCATTATGGGTCTGATACCTTGGAAACCGTTAATCGTATCATATATTAACCAACGCCATCGTTTTCGCTAGGTCCAAATTAGCTTAAAACCAAGTTTTTATCAAAATCGGGGACATAAAATTTTCCTCCAATTTTAGCAATTTTTTTACCCCTTGGGAAAAATGTCAAAAAAGTGAAGAAAATTTTTCTTCTCCATTTTAATAATGATCATTTTCTAGGGTAATTTTGACCCAAACAGTACGAAAATCAGGTTTATTTTAACGTGCGACAAACACATTTCAAAATTGAAATATGGCATAATAAACAGATTCAAGACATTACACAACAGCCAATGACCTATCCATGATTGAAATATTGAAATATGAATTCCAAGAAAAATGGATTTAGTTAAAGTATTTGTTTATAGATTCGGTATGATTTGGTTTCGGTATTAAATAAAGTGTTGAAAAGACAAAAAGTGGTTTCAAGTGTTTCGATTTTTGTTTTTTTTGGTCACAGGATGTAGATTATTCTTTAAAATCATTAAGGGCCAAGCCTACACCTTGTTTATTCTTAAAAAAGAAAAATTATTTGTCTTTAAATAATTCTCTATCTTTTCTAAGATGGGTATTTCCCCCCATAGTGGGGGCTAACCTTGTCCGATTTTACCCATTCACGAACTTTACTTTACTTTTTAGCTCTAGAATAAACACAGAACTTCAGCTCGTTTTCTCTTTTCATTTTTCAGTTATCGTGTCCACGTAAGATAGTAAACGTTAGCTAAGAAAGGATTTTTGAAAATTCACAATTTAAGGGGATGAAATCGGTGGGGGAGGGGTGAATTTTATATAAAACTTATTATGTCGTTCGATTTGCTTCAAATTTTGCAGAAATAATGTTTATAACAAATAATTAAATTTGCATATTTGTTTTTTTAAACTACCCATAAAAAGGGGTGGCATGGGGTTGTAAAGATATATAGAGAAATTGTCTTCATGAAGCTAAAATTTATCAGGCAGGTAGTTTACAGTTAGTAAACGTTAGCTAAGAAAGGATTATTGAAAAGGGGAAGAAATGGAGGGTGGTGAATTTTGTATGAAATTTATTATCAAATATTGTCAAATTAAACATATTAGAAAATTATGTTTCGTCTTTTTTTCCTTACCATTTAAAGCTAGTTTTTAAATAAAAATTTTACTATAAATATGAACCGATGTCAACTTTAGGATGTAACAAAAAATTTGTAAATAAAAAAATGTTTGTCATGAAAAAAAAAAATTATTCTATTTTTCAATCCTCTATAGGTGTATGTAGTGTAGCCCCTTAAAAACTACTTACCTAATGTAAAAATACTTGAAAACGACTAAAGTATTATTTATAACATAAATGATTATTACACTAAACTTTTAGTAAAAGGTATTCAATGTTTATTTTGGTTAAATATGTAAAATAAAAGAAATAATATAATTAGGATATATGGTATAATCATTATATTGAAAAATTTACCAATAAAAAATAAATTCTATGAACGCAAAATTATTAATGACTTCAATTAAGAGTTACATTTATCAAAATGGATATTTTTTGTTTTTTGAAATAATCCAATTTACAGAATTTCTCCAGCTGGACGTATTGTTAGTTCAGTAATCTAAGAACATCAAACATTTAAATATAAGTATAAACCTCTCTTTTTTAACGCGACTTCAAAAAGGAGGATGGTTCTCAATTCGTCTGTATTTTTTTTTTTTTTAATGTGTGTCACCTCAGAACTCCGTCATTTATGAACCGATTTTGAATTTTGTTTTAAAGGGTTTGGTTTCTCATTGGTCCCATTGGCACCAAATCGCATTCTGATTAGGGGATTCCCGGGAAATCGAGGAAAATCTTCATTTTATATGTGATAACTGATTTCTGCGAAATTTTTTTTTTGAAAGGGTATGTATACTCATTCATAATGGGAAAATAAGAAAATTTATTTTAAAACCGACTTCAAAAAAATTTTTTACAAAAAAAAAACCGACCCCAAAAAAAAATGCATGTAAAAAAAACTGAAAATCTGTTATGAAAAAATGCACTAAAAAAAATAAAAACGGATAAAAAAAATGTGTTATTAAGAAATGCACTAAAAGTTAGTAGGTCGTTTAGTTGGTCTACCCATATTTAGACAAATAAAATCAGTTATAGAACTTCAAAGTCACTAAAAAGCGAGAAATAAAACCTATTTTGACAAAATGGAAGGTGGTGTACAAAAGTTATGTGAATTTCTCTATGCTGACACCGACTCCAAAAATAACAATAATTGTACATATATATTTAAAAACTTTTGCTTAGGTGAACTAAAATTGGCACAAGAATATGCAATTATTTTTTTACTTTTTAGTGCATTTTTTGTTACAGAATATTTGATTTTTGAAGTCGGGTTTCCATTTTGTCAAAATAGGTTTTATTTGTTATTAAAATTATACTAACATTAACGTTTCGTGGCGTACTTAATACATACAATACTGCATTTGCTATGTCAATTGGCTTCAATGGCGGAACTTGATTGTAAAGTTCCGTTAAATATTCGTCAGTATAACCACCCCCTGCTATTAATTCAGTATCAACAATACCTGGACTAATACTCTAAAAGAAATAAAATGCAAGTAATGCAAGTAATCGAATTAATAATTCAATAATTGTCATACGGTAACTCGAATAGGTGCTTTTGATTTAGCTAATTCTAAGCGTAACGTTTCAGCTAAAGCTGTAACACAATATTTTGAAGCAATGTAAACATTTTCAATTTCAGCACATGTGGTTGGAACAAGATGACCAAAAATACTATTCATATGAATTATGAGACCAACTTTATTGTTTTCCTTCATATTTTTAACAGCTTCACGTGATGCTATACACAATCCCATTACATTACTATCTATCCATATTGTACATATTATATATACATATTGTAGTCGCAAAGGACCCAGAAGCCGAGCTACGTAAAAAAAAATACCGGAACATTCTTTGGACACGACCGTGTGTTTTACGTGTACGTAACGGATTACGGGTAACGGATAACGGCGTATCTCTGGATTGCTCTTGAGAAGCCCTTTACAACCGATACGATCTCTATATTTTGACTTGACTTTTCGGAGAGTATAGGTCGACCTTGCATTATTTATATTAATTTTTTACCTTAACACCATATATATCCACTACAACTATTTCACACTAATGTTTTAAATACGCAATCAATAGATCTTGGCGTGAGCTGACGATTGAAACTCAAACGAACGTTCTAGCTTCTCCGAGTCAAAATTTATGTGAAATGGAAATTATATGACGCAGCGAAACGACGCCAAAATGGCTGCGCTTCCCCCTCGGCCACGCGTGATTCGTCACAGTCCTCACTCAACGTAACGAATTCTTTGATCCTTTAGCTATCGAGTGGTGTAATTAAATTTTGGATATAGATGATTAATAAGTGGCTGCAACACCAAACTGTATCCCCCGATTTTGTTACCATCAGTTTTCTGAATTCGCTCCCACTATAGAAGCAAATTTAAAGACATATTCACATCAAAACCATACACACCTTGGATGGGAATCGAACCCACGACCTCTGGTATTCTAGAACAGCGTTCTACTTCTGAGCTTCCTGATATGTTATGGTACTGGAATGTATATAATCTCTCACTACCTTGATGCCAATATATTACTTATTTGTTTATTTACGAGTATTCACATCTTTTTTAATTTTTTTTGTGTGAAAACTTACATCTATGTTAGTATGGTTGCCTTTAGGTTATATTATACCAACGGAAATGACTAGCGATTAATGAATTTAGCATTTCTAGTAATATGTCCTGAACATTTTTCACTATACTTACAATGGATAAATAGACGCTAGTTTACAAAAAAAAAAAAAATTAAATACCGTAAGTTAATACCTGAAAGTGTGGTATTTTTGCCATATCCTGCATTGTTCACGAGTAAAGAAATACCGTCTAAACTGTTTTGAATCCATTTAAATGCATCTAAAATTTCTTCTTCATTTGTCATATCACATTTGATGGGATAAAATTCTCCTAATTCATTTTTCAATCTTTCCTTGAGATTATTTAAACGATCTATTCTTCTAGCTAAACCTACAACCTTAAAAAGAAAAAAAACTAAATTCCCACTGGCCAACCATAGAATCGCATTGAGTTGAATATCTGAGAAACTCGCGAACGTATAATTATTTATTTGGTAATAGTAATTCACACACGATGTCAGTAAAAGAATCTGAGGTCGAGCTGAAACAGTGGTAAAGCTATCCGGTTTATGAAGAAACGATTCAGACAAAACTTTTGTTTTTAAAAAAGGAAAAGGTTTCTTGCACTTGAATTTTTGGTGAGGTTGAACTTTTTATGTATATCGTACGGATTTAATAATGCATTTTTTTAAAATGATAGATATTGTTGCTCTAGGTGCATGGAATTATTTCAGAAGAATTGTTGTTTTAAATCTTTTGAGTTGATAACATTTTTGAAGGACAATAATTAATATTTTGATATTTATATGATATATATTTACCTTCAATCCTTTTTTGACTAATTCAATGGCAATAGCTTCACCAATTCCAGAACTTGCGCCAGTAACAATGGCAACAGCACCAATCCAATCCTCCATTCTTATAATTTTTATTGCTATTATTGTTAATATATTATTATTATATTATAATTATTATTGCAACAATTTGCAAAAAACAAATTTCGAATTTTACAAATTTTAATGTTACTTGGATTTCATTAAGTTTGAATGACCTGTGTGTTTTTTATTCCAATGCTTCAGAAGATATAAGGAACATTACATTTCATCCAAGGTTATCTATTTAAACAAATTAAGGTGTCAACACTCACATGATCTGCGTATACGAGTGTTATTATCCGCCTTTGAATAAGGAAGATGGTACTGTTCAAATTTATGTAAATATTAATTTCCATTAAGTCTTTATCCTATTTGAAATTCCTTAATACAGCTAAATAATTAAACATTAAATATTTAATAATCAATTTTTGTTTAAATAAAACAAAATAATCTTAAAATAATCTACTAAAGTTTGAATTTCCAAACTCATGTTAATATTCGGGTAGGTACATTTATGGGTAAGTATGCCGCCTTTGACCGAGAGACAGGCAGACTCCGAAGTTTTTTCTTTTTTAGGACGTAAGATACAGCTCAATTTAAGCAGAATGTGGATAAGTTTTAAAAATTTAAATCATCTGCACCGTTTTAATAAAATTTCTAAAATTCCAAACTGTATGAATTGAGGAGGCAACATTTTGAAATATGTTGTTCGAACGTTAAAATGAACCTGATTTTCGTACTGTTTGGATCAAAATTAGCCTAGAAAATGATTATTATTCAAATCGAGAACAATTATTTTCTTCACTTTTTTCTCATTTTTTTCAAGGGGTACCCCTTAAAAAAATAGCGAAAATTGGAGAAAAATTTTATGTCCCCGATTTTGATTAAAACTTCGTTTTAAGCTAATTTAGACCTAGCGAAAATGATGGCGTTGGTTAAAATACGATACGATTAACGGTTTTCAAAGTATCAGACCCATAGTGCTAAAATTCCAAACTGCATGAATTGAGGAGGCAACATTTTGAAATGTGTTGTTCGAACGTTAAAATGAACCTGATTTTCGTACTGTTTGGATCAAAATTAGCCTAGAAAATGATTGTTATTAAAATCGAGAACAATAATTTTCTTCACTTTTTTCACATTTTTCTCAAGGGAAAAACATTTATATATATATATATACATATATATATATATACATATATACATATATATATATATATATATATATATATATATATATATATATATATATACATATATGCATATATACATATATATATATATATATATATATATTTATATACATATATATATATATATATATATATATATATATATATATATATAAATATAAATATAAATATATATATACAATAGAGTCTCACTAATCCAGCACTTCAATAGTTCGGTACGTCCAATAATCTGGCACCCTATAGAGTATAGCCTATAGTTTTTTATAGTGCCGGATTAATGAGACTCTACTACTGTATATGTATATCGATACACAATGATTTATAGTGTGCTATTATAGTTTAGTTATAATTTTCTTTTTGTACTTAGAAAAAAAAAACTCCTTTTTTTTTCCAAGGAGAAAAATATTGTTTTCTTAAATATTTTTCGTAATATTTTACTGAATATTTTTCTAATTCATAATTAAAATATGTGTTGGATCCAGAAAAATTATTCTCAATAAATTTGTCATTACAACAATAATTTATATGTTTCAACTTGTCTTCTCTTTTATTAAATGTATTATAATTATTAATAATTCAAATATAATCATTTATCATCTTACATTTTCAAACAAACGTACGCGCACACATAGACAAAAAGCCACAACGCAATTTTTGGCATCATTAGGTAGCGAAAAACTTAAAAACATGGTTAAAATTCAACATCAATTTTGAACATCCAACACCTTTACATACAACATTATAATCAAAACATAGATGTAAAAAAAACGATTTATCTAAACAAGTAACATAAATTACTGTAAGTTTGATAAGTGTTTACTTAATATCTACATGTCGCGACGATCTCTACTCGAGTAGCATAGATTGGAGTGAGTACACTTAGCCACAAAAGTTGATGTCATTTTTTTTAAATTTTTATATAGTTGATTTGTGCCTTATTCATTCGGTTTTGGAAAAAAAATTTCGAATAAAATTTGTTATCCTATTTATAAATGAACAACTTACATTCGAAGCAATTTTTCGAAAACCGAATCAATATGGCACAAATCAATTATAAAATTTAAAAAAATGACATCAACTTTTGTGGTCCATAGTACATTAGCCTCATCATATATAATATTCAAATAAAATTCAAATACAAAAATTCAATTAACATTAATAAACACATCGCCTCCAACATATAATATTGCCATTAAGACTAGAAATGTTATACACACTGATTCTATATTTTTTTCAAAGCTTTTTTTCTTTCTTTTATAATTAATGAATACTAGCCCGATACCTACGTACTACAATCGTGCAACAAGTTTGGCAAGAGATTTATTTATATTTTTACTTGTACAGTTGAGAAGGGTGGTGGGACTCTTGACAGCACACTGTCGATTGAACTACCATCTTCATAACTTGGGGATCTCTGATGGTCCCCCCACTTGTAGGGTCTGTATGGAGGACGATGAAACCTCCATACATGTCATTTGCATCTACAGAAACCTGCAGAGTGCCAGACATAGAATGTTTGGGTTCGAAACTCTTGATCCATCAATCCTGGGAGCAATTCCAACGGAGAAGCTGTGGGCTTTCTGTGCGGCGACTGGCCTCAACACAATCCTATAGCTTCAACTGCTTAAAATAGCACCTCTTACCCGGAGACGGCTCGCCTTCGGGTGACAGGTTGTTCTCAACGAGGGCACAGGGGACCCCTTGGTCTAGGTGCTAGGGACCCAATTGTGGTATCCCTCTTGCGAATTATTATTATATATACTTTCACAAGTAGTGTTCCGTAAACAAAACGCACGTCAGAAATTATTATTATTTTTTCATAATTTATTAAAATAATATTAAATAAGGCTAACACTACTATAAAGACACAAAAGTTTAATAAAATGATATAGTATCGATGAAATTATATGTTGTATCTGAAAACAAAGGTTCTGTATATTTTATCATTGTAGATACAGAACCAGCATCACTACATCAGAAACATGGAGTAATAATGATGAAGACATTCCTATACGAAATTTCAATTATATAGTTCAACTTAAATATCTGATAAACATATCTGGCGGTGTGGTTATTTACCAAATTAATAACGATAATCTTCATCTTTCGTTCTATAATGTATAATATTGTCTTGTATTTCAATATGCAATACTTATAGCAAACACAAATATATTGTCCACTGAAGAGTTGGCCCACTTATGTGACAGACTTACTTGTCGTCTGTTTCGCTAAATGTATGTATATATAAATTTACTCTTTCTACTGTATGACACGCACTTTAAATGTCTCCCAAGAACTGTGAAATAGAACAGAATAGAAAACTGTGTAACATCGATCGATCAAGCAAACAATTTGGTTTATGGGTCATAGAAAATTCTTCCAATTTAGAATTTAAAAAAAAACTACATACCTGACCTTTTGCGTGATATAGTCATTTCTTTGAATGCATTAACTGGGCTAAATACATTAAGAACACATTTTTAAGAAGAACGGTTAGTTATAAATACTATTCAAACACAAGTTGAAGGTGTGTAATATGTGATTAGATATAAATTAATGGAAAAAGTGGTTATTTTAATATTCTTCTCACTTATTATTGGTATAATCATATTTATTTATGTTTAGTTTTGTTAAACAATATTCAAGAAGAACGAGTGTAAATAACAACTAACTGAGTGAATTACTCCAATACATGGTATATACTGAATTAATGAAACCAAGTTTCTTTTTTTTTGTTCTTAAATTTGTGTTCTATCTCTTACGCTTTAAAGATAGGCAATTTTGACTATTTTACCCGTTCACGAACTTGACCTTAATTAATTTTTAGCTTTACGACACATACAAAATTTCAGCACGATTTTGAGTTATCGTATTGACGGAAGGATGTCCAGACACATATGCAGAACTGGACTAATTATATCATTTTATGAACACCTATACAAATTTTTCAGGCATCAAACCCATAAAGGTCGATCCACATTATAATGCTGATCGCGGTTCGTTCTCGGTTCGATCTCGGTCTGGTAAAGTCCAATGAGATTCACATTATAATGCCGATCACGGTTGGTTCTCGGTCCGATCTCGGTCTGAATATTATCTCAGTTCAGTCATTTTCTTCTTATAAATATTATCACTATAATGAGGTGATTGCGAATTGTCTACATCTGTTTTACTTTTAACCAGTTCAATAAGCAATTCAGCTGAAAAAATTTAATAATATTTTCCTTTATAAAAATAACAATAATTTATTAAATTTATATCATTCACAACTGTAATACTATTATTATGTTATTTCTTCTATAAATCCGTAATTGGATACAGAAATATTATTTAAAAATATGAGTTGTTTATGCATAATTACCTTTTTTAAAAGTCAACATTTGTTTAGTCATAATTAAAGTATTATCTAAATGATAAAATGTTTTCAATTATTAAATAGGAATTTATTAAAATCTTTAAAATTTACAATATCTGATACACTTATCGCTTCACTGGGTAATGGTTGACTGAACCGGGAACAGAGAAGCATTCATAGCATTCACTCGAAGATACTCTTCGAGACTGATCGTGACAGGAGTGTGATTGGACCGGGACTTGACTGTGACCGATAGTATGAATACACACATTGTTTCTTAGCTTGATAATATTTTACCAGACCGAGATCGAACCGTGATCGGCACTATAGTGTGGATCGACCATAACTTTCAAAATTTTTGGTTTGCTTTGATACATAATTATGGCAACCTAAAAGTTCAAATTTTTACTGTTTCTTTGCAGATCGTACTAAAAATCGTGCGCAAAGCGAAAAAACAGTATACTTCTTTATAGATGTCGTTGTGTATGAAGTAGGTTTACACTTTACATCACATTTTTATAGCAAGCAGACGTTTATTATATAAAAAAATTTGAGTAGTGACTGAGTTTGTCACTACTCAGTGGGATGACTACGTCCCATACCCCGCAGTGAAGTAAAGTATTAGAGGATATTGTGTGGCTGTTTACCTTAAATTTGTCACATAAATTTAAATAACAACAAATTCTAAAATTTTATACTATAATTATTGCTTTTACTATATAGATATACAAACCAGAAAAAGATTTTTGTCGAATACCTGTATAGCCATTACATTTCCTAACGTGAACAAAATTTGAAAGGTTTTTTTAACCCCTGACGCATAAAGAGGGATGTTATAAGTTTGACGCATAAGTGTGCCTGTCTGTCTATCTGTGGATCTGTCTGTGACATGGTTGCTCTCAAACGCAGGAATCGATTTGAATGCAGTATCGATACTTGCGGTAATTCTTAGCTATTTTTGATAAAAATCAGTCGTTTGAAGATTATCAGTTCTTTTCCTAGATGATGTATAAGAAAAAGTTGGTTTTTTTCACATATAAATTTGGTGGAGGTGACGGGAATTTCTTCTTATGTTTCATATTATGGTGGTTTTTGAAGATTTTTTAGTTTAAATTGTTATAATAGTTATTTTCCTCGTACTATTCGCCGTTTGTGCATTATTTGCCAAAAAAATTCAGTGTTGTGTTCAGAAGTAGCAAAATAATTCCAGTTTTTGTATTTTTTGACCCAACAAGTTGCAATTAGAAAAAAAAGATAAGAAGAACAAGCTATAATTGTTCAATCAATAGTTATTAATAATTATTAGAAAACGTTATTTATTAGAAATGTGTGGTATAATGCAGAATTATAATTATGCGTTAAGGTAAACGCTATGACGGTACCTTATTCATTAGAAACGAAATTTTATATTTATCGTCGTCGGTGTGGTGTAGAGGAGACAAGAACGTGGGAAACTCAAACAAAACATGCAGATCTGATGCCACGAGCACGCCTGTCGACAATTTACAAATAATATAGAAAAATATATATATAT
Source organism: Nineta flava (assembly GCA_963920215.1). Taxonomy (NCBI): domain Eukaryota; kingdom Metazoa; phylum Arthropoda; class Insecta; order Neuroptera; family Chrysopidae; genus Nineta; species Nineta flava. The sequence continues at coordinate 94,195,917 of OY986041.1, forward strand.
ACTCTTTTTGTGTATACAAATACTACATTTTATATTAAATGAGACTAATGTATAATCAAATTTGTTTCGTGTGACTGATTTCAGAGTGAGTTCTTGCAATAAGTAAGGTTACGGTTATTCCAGTATCAGTCATGAAAATTTGTTTGACCTTTAAGTACACCTTAGTACATCTTTAATCAATATAAAATGTATCATTTTTGTTGAATCCTTTCAAAGTTTTTGCCCATTAAGGAGGTGTTTTTAAAAATAACATTAGTAAAGAGTAACTCAACAACGAAAGAAGAAAACGAGCTAAAATTTTGAGTGTGTGTTCTAGCGCAAAAAAGTAGTTTCAAGTTCGTTAACTGACACACTCGACGGATGCATCACCGCTAGGGGGGTTACTTTTAAAACCATAAGAAATAAAATAAAAATTTAACAATTCAAATAATCTAGAACCGGGAAAAACGATCTATACTATCTTGAGATACTTTAAGAGGAAATTGAAACAAAATTTTAATAAAATTATTTTATAGTTATTTTTTACAGTTTCTGTGGAAATAACAACAAAATTTTAATAAAATATATAGCTCTCTTTCTCTCTACTTCATATCTTTCTTCTCTATCGTGTAACGAAATGTGTCAAAACGTGACGCGTTCTTAAAATTTAACCCACAATTCTCGTCCAGTTATTGATTATTGGAACGCCGCCTAAGAAGTTTTACTTCAAAAATTGTATTTTCTGATTAATATTTTCAACCGTAACAAAGTCGAAAATAAACTTATAAATCCATCATATATACCGGGTATAAAAAGCATTACCCAATAACACCCTATTATATTTATTTTAAAAGAGTTTTACTTTATAACCATTCTGTTATATTTTATTCATTCATGTTATTGTATACGATTTTATAGGCCTGCCTGTTCTCGCTCATTCTTACGTAATGAAAAATACAGGCGTGTTAAATACAGGCACCTTGTTAAAGTTAATAATTTTTATTTAAGTCCATTTAATTTAATAAAATGACTAAATGAATGACAATAAATTATATTCAATATAATAAATTGATGACAGTTTTAACTGGTATAGTATTTATTTATATATTTTTTTTTATTTTAAGTATATTTTGTAACAAATTATGTGTAGACTATCACACTTTCTCATCACAACAATATACTGAATAATATAAAATGTAATATGATATTAATAAATGAAACATGATTAATTTACAAGAACATAGGCTAGCACTAGCTAGCCAGGCCTCCTTTAACATGATTTTAAAAATCTAATTTGATTAAACACCATTCATGTAAATTGGATATCAAATATGGTTGAATGCTTTTCAGAAATTATTAAATTAAACAAAAAAAATTAGGTGTAAAACGCTTCACAGCCTCCATATACATACTTTTTTGATTCAATCAAAGAACATCTGGCTCATGTGAAATTTGGGAGAACCGAAAAATCGTGTAAAGCTGCGTACGATATTAAGAACAGTCACAAAATTGACAAATCGAATTTAAAACTACTGGAATCGGTACAAAACCCCACAGAATTAGATGCATACGAAAGTATCTACATACACAAATTGAGAAAACAGATATTGAATTTAGACAATGGTCCAATTCCAAATTCTGATTTAATAAAATTAAACCATTTTCAAAAAATATAATACCTGAATATCAAGGTTACCTTCGATACCCTCACTTTAGTGACAAAAACAACGCCGCATAGTCATAAAAGATACCGTTAATAAATGGGTGGGGTTCTTCACACACCTAATCCTTTAGTCAGCAACTCAAATAATCCTTCAGGTCAGATCATACCCTCAGTCAAATCATATAAAAGACAAAAGTTTTTTAATATCATTGTGAGATATGCACCAAATTAGCAACAAGCAACATATCTCTGAATCCATATCCCAGAGATAGTTACGCTTCGCTAATTCATACTGATGATGACTACAATGTAGTCGAAATACGTATTTATAAAATACAAATAAATGTTCTAGGAATTGGGGCAAAATTTGAAATGTAATTTCAAAAAACCTAGAGTTCTCTTTGATTATTTTAATAATCATTAATACTTGAACTGTTTATTTTAGTTTTTCAGCTGAAATTGTAGCCAAACTATCCAGTTAAAGTATCAAACAAAAATTGTAACTTTTAAAAAAAGGAACATTTTAAGAAAAACCAAAGAATCCCTTGAATAATGTTAAACGGGACTGCTGTAGCTGTTTTCTCCTACTTGAGATACTACCGACAAAAGCCTCCCATAACTTTAAGATCTGATAAACCTCAATATCGAATCTGGAAGTCGATCACATATCTTCTAATATAAAAATGATACAGAAGAGGCTTAAAATAATTGTTGAACAGGAAAATGATGACAAGAATAAAACCAATAAAAATTAATTTGGTTATCTTACCCTGTATGAACTGACTTCCTTTGGCTTAGCGGCAATTCTTTCCATTAGTCAACAAGAAGTGATAAGAGGTTACTAAATGTCTATTATTTTAACCCCTTGAAAAAAATATGGTCACTCAACCTCTAATTACTAAAATATTCGCTTGTAAAGTAAGGAAAAGGGGTATTCAATTACGAAAAGGGGAGAAAGAGAACACAATTTACATTCGATTTAAAAAGGCATCGATTTTTGTAGTGTTTTTGTATGTTTTGTAATATTATACTTTAATAGTTGAACGATTTTATAATATTGTATGTTAGGCGGCACCGACACGGCACATATAAAGTAATAGTCAAATCAAGCATAATCGTATTTTTTAACTAATTGTGAGCCCGAATTAATGTAGCGTATATTAGGTATGATATTCTTATAAGGTGTAGTCAAAAATTAATAATTAATAATAATAGAAATTAATAAATAACAACAAATAATAAATGAATCCACATTATTTTTTTGTTCATATTGATATGAACCGCGGCGCTGTGGTCCCGGCTGTCGCGGTGGACCACATAATAAATTGTTTACGTTTTTTGTGTTTAGTAGCTCCCGCATCTACTAGCCTCAGTGTTAACTTCCCATCAAACTCAATCTGCCCACAATATTTCGATCAGTTGTATCGCTTGATGCACTAAATCCGGTGTGGCTACTCTCTGCTTCATGGCAACGTGTGATTATATATACTCTTAACCAGATGGCATTGTTTTATAAACGGTTCTCAAATAATAGGCAGGGATGTGTGAATCATCTTAATATTATCAAAGACTATACAAATATTCTCAAAGATAATCAAAGAGAACTCTAGGTTTTGAAATTAACTTTCAAAATCTTCCCAATTCCTAGATCAATTATTTGTGTTGTATAAATACGCATTTCAACTATAAAGTAATCATCATTAGTATGAATTAGCTTGATATTAATGTTCGGGAAGATACAAAACTTGTTGCTAATGAAATTTAACAAAATCTCTATCCATTTATTTGTTAATTTAACAAAACAAAAATGCAAAAATTTCCCGATATAAATTTTGTGGTTCGATAATTTTCCTTTCGGTTTGGGCACTATATCTAACTGTATGCCAAATATCAACTTTTAGGGACTTATGGTCTAGGCCCTGGAATTATGATTATGTTCCCAAACATTATGGGCGTTCCCGCTATTTAACGATTTTTGAACTGAAATAATTTTTTAACTATTTATTCCTTAACGGTGATTGAAAAAAACAGTCTCTTATAATTCCCTAAATAGGATATATTCGAAAAATCAGCACTGTAGCTATTTTCGTTCAGAAGTTATTTCGGGGTCAAATATCGTCTAATATTTCGGCTAGTAAAAGTATACTGTAAGCGCCAAGGGAAAAAACCCCTTAAACTCGGCCTGTTGCACTACCGTGCTCTAGATATGTAAGCGCGAAAGCAAAAGACCCCTTAAACACGGCCTGTCGAACTTCCGTGCTCTAGATATTACCAAAAGCTCGAAATTTTAAAATAAACGTGAAATAGTGTCGTAAAATTACAGCACGTTAAAATAATATTGCTTATATGAGTGAAACGAAAATAATCGTCATTATTATGTTATCATTTAATGCTATAGTTTGTGGTTAATTTATGATTAACGTATATAAATTATGTATAAAACTCACCATTATTTATTTAAAACATCTCAAAATCTAATCGTTTGATTTTGATATTTATTTCTTCAGGTGCTGAATTATGTTTTATAAATTTCTTTTTCTTTTAAGTATGACATCGGTATAAACTTTAGAAACGTTATTCAGTTCAATTATTCGATAATAGGATTCGTGTCTGATATGGAAGATGACCGACTGTTTAATTTTGTGTGGAATTATGCCAAATTGAAAAATTACCATCATGGTGATTTATTAAAATATCAGCTCTCTTGCGTTTGTTTTATCGATCAAGACGGTCGAAATTGTCCGAAGAACGTGGAATTTACTTAATATTCCAATATTTACAGACATTATTGTCAATTAATTATTGTTAACTGTTAATTGTTAAAATTAGTTATTTTTCGTATTTAATTGATGTATTCTGTTATTTCGTGTAATTGTTAATTATTCAATATTGTTTAATCGTTTGTGTGTATAAATTCAATGTACTTTCAAATAACATCTTATTAAAAAAATATCATGTAACCTGCAAGTGTATGTATCATATTTTTATATATAAATAAAACAAAACTTTAGTCAAAATATATGAAATGCATACCAGTGTTACTAAAGGAAAAATTAATTCGTAGAATTAATTGTTTAATTAAATTAAATATATCTTTTAAATAAAAACAATATTAATATCTTTATTTGTATCCAGTGTGTGGAATACCCCATGTGAAATTTTGAGGTTATATTAACTTACTGACAGACGAATTATAAACAATAAAAGTGCGTGAATTAACCTCCGTAGGCATATGGACTAATTTAAATTTAGGAAATTTTTAATTAAAAATTTAAAAGATTTCGATTTAAGAAAAAACGTTTTAAATAGAATTTGAGAGTAATTAAGATCAAAAACCACCTATTACGTCTCATCACACAAAGGATTTCTAGTTTTGTATAATTTTATTTTACAATTATTTTTCCTTACTATTTTCATCGATGGCATAAGTTTCGAGGTATTTACAGAAGTACTAGAATTAATTCCGTAAACTCGCCATTCAAATAAAGAATATATTATTCAGAATACGTTTAGAAAAAAAAAATATCTGCTCAAATATTCAACTAAATCACGTTCAAATTTTGTTGAGCCATTTTATAATCAGTATAATTAGCTTAACTTTTAATAACGAAGGAAGTTGCAACGAGGCAAACTTTGTTATTAAAAGTTTTTTTTAATAAAAAGTTACTTTCATTCTCATATGAGCCATAATAATTCTACATAAGGATTTGTTACGCACGTGGGTGTTTAATAGAAAAACAATGACATTATTAACCTATTTTATGTAAATTTGTTTGTATTGTGGTATGTAAAAATTCCAGCGCTATACGTTTATTGTATCCGGTTTCCATGAGAAGAATTATTTTCCTATTCTAAAATAAATTGTAACTTAATGATTCACTTTAAAATGAATGTATATAAATCATCATTATAGGTATGGTATAAAATAAATAGAATTCAAATAAATACACGGAACATTAATTATTTAGATGATTCATAATTAATTATTTATAAAAATTTATGAATGTTTAGAACTTCTGGTTATTGTGTATACAACGTGTAACACAAAACCGCGTAAGTAATTAGTACGCATTAATAGACAGAGTTTCGGGTCAATTTATTCCGGTTATATTATCTAGTACAGAAATATCTCAACAAAAACAACTCTAACAAAAGGATCTCAAGACAAATAAATCTCTTTAAAAAAATTTATATTTATAAATAAAAGAGCCGTAAAACTATGGACTACAAAAACCTCAGATCCTTCACAAGACATGACCAGCCTCCACCTTTTTTTTAAAATTTATTATTAAAACAATTTATTTATTACATTTTTGAAAAAATAAAGAAATTTAATTAATGCACTTTTCAAGGAATTAATAATTTGAAAAATTTAAGCATACATTTTTCCAAAGCAACTCTGGTTTCAACCTAGTTTCCTTAATTAATTAATAATTAATTTACGGTGCGTCTAACAAAAAAATGTCTCAGGACTTTTCGTCCCAAAATCGTACCCTCTACCTACCCTCTTATGGAACTCGACTACTTACGGGACACCCTGTATTTAAAGAAACATTAGGGCATGATAATAATATCGTACTGAGATATTATTAGTGAGAAATTTTTGATTGAGATCATATTGTTTAGGAATTTTTATACGTTGAGATATTTTTTCGTGAGACATTATTGACAAAGTATTATTGCTGAGATTTTATTGGTTGATATTTTACGACTTGCCGCCACAAGACATTTGTGTTTAAAACGAATGTTGAGAGATTCTGTCTATCGTGAATTTAGCCTGTCCAAAAATCTTTGACTAGCTATACATTTGTGAATGCTGGAAATACATCAACAGAAATGTCAAAATGTGTGTTTCGTTAGTATCTGTTTAAATGATTACAGCTAGTTACAAAATGATGTGAAAAATAAGCTATGTTATAAATTGCCAAAGAGAATATATTACTTATTAACTAAATTTTGGAACACCCAATATATCTGTATACATTACATCGCATTGAATGATGTAATTAATGAATACCTTTATGTTATCTATCACATATAAGTAAATTAAGGCCGCTCCTTTGTTTTGTAAATAAACAAAATAAGAAATAAGATATAAGCAAATACTGCTTGTTGCTCTTATATTCGAAGATAGATCTTTGTAAAGGTACGTTTACACGTTAATGTACAATTGATAGAAAAAATTTTTTGGTGTAGGTGTTCACAGAATGACCTAAATAGTTTATTTCCGCAAGTACGCCCGTCTATCAGTGGATATGATACCTCAAAAATGAAAAGAGATAGTGAACTGAAATTTTGTGTACTGGAGCTAAAATGTAACTTCAAGTTAGTGGCATGGCTTTCCCCCGCTAGGGCGGATAATATTGATCTGTGAAATAGTAAGAGATTTAAGGTTAAAATTTAACGATAATTATTCAATTTCAACTATTCAACAAAAAACAATGCTTGAAGTTGATCGTGTGACCGTGATGGGTCGTATTTACAAATGACACACTCAGAGACAAGAACCTTACGGCTTGTTATTTTCTCACCACTTGTGTAAATTTCAAACCGAATTCTTTGCAACGATTTTCCTCCACAAATTGTTTAAAAGTAAAAATGCACTAGTACCAATTTAGTACCAATTCATTGCGCTAGTACCAATTCTTTGGCTTCTAAAAACATCAAATATCTGTTTCTATGCCACGACCACTTACACGAATAGATATACAGACAAGCGTATTTGCAAAAATTAAACTCATAAACGCACTTTTATAACGCAAGCTGTAAAATACGTGTAAATATGTTTGACGATGAATTCATATACTATCAGTTGGTGTTAGTCAGATGTAATAAATGTGATAAGCGTCAACATGCATATTATAATACTCTGTGGAGTGTAGAAGCACCAAGCAATTACTTTAAAAATTAACTGCACTCGATAAATTAATCGCTAGTTTTGATTATGTTCAAAATTTTATGTTTCTCTCTACTTCTAAGCCCCACCTTCCCTCTGGAGCGATGCGCTTTTCTTATCACTTTGTTATGAGCTTTTGTTATTCATTGTAATTAACTGAAAAATTTATTCTTCGATAATTTCATTCCCAAAAAGCTTAATCTTGAAGTAATCACCGTGATCGTACTACTTTTTTACAAGCCCACTCAAATAATAGAAAAACTTAATTAGTGGTCCGTCTGTCTGTAGCAAATTTTAATTAATGGTGATTCTCTCCAGTATTTATTTTAATTAAAAAAAAAAGTTTCACAAAACAGGGAGTGCCGAAACAGTTTTAGATATAATTTAAAATGGCAGAGATGAAATCAACTAAATCAGATGTTAAATTAAAATAAACACTGGAGGGAATCACCATCCTCTTGAGTAATTTTTGGATCAGAACCAGTTGTTGGCATATACCAATACCAGAATAGATTGAAAAAATGGCCTTTTGCGAATAAAAAAAAACTTGAACTATGATCAGGAAAAATTAAATGAGAATGTTAAAATGTGACCCTTGCTTTGACGATATCATCGGAAACTAATGACAAAAAATCATGACTATTCAATCAGTTCACTTTAATGTATCCAGCTCTTAGTCTATAATATATAGCGTTTGTAAGTCAAATAAAAATTTTCATTTACATCTTGACTAAAAAAAACGACAGTTGTGGGTCTGTTTCTGTAAACAGCAGTGATGCAGCATGGTGGTGTGAAGTCGACTTGGGATATTGATTTGCAAACAAATTTTAATGAATCTATTATAAATGCTGAATTCGATTAGTCCAAATACATTTTTTTTTGTCTCAACAATAATTATGTATATGTATTGTTGTATATTTTATATATTATAAATTTTGTTTTCGTTCGTAAATTTAAATTTGTTTTAATAATATTATATAAATAGTGAATACAAACTGATAAGATAATTATACATTATGTAGAAAGAATTATTGTTTAAAACTTATTATGTATTTATGTACGCACAGAAGTACCTACGGATGGTATGGATAAATAATACGAATGTATAATTCATAAGATATATATATATATACCGTACGTTTAGTTTACATCTTCGCATAGCAGATCTCCCACGAGTATGAGAGAGTACATATGTATACATTAAGCAATGTTTATGACAAGAAGGTCTTATAGGTTTTTTTTGTTACTGTTGTGTGTGCCTGTATAAATTTTAGAGAGCGGTGATTTTTTGTTGAATACAAATATTATTAATTGTTTTGATAATATGCAATCATTACTATGTGAATGCTTTTGGAAAATACGTGTTTGTGTATTTTATTTATTGGTATTATTACAACAATGGGTTATTATTACACAAAAGAAGAAAAAGTGCAAATTGTTAATTGGTACTTTTCCGGACATTCCGCACAGGAATGTGTCAATTTATTTATTGTGCCATTTGAAGGTAGACATGATCACCAACCACTCGAACAGTTCTGAATATTATTCACTGTTTTGAAAAATATGCTTGTTTATCAAACCTATAAGACCCTCTTCTCATACACATTGCTTAATGTATACATATGTACTCTCTCATACTCGTGGGAGATCTGCTATGCGAAGATGTACACTAAACGTACGGTATATACCTACGAATTGTATAAGTTTTCAAACTAATGTTAAATAAAAATTATAATAATGAAATCGGTTGTTTGGATTCTTGTTTGCTGCCAGTGTGATATGATGTGATTGCCTGCTGCGCAATGACTTATAATCACGATTTATGCTACTTGAATGTGCAAATTGTTTTTTTTTTTGAATCTGCAACTGTTATATTATTTGTTTGTAGCCTCTTAAGAAAATGTTTTTGTTTTGTTTGTTTGCTTGTTTGTTGTATCTGTAAATTGTATTAAATTAAAAAACAAAAATAAACAAATTGGTTATGTGTGTTTGTCAAGCAAGGTTCCATAGATTCCAATTAAACTTACTCAAAAAAGTACAAATAAAAGATTAAGGTTCCATTAAATGTTTGCCAATTTCTGTTAAATCTTAATTTCCATCTAATAAAGATGTAAAATGTTAGAACAGAACTGGGTTACTCTACAATAGAGTTGGATTGTCTATAATGTATAATATTGTCCTGTTTTTCAATATCCACAAATCGTTTCTATGCCCGTTTTTATACATGCAAATTTTGAAGAAAGTTTTCAACCGTAATACAAATATTTGATATAACTAAAGTTACATTGCTGTCCAAACGGATGAAATTAACTTGAAATATATCAATCGCATGTTTTTTGACAGCAATAATTCCTTTCTTGTTTTATATTTCTCTCTTTGTCAATCTAATGTCAAATTTTTTAAGATTATTATTTATATTGATTATTTATAAGAATACCAATCACAAGAAAGTAGATTTCACACATGCGTAAAAAACGCACTGAATTACATGAAATATTTCTTCAAAATAGAAGCCAGGTCTATTGTGATATAACGTTTCATAGTTTCATCAAAAAATACTATTGCGCTTGCTCACCAAATCATTCATATGTATAGTTACTTCAAAAGTTACATATGTCAAATAGCCACAAATAAACACATACACAAATAAAATTATTGTCCACTGGAGTGTGGTCATATTGCATATGTGACAGACATACCCCTGTTTGGTCTGACTGTTTCGCTTAAGCATCTAATGAATGTCTATACAGGGTGTTCGGAAATTCATTCAAGAAAACTATACCACGGTGTAAAGCTACAAAAAACAAACAAAAAAGTTTAATAAAGTTTATCGATTTGACGGGTAGTTTTTGAGATATAATTAATTACACATTAACAAATTCGTCCTACTATAATTCAACTCCACTACTGTCACCCAACTTCCTTACACTAAGGGCTCTGTGATTGGTGGAGTAGGGCGGCCACAATATAGCATGCTAGAGTAGTGACAATCAGAGTTCTCAATAAGTGTAGCGACACCTGCAAAAATTCAAAAATGCAAATGCGATTGGTTGAATTTATTAATAATGTTTAATAAATTATATCTCAAAAACTGAGCGTCAAAGCGACAAACTTGATTAAACTTTTTTGTTTGTTTTTTGCTACCTTACACCGTGGTATTGTTTTCCAGAATGAATTTCAGAACACCCTGTTTATTCATTGCCTGTATAATGTATGATATTTTTAACTGAATATCTCCCAAACACTGTGCAATAGAGCAGGTTGGAAAACAGTGTTACATTGATCGAGCGAGTGCTACATCGACGATTCGTTATATGCTGAAAATACATTCCAATCGGATTCTCATAACGCGCCAAAAGAACTATAACTTCTTCAAAAATTTCATTTTATAAAATCCAAGTATTAAAAGTAGTCGGGGACCTTCATCTAAAAAAATATTGTGCCATGCATGATACATCGTAGATACGCGCGGGTTGATATACAGATTATTTACGGAACCCTTAAAAAATTATATACAGAAGCCATTGGCAACAAGCGATGTAGTAACATCACTACACCAACAAACACATGCATTGTAGAAAATATAAGCGCCTACACTCACTATCTCATTTTATCCAATTTAAGATACAAACAATAAAAAATTATTATTAATAACTTATGATAAAAGAAATATTAGCAATATTCTTCACCTTCCAGGTACTTTGCAACGATAATTTTTTACAACTGTCTGTTATTAATGAATAAATATGAAATTAAATCTTAATCAAATTTAACTCAAATATACAGATTATATAACAAAAGTGTTCTATCTTGAGGATACAAACTACAGAGCTTCGATTCACTGGAGTTGTGTTGACTGTGAGTTTATAAAATAAAGTTAAACAAAATAATAAAATTTCGTAGTTCTCAGGAAGGGATACCAAGTCAGTCTTTTTAAATACGCCTCGATATTCCATACTGAAACGTATGCCATGAATAGATGTGAAATCGAGAACCTTCAGCAAAACTACAAAGGTAGAATAATTCCAAAAACTCTCAGTCCGATTGCCTGAACCTTCAGGAATCGATGGAAACGACAAGAATAGGTGAATGTGCTCCACTAAATGGCCCAGAAGCGTTTTATGGAGTGCCGACAAGCACAATAAAATATAAAATACAAGAATGGCCGGTACACGAGTCTAATCGTTCTTGGGTAAATACTCATGACCTAGATGCTTAAGCTTTTTATAAGAAGCTTCTCATGGAAAAAGTTCTCTGAGCGTTTACAACTAGGAAAAAAACCAATTGAAGATAATTACTGGCATTATAACTGGCCACTGAAAACATATGAACAAAATTAATCACACAGGGAATTATCTCATGCAGATTTTGACATGAAGAGGAGGAAACCGGAATTCACATTATGTGTGAATGCGAAAGCTTCTCTCTCTCAAAAGACAGAATCATTTTATCAAGACTGTAGGATTCCCGGAACGCCGTTGAAGAAAGCGAGCTGCAATAGATCTGCTTTGAACTTAACCTAATCTAAATAGATATCGAATTAAATTAGATAACGTTTTTCACCCACTGCATACAATGTATGTCCAACTCATTAGGCTCTCTTACAAATATTTCAAACAAAAATTGGAATAATAAACAACTTAATTTTACCCGTTTTGAAAAGATTTTAGTATCGAAAGTCGAACCTGAGATTTTAATTGAACCTGAAAAGATTTGAGCTATTAAAATATGAACTTGATATTTTTCTAAACTAATGGGTTTTTTCTATGTAGTAAGTAATTTGACCTCTAATTTTACAAACAGGTCACACGCCTAATACCTCACAGCTTGGCTATAATCATTCTTAAATCCTAATAATATGATAAATAAATAATGTAGTTGAGTTTCTAAGAATTAACATAACTAAACATTATAAATTTCAAAATTATTATACATTGTGACATTTAATGGATACCGTCCATCGTCCAAATCGTTATGTGGATACTTAAATGTAATTCCAATTTATATTATTTCAATATATATGGAAATGAATCTCCACTGTTTCTTGTATAATTTACAATAATGTTAATAATAATGGAGGAGAAGAGATCACAATACCTACTTAATACCTACGAGTACATCTTATATGCATTTACTATACATATAACAATTTACATAAATAACCGCATCACTACACATTTTTCGTTATTACCCAGAAATAGTATTAACTTCGAGGTAAATTGTTTCTAATTTACTTGTTAGTTCTGCATAAATTTTTAGTTTATTCGTAAAAAAATAATTTGCAATAAATTTAATAATATGGGATGGCTTTTAGGATGCCGTACATGCTATTTGATAAGACCTGTGATAAGGGGCCTCTTTCAACTAATTCTAAAAATCGGCATATTGCTTGCAATCTATTAGTTGTTGTAAACTGTAAAGTATCTATGTTCAGATGACGAGTCTTAAACGCGGGTCTACTCAACATGGATTAACAAGGTGCTTAGAATGACCATTTTTACATATCTATGACAGGCAGCGTCTTTTATCTTTCTTATATTTCATATTTCTCTGATATCAGCTTTCTCTATCTTTGTTTGCAACGAAATCTGTCTTATTGTCTTTGCTTACATTTACTAAGTCGTGTAAAAGTTATTGCAATTTAAAAAAATTATTTTAAAAAAACCGTTAATTTTACATAGAGACTTGTTTACTCAATAGATAAAATTCATTTTCATTGATTTTCAAACTTGAAATAATTTTATCACTAAAAAACTAAATTTTATCACTATCACTAAAAAATCTGTCTGTGCCACATAAACGTATATGGTATTGAAAGAAAAAGGGTATATGTTTTTGTTGATTTAAATTAAAGGTAAATTCACTGCCAAAAGTTTTTGATATTATTTGTTATTTCTCATTTCAAGTACTTTTGATTCCGAGTGTGCCCCCTAACATCCTGTTTTGATTTTATCCGATTATTGTACGTATGAGCCGCATCCAAAGAATTCAATTTGAGCTTTATCAATTTTTCTTGTAAGGTGAAACAACCATAAAGTTTTCTAAATTATTAAAAATTTAAATTAGAATTAGTTTTTAAAGCAATTTTTTATAATGCACCTTTGACGTGCGAGTCACAGCCGCACTTCTTTAGTTTTTATAAATTATAAACCTGTTGGTCGTAAAACATTGAAAATGATAATTTACTGAAATCCAGTCAACATTTCATAAATTTATGAACCCCGTATATAGACGCTAAGAAACCGCCGCCAAAATAATAATCAACCGTATTGGTGGGAACCAAATATAAATACGTACCAAACATAATACTAATAAAATATATTATCTCTTCTATGTGCCTGCTGAAAAATTGATAAAACGGAATACGATGACTCAGGTCCACATATCGAAGAACCAATTTTAATAACCAAGTATTTATTATTTTTATAGGTACAGTGGAATTCGTTCGCTATATATATCAATGCATAATTAGGAAATACAAATTCGCGAATGTTTGGCGTGGATAACAACACTTTGTATTTTGCGAAAACTATCATTCGAAACAATTTTCAAAAAACCTAACGAATAAGGTAAAAATGAGTGCTACTTTTATGGCACTTAGTACAACATGTGGTTAAACTACAATGTTGCTTATCTCATAAAATACCAATAAATATATATTCCGAATCCTGCAATTAATGTTTAACAATTGACATTCAATATTTAGTTCTTGTAAATAATAAAAAATATTTTAATGTAACCATTTACTACAATATATATAAAAATGTGGATTATGTACAATCGTATTAAATAAAGTTGAACCAGCATGAAATCACTTGTGAATAAAAGCGTTAAGATAGTACACACAATTTTATAAAAGGAAAAGCAACAAGCCATAAATAGATTAAGTTTAATTATATGAATAATTCAAACCATAGGGTGGAATTGTCTCTGAGTTTTACATTTCTAAATGTCACTCCTGAGTCCACATGATCAATTTCTCAGTACGAAACATTCACTCAACATAATGTTTGAATTTTAGTTAAAATCGATACTGCAGTTTTTCGTTCGTCAAGAATTTATTAATATAAATTTATTGCAAAGTTTTTGTGTCTTTTATGGGTTTTATATCTATTTAATAGTATAGAGATACTATTTTGAAGTATCGATATTTCTAGAAAAATGTCGATATTTTAATATCGATATTGAAAGTTTCGATATACCGAAGTAATATCGATATTGTCAAAAAATATTAGTTTTTGTTGAGCACCGGCGCTGGAAATTTAGCGAAATCTCGTGCAGATGATTAAGCTAGTGCTTAGATTCTGTTTTTCATCGATTTTTATATTTGACTTGTTCGACCGATCGCGATCCATAGTTTTATCCACATAAGTACGTCTACGGCAGTCTAAATCAAGCACGCAATCGCTTAGCGGGAACATGAATATTCCATCTGATATTTTTGGTCACAATTAAAGAAAGTTACTGAAAATAGTGAAAATGTGAATAAACTTTCGTAAAAAATGTAATCAATTTTTATAATAAAAAAAAGATTCCATATTGAATTGATTAATTTTATCATTATTCAAAAATATTCTAATAAATAACGATGCTTTAAATATCCTATATTTTTCAGTCGATATTTTTAAGATGTAGATACTGCTATTTCGAAACATCGATATTGAAATTATCTTTTGCAAGCCCTATTTAATAGTCTCCCAAAGTATCTGATATACGCAAGGACTTTGAATGAATTTTTTTCAACAAAAACGCATTTGTAACCAAATTGTAAATGTATGCCGGCAACATCGAAAAAAGACCAGCCAGTTAGATAAGATTAATTTTTTTTGATCGGAAGTGTATTTTATAGGTATGCTTGTGCGTGATGCTGTGTGTCACGTGAACATGTTGACAAAACACTAAAAGCAATAATCCCTTCAATATCACATTACAAGGAATTTTTATTACAAGCATATGTAATAATATAAATTTTTATTCATTATAAATTTATGTAACTAATTTTATATGCTAACAACATCTCAAAAACAAAAATAAAAATCGTTTTGACTGGGGTGTCCCACTGTGTGTTGTGTTTTTTTTTTCTTATATGAGACTGTTCTCTATAATACTTTTCGCCTCTATTGATTTCATTAAATAATAATTTTATTGTTTTCTTGCATTCAAAAAGAAAAAAAAAATTATATTTTTAAATGATAAAACTTTTTACGACATGCACGACACTAAAAGCTGAAACATGAAATACGACATTTAAAATTTTACACATTAAAATAGAAGTTTTAAATTTTTTGGGGTTTTGTAATAGAAAAATATTATAAAAAATATTATTACCGCATAAAATATTTATACCAAAAGGTGGTACGTACGGATATTTGAAATACTTCATCTGTGTTTCTTCAGCCGTCTTGAATACATGTATACATATTTAAGAAATATAATAATTATCATGTTTGATGTACCCGGCCGAAATGTTTAGGTTTTCAAAAGATATAGTAATAAAAAATATTATTAGATAAAACCATCTGGTTAGAAATTAATAAAAATGATTGAAGAAATTAGCCGGATTAAATGTAGAAAACTGGCTTAATATTAACCCAAAATGTAATGTATATTTCAAGACAATCGTGTTATTTCCGAGTTTTTATGAATTGTATGGTTAAAAATCGGGTTAATTGATAAAAAGCCATTTTACAAGCATTTTATTTAACTTGCAATGTATGTGTGTAGTATGTATGTATGTTCGGGTCAAATCTTGCATGCTGAATTAGAATCACTTCCTCTTATCCTACGGAGTTGAATTTTTGCATGTTGGGTCAGTTCCGATGACAATGCATTTTTATGGTAATCATGACAAGAATCGACAAGAGGAAAGAGGGGAGGATAGAGGGAGGACGAAACACAAAATTTAGTATATCTCTCTTAATATAGATGTGTTGTGTATGTGTGTATGTATGTGTATATATAGATGTGTTAGTTTTGGATTTTTTAAAAGTTTGTTGAATTTTTTCTACAACTTTTTATCTATTCTATTCATTCGATTACGATGAAACTATAGGGAGTTGTTGTACAGGTGCTCATAAAGGGTTCTGCCAAAAAATAAATAAATTTGCCCACACAGGGGAGGAGGGAAATTTCTCTCTCGAAAATTGTAAGAGAAAGAAGAAAAATTTAAAGATAAATAATTATCCTTTTCTAAAATGAAACAATTTTTAAAGCAAAACGGTAATTATCACGCAGCGTTACTTAAAGCGCGAAGATCGAGACGTTGCAACTCATGCCGGGTACAGCTAATTAATTAATAATAATAAATATTATATTTGCTTTTTATATCGGTATATTAAGTTTAGTTCCGTTTTTGTAACGGTTGAAAATAATGATGGCAGAAAAAAAATTTTGATATGGATGTTCATAAAATGACTTAATTGCGTTTGTCCGTTCGTCCGTCAACACGATAACTCAAAAATGAAAAGAGATAGCGAGCTGAAATTTTGCATGTGTGTTTAAGAGCTAAAAAGTAAGGTCACGTTCATGAATATGAAAATTTGGACCATGATTGGGCAAGATGGGCAAAATCTTTTTTTCATAAATTCAGTTTATACCGGGTATTTAAGCAATTTACTCAGATAGTTGTTAATTTCACTTTCTTCTGTTAATTCCAAAACGATCTACATATTGTATTATTTCTGTGTTTTATTTATTTCGTCATATTTTTCATACTTTTTGTAGTAAAAGCATAATAAAATTGGTATAACAGTTTGATAAATTTTTTGGCTTCTTATTTGTTTCTAACTTATAAGTATAAAGTATTATATTATCCCGGAATACTTATTCATCTTTATAAAAGAAGAGAGACTCTTATTCATTAAATAACAAAAACTCAACAAATATATTTTTCAATTATAAAAAACATAAAAAAAAAACATCATAAATATACAAAAAGAATAAGAAGTAATAATGAATTTAATTTTTAAACAGACTTTGATTAAAACCGACACGGTTAATCGTAATCGTATACTTTTTATACGGTTTTCATTTTTAATAATTCATTATTTAATGAATTATATTTATATATTTATCGTGTGTATCATTTTTTTTTTGTGTATTAAATATTATTTTCTGTTCATAAACACAATAATCATAAATACTACCAAAATGAAGAAAAAAAGTTATTATTTTTTATGATACTCATAATGTTAATTTCATATGGGTATCCAGCATTGACCTTAGTATGTGGACTGCGGTTCCCTATGGCGTAAAAGCAAACAAATGTCTCAAATTAAAGCATAGCTACACTTAAGTCATCAACAAAGTGGCGAGAACTAATAATAAATAAAGATTACCATGCACATATCAATGATATGATCGATCAAGGATCAATCAACAAGTAAAATTAAAAAATTAAAAAACCAACTTCCCATTACCTCCGCCAAATTTATATGTAAAAAACCAACTTTTCCTATACATCATCTGGGATAAGAGCTAATAGTCTTCAAACGACTCAAAATATTTTTATCAAACTAAGCTATAGCAAAATACCACTGTTAAGAAACCAGCTATCCATTTTTAGACAACCAGAAAGACAGACGACACACATAGGATTCAAGCTTATAACGTCCCTTTTATAATGTCGCGGGTTAAAAATGAAAATCATCTTGTTGTTGTAGTTGAATGTTGATTTATTAGATTTTATACATACTTTGTATCATTAGATTGTAGCGGTACGCTCCTCTTTTTATGGTGGGGGGAGGTATGTAGCGGTACGCTCCTAAAATCCATTATGCTTTCTTTTAGAAACCAGTACTCCTCAACCATATCCTCCTCAAGTTACCACGGTCTTCTCAAATTTATTAAATGTATTATAATTATTAATGATTCAAATATAATCATTTATCATCTTACAAAATCATTTTGGTATTCATTCTCTTTTGTTTTGTTAATGTCTGCATTTGAATAAATTGTTTTTAGTTTTTCTGTCAATTATCGAAGACTCCTTCTTCAAAGCTCTATGCCTGCATACATCACTTTAAACTATTCACGCAGCTAGTAAACTCTTGATTATTACTCACGCAAAAACTCTTGATTATTACACTTTTTACGAAGGATCATGGTGAAATAAAAAGTTAAAACCGATAAACACAATTGATTTTGGTCTATAGAAAAATATGTAGGTACTTTTATATGTTATATAATATTATGTTGTAGATACCAAAAGACTTAAATAATCTACAGCCTTTAATTGAGCCATTTATAAAGTTTAAAAAATCTTAATTATAATCTTATTTTTTACTTAATTTCTTAAACTTATTAATGCAAGTACATTTAAAAAAAGAACTTCAAATTTATGATAAAATTTCAAAATTTATACAAATTATAAAGTTATTTCGATTAATAAAAAATATAATCTTCTAAACAATATGATTGTCAGTCCATATGGAGGTCAGTGGTACATAGGGTTTTGAAAACTGGTATTATATGGAGTATACCAGAAATACTTTTGTTATGTTTAAGATGAACACACACAAGTACAAACGGCGTCAAAAGTCGCGCTATCATTTAAAAATTGTATAATTGATTTGTACCTTATGTATTCGGTTTTCGGAAAAATGTTATAGTCGACCCAGATCTCTAATATAGTTTTAAGTTTCTATAGAAATACCTGCATTAATAAAATTTTGGTAATAAATTATTTGTCAATATATTTAAAATATTTAAAAAATGGCGTTTTCAACTGTCAAAATTTAAAATAAATTATTATTTGACATACACTAATAAAAATAAGTATGATTACTTAATGTAAACAAATGGATTACTCGTTCGTTGCACGCAATAGTCAGCCATGATTTTTAAGCCATAAACCCGCCTTCAGGTCAGTTCTAAATATGTTTTAATAGTATTTTTTACAGACCTATGATGTGATTTGGCACATGGTTGACGATGAATTTTCTACACAAAAATAAATAAATAATAATAATTAATATTAATGATTATTGTTATGCCTTTTGAGTGAATTGTATTATAACGATTATTTTTACTGCGTAATACATTTCTTTTTAACACCAAACAAAAATTCTGTTTTTTTTATATCATTTGATTATATTAAAATATGTATAATAAAAATATTCATAATATATTTTTTTATTATTCATAATTGGGTCGTGTTTTTTCTTCTTTTATATGCGTTATCGCGATTAAAAAAATTGAACCTATAATGAAATGAAAAAAAAATGTTCCTCAGTTTATTTCGATACTTGTGGTCAATTTTAATGAGATTATCCAATCTTGTTGGTAACAATGGGATGGTTTATAAAATTTTAGACAGTTGACGATTTGACTTTTCAAATTGCTAGGACGTATGACGATTCATATACTAGAAAAAATCAATGGGCAAACAATTGGGGATCAAATTATTGATCTTAAAAAAATCGATGTTTCGTCGTGAACACTGACATCACTATCTTGAAATCTGAAGTGAGCTCAAATCAAACGAATTCATTGTATTTAAAAAGTCTATTAATTATTGTCTATTAATATATTATGTATTTTATATTTTTAATATTGGAGTCGTAATATAATAGGGAATATGCATGAAAATTTTTTTTCACTTGAATTGAAGCATGTTTACTTGACAAATATCAAGGTAAAATTACTTTTTAAATAACTTTAAAAATAAGCGAGATATGAATGATTGAAATACCCGATTAGACAAAGAGGGTGATAGCCCTTTTGATATGTTATGTGACGTCATATTACACTTTCACCATTTAAAATACACGTAAAACTCCTTTTTTAGTATTTTTGCAAGAAAGAGACAGATAATAATCTTTATAAGCTTATAGCTTCCTTGATATTTGTCGGATTTTAATTTCGTTTTTAAATATTATTACAGTATTAACAGTATTTTCATATTCTGAAAATAAATGTGAAAAAAAATTTTCATGCATATTCCCTATTATTAAAATAGCAGTAACCGATTGAATATTTGAATCGGAGTCAGTCACAGTATGATTCTTAATCTTGATCTTTGTTAAATGACAAATTCCTTCGATTTAAAATTATAAAATAAATTGCGTAAAAATAACATTGTTCGATTAAAATACGATCACTTTATCGTTTTTAATTCCAAATGATCAGTTATTGAATTATGACTATGTTAAGTATTGCTTTTTCTGATCAAACAAACTTAAAGTCAGTGGTAGGCTAAAGTAATCTACTCTTTTTAGTTCATCGACTCTTATCGGAGGTTGGTAATCGTATTGCCAATCAATACTTTGACACGCAGTCACCGAACAACTCAATGGGTCTTAAGCTAGGATTCCTCTGGTGGTTTTCTTGCGAATTCTAATTTTTAACTTGTCATATAATTAAGAATTCGGAAGATTTGTCCGAGGTACTTGTGTTTGGGCTCTTTCATTGCAAATAAAATTTAATGTGATTTCTTCAGTCTGAGTACGATGTCGTTATTGGTAAGTCAGTCCATCTAAGATATGCATAACAAAGGCCAACATATCCATACATTGAATGTTCTGTTTCAGATCTACTTTTGGAAAGTTTCATGTTTTCATGCCATACTGCAGTACACGAAAGGCAATAACACTATTATTGTGCGCAGTTTGAGAGTAAGATCTCGTAAAGTTAGAAGAGGCTGCATTGTGATAAACGCAGCTTTTGTTTGTTCTACCATAACATGCTCCTCTTGACGGTGAACACCTTGGCTATTAATAAGGGTCCCTTGGTAATTAAAGTTATTTATTTGGTCTACCGAGGCGTCGTCAATTGTTAACATAGACCATTCTTAGGTTGGCATTGACAACCAGTCCAAAATTCATGTTCATTTTATTTAAAAGCGTAGGCCATTATTTGCAAATCTTCAATGTTCCTTGCAGGCAGAACCGTATCATCTGCATATTGTAAAGTAATAAAACAATACTTCATTTCAATGGTAACTAGAATCGAAAATTATATTTCTAATTTTGCCCCTATTCCTAGAACATTTGTTTGTATTTTATAAATACGTATTTCGACTACAATGTAGTCATCATCAGTATGAATTAGCTAATCGTAACTATCCCTGGGATATGGATTCAGAGATAGTTACGATTAGCTAATTCATACTGATGATGACTACATTGTAGTCGAAATACGTATTTACAAAATACAAACAAATGTTCTAGGAATGTGGGCAAAATTTGAAATATAATTTCAAAAAAACCTAGAGTTCTCTTTGATTATTTTAATAATCTTTATAGAATCGAAAAGTTCTAGTGTATTTGCTAAATAAAAATATTTTCAATCGAATTTATTAAATACAACAAAAAATAAGCATGGGGGTTACCCATACAAATAAAATACATATAAGTGAATAAGATTAGTTCACACTAACTTAGGTGGTAACAGCTTTGGCTTGGTTAATACAAACCCTATGATTCGAATCCTAATGGTTCCATTAATCCATTAACTTTTTCACATCTTCTATTTATAATACAAGCTTATTTGTACACAAAGATCATTTGACCAACATATACAATATAAAGAAGTGATTTTTAGGATACAGGATCCATTTAGTAATGTTTCGATAGTTTTAGATTCAACAATAAAAACCGAATTTAATCTAATTTATGAAAAACTGAAGAGAAATTGGGTATATCTGATAAAAGTTACTAATAACTAGCTCAACTTTTTAATATTCGACTGTACATACAATTAGATTTAAAATTTCTGAGAATTGTTGTACTTTTCAAGGTTTGGTTTTAGTTCGTTTTAAATGCGGTTTGTTTGTTTTCAATAAAATTCAACCTTACACACATAATAGGACACACGTGTGTGTACACATGTGACCGATTTGATTATTTGTACTGAATTTTTATCTAAATTCGTATGAATGTATTTCATTATGAAAATAAAAACAGTGAATAAAAAAATTATTTTATTCTATAAAATATTTGTTTTAAAATTATTGAAAACATTTTTTTTGGTTATATTTTTGCTTAGACAAATTAGTAAAAAAAGAAGCATCGAAATCGTACAAGATATATAAAGGAAATTTGATGGAGATTTGAAAATGGAAGTATCGAAAATGGGATGGAATCGAAAATATGCAACATCGAGGCAATTTTCAAATACATATTTCTGTAGGAATTAGCTGATTTACAAAAATGGTCTGTGTCGTCCAATCGAGTGCGAAAATTGTTAATTAAACCTAAAAGATGGTTAAAAGAATTTACCTTAAGGGGTTAAACAACCTTGAAATTTTCAAAAAAACTATTTTTTTTGGCTAGATAAATTATCAATACTTTAAACCTTATTAACATTTGAAACCTTAAACCATTTCAAAATTCCAATTATTTTCGAAGTTATAGCAATTAGCAAGTTTAGCAAGTCAGAAAGTTGCCCCGAAACTTCGATAGCGATCGGACCGGTACGAGCGCTTAAAGCATTAACAAAGGATATTGTCTTTTAGTCAGTTCTTTGGAAGCTAAAAGTAACTCAGGTCCAGAAATCGCAGATTGAAAGTAATTTAAAAAAAAATTTGGTTTCAAGACGATGACGCCGTACTGTTTTTATTTTGTGTTTTTCTTGAAACTACTTGTTTCACACTGGTATACAAGATTTTTTTGGATGGGTGCCATGTTCATAAGTTATTAATTTTTAAAACTAAAAATTTTAATAAAAATTTGAGTTTGTTTTTCAAAGACTTCTAAAAAAAATTTTTTAATCCTTATACTCTACGCATCCCGAAAGCTGTAACCTTCCTAAATAAGAAACAATTTATTTATTTTTGGTTCAGACAATTTCTCACAGAGAAATCATGTACACCGTTAGCAAGGGTTTTCAAAAGAGTGCTCCACTTGATAGCTCATATCTCCGCCAATTTTTAAATTAATTCATTTTTTTCAAATTATTCATAAAACTACTATCTATGTATATGTTGTGTAATATTAAAATTATTTTATAATTTATATACTTAATAGCTGCGTCACAAAAAAATGTTTAATTTTATGCCTATTTCCCCGAGCGCCAAGGTATTGTAATCCCTTAGAATAATTTTCTACAAAAAAAAAATTTACGATTTAAAATTAAACATTGTGTATATATAAAAAAATATATATACAGGTTGAATTGAGTACCTCCTTCTTTCGCCGGTAAACAAAATATAGAATGGATTTGAGAATAATAAAATGCTGAAAACACGTGAATAGGTCACATATAATAATTGCTACAATAAATTCACAACCACCCAAGAATGCATACATATAGAAAAATATGCTAATTGTTAATTCAAATAAATAAAATGTCAAATAATCCAGCAGAAGATTACCGTCGAACATGACACTTTTGTTCTTGCACATTTTTTTTGCAAGGTAGGTATATCATCTACCAGATGTGCATCTACCACAATATTGCCATGTCAGTGAGTAGTGAGTGGGTGGCGCTTGTGTTGAAAAACATATCCTTAGAAAATTGTGTCTGTCTGTTACTTATAATATGTTGTCTAACAACAAATTTGTTTCAAGAATATGTATATCTATATCTCAAATTTATTATATATGTAGATTATCGAACGGTCGTCTGCTTCTAAATGCGACCATAAAATCACTTGGAAATACAAATCTTTTTTGATACAATTTACTTGTTCACTTTAAAGCTCACAATATTCTTCATTCTTCATGTATGATAGACTGTGTTTTGAGATATTTAATATATAGCCTAAAATAAAATGGCTATAGTTTATATTTCAATTTTGTTCCCAATCTACTTGGTTTCTAAAAAAATATTTCAAACGGAGACTGAGCTGACTGAATTCAGAACCATTAAGTAAATATTTGGATTATAGGCACAAATTTGAAACCATACATGGGAATCATCATTTCTTAATCGTGAAAAACTTCGTGGAATAAATTTTTTGAATATTATAAATAAAAATATAAATAATTACTTAATTATTTACTGAAACAAAGACAACATGAAACCTTGATTCACCTGAAACAACCACCCTGATAGGAACCGAAAACAACTACACCAACATCGTTGTTCCCGGGTTACGTTAAATGTACTTTTTCTTGTAAGGTAACATGCCCGACTGCATTTTGTGCAATATCCTTAAAATTTATTTGTTACGGTTAGAGCGATATATATCGCGAATAGAGAAAAAAATGTTTCGAATAAAACTAACTTATTTTTGGATGGAGAATCTGAATCTGCAATAAAAAATTGGGTTTCCTATTTACGATTTCAAAGTTGCACACTCACAACTCCCACCCCAACCCAGGGTGTGGGGTTGGGGGGGGGGCGACTATGATATTGTTTCTTTTCATTCCCAAATGTTTTTCTAGAGTTGTTCGATCGTTTCCAGATTTTGAAGTAGTTAAGTGACTTTATGATCTGTTACTGATCGCGATGTTATATCATTGATCAAAATGTTACGAAATGTGATAAGTCGCATGCATAGTGATTGTGGGCCCGACTGTCTTCATGTCTTTATAAAGACATTTGATTTTATTAAAATAATGTTTGTTATTTTAGGGACATCCGAGTTGTTTTATTGAGCTATAATTTACCAAACAGAAAAAAGGTTGACTCAATACAATAATTTGTTAAAAGTATCGTGTATTTCATTTGTGAGCTACGGTGATTGGCTACGATCATTTGTTGGCTCTCTGCAAACATTTATTAAATTTTAATCTTATAATAATACAAACTTTTTTTTTAAAAATAAGTAAGACAAGTGAAAGATAACAGAAATCTGTGTGTTTTAATGGAAAAAAAGTTGTAATCTTTTATCAGTTTTATCTTAACCTATTTACTGTATTTCAGTGGAACGATTTTACAAAAAGCGTATTTTTAAATTATAGTTTTTTGTTTGCCCAAAACTTTATCTCTTTATTATAAAACTGTATAAGTCTGTTGATTAGACTTAAAAGCTGTATTTTATCTAAAGTAGTGTAAATATTTAAAGTAGTGGAAGCGGTGAGAAATCCAATTGAGGTTTTTAGGGTCGATCCACACTATAGTGTTGATCACGGTTCGTTCTCGGTCCGATCTGGGTCTGAATATAATGAAGTGATTGCAAATTGTATAAATCTGTTTTACTTTTAACCAGTTTAATAAGCAATTTATCTGAAAAAAATTTATAATATTTTCCTTTAGAAAAATAACAATAATTTATTACATTTATATCATTCACAACTGAAATATTATTTAAAAATATGAATTATTTATTCATAATTACCTTTTTCAAAAGTTCACATTTGTTTAGTCATAATTAAAGGATTATCTAAATAGTAAAATGTTTTCAATTATTAAATAGGAATTTAATAAAATCTTTGAAATTTGCAATATCTGATACACTTATCGCTTCACTGGGTAATAGTGAACCGGGAACGTTGCCGTTACTAGTGCGATCTCACTCAAAAATATTCTTGGAGCCTGATCGTGACTGGAGTGTGATTGGACCGGGACTTGACTGTGACCGATAGTATGAATACATACATTGCTTCTTAACTTAATAATATTTTACGAGACCGAGATCGGACCGAGAACAAATCGTGATCGGCACTTTAGTATGGATCGACCCTTAATCTGAAAATGACGGGAGTAAGAGATATAAAAGAAAACGAGAGCATAGCGGCGGGTATAAGCCACGGTAAAACAGAATTGTAGTATAGTAATGATAGTTCTTATATAAATTTGAATCTATCAATTAAATAAATATAGAAATATTGTTTAACTAAACTTATCATATCTTTTAATATACATCCACACACTTGATAAAATTTCCATTAAAACAAGCCAATTTTTGTTTGTATACATTTTATGATTTCTACTATACATATAAGCGTGTTAAACTGGAATATTTTGAAAGCGTATAATTTTAATATAAAAACGATAAAAATTTTATTTATTTCTTTATTTTGTATTTTCAGTCCAATACATACAATAATTATTATCAATGAATTAACATAATCAGTTAATTATCGGTATTTTTTGTTTCAATTAAATAAAATATATATTAATTGATGATTTTACATGTACATTAATTAATACATAAATGTCCATATATTTATGTACATATATTATCTAAATGAATAATCTAATTATAAAAATTTCTTAATTTTATAGTTATATAAATATATTATAAATATTTTTATTTATTATTTATTATTTATGTATTAATTTTATATGTTTATTTATATCTGTTAAAATCGGGTGTTCCAAAAATATTTTTTTATTCTTTGACAAAATCAAACTTATTTTATATGTACATAGTTATAAATATATGAAAATAACAAGTTATTGTAATTGCTTAAATAGTCTGTATATACTAAATGGATTGTAGTGGCTACCCTGGATGGGCTACACTTCGACCATTAGGTCTATTGGGATGCCTAAGATGTGAGGATGTGGAGTGGAAAGAATTTTTGTGAACTAGGAATTGGTAGGATGTGTGGCTGCAGCCGACTCTGATAGGAACTATGTCGATATTCGTCTGGAGTTCGCAGGAAGGAAACTGCCGAAAACCTTCACAAGCATAGCCAGTTATTTCGTTCTTGTCCATACGCTGACAGTTGAGTCAATTAAACGCCCCATTTTTTTTTCTTAATAATTGACAAACTGCAGATGTCGTGATTCGAACCCATAACCTCCCAGTTCCAAGTAGACCTCAAGTTCATTACTAATGCGTGAACTGTTTATTTTAATTTTTACACACGCACATTTTGACAGTTGTGGCAAAACAAGCCAGTTTATAAAAAAAAGATACAGACCAAAGTTGTTTATTTTAAAGAAAGGAATATTTTTTTTCTTTAATTTTTTGTCTACCTCTGACTCCAAAGCTAGATTTTTTCACTCTAGCAGGAGTATGCGCGGGCCGTCGAGTCAAGAAGTAGCTACGGCAAGCTCATCTCGATTACTCAGACTTTGCGCAGGCCATTCGACTGTGCTCGGTTGAAACTCAATAGAATACAGTTGAGAAGGGTGGTGGGTACTTTCATTCAATTTACTCTAGTTAGCATCACTCTTATTAAAATTACTCTTATATTGTCTCAGGATATGTTATTCGTTGCTTCAGTGAAACTGTCACAAAATTAGCAACGAATAACATATCCTGAGACAATATAAGAGTAATATTAATAAGAGTGATGTTAACAAGAGTAAATTGAATGAAAGTAATTTTAACAAGAGTAATTTCAATAAAATTTATTATATTTTAATTTATTTTGTTTAATTTTTTATTTATTTTTTTTTGCCTATTGATTTCGATTTTCTATCTATTTCTAATTGTCAAAGAGTAAATTACAACTACCTAATTTATACTGATGATGACTACTTTGTAGTCGAAATACGTATTTATAAAATAAAAACAGATCTAGGTTTTGGGGCGAATTTGAAATCCATACATGTGTAACAAAAATATCTCAAAATAAAAGAAAATTAATTCAATTTTGAATCACCTTATATATTATATATGAAGTAATAATAATCACTAATGAAGATTTAATGTTTTTAGTAGTTTTAATTACATAATTATGTTAACTGTTATCAGTTATTTATCGTTTATAGTTGGTCGGGTGTTTTTTTATTAAAAAAAAAAACCAAATGATGTTATTATAGTCTTAAAAATTATTACACAGTCAATTAAAACTTTTCCATAAAAAATTATTACTTAAAAACTCATATTAATCGTTAACATTTCATCGTTAACATTTCAAAAGATGCTGTATGAGTTATCTTTTCTTTATCAGCTAGTGTTTACTTTGAATATTTATGTCTGGAGTGTAAGTACTTATTTAAGGGCAATCACACATCTTATAGAACTTTTAATCTGAATACTTTCAAACATAAACAATATTTTGTGTTACCAAAATAGTGTATTATCATTTATCGATTAAAAATTTAAGTTTGAAATATATGTATCAACTTCGATCATAAATGTTTTAATTTAATCTGGGTGAAGGTAAATATTAAGTAGAAATTTAATTTGAATGACCATGGTTTCTGTATTGAGAAGAAATGTCTTATGCGGAAGGGATAAAATTGTTTTATAGTATTTAATTTATAAAACATAACATTTTATATGGTATATGATTTAAGATGCCACGATTATTCGGTTACATTCGGTTACCGCCGAATACCCAATCATGAAAAAAATGCACATATTATTGAAAAAAAGTATCTTTTTAAATACCTAATTATTACTTATTACTTAAAATCTATCAGTGGTAAGATGAAAAATAAAGTTTTTTTTTAGCATTTGTTAATAGCAAATGATTGCTCTTTTCCTCATAGATAATACCTGCTTCTGAAAATAGCCTCTCACTATATACACTACTGCCAGAACACGATAGATAAATCATAGCGAATTATTTGGCCAAATATTCGATATTCGACCAAATCACTATTCATGGCATCTCTAGTGTGAATACGTTTTGAAATGATTAACATAATTTTTTTCAAGTCCTATAACGATTGTAATTGTTTAAAAATTCGAAAACGATGCTGTTAACTGTTCAACATATGTATTGGTGCCAATTATTGAAAGGAAAGGGAATTACGGTTTCAAATATTTGATAATTATTTGATTTCAGTGTATTTTTTGCAGTAGAGATCATGGCATCTAGTGCAAAAGAAAATTGAATAAAAAAAACTATTAATTCTAATTTTTCACTATGTTTTTATTTATTTATGAATTACATTGAAACGGTATTTTTCATTCTTCCTCTTCCCCATCTTCCATCAATCCCATATCCTCCACCTGTCATTATTATTTTTTCATATACATACATATAGATACATTTACGGGTCATCAAAGTCCACAATCAGATCTAAATTAAATTCTGATGGCATCACTTTAAGGGTATACTATCTTATACAAAAGAGAATGTTTAATTAATTAACGTTCCGTGACAGTTATGTGTAAACTTAAATTCAAGTTTAATTCTCCGACAATAACATTTATTTCCTGTGTTTCATAACAAAATCACTAATTGATTTTCGAATTCAATTCACGTTCAATTCAATGCATTTTGCAATTAACAAATTTCAAACAAAGCAGCACGAACTCTTAAGTAAGGAATATATTTATGTTTCGCAGATTAAATTTTATAGTTTCCAAAGATCCAGTTTTGACAGGACAACTATTTAAACCCCATTCAATTAAATCGCATAGTTTTCAAGAGATTGAAAATAATAGCCGTTTAATCTCACGTATTTAAAATCTAAAATCAATATTGATTTATTTTCTAGTGATTCTATGGTTTTATAATCATCATGTGCTCCTTCAAAACCTTCAAAAATTATAGCCGTGGTACAGACGGTTTTAAACATAAATTTATTATACATTATTAAGATAATAAATTATTATGAAAAAATAACATTTTTAAAGATAATAAAATAATTCTATCTTTCTTCTCTTAATTTACTATATATGTATTTGGTCAGTTTGGTTTTAAAAAGGCTACCGAATACACCGATATCTCTTTTTTTTTTGATTATATTAAAATTTTGTATATATATCAGAATCATTAATAATATATAAATTATATATTTATATATAAGTTTTTTTCTACAGGATGGCTTACGATATATGGTATATTTGTTGGTAGATATAGAATCCCTTAATCAATTAAAACGGGTTTCTCTTAGCATCGCAAATAATCCTGTAAAACGTACCTCCTTTTTTCATTTCCTTATTAAATTTCAATCAATAAATATATAGAGTGGTGTCCCTATTCTAAGACAGTGCAAATGGGTAAATGCGATTCGAAATGTTTCATATGATTTTCTTAATCAGGCTTGCAATTTGTGGGAACGTGGAAGATGATTTTATCAATTATCAAATAAAAGTGAACAACGAAAATCAGCGAAAATTCAGCGAAATACAAAGAAAAGAAGAGGAAAGGATCTGTTTAGCCTGTCGCTGATCCCTGAATAGCCGATGGGCCAGTTTCTTAGTTGCTTTGCTCTATTTTTTCTTTTCATTTTCCACTCGATGAGTTCTTTTCGACGTACCTATCAATGCTTTTTGACCTACTTAACCTACTCGAAATAGGTCTTTATACCCTACTGGAGAAAGCTTCATGTTAGCTGTTGATATGGTACCATGTTGCTATAGTACAGTGTTACTAGTGATCCCTAAACAAACGTATGTTTCTACAGTGTCATAATATTTTGTGTAATTAAATATTATTCATTATTTCTTGCTATCCTTACATAGTATAAAACAAAGTCCCCCAGCCGCGGCTGTCTGTCTGTTCGCGATAAACTGAAACCGATTTTTATGCTGTTTTCACCAATGGATAGAGTGGTTCTCGAGGAACGTTTTAGTATATAATTTGTCAAGTTTTTGTTTACATTGGCTAAAATATAATGATATTTGTTGGAAGTGTCGCAAAATATATTATAAAACAAATATGTTAAATATGCTATGCATAGATAGCGATGCATACTACAAATACGTTTTAAAAAATTGCCTATAGATGGCAGTATACACAACATGAGTACTTCAAAAATTTTGCCAATAGGTGGCAGTGCAGACAACAAATATATTTCAAAAATTAAACGCAATTTATCAGTCCTTGACGGGATAAAATATTATGTTACTTGGTTATACGGGCGTTACAAAATTTTTGCGACGGGTAATGCTAGTTATTAATAAACTCAGTTAAAATACTTATCGTCTAGTATATTTATGCCTTAAAAAAACTGTGCCAGCTTGTACTCTTGCAATAACTTTTTCAAAAACAAATCCATTCTAACAAAAGAGTTGAGAGGTCAATTTCTCAATTAGAAACGACCTTTCATAATGTGACTAAATAGATGGCGGGAGAAGTTTCTGATCATGTTGATAGATGAATTGGAGGCGAGTGTGACATAAAATTACACGTACTTGGATATTGATACTTGTAACTAGGCTTAAGACCATTTATAAAGCCTTAGTCGAACAGTTTTTTTTAGTTTTTAAAGAACCCAACGACACAAGGTGGAAAGTCGAGTTATATGCGGATACATCATTCTTTTTGGATTCATATATTCGTACAGCCTTTGATACGTTCACCAAGTTATGATGATAATTGTTGTGCAACATCTTCGAAGTGTTTATCACATCCTGTATATACTTAAGAGATATTTTAATCTTTTGTTTATTTGTTAGTTGAACACAGTATTATTCAGTTTGTAGCGCATCACTATTGCCTTGCTGGCTACCTGAGTAAAAACGTTACGCAAACAGAAAATGAATTCTTGTTTATTAATATTTTATATATATATATATATATATACCATATTATAATATTATTATATTTACATTATAATGTTGTTTTCTGTTCTCTGTGTAGATTATTATAGTAGCACACCAATGTCTAGACAGAAAAAAGTACATAATCAAAGGTAAAAAAAATAAAAATATATAGAATGTATTTATGGTCACTGCAGAGCGTACTCTACAACAAATGGCATCACCGCATCCATAGCAAACGTTTTGTATGTGTTTTTTTCCAATGTTTAAAGTCGTGTTTTTTTGTGGAGGCCCACTCATAAGTAATATTATAAACAAAAACATATAAAATAATCCAAAAAAAAAAAATTAATATTTTATTTAAATATCTCACGCAAATGATTGCACTTCACGCACATTGGTACCTATATGCATTTATTTCTCAATGATTGGTTTTATGTATGCACATGTATTTAATATAGATAAACCAGTACTGTAATGTATCTATATGTAAATATCTAGATACAGTACACAAGTCTAAGTGGCCGAGTAGTTTAAGGCGTTATGTCTGCGCAGTATGCCAACTTGGAAACTGGGAGGTTATGAGTTCGAATCCCGACATCGGCAGTTTGTCAATTGTTAAGAAAAAAAAAGGGGCGGTTAATTGACTAAACTGTCGGCGTATGGACAAGAACGAAGTAACCGGCTATGCTTGAGTAGGTTTTCTGCAGTTTCCTTCACGAACTCCAGATGAATATCGGCATAGTTCCTATCAGAGTCATCTGTATCTATTCATTTAAAAATTATCTGTTGCAGCACTGAGATAAACCAGGTTTCGATAAGTACAAACTTAGAAAATCTACAGTCAAATTTTCCTTTCACAAATTTTGCATCCTCTATTGGCATTTAATTCAGTATAAAATCATATTTTTAGTTCTTGTTTAATAGACTCTCGCTCGATTGGATAAAATAATGAAAAAATATTTGAATGATAGACAATTTGGTGATGCTTTTAACGATTTCAACTTTTTGTTTATCTTCTCCTTAGTCGCGTTAGTAGTAAGTTGTCTTCTATTCAGTTGCGTTAGTTTAGTCGCGTTAGTAGTGACAATATCATCGACAAAGATGCAAAACACCTTTACAAAATCAGAGGTACTGTTTTGTTAATCTAAATTTCCTGCATTTTTGTTGTAGAGTAAATCAAAATTATTTATCTGCAGAAAGACGTTACCTATTATTATACCCTGTGTATATACATAATAGGATAATGGCATTAACGGTTTAGTACAGGCTGCATAACTGTTGAAAATATTGATCGAAAAATTTTTTTGTGGAATAGGGGGTCATAAAATAAAAATGATAACTCGAAAACAATATGAGTTGAAACTTTGTGTGTGTGTTCTATAGCTCAAAAGTGACTTCTACTTCGTGATTAGGTCGAATCGAAAGATAGAAAAAAAAACGTTTTTTTTAAAAATATTTAATTTTGTTTTGAATTTCTTTTCATAAACTGAATAGTTTTGCCACAATCAAAGAGAACTATGGGTTTTTGAAATTAAATTTCAAAAATTTCTCCAATTCCTAGATCAATTATTTGTATTTCATAAATACATATTTCGACTACAAAGTAGTCATCATCTGCATACATTAGCTAATCGCAATTATCTCCAGGATATGGAATCGAAGATATGTTACTCGCTACTTACCTACTCGATGCGTGTCTCTCGAATTAGTAACGAGTAACATATCTCCGATCCTGTAGATAGTTATATATATATATATATATATATATATATATATATATATATATATATATATATATATATATATATATATATATGTCGTGGTATCATTGTAAAATCTTCGGCTTTTCACGAAGATCCATAGACATTTCATAAACACCCGCACTAAAAGGTGTTTTGTGTATTTCAGATATCTTGGCTTAAACTATTGAAGTCGATAGGAGAAAACTGAAAATGATTCTATATCACCTTTGAGGGTATACTACTTTATATTGAATTGGACAAATGAAATTTTTACCGGGTAAATAAAAATATACTATTCATTCGGTTATTGCAGGAATATTATTGTGCCTGGTTTCCTAACAATTGAGTAAGATTGGTTTTTCATGAAGCGTCTGGTAACAACGTGTAATTTTATACATAGAAACAATACGCCGTTTTTTCATGAAGTGCCTGGGATCTTCGCGAAAAATGGATATCACAATGAGATCACGACATATACATGAAGAAGTCGAGGATAGTTGCTCATCATTAATGTTTTCCATGCCATCAAATAGACAACAAGCTCCACATAAAACGAAAAGGCTCGTTTTCTTTCTTTTCATCTGTTTTTGAAAGAAAACGATTGTTATTTTCAGTTAAGAGTTAAGTGTTTCGAGAATGATATTTAAATATTTTGCTGTATGTTAGGATATAAACAAACTCGCTGTTTATTCATCAAAAACAAATGATGTAAGCTCATAAATAATCGTAGAAAAAGTTTTAATTTTTAAGGATATAATAAATTAATATATTTAACAAATTCTTTACGTAACATAACATAGCACACGCTCAACACACTACAATATGAAATTGAGAGGCAATTTAATGGCATGCATCACATGACATGAATAAACATTCTTGTAATGTTTTCTTTTTAAATAAAATACATAGCGTTAAAAAAGTGTGAAACAATAGAATAACTTCACAGCAACTATAAATATAATATCTTATATAAGCTTTACACGTATTGTATTGTTTAAAAGCTAGAAGAATTTTTAGAAATTAGTTATTGTCGTTATGTTTTCATAAACAAGGTCTTCAATATTAAAACTCAATGAGCACTTTATTTCGTTTTTAAAAGTTTTGGTCTCTTTGTCTGATTTGGATTATCATTGTTGTGGCAAAAACTCTCCAACTTCTTTAAAATAATCGGATCAGATGGCTAAAAAAGTTGGAAATATAAACTTGTATCCAATTTGGTCTGGAAGTTTTAATCCTCTGAGTGTCTGTTTGTCTAAGGGTCTGTCTGTGGCATCGTAGCTCTCAAACCCGTCTACCGTTTTGAATGCAGTTTTTTGGATAGCTAGTGGTTTTCTTGCGGTGGTTCTTAGCTATGTTTGATACAAATCGGTTAAGTCAAAATCATCAGCTCTTTTCCAATATCACGTACATTATTAACATTATCATTTTACATATAAATTTGGTGGAGGTAGCGGGAAGTTCTTATTATGTAAATTTTACTTATTTTAGATAACGTTGGTTTTATGAAATTTTAATTAACATTATAGTCCCTAGTAGATCGGTATTGCGTTTCGCTGATACATGCAAGTGCCAAACTGTGGAGAATCCGTCTTCTTTGTGAAGAATTCGACAAACATTTCCTCTGCGAATATTTTCGGCGCTGCAGCGTTTTCGAGAGAGCGGTTCCTGGAATTGTCGTTTTGATGCTATGTTACCAGCCGATACATGCAGTTTTCTGTTGAACTTTAATTGAAAGTTTTTTTCATAAAATTGACGAAAAATATTTATCCGACAAAAATCATGGAGGGTACGTT
Organism: Nineta flava; assembly: GCA_963920215.1. NCBI lineage: Eukaryota > Metazoa > Arthropoda > Insecta > Neuroptera > Chrysopidae > Nineta > Nineta flava. Next base: position 94,231,219 of record OY986041.1, read on the forward strand.
GGGTCTGAGGCTCCTAAAATGTCAAAATAATAAGGTTATGTTTCCCGATACATGCAAGTTTAATTTTTGCAATATTGATTAATTAATATGAATAGAAAACAGTGGCCACCTTGTCCTACAAAAATTGAGCAGCGTACGTTGGATCTGACGCCCCCAAAATGTCAAAATTTTGAGGTTATGTTTTCCGATACATACTTGTCGGACAAAAATAGAACATTATAAATAAATGAAGTATTTTAGAAGAAAATGTAGTATTGTCCGACAAAAATATCAAGGTAAATCGTCAGTCCGAAAAGAAAACGCGAAAAAAAAATCACGAAATCATATACTTTTTTGAACTCTTCACAAAGAAGGCACTCACAAAATTTGGCACTTGCCTGTATAAGCGAAACGCCATACCGGTGTACTGGGGACTATTATTGATTGATTTTAAAAAAATATTGCAAAAAAATAAAAATAGAGACCTATTTCTGATTATACATTCCGATACAATCTGAAACAGATATTCTTTATTCCGAAAAAAAATCAGGTACAAATGAGTTACAAATATTACAAAATTAGTAAAACTGTCGTTGGAACTAGACCTTTCTCTCAGAGTTGATTTTGAAGTAATCTTCTAGTATGCGATGATAATGTAAATGTTACACAACCGGACTGTCTAGATACCAGGATTCATATTAGTAAATCGATTTTGGATAATTGGTAAAACATATAATGCTTCAAACTTATTATCTCCAGTCAAAAATCAATCTTATCTATATTGTAAATCGTCTGCACTTTTAAAATGAAAATAAGATACTTTTTAAAATGCTTGTAATGTCGAAGAACATTATATACATTATACAACACACGAGTATTTAAAGTAATTTGTTTTTTATTGTATTTATCTAGTTAAAATATATTTAAAAACAAAAAAAAAGAATCACAACAACTGTAAAATGACAGTTTATAATATATGTTACAGGTACTTTTTTTTTTACAGTACATTACTGAAGAAATGAGTGAAAAATATCTTATATGAGTAAAAATGATAGTTGAGAGTTTGCTGTCACGAACTAAATGAACGAAGAATGAACGGAACGAAGAAGGTAGGTACCACATAAACAGTATGTTCAGATATGTGTAAGTATACTTCTACATACTAAGTGAATCTCACAGCATGAGTTTTTAAGACACCTGACCACATATTATAAAAGATACAGAGATGACATTATCATTTGAACACAATCTAAAGTATATAAATTTTCATTAAGTATTTTTTACACTGTAACAAGCCCACAAAAACAGGCCATATAACACAACATATATCTATCTGGTGAATACTGTTTATACCACAAAAAATTACATTCATAACGATGCTACCGATTGAGATAGTAACACATCTGTACGCTTTATTTTCTGGCTTTTTAAAATAACCAGATCTTTTTCAACCTTCAGATGTTTCTCTTCAGTGGAGTATCATTGAAGCAAACTGAAATTAGTTTGAAGAATTTTCAAAATGGTTAATTTTATTAGATGTTTCGATTTCTTCTTCTTCGGTGGCTCGACAGTCCCGAGTGGGCTTGGGGTTTTCAAAAAGTCTCTTCTAATCAGATCTTTTGTTGGCAATGGCCTCTAGTTTTTAGCTTCAATATATATAAATCTTTCTCAATACAGCCAACCCACCGGAGAATGGGTCTGTCATTAGGGCAGGTGCATATAGGCCTAGTCAGAAAACATTTATTGGTAGTGCTGTCTTCTTTTTTTCGGGCTAGATGTGAGGTCCAGTCGATTTTTTAAATATTAAATGCTTCTAATTATTTTCTAATGACGCTATCGAAATAGTAATCCATATGTACACTTTATTTTCTGGCTGTTTAAAATAACCAGATCCCCCTTTTCTAGCAATTGGTTACGCCATTTATTCATATTCATTTTGAGCTACAGTATTTATATTTTAAGCAGCTTTGTTCTACTTCTGTATTGCCTTTTGTTTTAGAGGTCAGTGGAAAAATAGAACACTTAGGGAAACACCTTAGGATCGGTGTGTCTATCTCAGGCGTTTGTTTCTAGAACTATTTTACGCAAATGATTAAAATTTTGCATAGTTGTAATCCGCAGTTACCCAAATACGGACATGAGTACAGTCTCAAATGAAAGCTTATTGAATCGAAAGCTCGAATTCAGCAATGTATATGATGTATTTTATTTATGCTATTTTTAAACAGTTTTGGGAAAAACTGTTAAAAACTGCTGTTTCCCATCCTTATCTCTCTTAAAAGGTTAGTTTTGTTTGTTGAAACGGGAAATAAAACATAAAATTTAAAAAAATTCTTGTGTGCGGTGTTAATTAACAGCTTTTTGAAACACCATTTCATAAATGTATATAGTTAATTAATGTGTGCATAATTATGTCTAACTTTTTCCTGTAAAAAAGCTTCGAAATTGCTGCCCTACAGAGCTAGCTCTACGAGAGTATTGGTGAGAAAAATAAAGATAATAAAATATATTGAAGGAACTTAATAATCTTTTTTTGCGAATTGTGACTTGGTTTAAAAATTACTGGCTTTTTCATAAAAGCCAACGTTTCAGTTAATTTTCTACGAAAAATTTTAGTTTTTATTCAGTAAGTTAAGTAATTCGAAGTTTTATTTCGAATAAAGATTTTATTTGGAACACACATTAGCACTAGCTAACCATAGAAAACTTATAGACCAGTACTCTTAACTCACGTGAAATATTGTGCATCCCAAAGAAATATATTATCAAATATAACATGTTTGATGTGAATTTTATTTTTTTTTAAATTATGGTCATATTTTTATTATTTATTACAAAAATATTTTTTTCATGTTTTATTTTTGTTGAAATTTTACTGTTAATTTATTAAATAGCTATTGTTTGGGTGTCATTTAGTCTCTCACTGTTAGATTTTTAGTTTGTATCTGCATTCAACATCTATACACTATACACGAGGAAAGGATATCACAGAACCTACGTCTAAACAGAATTGATTTCATAATAATTTTTATGAATTTATAGATTTGATGAGCTATAATGGCAGATCTCCTAGTGTTACAAAATTACTAAAATAACGATTTTTATGGTTTTAAATATTAATGTGTTCTTTTTTTTTTGTGGGTATTGTGTGTGTGGGTGATGTTTATTTGTTGTTTATTTGTTAACAAACATTCTTTATCAAAAAAATAAGCATGAAACTAAAGTGTGTGTATGTTTAATAATAAAAAAAAAAGATCTGTAAAAATTATGATTTACATATTGATATTGAAATCATGTTCGATAATTGTATCTGGATTAGAAATATTATATTTTTATATATCGGCCCCCACGACTACCTTAAGGAAACAAACTACATACTATGAGGCCATACACTCCATTTATAAAACTGTATAGAGATGATATCAAAATAGTTCCAAATAGATATGTGGAAATATTCATTTTTATATGAAATTCATTTCTTATATTTAATACTATTTTGTAAGGTTGACTTACACAATCCAAAATATAATAGTATCCAGCAAATTTCATAACTTATACAGGATGACCCAATTATAATATCCAACCACTTTTTTCTTGATCGATGGAAAATTTCGGAAATTTTATCCTAGTTTTTTTATCCTAGTTTAATTTCAGTGATATTCCTCTTTTTTTAAACTGCAATGTTGATACACCATCCAACTTAATATTACAGTTTCTCGAATTACATTAGCATCATCCTGCTAATTACAAATTTCAAATTAGCAGGATGCTTAATACAGCTCTAGAAATTGTAAGTTTATTTTTAAAAACACACGGGGTCCGAAACTAAGTATGTTTAATATTTTGTTTTAGAAAAAACTAAAAAATGGCATTGAGTGCTTTGTGAAATTCAATTAAGAAACCATCTCAGGCTTCTTAAGAAATGCATAGCGTATCATGCATATGCAAATTTTTTGCTTTATAGAGCGTTACCTATAATTTTAGTTTTTATTTGAAGAGGATTTCTTCAAATCTCATACTTATCATAGCTTAATTTTATTATCAAATATAATTATCAAAGGCATACCTTCAACCCGGCCTCTAATTTACTCTGTAATCGACCATTACAAAGGCCAAATAAACGTATTCTTTATTTTCATCAGAATTCAACACCAGATTCTTCCTCGTATTGTATTACTACTAAATAAAATCAGCCGTCAATATAAATAATAATCTTTACATATCATTAAGACTTTTTAAAATAATAATCATACTTCTTAATTTAAACGATATTTGATTTATTCATTAAGTTATGCATGCAGGTGATGAAATAAGATTGTTACAAATTACATTAAAATTTGCAAAATGACGTGTTTATAAATTATATATTGGTACGCAAGAAGTATTTTGTATACACTTATTGTAAAGAGAGTTTGTTAACTTTTGAATGTGGAATTAAAGTTTGTTATCGTTATCTATGTCTTTTTTTTATGAAAATATTTTTTTTAAATGGGGCATCAAGCATTTGATGTCAAAGAATGTTACCAATGATCAGACATAATACTAAAATTAAGTATACGCTAGTCACTTCCGCTGGTATAATATAACCGAAAGCCAACCATACATACAATGGATTAATAGAGACTAGTTTACAAAAAAAAAGTACAATTAAAAAATATCTAAATAGTAAATAAACAAATTAATAATACATTGGTATCAAAACAGTGAGAGATAATATTAATTCCACTACCATAACATCTCAGGTCTCTCGGAGGCAGAGCATTGGTCTAGAATGCCAGTGGTCGTGGGTTCGATTCCCATTCTAGATGTGTATGATTTTTCATATCAAGCCCTTCATATCAAGCACTTGATGTCAAAAAATGTTATCATTGTTCAGACTTAAATGTCAAATTTAGTAAAATAAATCGCTAGTTTTCAAAAAAACAATTAAAAGTTAGTTGAATTTCTTCAAATTTTGATTAACTTTGGAATGTCTTCCCTTGCGCTTTTTTGACGACTCTTTTGATTGAAGTTTATGTTTTACTGTTTGTAGTGTTTCTTTGATAATGATATTTGTATTTTGATTAATAGTAATTTTCATCGATAATTTAAAAAATTTCAAATTCTACATGAGACTTAAACATAAATTTAAATGAACGTGTCGGTAGTTCTATAGGTGAGGCCAGAGCGTTTTTTTCATGCTTTTATATGGATTTTACTGTCTTCCAGGTCTTTCTGCGTTTTAGATAAAATACGGGGTATCATCGAATTCTTATAAACTTCGAGTTTTTATTCCATCATGAATATTTTAAAACTCTCTGTATACTTATGTACGTACCTTTGAAGTTAAAAAAAAAAAACTTGTTGTTCTTTAAACTCTATTAATTTATGATGATAATTTTCAAAATCTAATTACAATAATTGATGAGTGTTTATCTCAATATAATTGATCATTAAATGTAATTTTTTAAGTCATCTTGGGAAATTTATTATGCTATGTAGTTTTTTTTTATATTTAAAATGTAATACCTATATTTATTACATGCTTAAATAGTCCATTCTTTATGAACAGATTATTGCGTCATACTAAAAATGCCTTATAAATATCCAGTTTACAAATATGTATACATCGAATTAAAATTTTTACAGAACTTTTTTGTTTTAAGTTGTAACAATTTTAATATTTTTAATTGCATTCCATTGATTGAGTGAGATTAAACTAAGTTATCTTTTTAAATTGTGTAACCATTTAATAGCATGATGAATTGCGTTGGTTAAACTCTCTCTAATTGTTAGGAAAAAAATTATTTTTGCTTTTTTTTATATACCTATATAAATTACTCAACCTCTAGCATTGGAATTTAACGTAGTAATCTAGTTTAAAGTACAAATGTGTTTTCAACAATTACTTTTGCAGAAAAAGTTAAACAAAATGATGAACATCCTATAAACAATATTATCAACAGTTCTATCTATATATACCGTGTGTTTTTTAAATATATCTTTTAGAAACAAATTTTGAAATCAAGTACAAAAAATATTTATCTTATAAAATTAAACCACTTTTGTTTGAAATTTTTTTCATGCATCCAATATTTCTAGCGTAAATACAAAATTTATTCCACATTTATGCTCCGCCCCGTATTTACATCGAAACTATGGGGTGTATAAAAAAAGTTTCAAACAAAAGTTGTTTGTTTTTAAAAGGTAAACATTGTTATATCTAAAGATTTTCCCTACCTTTCAGACTTTAAAAATTAAGTTATAGGTACCACGACAAATTCATGGAATCAATATTAAATTACTGCATTATGTTTTTTTCTTTGTATTGTGCATAATTATTTGTTTGAAACCTTTTTTCTATCAAGCATTTGATGTCAAATAATGTTATAATCTATCTTTGTTTCATGATTTACTAATAATTGTCCACATCAATTTTCACGTTTCTCCCTACAAACGGGAACCTATTTTTTGCGCATCTCTACATTTTATAAGTGAAATATCTTCCAAATTTCATGTTTCTAACATAAATATTTTTGGCAGGGCGAAGATGATCAGTCATTCAGGATTCACTGTTTGGTATATAGAGAACTAAGAAATTCCACTTTAAACTTCCAACGTTACAGCTGAGTCTGAGATATTCTCTAATTTTTATTCAAAGCCAGCTTCTTGTTAGTAGACATCCTGAGGGATACAATTAACATATATTTTGTTTTGGTAAATATTTTTAATTGGATGGTATCAGTTTTCGTTTATAATTATAGAATATTACATAAATTTGATATTATTACATGTTTAATAATATTAGCGTATACAACAAAATGGAACACGAAAAGGTAGTAAAATGTGTGTGTGTATGTTATGATGACTTGTAGCCAAAAAACAAGTCTTATACTATTATTATTTATCGATTATTTAATTTTTAGGGATTTCCAAACTATTATTAGATTGTCAAGAACTTCACAAAATTCACAATATGAGTAAATTGTATTCTCAGAAATCAGATGAATTTTTTTGAGAATTTATCCCTATGGCGTTTTTGAGAAAATCGTTACGTAAGTTGAAGAAATTTAACATGTATCTTCATAAACATGGTGAAATAAACTGCACGATTCCGACTGTTTTTACTTCGAACTCTCTCAATATAGTCACGGTTGTTCTGAAATTCGACACATACTTTCCTCATTTCCTTAGAAATATTATTCCTTAAAACTTTGGGAGAATGACCATCGGGTTGTTAAGTTTTTTGATAAAATATGCGTAAAAAAGTGCATTTTTTTCATGTCCGCAGCAGAATGTTATTTTGTATGGTTCAGTTGGCATAGTACCGGCGCGCTTTTTGAAAGTCGTTCGAAATTCTATACTTGTAATTCTGTACTTTGGAATCTCCCTGATTCGCATCTAATTTTCTAAATAGTTCTTTTCGCGCGAGTATCCGATCAGCTGATATAGTTTGGAAATACCTTAATATTAATTTATTTCCATTTAAAATTGAGTTAAATCTACTATTTATAAAAATCGCATGATTATTAATACCCATTATTTTCCACATAATTACATGGAGATATTTTTCTTCGATTATATTTCCCTTTGGGCATAAAGCCTTGGTTGAATCATTTACTAAATTATTAAGATAAGTTAAAGATTTCTATTAAAAATTAAAACTAAAGAAGAGGCAATTGAAGCTTCTTAACTTTACAAGAGGCAAGAAGTGTCAAAATCTAATACAATCACAAAGAAGACAATCTTACAATTTACAAAACTGTTAATTATTAAACCAATTGAGCTATTTTGAAAACTGATTTGGATTTACGATTTTCAAATCAGATTAACCAAATAATATGTTGATAACTTGTGAGAGAAGGATCTTAAAAGCCATACTCGGACAAGGATCAGTGCGATTTGGACAATATATATGTAAGAAAATGCATTCTTAAAACTCAAACATATAGAAAGATATTATTAACAATAATAAACAAGAATAGAATGGTTAAAACACGTGGTTAGAATGTAAGATTACTGGTGCAGTAAAAAAAGTTAATAAAAATCAGTTCCACGACCAGAAATAACTGGAAAGGATAAAAAATCATGGTTCGATCAGTTTTTGAGCATAAGACCTCAAATGCATGGACAAAATTATGAAACCAAACTTAAAGATATATTATAAAGCTTAGCAAAGATAATCAAAGAAAACTACAGTTTTTGTTATTTGTATTTAAACAATACGTATTTCGACTACAAAGTAGTCGTCAGTAGTATGAATTAGCTTATCGTAATGAATCCCCGTGATATGGAATTGAAGATTTGTTAGTCGTTGCAAATTTTGTGCGTGTCTCACAGTGCCTGTATGCCCGTGTGTATGGAAGCCCCCAAAATAACATCAAAAGGAATTTTTAACTAGAATATTCATAGATTTGTAGCTCATTTGAATCAAGTAATCGATAGTTATCTAGAAATCCACATAACGGCATTTCCAGAGCCTGTAAGCTCAAAAACTAAGAATTTATGGGACGTGTGCTCCTAGAGAACTTATGAGAACTTTAGTGATAACTTGATCAGCAGATCATGCACCACCACATACTTAAATTTGAGCCAATTTCTCCAGGCAAATATTAGAAAACGCCACTTTCAGTGCCTGTAGCTTTAAAAAAACTAAGGATTTCTGGGATTTGTGCCCATGAGAACTTTCGATCGAGAGGTCATGCACTAATTCCAGTCAATTTGACCGAGAGCAACTTCTCATAAGGATTCAGTTGTTTTGTCTTCTTTTTTTTTTGAGATTTTTTTTTTCTTCAAATTTTAATCTCATTAAAAAACAAGAATATATATATTGGTATAATTTCCCTGGCGATTTAATTTGACCGCCTGTGTGCGGAGCATGCAATGAACGCAGGCCAGGCACGGTCCTGTTGTCTCAGACACCATATGGTGATACTACTCATTAACGAACTTGTCCTTTCAAATGCCAAAAGCATATCTGATACGGAATTCCATTCTGTTCGGAATCAAGTTGTGACTGCTGGAGAGTATAGAAATACATGGAAAATATTTTTTTTAAATATATGTATCTATATTGTATTCGTATTTTTGTATTTTTGTACAGAACCACACGTCATTAAACAAAAATTAGAATACCAAAAATATATTTCATTACTAATTATAAAGTATGAATTGTAAAAATGAATGGATATCAAGTACAAAGATATCCACAATTTATAATAATAATAACAATAATAAAAAACATCTATCTTGCATTTCATATGTAATTACGGTTTTCGGGATGGTTATTTAGATTTCATTTTGGAATTTTAATGAGTTGTGTTATGTTCGTATAGTCACTATACACAACTATATATAATATAACTTATTTTTTTGATACTACTGACATACACTACTTTAGATATTTTTTTAACATTTATTTTTTTGTAGATTTATTTTTAACATAATATAATATGCGTGTATATAAATTGTCTTGCAATTAAATTCTGTTCGCGTCATCAATTTGAAATCTATATATGCGGAACAAACTCTTTGAGTTGACTGTGAATGATTCTGTAACTTCGCCGTTTGTTCAGCGAATTGCTTACCGAACAAACCGTAGAGTGGAATTGTCTCTGTTAAATTCTAAGTGTGACTCATAAGGTTCAAATGGTCAACTCTTCGTAAATTTTTAACGGTGGCACATTTCAACAAATATTTTGCGAAATAATTTCACTGAAATGCTACAACAAGATAGTAAAATCGTCGATAATGCTGAATATACACTACGTAAATTAAAATAGACCCAATAGCAACATTGTGTAGTTCATCTATTACTGTCTATGCACAGCATGTCATGATATGGTGTTACACTCACACGACGGACGACGGACAATAACGACTATGTATAGATGCACGAGTAAGATGCAACTATATATAAATGATTGAAGTTAGAGAGTGATAAGTATATTATAATTGTTATTTATTATACAATACTGATTGTTTAAGTGTGACAAAGTAAACCATATCATAGTACACTGCATATAGACAACGATAGATACACTATACAGTATTCCAGATTGGGTTTATTTTAAAAAACAAGCTGTATTTAAATTCTAGAGACGATTCTTCACGCTTCGATTAGCACCTCAACGAAATCGACATCATTTTTGTTCTCGAGGTTTTGAGCAAGAATGTCTGCAGCTCACGAACGTCCACACACACACATGCACACGCACGCGCATACACATACATCTTTTCAAAAATGGTCTCAATCGACTCTAGTGATCTTTAAACGTGATGAATTTTTATTTCGATATTTCGACACATACATTTTTTTGAAAACATAGGTATACAGAATGGCATGTTGTATACATCCTATGGTTTGGAACAATAATTTTTTAAACAACCATCGGCTATCACAAGCTTAGAAGTTAAAAATTGACCTAATGAATTAATTTAAATGTCTCAGATTTTTAAGTTGGTGTAAGGAAATAAATTAGTATTTCGAATTATAGATTTATAATATATAATATATAATAATATATAATTGATCCTCACATACAAAATTATATTTTTCTCCTCGAATAAGACATCGAAAGTAATTTGTTTACATTATATAAAAAAGTGTGAATTCCTAACCTAATTCAATGAAGGATGAATAGTAACCTATTGAAATCGAGTATTCGACATACCTTTTTAGAACCGATTATAATTTGTTTGAAAACCAGAGAAATTTTTGTTTTTTATATCGTCCGGCCAAAGATGACATAATTTATTATTAATTTATATCTTTATATATATATATATATATATATATATATATATATATATATATATATATATATATATATATATATATATATATATATATATATATATATATATATATATATATATATATATATATATATATATATATATACCCTATTTTGGTAGATATACCCTTAAAATAGTGAAAAGTATAGGAAAGTGAAACCATTGTATAGATAGAGTGAAAAAACCCCATATGTTTGTTTGCTGTTGTACACATTAATAAAATATCTTCACAGCATGTATAATAACATTACACTGTTTAAATCGAAAGTATTTTATGTTTGATACCACTGACTTGGATTTTTATTTCTTGTAGTTATATAAATTAAGTTACGTTCATTTGTTTGGATCATCTTATAATACGTATTATGCTATTGCACAGTGGGCTTAAAAATTTCAAACTTCGGCAAAACATATTAAAATTAGCTATTCCCATATCTACGTTTCCAATAACATTATCCAAAAACAAGTTTTCGTGTTTACGGATAGGCGGAATTATTAGGTTTATGAATACCTACATAAAAAAAAACCTAAATTCAATTGTTTTCTGAATAAATAATACTATAAAACGAACTGCCAAGATAGTCATCTGGTCACGGATAAAGATTTAAAGGTAATCAACATTTAGAATATTTTGATTCACAATGGTAAATTAAAAGTCTTCTTGCCGAGATTAAACTAAAATAATTGTGGTTAAAAAACTCAACATTTAAGAGGGTAAATATTAGATTATCAAATGATAATTAATGAGAACTCTAGGTTTTTGAAATAAAATTTAAAATTCGCATCATCAGTATAAATTAGCTAGTCGTAATTTACTCTTTGACAATTAGAAAAAGATAGAAAATCGAGATCAATATACAAAAATAAGAAAAAATTAAAATTAAACAAAATAAATATAAAAATATAATAAATTTTATTGAAATTACTCTTGTTAAAATTTCTTTCAAGTTTACTCTTATTAACCTACTCTCATTAAAATTACTCTTATATTGTCTAACTCAAACTCAATAACTGATCAAAATAAATTATCTATTTTGCGATTAAACTTTTCCTAAAAGTATTTTATTAAATTTATTGTACATTAATATTATCAAGGCTTTTTTTCAGGAATTTTAAAATGTAAAAATATTTATTTTATAGATTTGTTTAATTGCTTTATCCATATGTTTCTCATCCTAAATTTGGGAAAAATTATACACAACAGAATAAGTAACATACGAATATGAAAATCCACCTAATCAAAATGCCACGAAATTTAGCCAATATATATTACAGGAACCTAATAAGAAATTGGATAAGTTTTTAAATACTTTGTACATGCAAAATGAAACATAAAAAATCGTTAGCTAAGTTTATTGAAGTGTATTTTAAGAAGACCATACTATAATACAAAAAAAAAGTATAAAATGTATTTTAATAAGACGAGAGTATATTAAAGTTTTATTATTGCTTTTTAATACGGTCATTTATTATTTTTGCTTTCTTATTTTTTTTTTTTAATTTTCATAAAATTGTATTACCTTAAAGGTGTACAATTTTAATACCACCAATGATGTACGAATCATTTGTAAAATTTTTAAAGCTTATAAATATAAAATCCGTGAGTAAGAGATATAAATCATATATGCTTAGTTCAAAACGAATATGGTGAAAAAAATGCTAATTAATGGTAAACAACATTCTCAAATGCCTGATTATCGCCAAATGAATATTGAATAACGATAATTTTATACAGTTCTAATAATTTGACTAGTATTTCTGCAACTCTAACAAACAAAACAATTTATAACATTTAACTTCATCCATTTTCGAATAGTCGCATACATTTGGAAATAAACAATTTCGAACTAATTCTCGAAATTTAATTCTCTAAATATGTCACGTGAAATTGAAATAAATCTCACCAATTACAAAAGAAAGCTAAGTTTACGCATTTTCACCATGAAAAGTAGTGATATGTAAATAAGAGACACATTTAAATAGCTCCAAATGGTTTCATTACAAGAGTTGCTTCTCGGCTTAGAGGTTCTAAGCTGAATAGTCTATCTGGTTCTAATCGAAATTTTCATGATGTCGTTTTGAAAAAATGAAGAGTCGCTTCTATTAAAAAACAAATATTATTAAATAATCAATCGAAGCATCTAGTATGTTAAAAAATATATAATTGTTTAATTTCAATACAAAGTAATAAGTAATTGTTTATGTTTTTAATTCTGTTTTCAGTTATTCATAAAATAGTGTTTTCTTAGGTTTTTAAAAAAATAGAATTACCTTTTTGACCAGTTAAAATGCTAACTACCACACCCTAAAAAACACTAACAAGGATTTTTTTCATGCATATTATCATCTTACATAAATTGTCAATCAATCTTCATCTTCGTTTAATTCAACCTTCACCAGATCAATCACCTTCTCGTTTCACTAAATTTAATCAAATAACTAAAAAAAGGCCTTTTTATTGTTGCCATCCTGTAGGTGTACAGTATATAAATTGTATCTTGTTTTTCTAAAAGATTAGAGCTGCTCCGATAATTTTGTATCTTTTGGTGGCATCAAAAGGCATATGTTCTGTTTTGTAAAAGTTTTTGATACAACTTTGTCATACAAGGCTGTTTGGTGTTTTCTAGTTTGCTGATTGGAATTTTCTATTGCTGTCTGGTGTTTTCTACTATTATTCATTGAAATTTATTTTTCTTTGTTTTGTTAAAATATTTGCTTGGTTGTGTAAATTTTGAAATTATTGTGAAAAGTTTGCTAAATTTTTTATCTGTTTAAATTTACCTACACTATCAATTACGACGATTTTAAAACTATGCAACATTCAATGCTATACGTGCATTATTGGCAATATGAATGATATAGATACTCTTTTGGATGTTATTTCTCTAAGTAATAAAAAAATTATACATTTTTGTTGGTACACTTTTTATAATCTTTTTATAACACTTAATATGAATGCTATATGTTAATATATGTGCACTTAAAACTTTACTGTCCGAGTTTATCACAATGAACATCCCCTTGCGTTTAAAAAATTTTTTATGTGGACAGCTAGTAGAAAAGTTCAACGGTTTATAAGATTTACTTAAAGTCATTAAAATGAAAACACCAATTTAAATTGGATTCTTAAAAAATTCCTAAATTCTGGACAGTTCTTAAAAAAGTAACTAGTACATGACTATAAATACGTACCGGATCTATTTTCTTAGAAAACCAGGTAAAACTGTAAAAGACGATAATAATATATTTCATTTTTGTTATAATAAAGACAAAAGAAAATTATTTAATTTGTGACATCAATGGATCAATTGGCTCATAAGATAAACAATAATTGAATACAATCTATACATTATATATACAAGTAATTTGTACTTTTTAACGGGTTTCAGTCATATACTACAGTTTCAATTTCATATTATAGTTAATTATTCAAATTAAACTACTTTAAAAACTATATATAATACACGACAAAACATCTCTAAATTTATTATTGCTTCTATTACTGTCGTGGTTTTGTTTCAATAGTCAAAATTTACAAGAATTTAGTAAATACACACAATCATGCTCATAAACCGTATACTAATGGTTTACTATCGCCTACAGCGTTAAACATCAGTTCCATGCCTTAATTTATTTGGAATGTCATTTGTATACACGATATATTATTAATTATATTTTAACACGAAATGTGTGTCTAAACCATAGTTATATCTTTAGAAAAATTCGAAGTAATTAAAAGTTATTCGAGACCTATCCAATTTTGATTTTCTTTTAATAAAATTTATAAGAAATTTTCAATGAATCCTAGTTTTTATAACAAACTTTTATTTATCTTGCAATGTATGTATCGGGTCAAATCTTGCAAGCTGAATTAGAACCACTTCTTCTTATCCTACGGAGTTGAATTTTTACATGTTTGTTCAGTTTCGATGACAATGCATTTTTATGGTAACCATGACAAGAATCAACAAAGGAAAGGGGGTGTAGAAGGAGGGGGAAACTCAAAATTTGGTATATCTCTCTTAATATTGAAAAAATCGAAAAACACATAAGAAGTAAAGTTGTAGAAAATTTGTTTTACTATAAAAAGCTTGTTTTTTAAAATGTTTTAAGCGACATATTTAGTGGATCTTTTTATTTTAGGCCCAATCAATGGAAATTAGTACACATATTCATTACTGAAACCTTAGATTGATGATTGTATGTGAACAAGATATCTCTAGAACGGCAATGAGTATGAAATTTCACCACTCTAATTTTGTTAGAAGTAGTAGTTTACTGGTGAACGATGTAAATAAATTTTCGAGCTAGAGGTACACATTTTTAAACTAAGGCATTATAGCATTAGAAGATGGAAATCCAAATTTTGATTGAAATCTACAAACTGTAAACGGCATTTTTCTCTTGGCGATTTTTTTGTTTTTGGAAATTATCTCAAAAGCAGTACGGCATAGAGAAAAAACTTCAATCACAAGATAATTCCTGACAAAAAGATGAACAATAAAAATGATAGTACCGCAGAGATGAATGCATAGAACAATATTTATGGTCAATATGTTACCAAACACAATTCTCTAGCTTTCGGTGAGCATATTATCAAAATCGTTTCAGTAGTTAATCGCTACTATATTGTAGCTAGGGTTCTTTTGATTTATTTAAGAAATACATTTCATTTGACACCCTTCACGATGTCCTTAGGTTTAATTTTTTATTTCAACCCCCTTAAATTTCAACAAGCCTTAAAACTAACAATTCGAGTTTTAAACGTCTTGTCCATTTTTTGGTAGCTACATATTTCAGTAATAAGAAATAATCGCTGAGAAAAATCTGTGACAGACAGACTTGCAGACAGACATCGAGGTAATTCCATAAGTATTTTGCTATTTTTGGCATGGAACACTAAAAAATTAAATATAAATAATGTCAAAATTTAATATTTCGGTTAATTTTTGGACTCAACTCTTAGTTGTTAAAATATGTCTCGTCCGTATTCACTCGGTGAAAAATAACATTTAGTCAATTTAAAGAAATATGAGTTTTTGTGTAATTTGCAAAGATGTATAAAAAGGTGATTACACTATTCGTTATCCAATCTATCGGATACGGCCATCCTTTTTGTAAGTTATGTTTTGTTGCGATATAAAGAGCGTTTATCAAATCCACCTTCATGCTCAGCATGAAGTAAATATTTGATTTATATTTTTTTCGTTTTATTCAGAGTACCTGCCGAGGTAGAACTAACAGTAAGTGTACTCTTGCTCTAAGTATAAGCATACCATTTTTGAATTTTTATAGGATCCGTACCAATTTATTCTTTTATTTTATGATATGATCATCTAAATGTTCACGAACTTGAGTACCCTTAGATAGATAAATTGTAGAGGCTGCCCTGGACGGGCTACACTTCGATCGTAAGGTCCATTGGGATGCCTAAGGATGTGAGGATGTGAGTGGAGAAATTTTTGTGTATAGACTTGGAATTGGTAGGATATGCGGCTGCGGCCGACTATGATTGGAACTATGCCGATATTCATCTGGAGTTCGTGAAGGAAACTACAGAAAACCTTCTCAAACATAGCCGGTTACTTCGTTTTTGTCCATACGCCGACAGTTTAGTCAATTAACCGGCTTTTTTTTTAATAATTGACAAACTGCCAATGTCGGGATTCGAACCTATAACCTCACAGTTTCCAACTAGGCATACTGCGCAGGCATAACCTTGGTATACTCTCAAGTATCAGTTACTACCCTCATAGTATAGTAATTATGTAAGCATGTAGCCATTAAGAATTAAGAATCATTTTATGATATTTGTGAATTATCATATTAAAACTGAATTCAATTTTGATGAATGCCATCTTTTCAATATCGAAAAAAGCACATTAGATTAATTGAGGCTAGAAAACGATTGTCGTCTACACTAAATGAATTCGGGAAAGTTTAATTCATCTAATGTAGCGAGGAATAAATATTATCAAAGATACTCGATAAGAATTTAAGATATTTTATGTGAAAACAATTTCAAGCGTTTTCCCCCATTCTTAGATCAATTGTTTGCAATATGTAAATGCTAATTTGGACTACGAAGTAGCCATCATCAGTACGAATAAGTTAATCAAATTTATTCTTCGCTGCTAAATCTCGTAACTGTCCGACAAAGATTTTT
Source organism: Nineta flava (assembly GCA_963920215.1). Lineage (NCBI taxonomy): Eukaryota > Metazoa > Arthropoda > Insecta > Neuroptera > Chrysopidae > Nineta > Nineta flava. The sequence goes on from OY986041.1 coordinate 94,248,140, forward strand.
AAAGTATACAATTTTGGGAAATTTTTTTCGAAGAAAATGAAGATTCTTACGAGATTTTGCCTGGAATAATTTCGTGATAGGGTACAATAATCTGATTTTGACATTTCGGTTTTGAATTAATTTGGAAATTGCAAAATAATATGAAAATTTTCATAATTAAATCTCAATTCTCATAACATAACCAAATTTCAAAATTAATTTCGAAACGAAATTCATGAATGAATCAGGAACAAGTCAACAAGAAATATATTTGATTCTCATTTTGTTGAACAGTTTTGAATAGAAACGTAATGATACGGAACCTTTACCAAGATCTGATATGTGTTGCTTTCAGAATTTCTTAAATATTGTTAATGTATTCATATAAAGTAGCCTAACATTTTGTTTGACGTGTAACAAGTTCTCCATATAGTCGATGCTATATTCATGTTCGAAATCCCGAATGAGCAATCGTTACAGGTGTAACTAAAGAAAAATTAACGTGAAGACTGATAAAATTAACGATGACATACTTAATATAATAAAAAATTAACTTTTGTTCAAAGGAATACTCACTGGAGATTTTAAAGTCTCCTTGAAAAAAACCATCAAGACTGTAGTCTGTATACAGAGTCTGTGACGAGTTTGTGTGCTTTCACATACAATTTTTCTGCTAAGATTTTTTTTTTAAAAGTATGTTTTAAAAAACACAAACGTAAAAATACAAACATGCTTACAATATTCATTCTTATAATCTTATATGTGTGGTCAATTGCTTAAAATATTCAATTGTTTGCATAATTTACCAATTTCGTGATATAAAATACGTTATAACGGGTATCATTACATGAATTTTATTACAAAACAAACAAAAATGATAAAAAACATTGTAAGTCAACAATCCTATTTTTTCTACAAGTGTTAAATATCCAGAATCACATTGTCTAAGTGTATATATATATATATATATATATACGTATATATATATATATATATATATATATATATATATATATATATATATATATATATATATATATATATATATATACGTATACGTATGAATAGTTTAACCTCCATATATAAACTGTAATGTAATATGTACTTTAGTGTAATAGTACTCATACCAAAGTTACACGAAAGAGTCTAAGTCATTCAAACGTTAACGTTTGAACCACCTACGCTATTAATTTTTTAACGTGGCTTAGACGTTAAAAAATTTCCCAAATTTGATCATAAAAAATAAACTTTTCTGGCCCCACCTTGAATTTTTCTTCATTCAAATAACTTTTTCAGTTTGTATACAATAATAATAACGAAAAAACTATTTTTGCTTACACCACGGGCAAGTGCTAGTCTAGTTGATTATCACACCAACCTCGAGTTTTTAATACAGCATTAACTTTTAACAATGCATTTTGGTATGAGGAAATTTTCATCTAAATGTTACCATTTTTTTATTTAAAAAATATTTATTATGATTTGAATTCGTTGGTATTTAAATCGATCTATGGCAAGCATCTCCGTCCATTGGTCTGAGCGTATGCATGTATATATGTATGTAGGAGTACACGCCATAGGTTGGTTGCAATTCTTGATTGATTTTATTAATTTGGTGTATAGGTTTTTACTAGTCCTAAATCATTTTAATGGATATATACTATTGTTCGAAAAATGATAATATAGTTAATGGCACTTTACAAATTTTATTGAAATTTAGTTTTTTCTTATCAGTTCATGATTCAGGACGATATTAGTGTTGCCCTACTTTCTATAAATAATCTTTTTTTGCATTACGAATGATAATAAATATTTCTCACTTATATTATTGAATACACATGAAACCCGTTTATAATTTTAGAGATAAAAAACGAAACGTAAAACAGTCTTCAGTTAAATACCTATTCCACCCTGACAATTTCTATCAAAATCTAGCTCTTAATATCCTCCCGTATTGACACCAAAGTAAAAATTCAAATTTCAATATTTTATCTGTTGTTTTAGAACTTGGCTCAAGAAATTAGGTTCGATACCCAATGAGTAGCTAATTGTAGTTTTTTCAATTTTAATGTATAAACAATAGAAAAGTTTCTTAAAGAAATTGAAATTTATGAGGGAAAAAATCAGGTGTAAAATAACCTCAAAACTCTACACATTCTCGAGTCGGTGTATAGAGGTTTCTACCAGAGTTTTGTTTTGACTTTAAGAATAATAAAAATATATTTTAAATAAATTTAAATAACAACAGAAAAGATTTTAAAGAATTTACAACCAATTATCTATATAATAGGGAATGAATATATTCTAGCGTTTTACATTTTGTGACTGTGTAGCCAGCGGTATGCGTAGGTACTGTGTAGTATACATAAGATGTCAATCTAGTGATAACAATTTTAAAGAAGAAGATTAACACAGCATCAACCAAAACAAGACAAACTTTTATCAACATCAATTTTGTTTTTAACTAATGTTTTTTTTTTTTTTTTTCTTATATGCGTCTATCAAAATACTAACTCTTTTTTTTATTTTAATTTTAAATGCAGTGTGATACAATTGTCTTCAAAATTATATTTAAGAATACGAATAACATTTATGCTGATTCATTTAGCCAATTTCAACTTTAGTTTTTATTTCGAGTGCTTGGGATTATAACTAAGCTGGTTAATCAATGGACCTTATGGTCGAAGTGTAGCCCGTCGAGGTCAACCTATACAATCTATCTATCTTATCTTGGAAGTCAAAACACAGAAACATCCCCTTAGAATAATATATGCCACATCATTACACTCAAAGCATCCGTTACATTCGCCACGTTCTTCGTGTACATATTTAATCAGCTAGGGCAGATAGATAGATAGTAGAGGCTGCCCTGGATGGGCTACACTTCGACCATAAGGTCCATTGTGATGCCTAAGGATGTGAGGATGTGAGTGAAGTGGAAGGAATTTTTGTGTATAGACTTGGAATTAGTAGAATACGAGGCTGCAGCCTATGAGACTATGATAGGAACTATGCCGATATTCATCTGGAGTTTTTGAAGGAAACTGCAGAAAACCTTCTCAAGCATAGTCATAGCATAAGCATAGTTAATTGACAGTTTGTTCAATTAACCGCCCCCTTTGTTTTCTTAATAATTGACCAACTGCCGATGTCGGGATTCGAAGCCATAACCTCCCTGTTTACAAGTAGAAATACTGCGCAGACATAACGCCTTAGACCGCTCGGCCACTTGGACTGGTATCAGCTATGGTAAAATGCACGTGTATCTACTCTTTCTATTTAAAGCCCGTTTAAATTCAAGAGCTACAAAGTCTCAGAGAAACTTTATAATTATTCTTCGTCATTGAAGTTGTAGCGGTGTCGCTTCATCATTAAATTATTATTATAATTTTGTTCATCATTTTTATCTGTTGTATTTAATTTACAAAAAGAACAAGGAAAAACACACTTACGTGCTTTGTATATTGGGTTTTTGAAGCTGACTTTTTTGAATTTTCCAGTTCAGTGACATTATTTTTAAGAATATTTAATTCTTTATTTAACATAAAATTATCTGTTTTTTTAATTTCTGAATTTTGAATAACAACTTGTGTAACAAGTTGATGAAGAATCAACAACCAAATATTTCAGTAGAATTCCCACATTTTGGTTTTTGCTTTGATGTATAAATAATATTTTGTCGCTACTCATACAATCTCCTACCGCATGAAAAGATTTACTTATCTCAGGAAATTTCACTATTTACATTTGTACCAAAACAACTATCATTATCCAAAGTTTTGAAATACACAGTACGTAAGTTTTATGTCCATCAAAAAAGGGTATGTTATAAATAAAGTTTTTATTGTATACTATAAAAATTTCATCTAATTTCATTGTTTTAATATATTTATATGATGATATTAAAACATTGAGTTTTATTGTATTATATTGATTTTTATGTTATGTATTTTATCAGTGTTTTAAAATAATATATCAGATATGCATACGTATAAAAATTATATATATATATATATTCTAAAAAATTTTATATCTATTTCCTTTAATATTTCTAAACTGTCTGGAATGACGATTATCGTCGACATAACCATTAATTTTTTGTGTGTGTTTCAAACATAACAGAGACATTGAATTTTATTTTTATCTTGATTATTCGATTAAAATATATATTATAAACATATTAAAAGAACAATGCCATCTGAAACTTAATAGAACTTTTTTAATTGATAATTGACAATCCTATTCGATAGTTAATAATTGAATATATATATATATATATATATATATATATATATATATATATATATATATAAATACATAAATATGTATATATGTATATATGTAGGAATATTTACTTTTGTAGCGGATAAAAACTTGGTTTTAAGCTAATTTGGACCTACTGAAAACGATGGCGTTGGATAATATATGATACGATTAACGGTTTTCAAGGTATCAGACCCATAGTGCTAATATGCCAAACTGTATGAATTGAGAATGCAAAATTTTGAAATGTGTTGGCCGGACGTTAAAATAAACTTAATTTTCGTACTGTTTGGGTAAAAATTAGCCTTGAAAATGATTGTTATTCAAATCGACAACAAAAATTTTCTTCAATTTTTTAACATTTTTTCCAAGGGTTATCCCTTAAAAAAATCGCTAAAATAGGAGGAAAATTTTAAGTCCCCGATTTTGATAAAACCTTGGTTTTAGGCTAATTTTGACCTACCGAAAACGATGGCGTTGGTAAATATATGATACGATTAACGGATTTCAAAGTATCAGACCCATAGTGCTAATATGCCAAACTGTATGATTTAAAAAGGCAAAATTTTGAAATGTGTTGGTTGGACGTTAAATGGTACGTGATTTTCTTACTATTTGGGTCAAAATTAGCCTAGAAAATGATTATTATTAAAATCGATAACAAAAATTTTCTTAAATTTTATCACATTTTTTCCAAGGGGTGTACCCCTTAAAAAATCGCTAAAATAAGAGGAAAATTTTAAGTTTCCGATTTTGATAAAAACTTGGTTTTAAGCTAATTTGGACCTACCAAAAACGATGGCGTTGGTTAAAATATTATACGATTAACGGTTTTGAAGGTATCAGACCCATTGTGCTTAAATTCCAAACTGTATGAATTGAAAAGGCAAATTTAGAAATGTGTTGGCCGGACGTTAAAATAAACCTGATTTTCGTACTGTTTGGGTCAAAATTAGCCTAGAAAATGATTATTATTAAAATCGATAACAAAAATTTTCTTAACTTTTTTTACACTTTTTTCAAGGGGTACCCCTTAAAAGAATCGCTAAAATAGAATGAAAATTTTAAGTCCCCGATTTTGATAAAAACTTGGTTTTAAGCTAATTTGGACCTACCAAAAACGATGGCGTTGGTTAAAATATTATACGATTAACGGTTTTGAAGGTATCAGACCCATAGTGCTTAAATTCCTAACTGTATGAATTGAGAAGGCAAATTTTTGAAATGTGTTGGTTGGACGTTAAAATGAACCTGATTTTCGTATGTTTGGATTAAAATTAGTCTAGAAAATGATTATCATTAAAATCGATATATATATATATATATATATATATATATATATATATATATATATACATATATACATATATATATAAATATATATGTATATGTATAAATATATTTATATATATATATATATATATGTCTATATATATATATATATATATATTTATATATATATATATATATATATATATATATATATATATATATATATATATATATATATATATATCGATTTTAATGGTAATCATTTATATATACAAGAGTATCGAGTCTCACTAATCCGGCGCCCTATTGTTTTTTATAGTGCCAGATTAATGAGACTCTACTAGTGTATATGTATATCGATATACAATGATTTATAGTGTGCTATTATAGTTTATAGTTGCTAAGGAAACGACAATCAAAGTTGACATTTCAAAATTGAAACAAAATTTTAATAAAATAATTTTATAGTTATATTTTAGAAGTATAGTTTCTGTGGAAAGGATAAAATCAACAAAAATTTTAACCGACTCCAAAAAAAATTAGGAGATTCTATGATCCAGTGTAGTATTTTTTTAAATATTCTCCCCCTTCCATATTATGTTTTGAGACATAAGATAGCCAATGTCCTTCCCCAGGATATAATCTACCTCCTTGCCAAATTACGATCCTTTTAGTCGTGAAGAAGTAGCCAGCAAACAGAGTTACTTTCACATTTATATAGTAGTATGGATATCTAATCTATGTAACTTTTGAAAGATGAAAAAAGGTACGAAATATTTAAAAAAAAAACCTTTCAAAGTAGTTTGGTTACGCAAATCTAGTTATGTTGATCTTAAAGATGATTTATTAAATGTATTTCTAAATTATATTTTATGTATAATTATAGATGAATATAATTTTCTAAATTCAATATTTTAGCTGTGTGTATACTTTCTCATAGTGATTCAGATACTGTATAATCTAAACCCGCTAACATCCTAGTTATAAAAAAAAAATTACAAAAGATATAGCTCAAATCAAATTCTTTTACGAATATATTTACCGAATGTTTTTGCTTGTTTCACTTTTTTCAAAAATATATTTCCATAAAATAACTTTTAATTATATTCATCAAATTTCTTTACCCATTTCTATATCCATAAAAAGTGTAAAATTAAACATGTTTCTAATATTTTAACAGTTTTTAATATTATTCATAAATATACAGATATTCAAACATAAAAAGTAATTAATCAATATTCACCCTGCCCGTTAATTAACATATTAATTTAACACGTTAAAAATCGTCATAAAAAAATGTTACTTTGAAAAAAAAAATGCAGATATAGCCTTAAATCAAGATGAGCACAAACATCTTTGGTGGTCAAATAATAGCAGTGTATACAGAGTGGAACCAGAAGAAATCATCATTTTTATAGTTTTTGTCAAAATCTGATAAAAATAATAAGGTTCAATTTCATAACGGTATATAGGAATCAATTAAAATAGTTTTTAATAAAACTGTGTTTTTAGTATATTGATGTAAATATAAGATAAAAAACGTCATTGATAAGGATAGCAATTAAAGAAATAATGTTTCGGTTGAATTGTCGTATTATTCTGAACAAAATACACACAAAGATTGAATTCCGTCGCTTAATGTCATTTTGGAATGCAATTCGTTTATGAAATTCAAACATGCAGGGAGAAGCGAATGTTCAAAGCATATAAAGGCTGTATACATATAACAGCAAAAAACAACTTGTAGGCGATTGAATAATGATAAGCTTTAATAAAAATAAATCTACTAGTTAATGACACAGAAGTATGTAATAAACATTACTAAAAAAAAAGGGTGGTTATTTGACTAAACCGCCCGCGTATGGTCAAGAACGAAAGTAACCGGCTATGCATTTGAAGGTTTTTTTTGCAGTTTCCTTTCACAAACTTTAGATGAATATCCTTAAGGAATAAAAATCTTTGTCCTTTAGGGGTGGGTAAAAAAGGCCTACTTGCAATACATACATGCATACATATTATCCGGAATTAATTTGAATAATATATATATATATATATATATATATATATATACATATACACGTATCAATCATCAAAATCAGATTCATTGAATATAATTAAATAATGTTAAATTAAAAATTCAAGTTTATAGGTTTCGTAGGACCACAATATCTAAATAATAGATACACCTACTGAGATCAAATAAGTAATAATATAAGTTGATTTTGAAAAGATGTAACCTAGTATTTACGTATTATATTATTTAAATTAAAAATGTGATGTCTTGTATGAATATATATATACTCTTACATAATATATAAAAAATGATTATGGACTTAACATAATTATTTATATACAAAAAAAATACGATTAGTAAATAAGCGATACCTATATAATTATATATTTCACTTAAGAAGTGAGAAAATCATTATGTCTAGTATCTATCATACTTTGATAAATTATGTACTTCGATTATTATATTATTATTTTGATGAGCACCTATCTTCTGTACATGAAAAAAACATAAAGGAATAAGTCAAGTAACTGTGCAAGTAAATGACGTGAAGGGTTCTTTGTCCGGAACAAGTCTCTGCTATAGCATTATTCATTTTAGGCCCTTTATACACATGAAAGTTTTGATGAAAGCCTTGAATCGATTGTTTTACTGAGGAAGCGCAATTTTATTTTTTGTTTAGTAATATCAAAATGAAGTCGACTTCTCTTTTGATGCAAATATTACGTGTAACTTGGTGGTGCACTGTTTCCGCATGTGTGAAGCTTTTGGTATGCTTGGTATAGTTTGACCTCGTGACAGGCACGAAAACAAACAAAATATAGGACACATATTTTTAATAATTCTTTGTGTATCATTTGTGCAGAATTTGAAATTACGTTGGCAAAGAAAGAAATATTGAACATGAAGATAATTATTGCTTACAAAATACATGCGATTGGTATATTTTATGTGAATTTCATACAGTGAATCAGCTATGTAATTTTAGATATATCAACTATTTTTATATGAATGAAAAATTTCATCAAAACTAACACTGCAACAAGTAAAATTAAAAATTTTAAAAACCCCCCACCGCAATAATACGAAACATAAAAAGAACTTCCAATTACCTCCACCAAATTTATATGTAAAATAATAATGTAAATAATGTGCTTATATATACATCTTTTTGGAAAAGAGCCGATAATTTTCAAACGGGTGAACCGATTTTTATTAAACATAGTTAAGAAACACTGCAAGAAAATCATTAAAAACCCGCATACAAACCAGTTCACGCTTTTGAGTGGTACGATGCCACTGACAGACCTACAGACAGACAGACATACAAACACACAGACACTTCAAGCTTATAACATCCCTCTTTTTGCATCGAACGTTAAAATGAGTGAGTTTAACATTAGTTAAGGTTATAATTTTATTATATAAAATAACATGAGAAATTTGAACCCAAATGTTTTAGTGGAGTGATTAGTACTTGTCGGAAAATTTAACATTTTAATGTTAATTTATATAGCTCAAGGGTAGATGGTCTTAGAGGGCTGAAAATATTTCTAGTGGTAGTTCTAAGCTTTTCAAACAATTTTGAATGTCCAAATTCTTTACTTGAAAAAATGAAGAAAACATTATAATTTGTCAAAAAGAACATATTTTGTTTAATTTTAACTGGGAAAAGGAGACACAAAATCATCTACAATTTATTTAATAGGGCGGTCTAGTCGTGACGTTAAGAAAATATATTTCAAGTGTGGAAACTATAGAGATTGATTCACAACCGCAACTTTTTCTCGGTCACAGGTATTACTATTTGCGATAATTAAGGAACAAGTTATAATTTAATAAATCTTTCTAAATGATTAATCTTAACCCCCAGCATGTAACGGCAGATTGGTTGTACATTTTAAATGTGCAAAGTTAAAAAATTTTGCAACTCGAAAATTATCTACTTTTTTACAATTGCCATTGATGGGTTGTATAATAGCTTAATAAGACCTAGTCTTGCATCTCCCTTAGTAGGATTTTGTTTACAAAGTCATTATATCTCTTTCTAAAATGTTTTAATAAAATTTTTTAGTTACGGAATCCTCATTGTCCATTATCTATACGCTACTGAAAAAGATAAAAATGTATTTTACATCTCAGTATATAGTACATATAAAGTTCATATTAGTTATTCAAAACGTATTGATTATCATAAGATAATAATAAATTAAAAGATAGCAGCATAGTCTAAGTTGATAGACTGGTTGATCAATCAGTTAAAATTATTATGAAATAGTTTCTTTAATGTGTTTGAAGTGAAAAAATGTTCACACATTTTTATTAAGTAAAAATTTCTTCCGCCCTACAATTATTAACTCGAACATACGATAGAGATGCTTTTGTAAAAATTAAATTATATCCAAATATGAATTTAAACATTAATTTTTTTATCTACGAAATTAAAATTAATAAAAACTTTGTTTTTTTTTAAATAATTTGTAGACAATCTTAATCTTAAAAATAATTAAATATTTGAAGATATACGTTTAGTTTTTTAACGTGACCATTATTAAGTTATCCGATTGTGTACTTAAAAATAAGCAAATTTTTAATTAAGGTTGACCAGACAGTACAGTTTGTTTTTTTATTTCATAATAAAAACAGAAACACTCTTTTTAACAGAAATTAAAAATTTTAATATGTAAATTAATTTTTTAAATTTAGCTACCATCTAACATCACTAGTAATCGGATTTATGTATTTCTACTACAATGTAGTCATCGTCAGTATAAATTAGTTAGTCGTAATTTACTTTTTGATAATTAGAAATAGATAGAAAGTCGAGATCAATAGACAAAAATAAAAATAAATAGAAAATTAACTAAATTAAATTATACTAAATTTAAAATATAATAAATTTTAAATTATATTGAAATTATTATTATTGCTATAATGTCAGGATTAAACTGAAAAAGCATTATATATAAGTAAAAAAAAAAAAATACAGACGAATTGAGAACCATCCTTCTTTTTGAAGTCGGGTTAAAAATATGAAATACCCAACACTTGAAAAACATCCTTAATGAATAATACCATTATAAATAATATTTAAGAGAACACTAGGATTTTTCAAAATAAATTTAGATTTTTTGCCCCAATTTCCTAGATCAAAATTTTTGTATTTTATAAATACGTATTTTGACTACAAAGTAGTCATCATCAGTATGAATTACCTAATTGTAATTATTCTCCGACGAGATGTTACTTGTTGCTAATTTGGTGACGGTCTGCACGGTCACCAAAGTAAAGACGGTAACCAGTTGTAAAAACCTTGATCCTTATATAGATTTCACGACTTTTGTAGGCGAACGTTTTTGTTTTTGCTGGGACACAAATACTTTTTGTATGCGAAAACTTGGTCCCTCTCACATTTTTGTTTTTGGTCGGATATCTATTTACATTAGAACTAAAGCCATAATTAATACGCAAGAGAGTACCTTGCGTATTAAAAAAAAAATTATAATTTATAATATTTTGTACGAGTAGTTAAAACAAAACAATTATACTTGATTTATAGGTTTTTGTTTTTAACTACTAATTTTTTTCCTTGTAGAATCAGCCTTAGGGTTTTTGAACATAGATTATTATTTACAACAATTATTTATGCTAAAATGTACACCCTACAATTTATCTTCAGAAAAAAAAAACTAAATTGTTCAATGATTGTTGGTTCTTCTAATCAAATAATGTATTGGTATAGATCATATGTGGATATATTTGTCAATTTCTTTCTATAAGTAAAATTATTTTATTTGGTGACAGTTTCAGGATGAAACTGGGTTGAAACTGTCACCAAATTAGCAACGAATAACATATCCTGAGACAGAGTAGTTTTAATAAGAGTGATGTTAACAAGTGTAAATTGAATGAAAGTAATTTTAACATTGTCAAACAGTAAATTACGACTAGCTAATTTATAATGATGATGACTACTTTGTAGTCGAAATACGTATTTATAATACAAAAGATCTAGATATTGGGGCGAATTTGAAATTTTATAAATATAATTGGTATTAGTCAAATCAATAAACGTTGTTCATATATATGTTGGGATGACAAGAATTGATTCTGAAAAGTCTTGGAATAAAGAAGACATTGTTAAGAGGAGGAGGTGCAGAGAGTCCCGGTTTTTTGATATAATTTACATCTGTTATAATTAAAAATATATACACTCGTCAAAGTCCTTAAGTTTTCTTTTCCTTTTATCTTCTTTTCATTACGGAATATGCATGAAAATTTTTTTCACATTTATTTTCAGAATATGAAAATACTGTTAATACTGTAATAATATTTAAAAACGAAATTAAAATCCGACAATTATCAAGGAAGCTATAAGCTTTTAAAGATTATTATCTCTCTTTCTTGCAGAAATACTAAAAACGTGAGTTTTACGTGTACTTTAAATGGTGAAAGTGTAATATGACGTCACATAACATATCAAGAGGGCTATCACCCTCTTTGTCTAATCGGGAATTTCAATCATTCATATCTCGCTTATTTTTAAAGTTATTTAAAAAGTAAATTTACCTTGATATTTGTCATGTAAACATGCTTCAATTCAAGTGAACAAAAATTTTCATGCATATTCCCTATTATTATATACCAGGAGGTAAAAGGTAAAAGAAATATAATAACATACTTACAATGTCGGTTTAAGTTAACTAATTGAAAACAAATTATACCTCAATTTACACAACAAATGAAAATATAATGAATATAACAAAAAAAAAATCTAGACTAAGAACTATAATAAAATAGTCATATAAACATTCTTACAATAATTATATCAACCCCATATAAACAGAAACTGTCAAAACTGAGTATATTTGTGCGAGAGTACATATATATAGGATATCTGCACCGTGTGATATGATAATAACATATATATAAAACCGATTTATTTAATATTATATTTTAATAGTGCCCATAAGAAAGGAACCAACATTTTATATTATATTTTATACCCACTTGTGTGGTCCTCACATTTACTTTTGATCAGGGTGGCTTCTTTTTTCAACTAGATAGGATTGAAAATTATTGTCTCACACATATATATATATATATGTGGTACCTTACCTTTATACCTTTAAGAAGAACAGATATGCCTCCTTCACAACTAACCTTTACACTATCAAAATGTATTAACCATACCGTATGTGTTGGAAAGCATTGCTAATAGAGAATCAATGTTAAATATTATTTACTATAATAACTATACACAATATGAATAAAACAAAGTATTTTATTTTTTAATTAATTTTTTTAATTTATTTTTAAATTTTAATTTTTTTAATTTTTATTTGATTTTTTAAATTTTTATATTTATTATTTTAAACAAAATATGTATACACAATATGCTTAATAAAGAAATAAAAATAGTGGGTGTATTCTCTAGTGTGTCTGTTTTGTATGCTTGCTGGACTGTTTTGTACTGCATTAACATGTAATGAGAGTAGGTTAAATATGTTCATTGTTGTCTTCTTAAGCTTCGCATTACTTCTAACAATTGAAAACACTTCTTTGAATATCCCTTATTATTTGTATGTGGAATGTTGGAAAATAAATGATAGTATTCGATTAACGGTATAACATAAAACAACAATCCACACAAATTAAAAGAAAAATAAAACCCCAAAGAGAAAAAAAAAAGAATTCCGATTTAAAAAAAATGATAAACCAACAGTTCGAATATTCCTTCGTTATTTGCTAAACAATTGTCAACAATTCTTTGCCTTAATTGTTGCAAATTTTCAGGCCTATTCCGCGAATTGATCTGTGTTTTGAGAAAACCCCACAAAAAAGTCGTAGGAGATAGATCTGGCGATCTGGTCGTACATGAACCATACAGATTCCAGGTCTAAATTAGGAAGAGCTTTAACAATTGGCAAAATGTTATTTCGTAAAAAACTCAAATATTTTTGAGAATCTAAAGATCCGTCAATGAAGACTGGTCCTATAATATGGTCACCCAATATTCCAGTCCAGACATTCAATTTCAGTATGTATGTGTATGTATGGTTTTATAGTAAATATTTAATTATTTATTGAACATTGATTCTCGATTAGAAATGCTTTTGAAAACGGTCTGTATAACATTGAACAGTAAAGATTTATTTTTGTGGATGAGAATGCATATTCCTTTCTGCTACTATTACTACAACAGTATTCACCTGCTTCCAATTTTTTTACCCTACGGTCAAATTATAAAAAAGAAAAGTGTATTTATTAAATAAATATTTTTATTGATTATCTTCTTTTAATGTAAACTTCCTCATCAATATATAATAGTTGTATCGTTTATTTTTTTAGGGGAAGTATTATTTTTATAAAGCAAATTGGTTTATCTAACGGACACCGCACAAAAAATAGGATTTTGGCCTTCGGTTAATAAATTTTTTGTCCTGACTAAAAAAATTTGGTGCATATTCGATAAATGGCCAGTTTTGACTCCAGATTATATGGAATCACTTGACTTAAAAATAATATAAAAAATTAAACTCTCGCGGCGACGCCTGGCATGTGGGAAACATCAAAACTATTTTGAATATTCATGAAAGGATGGTTTATTAAAGAAATAAATATAGCATAATCAAAAACAAAATATTCAGATTTTCTTGTTAAAGAAAAAAGATTCTTTATTTAAAAAATTACATTAAATATAAATTTAATAACAAAAAATTAAATAATTTCTTAAAAATTGAGATGACTCAATTCTTTCAATCAGATACTTATATGAACTAAACTATTATTATTATTATTAACTAATTTATAATATCAACTATGAACAACTGGTTGATCGCGTGGCGAGTAAACGTCGCCGGACCAACATTCGGTCTAACACGAGCAAGTCATTCGAATTTCGACGCCTGATTGCAATAAAAGCCATCGAAATTATTTTAAAATGATAATAGTTTAATGTCAACTATGCATTCGTTTTACCACTAGTTTTTTATATAGCTACTTGATATTTTATTAAACTTTAATTTAAACTAACTTTTAATTAAAAAAGACGTCATTTTAATCCTGTGCCAAAATACCATCAATTTGTGCGGTTTCCAAAATTATTCTTAACCATTGACTATTTAACGTGTCTTTGTTTTGAAGAAGTTTGTGGCGGCTTTAATAATTTGAGGCTTTTACTCGTCACTAGATATCTTGGTTTTGATCAAATTAAACCTCGCACTGTTAATGTCAAAATAGTTCGACGGATTTTAATACCGAAATTTAATTTATGACATCTCGAAATTGTTTATAAAACCTAAATTTTGTTTCTCTATATTTTTAGCCTGGAAGCTGGTTGCCTAGTAGATCACTTATCTAGAATTTAGTTTAACCAAAGTGCTAATTAGTTCTTCTTATAATATGTCTTAAATAGTTACTTAGATTGTGAAAATGTATCACAATTCTTTTTCTGTACGCTATTAACACGTGATGAATGGCCTATTATCGGAATTTGAAAGACATTATTATTTCTTATGCGTACTCAGAAATTGAACCCAGAAGTAACAAGTAACCCATGTTCAATTGTACCCAGCGTTTGCTCTACATCAACTACTGAATCGCAATATGAATTCCAAATAGACAAACGATCTTAAAAATAATGTACACTCCCATTTAAAAATATTGAAATACTTGAAACATTCTAAGTGTTACTGGATGTAATATTATACTTATATTTAGTAACATAAACGATTAGAATGTGACTTATAGTTTCAACTTTTATGAACAGAAGTGTACAATGTCCATTATTTCAGTGTTAAATTGTTAGACAATAGAAATTTCAGATATAATTTCTTGATTTTATAAGAACACACTTAACATCAAAAATTCTTCAAAACGTATTAACATCTCAAAAAATGTTTCCACTTATGATATATATGAATTATAACAAGAACATTATTTACGCTTATATGTTAAAAAAATAAAAGTTTTTATATGCGTCAGTAGAAATAAATAAAATAAGTAAGGGTTAAAATTTGATATGTTTACCTCCCAAAATACATATCAATTACCTTGTAGGAAATAAATATTAATATAGATCTATATTTGATAAAAAATAAACCACTCTTTCTAAAATAGATCATTTAAAGTTACAAAAACAACAAGGGAAAATCACAACTACTGAGTTAATTGCTTAAATACCCGGTATATATATAAAGTATATATAAATTTTTTCGTCCCCGATTTTGATATAAACTTTGTATTAAGCTAATTTGGACCTAGCGAAATGGATGGAGTTGATTAAAATACGATACGATTAACGGTTTTCAAGAGATCAGACCCATCGTGCTAACATTTAAAACTGTATGAATTGAGAAGGAAAAATTTTGAAATGAGCTGGTCGGACGTTAAAATGAACCTGATTTTCGTTCTGTTTGGGTCAAAATTACCCTAGAAAATGATTTTTATTAAAAACGAGAACAAAAATTTTCTTCACTTTTTTGCATTTTTTCCAAGGGCTTAGAAAATGATTATTATTAAAAACGAGAACAAAAATTTTCTTTACTTTTTTCCAAGGGGTACAAAATAAAAATAAAAATGAATATTTACCTCTCAAAAAATCGCAAAAATTGAACAAAATTTTTTTGTCCCCGATTTTGATATAAACTTTGTTTTAAGCTATTTTGGACCTAGCGAAATCGATGGAGTTGATGAAAATACGATACGTTAGTTAAAATAAACTCCCAATAGTGGTAATAAAATCCAAATTGTTGTAATAAAATTATGATTTTTCAGCACTGATTACGATTATATTTTTCTGATTTAAGTCCGTTACAAAACACTTCTTACTTTTTTAACAAAAAAATCAAATTACAACATAGTCGGAATCATTTTTTATACTCACACGAGCGCTCACATATATATTTTTAAAAACGACAATGAGACATGGTAACTCAAAACATGAAGATAAGTTGGAAATTTTGATTTCGGTTTTCGAATCCATTTCAATAACTTCCTTATTCTAAGGCTTGATATATATAAAGCTTGATCCGTGTATAAGATTTACTGTATACTCTAGAACTATTTCCTAGAACTCTTCCCTTGTGTATATGACAGAAGTTGTAGCCGAATAAATATTTTTTAATGATTTAAGCATTTTAATTTTAAACTATGAGTCTATAAAAATTAGTAGAGACTCGATGCTATAAGTATTTGTTTTGCTTATATATATTCTTTTATTAAACTAATAATCTGCAAATAATTTGTTCAATAACCGTCTAGATGAACAGCAATATGTCAGAATACAAGTTATTGAATAGAGATGTAACAATTACAAAAAATTAAATTTCAGGGATTAGTTTATGATCACGCAATTGTTTATAAGATAAAACTTTTTGTGTAGCGTGATTATAATAAACGGTATTATAAATCATTATAATAACCAAATTTAATAAAGCCATAAATCACTTCCACTATAATCGAATTTATATACTTATATACTATAGTGAGTGAGTGAATTAAACGATTGCTAAAAAAAAAAAGATATTCGCATCAAATATGACTTCCATTGAACTATTTGAATTTAAATTGAATGTTATTTTGTTCCAGTTCACATCTTAACTTTTGAAAATTTTGAAAGGTTTTTAGGAAATATTGGTAATAATTTTTTCTACAACATACAATGCTATTCATTCTACCATTTCCAGCAATTTTAATTCAGCAATCAGCAAAAGTTAGGTAACTTATGATCACAGTTTTGAGTATTTATCGATTATTGAATTCTTAATATGGACTACTTAAAACGTTAGTAATATTTCAAAATTATTTTGCACACTGATGTCCGCACAAAGAGGTTTTCAGACTCGAGAAATCTCCATAGAGAACTAGAACATCGGCTCTAAACCAACCACTCTATTTCGACTACTTTAATATGAGGTTTGGCTAGCGTTATCGGTAGAGAACAGGATGATGACAATGTGATTATGGAGTCAAAACATTCACAGATGAATAAAATCAGTGCCGTAACTAAAAAACTGCGCCCTTGAAAAATTTTCTAATCTTACTCGGTTCTGACAATAAATTGGATTATGTTTATAAAAATAAATCTTTCATTTAAAACTATATTTTTGTATACTTAATTATGAGTACTTGGTAGAGTTTTGAATAAGGAAGTATATATAAATTGCGTTTATGAATTGGGTGAAAAAACGTCTATTCACCAAAATGGTACATGTGAACTAGAGACTAGCCGTCCGAACGCCAGTCGCAACTCGGAATGTGAATATTTACGAACGATCTCATTGTCTTTCATATTTTTAATATTATTTACTTCTATTACTTGTAAGAAGAATATATTATATTATCATATTATTTGTGCTCCTAGTTTGGTCATTTCTGCGCCATTCCAGAGTCTGCGCCCTGTGCCTAGGCACCGCTAGCACCGCCCTAGTTACGGCACTGGATAAAATGTTTAAAATGAGCTAATTCTATTGCACTATGAAGGTTTTTTTGTTTTTCTGTGCATTTTATAGTTTTAAATCCATCTACAAAACGAACCAACGAACCAAAAACAAATTGAAAGATGGAAGTAGCAGTCGTGGATAATATTTATCGATTTAATTGACCCATTGATTGTTTTATAAATAACCAAATTCGACCAGTGAAACTGGCTTAATAACACATAAATAACCAGAAAGTTTTAATAGAACTAACAAATCACCGATTTCCTATTACCTATAATTAAGTGTACAATTATATATACGAACGTTGAGAAGTTAGTTAGTGTATCCTGAGAGAAACAAGCTGTGCTTAGATGCTCAGTAGTAAATTTTTGATAGTCTGACTGTCTTTGATAGTTTACTAAGACCTTAGTTCTTCTGAACGCGATCAATATATGATGTTTTAACATTTACCTAAGTTGTGTTGACAGTGATCCTTCATATTGTTTATGTTGCAGTTATAAATTTTCATCCTTTCAAATACTTATAGTATTTCAAATTTCTTCTTTCTTTTTTGAAATTTTCCGTTCAACTGGATCTATTAATTTAAAAACCGTATCTCTTAGCAATTTTTCAACCAGATTTTCGTTTTTCGCGGATCAAAATTAGTTTAGAAAATTTTTATACAAATCCATAACAATAAAATTTTTTAATTTTATCACGATTTTTCGAAGGAATTAAAAAAAATGTCAAAAATTTGTGAAAAAATTTTGCTTCCGATTGGTATAAAAATCATTTTCTAGATTAATTATTACCCGAGAAAAACGAAAATCTGACTAAGAAATTGATTAGACTTCAGATTAATGGCTACAGTTGGATGGAACATTTTGAAAAATTGATTAGGAGGCAATCTATAGCCTGTATCTCGAAAACTATAACTTTATCAACATTTTAAACAAGATTTTTATTTTTCTCGGGTCTAAATACGTCTTGAAAATGACTTTGAACAACCTACTAAAATTATGCATATGAACTATTTTCATACTGTTTTTTATTTTTTTATTTTAATGTTTGAAAAAACTATTTTACAATCTTGTGTTGGTTTCTTAATTAGCAGCTATAGAATTTGCTGCTGGAGATAGGAATTACGCAATATTACTACCTTTATGTATATATTAGTAATAATAATGTAAGCTATATCATCCCAATGGCTGGGGACCAAGACCTACCCTAGAAGTCTGTTTGTTGAGCCTGTCTCATCCACCAACCAGCAACACACGAAGCTAGTTTGTCCTTCCAACGTTACCTCTTTTCGTTTTTAAGTTATCGTGTCCACAGACGGGCGGACAAGCCGAATTGAACGATGTAGCTAATTTTTTGAACACCTATTCTAAATATTGATGTCTGAGATCAATACTTTCAAGCGTTACAAAGTTGGGACTAAACTTAATATACTCTTGTACATTTACATATATCGGGTACGAAAATACTACGACGTTTTATACTTAGAGTACCGTTGAATTTGCTACGGTAAATTTTTCTCATAAAATCAGTAAGAGAATATTTCTGGCTTGATATATTTTCAATGCATACCCCTTCGGTTTTTGTTTTTGTTTTAGCTCCACGCTGACGGAATGCCAATATAAAATTTGATGGTACATTAATTGCAAAAATTTTCAGAACAGACGTTTCCCAAAAGTCTTATTAATTCTGATAATAGTTGTAATTCAAAATTGTAGAAATTAGCGTAAACTAATTTCATGTAGTTTTATTTTACAAATATATAATTCCATGATAAGTCCATTATTAAACTGTGACTTTGTATTATTAAGCTTTGGGCTAAATTTAGTAATTAAAATTTATTTAATTAAAACTTTACGGAGGATTCACCTGCAAATAATATAATTCATTTAAATATTCCAGTCTTTATTATATACCAAAGTTATATTTGCAAAATTAAATTGGGCCACACCTTAATATCAGTGGCTGTATTGTGAATAGCAAGTCAATATTGAAGATGAGGGTATATTTGAATTTGGTGTGTGGTTTTTTGTTTTTATTTGGGAGTGTGTGTATAGTCAGGTTAGTTCAGCTGTAGTAATTCTAGTTATTTTTAATTACTAACCTTGGCAAAGAAAAGAATTACTACTTCTCTTTGTAATAATAATACCTAAATACCGAGCATCATATTTAGTTGATTTATTTGTATAACCATGTACTACTATACTATTATTAAAAATATAGTTCAAGGTGTAAATAATGTTCTTAAAAGAAGTTTAAGTCAATATAGTTCTATTTTAATTCTTGTGATTGTCAATCTTTTATTGTCAATTAACAACTTCTTTCATCTCAGTAATAATGTACAAAGCAACTCTGTGCCACGGAAGGATTACATTCTAAACATTAAAAATATTTATAAAAACTTTGTAGCGGTGTCTCATCATTAAATTATTATTATAATTTTGTTCATTATTTTTATCTGTTGCATAACAACTATAACTTCCCTCTATTATCACAGTTGCTTTGAATGTTAACAACCTTGGTAATTTACATATTAAAATAATAACATTTCATAAATCAAATCAATAATGATCAATTATATCTTTTATATATATTTATTATTTATTTAAATAATAATTATTTAATATATCAAATATTTACTTTACAAATTAAATTAAATAAATAATAAATATATATAAAAGATATAATTGATCTTTATTGATTTGATTTATGAAATGTTATTATTTTAATATGTAAATTACCAAGGTTGTTAACATTCAAAGCAACCGTGATAATAGAGGGAAGTTATAGTTGTTATGCAACAGATAAAAATGATGAACAAAATTATAATAATAATTTAATGATGAAGAGACACCGCTACAACTTAAAATGGAATACAACGCAATTTTTTTAAGTATAAGTCTGAAAATATGAATCGCTTTATATATTTTAAATAGGAATATAGAAACTCAACTGAATAGATAGAGTAATTATATCTGATCGTGGAAGATAATTTAAGATCCCACCAAACAAACAAAAAAGAGAAAGGGAACAAGTTTTTGCATACATAAAGTAGTGATATGTTCGCCTTCAGTAAAGAAATCTGTGTAAGGGCTAAGTTGTTTAACAAAACTGTGATAACTATTGGTATAAATTTAGTGTTCAAGCTTCTCAGGTGCAGGATATTTCATATTTTACTTGAATTTTGCAGTCTTTAGCTTGGGCTATTGAGACAAGATGTCAAGGAACCTGTGCTGGATTGCATGATACAAAGTTGTCTGAGGCATGTGTCACCAAGACTGTCTGTCTAATAGTCTGTATCCTACGGAAACGCAATACCATTATAAAATTATATTTTTCCAATTTCCATATCCTATTTTTCATGTTATCCAGGATCTTTTTTTTTATCCAAATCCGTTCAGCAGTGTAACGTGATTGAGTAAAAAACATCTTCACAAACCTTCGCATCTATAATTTTAATGGAATTTAGTGCTGTGTAAGTGACAACTTTATAAATGACTTTCACTGCATGCATACATATATGGCCGGCCATTCTATGTACGAGTATTAGATAAAAGACAGGTTTCATAAAATCCGTGGGTCCTGTCCATATAATTATTTTGCACATGCAAATAAACGATGCATAAAATAGACAAAGACGTGGTGGATGTTTTTGAAAAATTATATTTATATACTCGTATATATATATATATATATATCCATAGTTTGTAGATAGATTTTTTACAGTTGACTTGAAACGGCAGAAATGAAATTTTACAACCATTATTATATAGTCAGACATTCATTATGTTATATTTACAACGTATTTAAAAATAAAATCCTCCAATGATTTAAGACATACGAATTTAGATGTATAATCAATTTGACATTTAATTATATTTGAAGATAAACATTTTATTTTCAATTTTTGTTAGCATTTTTGAATCTTTAGAGTTTTTAAAAGTTTCTGTTTTTTGTTTTGAAAGACTACTCTGATTACGATTTCATTATACTTGGAAATAAACAAAGCACTGGCCGAGACATGGCATGGCAAGTTCTAGAATAATTTAAGAGTACATTTATGTATTAATTATTTTAAAGTTTATATAAATATATACATACTATATAATACTCACTAAACTTTAGTAAAAACACCTTTAAAACTAACTGAATTTCGCTAGTCTGGAAAGTCACCATTTTTAAAAGTCAAATATATTCAAAGAAAGTTTCAACTGAAACCCTGAAACCCGAAAGTGTCATCTAGGCCTCCAATCATGGTGATTTTCTGAACATTGGTCATATTTACTATGAAAAATATCAAATGGAATTCGCTCTAAACAATACAAACATTATATGTGGGGAAATTTGGTGATAGAGACTTTATTAGTTTTCGAGTTGCAATTTTACAATTTTTGGATAGTGAGTTATATAGTAAGAAAAGCCTGACCGCACAAATAGTGTTCCGTAAAAAAAAAATGTTTATTATGGTATACTTTTGGAACTTTTTTTTGCCGGAACAGCAATTTATTGCTTTTTTTACTACAAAATGTTTATAAAAATGCATAAATAAAATACGCCATAAATATTGCTGAAATCGTGCTTCAATAGGCTTTCTTTTGACACGTTTGTCGATGTCCTTGAAAAAAGTTTGCCTATTCTAACCCACAAAAATAACTGCTTTATTAAAAAGATCGAATTATAAAGCTCATGTACGTATTTTGTAAATTGTATAATACAACTATGCCATATTTTAATCATTTATGTTAAACACCTATAGTCTCTGAAAAAACGTCTGCGACAGACGGACAGGCAGACAGTTACCAAGGTAATTTCGAGGTGTTTCGTTTTGCCATTTTTGGCACGGAATACTAAAATTATAAAATTGTAACTCAAAAACTACTAATCTCAATGCTAGTGTTATTTACATTATAAAAGTGATTTAACAGGGTGTCAACTCGGACAATAAGTTTTATGAAAACGATCATTAGTGTTACAAATATGACGAAATTATTAAAGAACAATGTCAACTATTAGTTTTTGAAACACGTTGTATATTATAAATGCAAGCCATTAATTTATGGCAACAAATATTATCTTTTAGAACATATTAAAATTTTTATTGTAGAAAATATTTTATAACACTAACTAGTAAATTTCGCCCATACCTTCTCTAAACTTAATTATTTTTATTTCAGTAAATTGATGAAAATAATAATAAAAAATGGTTTTGGACACCTTGCACTGATTTATTATTCAAAATAAAAGAAGTGAAGTATAAATATTATTTACGAATTTATTTTTACCTACACTATTTGGGTGCTGATCCGATTTTGTGTTGAATTAAAATTATTTAAAATTTGTCTTTGTATGTGATATTTTGGTATATATTTTAGTTAATGGTATAATCGTCTTAAGTCTCTATATTTTGATTTTGCTTTTCTCTACACTGTAAATTAAAAAAAATTGAACCAATCATCAGATGTGACTTTAAATCTAAAGTGTAAGTTTGAATCTCATAAGGTGGGCGGGCTACAGGGGATGTGTACGATTTGTTGAATCTGCCCTTTAACAAACTTATATATTGATTGTTAAATATTAAGGCAAAAAATAAATATTGGTTCACCAATTTGGCTTTTATTAATTACTAGCGACCCGGTCCGATCTCGCACGGTAAATTACTACACTTTGATCTAAGCTCATTGATCTGAGAATCGATAACATACATCAACCAAATATAAGATTATTTCTACGCTATTACAACACCTCACATGTGAGAGTTTTAAGAAACTTTTATAACATGTAACTAAGGTGATATGTAACTTTAGTGTATTAACTTAAAATTAAAGTTAGATCACTTCTGGAATAGGTGGTGCTCATCGATATACGTAAAATACTTAGTAAACTTGGTCCCAAAAATTTCTAACTTTTGTGATACGCTCATTTGAAATGGAGAATTATCCTATTGCTAAGCTCATACCTCGAAAATTAAACTTCTGAACCTCAGCTCAGTATAAACTATTTAATTAATTTTAAAGTACACGAAGAAAAGTGTACGAAAAAGAAAACTATCACGAAGAGATCAACGTCGAAAAACGAAAAATATTTCTATACTCACTTATTGTGCTTGTACATGAAGTATAGAGAATGCACAGAAGGTGCAGTACACATAATTAACTGCACCCTAAATAAATCACTTGGCCTAGTAACTTTAGCCTTAGTAACGTAGTAGCCTTAGTAAATTAATCGCCAGCCAAGCTGTAGTACACGCGTAGTCTCGAATAAAATGAAGGACCTACTTGAGTTATTTTTCATTATGTTGGTTCAATATTTGTAAATCGTGTGTATACATCATGCATACTTGTTGAAGCAGTTGTTCAAGATAAGATGATATGCTACAGTATGCATTGATGTATGAAAATTTCTTGAAATCTCATCTCTATATCTTGTAATAATCGTCTTAACTTCCATGTATAATCGAAATTTATATGTCATGATGATTAAAAAAATTGTAACTATATATAGGTACCTATATGGTAGTCTTAAATCTAAAAAATGGACATTAATTATGTTTTTTATGTTTTTTATGGTTTATATATTTAATATTTTAAATATTATTATTTTTAATTTAAATTCATCCTTTCATTTTTGTTTTATCATTATAATCAGCGATCAGCCTTAATATTTATGTTTAACTTCAAATCTTTACATTTAATTAAATGTCAGCGTGTCGTGTTTTTGGAAACATTAAATATATAAAAATGTCCTTGTTAAAATCCAATTTCCATTGAACTTGCAATGTAGACCATATTTCTTTGAACAGCACGGCCCTCAGTAGTACATTGTTATTATATATGAAAGCGTACCCACTAAGAAGTATTTGTTGTTTAAATTTAACCTATGTTTGATTGAATCACTTTACGAATACATGCTTCAAAGAAAACTTACTTGTCTTTTTGAAACACAATTTCTTGTAGACAAAAGTAAATTAATTTGTAAAGACTATTACGAGAGATTCTCGTACAAATTTAAATACGTATGTGACAATTAAGAAATGTAATGCAATAAGTAACTACATCGTAATTGGTTCGAATAGATGGAGATCTACGGAAGGGCTAGCAACGCCGACTTTTTTAGCTAGTTTTTATAATAACAGAGCAATTTCAAAGCGATTTATCATAAAAAAAATTTTTTTTTAATGTAACAAAAAAATAAATTGATGAATTATACATGGTGCTTATAAAAGTTTCCCGCTTCGATCCCTAAAATTAAACCCTCAAAAAGTCAAGTTTTAAACCTCATATCCGTATTTGGGTAACTGCACGTTATAACTGTGCCAAATTTTAGTCACGTGAAATAGTTTCAAAGATAAACTTCTATGGTAGCAAGCCACCGAGGTGATTCCATAAGTGTTCTGTCTTGCAATTTTTACACATAACTCTAAAAATGAAAAAAACACACATTTAATAGTATTTTAAAGTTATTTAATTGTCCTCAGTCTTATCC
Source organism: Nineta flava (assembly GCA_963920215.1). Lineage (NCBI taxonomy): Eukaryota > Metazoa > Arthropoda > Insecta > Neuroptera > Chrysopidae > Nineta > Nineta flava. The sequence continues at coordinate 94,273,589 of OY986041.1, forward strand.
TATCTCCAACTTGACAAGATATGATTGGAAATCCTCATTTTATATAGGATAATTCATTTTTTAATCCGATGTCCATTTCTCCAAGATATGAATAACCATATGAAGAAAAAGATATTGGAATTGACATAGATATTGCAATTATTCTATGTAAAATTTAAATATGAAATAAAAAATGGATTTTATATTTCTTATTTAATATTTCAAATTTGACGTCTATTGAAATTAATTCAACATACTTAATAGGTTTAAAATTCAATCAAAATCATAACAAAAAATTCTTATTTAAATATTTCCTAGAAATTTGTTCTTGTTTAAAACCTTAATTATCACAAAGTGATTGATATGCTGAGTCTAAAAACTCCCTGTTGTCAATTTTAAAATCTAAAGTAGCACCTAATGCTTTATCATTTTTCTTCATAATCAGACATTCGATTTTGGTTACTTTTTTTTCCGTGTAGTAGAAGAAACTATTTTATTTTAGATAATCGATAAAGATCAGGGCGTATCCCTTCATACAATATATATATGTAATATAGAATATAGATTATAGAAAGTCTTATTAAATGTATTTTAATTTATCTTGATAAAAACAGATGGTTGGTGACAATATTTATATTGAACCATTAATAATATTAAGAAAATATTACGAAACAAGGTTAGTAAGTAAATTTAAGGTACTATAAAGGCCTACACATGGTCATATTATATTAAACACATCTTACATTTTATATATATGTCGGCAGCGATGACGAAATTTGACAATCTTTGACATGTCTAGCTAAAAATAAATGAACTAATGTAAAATAATCAATATGATCTGATCTAACACAATATTAACTATTTGTGTTCTTAAAATTTAAAATTCGCCCCCTTTGCCTTGATCAGTTTTTTTGTTTTATAAATACGTATTTCGACTACGATGTTGTAATCATCAGTAAAAATTAGCTAGTCGTAATTTACTCTTTGACAATTAGACATAGATAGAAAGTCGAGAGTTGTTAAAATTTCCTTCATTCACATTTATTCCTGTTAACTTTACTCTTATTAAAATTACTCTTATATTGTCTCTAGGTCTCTTAAGCTAGCAGACTAAAAATGTAGGCTACAAATGGGACCTAGTTGGGCATTTGTAGCCTATTTGTAGCCAATTTGTTACGCTATTAAAAAATTTGTAGCCATAGCCAAAATTAAAAAAATTAGGTATCCGCTAGCTTAATATGAAGCTAGCGGATACCACAATAATCAATGTTTGGAAGCTTCGAATTACAATTGTAAGTGCACAAAAATTTGTAGCCGGCCAAGATCTATGGGATAGAAACAATTAAAATGTATTTCAAATGCAAAAATTTATTTTACAGTAAAAATAGTGTAATTTAACATGCAGCCGCTAGGGATAAAAATCTCAAAAGTATTTTTTTGCTGTCAGAATCGTTTTTTTAGACTAAAAACAGATAACCACTATGGCTACAAGTATCGAAAGAATTGTTTTACAGAAAGAAAGGTTTGCTTAAACTAAAATCGGGTAGCTGATATGGCTACAAATTTCAAATTGACTAAACAAGAGTAGCTACAATGACATAAAATTTCAAAGTAATTTTTTTCAAAAAAAATAATTTTTTTTTAATGGGAAAGCAGCTATGGCACAAAATGTCAAAAGTATCGTTTTACAATAAAACCGTTTTTCTTAACTAAAACCGGGAAGCGGTTATGGGTACAAAGTCCAGCATTATCGAATAATTTTTTTTTCTAAAAAGTTTTTTTTCGATAAAATCAGCAGTCGCTACGGCAACAAAATTCAGGAGTATTATTTAACAGTGACGATTACATTTTTCACTCTACATGGATAGCCGCTACGGCAACGAATTACAAATTGACTTTTATTGAGAGTAGACACATGGCTACAAATTCAAAATTATTATTTTTCTAAAAACGAGTTTTTTTCGATATAAACCGGCAGCCGCTACAGCAACAAATTTCTGGAGTATCATTTAACAGTGACAGATATGTTTTTTCACTCTACGTGTGTAGCCGCTACGGCAACAAATTTGAAATTGACTTTGAACGAGAGTAGACACATGGCTACAAATTTAAAATTATTATTTTTCTAAAAAGGAGTTTTTTTCGATATAATCCGGCAGCCGCTACGGCAACAAATTTCAGGTGTATAATTAAACGGTGACAATCAAGATTTTTCACTCTAAGTGTGTAGCCGCTATGGCAACAAATTTCAAATTGACTTTTATTGAGAGTAGACACATGAACCGGCAGCCGCTACAGCAACAAATTTCTGGAGTATCATTTAACAGTGACAGATATGTTTTTTCACTCTACGTGTGTAGCCGCTACGGCAACAAATTTGAAATTGACTTTGAACGAGAGTAGACACATGGCTACAAATTTAAAATTATTATTTTTCTAAAAAAGAGTTTTTTTCGATATAAACCGGCAGCCGCTACGGCAACAAGTTTCAGGTGTATTATTAAACTGTGACAATCAAGATTTTTTACTCTAAGTGTGTAGCCGCTATGGCAACAAATTTCAAATTGACTTTTATTGAGAGTAGACACATGGCTACAAATTTCAAATTATTATTTTTCTAAAAAAGAGTTTTTTTCGATATAAACCGGCAGCCGCTACGGCAACAAACTTCAGAAGTATTATTAAACGGTGACAATTAAGATTTTTCACTCTACGTGTGTAGCCGCTACGGCAACAAATTTGAAATTGACTTTGAACGAGAGTAGACACATGGCTACAAATTCAAAATTATTATTTTTCTAAAAAAGAGTTTTTTCGATATAAACCGGCAGCCGCTACAGCAACAAATTTCAGGAGTATTATTAAATAGTGACAATTATGTTTTTTCACTCTAAGTTTGTAGCCGCTATGGCAACAAATTTGAAATTGACTTTGAACGAAAGTAGACACATGGCTACAAATTTAAAATTATTATTTTTCTAAAAAGGAGTTTTTTTCGATATAATCCGGCAGCCGCTACGGCAACAAATTTCAGGTGTATAATTAAACGGTGGCAATCAAGATTTTTCACTCTAAGTGTGTAGCCGCTATGGCAACAAATTTCAAATTGACTTTTATTGAGAGTAGACACATGGCTACAAATTCAAAATTATTATTTTTCTAAAAACCAGTTTTTTTCGATATAAACCGGCAGCCGCTACAGCAACAAATTTCTGGAGTATCATTTAACAGTGACAGATATGTTTTTTCACTCTACGTGTGTAGCCGCTACGGCAACAAATTTGAAATTGACTTTGAACGAGAGTAGACACATGGCTACAAATTTAAAATTATTATTTTTCTAAAAAAGAGTTTTTTTCGATATAAACCGGCAGCCGCTACGGCAAAAAGTTTCAGGTGTATTATTTAACGGTGACAATCAAGATTTTTCACTCTAAGTGTGTAGCCGCTATGGCAACAAATTTCAAATTGACTTTTATTGAGAGTAGACACATGGCTACAAATTTCAAATTATTATTTTTCTAAAAAAGAGTTTTTTTCGATATAAACCGGCAGCCGCTACGGCAACAAACTTCAGAAGTATTATTAAACGGTGACAATTAAGATTTTTCACTCTACGTGTGTAGCCGCTACGGCAACAAATTTGAAATTGACTTTGAACGAGAGTAGACACATGGCTACAAATTCAAAATTATTATTTTTCTAAAAAAGAGTTTTTTCGATATAAACCGGCAGCCGCTACAGCAACAAATTTCAGGAGTATTATTAAATAGTGACAATTATGTTTTTTCACTCTAAGTTTGTAGCCGCTATGGCAACAAATTTGAAATTGACTTTGAACGAAAGTAGACACATGGCTACAAATTTAAAATTATTATTTTTCTAAAAAGGAGTTTTTTTCGATATAATCCGGCAGCCGCTACGGCAACAAATTTCAGGTGTATAATTAAACGGTGGCAATCAAGATTTTTCACTCTAAGTGTGTAGCCGCTATGGCAACAAATTTCAAATTGACTTTTATTGAGAGTAGACACATGGCTACAAATTCAAAATTATTATTATTCTAAAAACCAGTTTTTTTCGATATAAACCGGCAGCCGCTACAGCAACAAATTTCTGGAGTATCATTTAACAGTGACAGATATGTTTTTTCACTCTACGTGTGTAGCCGCTACGGCAACAAATTTGAAATTGACTTTGAACGAGAGTAGACACATGGCTACAAATTTAAAATTATTATTTTTCTAAAAAAGAGTTTTTTTTCGATATAAACCGGCAGCCGCTACGGCAACAAATTTCAGAAGTATTATTAAATGGTGACAATTAAGATTTTTCACTCTACGTGTAAAGCCGCTACGGCAACAAATTTGAAATTGACTTTGAACGAGAGTAGACACATGGCTACAAATTTTAAATTATTATTTATCTAAAAAAGAGTTTTTTTCGATATAAACCGGCATCTGCTACGGCAACAAACTTCAGAAGTATTATTAAACAGTGACAATTATGTTTTTTCACTCTAAGTGTGTAGCCGCTACGGCAACAAATTTGAAATTGACTTTGAACGAGAGTAGACACATGGCTACAAATTTTAAATTATTATTTATCTAAAAAAGAGTTTTTTTCGATATAAACCGGCATCTGCTACGGCAACAAACTTCAGAAGTATTATTAAACAGTGACAATTATGTTTTTTTACTCTAAGTGTGTAGCCACTACGGCAACAAATTTGAAATTGACTTTGAACGAGAGAGGACACATGGCTACAAATTTAAAATTATTATTTTTCTAAAAAAGAGTTTTTTTTCGATATAAACCGGCAGCCGCTACGGCAACAAATTTCAGAAGTATTATTAAATGGCGACAATTAAGATTTTTCACTCTACGTGTAAAGCCGCTACGGCAACAAATTTGAAATTGACTTTGAACGAGAGTAGACACATGGCTACAAATTTCAAATTATTATTTTTCTAAAAAGGAGTTTTTTTCGATATAAACCGGCAGCCGCTACGGCAACAAATTTCAGGTGTATTATTAAACGGTGACAATCAAGATTTTTTACTCTAGGTGAGTAGCCGCTATGGCAACAAATTTCTAATTGACTTTTATTGAGAATAGAGACATAGCTACAAATTTCAAATTATTATTTTTCTAAAAAAGAGTTTTTTTCGATACAAACCGGCAGCCGCTACGGCAACAAATTTCAGAAGTATTATTAAACAGTGACAATTATGTTTTTTAACCCTAAGTGTGTAGCCGCTACGGCAACAAATTTGAAATTGACTTTGAACGAGAGAAGACACATGGCTACAAATTTAAAATTATTATTTTTCTAAAAAGGAGTTTTTTTCGATATAAACCGGCAGCCGCTACGGTAACAAATTTCAGGTGTATTATTAAACGGTGATAATCAAGATTTTTTACTCTAGGTGAGTAGCCGCTATGGCAACAAATTTCAAATTGACTTTTATTGATAGTAGACACATGGCTACAAATTTCAAATTATTATTTTTCTAAAAAAGAGTTTTTTTCGATACAAACCGGCAGTCGCTACGGCAACAAATTTCAGGAGTATTATTTAACAGTGACAATTATGTTTTTTCACTCTAAGTGTGTAGCCGCTACGGCAACAAATTTCAAATTGACTTTTATTGAGAGTAGACACATGGCTACAAATTTCAAATTATTATTTTTCTAAAAAAGAGTTTTTTTCGATACAAACCGGCAGTCGCTACGGAACAAATTTTAGGAGTATTATTGAACATTGACAATTATGATTTTTCACTCTAAGTTAGTAGCCGCTACGGCAACAAATTTCAAATTGACTTTAATTGAGAGTAGACACATATGGTTTAAAATTACAAAATAAATTTTTTTCTAAAAAAGTGTTTTTTGCAATTAAAAACGTTAGCCGCTACGGCAACAAATCACAAGAGTATTAGTTAACAGTGGCAGATATGTTTTTTCACTCTAAATGGGTAACCGCTACGGTAACAAATTTCAAATTGACGTTTAACGAGAGTAGACACATGGTTAACAATTTCAAAATAATTTATTTTCTAAAAAAGTGTTTTTTTGATTAAAACCGGCAGCAGCTACAACAACAAATTTCAGGAGTATTATTTAATAATGACAATTTTTTTAAACTCTAAATGGGTAGCTGCTACGATGACAAGTTTCAAATTGACTTTTAACAAGAGTGGACCCATGGCTACATGTTACATATCTATTTTTTTTTTAAAATAGTACTTTTTTCCGATCAAAATCGGCAGGGCTACGTACGGCAAAAAATTTCAGGACTATTATTTTATAATGATGATGTTGCAAAAGGATGCGTGTGATAATACTCCTGAAATTTGTTGCCGTAGCGGCTGCCGGTTTATTTAGAAAAAAAACTCTTTTTAACAAAAATAATAATTTGAAATTTGTAGCCATGTGTCTACTCTCGTTCAAAGTCTATTTCAATTTTGTTGCCGTAACGGCTACACACTTAGAGTGAAAAAATATAATTGTCACTGTTTAATAATACTCCTGAAGTTTGCTGCCGTAGCATATCTCTTTTAAAGAAAAATAATTTTTTGAAATTTGTAGCCATGTGTCTACACTCGTTCAAAGTCAATTTGAAATTTGTTGCCGTAGCGGCTACACACTTAGAGTGAAAAAACATAATTGTCACTGTTTAATAATACTCCTGAAGTTTGCTGCCGTGGCATATGCCGGTTTATATCGAAAAAAAACTATTTTTTAGAAAAATATTAATTTGAAATTTGTAGCCATGTGTCTACTCTCGTTCAAAGTCAATTTCAAATTTTTTGCCGTAGCGGCTACACACGAAGAGTGAAAAAACCTATCTGTCACTGTTAAATGATAGTCCTGAAATTTGTTGCCGTAGCGGCTGCCAGTTTATATCGAAAAAAACTCTTTTTTATAAAAATAATAATTTTAAATTTGTAGCCATGTGTCTACTCTCGTTCAAAGTCAATTTGAAATTTGTTGCCGTAGCGGCTACTCACATAGAGTGAAAAAACATAATTGTCACTCTTTAATAATAGTCCTGAAGTTTGTTGCCGTAGCGGATGCCGGTTTATATCGAAAAAAACTCCTTTTTAAAAAAATAATAATTTGAAATTTGTATCCATGTGTCTACTCTCGTTCCAAGTCAATTTCAAATTTGTTGCCGTAGCGGCTACACACGTAGAGTGAAAAAACATATCTGTCACTGTTAAATGATACTCCTGAAATTTGTTGCCGTAGCGGCTGCCGGTTTATATCGAAAAAAAACTCTTTTTTAGTAAAATAATAATTTTAAATTTGTAGCCATGTGTCTACTCTCCTTCAAAGTCAATTTCAAATATGTTGCCATAGCGGCTACACACTTAGAGTAAAAAATCTTAATTGTCATCGTTTAATAATACTTCTGAGATTTGTTGCCGTAGCGGCTGCCGGTTTCTATCGAAAAAAACTCCTTTTTAGAAAAATGATAATTTGAAATTTGTAGCCATGTGTCTACTCTCGTTCAAAGTCAATTTCAAATTTGTTGCCGTAGCGGCTACACACGTAGAGTGAAAAATCTTAATTGTCACCGTTTAATAATACTTCTGAAATTTGTTACCGTAGCGGCTGCCGGTTTATATCGAAAAAAACTCTTTTTTAGAAAAATAACAATTTGAAATTTGTAGCCATGTGTCTACTCTCAATAATAGTCAATTTGAAATTTGTTGCCATAGCGGCTACACACTTAGAGTGAAAAATCTTGATTGTCACCGTTTAATAATACACCTGAAATTTGTTGCCGTAGCGGCTGCCGGTTTATATCGAAAAAAACTCTTTTTTAGAAAAATAATAATTTTAAATTTGTAGCCATGTGTCTACTCTCGTTCAAAGTCAATTTCAAATTTGTTGCCGTAGCGGCTACACACGTAGAGTGAAAAAACATATCTGTCACTGTTAAATGATACTCCAGAAATTTGTTGCTGTAGCGGCTGCCGGTTTATATCGAAAAAAACTCGTTTTTAGAAAAATAATAATTTTGAATTTGTAGCCATGTGTCTACTCTCAATAAAAGTCAATTTGAAATTCGTTGCCGTAGCGGCTATCCATGTAGAGTGAGAAAATGTAATCGTCACTGTTAAATAATACTCCTGAATTTTGTTGCCGTAGCGACTGCTGGTTTTATAGAAAAAAAACTCTTTTTTAGAAAAAAAAATTATTCGATAATGCTGGACTTTGTTTGTACCCATAACCGCTTCCCGGTTTTAGTTAAGAAAAACGGTTTTATTGTAAAACGATACTTTTGACATTTTGTGCCATAGCTGCTTTCCCATTAAAAAAAATTATTTTTATTGAAAAAAATTACTTTGAAATTTTATGTCATTGTAGCTACTCTTGTTTAGTCAATTTGAAATTTGTAGCCATAGCAGCTACTCGATTTTAGTTTAAGCAAACCTTTCTTTCTGTAAAACAATTCTTTCGATACTTGTAGCCATAGTGGTTATCTGTTTTTAGTCTAAAAAAACGATTCTGACAGCAAAAAAATACTTTTGAGATTTTTATCCCTAGCGGCTGCATGTTAAATTACACTATTTTTACTGTAAAATAAATTTTTGCATTTGAAATACATTTTAATTGTTTCTATCCCATAGATCTTGGCCGGCTACAAATTTTTTTGCACTTACAATTGTAATTCGAAGCTTCCAAACATTGATTATTGTGGTATCCGCTAGCTTCATATTAAGCTAGCGGATACCTAATTTTTTTAATTTTGGCTAAGGCTACAAATTTTTTAATAGCGTAACAAATTGGCTACAAATAGGCTACAAATGCCCAACTAGGTCCCATTTGTAGCCTACATTTTTAGTCCGCTAGCTTAAGAGACCTATTGTCTCTAGGATATGTTACTCGTTGCTAATATGGTGACAATTTCACACTATTTGATATCAAAAACCTAGAGTTCTCACTAATTATCATTCGATGATATAATGTTTATTTGTGTTCTTGTTTTTGAGCAAAGTCGATACAAATCAGGGCGCTGAAAAGAAACGATTAAATCGAGTAGTTTTTCATATTTTTTAAATATATCACTGAAAAATGTCATTTTTTAACTTTAAAATATCTTCGCGAACTTTATTGCAAAAAGTACAGGCGTATTTATTGTAGTTACTGGACTATGGGCCACAAAACTCATATACTTTTTTCAAAATTGTATAGTCATTGTACACCGTCTAATAGGCAACCATTAACAAGCTGATTAATTTTGAAGTATCTGTGGAAAATACTTCAAATTTGACAAAATATAAGTTGGTTTGGTTATGAAATTATGTATCGATTTAGACATACTACGATACATAAATGCTGCATAGACTTGCGATTTTCTCAAAGCTAGACTGCATAATGAATCTCGAATTAAGTTATCATGGCGTCATTAATAATAGTAATCACTAGCTAATACTTGCGGCTTCGCTCGCATTTTATTGTTACATCTCCGTCTCGCGGCATTTTAAGACTTAAAACCTCAATGTAATTTCCCAGCGCTCCAAATATTTATCGTTCACACCGCTTCCACTACTTCAAATATTTATCGACACTTCCATCAAATTTTTATTTCAGCGTATATTTTCGAATTCTATCGTAGCGAGATAAAATACATACCAGTGTTTAAGTCTAATCATAAGCTTTTAAATAAAAGAATTTTCATCAGAATCGGTCCTGTATTTTTTGCGTGATGCTCGAACAACAAAGAATCAAATAAACAGACATTTAAAATTTTAGAATATAATAGATTCATAATTAATTTGTGTTTTGTGTTTTATTGGTATACATTCATCCAACTAGACATTATTTCGTTTGACATATTTTATCCGTAGCCGACACAAGACATATTATACACATTTTCATATAGTACACACAAAACAACATAATTAAGACATATTAAAAATTGTAAATTAATTCAATACATATAAATATTATATTTTATTACATTATAGAATTCATAGTGTGCAGCACGAGTAGGTCTTATTTTGTATCCCACTTATATGCTGCATACAGGATGATCCATTTTAATCTTTCTCAATTATTTTGTTTAAATATCAATTTTTCATGATTTTCATCGAACTTACTATAATTGAATTTTATGGTGATGAAAAGAAAAGTTTTGTTTCAACATTTGAATGGTGATTCGTTATGAATTGACATAAATGCTGATAAATTTGAGCATTGGCTCTGATAAAAACTGCATCTTCATAATCCTTAAATTAATTTTAAGTGTTCAGAAAAATTAATGTTAAAAAAAACATTCTTCGGAACATAAGTGTCTGTTTTCTTCCACCGATTATAAATTTGCAATAAAAAATAGAGGTTCCCATCTAATAAAACCAAACAATATAAGTCCATTTAGAAAATTTTTTGGAACATAGATGTCTTGAAGGAATTGGAAAAGGAAAGTCAATTGAAACAAGTTCTTTGTTCAGATTCATAATTACGGAATATGTTATCTCATCATGTTTTAGTGTTATATCTCCGGCTACCTTAATATAATTTCCCACCGATTCCACTACTTCACAAATTTGTCATTCCCATCGCTCCCACTTCTTCAAATATTTATCGACACTTCCACCAAATTTCTATTTAAGCGAACATTTTCGAATTCTATATCTCTCGAAGCGAGATAAAATACCAGTTTTTAAGTCTACTTATAAGCTTTTAAACAAAATAAATTTAGTTAAAATCATTCCAGTAGTTTTTTGCGTGATGCTCGAACAAACAAGTAAACAAATAAACATTTACAACTTTGTGATAGTACAAGAGATTATAATTAAAGTTTTGATTGTTGCTAAAAATTATTTTATTTAATAAAAAATCTAAAACGATAAATTATATGACCTTCGCTGGCCAGAGACAATGATTATTTTATATGACTTTCCTTTAGCAATTCCTTTAAGGTATCTATTTTCCATATATATTATCAAAATTTACATCGACGATGCCAAATCAAACAAAGTTAAATAAAACATAATTGTCTGTTTTCTTGCGTCGATTATGAATTTGCCTTTGCCTTAACATAAAATCCATTAATTTTAAGTTCGGAGAAAATAATATTGATGTACAAAAAAAAAAAATTTAATCAAAATTATATCATAGTCCCTGCTCGGACATCAATGCTGGAGTTGAAGAAATGATTTTCCAATTAGATCTAAAATCCTAATGATCATTTTCAAATTATTAAATTCTGGGATTGAAACCAAACTTTATTTTGCCTAATAAAAAATGTCAAAATAGTTTGTTAATAGTTACTGAAGTAACAACATGTAGTTACCGAAATAACAAAGGGCATATGTAGTGAGGTTCCCATTAAAAAAACAAACCTTACACCATAAAAAACCCGATTTAATTTCAAAACCCTTTGCATCAATAATTGTCCCATATGAAACGCTTCAACTTTCGTCTGAAAAATTATTCTAACTTAGATTTCGAGATCTAAACTGTGGAGATTAAAAAGGATCACCCCATATAATATTATATTATATATCTACCTATTCACTATTGTATTATACATATATTTATTTTAAAAATGTTATCCTATTTCAGTTTTTTGTTTTTTGTTTTTATTTTTTATTTTTTTTATTTTTTACGTTAGTTATTGGTAAGACAATTCCTATATTATATATTGTTTATTTAAACCACGCTTCCCTACTCAATTCATGTTGTCTTATATTTCAACCCACACGTGCTTTATTTGAAATAGGAGCCAACATCGGACCATCTCCATCTGTATCCATGACGATCGTGAGTAACTTTTAAACATATAATATATTTTTGAACAAAAAATATAACTAATAATATATTCTAGTTAATTTTCGATTTAAATGCATATTGTGTTCATATCATAGTTATTACATACATATTTGAATTTTTATTGTCAATACTTATAATAAAACTGTAGGCAGGTTACCATGGCGTCATGAATAATATAAATCGCTAGCTTACACCCACGATTTCGCTCGCGTCTACTGTGTAACTTTAATTTTAATCAATTCTGTACATTGAAACAATTTTTGAGCAGTACACTGAAACAAATATTTTCAAAATAATACTAAATTGAGTAAATCAAATAAATGGTAATGGATATAAAAAAATGTTTTCGCAAAAGTTTTGGCTGCCTGTTTGTTTTTTTTGGCTGAATTAATCGGTTTTTCACATACGAATTCAAAATGTGTATTATGTAAGCAGGTAGTTTTAATTCGATTAATCGAAATATGAAGTCTTCATACCATACAGTGTCAAAACGCTTTTTTGATGTCTAACAAAACTGTATTTTTAAAATTGAAGCCAGCTATGATAAAGTCCGATATCCTGGCGAGTTACATCACTGTTGAGTGACCTCTACGAAACCAAAATTATTCGTTTATTATAGTTTGTTTCTAAAAAATTTGTTTCTAAAAAATTAACAAGTTGAGCAGGCCATCACTTTTTCATAAATTTTTCCCAGTAGAATTGACAGATCAATTGGACAATAATTGCTCACTACACTGGCTGGATTCCCTACACTGGCTGGTATTAATTTTGCCATTTTCCAGATGGGGAAGTAGGGAAATATCCAAATTGTAACATTAGGTTCAAAAGCATTGTTAAATGAACAATTGCTTTCCGTGATAAATTTTTCAGAACAATTGGACGTATTTTGTCAATGCCTGCTGATTTTCTATTTTTAATAATAAATAGCACCTCTTTTGAAGATGTCAGTTTCACGTTTATGAATTTCCCGCCTACGGGAAAATAATTTTCTAGATAGTTGAGTACACAGGTTGCATCTTGTTTACGTGGTTGGGTATATTTAGATTAACGTTTTGGTTATGTATATTCTCAAAATGAACAATAAATACATTGGCTTTTAGTCAGATTTGGGTATACGTAATCGTTCTTGTTTTTTAAAGGAGAGATATGCATGAATTTTTTGGATGTTAGGTGACATATCCTTGGTGAATGTTTGCAATTCTATGTATGTAAATACAGATAGAATAAATGGGTGTGTACTAACTTTAAAATAAATTTAGAACTATCATTCGGATTGGTCAAACGCTGAACGAGTGATCAAACGCTAAACACCGTGATCACTGGGAAAAAGTACCGCCGGAAGAACTCGGGAAGGAGGCTATCTCTCGATGCACTGAGGCTAAACATGGGACAATGGGACTCCATTACGTGCAGATTCTGTGGCGAGGAGGACGAAACATCCAGCCACATTATCTTTGACTGCGAACCTCTAGGTTACAGCAGATACAGGATATGCGGTGCATCTCACCCCGAATATATGAACCTTCGGGAGGACCTGATAAGCAACCTCTAGGCTATTGCCTACATATGGGAGAAGCGAATCTCGTCAGACTGAAGTAGAAAGGGGAGCACAATGGGCCATAAGGTCGAAGTGCAATAGTTTTTACCCCGATATTAATCAATCAATCAATCAATCATTCGGAATTGATTTTTTTCTTACTCGAATAATTATCTTATCTAAATATTCTAAACTTCTTTGAATATTCCTAATAATCATTGTTTAAAATATTTAAGCAACAATATATTTTTAACATTATTTAAAATATAAGTCAAGAGGTGTCACAGTTGATGATTTTGACTGTATATAACAAAAAAACACGTATTTCTGATTAAGAACTATAAACTGTTTTCACTGTAATTGAACTACTACAAAACACTATCTATAGATACAATATGATATTGTTTGTACGAGACATCTATATATATATATATATATATATATATATATATATATATATATATATATATATATATATATATATATAACTCTATTGTTGAGAATTGAATATCAGTAAAACGTATACATATTACATAGAGAGTAAAACACCCCCGCAATAGTGTGTAATAATCCTTTTTGGTATGTCTGGGTGATCCAGACAGTGAGTTTATTTAATATACAATGGTGTAGGTATGTATATATATTATAAAATACATAGATATATTGTATTGTATGCTTTACTTACGTTTATAAAAGAAGCGAGGTGTTTCATAGCCGATATTCATTTATAATTCTTGTCATAAATGTATTAAACTGGTTAAGTCAGATATTAGGTAGTGTGTATATGTATATCGTATGTGTTGGAAAGAATTGCAAATAGAGAATCAATGTTAAATATTATTTACTATAATAACTATACACAATATGCAACCATTTTGTTGGAACCATACAGATTCCAGGTCTAAATTAGGAAGAGCTCTAATATTTGGCAAAATATTATTTCGTAATAAACTCAAATATTTTTGAGAATCTAAAGATCCGCCAATGAAGAATGGTCCTATAATATGGTCACCCAATATTCCAGTCCAGACATTCAGTTTCAGTATGTATGTGTACGTATGGTTTTATAGTAAATGTTCTATTTATTTATTTAACATTAATTCTCTATTAGATATGCTTTTGAAAACGGTCTGTATAGTACTCCATTTAATATCTGTTGTTTTTTTTCCTTTGAATGTGTGTGAATTGTATTTATAGTTTGTTTGGTTATTAATGTATCTTTTGTCTTGATCAAAATCGACATTTTAGTGTTTATCCTTCTAAACTAATGTAACTCCTGTAACTCCTTCTAAACCACACAAGGGATTTTAAAACGGTTTTCAACATTATGTAGATGATTTTTTTTCGAAAGGTTTATATCCGATCAAAAACATAAATTTAAAAAAGGGCCGAGTTTTCGGGGAGATACTTCATATAATAGTTGCCCCTTAAAAAGTGATGATATTCCATTAAATAGCCGAGCTATTTATAAAGTAAATAGCGACAACTTAAATGTAAGAATGTAAGTGCAAAGTAAAATGAAAAAAAAAAAAATTTTGATTGAAAAAATTTTCTCTCTCTTAGAATGCTTTTAAAATTTTACAACGCGGCAAGTAATTTGTTTTCTTTTGAATCAATTATTTTAAATTAAAACTTGCCGCCTTATAAGATTTTCCCATATAAGATTCCACATTTTCCCATATAAGATTCAATTGGTTAAAACCAATTGAAGCACAAATACGCATTCATTAAATAAATCATAACGTTACTTATGCGCCACCTTTATAACCGAAAAAATCGTATAAACTAGTAAGTTCCTTCCCACCTAAACCTCATTTTCGCAATCTCTCCTAATACAAAATTTAACTTTGCAATTTGTATGTTCTCGTTCTTTTTGATATTGATATATTAAATCCACACCCATCAATCCACCCACACACAATCACACACACAACCACAACCACAACCACACACACACACACACACACACAAACACACACACACACACACACAAATTGTACCGTACCGAAAACCAGAATCCGATGAAAACTTAACATTGATTTCCGATATCAAAGACATAAATTCTATATAAAAGTAGAATAGAACTGACCAGAAATCAAAGTAATGACTGATTTTGATATCTTTATCGAATTATTCAAAACTACCGAAACCGCTGTGTAAAGGGCAACGTTTAATTATTGTAGCACCTACACGTTTGTTCAAATCAAACAAAGTATATACGGATTTTCAATACAAAACAAGCAATGATTTTGAAATAACATTTTTGTTTTACATGAGGCGTATATTTTTTTATTATATTTATAATTCATACCATTTAAAGACACTAACAATTTGTCAAAATTTTTCTTTTTTAAATACTCTATCTATACGATGTATAAAATATAAAAAATTATTTGAAGTGATTAAACTGCTGCGTAAAATAAATAAATGAAAATATTAAAAAAAAAATATATATATATATTAAAAACGATTATTCTGAAATACGTATGTAATTAATAACATTCAAAAAAAAACAAAAATTATTATATAGAGAAATCCTTATAAGGACATGCTTGTATTCTGGTGGAGTGCACTGATCGAAATGATTTGACCAAGAACATTGACATATAAAGATCACATTAATATATATGTATGTATGAATTATTTTTCTCATTGCTCAAACGCCTACAACAAAAAATTATAACTACACCAGTTCAAAAACTTTTTTTTTATTAATGATATTTATTTTCTGAAATATGATTACACATGGACTCCAGTCCATTGATCTCCATGCTTATTAAGCAGAATCATTTATATCTGATTGATTTTTGATTGATTTACAAGGAATTTCAATTTAAAAAAGAATGGTTATCGTCGTAGGTGTTGATACCATATTTTTTCGTGGTTCATTAACTGCATTAGACCTAATAGTTTTCAACAGGCAAGGGATACATTAAATTGTGTTCTAAGTCGTTGATCTTTTCTCATTAGCTAATTTGAGAATATTAACTTCTTTATCTTATGCGATGATACTTGTTAAGTGAACGCAACATGTTTATCTACAAAGGATTTTTAATTTCTTAATATCCTCGGAATATATCGTCTAGCCATGTAACTTTGTGAGTTCATCATTGTCTCATCACGTGTTCGAAAAAACTGCACATACATTACACGAGATGGTATTGTAATATAGCTTTTACTAACAAAATATTATATTTACAAAACAAATACGACATATGAAGTAGAGGTAGATTGTAAAGGCTGCCCTGGAAGGGCTAACTTCGACCATAAGGTCCATTGTGATGCCCTAGGATGTGAGGATGTGAGTGGAGTGGAAGGAATTTGTGAGTAGACTAGGAACTGGTAGGATATGCGGCTGCAGCCGACTATACTAGGA
Organism: Nineta flava; assembly: GCA_963920215.1. Classification (NCBI taxonomy): domain Eukaryota; kingdom Metazoa; phylum Arthropoda; class Insecta; order Neuroptera; family Chrysopidae; genus Nineta; species Nineta flava. Next base: position 94,290,271 of record OY986041.1, read on the forward strand.
ACTATGGCGATATTCATCTGGAGTTCGTGAAGGAGCTGCAGAAAACCTTCTCAAGCCATAGCCGGTTACTTCGTTCTTGTCCATACGCCGACAGTTAAGTCAATCAATCAATCAACCGCCCCTTTTTTTTTTATAACCTACCAGTTTCCAAGTACTGCATACTGCGCAGACATGACGCCTTAGACCGCTCGGCTACTTGGCTGGTGATACGACATATTGTGATTAAACATATTTATTTGTAAAAACTTTTCTTTTTTTTCAGAATACTAGCTGATACATAGTACTTGTAAGGTCAATATTGATAGTATTAAATGAAAAAATATATTGGCTTAATTTGGCAAACATACATAATGAGCAAGTTTTAGAATCAACATTCAGCTGAAAATGTTATTATTATTGAAGCTATAAAACTCATAAAAGCAACAATCAAACCGAAAAACTATGTCATCTGTATCAATAGTACACGAAAAAATTAACAGCTTAATTAATGAAACGCAAATGAGAAGATTTTAGATACCAAGTCCTGTGGGTTAGAAGGCAATAAGGCAGCATACAGCTAAGCGTAAAATACGGCAACCCATACTGACATTGACATGCCTGAAGCTCCAGAAACAGATGTAATTGATAAAGGAAACAAACAATGAGCGCATGGAAATATGATTGGATGGATAAAAGTGATAAACAGACTTTTCGAAATAGTCCTCAAATTTACATACATAATGACCAGTCCAAATGGCCAAGCGGTCTAAGGCGTTATGTCTGCGCAGTATGCCTACTTGGAAACTGGGAGGTTATAGGTTCGAATCCCGGCAGTTTGTCAATTATAAAGAAAAAAAAGGGGCGGTTAATTGACTAAACTGTCGGCGTATGGACAAGAACGAAGTAACCGGTTAAGCTTGAGAAGGTTTTCTGCAGTTTCCTTTACGAAGTCCAGATGAATATCGGCATAGTTCCTATCATAGTCGGCTGCAGCCGCATATCCTACCAATTCCTAGTCTATGCACAAAAATCCCTCCCACTCCACTCACAGTCTCACATCCTTAGGCATCACAATGGACCTTATGGTCAAAGTGTAGCCCGTCCAGGGCAGCCTCTACAATTTATCTATCTAATAAACTTACCTGTTAATAAACTAGAGACGTAGTTATTTGATGGTGTAAAAATTAGTCTTCCCCTACTCACCCCTACTTCACCTTTTAGAAACAAACATATCAGAACAATCGATTTTATGCAGACTCATTAAAGAGTTTTCGTTAGAAGTAGGAAAATGACAACAATATTATTCTCGAATGCAAAGAAAAGAAGGTAACAGTGAAAACTGAAAAGAAGACAATTCTTTTCTGTTCTTTTTGCCGTTTTGTCAATATGGCCGCCGTAATCGATGAGTGAAAAATCACTGAAAGATGGACCATTCAAATATTATTTTATGCGAGTCTTAAAAAATATAAATTTGTCGCCAATCTTTGCTTGAGGCTATCGAAATATTTTTAATCTATTAAAACAAAAACCATACTTAAAATTTAATTTTAAATGAACCAAAAAAAAGAAAAAAACAAACGCAGAATTTCCCATCAAATAAATAAAATATTTTGAAAGAAATTTGAATAAATATATATTATTATTATTTTGAAAAAATATCAAATAAAAAATAATAACCGAATCAAATCATAAGAAACATTTTTAAAGTAAACTAACTACTAATCATTTTTAAATAATTGAGAGCATTATTTCTAAATTATAATCATTTTTAAAGAATTTTCAATGCCTTTAGTTACAGATATTTTTTTTCAAATACACATTTAAAATTTTTTATTCAACTGTCAACTTTAATTACTACTGTATATTCTAATAACCGTAATATAATTTGAATTTAATTTTATTGAGTTTATACTATTCTTTGGTCCATTGTCGCAGCCCAGTACGCATTGAATTTGATTGGTTGAGAACCACTAGTCTAATTTCTGTTTGTACATTCTCAATCAGAAACAATTGACTCTACTTGAAAAAATTTAATATTAGTGTCCAAACTTTAACCTATCAATGGTTTTATTGATATGAAAACAGACAGATAGATAGATTGTAGAGGCTGCCCTGGCTACACTTCCATCATAAGGTCCATTGTTATGCCTAAGGATTTGAGGATGTGAGTGGAGTGAAGGAATTTTTTTGTATAGACTAGGAATTGGTAGGATATGTGGCTACAGCCGACTATGATAGGAACTATCACGATGTTCATCTGGAGTTCGTGAAGGAAACTGCAGAAAACCTTCTCCAGCATAGCCGGTTACTTCGTTCTTGTCCATACGCCGACAATTTAGTCAATTAACCGCCTCTTTTTTTCCTAATAATTAACAAGCTGCCGATGTCGAGATTTGAACCCATTACCTTCCAGTTTCAAAGTATACATACTGCGCAGACATAACGCCTTAGATTGCTCGGCCACTTGGACTGGTTTATTCGTTTTAGTATATGACTTTGTAGCGGTATCGCTTCATCATTAAATTATTATTATAATTTTGTTCTTCATTTTTATCTGTTGCATTTCAACTATAACTTCCCTCTATTATCACGGTTGCTTTGATTGTTAAACTTCAATAACAAAAAGCTTGTTTAAAAAAATGTTGTTTTTTTTAAATATTATTTTTAATAATTTTCAAATAGAACAGTAGGCGTTAGCGAATGTTTATAACTTCCATACTTGCATGCTTTAGTAGAGAGAGTTGTAAAGAAATCGTACTCTATTGTTAAAATCACACATCAAGATTGATTCAAGTTTTTTGAAATGCGTGTGTGTACAACAACATATGCGTGAGATGATATTAAATAATCGGTTACAATTCTACTTTTTAACACCATAGATAATTTTATAATTATTATTTGAAATTATATTATACCCAGAAATATGTATTCAGGATCTATAAATAATATTTTTAAATTTATTTGTTTAAGAATAGTTATTAAAATGGTACCGAAATGAATATAAATTATATATTAAATTTGGTTTAATCCTTCAAACAATAAATTACATCATATATATTTTTAAATTACATAATTAATTTATGTTAATAATAATATAGCTTTTCATTAATAAATTTTAATAATGTTATGTTACATTTGTTATTCAATGTTTGTAATAATATTACATTTGTATGTATATTCATTGTTGATTTCAAAAACAAAAGTATTCAAAGAAAATGGTATTTACGCTTCAACAGGTCTAAACTGGAATGCAAAATATAATTATTTATTTATTTATATATAAAAATGTGTGTGTACGCTCTCTAGAGCGTAGTACGCTTTCGGTATTTGAAAGGTGAAGTTCGTTAATTGGCGAAATAGATGGAATGGGGTTTAAAAGGATCCTACTATCGGTATCATGTATAAGTTTAACATGAATAAAGCTGTAGGAAATTAATTAGACTTAAATGTCTCTTCTTAGTTTTTCTATAACCCTAATACTCGTAATTAATATATTTAAAAATTGTCGCCAAAGTAACTTAATTTCATACGTTTTATACAGAATGTAATCGTCATTGGGGAACGAAATTTGCTACATTGTAGAAATAAGTGGAACAGAGATATACATATATTTCTCAAGAGAAGAAGAGACATATAAACACATGTTGTTTCTAGGAGTAAGAAATAATATATCTGTATATCTGCCGTTTTTTCTCTTTAGAAATAAGTGTGTTTCCTTGTTCAACTCTTTTCCTCTATATATATATATATATATATATATATATATATACATGGTGCTCATCAAAATTTAACCCGGAAAATTGAATAGGCAATAGATCTCCCAAAAATAAGAGCATCCTTTTTGAGTTACAGGGAGTTAATGTTAAATTAAAAATAAATTTTTCGAAGGTATCAAGAATTACTTGGACGAGTTCGATTACACTATGGCACGTTTTTAGTAATAAGTAAGTGGCTTAATTTGATGTATTCCGGTTTAATTTCTGAAACACTTTATATTAAATATAATTCCTTCCTCTGAGGGAATTCACCTAGTTCACGCAGCTCCTACGTGGCGAATTTGTTTAATATATTTAAAAATTTTAATTTTTTAAATATTAATCAACTACTTTTTAAATCACAATATTTAGTGCGGTGTTACCTCGCTGTAGTAAATGTCTCTGAGACTGCCCATACCGTTAGAAACACAAACTAAATGTATCTTATTAACATGCATTTATTTTATAAGTTTGACTTGTATGTATATATCTATCTTTATATGGGATAGTAGTTTATAGTTTCTATTGAAATGTCATCAACAAAATTTTAATAAAAAATGGCATTTCCAACTGCTAAAATTTAGAAAAAAGTAATTATTTGACATAAATTCCCTATGCTTAATTCGATGTATACTTTCTTTGGTAATAATTGAATTTATTCCATTATTCGTGGGAATAATAACGAAGAATGAAACTACAACACAAAAAACAATTTTGTCTTAAATTAAAAAATAAAATTCAGAGTTAAAAAAAATTAAAATAACTCGTATTGCAATATGAACTAAAAAATGCAAAATAATTTAAAATAGAATAGGAATACAGAGTTTGACAACAAAGTTGACTTTAATGTGAACAAAAGCATGGGATGGTCTCTACTTACTTCTTCATAATGGCCCTACTTTTACAAAAGTAGGGAGCATCCCATGCTTTTGTTTACTTTAAAGTTAATTTTGTTGTCAATCTCTTTATTCTATTCTATTTTAAATTATTTTGCATTTTGTAGTTAGTACAATATAAGCGCATGTTTTTATAGTTTTTTTAAACTCTCAATTTTCTGTTTTTTATATTAATGAAAATAATTTCTATAGTAATAAAAATCAAAATACTTTATTCATACAGATTTATACTGATATAGTTCCCTTAAATTTATTGATGATTTTTGTTTTTTTAAACAAAAAAACTTATTTTATTAGAATCAAATGATATAAAAAAAATCAATTTTATAATTTCAACTATTTTTAGTAGTCATTAACCAACTCTAAAAGGTATATTTAAAATTTAAAATTTATATTTAATACATACTCGTTCATAGATAAATGAATCATGATAAAAGAACATACAAAAAAACTGAAAATATTTTATTAATGATGTCCAAATAGACATTTATTTATTCAACCCTTTCTATTAATTTCGTTTAATAGTGGTTCTTTTTGTGTACCTGTTATTACCTGTGTATGCATTTTTTTTTCAATGTTTTTTTTTTTTAATGTCAGTAGTACAACATATAATAGGAAATAAGATTCGTTTTTATCGCGTTACATTCAGAATTTATCCCTTTAAATAAGTCAACCCTTCATTTGTTAAATAGTTTTTGTTTTTTTTGTTGTTGTTAATATTGTCACTTTTTATGTTTAGTCACTAAATTATCTTTACACACATCATTAATTTGTAACAAAAAACGTGATGAAATACATGTTTTTTGATGCTGTTGTGTGTGGACATTCATTATACCTGTTCGGGATAATTGTGATAAATTCCAGGTGAGTTGTCAATTATGTAACGAAAAATCGACAATGATTAAAAAACCATACTCGTCAACGATAAAACCCTTAATGATATATTTTCTTATATAAGACTAAGTACGTGCCAAATAAGTTAAGTACAGCTGTACGGTAAAAATAGCTTATCTATGCTTTTATATTTTAAAATCGTTATATCAGTATGGAAAAAAAGCCGTTTATTGTTGTAACTGCAAACTTTCTTTATTTTTGTACCACTCTAGGCACACCCAAAACTTCCTGATGTACTTAAGTGTGTTTGTAATTCAATATCAATATCATTATTAATTTTTGAAGAATCATATAATTAAGGTATTTAATTTCTCTGTGAATATTGATACCTATTTAAACGCAGTCGTCACGCTAATCTAATCTAATCTAATCTAATCGAACTTATAATCCGGAAATTAAAGAATGGGGATAAAAATTGAATGAAAACTAGTTGGGTATGTAGTCTAAATGATCACAAATTTCTGGAGATATGATGATACTGTTTTAAATGTACATGAATAATACATATTGGGGTAATTCCACATTTTATTCCTAGTTTTCATCTTTTTAAGCTGATGACTTCATTCAACACACCGTTTTGTTTGTGAGAGTCAGACTACATGACAATGATATAGTCTGAATTCATATTTTCATAAATTCAAGTCTGATTTATGTCCAATCACACAACCTTTCATGTTTCTTATATTTATTTTGAGGATAGGGCTTTGCGTTTTCGGAAATTTCAACACTTTATGATAATATGTTGGTATAGAAAGTCCAGTCTTAATAATGTCACAAGGTTGTGTCATTTGGATGAGCTTGGAAATGAGCCCCGTGACATTCTTATTTTAACACAATTTTTTATCAAATATATGGATCAAGTTTATATATTTAATTGATGATTGAATCGCCTACGAACAGATTTTGAAGAGGTGCTTCGTGTCTTTCGTAGCCAATTAATACGGCTATACTATGAGCTCATATAGACAATATGATTCGAGCGGTCGTCTTGTTGACTATTAGCGTATACATATTTTCACACGAAATCGTATCTAACTATAACGAAATTGAGCACTAATCTAATAATACTACATAAAGTTCTCTAAGGTCCTTTATATGATAACATGTGAGCCTAATATAAACCGACATAAATGAGATCCAGAAACAATGGTTTTTGTATTTAAAAGGTCAATTCAATTCTTTTTTTGTTATGTTAATAAAGAATCATAAAGAATACACAACAATTGAATCACACTTGGGACACTTGTTTCAAAGTATAATATATGTTACGTTATAATAATAAATAACAATATTAAACCTTTTATATCCTGTTGTCCCTAATGCACCCTTTTAAATTTGAAACAAAGAATTAATATGACCATTTGAATGTGTAGTCATAATTTTCAGAAAATCATTATGCTTTGTTCAATGTGTATAACGAATTCTTTGCCTACTTACACCTTGCGTTTATTCTTCACTTGACTGCTAACGTGTTTTAAAAATACAAAATAAAACAAAATAAAACATTCATGTGTGAAATCTTCATGTTACTTTCATATTCATAAAAATGATTCTTTCCCGTCCACCGCAAAGAAGAGAATCGGAATGCCCTTCATAGGCCCAGAGCCTATTTAAGGAATTCTAAGGACTGCATTTAAACAAGTGATCAACGAGTGGTCAAATGCTAAACAACGTGATCACTGGGAAAAAGTATCGCGGGAAGAGCTCTGGAAGGTACTACTTCAGAATGCAACAAAGAGGCACTGAAGATGAACAAGACGCAACTGCGGAGGGTTTCCAGATTTATTACCGGACATTATCCCCTCAGGAAGCATCTACACACAGTGGGACTCCGTAACGGGTCCATTGTGTGCAGATTGTGTGGCGAGGAGGAAGAAACATCCAGCCACATTATCTTTGACTGCGAACCTCTGGGTTACATCAGGTATAGAATATTCAGTGCATCTCACCCCGAATATATGAACCTTCAGGAAGACCTAATAAGCAAGCTCCTGGCTATTGCCAACATATAGGAGAAGCAAATCTGGTCGGACTGAAGAAGAAGGGGGAGCACAATGCACCATAAGGTCGAAGTGCAATAGTATTAGACCCCAATAAAAAATCAATAAATCAATTCCCATCCACCGTCTCTGAAGTGCCGAATTTAAATTAATTCAGCTCCGGACCAAATGTAACACATTTTAATTTTTTTCAGGTACATTGAATGTATTGAAACAAAACGAAGTGTGTATGTTTTCCAATAGAATACCTAGCGTCGTTTAGCAACTGTATGGGTTTTCCAAAAAATTTGTTACTTTTGTCTTAAGGAGCTAGAATGGAACAAATAGCGTGAAGTAATATAGTGAGAGGGGGTGAGCGCAGGATGAACTAAAACATGGACTATATAGTGACTAGTGACTAGCAATTAATGATCTTAGGAAGATCACAACTATAGATTACAATGGAATAATGAAATTAGTTTAACCTTATTTAAATTTTAATCACACGAAAAACTGAAATCACACGAAAGAGGTTTGGATCTCAACGACACGCCGAATCGTAACATGACTTTATAATATGAATAGTCAAAACCAAAGCATTGTTTTGATTTAAACGTTTTAAGTGGTGCTCAAAAATGTTATCTGACTAACAGTTACGCTTTAGAATCAATATTAATAGGGAATATGCATGAAAATTTTTTTTCACATTTATTTTCTGAATATGAAAATACTGTTAATACTGTTGTAATGAAAATTATTAAGAATAATTTTTTTGATTCAACACACATTTTAATTATGAAAGTAAAATATTAAGAAAAATATTTAACAAATTAATATTTTTCTCCTTGCAAAAAGAAGGAGTTTTTTTTTGAAAGTACAAAAAGAAAATAATATAGCTCGATTTATTTTTTTTCTTAAACAAAGTTTTTTTTTTAAGTCGAAAAATGATAATAAGATTAATAGATACTTTTGATTTAAAGTTTTTCTATTTAGAAAGAAAAAAATCAAAAATTGAAAAAAATTATTGCATATAATTTAATTTAAGAGAATCAAAAGTTATTTATACAAATTGAATGTTTTACAAAATAACATAAACAGATCACAAATAAATAATTTTGTAAAAACAAGACAATTTTTGTAAACAGACGTAAGCTAGCTTACAGTTATGAATGTATCATACAATTTGTGTATAGATTTTAAATTGACACTGGCCCGGTGCATTAAGTCTCTGCTTAAATATCAACCAAGCGGGGTATGACTATGGGTCAAACCCAGGGAGAGGTATAATTTTTAATTAATTTTATAAATAATCTGAACACTCCGACTACGTCCATGGGTGTTGATATACTAAAATATTCTAGAAGCCTCCATGCAAAAATATATTGTCAAAAACAAAATATTTATTCAAAAAAAACAATAATATTCTAGAACGACCCATGGTGGGTATATAAACCGTGACCAGTGTCGATTCAAATCAGTTTTTAAATCAGCCATTGTGCGATTCGTTCAGAGTTTGAAATCGATCATTGTGCGATTAGTATAAAAGTTTAATATCAAGTATTGTCTGTTAGTATCAAAGTTTAATATCGATTGTTGTTCAATCCAGATCAAAGTATAAGTTGGAATTTGTACAAGTAATTTGATCAAGTAATTCGAAATTTAACATTGTGTGAAAAAGAATTAAAATAATTGTTGAAAAAGAAATTGGATAATCATTTTTTTTTAAAGCAATAAAATCAGGTTTTTTTTTGTTTCGTAAAAACTTGTGTTTAATTTAATTTTTTTTTTTCTTTTCTTTAAACAAAAACGTGCGTGTTGTTCCAATTACAAAATATTTAGTAATATCGTTTACTAATATATTTTTTTTTGTTTTGTCGAGTATCGGAATCATTGCAGGTTCGGGCAGCGCTCCTTTGAGGATAAAAGAGAGCCAGGATACCGCGACAATACTGTAATAATATTTAAAAACGAAATTAAAATCCGACAAATATCAAGGAAGCTATAAGCTTTTAAAGATTATTATCTGTCTCTTTCTTGCAAAAATACTAAAAGCGGAGTTTTACGTGTATTTTAAATGGTGAAAGTGTAATATCTCGCTTATTATTAAAGTTATTTAAAAAGTAATTTTACCTTGATATTTGTCAAGTAAACATGCATCTATTATATCGTTTGAAAGAATTGTGTATGTCACTTTTTGCACTAATGTTTTAAAAGGTATCTAAAACTTTATCAATAAATTAAGGATGCATCTGAATTACTTCAATAATACTTTTACTTTTCAGTTAGTATTTATAAAACTAGACCATTTTTATCCGAAATTTTTTAATCATTTATCACTTTCTAACAGTAAGTACCTACTCTAAAGTACTAAAATTTTTCCGAGATATATATTTATGGTTCTTCCTTAGATCATATTTGTTTGATTGTACAATCGGCTGCAATAACGCACAAATTGTACATTCTCTTTCAATTAAAACTACAACCTAAAAGTTCGGTGTAGAAATCAATTTATGCAAATTTGGCATAAATTTGAGCCATAATATACAAAAAAACAATTCGTTTTATCGTTTAATGATAAATTGGGAATCTTCATAACGGAAAGTCGGTATAAAATTAGCTAACAGGAAATTAATTCAACACATATGAAGTGAAGTTAGTTTGTATCGAGGATAAATGGTAACCAAAACGATAACAAGTAAATAATATTTTTTGGTGAATAAAAACGAATGATTATATATTTTGTTTACATTTGTCTATATCTTTTATTATGTAAAGTAGAAATTTATTCCGGAAATTCGAGTCTAGCGCATGTAAAATATTCTCATCCGTATAGTATATATGCCTGCAAGTTATATAACGGAAATACTCAGATAGATAGAGATAGAATGTAGAGGCTGCCCTGGACGGGCTACACTTCGACCATAAAGTGGGATACAGACAAGGAACATTGTGCAGCAACATGCTTGGTTGCAAATGTGTATAGCTGTTGCAGCAACAAAAAACATGTCCTTGAACGGTTGCTGTAAAAATCAAAATTATTTGATATTTTGTAGGAGGAGTTAAATTTTCTTGTACAAATTGGGCATATTATCTAAAATTTTATGTTTTCCTAATATTTTATGTTTTATTACCTAGATTAGTTACAATTTACATTATATACTTTATTATTTGTATAGATATTATCCAACAACTAGTTTTACTAGAGATGCATACATATAAATAAACTAGATGACAAATGATTGCATTTTTATGATTAGCCTCAAAAAATAATAAAATAGAATTTTATGTTCCATAATTTTGGTTGCACGTCTGTACACAAAATATTTTGTAGGCGGAGTTCAATGTTGCTGCACAATGTTCTGCGTCTGTAGGCCCTATAAGGTCCATTGTACGGAAATACTTGCTGCTACAAATTTAAAAAATAATTTTATTTTTGCAACTTTAAAAAAATAATATTATTTTTAAGTCAGAAATGTGCAGACGTATCAAAAATCGATGATAATACAGAAAAAAAATTTAAAAAATGACATTTATTTTGTTCATATTGCAATAGCACCGCGTTGTTTTAGTTTTTATTTTATGAAATCGAATTATCCATCTTACATTTCTACTCGACAAACAAAACGAAGTATTTTTCCGGTATTTTATCACATAAAATATGGTCCTGATAATATAGTCCTGCAGTTATCCTGTCTCTCTTCACGTCTAGATAGTTAATGTATGAAAGTAACCAAAAAAGAAAAAGCATTGCTTACAATATTTAATAATATATTTTAAACACATACAATAATATAATAAATATTATTATATCTATTACTTTAAATTATAATTTATAACATTAACGTTCAAAATTTTATTACACTCTGTCAAAAAATGCTGACTAAAATTATTGAATGCTTGTGCTTGATAAAAATATTATATTATACATAATATATTATTATTCTTATACAACATAGTAATTGTGTATTATATTTATATTTGGTTTGGCCAGTGAACCAATTGTGTCAAAGACATTTTAATATCGAATTAAATACAAAAGCGTTTTTATTCAAACTTATTCTTTATTTAACTGTTAGCAGACTCATTCATTGTGTTTGGACTTTGTGTTGTATATGAATTGTATGTTGTATATATAGGTATATTACATGAGCAATACAAAGATTTCGTAAATTATTAACGACGAAGTTCGGAATAGGATAGTTGATTGCATTTTTGTTTAGTATTCAATGGGTCGTTATTTGACGAAAATCGATAGAGAATAGATTTTACGAAAATTTCAAATATTTGTTTTATTTAATAATTATTATGAATTTTTGTACTGAATGTGATTCGTTACTTGACAAATATCCATTAAAATTATTAACTTAAACAAATATTTGAGATTTTTCTAGCTATATTTTTATTTTGTGGCTTCGCAATCATAATTGCTTTTATAGAAAATTTTATAAAAATAATAATGAAGAAGTAATATTTGTGCTTGCAAAAATATAGTCAAAATAAAAGTATTGTTACGAAAATTTCAAATTCAACATTGAAGAAGGTACGTAGGTTTTAGCCTATAAATGGATAGATAGAATGGATAGATAGGTAGGTTTATTGTTGACGTCAATAACAAAAAAATTGGAAAACCTCTGTATTACAGAGTACGAACCTATATATTAACAAGATGGAGGTTTGATATGTTATTCCCGTATTTTAAACTTTTTGAAGAATAAACCATTTGGTAAATTAACATTTTTGTTCGCGAGCGAATTTAGTGAAAAGAAATTTATCGTTGGCCATTCTGTTCTTCAATTCTTGAGTGGATACTTAAACAGAATGATGTATATCAATCATTTCTGAAAAGAAATTATATGGTAGCGAAAAAAGTATATCAAATAATATCTCAGCAGAAGATAAAGTAATATCCTCCTCAACCGAGGAGCGGAAGTTTAGAAGCACTTATGCTCAACTAAAATTTTGAGCTACTTATTATTTTTTGACAACATTTATAAGGACATTTTGAGTGACCGATTAAACCTCTCAACAATGTCATTGCTGTTAGAGTGATAAACCGTTAGCGAAATGTGTTTAATTCCCACACTAGCCCTAAAATCTTTCCGTATACGTCATTGAAATTGTTTATGTTGATTTGATTATTAATAATTTCTTCCAACGTTGAGGTTTTGATTAGAATCCTCTCGATTTTAACGGAAAAACGGTCCACGATAAGCAAAGATGAACCGGTAATATTCACTGGGAGGAAAAGGTCCCACAATATCTAAGAAAGTAAGAAAGCAAATTTCCCATGGGAGAAAAAGTGAATTATTTTTTCCCATGGGAGAAAAAGTAAAAAATTTATTAAATAGAAATGTTATTTTGATTTTGTTGCTAGGATACGTCTTAAATATACTTTTTCTCCCATGGGAAAAAAATCTACTTTTTCTCCAATGGGAGAAAAAGTACTACTTTGGTATCTATTTGCAGGGACTAAAGTTGTCCTTTTAGTCCCGAAAGTGCAAAAAATAGTATATTTATCGTGGGACTAAAGTGCCTTTAAAGTTTAATCCCATTCGCGGGATTAAAAGAGTGACTTTAGTCCCATGGTTATATACTATTATTATGATTACCTATAATTATTATTATAATGAGATGTAAGGATTATTTTATCATTTACGGTTATTGCTCGTGTTTCGTGTGTCTGATAGATCATAAAGTAAGTATAACAAACCCGAAAAAATCTTCAATCTTAAAATACTCATAAATGTACACAATAGTAGAAATTTGTAAATAATATTCCTTGCGTCAATAGTTTACAAAGAGTCAATAGTTTACATTACTTACACTGAATAATACAATATAAGTAACTATATTATTAAGTTGCATATGCTGTTCGCTTCGATTGAATGTAGGAAGAAGGATATTATTATAGTCTGTATTTTTGCGCAAATAAATTAAATAGTTTAATGTGAGAGATTTTTTATGATTCTATTTTTCTTGATATACTTAAACTTCAATTAACAACAATGTCGTTTATTGTACAATATGTCTACAGATTTTTATTTACTCTTTTGTGTTTGTGAAATACAACGGTTACTATATTTGATCATAAACGCTCGGATCCAGCGATTTTAGTATTAATATAATTTTAATAAAACTTATTTTGACAAAATGGAAACCCGACTTAACAAAAGAAGCACTAAAAAGTAAAAAAATAATTGCATATTCTTGTGCCAATTTTAGTTCACCAAAGCAAAAATTTTTAAATATATATGTACAATTATTGTTATTTTTGGAGGCGGTGTCAACATAGAGAAATTCACATAACTTTTGGACACCGCCTCCAAAAATAACAATAATTGTACATATATATTTAAAAATTTTTGCTTTGGTGAACTAAAATTGGCACAAGAATATGCAATTATTTTTTTACTTTTTAGTGCTTCTTTTGTTAAGTCGGGTTTCCATTTTGTCAAAATAAGTTTTATTTCTCGCTTTTTAGTGACTTTGAAGTTCTATAACTGATTTTAATTGTCTAAATATGGGTAGACCTACTAAACGACCAACTAATTTTTAGTGAATTTTTTTATAACACTTTTTTTTTACCCGTTTTTTTTTTTTTTTTAAATTTTTAATGCATTTTTTTATATCAGATTTTCAGTTTTCTTTACAAGGAATTTGGTTTTTTTTTGTAAAATTTTTTTTTTTTGGGGTCGGTTTTTTTTTAAGGAAAAATTTTTTTTGAAGTCGGTTTTTAAAAAAATTTTCTTATTTTCCCATTATGAATGAGTATACTTTTTCAAAAAAAAAAAAAAATTTCGCAGAAATCGGTTATCACATATAAAATGAGGATTTTCCTCGATTTTCCGGAGATCCCCTCATCAGAATGCGATTTGGTGACAATGGGACCAATCGGGAATCAAACCCTTTAAAACAAAAAAAAAAAATTCAAAATCGGTTCATAAATGCCGGAGTTCTGAGGTAACAAACATAAAAAAAAAAAAAAAAAAAAAAAAAAAAAAAATACAGACGAATTGAGAACCATCCTCCTTTTTTGAAGTCGGGTTAAAAATAACAAAAATTTATTATTATATTAGCTTCAACTGAGATTATAACATCGGCTTTTATCATACTGTCAATCATTGGAATTGTGTATTGTTCTTATTAGATTTTTGGAGCCGCGATGTTAAACCAACGGTTTAAATATTCCTCCATTATGTGCTAAACAATATCCGAGTCGGTTGTAGAAATATACCCGGGTATTTCCTAGCACTTGAGGAGTAATATTCGCACAATTGTCAACAGTTCTTTGCCTTCATTGTTGCAAATTTTCAGGCCTATTTCGCGAATATATCTGTGTTTTGAGAAAACCTCACAAAAAAAAGTCGTTAGGAGATAGTTCTGGCGATCTGGCTGGCCACTTGAAGGTTCCAAAACCACTCATAAGACGTTCCTGGAAAGTTTTTCCCAGAAACAGCCTTACTATCATGGCATTGTGTGCAAGGCAACTATCTTGTTGGAACCATACCTACAGATTCTAGGTCTAAATTAGGAAGAGCTCTAACAGTTGGCAAAATATTATTTTGTAACAAACTCAAATATTTTTGATAATCTAAAGATCCGTCAATGAAGAATGGTCCTTTAACATGGTCACCCAATATTCCAGTCCAGACATTCAGTTTCAGTATGTATGTGTATGTACGGTTCTAACGTAAATATTCTATTTATTTATTTAACATTGATTCTCTATTAGAAATGCTTTTGAAAACGGTCTGTATAGTATCCCACTTAAAACGAAAATGTGAGAAGGGCAAAGTTGTTCGTCTTCAGAAGTGGTGAAATCTATGTAAGGGTAAAGTTTTTTAACAAAAATGAGAAAATGATTGGTGTACATACTTATTGTGTAAGTTTCTCAGGTGCAGGGTATTTCATATTTTACTTGGCAAGTTTTTTCATTGTATATTAAGTGTAGAATAAAATCTGGCAAATTGCAAAGTAAAATATAAAATACTCTGCACCTGAGAAACTTGCACAATAAATATATACCAATTATTTTCTGATTTTTGTTAAAAAACTTAGCCCTTACATGGATTTCACTACTTTTGAAGTTGAACATTTTTGTTGGGATATAACAATTTTTTGTATGCAAAAACTTGGCCCTCTCAATTTTTTTTTGGTGGGATATCATGACTTTTTGCAGAGTTTTTTTGCTCACTGTATGATGCATATGAAATGAATATTCATATAGTCTAGATATTTTATAGAAGAAGAAAACACATAATATAGAATAGATAGATTATTGTAGAGGCTGCTCTGGACGGGCTACACTTCGACCATAAGGTCCATTGTGATGCCTAAGGATGTCAGGATGTGAGTGGAGTGGAAGAAATTTTTTATGTATAGACTAGGAATTGGTAGGATTTGCGGCTGCAGCCGACTATGATAGGAACTATGCCGATATTCATCTAGAGTTCGTGAAGGAAACTGTAGAAAACCTTCTCAAGCATAGCCGGTTACTTCGTTCTTGTCTATACGCCCACAGTTTAGTCAATTAACTAATTTTTTCTTAATAATTAACAAACTGCCGATGTCGGAATTCGAACACATAACCTCCCAGTTTACAAGTAGGCATATTGCTTTCGGCCACTTGGACTGGTGTTAATTAATAACAGCTCTCTTAATACTAGAAAAGTCGAAAAATGTTACTCCCGTTATATTGGTGACTTGGAGTAAAAAATAATTTATTACTTTTTACTTCACTAAAATAAAGCTTGTTTAAAAAAAATTATGTCTATCATAAATTATTAAAAACATTAAAATTTTGTAATTCGACAGATGAAATGTTAGCCAATCAAACAAATTTGATCAGGCTATAATCATAGTATTCGTATCTAAAATTGATCAGGTGCTAAGAGCATGTAACAAAAATATAATTATACTCACGCATGTAAGTACCTGTATTTCTGACTAAAAAATTATATAATGAAGATAAATACCTATCTAAGTTAGAGCACAGAGCTCACTCCACTCGCTGTGTTCCGCGTCTATAATAAAATAAAAGCTTATTACGAAACATACAATTACATGATAAATTTGAACGCACTGATTTGTGAAACTCTATATTCCAATATCCCCATTAAGGTATGAATTATGATATTATCCATTGTGAAATTTTATTTGCAATAGATATTGATTAATGTCAATGTTACATGTATCTATATTCACGTAAAGCATAGTCGAAATATAAATATTAAAACCCTGCAGTCAACTTTTAAATAAATCTATAATTAATGAACCTATAATTATATAGTAATTTTCTTCAATTAGATATTCAACTAAAGAGATGCCGATCTGTCGGTCGACGTGTAATCAGTAGCTGCGTGTCACGCATAGTGAATATATAAAAAGCCGCTTTTTTTTTGTGGAATTAAAATATATTGGTGAAATAATAACAAATTGGTTTAATTTACTACCAAATTAAAGGTTAATTAACGGAAATTATTTGAAAAAAATATTCGATATTATTATTATTAACCAATTCGTTGTGAATACAAAGATTATTTTGTTGTTGTTTTGTTTTTAAATTTCTACTCACGTTATAATTTTTTTATTTTTTTTTGGGGATTATTTATGACCACTACTATTGAATTTGATTACTGCGATTGTATCCAATTTTGTATCAGCAGGAATTATTTTAATATTGTTGTATTTCACTACATTGTTATACGTTAGCCTATTATATGTTATGTAATAAGAACCGGTATTCGCAACCTGGATTTTACCAATAATATTATTCATTTATATACAAAGCATAAACTGTTGAAGGACTTATACTGTAAAAACTGTTTTCCCGGTTTTTACAAGAATTTTAAGTTTAACATTCGTTACGGAGAAAATTATTTCGATAAAAAATCTTGTCATTTTTAATTGAATAATTTCCATAAATTCGTTCATTTATCTCCCATTTTATAATCAATTCAAAGAAGTTCGAATTAGTACTACAATTTTAACTAATAGAGACACTAATTTCGAAATAAAAAACCTTAACATTCCAATTGTGTTTTATAATGCATGTGTGATAATTTGTTAAAATTACGATGTTTAAAACATAATGTTGTTTGATCTAAACATGTTTAAAACATTTTAAACGCTAATTAAATCTCACTACAACTGTTTGAAATACATTATTAAAAAATTTCTACATAAACTAAACTTGATTTTACATATTTTATTTCTAAATCCGTATTTATAATTTATTAGTGGAATCTTAATTGATTTTAAATGAATGCCTAAAAGAACTTGATTTTATTTAACAAAATTGGAATTAAAGTTTCGTACACTGTAATCATTCTGTACATGACTTGAAACCATAGATTCTTCATCCCCGAATCGAAACTATGGAAACTAGAAATTTGAACCATAGATTCATCATATCTAAGACGCATCGACTAAGAAATAATTAAACGAAATCTTAAAAGTTGAATAAAGTTTATACGCGTAATAAATACTCTTCCAACTAAATTATCATAAGTAGTATGGTGTTTTTGGATTTTTGGAATTTTGACCCTCAAACTATCATAATTTTACAGTAAAATATTAGGTTTGAGAAAATATTGAACTATATAGCTCTCTAAAAGTTACTTAATTAAGAAACATGTTTCGAGATTTTTCGAAATTAAACCTCCCTTTTAATATGTTATTTAAATATGAATATTCTCTTATCGATTTCAAAATAATGATAGTATTCTTCAGACTAAATATATTACACATACTTAGACACACTTGTTTTGAAATTTATGGAAATTAAACTCCCAAGAGCGTGAATAAGGGTAGGCTTTAAAAGTTTATGTGTAAAAAAATAGAATATTCTTCTATGGAGAAATAATTTGACACGTGCTTTAGAATTATTCAATTTAGAAATTAAATACTCACATAGGTTACGTTGAGTATCCAAGTTTGTAGGGAATATTTTTTCCAAATATCTCAACAATTATAAAGTTTATTTCTTAATAAGGTTGCGAAGATACGAAGGGGAGATATTTTAATAAATTATTCAGTAATTAAGGTTTTAATAACCTTTATATCAAAACCGGATGGATATACCAGGCTCAACATTTTTGAGTGTATTCTAGGGTTAATCTTTAGAATTAAATTATTTCATGTTCCCATTTGCAATAACTCGTTACAGTTTCAAACAAAAATAGTAACATTATTATAATTTAATCCTTGTTGACTTTCGTCATAAAATGGAAGGCCATGTTAGTATCACAGATTTTCACGTACTTAGATTTCAGAACACCAATTCCTAAAATATACCTATTGAAGTTTACTAAACATATGTATGCGTTGATATCGCTTAATCCAAGAATGCTATGTTTTCCAAGAATGCTATGATAAGGGAACATCAGCTTCCTGACTATTATCGCACTAGAATGAACTGAAAAATTTAATAATATTTCAGTTTGAAATATCTCAGTACACCTCTTGAAAAGACGCGAAAAAAGGTTAGATGTTTACAATTTGTCTCACCCACCAGCCTTCCTAAAATAATCAAATTATATAATAATCACTGACAGAATTTTGACGAACTCCAACCCACATTCTAAAACATTTCGTTTGTTCTTTATTAATCTACCCAAGTTGGTTGTGGCATTCATTATAATGGTGAATCAAATTTAATTTTGATTGAATACATTCTTGAAATTCAATTGTTATGCAAATAAGTATTTTTCACTATGAGATGACGTGAATTGTTAATTTTTATAATGTCTTTAATTAACAAAAATATTTATTTAGTCAATATTTAATTTTTATGTTCACGTCATGATTATTATAACTATTTTATGAATATATCATATTTTTTTAATTCGAAAAACTACCTACTCAAAAATATTTTAATACCTATAAATATTATTACTCGCTCTGTATAAATGTTCGAATCGAAAAATCTTACAAATAATAAGATTTATACTCGTAAATCATCTGCCCACATTGACACAACATCGACAGGTGTTTTTTATGCGACAATCTGTTTTATTTTATTTCATATATATATATATATATATATATATATATATATATATATATATATTTGGTTTTTTTTTGTATATTATTCTTGCGAGAATAATTTGACCAATTCCACTTCTCTTATTTCATACTTTAAATTATTTGGTTGTTTGTTTATTTGTATGTGATATTTTATCTTTGCAAAGTTATTTTTAATACAACCATACTAATTAAGGATATATATATATATATATATATATATATATATATATATATATATATATATATATATATATATATATATATATATATATATGTATATATATATATATACAAGGTGGGCCAAAAGTAATGTCATAATGTGAATGGGCCATAATTTTTGTATTTGACATCTAATGCCACTGTGCTTTGACTTTTATGATGCAGATAGATAGAGAATTAGTTGACAAGCAATAGAGATGAACGTCTGAAGATCCTTTGCATCCTCTCAAAGTGACTGTTTGGTGAGGCATTTGCAGTGAAAAAGTGATTGGCCTTTATTTTTTTGAGGACGCCGACGGCATCAACATAACTGGTGAGCGACAGACGTTGAACGAGTTATTTTGCCGCAAGTGAATTGGGTCTCTAGCATTGTCGGTTCCAACAGGACGGCGCAACTGCTTTAAGCAGAAATTACCAATTTGGAGCCAGATGTTTTGCGAGCCACAATTCAAAACGCCATAAAACGAGCCCAAATTTACATTAACTCGGGAGGTGGTCATTTGACCGATATCGTTTTTTCAACTTAATGTCATCAATTTTATACCTTCAAATAAACTTTTCTCGAAAACCGATCCAATTTTTTTTATTTCTAACAAAATGGCAGCCTATTCACATTATGACATTACTTTTGGCCCACCTTGTATATATATTTATTTATTTTAATTATTATTATTTATACAGATATACAATGAGTTAATTAAAAAAGTTACGAACAAAAGTTGCTTATTTTAATGAGGGAAATATAACACAATAGTTATATTTTTGTTCCATACATCCGTGGCCGCGTGGTGATTTTAAACGGTAAATCGGGTAAATCTTTATGATATATTTTGTGTATATCTTGTATTAATTTCAACAAACTCACATTAACGTATAAACCACCCCCTCCCTCCCATTGTAACATAATTGTTCGCACAGAGTTATAACATAATTTTTCGCACGCCACTTTCAGCCCCTAAATAAATTCCGAATAGCCCCACAAAATATTTTTATCATCGGCGCCTTAATCTGAAGTTGTCTGCAAATTTTCAACTGATTTGATTTAGTAGTTCTGAAGCAAGCCCGACCAATGCCATTCCAATTGGCGCCCTTTTTATATATTACAATCAATGCAAACGATGCGTACATAAATTCAAATTTTCACAACTGATTATAGCCGGTGCATTAACGTATAAGTATGCTTATAGGATTGTGGCACCATTATACAATGATTTATATATAACAATAATTTAATATGATTGCATTGAATTTCATTACATACATATACACAGTAAAAAAAACTGGATAAATTGAACTACGCGGCGGGTATAAATGCGACGAACTGAATGAATCCGCACAGTTCTCTGAACTATGCGGCGTATTTGCAAAGTTATATTTTTATTGATTAAAATTTATAATCACTTAAACACAAAATATATATTATTAAAACTAAAAGAAAAATTTCATTTGACGAATGATTTTTATTTCATGCATCCCTTGTAGCGAATTACGAATAAAAACTCCCTATCACTTTGGGTTGTGACATGGATTAGTCTATACTATACCTCCGTGAACTGGGCATACGAGTTCAACCAAAATTAAAACTAACTATATGAACACAAAAAGAAAAAATTGTACCTTCCAAATAACCCAAAAAATCGACCCCGAAAAAATGGGCCGCATACGACTTCGTCGGAAATTAAATTTGAATATGCCAAAAAATTGTACCAAAATTGTACCTAATTGTACCGCAAAAAGAAAAAAAATAACTTTTCAAATAACCTAGAAAAACGACTTCGAAAATTTTTGATGTCGAATTCATCACTTCTACATGAAAAAAATATACAATATAACTACATGAAATATTTGAACCAAAACTGTACCTGATTGTATTACAGAATAATCAAATGAAACCTTGGAAATAACCCAGAAAATCGACCTCGAAAAATTGAGCCGCACACCATTTCGAAAGAAATTAAATTTTAATATGCCAAAAAATTGTAGCAAAATAGTACGTAATTGTACCGTAAAAAGAAAATAATTAACTATTCAAACTACCTAGAAAATCCACTTCGAAAATTTTTGATGTTAGACTCATTAGTACATAAAATTCTGAGGCTATTATATTTGAAGTGAAATAATTGTAGAACTATTGTGCATAACAAAAACCGCTAAAAACCAAAATTTAACTTACATATCTTATAAATAACTTCGAAAAAAGTGCCACTTCGAAAAATATTTTGTCAGTTTTACCTATTATTGGACCTTCTATAAAAATTTAACGTTGCCAAAATATTATGTTTGAAGAGTATTTTGACATACTATTCAAACCAAAAATTGTACCTCCTCGATAACGAAGAAATTAACCAAATAGACATATTTTTGGAGATTTGACCCTTTTGGGACGCATTTTGAGAATATGTTTCTATGGCACCAGATAGCCTTTCTCTAGAGGATAATGATTGCATGAAACAAAAAAATTGTACCTTTTAAATAAGAGCGAAAAATCAGTTTTTCTGTTTCACCCATTTCGGACATTCCTAGTGAAAAACTGAAAATGTAAAAAAATTGTACCAAAATTGTACCCCGTATATCCGTAAACAGCAAAAAAATATCTCTTCAAATAAGGGAGATATTAAAGGTTGGATTTTTTACCTATTTCAGACCTGGCCAGAAAAAAAATTTTTTGACCAAAATATTCTCTTCGTGGAGTATCATGGTTAACAAAAATTGTACCTCTTGTATAAGGGCCGAAATTAACAAAATTGTACCAAAATGGACATTTGAAGATTTGAACCTTTTGGGACAATTTTTGGGTAAATGTTTCTTTGACACAAGATGACTTTTGAAATGAATTTTGGAAATTTGTCCCTTTTGGGACACTTTTTGGGAAATGTTTCTCTGGCATAAGATAACCTTTTACTAGAGGATAATGATTGCATGCAAGAAAAAAAAATGTACCTTTTAAATAAGGGAGAAAAATCAGTTTTTCTGTTTCGCACATTTCGGACACACCTAGCGAAAAACTGAAAATGTAAAATAATTGTACCAAAATTGTACCCGGTAAATCCGCAAACAGTAAAAGAATATCTCTTCAAATAAGAGAGATATTAAAGGTTGTTTTTTTAGCCATTTCGGACCTGGCCAGAAAAAAATTTTTTTGACCAAAATATTCTGTACATGGTACAGTTTAGACAGCCATATAAAACAAAAATTGTACCTCTTGTATAAGGGGCGAAATTAACGAAATTGTACTAAAATAAACTAAATTTTGGAAATTTGACCCTTTTGGGACACTTTTTGGGTAAATGTTTCTCTGGCATAAGATAACTTTTTACTAGAGGATAATGAATACATGAAAGACAAAAATTGTACCTTTAAAATAAGGGAGAAAAATCAGTTTTTCTGTTTCGCCCATTTCGGACACTCCTAGCGAAAAACTGAAAAAGTAAAATAATTGTACCAAAATTGTACCCCGTAAATCCGCAAGCAGCAAAAGAATATCTCTTCAAATAAGGGAGATATTAAAGGTTGTTTGTTACAATAATTTGAGATTCTTGGAAATTTCTTACATACTTTAATATACAATAAAAAATGATGCGTGTCGTACACCTCTAAACTTAGGGTTCCGTAGTATGTACTAGGTATAGCAATCAGTAATTTTTTTACCCAGAATTTATAATTATTCATAAATACATTTATATTTTATTTCAAATATTATTACCAATATGACGGGAGTTTGGTGGATGAGGTCAGTTCCTTGCAGATGAGCTCATAACGGCTTAATATTATTATATTATTATAATTTTTTTTATGCGCAATGAATTAATATCTGTCAACCTAGCACAACAACTTTTTCAAATCAAGTCGAAAGTAGTCGCCAAATTTGCCGCTATTTTATCGTGTATTAGTTGTGTTAAACTAAATTTTGTCGCTCTTCTTTAACGGAAAAATTGTGTGTTGCTTTTTCCAAAGTACTTGAATGAGATCTCATCTTAAAAAACTATAACGTCAATGGCAGCTTGTGGGAACGTAAACGGGGTTAATAACCAAGTGCGAAAACCACTTTGGATTAACTACCCTCAGCCACATTGTTTTTTACGGGGATAAGTATCTTTGTTTCCTTCATATCCCCCTAACTGTTCAGTCTATTAAAAAAGTTGTAAGAACAATTTTACAATTTTAAAGAGAATAAAAATGTACACATTTCTTGTACGAATAATTTTTTCGTAGCGTCAATATTTTAGGCAATATTAGTCTAAAACAGAACAAATGGGGCCCCAAAAATGATACTTCAACAATAATATAATTTTTAATACCCTTATATATTATATTATATACCGGGTAAAACGCATGTTTAAACTATGTTTTTACAGTTTTAAAAATCGCATAAAACGACATACGATAGGATGTGCACATGTAAAAAATATTAACTCAATATACTACATGTTTGTATTATTGTTCATAACAAAGATTTACAAGTATATTATTGAGTTTTTTATTTATCTTTATATTTTTTTAAATTCGATTTTCTATTGAAATTTATTAATTATTGACAATTAAATAAATTAATGTTTTTATTTTTATTAAAATATAATTATGAATGCCAGAAATTTTAATACTTTCCTCGGAATATAGATTGAGAAGTAAATTATTTTTTTTAAATCTAATGGAATTATCAATAGGGAATATGCATGAAAATTTGTTTGCACATTTATTTTCAGAATATGAAAATACTGTTAATACTGTAATAATATTTAAAAACGAAATTAAAATCCGACAAATATCAAGGAAGCTATAAGCTTTTATAGATTATTATCTGTCTCTTTTTGCAAAAATACTAAAAACGAAGTTTTACGTGTATTTTAAATGGTGAAAGTAAAGTATGACGTCACATAACATATCAAGAGGGCTATCACCCTCTTTGTCTAAACGGGAATTTCAATCATTCATATCTCACTTATTTTTAAAGTTATTTAAAAAATAATTTAACCTTGATATTTGTCAAGTAAACATGCTTCAATTCAAGTGAAAAAAAATTTTCATGCATATTCCCTATTGTGGTATTTTTTTGTAAAAGGGCCAAATTATGAGTTATTTTGTTTCGAGTATTGTGGTATAAGTTTTATTCGTTTAATAACTTGTTTCAACTCGAAATCAACCGTAATGGTACTCATATTTCTTAAAAGCCAGAAATATTAGTTTGTTATTTACTTGATTTAAGTGAAATAAAGAGAAAACCGATTGTAAGCGTCGTTTAAACCCAGTATAATATATATATATATAAAGGTATTATAAGTTATACTAACATTGAAGTATTATTTTCGAAGCCCGAATTTTTCTATTTTTGGCTAATATTGCCTAAACTATTGAAGCTATGAAAAAATTGTTTATACAAAATATATGTGCATTTTTATTTCCTACCAAATTCATATGAAAAACAAGAGCGACAAAATTTAGTTTAACACAACTAATACACGATAAAATAGCGGCAAATTTGGCGACTACTTTCGACTTGATTTAAAAAGTTGTTGTGCTAGGTTGACAGATATTAATTCATTGCGCATAAAAAAAAGCCGTTATGAGCTCATCTGCAAGGAACTGACCTCATCCACCAAACTCCCGTCATATTGGTAATAATATTTGAAATAAAATATAAATGTATTTATGAATAATTATAAATTCTGGGTAAAAAAATTACTGATTGCTATACCTAGTACATACTACGGAACCCTAAGTTTAGAGGTGTACGACACGCATCATTTTTTATTTGTATATTAAAGTATGTCAGAAATTTCCAAGAATCTCAAATTATTGTAACAAACAACCTTTAATATCTCCCTTATTTGAAGAGATATTCTTTTGCTGCTTGCGGATTTACGGGGTACAATTTTGGTACAAATATTTTACATTTTCAGTTTTTTGCTAAGAGTGTCCGAAATGAGCGAAACAGAAAAACTGATTTTTCTCCCTTATTTAAAAGGTACAATTTTTGTCTTTCATGCAATCATTATCCTCTAGTAAAAGGTCATCTTATGCCAGAGATGCATTTACCCAAAAATTGTCCCAAAAGGGTCAAATTTCCAAAATTTAGTTTATTTTGGTACATTTTCGTTAATTTCACCCCTTATACAAGAGGTACAATTTTTGTTAATCATGACATGCCAAAATACTCCACGAACAGAATATTTTGATCAAAAAATTTTTTTTCTGGCCAGGTCCGAAATGGGTAAAAAAACCAACCTTTAATATCTCTCTTATTTGAAGAGATATTCTTTTGCTGCTTGCGGATTTACGGGGTACAATTTTGGTACAATTATTTTACATTTTCAGTTTTTCGCTAGGATTGTCCGAAATGGGCGAAACAGAAAAACTGATTTTTCTCCATTATTTAAAAGGTACAATTTTTGTCTTTCATGCAATCATTATCCTCTAGTAAAAGGTCATCTTATGCCAGAGAAACATTTACCCAAAAAGTGTCCCAAAAGGGTCAAATTTCCAATATTTCGTTTTTTTTGGTACATTTTCGTTAATTTCACCCCTTATACAAGAGGTACAATTTTTGTTATTCATGACATGCCAAAGTACTCCATGAACAGAATATTTTGGTCAAAAAATTTTTTTTCTGGCCTGGTCCGAAATGGTTAAAAAATACAACCTTTAATATCTCCCTTATTTGAAGAGATATTCTTTTGCTGCTTGCGGATTTACGGGGTACAATTTTGGTACAATTATTTTACTTTTTCAGTTTTTCGCTAGGAGTGTCCGAAATGGGCGAAACAGAAAAACTGATTTTTCTCCCTTATTTTAAAGGTACAATTTTTGTCTTTCATGTATTCATTATCCTCTAGTAAAAAGTTATCTTATGCCAGAGAAACATTTACCCAAAAAGTGTCCCAAAAGGGTCAAATCTTAAAAATTATGTCCATTTTGGTACAATTTTGTTAATTTCGGCCCTTATACAAGAGGTACAATTTTTGTTAACCATGATATGCCGAAGTACTCCACGAAGAGAATATTTTGGTCAAAAAATTTTTTTTCTGGCCTGGTCCGAAATAGGTAAAAAATTAAACCTTTAATATCTCCCTTATTTGAAGAGATATTTTTTTGCTGTTTACGTATATACGGGGTACAATTTTGGTACAATTTTTTTAAATTTTCAGTTTTTCACTACGAATGTCTGAAATGGGCGAAACAGAAAAACTGATTTTTCGCTCTTATTTAAAAGGTACAATTTTTTTGTTTCATGCAATCATTATCCTCTAGAGAAAGGCTATCTGGTGCCATAGAAACATATTCTCAAAATGCGTCCCAAAAGGGTCAAATCTCCAAAAATATGTCTATTTGGTTAATTTCTTCGTTATCGAGGAGGTACAATTTTTGGTTTGAATAGTATGTCAAAATACTCTTCAAACATAATATTTTGGCAACGTTAAATTTTTATAGAAGGTCCAATAATAGGTAAAACTGACAAAATATTTTTCGAAGTGGCACTTTTTTCGAAGTTATTTATAAGATATGTAAGTTAAATTTTGGTTTTTAGCGGTTTTTGTTATGCACAATAGTTCTACAATTATTTCACTTCAAATATAATAGCCTCAGAATTTTATGTACTAATGAATCTAACATCAAAAATTTTCGAAGTGGATTTTCTAGGTAGTTTGAATAGTTAATTATTTACTTTTTACGGTACAATTACGTACTATTTTGCTACAATTTTTTGGCATATTAAAATTTAATTTCTTTCGAAATGGTGTGCGGCTCAATTTTTCGAGGTCGATTTTCTGGGTTATTTCCAAGGTTCCATTTGATTATTCTGTAATACAATCAGGTACAGTTTTGGTTCAAATATTTCATGTAGTTATATTGTATATTTTTTTCATGTAGAAGTGATGAATTCGACATCAAAAATTTTATGCCTCAGAATTTTATGTACTAATGAATCTAACATCAAAAATTTTCGAAGTCGTTTTTCTAGGTTATTTGAAAAGTTATTTTTTTTCTTTTTGCGGTACAATTAGGTACAATTTTGGTACAATTTTTTGGCATATTCAAATTTAATTTCCGACGAAGTCGTATGCGGCCCATTTTTTCGGGGTCGATTTTTTGGGTTATTTGGAAGGTACAATTTTTTCTTTTTGTGGTACAATTAGGTACAATTTTGGTACAATTTTTTCATATAGTTAGTTTTAATTTTGGTTGAACTCGTATGCCCAGTTCACGGAGGTCTATACTATCTCTGTCTACAGGGTTCAGTTTCAGTATTAACTCTGAATACATGATGTTCTCACTTACACCCACTATAAATACTTACAATAAGATCGTAACTACATTCTTTACTTTGATAACAATATATACCTATCACAAAGGATCATGTCACAAGCGAGATTTTTGGCATTATTTTATAACGATTAATAATAGTTTCATAATATTTTGAAACTATTTAATTATTATTTGAGTATAAATAACATTCAATCTCAACTGCGTCGCATAGGTGGTTCAACAAGAGCAATTTAATTACTTCAATGTCTAGAGATAGAGATAGATTGTAGAGGCTGCCCTGAACGGGCTATACTTCGTCCATAAGGTCCATTGTGACACCTAAAGATGTGAGTGGAGTGGAAGGAATTTTTGTGTATAGACTAGGAATTGGTAGGATATGCGGCTGCAGTCGACTATGATAGGAACTATGCCGATATTCATTTGAAGTTCTTGAAGGAAACTGCTGAAAACCTTCTCAAGCATAACCGGTTACTTCGTTCTTGTCCATACGCCGACAGTTTAGTCAATTAACCACCCCTTTTTTTTGTTTTTTTTTCTTAATAATTGACAAGCTACCGATGCCAGGATTCAAACCTATAACCTCCCAATTTTCAAGTAGGCATACTGCGCAGACATAACGCCTTGGACCGCTCGGCCCCTTGGACTGGTCTTCAGTGTCTAGGTATTTAGTTTAAATGCTAATAATTTACCTGTAGATAGTGTCGGCCAACTACCTGATGTACTTGGGTCCACTATTTTATTTTTTACAGTGTAGGTGTATGCAATAATGTTGCTTGTATTTATTTTGAATACCCCAAAAGAACGAGCATAAAATGTAATTTTGCAAAGCAACCGATGCAACAAACATATCACATAAATAAAATAAATAAATAATGATCCCAGAATAATAAAAGTTTGTTGATCATTTTACATTATCTGATTCATCCACCACGGTTGATTAATAATTGATAAGTGGGAGTTGCGCGTTGATTCTTAAAAGAAGATAACTTGTTGATCACTATACATCATCTTGTTTACTTAATTAAATTATCAAGAAATTCTTTTATGGTTGAATAAATGCCGACTGACTGACCAACCGAATGTTGTTATTTGTGGATTAATATACAATTCTTTTATTTCATTTTATTTATTTTATTTACAAGAAAACAAATAAAGAAACCATAATGGGTTTCATTCACTCATGCATGTGTGTAATGTAGCGTTGAACAATTTTGTGGTTTTTTTTTTTTTAAATCAAAATTTTTTTTAAATCATTCGATGGAAAATTTATATAAGTTTACACATACTTACGTAAATAACAAATTATTATCGTGACAATTTATTGTTCTGGTTTTAATAACATCAGTGATAAATATTTGTATATTAATTTTTTATTTAAACTTACTCAAAACCAATAAATCAATTTTTTTTATTTCATGGTTTTCAAAATGGTTTATATCGGAAAAAAAGTTTGGGATAGCTACGAAAGTGGATCTCATTTAGGAATTCCAAGGACTGTATGTAAACAGGTGATCAACGAGTGGTCAAATGGTAAACACCGTGATCACTGGGAAAAAGTACCGCGGCAAGAGCTCGGGAAGGTACTGCTTCAGAGTGCAACAAAGAGGCTATCTCTCGATGCACTGAAGCTGAACAGGATGCAACTGCGGAGGGTTACCGGATTCATTTCCGGACATTATCCCCTGCGGAAGCATCTACACACAATGGGAATCCATAACGGGTCCATTGTGTGCATATTGTGTGGCGAGGAGGAAAAAACATCCAGCCACATTATCTTTGGATATTCGGTGCATCTCAACTCGAATATATGAACCTTCAGGAAGACCTGATAAGCAAGCTTCTGGCTATTGCCAACATATGGGAAAGCGAATCTCGTCGGACTGAAGTAGAAGAGGGAGCACAATGGACCATAAGGTCGAAGTGCACTAGTTTTTTAGACTGCAATATAAATCAATCAATCAATAGGCTGGTGATCAAAAAGACCTAGTTTTAGGGTCGTAAATGTCATAGATTATACCTGTGTGCTTACATAATAAGTACTTTAATAATAAAAAATACTAACGAAGAACTTAAGGTGCAGATTCGAAAGGAAAATCAGCGATATACCTGCTTTAGATTTAGATATACCTGGCTCTAGAGAGACATACCTGCTACATATACTGCATTATGAACTATCGCAAGAAAGTCTTTGAGAGCATTTCCATTGCTTTACCTTGTGGAAAGTGGTTTCAGCGTTGCCACTTTTCTAAAAGAAGAAACAGATTAGAAATCACTGTTAGGGGAGATTTACGGTTAAACCTATCTAATTTGAAACAAAATACTGTAAACTTGCTATCAAAATAGCAGGCTCGTTCCTACCATTTAAAGTATTTAAAAAACTTTTTAACAAAAAATAGAACCGACGAAAGAAGAAAGTAAATGAAAAGCAAAAAATAAAAACTTTGATACAAAAAATTAAATCTTCCAAAAAAGAAAGGAACTAGAAAGCAAAAAAAATTCGTTATAGTGTCATTAGAACTACATATATGTGCCAAGTTTCGATAGAATCGATTCATAGATGACAATTCAGTGAGTTAACAATGCATTTTCCCCTATTTTTCTACCCTTAGACAAAAATTATTTTTTTTCAAATTTTATGGTACCAACTTCGAAGTATACCCAATTCAATAAAAAAGGAATATTGAAATCGAACTACTCTGCTAAAATTTATGCGTGGCCATACATAATATATATATATAAATATATATATATATATATATATATATATATATATATATATATATATATATATATATATATATATATATATATATATATATACATATATTTATTGAGTGCTTTCGAAGTGTTTACACACAGACAATATACCATATTATACAATATACAAATATATGACATTTGTTCTTTAGTGGAAGCGCTGGGAATTCTTTCTTTAATTTTTTTTTGTGGCTAAAATTTTGTTTTCAAATTTTTATGGGAATCATTCCCATATAAATTCCCAACATTCCCAACTTTGTATCATTCCCTATCCAACAAAAAAAAAATATCAAAGTCGGACTACTCTGTAAAAAGTTATGTGTGATCATACATAAAAAAAATAAGTATAAAAATAAAATATACAGGTTGAATTGAGTACCTCCTTCTTTTCGTCGGTAAAAAAGCATTAATT
Source organism: Nineta flava (assembly GCA_963920215.1). Taxonomy (NCBI): domain Eukaryota; kingdom Metazoa; phylum Arthropoda; class Insecta; order Neuroptera; family Chrysopidae; genus Nineta; species Nineta flava. The sequence continues at coordinate 94,321,451 of OY986041.1, forward strand.
TTGTGCATTTCATGTAAGAATGATATAGATACCCGGTATATACTGAATTTATGAAAAAAAGTTTTTTGCAAAAGTTGTTTATTTATAAAAACGGACAACTTTTTGTAAAACGAGTTTCTAACTCCTCAAGTAAAATATTAACGATATTTGATCTTGAATTTCTCTGTGGCACTTTAAATACCCGAATTAGTAAAATTTGTCTGCAGATTTATTAAACATATGTAAAATATTTATAACTTTTGAAGTGGTGATCTTCATCCAAAGTTTTGCCGTCGAATTGCTCCAAATCTATACGGTTTACAAAAAAATTTCTCGAACAAAAGTTGTTTGTCATAAACATACTAACAACTTTTATTCTAAAGATTTTTCAAAAACCCAATGGATTCGGCATAAACATAAACTAAACTGTATAATCTACTATGAAATTTTGAAAAACGAACGTCATTACACCGAAATTCATCGTTTCAACAAAAAATGCAAAGATTTAATTGAATTTTTCGTTTAGTATCCGGACCAGCGTTGACTAAACTATCGACAAGAACGAAGTAACCGGCTATGCTTGTGAAGATTTTCTGCAGTTTCCTTCACGAACTCCAGATGAATATCGGCATAGTTCCTACCAGAGTCGGCTGCAGCGGCACATCCTAACCATTTCCTAGTCTACACACAAAAATTTCTTCCAGTCCACTCACAACCTCATATCCTTAAGCATCACAATGGACTTTATAGTCGAAGTATCGCCCGTCCAGGGCAGCCGCTACAATCTATTCAGATTAAATTTATACACATGAAATTTCATAAAAAAGATGATCAACCAATTTTAAGAATTTATTCATTCAAAATTAATAAACAAACTGTGTGACCTCCAAATAGGTTAATGAATCAAAAATAAAATTATTAATCAAATTAAGTAGTAAATTTGTTTTTACGACTTGAGATTATATTAAATGAATTTATTAATCTATAAAGACTATTTTCAAATGTCTAACACCTACAAAACCATGTATTCCTATAATTTGATATCGCAAAATGATTAACATATTTTTTTATTATATCAATATTATTATTTTTTTATTAATCAATTAAATCTGTATGTTACCATATAATATAGTATACCATATAAATACACACTGATTCACGTAGAAAGTGAGACACCATTTGAGACACCAGGCACCTTTTTTTTCATAAGTACTTAACAAATAAAATATTTTGAAATTAAAGGAATTACTTGTATATTATTACTTATAATATTTTGTTTATTTCAGAGTTTGGATCTTTTTCGGAATACTGCCCCACCTCCAAATATCCTCTTTTTTCGTTATGGTCGATGGTGTAACTATGCTAACTGAGTACTACAATCTTTATTTCATCGGTCATACTCCGACTTGGTCGGGTTTGCGTGTTTTTGGGCTACTGCATAAAAGACGTTCTATATATTTCAGATATTGTGGCAAAAATTAAATTTTATAATTAAATAACGTAACTATTCTCACAGAGAACTACAACCTTTGATTTCATCGGTCATACCCCGAGTTGGTCGGATTTGCGTGTCTTTGGGCCTCCGAACAAAAAGACATTATATATATTTTCGATATCGTGGCTAAAACTATTGAAACCATTAGGAGGACTCTTCAAAAATTCAGGGTATCCTTTTAGGGAATAGCATTTATACAGAATTTCACAAATAAGGTTACATCTATGAAGAAAGTTATTTAGGCGAATAATTGTTATATTAAATGAGATTTTAAGGACATTTTAAGGATATGACAATTCAGGACCTTTTTTATATTTTTAAGGACATCTTGTAACATCCACTATCATCGACCATAATAAAATCGCATTTGCATAGTAATAAATGCGATTAGTTTGATAAAAATGGTTTTAAGGACATTGTTAGGATGAATGTCCTTTTACCATCGTGAAAATATTTTTTATAACCATTTTCCATGATAGTGGATGATTTCCATTGAAAAAGGTGGGAATTTGGTGAGCAATAATACCGAAAAAGAACCTAGCCTTTCACAAAATTTAAATTTGCATTAAAAAAAATACAATTTTAAATCATTTTATGTACAAAAAATTTTACTGCAGCGCATGGTTCGAATAAATGTCTGAAATAAAATTTGCTCGCCATAAAAATACAAACTATTTTTTTGAAAAACAATTTTTTTAATATCGAATACAAATTACAAATTTTTAAGTTCGGCACAAATCAACTATGCATTTTTGAAAAACGAGCGTCACTTTTGTGGTCATGCCATATTCTGTTTTTTATATGTAAAAAATAGGGATGAATAGGAAGTTGCTCTGTTACCCAATATCCATTTTAATTAGTTGGCAATTAAATTGCATGTAGGCCCCTATGATAAAATTTTTAGCATCAATTTTCAATTTTTTGATAACTATTAACCTTATTTTATGAAATTAAAAATCTAAACATATCACTTCTTTCTCTTATATACAGCATATAGAAAATTCACAACTCCATCAAAATCGCATTCAAGATTGTCCATTTGTTCTGAGCAAAGGTTTTTGCCTATTCACAACAATAACTCAACAGTATCTAAAAACCAGGATACGTTTTGTTTCTTGTTTGTTTGTACCGTTTTCGGAACTGTTCAATATAGTTAAAGTATAGTTATCTTTATACCTTTTCACATTAAATGCCTACACAAAAATGTATTTGATCAAATCAATCATTGTATTACAATCATAAATTAGAACTGAATATTTTTTCTTTGATAAATGTTTACGAAATACATCAACCTTTTGACAAATATACAAGGTTAAACATTATAATGTGTACCTACGTCATAAAGGTAAAAGAACCCTTAATTATTTAAATATTTCCTATGTCACTGTGATATATATTAATGATAATAATGGTTTTAGAAACAATAGGTTCATTTTTTTAACATTCATCACTGAACCAAATTTAGAGATTTTAATTTAATTCATTATTCAAAAATATTTTAACATCAGATATACTCGTATCTATCTATCAACCCATTCATTCTATGCCTAATGTATTATCTTGCTATATCTTTGTCAAAAATTGTACACGATTTTATAAAAAAAACAGATTGTTTTAGATTATTGCTTTCTGTTAGATGACCATATGCTGTTTTTATGTTATTTGTATGCGTCAATTTTATCACTGATTTTAGTACCATTTCAGTCAGCTATTTATTCTTATTTTAAAAATGAATAATAGATGCAATTAAAGACTAAAAGGAAACGAACGATAATTATCGATGTAAAATGCTTTAAAGGGGAAGAAGAAACAGATATTCTAGAAATATATTCTAAAATTATTAATTACCGAGTACAGTCCTAGACAAATCAACAAAACACATCCTCATGTACTAAGACCTCATGTTATGTCTGCGTAGTATGCCTACTTGGAAACTAGGAGGATATGGGTTCGAATCCCGACATCGGCAGTTTATCAATTATTAAGAAAAAAAAAGGGCGATTAATTGACTAAACTGTCGGCGTATGGACAAGAACGAAGTACCTGGCTTGAGAAGGTTTTCTGCAGTTTCCTTTACGAACTCAAAATGAATATCGGCATAGTTCCTATCATAGTCGGCTGCAGCCGCATATCCTAGCTATTCCTAGTCTATACACAAAAGTCCCTTCCACTCCACTCACATCCTCACATCCTTAGACATCACAATTGACCTTATGGCCGAAATGTAGACCGTCAAGGACAGTCTCTACAATCTATCTATCATGTACTATAAACCTAAAAAGTTGATGTCATGTTTTAAAATTTTAAAATTCATTTGTGCCATATTGATTCGGTTTTCGAAAGAATGCTTCGAGTAAATGTGCTCATTAGAAATGTAGTAACAACTTTTATTCGAAAATTTTTTTCGAAAACCGAAATAATAAGGCACAAATAAATTATACAATTTTTTTTAAATGAAATCAACTTTTGTTGCCTAAGAGGAACAAACTTTTTACTTCACTATATGGAGTGCTCAATTTAGTGCATCACTTCCCTGCAAACTAGCTCGCTCTTATAATTCGTTAGTTTACAAATTGATGTTTAAGATGTTTGAGATGCAAATTGGTGTTTAATAATTGAATTCAACACAAATATATTGTGGTACAGTTTTTGGAAATATAAATAAGAAACCTTTAAAAATGCAAAGTCAGAGACATTTAATTTAAATTTCTAACAACGATACTTTCTGACATTGAAAAACATTCATACAGTTTCTGCCTTTTCAATTCATACATTTTGGAATTTCCACACTATGAGTCTGATACCTTGAAAACCGTTAATCGTATCGTATTTTAACCAACGCCATCATTTTCGCTAGGTCCAAATTAGCTTTAAACGAAGTTTTTATAAAAGTTGGGGACATAAAATTTTCCGCCAAGTTTAGCGATTTTTTAAGGGGTACCCCTTGGAAAAAATGTGAAAAAAGTGAAGAAAATTTTTCTTCTCCATTTAAATAATAATCATTTTGTAGGCTAATTTTGACCCAAACAGTACGAAAATCAGGTCCATTTTAACGTCCAATCAACAAATTTCAAAATATTGCCTTTTCAATTCATACAGTTTGGAATTTCCACACTATGAGTCTGATATCTTGAAAACCGTTAATCGTATCGTATTTTAACCAACGCCATCATTTTCGCTAGGTCCAAATTAGCTTTAAACGAAGTTTTTATCGAAATCGGGGACATAAAATTTTCCGCCAAGTTTAGCGATTTTTTTAAGTGGTACGTACCCCTTGGAAAAAATGTGAAAAAAGTGAAGAAAATTTTTCTTCTCCATTTAAATAATAATCATTTTGTAGGCTAATTTTGACCCAAACAGTACGAAAATCAGGTCCATTTTAACGTCCAATCAACAAATTTCAAAATTTTGCCTTTTCAATTTATACAGTTTGGAATTTCAGCACTATGAGTCTGACACCTTGAAAACCGTTAGTCGTATGGTATTTTAAATAAATATGTATACTAACACTCTGTTAGATATTGTTAAATTTTGTTGATATTTTTGTTGATTGTTTTGATTCCTTATTATTATTATTGAGATTATTGTTGTTTGACATATATATATATATATATATATATATATATATATATATATATATATATATATATATATATATATATATATATATATATATATATATATATATATATATATATATATATATATATATATATATTATATTGCATATTATTGTTTTTATTGCTTATTATAGAGTTTATTATTTGTTATTACTGAGAGCTGAGAGCGTCTGTATGTATGTATTTCAATATTATTAATTGTTAAAATCCATGTACGCTTAGAAACAATAAATCTTATCTAAGATATGTACTACCACATATATATTTAGTTTTCATATAAATTCGGACGAAAAGTTTGTAGTGTATTTCATACTGGCGGTCGAAAAGTAACCAAAGATCAATTTGTAAATATTTTATAAGGTCATCCAAACGTCTTTCATATATTTGTACATGTTTGATAACAAATATTTTTGTATTACGGTTATGTATTACAGTAATTGTTTTCGATTGAAACCGGTCAAGTACTCTCGGATTATGGCAATAAATACCATTTTATAACTGATCTATTCAAAAACCATAAAATAAAAGATTTTTTGCACCTGCCTCCATTACTTATTATAGAACTTGAAAGTAAATTGTTAACATACCAATTATGACAATATCTTTTAAATGAACAATAGACATGTTTAAGTGATGAAATAATGATATACGCACGCAGGCAGACGAAGTCATATATAGTGTAAATACAAAACCTCAATACAATACATACATACAAAGTATGTCAGATTAACTACGCATTGTTGTTGTTGCGATACCTATTATGTGTGTAGTTTTTTTATCCATGTACTAACTGAATTCCCCGGCGTTGCCCGTGGAACTCCAAGATTTGCTCCGGCACTTTTGCTATCAGAATTAAAATGTTATTTGGTTTCCCAGATCCTCCAGCTTTTTACACCTCGGGTTACATTATTATCGTTTCCCTAAGTTTTTTGAAAATATAATATAGCCTATATCACCCGGGAATAGTGTAGCTTCCCAACGGTGAAATAATTTTTTTAATCGGTCCAGTAGTTTCGGAGCCTATTCAATGCAAACAAACAATCAAATCTTTCCTCTTTATAATATTAGTATAGAAGTATATTCAACAATAGGGAATATGCATGAAAATTTTTTTTCACATTTATTTTCAGAATATGAAAATACTGTTAATACTGTAATAATATTTAAAAACGAAATTAAAATCCGACAAATATCAAGGAAGCTATAAGCTTTTAAAGATTATTATCTATCTCTTTCTTGCAAAAATACTAAAAACGGAGTTTTACGTGTATTTTAAATGGTGAAAGTGTAATATGACGTCACATAACATATCAAGAGAGCTATCACCCTCTTTGTCTAATCGGGAATTTCAATGATTCATATCTCGCTTATTTTTAAAGTTATTTAAAAAGTAATTTTACCTTGATATTTGTCAAGTAAACATGCTTCAATTCAAGTAAAAAAAAAATTTGCATGCATATTCCCTATTTCATGTTTCATGGAAAGTATGTTATCCGATATCTCTTTTCAAAAGCTTTCATTTAACTTTTTTTATTGTCTATCTGTCTGCTACACTTCTTGCAATAAACCATTAATAGTTGACTACTACAGCATAATACTAGTAGTAGTAGTAGCGAAGAGAGACCCAAGCCTGGTAAGTAGGTATGCAATCTTATCTTTCGAATTCTAATTCTAAAACGGCTATAAAATGGTTAGTTATTAACAAAAAATGGCCTTTATTACTCAGTTTTTATGGTCTTTTTATCCTCAGCTATCCGATTCCGTATAGCTGGTTCCCGATTGAAAAATAAAAAGGTTCAGGTCTAGGTTAAAATCAAGATCACTAGGACTAGCCTCGTTTCGAACAAAACAACTTTTAATCGGTACATTTTTTCTAAAAACTCTTTCTAGAATAATTATTTTGACGTATTTTTTAAATGAGACAACCTTTCTATATTATGGACATCATTTTAACGCACCATACGGTTGGAATATAATGCAAAAGCTTACAAAACCCATTTGGTGTTGTTCGATTTTTGTGTATTTGCATGTTATACTGTTGTAAAACAGTTCGACTTATTATATCTAAGGGTGCAGTTTATTCCTCTGCTAAACCTTGTAAACGAACTAGAATCGTACAACAATATTGTTACGCTTAACTTTCTGTGTAGAATGCACTCGTAGCATTTGATGTTCGAAAAATGAAACCGTGACATGTGAATTTCTAGAAAAGCGCCCTATACCTCAAAAAATGCATAAATATCAGATAAAAAAATATGAGTTTTGAAACTTTTTTAATTTGAGTATAACACGTATTATTATAAAAGATGCTTTCAGTTGATTGCGTTGATCCATCAGCATTGCGAACCACTCTGCTTGTGTAGCTAGTTATCTTAAAACTTTGAAGAGTTAGTAATTAAAAATATATTTATTTTCTCACATATTAAATGTTTACCATATATGTATGTAATAATTTTTATTATTAATTATTGTACAATAATTCATTTATACTAATAAGGTTTGGCTTCAGGTACGTTTAAAATATGATATCTTTAAAAAAATATTTTTACGTGTTCATTATAAGGAAAAATGATTATATTTTTGTGAAGTTTGATTGTCAGATATTAGAAGGTAGGTAGATGTATATGGTGATTGTTAAATATTCATTCTGATATGAAGTAAATTTTGATTCAACAAACATGAAACATATTTGGAAAATTTTTGCTCATTTTTAATTTTTATATCCGGTATATAAGATTTATACAAATTAAGATCAGTCCCAACTTTGTAACGGTTGAAATTATTAATCGTAGAAACAAATTTTTGGTATTCATAACTCAAAATCAAAAAATGATATGACATGGAATTTCATGTGTGTGTTGTATGGCTAAAAACGAAGGTCTAGGTGTAATAATAATAATGGGGTTTAATCTCCGTTTTGAGACACGACGATCTATAACAGATGTGTAACATGTGTGTGTTGTTGTTGGCCACCCACATTTACATTTTTATGATGTGAGTGGAGGATCAGGAAACTGCAGAAAACTTTATAGCCGACTTCGTCCTTGGCCGTAAGCCAATAGTATAGTCAATCAACCGCCCCATTAATTTTTATTGACAAACTGCCGGTGTTGGAATTCGAACCCATAACCCCCCAGTTCCAAGTAGACACAACGAATTAACAAGCGCGGCTACTTGGCAGAGTGTGTAAATATCCATGTTTGAAACCGTAAGAGATAGAATTAAATATTTAATGTTTCTTTTTGTGAAATAAACAACTTTTTTATATAAACTCAGTATATATCGGGTATTTAAGCAATTAACTTGGTTGGTTGTTATTTTCACTTGTTTTATTTAAAGGCAACCATACAAACAATAGATGGATAGACACAAAGTTTACAAAAATAGTGAAATATGTGTAAATAGTCTTGGCCAATTTTTTTTACACCGAAAAACATTATTTAATTTTCGTTGTATATTTTCATCTTTATACTGTTTAAGTGTACTTCCTGAAGAATTTCCACATTCACTTCCCTCATAGAATATGATAATCGATAACTCGGTTTTACAAATGGTTAGCTATTCACTGCACTAGGCAATTTGAAAATTATTAATTTTTGATACGAATGGTATTTTGTTAAGAGTTTTCCCGTTTTTGATCAAATAACTTCACATTTGTTTTGTAAATAACAAAACAGATTGATTATGCGTTTCAACTTTTAGATTCCATTTCTAACGCTGAAATCCGTTAAATTTTTGAAAATGAATTTTATAAATCATTTATTTAGCGAGAGTCGATCGAAGTAAATCTTTTTTGTTTGTTTTAAATATAAAGTAACTTAAAGTTGTAACTTAAACTTAAAGTCACGTCATATTCTTAATTACTATCGAAGCCTCTTTAAGTTTGATATGTATACACAAAGTATACACATGTTATATACATTGTAACATTTACTTCATATATATATATATATATATATATATATATATATATATATATATATATACGTAAAGTAAATGGCTATTTTTAATAAGACGTGATGATAGATTAATCAATATTTTAATTACATCAGATCCAATATACACTTCATCTCAAGAGATAACTAATTAAATAATGAAAATTATTAAGTCTTATTTACACTTGATAATACAGTAGAAGTCCTATTTACACTCAAATATGAATCATAAACTTACAGGTAAAATTTTTACATTATCAAAGTTCGTTCTAATTATTGTATGGTTTTACAGAAGTCGATCTGTCAAACATAATTTCCTGTTAATAAATGAAAAGTGAAAGAATGTATGTTTGTACTCATAAAATGTACGTGAACGTGTAAAAATAAAATACCATCTTTTGATTATACAAATCCATTATAAGCGTAACAAGTTAAGGATGTACGAGCACTGATGTACAGTCTATTTATAAAATTCTTCAAAATCTTATATAGTACATTCAAAAAAGTCCACAATAATGTTTATTATTTTTTGACGTAATTTAAAATTAATTCTCTAAATGTAATTTAGACCCGTCATGCCGGGTCTAAAAAAACTATATTTAAGAAAAAAACCTGAGATTTCGGGTAAGTATGGGTGCAAATTAAATTTACCCGAAATCTCAGTTGTTTTCTTAAATATATTTTTTTTTAGGCCCGCCATACCGGAATTTTATTGGATCAATCTCTTTATTAATATTTCTATTTTCTATTGCGTAGTTTTATTCCAATTGAAAATTATCAAAATATGTCAAAATGTATGAAAATATGGGTTTCTCCATAAGAACAATGCATTAAAACTCGAACTTTAACATTAAATAATTAATTCAAGACCCCTGTAAATCCCCTTAAACTTTTATAATTGATTTATATGCACTTCAACTACATGTAAAAATAATCAAGCCTTAATCTTTTTGAAGATTAGGTGCTCGTACATCTTTAAGTTATAGTACCTAACTGAAACAGTTTAAATGATTTATATTAAAACGGAAAACCAAATATTTTGATTTATATTTCGACTTCATAACACATGCGCATAAGCTACACCATAAGTGGTATTTGTGTATACATCTGTGCGTGTGTTCAAATAAAATAAACAGTAGACGCACTGATTATTATTATCATTACATTTCTAAGTTTTTTAATAAGTTTTCACGGTAATTTAATAATTATTTAAATGATAGTTCCAAAAAACGAATTCTACTGTAATTGTACTTTTAGAACTATATTTATATTTGAAGGTATAATAGAATTAAATTGATTGGATAGTTATAATTTTAATACATTGGCGCCAATTGATCAATGATAATATATTCTAATAATATAATATATTAATTGAACTTTGTTAACCCTGACTTTTTTCAATAAATCATAAACTTAATTAAAATATCTTAATACCATAATGTGATATAAAACGTAGTATTTTTTTTTTTAATTTTGGGTATCTACCATGATGAAACAAATGACGTGTATCATTTTGATGCAAAATGCTGAAAACATATGTAGAGAATTCATCCGACATAAATGTGAGAGGCACTCGCCTTCAAAGTAATGAAATCCATGTAAGGGGACCAAGTTTTTTTTTAATAAAAGTGAGAAATTGATTGTTATGTATTTATTAGGTAAGTTTTATTCTTCAAATAGAAATGCAATCTTATTTTAGAAAAATCATTCTTGAAAACAGCCATAAAATGGGTAATGATTCACCAAAATAGACTTTATTACCTATTTACAATGTTCGTTGTTCCTTAGATAGATAGATAGATTGTAGAGGCTGCCCTGGACGGGATACACTTCGACCATAAGGCCCATTGTGATGCCCAAGGATATGAGGATGTGAGTGGAGTGGAAGGAATTTTTGTGTATAGACTAGGAATTGATAGGATATGCGGCTGCAACCAAATATAATAGGAACTATGCCGATATTCATCTGGATTTCGTAAAGGAAACTGCAGAAAACCTTCTCAAGCATAGCCGGGTACTTCGTTCTTGTCCAAACGTCGATAGTTTAGTCAATTAACCTCCACCTTTTTTTTCCAAATAATTGGCAAACTGCCGATGTCAGGATTCGAACCCATTACCTCCCAGATTCCAAGTAGGCATACTACGCAGACATAACGCCTTAGACCGCTCGGCCACTTGAACATCCACTCGACCATTTCCCATCTGAAAAACAAAAGTTGACCTACAAATACTTTTGAAAGCAATGGTCAGGGTGAAAATCAATGCCACCGTAAAATGTTTCCCTCTGGACAAAATAACTTTTATTCGGAAAACATTTTCCAATTTTCCATTCAATTTTCCAACTTTTTCCATTCTATATATATCGCCATATCTATAGATGTGTCTGTACGCGCTCTATAGTCCAACATTTTTTACCCATCAGATTGAAATTTAGTATGTGATGTGTTTCTAAATGCCAAGTTCAAGTTGGTTAATGAAAAAATCGATCAAGAATAGAGCGAGGGGAAGGGCTTCGAGGGAGGGAGAAACACAAAGGACAAACATATCTTATAATATTAGTTAAAAAGAAAAATTTTGTTATTATATACATATTACTACAATTTATTATCAGATCATATTTTCTGTCAAAATAAGAATAATAAGGTGCAAATATTAACGATCTTAATGTGCTTAACGGCAACATGTTTAACCTTCCGATTTTAGGCAAAAAAACTTCTCCTCTCGGGAAGAAAGTGCGGCTTGTAAAATTCTTCGCAGAAATGAGTCTACGTTCACATACACAACGATAAAAATAACCCCTTTAAATTTTAATTATCATATGCTATTAAAATTAATGACCTAATATTTAGAATGTCCTTGAAACACACAAAAGATGTTTTGACTGGAATAAAAAATTTGTATCCATTTTACATGCCATGTTAGAAAACCGGCAAGACAAAAACAAACCATTCATCAAAATTATATATACATATATATATATATATATATATATATATATATATATATATATATATATATATATATATATATATATATATATATATATAATATATTTAATATTTAAATTATTATATGAACAAAAAGTGTTAGTGTTATAATTATATAATAAAAAATAATAATAATTTAATAGTCTGTCGTGATAATTAATAAAATAAAAACGTATCTACAAAAAAATGGTTTTTATACAGACAGACAACATAAAATTATGTATAATTTGAAATATAATATTCAAAATTCATTTTGACTGAATGCTGTCAAATTTGTAATATTTGAAGAGAAAAAAAAACAGATGGCAAATCCAACTTTTTCTTGCTTATACAGTCAAATTGTAAATAATTATTGTTTTTAAACTACTAAATTAAGTAATAAAACTTGGAACAAACTATAGATTTTTGCTCTATTAGTTACATTAATTATATATAATTAATGGAATTTCGGAAAGGATTTTTATTTTCAAAAAAAATCATGTTTTTAGTTAGAAGGTAGCTAAAATTATTATCTATTATAGTTTTCGTTCTAAACCACTATATAATATATAGTAAGCATGGCATCCATTATAACTGTATCCATCCCAAAAGTGAATAATCTTTTTTTGTTTTTGATGTATGAAATTTTGAGGCAATCATATTATTTACAATTTTAAACATTCTATTATTTTTGCTATAACATAAAATTATATGGTGAGTATGAAATTTGTGACTGTAGTATATACTATATATACACATACCTATATTCTTCTTTCTTTTTTTTTCTTATATGTTTAAATGTAGCAATTTTGGCCACACACAGTGGTGCGCTGCAAGTGTTGAATATAATATAAATTTATTAATATACACCTAAATACAGTTGATTTTTTATAGATGTTCAATACATTGTAGCATAGTTATAAATGTAAATATATATATATATATACAAGCGTGGATCCACCGTTGTGGGCACGATGCGCATGCCCACAACCCTAATAGACTTGTGACGTCACACTTTCACGGTCTATTCAGGTTGATAGGCTGATGATATATCAAATGTCTTAATAAAATAAAATAAAACAATGAATCGTGCGGGATTCGGAACCAGTGAAGTACTTAGTCATCATAGACGATATGCTGACACGTTATGTCACATTTTTTACAATATATTATCTGTTTCTTTTTGGCACATGAATATTTGTATTGGAAAAAAGAGATGATACTTTGCTGGGTGCGCATAGTCATCTATTAATTTAAAAGTACTTAGTGGTCTAGTAATTTAAAAGTAAGCGTGTGTTGAACTTCCCAGCCGCCTTCCTTTTTGGTGGTGTGCAAACAAACACACATTTACTTTTGTAATTTTCGTGAGCCCACGTGAAACTATACACTGTAAAAAATCTTGGTCAGGGCGTAATATATGTTTTAAACATCTCCTTTGTAGGAATGCACTAAATCGATCATGAGCGAGGTCATACGCCGACTCGCACTTGGCCAATTTTCGGGTGGCTATGACCACAACCTTTTTTGAAGGCTGGATCCACGACTGTATGTATCAATATTTTACATGTATATTTTTTCCAAAGATGATTTTTATAGAAAATTAAATTTTCTATAAAATTAGGTCTTTGTTTAAAGTTTTGTGATACTCCCAAGTTCGTTCTTCTTCAATTCCGATTTATTTTCATGAGTGTGCATTTCTTAGAATTTCACAGAATATATATATATTAGAAAAACTCAATTATAATTTATATATTAAAAACAAAATATTTTTTGATTGAAATGTGAGGGTCTATTTATTATGTATTACATACTAAATATATATAAATAAGGATTTCGACCTTCCAATACATTATGAATAGTCATGGTATAAAGGCACTTTTAAGGTTATTCGATTACTATTTTAGATCAACTAAATTTTTACATGTTGTAGAGAACTCTGAAACACACAATAGTATTATAATATTGCCTAATGTGTAATTTTTTTTAGTATAATTTAAAAAAAAAAAGTATTAATATGAAAAAATTAACTTCTGGATAACGTAAATTAACTCGTGGACTTCTGGACAACGTGCTCAGTGTATTAACCGTTACACTACGGATGATTAACTTTATGAGTCGATCTTTTTATATTATTGACAGTATTACTTTGAAGTCAATTACTAACTTATTATTCCAACATATTATTTTTGTGTATACCTAACGTCATAATACTATACCAATATCAATTTCCAGTACGGTTACGACACAAGTATGAAGAACCAAGTAAATGTGTGTAAAAACTTATTTAATCGTTTTGTAATATTGAAAAATCGATTTAATAAAATAAAAACAGTCTAAAACACTGTCTTTAAAATCAAGTAAAAAAAATGAATAAAACTAAAATGTTACTGGAAAATGCCGGGATATTTAAAATTAGTTATCGTACACCAATTTCTATTTACCTCTAATATACTATTAGAGACAGACTATAACGTAGTATCTAATATATCATATTGGACGGTAGTGCGTTGGCCCAAGTTTAAGCATAGAAGCCTACCGTACTATGCTTTACACGAAGGATTAGAGACGATTTTTAGGCATACTAATTACCGTTTTCATGGTTTCCAAATTATCTAACTCTAAAAATCGGCTTTTTGGTCACTTACTCATTCACTCACTGATTGACTAACTCATCATCAATATAGGTACTTCCAGTTGTCTAGCGTACTTTCAGTTGTCTAGGGTACTTCCAGTTGTCAAAGAATCTTGTTTTTTGGTAAAAAGATAGGAGGTCTTCTTACCAACTAACCTCTCAGTGTTCAGTTTTAATGCGATCAGAATGAAAAATGGTATGTCATGTGCTTTTGGTACTTGAAAAGCTAAGTTCGTTAGTCTGAAAAATCTGAAAAGGAAAAAGTGGGGTTTTAGAGGGAAGGGGATACACAAAATTTGGTCACTCTTTATATTGGAAAATTCTATAAATGTAATAAAATATACAAGATATGTAGTTATAGAAAATTAGTTTTATTACAATTTAATGCCTTATCGTTTTTAAAATGAATCAGGTAATGAATTGGTAATCAGGTAATTAGCTGATCAGGTAATGATCAGATAATGAATTGTAGTAAAGTTGATTTTCTACAATTTTACATCTTATACATTTTTTGAGTTTTCCAATATGAAGAGAGATTCTATATTTCGTGTTGTCTTTCTAGCTCCACTTGTCTGTTAACCGATTCTACTCATTTACAAACTTACCCTTTCCGATAACATAACAGATACGAAATTTTATTTGTATTTTACTGTCTAAAATATAGTCAGTGAATATTTCATTTCTAAGTAAAGTTATAAAACAAAAAATGTGAAAGAAACGACAACAATGTTTGCCTACAAAAGTAGTGGACCGTATGTGGCGCCCAAGTTATTTAACAAAAGAAAGTAAATCATTGGTATAATTTTATTCCCAGAGATTCTCTCTGATATGTATTTAATGAGTATAAAGTTATTTATCAAAAGTAGGCAAATAATTGAAAAAATGTATTGTGTAAGTTTCACAGGTTTACCAGTCCAAATAGCCGAGCGGTCTAAGGCGTTATGTCTGCGCAGTATGCAGTACTTGAAAACTGGGAGGTTATGGGTTCGAATCCCGACATCGGCAGTTTGTCAATTATAAAAATAAAAAAAAGGGGCGGTTAATTGACTAAACTGTCGGCGTATGGACAAGAACGAAGTAACCTGCTATGCTTGAGAAGGTTTTCTGCAGTTTCCTTCACGAACTCCAGATGAATATCGGCATAGTTCCTATCATAGTCGGCTGCAGCCGCATATCCTACCAATTCCTAGTCTACTCACAAATTCCTTCCACTCCACTCACATCCTCATATCCTAAGGCATCACAATGGACCTTATGGTCGAAGTGTAGCCCGTCCAGGGCAGCCTTTACAATCTCTTCACAGGTGCAGGGTATTTCATATTTTACTTAGTAAATTATCAAATTTTATTATGCTTAGTATATAAAGAATAAAACTCATGACAAATATCCTGGACCTGAGGAACTTAAACGATAAATTTTTTATGATTCGAATCCTGCAAGTGCAAAATAATTTGTTTTATTCATACTCTCAACAAATCAACTTTTTGATATTTTAAAAACATTTTGTACTTGAAATGAAAGATGATACCTGTTGTAATTGTGAGAGAAAAAAATGGTTCCAGTAGATATTAACCTTATGTAAGCTAACCGAATCACCTTAAATATGAGGAGAAAAAAGATTTTGATAATAACACATAAGCATGTTTTGAATAAAGGAAATTAATATACCTTTTGTTTTTAAATTTATTCATACTCATTGAGATAATTATTTCATTTGCAGCTTCTCAAATGACCACACACATATTTTTTTTTCACAAAATAATAATCAATATAATATTAATTTAAAAAAATTATTATTTATTATACAAATAAAGTAATTATGATTATAAATTATATGAAGATTCATTAATATTGATTAAGTATTAAGAAAAAAAATGTAATTAATTAAAAAAAAAACTTATTTATTCAAAGAGTTCCGGCGCGCAATACACACTGTTAAATCTGTTGTACATTTAATATCTGATTCATATAGTGGATAAATTACGGCCCATATTTCAAAAAAAAAAAATAACCTCCATTTTAACAATAAAAGTCTTATTTAAAATTTATATCAGATAATGGTGGATATAACTTCAAAAAATTAATTAGTTTTTAATAATAACCATTTTTTATATATGTGTAGCTAATTTTTATATGCCATAATTGTAATACTTTTAAAATTAAACTGTATGGGTTTGGCTCGTGCGGGTTTTACTCATTTGGACTTTACGGATGCTGTATGTTGCATTTCAAGTTTTTGTTTTTAAATAGTCATGATATGCATATAAGTGTGTTCTTATATTTCTCAACGTAAAATGTAGGTGACACATTAGAAATAATAGATCAAAAAAGTTTTTTCCCAAGTCACCAATATGTGACTTTAAATCAAAGCTTGGGCAAACTCAGTCGTTTGCCCCAATCTACTATTGTCACATATTGATGATTCGGAGAAAAAACTTTTTAGTTTATTAAATAAAAACTTTTTTATAAAAAAACTATTATTTTCTACTTTTTAGTTTAATTTATTTTGAGAGTAAAAAATTTAATTGAAGTTCCCACCCCTACCACTACTTCCCAATATTTATCAACACTTCCACCATATTTTTATTTCGGGTAATATTTTCCAATTCCATGAATTTAGTAAGTACATATTTTCAAAATATTTCCATTAATAATAGGAAAAAAAACAACCTTCATTAAAGCCTAACTTTATTAACAATAAGAGTCTTATACGAAAATTATATCAGACTAGATGAAAATGCCGGCGTTGCCTGGGTTTAAAAAGATTCTTATCAGATATTTATGTTCAATAATTTTCTAAATTTTGGCATTTCAAAACGTCAAATTATGTATATTTTAAGTTGATTAAAAAATCATACATTTCCAAAATTTGGTTAATACAGGAAATCTTATAGAAACTGTAAAATATAAAAAAATCTATTAATGATCTATCCGTTAAAAAACGATATTGCCGTCAGAGAACGACTATAAATTTGGAACGGTTTGGAATTTATGATTTTTGATAGTTTTTGGGTGGTAAAGGAAATTTACCAAGGGTCTTCTCTCAACATTATTTCGCTATCTTCTATAGTTTTTAGGTAAACATACACACACACACACATATATTTCCCTTTTCTATACATAGAGATAATGGTGGATATACCTTCGAAAAATTAATTAATTTAAAAAAATATCCATTTTTAATTATTAACCCATGTGATTAGTATTTTTTCCCTACGATCATTTGGGGTACAAACGGCTTTGTTCGTTAGTAGGTTCGCAAGCAGTTAATTGGATATTTATATTCAAGGGGTTCAATTGTAGGTATGTTATTTGTAGGCTAATTGTATTTGCTTGTCACGTAAAATGTAGCACATATAATAATTAAAGTTTGGTTCAAATCACTATTTAGAAACAAAGAAATGTTTTTAAAAAATTGGCCGTATTTTTATATCAAACAATTTTTATTCAAAATTTTACATTACGGATTCGGCCCAAATCAAATATAAATTTTTGACCAAAAAGTCCTTCAAATTATTGCTAACTTCATTTTCTCAAAACTTTCTTTTCACAATAAGTCATTTTTGTGACGTTTCGGTCATTATTTGACGTTTTGTATTACGGCATTATTGATAGAGTTTGAATGATAATAGTAACTTTCCGTTTTCCGTTGATAGATTTTGCCTAATTATTTCGAATGGGGCAAATAGAGAACCAAATAAACTGATCCCTACAAAACTAAAATTATCTAAAAAAGTTTCTTGATTTTCTTTTTCTAATATATTTTTGGCAGCTTTCAAACTTTTCTGGCATACATTTATCAGGCACACTATTCGAACCGTTAGTCAATCTTGATACAAATGACTTTCAATTTTACCCTTTTTCGAATAGTGGAAATGGTAACTTTTAATATCATATGGTTGGCTCAAAGGCTATAAATCATTTGATAGTGAAAAACATCAAATAATCGAAATATGTCAAAATCAATATTTCGGAAACGAAAGCAGATAGACCATAACTTTCTTGGTCATTTTGTTCGGAAATTTGTTGTACATGCACTGGTATTTTATCATTTGTACTTATGGGGTACAAACAATCTGTGATATAGGTTCCGACTAAGTAACAAGTACCTACACAAAGCTGGCGATGTAAATTTTGCTTAGACGACAAACAATATACTCTTGGTTTTTTTTTCCATTAATGTTCAGGAAAATAGAATTTTTTTTCTGACCCACACGCGAGTGTACGCAATATACTCGTATTTTATTTTACATGCTTCATATATATATATGTGGTAATTTAAAATAAAATATAAGATTTTTTTCGATTAAAAAGTCATTTTCATGAATTCTATTCTGTTAGAAGCTTACATGAAGTATCGAATGTTATCAGCGTGATCGTTAAAGCTATATAACAATAAATAAGTAACAATATTTAAATTTTAAAATTATTATTAAAATTTTTTATTTCTACAATATTTTTACAAAATTTATGTATTTAATAATAATATTTTTAATAAATCCTTTCTTTCTCTTTTTATAAAAAAATATTTGTGTATTGTGTGAATTTATTATAGTTTTATAATTCCGTAACATATATCATTTTACACAAAGTGTATTTATGTCATA
This sequence comes from Nineta flava, assembly GCA_963920215.1. Taxonomy (NCBI): domain Eukaryota; kingdom Metazoa; phylum Arthropoda; class Insecta; order Neuroptera; family Chrysopidae; genus Nineta; species Nineta flava. The sequence continues at coordinate 94,340,685 of OY986041.1, forward strand.
ATATAATATTTTAAATAAATTTATTTACTTTATAGAGTTTAGTTTTTGGGAGGTTTTTATATAAATATAATAATATTGTGGTTATAAATATATATTCAGATTTAAAAAAAAAACCTTAAGTATTTGATATACAGTTGGTAATAATGGAGGGACACATTTATTGGGGTATTATTAAGCATTTGAAATCATTTTTGAATTGAATAATATACTAAATGTGGTACTTAATAGATTAATATAGTAACACATTTCATTATTCAGCATTGAGTTTGAATCAATTACTTTTTATTTGACTATGTCAAATAGAATACATGTCTTCAGTTAGTTCACGGAGGTTTGTCCTGAACGGAGGTTGATATTGCGATGTTATCGTGGAAATTTCAACTAACTTGCCACAAATTTGAACTTGTGAATCGAGAATTAATTTTTTAATATCTAGATTTATCCCACGATCAGTCAAAACTTGCTATTATCGTCATATATATTCCAACTCAAGCAAATTATGAAAAAATTAGTTATGAAAAGTTATGAAAAAATTAAAATATGGTTTATTTATTTTAAAGGAGGTACATTAGTATTTTAAAATGTAATAATTATTGGCGTACAAATTACAGAAATAATTTCTTCGTCTCAAAATCTTTCCAAAAAATACCTTTCAACTATCCTCTACTCTAATCAAATTCCAAATCAAATCAATATTTTAAGATGTGGCTGTGTTTTATACAATATATTAGCGAGACGAAAATTATCAATAACAAATCAGTGCAAGTTGACCTCCAAACACGTACTAGTACATAATATCCGCTGGAAGACTTTGGAAGTTGAAATTTTGCATGGATACAACCATTAAAAGCCATTCGAATGTGTTTCTAGGGTAATTTTTAAGCTAGAGGTACACACTTTTTAACTTACTCATTATAACGTTAGAGGATTCAAAATCCAGATTTTGATTCAAATCCGCAAACCGGAAGTGGCACTTTGCTCTTGGCGTGTTGTCGGTTTTTGAAATTTTTTTAAAGACAATACTAATAAAAATTAAAATTACAAAATTGTTCCTGAAAAAAATATGAAGAACTTTTCAATCAAAGCCATTTGTAAACTCTTTATGGGGGGTGTAAGTGTTTCACACCAGATTTATGTTTTGTTTTTTAGTACTAATAAAAGCGTGTTTTTTGATTTATTTTTTAAATTTTTTTAGCATGGCACTACGGATCTTAGCCGAATTTAGCTGGTTTTTGAAAACATATCTCGAATAAAAGTTCGAACTTTTGATTTGAGCAATTATTCGAAAACAGAATATATTCGGCACATATCGACTGCAAAATTTTAAAAAAAGAAGTGATTATTTATACAAATAATGGTTCACTGATTCAGTTTTTTTATTCTACTTATATTTCAAAGCCTATTGGAGTATTTCAAATGAAGCACTTACGCATCTATAAATCGCCTCTGAAAAGATTTAATCTTAAAGTATAGATTTGTTCTTTTAACATTAAGTTTAGAGGGCTTAGATTTGAATTAAATAACGTACCGTTTATTTTTCAACAGGTTTTTCTTGCCATTAAAAAACATATTCATATGAAAACAATCTCTGGAAGGTATTTAAAATGAATTAATTTGATACAATATATTTTGTGAATACATACACTGTACTGTATATTTAAACTTAAATAAATACAATGATCGAACTTCAAAAAACTATAACATATTAAAGTTTTTAATAACTTAATAATAAACATCATATTACCAAAAAAAAATTTTTGACTTTAATTTAATCATTGTGAATAATTGGTCGTTTTATGTTGGTAATTTTTGAAATGCGTGTGGCATTCACAATTTTAAAAATTATAAATAATATCTTTGGTCAACCAGTTTTGTCATACAACCTGTAATTTTTAACGCTTATATATGAAGTGTATTATAAATAAAATAACCTTAAGGCTGTTTAACTAACGAAAAAACAAAAATTTATGTAATTAATATTGCTTATAAATGTCGTTCTCATATTATACTGTGATTATTATTATGTAAGTGGAGCTGAGAGCTGTAGGTAGAGATTGATACCTACTGACTATACTCTGTAACATCATACATCCAACTTTTTATTAACTTTAATATATTTATTTACAAGTTATTAAAAACTTTAATGATTGCTGTATAGTTACAATAATCTTCAAATTACAACATCGTTCAACAAATTTTAAAATATTTTTTGTGGTACTCTTGTGGTAACAGTAACACATTTAATCGATTGCATTAAACAGCATTGATTCAAGAATTGATACGAATATGATTGAATACATCAAAATCAGTCATACTTTGGCTTTTAGAATAAAATAACAAATTAAAACAACTAAATAACAAAAATTCATTTGTGTACAAAAACTGTACTTATTTTTTATAACGTAAAAAGATGTAATAAGTTCAAACATATGCAGTTGTATTAGTAGTAGCGGAGAGGTGGGCGAAACCTTTCTAGTCCGTTTATACCGACCCCTTACGCCTTAAGGTTAAGGCATTGCCGACTTTCATAGGTGGTATCAAATGGTGTATGCAGTTGAATATGCAAAGGTGTCTAATAAACTAAAGTATATTTTAGTTGCGACTCCGCTACAAGTTCAAATACATGCAGTTGTAAAAGTAGTAGCGAAGGGGTGGTCGAATACTTTCTAGGCCTTTTATACTGACCCTTTAAGAACAAGGTATAGCCGACTTTCATAGGAACTATGAACTATGACTTTATGGAAACTGTAGAAAACCTAGGGTTTCACCGAGGCTACGAGGTAACCTCGCCTCGCCTCGGTCCTCGTTTACGAGGCATGAGGCGAGGCGAGGCGAGGTTCAAAATTTTAATCCTCGTTACTAACCGAGGCGAGGCGAGGTATATCGTCACAAAAACCTCGCCTCGGCATTGGAAATCGTGGAAGCATTTTGAAGAACCTCTTATATAATTCTTAAAACATCACGTGATTTCATCTTTATAATGTTTTTTTAGGCCAAATTTTTTTGATATTACTGTTTTCATTCGAGGAGTCATAAAAATTAAGAGACTAAGCAACTTATATTCCGTGTTTATTGACATTTATTTTCTAACAAGTTTTTTTAAACATATTATGTACATTCATGCAAAATAAGTCAAATTTAGTAAAAATTTTACCTCGGGCGAGGCGAGGCGAGGGTGATAGCTAACCCAACCGAGGCGAGGCGAGGCTGGTCAACATTCTATCTCGCCCGAGGCCGAGGCGAGGCGCGGTTGATATTTAAAAAAGCGAGGCGAGGCGGGGTGACACTAAGAGAACCTTCACAAGCATAGTTATTTTTCGTTCTTGTCCTTAAGCCATAATAGTTTAAAACTTGACAGTTTAATCAATTAACCGCTCCATTATTATTTTCTAAATTAATTTAATAGACAAACTTCTTCTTTAGAGTCCAACGTTCAACATTGGTCATTGTATTACTTAAAGAATATGTAGCTTAGTTAGTTTTCAAATTCTTGGACCAATCCGATTAAATTTCTACATATTAGTTTTTTAGGTAGCCAAAACCGTTAGTTAATTGTGTTTAAACGATGGAACGAATATAAGGAATATAACAGCCCTTGGTACCGTTACATATTGGCTCTGTAGACTATTTTAATTACAATTTACTTTTATACGTTCAATTTTACGATCCCATTTACATAGAATCGTAAAATGTATGGTATTATGTTTTTGCCTGGTTTGGTTCAGGCAATAAAAAACGTTTTGAGCGTTGATTACCACAAGGGTTTAGAACGCAGACTATTTTTGATTACCACATACATACCTTTTGTCCAACATTGAATATAATAGTCAATTTTTCTTATTACCTTCGACATAAACATATTGTATTTCATATTATTCTATACTATATAGTGGCAAAAAAAGGATTTTTTTCTTCAATTTCTTATATAGTAAAAACTTAAATAGACTATAATGACTAATCAAATCAGTTATTAATTACGAATTTTTTATAATGAGTATCATAAGGGGATGAACCTTTGAGAATGAAGTTTATGAAGGATTTTTTGAATTCTTTAATTTTAATAATAAACTTATTAGTATAAAGAAATCAAATATAATATTAATTAATATTTACAGCAAAACTTGTTTTATTTATACGTATAAATTTAGTATATGTTTATATAATTATAGGAATAAAAACAACAATTTCCTTCAAGATTTTATGTTTCGTCCTCCCACTAATCCCTCCTTTTCCCGATTCGGAAATCTCTTCATCTGCTCAGAGCAAGCAATAGTTTGGATTTTCTTAGACAATTTACCATCAAATAGAAGTAGACAATAGCACAGGCAAAATCCTTAGTTATTAAAAATGCTTTTAATTGAAAATACAAACTTAAATAATTTATTATAATGTTTGTATCAATTGTTTCTATAACTACTTTAATAACTAATATATTATATTGTTATGATTCATTCCACACTGTATATATGGTTAAAGATGGGTACAAATACCCTACAAATATATTTTTAAAATAAATAAATAAATCTATAACATTTCGCAAAGCATAGTTGTCCAAACGATTTCACTGTACATAAATCGATGAGTCATACATTAGCATCGCTTATTAATTAACTAAAGAACAGGTGAAATTGTAAATATAAATATATAGAAAGAATTTATTTTAACAATAAGGCTATTAATTTAAAATATAATTACTTACACAATACTGCAGTTTAAAATATACTACTGTTGAAAAACTTTAAATCATTTATCATTTACATTCATGCACAAAAGAAATACAGTAAAGTAAAGTTAAGTGTATGAGAAAATTATTGTTGTTATTTATAGCTCATCAACGCAGTTCGTCAACATTTTCATAGTGTATGTCAGCGCATTAAAAATGTCAATTCCAGTGAATGTTTAAAGCTTACCATCCACATACCACGTATCAGATAGGTAGATAGGTCCATTGTGATGCCTAAGGATGTGAGGATGTGAGGATGTAAGTGGAGTGGAAGGAATTTTTGTGTATATACTAGGAATTGGTAGAATATGCGGCTGCAGCCGACTATGGTAGGAACTATGCCGATATTCATCTGGAGTGCGTGAAGGAAACTGCAGAAAACCTTCTCAAGCATAGCCGGTTACTTCATTCTTGTTTATACACCGACAGTTTAGTCAATTAACCGCCCCTTTTTGTTTTTCTTAATAATTGACAAACTACCGATGTCGGAATTCGAACCCATAACCTCCTAGTTTCTAAGAAGGCATACTGCGCAGACATAACGCCTAAGACCGCTCGGCCACTTGGACTGGTTACCACGTATAATATAAAGCTTTAATTCTCTAATGACTGTTTGCACCGAATCATTTAAGTTAGTCTTGATGTTCACCGTTAGATAAGCTATTCTTAAACAAGCCTAACAGTTCTCAATTTTAACCCCCCGATATTGACTGCTTAAACTATTAAGAACTCGTTTGCGGAAACAACTTAAATACTTTTGTTAAGTGTCAAATTCAAAATATCGCAAGGAAAGAAGTAATTGACGTTGAGTAAATTACGTTAACTCAAACAACTAACTGCAAATGGTCAATTACCAGACACCACTGCAGTTTTTTTTTTAATTATTGTAGTTTAACGGCTGTACTTTGAACAGACATGGTTATATGTACAGCCTATAATATAAATAATTTGATATTACAATGTGTAGATAAGTTTGGTATCGATTAAAAACAGTTTCAGGTTGGTTATTATTGTGTTATCGTTGGACAGTAGTTGTTTGAGATTTTTTGGCAGGCTGTATTTGTTTCTGGAGATCTGGTACTTTGTGCATGTGATCATAATGTGTTCTATTGATATTGTGGTTTGGTACGTTGTACATAGGGGCTGCTGTGTCTTTGTTAATAGGTATGAGTGGGTGAGATTGATGTGTCCAATGCGGAGTCTGGTGAGAACCACCCCGAAGTTGCGATCTTGTTGGTAACTGGAGTCCCAGGTCTGACAATCAGGTGTGATTAGATTTAGCTTGCTGGGAGAGGTGTTATGCCAGTTTCTTAGGGACATTCATTATTGTTTTGCATGGTTGATATTGCATCCTGCGTTGTAATTCCATGTGTTGGATTTCCGGAGTTTTGAGCTTGTTCATCGACTTTTTCGTTTCCAGTGATTCCAACGTATCCGGGAGCCCAGAAGAATTTAAGTGTTAGACACACTGCGGTTAATAACGAAAATATAAATTATGTTAGGGATGCTTTAATCAATAATGACTTTGGAAACATGTAATTGTGTAATAACTTTTTTTAAATACAAGGTGATTTTTAATATTGACGATCTCTGGAAAAAGATCCTTTGTTTTGAAATATTGTTTAATAAAGAATATTGCCTTCAGTAATAAAATTTCAAGTAGTAATTTCGACTACTTGAAAGGTATACTAATTAAATAGCTTAAATTTTATTTTATAAATTTTTTATTAAAAAACTTTTTTAGACAAATGCCCCCTACGGCTTGTTCTCTTAATTTTTATCTGAAGAGAACAAAACTTTAAGCATTTGTTAAGGTACCACCAAATATTAATTACAATGTATGAAATCCTCAGTTGACCTGGTAAATTTTATTATGTAAATGAAAGATTTTTTTAAACGTCTCTGTGAACAGGTGTAACAGGTAAAACTATATAAACATAATGTTCTTGTTTCAAAGTTTTTTGGAAAATTTTTATCATCGCTTCTAAAATAGTTGTTTAAAATTTATGAAATATATTATTATATATATTCGTTATCGTTACACCAATTTATGAAACCACTTCAAAAACATGTACAGTAAAAAAATAAAAAGTTATACAATACAACAATAATAAAGCTGACTGAATAGATGAAACAATAGTGTTGTCGGATTCTAATCAATTGATCTACCATATATGGGAATATTGTGTGGGCTAAAATTCGAGTTGACCATGTTAGTAGTTTTATAAACATGCATTTGATCTCTACACAACTTTTATCTTTAAAACTGAAACAAACAAAAATGTATTACCATTGAAATATGTTTGTTTAACTGGAATCATCACACCAATCAATCATTGATTTAAATTATTAATAGTTAATATTATTATATTATTTAATATTTATTATTTTGAAAGGGTGGGTGGCTTCGATTCCAAACTTGATATAATTTTGATTAAAAGTAGTCGATGTTTATGTTAAGGATGTACGAGCAATGAAGCTTCAAAAAGATTAAGGCTTGATATTTTGTTTACATGTAGTTGAAGTGCATATAAATCAATTATAAAAGTTTCCGGTGGGGGGGGGGGTGGTTGCAGTGGTCTTGAATTAATTATTTAATGTTAAAGTTCGAGTTTTAATGCTTTGCTCTAATGGAAAAACCCATATTTTTACACATATTTTGATAATTTTCACTTGGAATAAAATAAGATGAATAAAAAAAAACTATGCCATAAGAGATTGATCCAATAAAATTCCGGTAAACTTTATTTCTGTCTGCGGTAGCTTAATTACCCGAAATATCAGGTTTTTTTCTTATATATCTTTTTTGTTAGGCCCGGTATGACGGGTCTAGATTAAACTTTAATTTTTACTTACGACAAAAAATAATAAACATTATTGTGGACTTTTATGAATGTACTATATCAGATTTTGAAGAATTTTATAAATAGAACCACGTCCGCGCTCGTACATCCTTAAATGATAAAAAATGTGGCATACACAAGTGAATCGCAAGAATCGCACAAAATTCTAGAGTTGTATTTTTTATAACGGTAAAATTGCCTATTTAGTTCCCCTTGCCGCATGTACGTCCATCTGTCTGTCGTTTCGTTTCTGGCCGTAAACACGGTAACTATAAAACGAAAACATATAACGAGCTGAAATTTCGTGTGTAAGTTTTAGTGTTAAAAATTAAAGTGAGGTCCGTAAAAGGGGAAAATCGGCCAATGCTTCCTTCTGCCAGGAGGAAAAATATCCATCTTTGAAACTGAGTCGTGGAATTTCTTGAGCTTCGCTAAAAAAAAAAGTATTTGGTTCGATTTCTTGAAGCCAGATTTTATAACTTGCCTAATACAAAATTTGCCAAATGTTACAAACACCTACTCAGAAAAAGCATACAATAGCTTGTTCCTCACATAACTCTGAATTCGTTTAGCATAGCATTTTAAAACAAATATAACTATAAAATTCAAATTTTGCCCCAATCCTAGAACAATTATTTGTATTTTATAAATACGTATTTCAACTACAACGTATTCGTCATCAGTATGAATTAGCTAATCGTAACTATCTCTGAGATATGGAGTCAGGGATATGTTGCTCGTTGCTAATTTGGTGCGTGTCTCACAATAAAATTTAAAAAGTTTTGTCTTTTATATGATCTGACTGAGTACCCGAGTAGTACCTGAAGGATTATTTAGATTGACTGACCAATTAAGGGATTAAATGTGTGATGAATCCAACCCATTTATTGGCGGTATTGTTTTCGGACTATGCGGTTTTATTTTCGTCAATTTTCTTAGTAATCTTTATATAAATATAACTTTGTCTACATTCCCACATGAATTTCTTAGGTCGCATTGTATTACTAATAGCAATATTTGATTAATATAAGCTTTAAAGGAATTGGTAAAAGAATCGTTATTATTCCAGTTAAAATATCATACTTCATTGATACATGTATAATATATAAAAATCTTTTATACATACATATATTTTTAAAAACAATACACAAGGCACCACGATCGATTATCGAAATATACAAAACAATCAATATAGAAACCATATTGAAAAAGATATATGAATGTATCTATAATATAAACAGAGATAGAAACCAACAAGGTACTCATACAGATGAAAAAGAAATCTGAAAAGAATAAAAATAATAATTTGAATAAAAATCATTTATTTAAAACGATAATTAAAGTATTGTGATGTCCGTCTGTTGTGTATAGTGGTGATACATACATCCACGCATTTTGTGTACAATCAAAGATCCGATACGGTGGCGGATGAGAACAATCTATGCTGACTGGTATTATATGAATGTACTTATAATTTTAAAGGTATGTTCTGTATTAACCAATATATGTTAAAGGCTTCTTATGGAGCCATCGTCGCACCTGAGAACTTAACACTTAGATATATTATATATTCTTCAAATATCCACGATATACGATATGAATGCATTTTACAGACCCATATCATTATGGGAGTATATCTTGTGCAAGCATACCTATATGAGAGATTATCTGTATGGATCCGTTGGCAAAATTGTGATTGCATCTGCAGAAAAATTGCATTAAAGTGTTTGAAGATTTATTGATTGCAGGTATATTCACAGAAAAGTGAATCACAAATATATGCTTGAATCAATATAATTATTTTGTTTGTGATAATATTTAATTAATTAGATTAATTATTAAAACGAATTTTTAACATACCGTGTTTAAAATTACAAAATCAACATTGACGAAAGTTGGTTTAGTAATATGTAAAGTTGGTTTATTTACAATTAACTTGGATTTTCTCTGTCCTGAGACTGGTTACAAAATGTTACTGGTTACATACTAAATATACCTACTGGATGTTAGATTGATAGATATATCTTAGGGTCTAAAAAGTATAGCACTTCTACCTTATGGTCCCATATGTTGGCAATAGCCAGAAGCTTGCTTATCAGGTCTTTCTGAAGGTTCATATATTCGGGGTGGGATGCACCGAATATCCTGTATCTGCTGTAACCTAGAGGTTCGCAGTCAAAGATAATCTGGCTGGATGTTTCTTCCTCCTCGCCACACAATTTGAACATAATGAACCCGTTATGGAGTCTCATTGTGTACTGGATGTTACCGTCATAAGAAATTTCCAACATTAAACATATCTTCCAACATAAAAATTATTTTATTTATGAGATATTCCAAACGTGAGGAGTGGGAAAATACTATTAATTTAAGGCTATTTACAAGCGAAAACTAGTTTCGAGTATGCCAAAAAATCTTACCTCTAAATATTAGAGTACTGTTTCATCAAAGTAAAAAACGATACATTTTGTAACCAGCTTTCAGAACAGAGAAAAGTATTTGGCTATGACAAATAATTAAAGAATAACTCAAATACACTGAAACCAATTAAATCGAAGTGAATTTGATTGACTCACACTTGTTTAAAAAATTTAGGAATACGTGCTTAAAAAATTTCTGAAAAATATGTGGTCTGTCATATTATTTTTTAACTTTTTTTTTACTGTAACTTTTTATTTAATATAAAACTAAACATTTTAACATTGAAATACTATTTTAATAATAAAATTAATAATAAACCAAAAGACTATTTTAAAAATAAAATTAGTTACTACAAATTACCTTTCTATTTATGAGTGAATTTGAGGCAATTTTGATTGAACTTTTGCAGTTTATAAACTGATTATATATCAAGAATATTCACTTAAATTAAAAACTTATTAGCTGCTCACTTGAAACTTATTTAATTAAAACTATCCTTCAAATATTTACTAAAAATTTATTATATCAATAAAATTGAAAAGATTATTGAATCAACTGACATCAAAATAAACAGAATAAACAACAATATTGACTTAAATATAAAGCCTGATAAATAATTTGTTTTAATACCTATATAAACAAAATTATCTGTTCCGAAAATGAGCTCCAAAGAAATTAAAGAATTAATCGAAGTGATCCGTGTACTTTCTTGTAATGTGGCTGAAACAACTAATGAGTTAAAAGAACTCAAGTCATCTATTGCTCAAATGAATTCAGAAATGAAGTCATTGAAGACAGAAATAAATACTCTTAAAAACGATAAAACTGAAATGAAAGCAATAATTATTATGCAGGATCAGAGTATAAAAAGTCTCATGCGCGACGCTCGTAAAAAGAATTTAATCTTTCAGAGTACTAATAAATTAATACAAGAAAATATACCATTGAAAGAATGTATTTGCGAAATAATTCAAACAAAATTGCAAATCAATATTCATGCTGCCGAAATTGAAGAAATACAGAATTTCAACAATAAATCAATAATCTTAGTTAAATTTCGTTCCGAGCTAACTCGACATCAAATCATTAGAAATAAAAAAATGCTAGCTGGTTCAGACCTCTACATTTCGGAACATTTCAGCAGGGAAGTATTAAGCGATCGTCGTGAACTTCTACCTTATTTTAAAGACGCGAAAGCAAAAGGTTTAAAAGTACGGTGGAATTATGATAAAATAACAATAAATGATGAATGTCTGGGTATTTATGACCTTGAACGTATACAACACTTAATATATAGTGGCGATTACAATTCAAAGATCCATGGTGAATCTCAGTCAAGTTTAGATCTACCTGAAGACGAAAATGTATTAGGAAAAAGCCCTGCAACACCCGAAAGAGAATCAAAAAAAAGAAAACGTCTTCAAGCACTGAACAAGGGAAGGAAATCAAGTATCTCTGGTCCAATTGATATATATTTAAGTGATACCTCCAAGCCAATGCAATCCACACACTGACAATCAGACAGCGATTATAATATAAGAAACGAAAATAATTTCAAAAAATTTAAAATATCCTTTTGGAACATATCAGGTTTTAAAAACCTGCACAATGCTTCTCGCAATTACGAAGGCATACTTACAACATCTGATATAATTGGCCTAACAGAGACTTGGTTAGCTACATCGGAAATCCATTTACCCAACTTTCTGGATGACTTTGTACCTATTGAAAGTAAAGCAACAAAAGAAAAATCAATGGGTCGTGCGAGTGGAGGCATCTTACTGCTAATAAAGAAAACATCTAACTGCACCTATGAAATATTGGAAGCTTCCAATTTATTTATCTTCGTTAAAATTTCGTACGAATTGGATTCCATCATTGTCGGTGTAGTATACTTTAGACCAGATTTAAATTCAAAATTTTGCATCAGTTTGCTGAATGAAACTATCAACGAAATATTGATGACTCATGACTGTATGATGACTGTAGTAGGCGACTTTAACTGTCGTATTGGTCTTCTGGATCAAGATTTTGATGAGTCAATTTTTAACCATACATGTCTAACCTGTACTCGGAAGTCGTCGGATCTAGTCGTTAATGGTCGGGGACGCCTACTTGTTGAATCACTTAATTCCATGGATTTCGTTTCTCTTAATGGTAGGGCGCCTAGTGATCCCATAGCTGCTCCAACATACATGTCTCATAATGGCTCAAACGATACATTTTGTAACCAGCTTTCAGAACAGAGAAAAGTATTTGGCTATGACAAATAATTAAAGAATAACTCAAATACACTGAAACCAATTAAATCGAAGTGAATTTGATTGACTCACACTTGTTTGTAGTTTCTTAAATTTTTTTATTTATCACCTTTAATTTTTGAATATAATATATTAATGGAATTTGATTTTTTTTGTTTGTTTCTTAGATCCTATACTAAAATTTTAATATGGTAAAATGAGTGGGTAGATATATATTTCATCCTCCACATAATACTAATATATTTTTCGGCCGTTTCAAATTGGCTGTCTGCAATTATAACGTAAAATAAAAAGGTGACGAATGGGTTTGGTAAATTATAAATTATTGTGATTTTCTTCCATAGGTACCCACATCGAAGGATATGTTGAGGTATCTAATGTACAAAACGCGTCAATAGTCGAGCTATCATTTAAAAAATTTTATAATTGATTTGTGCCTTATTTATTCGGTAGTCCGAAAAATGCTTCCAATAAAAGTTCGTCACTATAACTATACTAACAACTTTTATTTGAAATATTTTCCCGAAATCAGAATAAATAAGGCATAAATCAATTATAAAATTTTGAAATGATATGAGGACTTTGGACGTTATTTGTACACTAGTATCGTTCGCATCCTTCTACAAAAGCATTCCGCATCATCATTATTTGTTACTAAAAAGTATTTAATATGTATATATTTTTTAAGAATAGAAATCGTGAAAAATATTATTTCAAAGTTATCACAAAAGTTTATTGTAGATAGATAGATTGTGCAAGCTGTCCTGGACGGGATACACTTCGACCATATGGTCGGTCCATTTCGATGCCTTAGAATGTGAGGATGTGAGTGGAGTAGAAGGAATTTTGTGCGTAGACTAGGAATTGGTAGAATGTGCGGCTACAGCCGACTTTGATAGGAACTATCCCGATACTCATATGGAGTTCGTGAAGGAAACTGCAGAAAACCTTCTCAAGCATAGCCGGTTACTTCATTCTTGTCCATACGCCGACAGTTTAGTCAATTAACTTCCCCCTTTTTTTTCCCGCCGATGTCGGGATTCGAACACATATCCTCCCAAAATTCCAAGTATACACACTTGTATTGTAGTCGATACTATAATAGTAAATAAGGCAAAAATCGAATATAAATCTTTCTTTTGACATTCTAAACACAGGCTCAAAAGTAGCATATAATCACGTAAACGTCTAAGACAGTCAAACTCAAAGGGGACGAACATGGTTATTTTGAAATTATCTCGTTCCCAACGAGTCAAATCATCAACCGTTTTTGAATTATCATGTAGAGATTAGGAATTTTTTCAAAAACAATCGGGTTTGTTTTGAAAATGCTGTTTAAAACAGCGTTTAAATTCATCAACTTTAAATAAAATATTTTTTTTTTTAATTTAAATTTAAATTAATCATGAACTTCCACAAATTAACGCTCAATACAATTAATATGCTTAAAAATAAATTATCCCCACGTTTATCATAAATAATATTAAAAAAATTTTGATTAATTCCTAATGACCATTCTTTATTATTCTTGACGAAATCATACTGTTCATGTTGTTTCATTTCATATTATAGATAGAGGTACGTACCTTCATGTTGCCGTCAGCTAGATTGCTACTCAATTCATTTAAATGTTTTAAATCATATCCTCTCTGGTTTTGTAATAATAATAATAATAATACCGACACAAAATTTATAATGTTTTGTGTGATAATAATTTCTCACCTGTCACAAAATAATACTTAATTGTCCATTAGTTTTCTATTTAAATTTGTTTCTTCTAATGTAACACCGTTAAATTAATTTAGTATAAATCCAATGGACTTTATTAAATATTATTATATGTGTACACTTGGCCACAAAAGTTAATGTCATTTTTATAAATTTTATAAGTTCATTTGTGCCTTTTTTATTCGGTTTTCGAAAAAAATGTTCAAATAAAAATAGTTACCATATTTATTATAATCACAACTTTTATCCGAAGCATTTTTTTCGAAAACCCAATTGACAAGGCACAAAAAAATTATAAAATTTTAAAAAATAACATCAACTTTTGTGGTCCATAGTACTACATACTAATGTATATTATGTTTAATGTGTGTTTGTGGAATTTTTGGAAATAATGTCTGGCATGTTTTTGATAAAATTGAATATTACTTCATTTGTTATGTAACAACTGACAAGCAATGAAATAACTAACGGAGTTAATTGTTTAAATACTCTTTATATACTGGCATTTTTTATCAGTACACTTCTTCAAACGTAAAGAAATATAAAAATACGTTACACTGGAGCTGGATCAACTTTTATATCTTATTTAGGTTCATGCCGACTTTTTTCATTATCATCAAATTCTGATAAAATTCGAAAATTAAAAAGATACAAACACCAAATTTTATTTTGATCGGATTAAAACTGAGACTGCTAGAGAGCTTAACTGCCTATCGTTGAAACCATAATAATAATAATAATTAGAAAGAGGGGTACTGCAAATGGGTCCCTAGCATCTAGACCAAGGGATCCTCTATGTCCTCCTTGAGAACAACCTGTCACCCGAAGGCGAGACATCTCCGGGTAAGAGGTATTTACGCAATTAACTCGGTTAGTTGTTATTTTCAATTCTGGAATGACTTTTTAGTTCTAGATCGGATAAACCAACTCAATAAATTTGAATTCGTTATCTCTTTTTATTTTTGAGAGTTACGTAGAGACAGGCGGACATGCGGAAATAGACTAATAGTAAAGGAAATTTTATGAATACCTATATCAAATTTTTCAAAGTCCGATTAATGTTTCTAACCTTTAAAAACTTAGTACTAAAGTTACTGATTAAAAATAAATCTCGTGTAAAACCCATTATAAATTATTGCATTTATTTTTTTCTAAAACTTATCAAACTATACCACATCGTTAATATTTTTGTGGTAATATTCAAATATAAAGAGTTTAGTTATATGAATACCATGGAATTATTTGAATGAAAGATTTGATTTAATAGCTTAAAAGAAAGACAGCCAACACTGTTACAAATAATATTTCTTTATAACTCTTTGTTAATCGTTTAATGTCTGCCGGGTTTTAGTACTTATAATAAATGTACAATTGTGTTCCAGAAAAATAAACCAATGTTGTAAAAAAAATTGAAATCACGTAGTTTATGTTATTTGACGTGTGCACTCAAATAATTAATATCCATATTTAGAAGTTCAATAATATAGCGATTAGTATTATATTTCATTCGTCTTAATATTTTTTAATAATAACATCGCACACCTTTAGTTATAGTCCTAAAAGTAAATACTCCGGGAAACCAAAAGGTTTTATACACGGTTTTCAAGGTATCAGACCCATAGTGCTAAAATTCCAAACTGTATGAATTGAAAAAGCCAAATTTTGAAATGTGTTGGTTGGACGTTTAAATGAACCTGATTTTCGTACTGTGTGGGTCAAAATTAGCCTAGAAAATGATTATTATTAAAATGTAGAAGAAAAATTTTGTTCACTTTTTCACACTTTTTCCAAGGGGTACCCCTTAAAAAAATCGCTTAAATTGGAGGAAAATTTTATATCCCCGATTTCGATAAAAACTTGGTTTTAAGCTAATTTGGACCTAGCGAAAACGATGGCGTTGGTTAAAATATGATACGATTAATGGTTTTCAAGGTATCCGACCCGTAGTGCTAAAATTCCAAACTGTATGAATTGAAAATGTAAAATTTTGAAATGTGTTGGTTGGACGTTAAAATGAACCTGATTTTCGTACTGTGTGGGTCAAAATTAGCCTAGAAAATGATTATTATTAAAATGTAGAAGAAAAATTTTCTTCACTTTTTCACACTTTTTCCAAGGGGTCCCTTAAAAAAATCGCTTAAATTGGAGGAAAATTTTATGTCCCCGATTTCGATAAAAACTTGGTTTTAAGCTAATTTGGACCTAGCGAAAACGATGGCGTTGGTTAAAATATGATACGATTAACGGTTTTCAAGATATCAGACCCATAGTGCTAAAATTCCAAACTGTATGAATTGAGAATGCAAAATTTTTAAATGTGTTATTAAAATCGAGAACAAAAATTTTATTAACTTTTTTACATTATATATATATACATATATATATATATATATATATATATATATATATATATATATATATATATATATATATATATATATATATATATATATATATATGTATATATATTTATATATATATATATATATATATATATATATATTTATTTATTTATTTATTTATTTATATTTATTTTTCTATATATACAATAGAGTCTCACTAATCCGGCACTTCAATAGTTCGGCATGTCCTATAATCCGGCACCCTATAGTATTTTTATAGTGCCGGATTAACGGGACTCTACTGTACATGTATATCGATATATAACGATTTATAGTGTGCTATTATAGTTTATAGTTAGTATGGAAACTACAACCAAAGTTGAATTTCAAAATTAAACAAAATTTTAATAAAATAATGTTATAGTTATTTTTTAAAGTATAGTTTCTGTGGAAATGATAATATCAACAATAATTTTAATTTAATTTTAGTAGAATAGTTTTTGGAGAAATTTTGAAAGTTCACCTTTAATAGTTACCATTTTAATGCAGCTGTTTACTAAAATTTAGGAACGCTTCTGTACTGGTTTGGATCTTGTCTTTTAAATTAGATCATCAATTTAAAATTTCAGGTGAGGTTCTAGTGGACTCGCTACTAAATCTCAATATACTTTCATATTTAGATACCTTTGCGGAATCACTACGTATACCCCTTGTTATTTAGGTAACTATATGTTGTTACCTCAATAACTGTATTTGACATTATTTCTTAGGAAAAATAAAGTTTGGTTTGAATTCCAAAATTGTCTGTATTTTACTTTTATAGAAATAGATTTCAGATACTGGAATCATCATTCCCTTCAACTCGAACAGGTTCATTTATTTTCAGTTCGATATTATATGCATACACAAGTATTTCAGTGTATTGTAACACAATATTTGTGTTTGAACAAATACATTTATTTATTTTATGTCCAAAATAAGGAACTGTTTGTTCAATGAGCAGCGATCATTGTACTTTAAGAGTCTTTTTTTTATTTTGCGTCAGCTTCATTTCGTATATAAAAAAGCATTGACTTCTATGGATTGTATTGTTTTAAATATATTATTACATGTGTTAATAAAGAGTACAAACTGAGATTGCTTTGTGTTAAAATTATATACACGAATGTATAGGATGGCGCATAAGTAACGTTATGATTTAGTTAGTGAATAAATTTTTTGTTTACGTATTTTCCCCGAAACTTTCACCAGGCGACGTTCTAGCAGTTGATGCTAGTTTCTAGGCGGTCTTTGCAAAGAATGTTACAAACGTTACACTTTTTCCCATATAAGATTCAATTGGTTCACGAGTTAAAACCAAATGATGCACAAATACGCATTCAATTTAGTCGCCGTTTTCAAGAATTTTGCCTAGAAAACTACGAATAATGAGCGATGAGGCCCATTTTCACCTCAATGGTCTCGTGAATAAACAAAATTGGAGAATATCGAGCACCCAAAATCCAAGAATAATTGTTGAACATCAAATGCACCCACTTTGATGCACAGTATGGTGTGGACAAACTTCAGAAAGGATCATTGGACCATATTTTTTCGAAAACGACGAGCCAGTTTCGATTAATCTGTAAGTTCCGGCATTGAATGGCATTCAATACCGGGCAATGGTTGAAAATTTTTTAAAGCCAGAAGTAGAGAACAATCCAGAATTGTGGTTCCCTCAAGATGGAGCCACAGCTCACACAGTTTTTCTGATTTCAACTGGCCACCGCGTTCGCCCGATTTAACGGCTCCCGATATATTCTTTGGGGCTACCTAAAGGGTAAGATGTACGCCAATAAGTTAAGAACCATCCAAGAGCTTAAGACCAATATCTGAGAAGAAATGAGGGCGCTGAGACCTGGAATTCTAAATTAATCTAAATTTTAATAAATGCCAACGTTAAATAAAATCAGAAAGAAAAAAGTTATCCATTAAATAAATCATAACGTTACTTATGCGCCACCATGTATAACAAAATTATTGTATGTTTTTACAATTAGTTTCAAAGAGATTAGCGATATCAGAGAGATGATATATTAAGAGGTAAATTAAGAGTATTGGCAGTCATTTAATTACATTTCAAATTTTGCCCCTATTCCTAGAACATTTGTTTGTATTTTATCAATACGTATTTCGAATACAATGTAGTCATCATCAGTATGAATTAGCTAATCGTATCTATCTCTGGGATATGGAAGTGCTATAAAAAAGTTCAGCTAATTTTGTTTCATTCGGAGACACAAGTTTGTACTATATGGCATAGCTTAGACGATATGCTGAAGATATGCTGATGACTTAAATTTTCGAAAAAGGGAAGAATATATGATTTCTAAATAAACAAAATAGAAAATAAATCACATATTAAAACGTATATATTTGAAAATGATATCATATTTGTAGAAAGTATATATTCAATAACGGTTTTGAATGGTAAATTGAAAAGTAGTTTTCAAAATACGAATGTGATAAGTCATTTATTGAAAAACTGCACCTATTTTGATCAATAAAATGACTCATTTAATTGTAATATGTTGCCCATATATGTTGAAAATATCAATGACGTAATATTTATAGTACTTATAATAGATAATCTTTTTTTCTGTTGTATTAATGCTCACAATATGTGTTTGTTTTTAAATACAAAACAACAACAACAAAAAACAAAATAGGTTACTGAATGAATATCAAATGTTAAGAGTATATTGACCAATAAAATAAAATAATACGAGAATTTTAAGTAATTGAACGGAAAAAAAAGTCTGAATTATATGTTGTACATTTTAATTCATGATTTGTATTCTTCACCAATGAACAAGATGTATCATATCTCAGATATTCTTTTTTTTTTTCGTTAGATCAAATAAATCAATATATTTTGTAATTCATTCGACGCGATGTCAATAATAAAAATAGAGTATTTGATACTTTCGTCAATTACATGATTTCGTTCTGGTTTCTGTACTGAACCAGTTTTCCAAAGGTTGTTCAAGAATATTAAGACGAAAATGGATTTTAACGCAAATTTAGAACATTAGATAATGGTAAAAAATAATCGGCTGTGAAATATACGCAATATTTTTTATCAAGATATTTGGATATGAAAATCAGAATAAGATATTATAAAATTAAACTTTTAGATTATTATTATGAAAATACCTTTAGATTATTATTAAAGATTCGCATAGGCTATGAAAATATCATTAGGTTACTATGATAGAAATAATAGGCTAAGACATTGTTGCAAGATCTTTATGAAAAGAATAATTGTAGACTATGGCAGTGTCATTAGATTAGTAGGATATGAAAATGTTTTAAGATTCTAACGAAAAATTTCTGAAATTTGTTAAACGACACTTAAGGTATTTTAATTGGTTAGAATTTTATTTTTAAACTTATAAATATCAGATCGCCTATACAGTAAAAATGTATAAAAATGGAAATTTAACAACAAATATCTCCTTAACGAAATGCTTTAAGTGTTTTGATTTTTTGAGGAGATAAGCGTCATGTGTTGAAGATTTGACTGTGTAAATTTCAAATGATAGTGTCGATATCATTCGAGTTTCAAAAATTACTCAATCAAATCAACAACAAATAACGCTCGTGTCTTCAAAAAAATCAAATAAAATCGACCTTTTCGTTTAAGAGATTTTTAATTGAAGTTTCACATTTTTGATAAAGGTATCGTAACTTTTTTAAATCTTCAAATTAATATTACTTTTTCGGAACACTTGGTAAGTTGTTTTGTTGGTGGTTGTCAGTTAAACCCGGAGCTATTCTATTTAAAAACCTAAGCGCCCCAAGCTTTTATTTATGGTCAAACATTGATAAATTTGTATTTTCTAAATTTTAGCACACAAATAAAAGCTAGTTTTTAAATCAAATTTGTTAATATATTATTTTCTAATTTCTAAAAATTATCAAATTTACCTATAAAATTAATATTTAATTTAAACTTATTTTAATTTTAAGACTAAAAAACTCAATTAAATTGCCCATCGCTTCCACTAATCAGATGTTTATCAATTAAAACTTCCAAGTTTCTATTTTAGCTGATATTTTCGAATAAAATTTATATCGCACGATATCAGATATAATACATCGCATTATCACGAGACTTATACTCTTGTGATAAGTCCGTGATTACAACTAGTCGAAATCTTGATTACAAGATTTGGCCGTAAATAAACATATAAATATGTAAAGTTAAACAAAAACTTGGAATAAATAAATTTGTATAGCTTAGAATTTGTGAAAGAAAGAATTCAAATAATAATCAGAATAATAATTAAGCTGAATATTGATGAATTTATCATCAAAAATTCGGCTTGATAAATTGGGCTTATGTTTACGGCAGAATTGTTCACCAAATTGATAACATATTTAGCCATTCGGCGTACCAAGAAAGATACACCAGGTCAAGACCATTTGTAAACGTCGATAATTTTAACAAATAATGGCATATTTAAAAAAATATTGATTTGATAAAATTAACTCATCAACCGAGTATCGAACCCTGAACCTTTGGATTTCTAGCCCAGTGTGTTTATCATTTTACACAACGGATGATTCTGAAGGATGAATCAATTTTTTCATATCATTGACAATATTACTTTCTTCCAACACTGTATTTTTTAATCAGGACAAAAAACCGGTTTGATTTTATTATAGCACAAATACATAAACACACATACACAACACATAGACAAATACACTGTTCACATATACAAAATAATGTTATTTTGAAGAAAAATATAAAATTTTAAACTATTATATTTCGAAAACAGAACGATAACACACGATTTTTTTTTAAAATTTATATAATAAATATTTATCTTTACTCTCCTAGTTTTTTTTTAAATTCTGTCGAGTATTTTTTCTAATATAACAGAAAATAGTTGAGCGGACATGTAGTTTTACATGCTTCTAATAAGAGAGAGTGAGAGAGAATGATTACTTTGTTATTAATTATATTGCGGTCTAAACGATCAAAAATTCTGAAACTTCGAGATTTATTAGAAAACGTTATTTTCAGCCTGTGAAAAAAAATGACTAAAATCTGTCGTAAAGTGGTGGTATGCTGGAACAACCTTAACTTATTATTCCACATTATCATTTGTGTATACTTGGGCGTCACAATACAATACTAATCAATTTCTATATAGGTTGATTATTAATCACACATTTATAATTGTTCACTGTATAATTCTTAAATGTACTTTTATGACTTATGACATATAAAATGTGTTATTGTGCAATTCAACAACAAAAAACAATTTAAATTATAAAATTTTGTAAGATCTATTGAAATATTCTAATGTTTAAAATAGGGCATGGCAATCAAAAACATATTTGACCTGATTTTTTTTTTCTTTTCATGTATGTATCAAACGATTAATCTTTTCGAATAAAACGAATCTGGTATTATTTATTATTTCTAAATTATTATTAAATTGAAATAAAAAGAAATAATGTAAAAAATTTTAGATAAAAAAACTATTATGAACAAAAAAATGATAAAAAACTTTTAAAAAATATTTTCATTAAATGTAACTATTTTAAGAACATTATTAGGGTATAAACAAAATAGACCTACCCTGAAAAGTAAATTATTTTTTGTGATCTTTAATAACACCCTTTTGATAGAAAAAAAAACAATTTTTTGTGAAGGGTTGAATAAAATGTATATGATTTAATTACATTTTAATTAATTTCAATTTGATTTTTATTGTTTTTTAATTTCTTCTAATGATCCACACTTCTAGAAATAATCGCTATTTTGGGTGAAATTATATTATATAGTTTTATAATACTTAACTTGATCGCGTTATTGTGTTGTCATATTTGAAATATTATCTATTCGATGGATGACTGACATTCAACATTAAGAAACGAAGTGGTTGCGTTATACTTATGAGTAAATTTGATATTATTCATCCATCATAATATCAGTCAGTATCATTCAAACAGTATCACAAACTCATAAAAACCAAAACAGCAAAATTATGCATATTTGTTATCATAAAATTGTTCAGTTAAAATTGACATTACGTAATTTCAGATCTAGATTCTAATATACAGGGTGAATTGAACTTGCCGCATATTAGCACACGCATCCAATTCCTTCCACGATCCTCGCATATTTACAGACCACTCAAAGGCATAGTAAACACCAAAGCACTCAAAACAATGTGCGCATAAATAACCAAATCCGGGAACCAGGGCACCGATGCAAAACAAATATACGGTGTGGAGTACTAGGGCAACATGTATTAAGCAACAAGAATTCATTATTATTCTTACACAGTTCCCTTCAAATTTATTTATAATTTTAATATTTATTATTATCCTATAGTCCAATCATTATATACATTTGGAAATGCAAGCGAACCGAGAAGGCAGAGAATCGCTTCAAATGCTAGGATTCTTATCATAAAAAATCACAACCTCTAAATAAAGAAACCGCGTTGAAATTGGCCCATCCATTTGGGAGCTACGATGCCACAGACACATAAAAAACAAAGTCTTCAAATTTATAACACCCTTCTTTATACGTCGAGGGCAGAGATTTGTAAAAAAAGCTGCTTATAGTTTTTATTTTTTTACAACACTTGACATGACACATAAATTGGACTACATTTTGGTAGGTACTGATAGACTATAACGGGGCGAGGGCAATGGGTGAAATTATTAAAAAATTAAAACAAACCAATAAAAAATACGTAAAAAATTCGAAAATATTGATAAATTCGCGCTTTAGCAGCTTTCATATGACAACTTTCGTAAGCATTCGCACGATATGAGTCATATATCAATATATGAGTGTATGAATATTTTTTATTGTCAAGAACAATAGTGGTTTTCTTGTTTCACAATTTCATATTTTATTTAAACGGAATGCATTCGGTTTTCGAAAAAGATGTTTTAAACAGAAGTTGCAAGTATTTGAATTACAAACAAAAATAATGACGAACTAAATAGGAACGGCTCTCTTGATACTGTGATAAAAACGGTCAGTTTAAGGACGGTATTGGATGATTTTTGCCCGACAAGTTACTCAATAAAATGATTTTTATTATTATTAGAGGCGTATTATCATACATTTAGAAAATACTTTTAAAAAGTTTACCGTTCATCGAATATCACATTTAACCAAAAAAAAAAACATGTTTTTTACATACTAATAAAAAGTTTATAAATATGACGTAACATCAAATTTTCGCATCAAGAACTATATAATCCAATTATCGAAAGTGAAATACATCTAGTAAAAAAAATTAATCTTTTGTGATGCTTAATAATATATATATATATAAATATATATATATATATATATATATATATATATATATATATATATAAATATATATATATATATATATATATGTATATATATTATATTTCACCTCAGGTTTCAACAAATGCATTGAAATATATTGTACACATAATGTGGTCCATTCATTACCCGCCAAATAAGTGGCATGTGCCGTCATTATTAGCTTCTATAGCAGCGTCTTCAATGTATACATTATACCTAGTGAGAGTCAGATATAATGTGCTTGACATGACGAGAGTAGCATGTCTCTTTTATTGTATTAAGCTGTAATTGTTTTCTATTGCCTCGTCTCGTCTTGTTTTTATAGTTGACGATTTTCTTGAAAAGAAAGAATTAAATATTGCTTCAAAATCTTTTCTCTATTCATATAAAGTGCAAATTTTTGTAATTTATTCAATTTTTATATTTTAATTGAAACAATTAATTAAATCATTCATTAACACGCAAATTTCTGTTTTGTGATTAGTGCACATTTTTACAGATTAAAAATCTGTAGAGACTGAAGAGAGTACTATCGCGTCTGTCTCTCGAATATTTATCGAAAATCAGAATTACAATTTTCTTCTCGTCTCACAAGATTGTATTTATTTTCGAGGACAATTAAATTTATATAGTTTGGTTCCAGATTGGAAAGTAATTTTAATAGTGCTTAGGTATGAGGTTCTAATGATCCTTGAAATATAAAATCTCAAATTTTAAGAGGGAGGTTAAATTTTTCTGGCTTGATTACAATAAGTATATTTATATTTACAAAATAAAATAAATGCAAATGTTCATAAGTTTAGATCAGTCGTTAAACTTATTTTCATAAGACATTTTTACTAATCAGATTGAAATGTCAGTTACATTGTTGTTGAGTAAGTTTTGTATGAAGAAATTATGGTGAACCGTCATGTATGAATTTCGTTATGATCTTCATGTTTGTTGGTCTAGAATCAGTATGGTCCCCAAACGGATTTTTTCCTACCATACAAGACACCTAGTCTTTCGATCTAGGACTCAAACTTACCACATAATTCTAAGAGCGCAATTTTGCGAAGCCATATCTTTCCACCGAAGGTACCATTACTTTATGAATACAGTGCCAGTTTCTTGAGTATTTAATAAAAAATCCATTAACTTGAAAAATTCCAGAAACGTGATAAAAGCGAAGATATCGCTTTCATGCAATCCATGTTCTCTACTATTATTTGAGAATACTTTTACTCTATCTGATATAAAAGAGTTCCTCAGTTCCATATTAATGTAATAGGGAACGTTCACAGTATTTTCTGTCCCAATTGTGTAAGTTACATTTGTTAGATATAACGACCTTATATATGGTATTCACTGGAAGCATATTTATACGAAGTGTATTTATTATTATTATAATACAATCATTCATTACTTAGATTTAAAATGTCTCAAAGCACCATTTGTACAAGAAAACCCATTTATATTTTATGGTATGAAAAAAAAACTATGTAAAAAATGACTAAATAATAAATGTACCTATAAATTGTACATATGTGTACAAGTATATATATTTAATATATATTATATATTATGTATACATATTTTTTTTAAACTAATGACTTTTGAATAAAAAAAAAAGCTATTAAAAAAATAAATTACCAAAAAATTCAGTTGTATAAATAAATTTATTTGTTGAAATGTCGAGAGGTACTATTTAAATATTATTTATTTCTTAAAATAACCATTACGTTATTCATTGAATTTTATTTTTAATTATTAAAACTCAGAGCCCACATTTTCCTCTTTTGATTGGGTCTAAATAGTCCATGGTTTTTTTTTTAAATCCGTCAATCTCTCTTACTTTCCTAGAATTGTAAATGTACGAAATTGACATAACAAGCAAATATATTCAAATTGTATGCATAAACTGGTTCATGAATTCGCTTCTAGAACCCACCAACAAAATTTGTTAAATATCAAATAATAAGCTCAAATCAGAGACGAAAAAAACAAAATGCTCTAGTTAAATCATTAAACTCTATATATTCTGAATACAATTAATACAAAATAAAAATGTATTCATATAATGCCAACTGTAAATAAAAAATTATTAGGTATACACTAATTTATTTCAGGATTTATATTTGAAGTATATACATAATTATCATACATTTGAGTGTGTGTGTATATGTATGTATATTTACCACGTGGCCAGAATACCAATATTGTGATAATTAGTTAAATTACTTTTTTGTTAATACCAATATTTGTTATAGGATTTTTACATATAGACAACATACATAGATTTGTGTTTGTAAATAGAATACACACACACACACATATATATATATATATATACATACGGACTGCATTTATTTATTTTATTATATTTATTACTCCTACCATCAAAATCCGTATGGTAATTTGTGGGTATTATTCACGAATTATTATTATACTCTATGCCACTAATATATTGTTTATCATTAATTATAATCTCAAATTAAATTATATATATATTACTTTTTTAGGTGCGTTTTATATTTTCGTTCCGAGTGTAAACAACTTCAGCTTGCACATGCACAATCTCTACACCATGAAGTTTGGTGTCAAACACAGTTAAATTAATATATTTTATATACAAACGAAGCTAACTTCAACACGAATATAATTACGAAATGTCATTTAAAAAATGTCATTTAAAAATGTTAATTTTGTTAATTTATCAAGTTTTATACAAATACGCATATTTGTATAAAAATCATAATTTAAAAATCTCTTTTGAATAGATTCTTTGAAATAGTTCATCACTCCAAAAAAGCATAACTTAGTAACGCATAACGTATGTGCATAAGCATAGACACCCACATTTTTCTCAAGTTTATTATGTGGGGTGTCAATAAAAACCGTTTTGGGGGTAAATTGTTATGAATAATTTAATTTAAAAAAGTTTACAAATCATGCTATACTAAATATTAATAATTCGTGCCCGTGAACATTTTTTCACGAACGAACACTTATTGCGATAGTATAAGCACTTGATCAATTTTTTCTTTTAAAAACTACCGATTTTTCCTGCTGCAAAGCCGCAGGAATAAAAAAGGTTTAAGAAAATTTTACCCAACTGCGAAAAAACCACGAAACAAGTTTGAAGAGCCTTGTAAATATTACACGTAGTCGAAGGCCCAAATGCAATGCACAAAGAAAAACTGTAACAATTCTTGGCCTTCGACTACAAGAAATATTTACAAGGCTCTTAAAACTTGTTTCGTGCGTTTTTCGTAGTCGGGTTTTAATATTTCAAACTTATTTATATTAAATAAATTCCAAAAAAAAAAAACAAAATGTATAAACTTATGCTTGACACTATATTGACAATATAGTTGATTTAGTATAGGTTTAATTTATGTATTATGATATGTTTTTGTGTGAACTATGGACTTATATGGTTTGATTACCGATAAAATATGTTTATATTTACTTTCAAATATAAAATATTAAGCCATATGTAATATTGTATATCAATTTATCTAAATAACGTACTAAGTCACTAATGAAATGTATTTAGTGACACAATTTTAATTATATATTGGAAATATTGATCAGTATTACGTTTCTTTCAATTTGTTTTTGAGGTAACAATTAAAAATAAAGAAAATTATTATCAAAATTTGGGTCAAGTATTCAGAACTTCGACTTGCCTATCCAGTAACAGGTAATATAAAAATTAAAATAAGTATGGATCAAGTATTTTTTATTAATATTTCCTAACTTCCATCATGACCAGCACGTAACTGACCTTAACTATTGAAAAACGCCGCCGATCTAAAAATATTGTTGTTATTTTCGGAAGTAACTATCAAAACTTACAAAAAGTGCTCCGCTTAAAAAAGAAAGTTCATTTGTATCGATAACTCAAAATTTAAAAAAAAATCGAAAAATATTACTAAAAACAAACTTTATTAAAAATGATTAAATGCTTATTTTTCTCTTTTTATTTCTTTTTTAAGTTGGATATCGATTTTAGAAGAAAAAAAAAGGTGGAGCATATAACTCTGATCATACCAGTCCAAGTGGGCGTGCTATCAAAGGCGCTCTGCTTGGAACTGGGAGATTGCGAATTCGATTCGGGCGGTTAATTAACTAAACTGTCGCCGTATGGCCAGGAACGAAAGTAACTGACTATGCTTGTGCAGTATTTTTGCAGTTCCCTTTTACGAACTCCAGATGAATATCGGCCTAATTCCTATCAAAGACGACCGTAGTCGTGCAACCTTGTCCGTTAGGGGTCGGTAAAACCAGGCTTATATAGGCCCACTAGCCTATCGACCTTCCCTCTGCTAATACTACTACAACTACTAACTCGTATAATCGTGCATATTTACGGTTTGAACAAAAAAACTCGACTGCCTTTATCAAGCTAACCTGCCAACACTCGAATATTGTTTCTATGGAAAAAAAGAATATTCCGAATACTGCATCTTTACGAATCTTTAATGATACTAAAGATTTGAAAGAAAGAAAAGAATTTCACCTCATTCATAAACAACTGTTATTTATTTATTTTTGAACGCTTTATCTCAGACTGATTTGAAGTTAGTATCAGAAATTTTAGCTCATTAAGAACAATCAGAATATGAATAAATTTCGTTTTGATATTCCATGATATTTATAAGTTCCATAAGTTTGAATGTGTCGTTCATTATACCTTTTATCGTATTAATGGCATAGAGTATATATACGAGTCTGCTATTTAATTACTAATATCTTAAAAGAACGCATACACAAATTTTTTTCCCATATTTATATGGCTGTTGTGAATAATTAACAGTTAATTAACTTCAATATTATTTTTTTCAATTAGTAGATGTGGTCCCTACAATAAATTACATTTTTTTAACAGAAAATTAATATGCTGGATAAACATACCTACATAATAGTCATAAAATTACTATATTTCTTGTAAAATGACATTAATTTATGTATTTTAAACAAAGAATTAAAATTATTGTGGTAAATAACTTGTAAATCCATCATGAGAGTCATATAGATGTTATGTTTTGTAATGGTGAGGGAATCCAGGAACAAAAATTGAATATTTTATTTTGCTGAATTGAATGTACACTCCCATTCAATATATTTGAACCGGTAAGTCACATTCTAAACGTATATATTACTGAATATACGAATAAGATTACATACAGTAACACTTATAATGTTTTAACTGGTTCATTTTTTATGAACAGGAGTATATATTAAACCTGAAATAACGCATTACACAGACTTTTAGATTGTTACTTTTGTAGGTCGCAAGTAACATGAACTGGTATCCAACAGTCCACTACTTATTTTCAAAGAAAATAAATAATAAGTGAAACTGTCACCAAATTAGCGACGAGTAACATATGCCGAGACAATACAAAAGTAATTTTAATATGAGTAATTCTAATAAGAGTAAATTTAATGAATGCAATTTTAACAAGAGTAATTTTAATAAAATTTATTTTGTTTTTTTTGTTTAATTTTTTATTTATATTTTTTATTTATATTTATAATTTTTTTTGCTTTGACAAAGAGTAAATTCCGATTAGCTAATTGATACTGATGATGACTACCTTGTAGTCGAAATACGTATTTATAATACAAACAACTGATCTAGGTATCAGGGCGAATTTGAAATTTTATTTCAAAAACCTAGAGTTCTCATTAATTATATCATTTGATAATCTAATAAATAATATGTAATTAAAATAATTTAAGAAACATTGTACCTTTTCCTTGAATTTTCTTAATATATCCAAAAAGTTTGACATGGCAAATAAAAAAACTAACTTGAAATTGCTCTTATGCTTCTTTTCTTATTAAGATATTATGCTGCTCCCTTTTTATATACTAAGTTATCGTTCGTTCCCTTGGGTGTTTAGTTATTCACGATAAAAGCATTTTAAGATGGCAAAATAACATTGAATACAAATATGATCTCATCATTTTTACCTGGACAAATTTAAAATGGTACTTCCAATCCGAAATAACGTATTACTCTTCTTCCCGGACACATTTTCAGTAATAAAATTATCCTTATGAATAAAATATAAAACTCAATTCAAAATTAAGATCCTCGACCAAGAGTGTAAATATTAAAGAAAAAATTAACATTTACTTATCATATAGTAATTAACCAGATAAACTTACTTAAGCACCCGAAAAAATCTTCTGTCGTAGATCAAGAACGCGTTGAATCGTATAGATACAAGACAGTTTAAGATGTTTATGTGTTCGATAGGGAGCTTGTGACTTCCGTAATACTATTACTTTTTTGGAGCTAGTTGGGTTCTTAGCTCGTTGATTTGATCTCAGGATCCACGCGAATAATATTTTTCATGATTTTTTTTAAAACCATTACTTTTCGAAGACTTTGAATATTTGGATAATTTTAAACGTTAGGAACTTAACGTTTAGTCATCTTTTACGAGCTCCCCTACTTATCACAAAATTACAATTCTATTAAACTTTCGGAATACTGTTTAAATAACAACTTTTAACTTAAAATTTATATCCAAAAATGCTGTGGCGAGATATAACGATTTGATACAATGTTCATTGTGTCTCATGTGTGAAACACGCACCAAATTAACAACGAGTAACATATCTTTGACTTCATATCCTGGAGATAGTTGCGATTAGCTAATTCATACAGATGATGACTATTTTGTAGTCGAAATACGTGTTTATAAAATACAAATAATTGTTCTAGAAATTGGGACAAAATTTAAAATTTAATTTCAAAAAAAAACTAGAGTTCTCTTTGATTTCCTTAATAATCTTTATATATTAAAGATAGTTTCAGGCAGAACGTACTATAAGTGAGACAGATTTTAGAGAAAAAAAAATTTTTCTTACTAGAAGAACTTGTTGTTCACGACAATTAATAATAGGAGCAAAAAGTAACATATTTACTCCACTTAAATTGTTAGCCAATTTGTTTGGCTTAGGCCTTAGACTATCAGCACATTTTGCTATAGCATATAATTAATAAACGCTTAAAAATAAATACACGTGGAAATGATAAATTTATCACTTGAACTAATGACATGCATGACTAAAAGCCTCTTCACAAAGTAGGAAGTGTTTATACCTCTTCATAAAGATAAACAAAGTTTTGATTAAATTAAAAATACAGTAAATAAAACCATTAATCAACAACTTAGAGCTACTTGAATTGTATAAAAATTTTAAGCTGTGTAATTTGGATATTACACCCATTCGTGTGTTCGTGTGTTCAAATTTAATGTTGATGATGTGTATCATTTTATATTTATGTTGATTGTCCAATAATTTTTATGAAATTTTTTATGTTTTTTTTTTTTTTTGAAACATTATCAGCACTTAACGTGCTTATGATAAATAGAATAATATAAATAAATATCTACTTAGTTTTATGTCAATAATCATTATAAGCCTGCACGCTTACTACGTTTATATTATCACAATATACTTCGAATTTTGTGTTTTTAGCAAATTTTCTGAAAGGAAATGTAGCTATTATTGTTGTACCGATGATGAAATATTAATAAAATTTTCTTCAAATGTCCATCGATCCTATCTATATATATACCCATTAGGAAAAATGAGTTTTATCGAAATCGCGGACACAAAATTTTCCTCCAATTTTTGCGATTTTTTTAAGGGGTTGGAAAAAATATGAAAAAAGTGAAGTAAATTTTTGTTCTCGATTTTAATAATAATCATTTTCTAGGCTAATTTTGGCCCAAACAGCACGAAAATCAGGTTCATTTTAACGTCCAACCAACACATTTCAAAATTTTGCCTTCTCAATTCATACAGTTGGAATTTTAGAACTGGTCTAATACCTTGAAAACCGTTAATCGTATCGTATTTTAAATAAATAAATTGAAAAATAAATTATAAATAAATTTTCTTCTTTTTCTATGCTCCTCTTTACCCTTTGAACTATACCATTTATTAATAAAATTGGCCTTGAAAATACCAAAATCATATCAGAAACGACATTTCATTTTGTTCAGACTAAAACTGTGGCCGTTAGAGAGTAATTTATGTATTCTAAGGAAATTCGCTAAGTTGAGAGAGCTTCCCAGAACTTCACAAAATTCACAATATTAGAAAAATGAATCCTCAGAAATCAGCTGAATTTTTTTGAGAATTTATCACATGGCGTTTTTGAGAAGATCGTTATGCAAATTGGAGAAAGGGGAAATTCAATTCCTTAGAAACGTTTTTCCTTAAAACTTTGCGAGAATGACCATCGGGTTGTTAAGTTTTTTGATAAAATATGCGTAAATGTGCATTTTTTTCATGTCCGCAGCAGATGGTTATCTTTTACGGTTCAGTTAGCATCATGAGTACCGGTGCGCTGCTTGAAGACGTTTGAAATTATATACTAGTATATGTATGATGACTAGTATATGTATGATATGTTATGTGACGAATGGGAACACTGACGACAACGGACATCTGCTTTCAACAACGCGCTACCAACATATTTTTTTACGCTTATAATTTTTTATACAGTTCTTTTCGCGCGGGTACCCGATCAGATGATTCATTAACATGCTTTTGTAGATTGATTTCTATACGTATGTTTTTGGTGGATGGAGATAATCTACTTCCCAAAGTTGTGTGGCCTCAAAGCTCATCATTTATTTCGATAGCTAACAGGTACATCCAATACATCCAATACATCACAACCAATACGGCTCAAACGTGGCAGTCGTTTTCGATGGCTACCCAATAGATGCTGCTCAAAAAGATACGAGGACCCCTAGGTGTCTTCGCAGAGCTAAGTCACACTCATCTTCGGAAATAATCTTTGAAGAAAAAACCATGGTTTGAGTTTCTCGAGATTTTTTGTCAAATGACAAAAACAAAATTCGTTTTTTTATACAAAATTCGATAACCATAACATTCGAATACTGCAAGTAGAGGAAGATGCTGACAGGCTAATCAACACTACAGCTGGTGTTGTTTCCTCATTTTACGATGAAGTGTTCATGTTAGACGCGTTAGTGGTATATTCTAAAATTTGGTTTATTTTTTTTTAAATAGTGAAAAGCATATGTCTTAGTTTTCTCATATTGTCTATAGCCTAGTAATATTATCTTAAATAATTCGATTTTTACCCAAAATTATTAAAAAACGTAGATAGATAGATTTTAGAGGTTCGACCATAAGGTCCATTGTGATGCCCAAGGATATGAGGATGTGAGTGGGGGAAAAGGAATTTTTGTGTTTAGACTAGAAATTGGTAGGATACGCGGCTGCAGCCGACTATGATAGGAACTATGCCGATATTCATCTGGAGTTCGTGAAGGAAACTGCAGAAAACCTTCACAAGCATAGCCGGTTACTTCGTTCTTGTCCATACGCCGAAAGTTTAGTCAATTAACCACCTCTTTTTTTTTCTTAATAATTGACAAACTGCCGATGTCGGGAATCGAACCGATAACCTCCCGGTTTCCAAGTAGGTATACTTCGCAGGCCTAACGCCTTAGACCGCTCGGCCACTTGGACTGGTTTAAAAAACGTATCTATAATTAAATAATATTCATATCGCGGTAATCAAAATGACTTCACATTGATTGATCACACATGTAAACATAGGAAATTTTGATGAATATTTGCCAACTTTGCGTACATGCAAAATCTCACATAGGCGCGTTCCTTTCATAATAGTAAGTATGTACGTGACAACATTATTAATCAGTATTATTAATTTATAAAAACTAATTACATTTAAATCAAAAACTGTTGTTTGCTTTATTAATTCAATAAAGATTAAAACCACCACCTGATCGATCATATTAAAAGTTATTTGATTAAAGATATAGATAGATGCAAATAAATTTATATTTACATTCATTTCTATTCAAAAATACTTTGCAAATATATTTTCGCTTTAAATTTTTTACCATGAACCCTGTTTTAGATGAACTTTTAATCAGGGTACC
Organism: Nineta flava; assembly: GCA_963920215.1. Lineage (NCBI taxonomy): Eukaryota > Metazoa > Arthropoda > Insecta > Neuroptera > Chrysopidae > Nineta > Nineta flava. Next base: position 94,374,316 of record OY986041.1, read on the forward strand.
TAAGTAATAACCTAGAGCAACAATTCCCAACCGCTGGGTCCTAAAACTATCAGAAACCATCGAATAAACCATCATTCTTGGTTCTTGATTTTTGGCATCTGGGGCAGACAACATCTGTCACACAGGTGGTACACACTCTGGCAACCCCGTTCCCCCTATCGTTCTACCGCCACACTGTCGAAGGTCACGCCACGCTAGTTCTGTTCTACCATATGATAAAATGTAGAATCATTGTTTTTAGATACAATATATAATTTTTTTATTGTAGTTTTTCACTACTATATCATTTTATTAAACTTTTCTGTCTTAATAGTAGTTATGACCTTATTTAATATTATATAAATAAATTATTTAAAAAGAAGTATAGCTTCTTACGTGCGTACATAAATATACACACGCTTTTTTTGTATTACGTGCTTAACGCATTTGAAAAAAAAAATTATTTGTATAAAATAAGGAGCGTCTTCACAAAAACCATACACCTACCATCACAATTTTTGTGTGACCCCAATCGAGAAAGTCCTAGTATGAAAATTCCATCATAATTAGAGAGAAGATCATAAATAGGTGGAACGTCAAAGTATACATTGTATATTATAAGTAAGCTTACTGTCAATAAATTACACAGATACTTTAATCTATATATTTTTTAAGCTTAACTTATTTTCGTACTAATAGATTATTTTTAAAGATATACGGTACACACATTCATAACATTAATTAATATATTTTATGTATTACAATACAATTTGCACGTATACCAGCAGTTCGTTTGTTTGTACAATCATATTTATATTTTGCAATTTAATAATAATATTTTCAATTAATTAAGTAGTATTATGATAATTGTATTAACAACAATATGCATTATATATATATATATATATATATATATATATATATATATATATATATATATATATATATATATATATATATATATATATACATATATATATACATATATATATACATATATATATATATATATATATATATAGGTACTACCTAAATTTTATTGATTAACACTTATATTGATTACATTGCACAATGTTGCCATGTGGAGCAGTCTGCTTGTCTTAATATGTGATTAAGAATTCAATGGTATGTTTGTCTATAGTATACGCTAGTTCTTTCATACTATGTCGTCGTAACCTTAACAGAAATTGATATTAGTACTGTCTTGTGACGCTTGAAAATATACTCGTACAAACAATAATATGTTAGAATAATCTTCAAATCAATACTGTCAATGATATGAAAAAGTTGACTCATTCATCAGTATCATCCGTGGTGTAACGCTAACACCCTAGACTAGAAAATCCAAAAGTCTGTGGTTCAATATTTAATAGTATTAACTTTATTGTATCAATATTTAATTAGTCAAACAATATTTATGAAAAAATTATGTAGAACTAGGTAGCAATATATAATACTTTTGAAATAGACTGAAATAACAGAAAATTAATTCATAATGAATTAAAATAAGGATATAAATTTGATTACAACACCAATAAATTTATTTTGAGTATCACCGTGTATCACAAATGACCATGTGTTTCGTAAAATGTACTAGAATATTCATTCCTACAGCGAATTTATTTATTTTTTTTAAAATTAAAATTGTACTCCTCATTAATTTTGATTTGTAAAATTTGCAATACAATTTATAAAACATTATTTCATTCAAACAGAGACAACCAAAAAACCTGAAAAAATGCTGATAAATAATTATTAAGGCCAAATTTTTAGTATTTCAATTGGTTAATGCCATTAAAAAGACTCAAACCAATTAGAAATGTTCATTTTATTAAAATGTTTTAATTTATTTGAAATTGTTAAACATCAAAAAATATTTCGCATACTTGAAATAACCAAAAAAAATATTTTTACTTAAAAGAAATCGGCTAGATGTTTTTTCATTACACCCGCAATAAATTCACATCATTAACTATTTTAAAGCGCAAAAGAATATACCAAAAAAAAAAACTTGTTTATAAACATTTAATAACCGCATGCTTTGTGGCTGCTTATAAAATATATATAATATATATATATATATATATATATATATATATACTGATTGTAGTTTAAAATACACCCAATCTAGAAATGTGTACCTATCGCTGTCTATATGCAGTGGCTATGATATGTTGTCTTTGTTACATATACATGTAGACACACTCACACGACGGACGAAGCGCAATAACGACGATGTATCATATATTTAATACTCCTATATGGACAGTTGGTATAGGGAAGAATGCCCCAACGGTGCCGACGATATTTATTCTCTCTCTCTCTCTTTTCCGAGAACAGAATTGGTTGCTCGGAGGATAGAGAGCACAAGACACTATCTGTCTCACTTTGTCGGAACAGCTTCCACATATAGGGACTGTCCATATAGGAGTTATACATATATGCGATGTATTCATGCACGAGTAAGATGCAAGTATATATAAATGATTGTAGTTAGAGAGTGATAAGTATAATAGTTATATGTTATACAATACTGCTTTAAATGCAGTTTAAGTGTAACAAAGACACCTTATCATAGTACACTATATATTAAAAAAAGCGATAGATACACTATAGAGTACATTGTTTGCAGATTGGGTGTATTTTAAAATACAAGCTGTACATATATATATATATATATATATATATATATATATATATATTTATAAATATATATATATGTATATATATATGTATATATATATATATATATATATATATATATATATGTTTTTTTATATATTTATATGAAATTTGAGATATTACAGTAAAAAAAACAATACAGCCGATTTAATATCATTTGTTTGTTCAAAAAAACAAATCGTCAAGGTCGCATACCGACTATTTTAATGCTTTTGCAAATTTGTTGAAAATAAATAAATACTAGATATCTTAATATAAAGTAGTAAGTTTAGTGGCGAAACTACAAGACATCAAGGTCAAGTTTGGAGACCAAATTTGTGATTTGTTAGTTTTTAATTGTACTAATCTTTATTTCCCTATGCTCGTATTGAGGCTAGCATGGGGCATACATTGGCAGCTCACGCTCATTCCCACTATGCTCGAATGAGAGACATGACCGTGTCGTTCATATTAATGTGACCTATTGTAATACTGGGAAAACGGCCGAAATCAAACCAACTGATAGTCAAGTCACAGTTCTGTTACCGTTCCGAATTAGAATCATCACCGTCCAGCGTCAGTCAAAATTATGGCTGCATTCACATCTATCTGTCAGGTTTTTGTTATGAATATTTAAAAATGATTTGCGCTACGCCGACTCAGGGTAGACAGCACCACTAACTTTCTACAAAACTTATTTTTTATGACTGAGAGGAGACGTGATGTGACTGATGTATGTGAAGCGACCTTTAAAGGGTTAATTGTACTAATAGATTCCCTAACGTCTTTAGGAAGTGGAACAGTATGTTCATATATGTATAATTATTCCATCTGAAAGAATTACAATTTTCCAGAATCATTTTTATGCAACAAATTTGCATGTTGAAATGAGGTTTCATTTCCAATTACGATTTGTTTTTGTTTCGAACTAAATGTCAAATATACATAGCTTACTTAATTCTTCACATAGATATTTTGACATTCCGCCCGAAACAAAATCTAATCGTAATTTGAAAGGAAAAGGTATACACATTAAAATCGTTAATATTTTAAGAAATATGAGGGTTGGAAAAAAATGATCATGAGATAAATTAATAAGTGAAAATATAATATAATAAGTGAATATTCCCAATTTTACGTTTCCACCCCCCTCAAAATCCGCTTTTTCCGTTAGACGATTTCGCCTATTACCGATTTTATGCTTTCAAATATCAAAGCACATCGCATATCAAATATCATTCCGATTCGACTAAAATTGAGCCGTCAAGAGCACACACAGTCTCAAAATGATATAAATAAATAAAACATCGAACATAATATGTACAATAGTACGATAGTTATTGTCGTCATCTACTAGGTAGGCTCGATGGACATTCGAGGAAATTTATCCTAAATCTCCTCATCGGTACAAAACCAGTCGCCACGTTGCCAATTTAGTGGTAGTTTCATATCATTGAAATAGAACAATCTAGCGTCTAATAAGATTTGTTATCGGTAAGTTAATAATATTACCGTGTATTTTATAATTACCTACGATAAAAAAGGGAGAATCTGAGAATAACGGCGTCATAGTAATAAATATCTGACACACTCTGATATCCTGTCGATGATTTTTGACAAAATCCTACTACGATACAATCAAACTGTTCTAGATTATTTTTAAAATTTTTATGTAATATGTATGTGAAATATAAAATTGACTAATTATAACAATTAGAGTTGTCTGAACTGACATTTTAGGTTTTTATAAAAAGCCAGAAATGCCGACGATTGATATAATAAAAAACAAGAAGCCTAACAAATGTCAAAATACGTACAAATAAATTAACATTTAGCAACCGAATGTAGTAGTATACGAACACAGAAGAAACACAGTCTCTAACTAACAAGGCCTAAAGGGTCTTTAATATAAATATTAAAACATATACACATACATACAGCGGAGGAGCCTCCTTATTTATTTATTATTCAAACAAATTATTTATGTTGGTACTCTGCGTATAAGAAAATATTAATAATTATTATTCATTCCTACCAACTGCCACTAACAGAAATTATATTCAAATTCCTTGATTTATGATACAGGTAAAGTAAATCTATACAAATTTCTATATAAGACTGTTCTTCTGGTCACTAAGATGGAGTGGATTGTTATTTTCATTTTGTGGTTGTTTTTTTTTTGTTATCCGGTAGATACTTAAATTATAATAAATATTGCCACTGTTCACAGACGAGAAGATTTTGAAGTCATTATATATATATTTTAAAATAGTCAGCAATGATATTAACTTCATATGTTTATGGCCATAAAGCATTTCTTAATTATATCTATTCGACAGATGAGATTTTGATGGTTCTGTTTTATTGTTTTACAAAAAAAGATTATTAAACGTATGTTTAAAGCGCACAACATTTAATTTAAAATATCAGTATACAAGGATATCAAACTAAAATAGTTAAATCTTTATTAAATTATTTTGATATTCTATAATCTATAAGTCTATAATTTAACCATTTAATAATGATTCCAACCAATATTATTAGGCCATATACCATTGAACTTCTCTTGCAATTCACTTTTAATCCACACTTAATTGAAGGCCTAGATGCCAGAACCAGGTAAGCCCAGACACACAATTTTTTGGGTGAGAGCCAAATGGAATTATTAAATAACACACCAGGTAAGTCCGCTATTGAACTTTAAATAAATTAGCAAACTTATTCGAGTTAACCTTGTAATTATTAAACATTAAGTCCGGTTTTTGCACCAACGGCTTAAAATCCAGTACCCGGTTTTCTATTGGCTGTTGATATAATCTTTTCCACACTATTTACCACAGGAAAGGACTGCTGTTACATTTGTGCAAAAGATGAAAATGTTTTTTTTTTAGTTGGAAAATTTGGACTTACCTGGTTCTTGCATCAAGGCCCGTATCCATTTAATAGTTTGCAATTGTATGCAATTCAGATGACAATACAATAAAATAAAATAAAATAAAAATTTCATATTTGGTGGAAGCGTTGATAAAATATGAGTTAAATAAAATTAATATTTTCAATAAAACTAAAATACAGCACAATTTCAAATTGGTCGACATCAGAATAGAAATTGTTGTAATTTATTAAAATACACCCTTTTATAAGTAACGTACTAAAAAGTAAAAAAGTTGTAAAATCGTGGGATGCTATATGTTAAGAAATTGATCCGTCATGGGTTTTGAAAGAATTTTACAACCCAAAAAGTCACATACGCATACAATATTGAATATATTATTTAATTTTTTTTATTTTAGTGCGTTAAGTTTTTTTGGAATTATAAATATTTTTCCTTATGAACGTTTAATGTAAAGATTTTTTCTTAGCACCGCATCAGCTGTGCAAAAATTGATTACCGGGATAACTAATAAACTTGAATAAATTTTGTGAGCTTGAATATAATTATAAACTACCTATTCGAGATAATCTTTACTGAACAAATATTTTCCGAAATTCAACAAATTTTTAAAAGCTTTAAACTTTCTTCTAATTACAATAGGCATCTACTATAATTTCTTATTTAATAGAATGCCCTTGAATATTTCTTCAAGGAAACGTTTTTTGAGAAAAATGACACGACCAAAACTTGTTTTGTTCGAAAAGGAACATCTTGATTTTCACTTTAATCTTGACCTTTAAGGTTATTTGAACGTCAACTTGTGTTTTTCATTCAATCAATACATTAAACAAAAAACAAGAATAAAGACTTGTTATTCTTGGTTAATTTTTTCTGAAGGTCTTATTTTTCTCAAATAATGCAATCTTATGTTTGAAAATATATTTTTAAAACGGTTATAAAATGATTTATTATTAACCAAAATAGACCCTGTTCTCTTTTCCTCAGTTCTATGATTTTGTCAAAATAATATAGTTTCCAAATTGAAAAACACAAGTTGGCCCTTCAAGTAACCTGGAACCTTGTAACCTTTGGGAAAATCAAGATCACGAAATGAGATGTTCACCTCCGAAGAAAACCTCTTTTATGCGTGTTATTTTTTCCAAAACCTGATTGTACTTGTTCTTAAAAATTTAATTTTCATTAACAACTCATTTGTTTATGACTTCGTGGTATATGGAAACTTACAGAGCGTGGAAACCGAACCACTCTTAATTATATTTCTCTTTTCATAAGATATTTTCCATACGTTCTAAACGAGACCTTACGATCAGACAACAATCGGTATGACTTCCGACAGTATAATGCATTCGTTGACCACAACATCACATCTGCTCTCGTTAGCCTTGGGGTAATCAAAAATCAATGCCTACAAATTTTACAATTGCCAAAAATGCATATTAATAAATCCTTTTATAGATAAACCTATTGTCTTAAAACCTGCACGAGTGTACAAAGTTGTTAAACATAAAAGGTTTTAAAAATGAATCAACAACATCAACTGACTTTTCATCATAGGCTCAATTCATTTGAGTCGCATATAGAAAGTTGTATAAAAAACAATAAACCATTTAATTTGACTAAAAAAACTATATAGAATATTTATTTTTTTACAATCACAGAATAAATAATAATAATAATAATAATATATGTGTAATTAAAATTGCGTTCATATGAGCACCTTTAATTATAATTAAAGAATTACAAATATTTTTAGAAGACCTCTGGCCAAAAATGTCATACCATTATTTTTGTTTTTTTTTTTGTTCGTTATGTATATTGTATGTATATATGGTTTTTTTTTAATGTGAATGCTTCTTGCTACTTGTTACTGATGGTGTGCTACTTGAGGCACTGAATAAATAAATATAAAAAAGTTTTCATTTTAATATTATAAATCTTTACTCGCTTCAGACAAAAAAAAAAACAACAAAAAAAGTAACTAAGTATTATAAGTAAGTGTATTTAAATCAACATTTTTATTTTAATAAACTTGTACCGTAAAATTTAAACAATTTATTTCCTTACAACATGTTAACATTATGTTTAATTATAGACAAATATTTTACGTTAATTAATTTTTCTTATCGTTTCACTTCCATACACATTATTATCACTGATTATTAATTAATGGATTCATTATTTTATAATAATTTGTCATATACAAAATACTTTTCAGCGAGTTTTCAATGAAACTGTAGCTGTTGAAAAAATTTCGGAACAATTTCTTCAAATGTTCATCGAACCTACCAGCAGGTATCGAAAATCACCATCACTAAAATTTATATATATAAATATCCATACTACTGTTTGTTTGCTACCTCTTCACGGCTAAACGGCTAAACGGATCGTAATGAAATTTGTCTCTTTTTCTTTTGTCTCAAAAAATAATCTTGAAGGGGGTGAACATTAAAAATATACATGCAGGCGAACATAGCACCTCCTCATTTTTTTTTTGGAGTCGGTTAAAATTTTTGTCGATTTTATCATTTCCACAAAAACTATGCTTCTAAAAAATAACTATACAATTATTTTATTAAAATTTTGTTTCAATTTTGAAATGTCAACTTTGATAGTCGTTTCCATAGTAACTATAAACTATAATAGCACACTATAAAGCGTTATATGTAGCTATACATATACAGTAGAGTCTCATTAATCCGGCACTATAAAAAACTTTAGGGTACCGGATTATTGGACGTACAGAACTATTGAAGGGCCGGATTAGTGAGATTATTGTACATACAGAAAAAAATATATATAAATATATATATATATATATATATATATATATATATATATATATATATATATATATATATATATATATTTATATATATGTACCCCTTGGAAAAAGTGTGAAGAAAATTTTTATTCTCGATGTTAATAAGGCATTTACTAAGCTAATTTTGACCCAAACAGTACGAAAATCAAATTCATTTTAACGTCCGACCAACACATTTCAACATTTTGCCTTCTCAATTCATACAGTTTGGAATTTTAGCACTACGGTTCGAATACCTTGAAAACCGTTAATCGTATCGTATTTTAACCAAGGGCATCGTTTTCGCTAGGTCAAAATTAACTTAAAACCAAATTTTTATCAACATCGGGGACATAAAATTTTCCTCCAATTTTAGCGATTTTGTAAGGGGTACCCCTTGAAAAAAATGTGAACAAAGTGAAGAAAATATTTCTTCTCCATTTTAATAATAGTCATTTACTAGGCTAATTTTGACCGAAACAGTACGAAAATCAGGTGCTTTTTATCGTCCAACCAACACATTTCAAAATTTGCCCACCTATGCTCTAGAACACTAACACAAAGTTTCAGCTCATTATCTCTTTTTGATTTTGCAATAATTTTAATCGTTACTCTTATAATTTTAAGTCGGTACTAAACTTATAAAATTATATATGCATTATATATTTTATCTTGAGTCTAGTATAAATATTTCTATGCAAATTTTCAGAATCATCTTTGATTTAGTATAAAAATTATCAACCATAACATTTTATAATTTTATATATTTGAATGTTTTGAAATTAAAATTTTGTTTAAAGATGAAAGTTAAGCGATGTTTTACAATAATTTATAATTGTTCATGTTTTACAAACAATTTCACAATTATAATAATTTTGATTGAACATTATTAAACAAAAGCTTGTTGTATAATTGATTAACCATTACTGCAATAACTATTTACTGTAAAACATATATATATATATATATATATATATATATATATATATATATATATATATATATATATATATATATATATATATATATATACCGCACGTTTAGTTTACATCTTCGCATAGTAGAGCTCCCACGAGTATGAGAGAGTACATATGTATACATTAAGCAATGTGTATGAGAATATTTTTCAAAACAGTGAATAATATTCTTAACTGTTCTAGTGGTTGGTGATTGTCTACCTTCAAATGCCACAATAAATAAAATGACACATTCCTGTGCGGAATGTCCGGAAAAGTACCATTTAACAATTTTCACTTTTTCTTCTTTTGTGCAATAATAACCCATTATTGTAATAATACCAATAAATAAAATACACAGACACGTATTTTCCAAAAGCATTCACATAGTAATGATTGCATATTATCAAAACAATTAATAATATTTGCATTCAACAAAAAATCCCCACTCTCTAAAATTTATACAGGCACATACAACACAACGGTAACAAAACAAACCTATAAGACCTCCTTCTCATACACATTGCTTAATGTATACATATGTACTCTCTCATACTCGTGGAAGATCTGCTATGCGAAGATGTAAACTAAACGTACGGTATATGTATATATACATCTCATAACATATGAAACATATTATAATGATTGTGAAGTAAACAATTCAAGGTTTGCTTAGTTGGTACTTTTTCAACTAGATAATAAATTTTCATACAATATCATTGAAAATAATTTATCAGGAAAATAACGATGTGTGTTAAAACATTAGGTACGTGTGTGTTGAATAACATTCATAGACTGGCAGCTGACACATTAGAAAATAATTAAGAATTATGGTGACATTTTGACCCCAGCGTTAAAAAATTAGCAATACTTCAAGAGTTTTCAAAATTTCTCTTTGAAAAAATTTTGGAACACTTTGAATCAACTTTAAAAAGATTCCTCAACTTAAACCATATCGGATTTTCATTTTTATATCTGGAAAATGTTGGGTTAAAGTATAAGGTTGGATTAAATTAATGTTGGGTTAAACTCGTAAAATAGACAATTTTAGTCCGATCAAAATGAAATTTCATATCTTTCAATTTCATTAATGAATAGAATCGGTCAAGGGAAAAGGAACGCTTAGAAAAACAAGAAATCATAAAATATTTCTATTAATATTAGAAAAATGTATAAGTAGTAAAGTTGTAGAAAATCAACGCGATTTTTTTATATGTATCGATCATACTCGTACCTCTAGTGTAATGAATTCTTATATATTCAAGAAAAACTCCTAGCATACACAAAATTTTTACGTGCCAGCTGCCAGTCTATATCAACAATTATTTAGAAATTTTTTTTATTTCTATCATTCGTAGGCTTCGTGTTTATATTACCATTTAATAGCCAAGTTCATATTAGCGGACAAGTTCAGTCACACTTCACATATTTGCATTTATAAACAGTAGTATGAAGGTATTATGTTTGACCCCTAAAATTAATTAATTTATATGGATTTTCAAAACAAAATATGTGCAATTGATTATCTTTTAGTTAAGAAATACCCATATGATATGTTATATGTATCTCTGTTCGATAGTTTAAATCTCAATTTAAAATCCACAGTCTTAAAATACATATCTTAGTGTGCACACGCGGGGTCGATTCGTCTTAGGCCCAGTTTTTTTAAGAATAAGCCTAGTTAGTTAACTCGCATGGTTTAAGTTAAGTTCCCCCACTTCGAATGCCTTCCCCTGATGGCATACTGTATACGTGTCAATAACGTTGCAATCTTCACAATTTTAGAGACAATTACACAAAAATCACTCTTTGTTAATAACTTGATATCACTGCATAAAATATTTAACACTTTGAATTGAAATATTTGAGGTTATGATAAATAATGTATATGATAATATATAATAAATTATTATTCAGATCTTATAATAATACATATGATAATAATAAAATATAATAATATATTAACATAATATATATTATTATTCTTCTGATCAACGCTACTATTTTCGGGATCTAGGTGGGGGAACTTAACTTAAACCACGCGAGTTAACTAACTAGGTTTATCCTTAAAAAAACTGGGCCTTAGTAACAGTGGAAAACATTTTAACATACATAATTTATTTAGAAGATTGATTTATTTCCTAGGAAAATAGAAATTAACTGTTCGGAGTTACCCATTGATAAATAGAATAAAACAATAGAATAAAATATTTACTTGTGCTTTTCGTCAAAGTTACTTCAAATATACTCTCAAATGTTGGTTTTATGAATTAAATAAAAAACATTACACAGCAGTCCAGAAAGGATGCTCGAATGCCCTTAAATAACCCCTTAAATAAAATAAACTAAAAAATAAAATAAACAATAAACTAGAAAAGATTACTTTAAATAACATTCAAGTGTGGCTATGACATCATCTATGGAAAAAAATAATTACAAACTTACCGTACCAGTGTAAAAATATAGTTAATAATAACACACAAACTATCAATCATTTAATAGTTAATTAATTAAAAATTAAAAATAATGTTTTAATTAACGCGTCATACTAAAAATGACGTCAAAAATTTTCTATTTCTTTAAAAATTATTTACAAACTGTCAAAGCTAATTTATAAAAACGAATCAAATTCGATAAATAGGAGCTACGTAGAATAAGCAAATTTTCTCAAAGGAAAGAATATATATAACCTTAAATTACCTTAAGAGGATAAACTGAGGTAAAATTAATTATCTACAACTTTATTAATGTTACATTTCTCCATTTTAACAATGTTAAGACAGATATTTTTAATTTTGCGTTTAACCCTCCTTCTAAACCCCCTTTCCCTCTCAACCGATATATATATATATATATATATATATATATATATATATATATATATATATATATATATATATATATATATATGCGTATAAAAGGGATATATGTGGTGTGTGTGTATGTTTACCAGAATGGTTTGAAGAAAACTATAGGAGATAGCGAAATAATAAAGAGAGAATACCATAGGTAAATTATCCTTACGACTCCAGAAAAACTAATCAAAATTTCAAACTGCTCCAAAGTTATTGCTATTTTTGACGGCTATAACGTTTTCTGTCTAGAATGTTTTTATACAATTTTTACCTACAAAAATATACGAGTTTATAGCTCATTTTTTAATGTTTATAAATCAGTAAGTTATAAAATTTTGCAGGATAATTGTCTCCTTTTTTGTAGAGTATTTAATTCCCTATAAAATGTGTATTGGGATTTGCTGTATTTTTATTTATCAGCGTGATATAAAATTTTTTTGCTGGTTTTTCTAGAGAAACTATAAACTATATTAGATCTAGTTAGAAAACATTACATCCGTGAAAAAACGGCTATATCTTTGGAATATATATATATATATATATATATATATATATATATATATATATATATATATATATATATATATATATATATATATGTGGAAACAATTTTTTGCATTTCAAACAATTGCTTGATTTTTACCTCTTCTCAGTGAATCGGGCCGGTTCTTATAAACCTAAGAATGGATATTATGCAATTTTTTTTTCTTCAAATTTTCATCGACCTACCAAGGATATGTCGAAAATGACCATCATGAAAATTTATAATATACATACACATATATATATGTATATATATATATATATATATATATATATATATATATATATATATATATATATATATATATATATATATATATATATATATATATATATATATATATATATATATACATATATATATGTGTATGTATATTATAAATTTTCATGATGGTCATTTTCGACATATCCTTGGTAGGTCGATGAAAATTTGAAGAAAAAAAAATTGCATAATATCCATTCTTAGGTTTATAAGAACCGGCCCGATTCACTGAGAAGAGGTAAAAATCAAGCAATTGTTTGAAATGCAAAAAATTGTTTCCACCGGAGTTGAAATATCTGTACAAATAAATGACATACTTTATAGTGTGATGTTTAAAGTATTAATAAACACATTACTGTCAAACGAATTGACTGAACCATGAACCATCAAATGATTGCAATAGAAAATTATTAGTTCGGTTGTGAAATACGATAGGGTGGAGCTTTTTGTTTCACATTTTAAGCTATGCTAGTACACTATTAACACTTACTTAAAGTTTTGATACTTGTTGAATATTTAATAAATGATTTGATCAAAATTTAAGGTCGGTTTGATAAAACAAATTTTTGGAGTTAATTTTTCTCACAACAACACCATTCTTATCACTATCTACTGTTTTCAATATAATTTGCTATATTTTCGCATGAAACTGAGATAAGCCACAAATTCAACCGAAAGACTATTAAAATATCTACTAAATGAAGGTCGTTAGAAAATAAGATGAATTTTTTTTCTTATCCAAATTACTTATTAAAAATATTTTATAATTTGTATATAAATTTTTTTTTTTTTTTAGAAACATGTTAGGTTTTTAAGTTTTTTTTTTAAGTCTAGCAAAACATTTAATTGCAAATATTATAAAAAGAAAAAAAATTATGCACCTGCCTATTTAGCAATTAATTTCTAGTATCAAAGTTATATAAAAATTGTCTATTCTTTTTGTGTTGCCAATTAATGATCATAAGTATAATAATATGCATATAAGATACCTGTTGTTTAACACGGATGATGTTTTGTTCCTGAAAATGTACCCTTTATAGAAATCAAGTGTAGATTTCCGAGTTTCAAGCAAAGATTTCCATTTTAGGTTTTCCCCGTTTTTTTTTTATCAAAAAGTGATTTTATTTAACTTTTTGAGAAAAGTATAAAAAAAATGTGTTGGATAGATAAATGGTTTAAGTACAGGCATAGGTCCAGATTGAGGGATCATGAACCACTCTGACCCTCTCCTTCAGACCAAGTTTCTTATTGTATTCAATTAGTAGGTTGGACACACATCTTTATTAAAGTGAAAATTATATTCGAAAATTAGATAAATTACAGTATACTTTTATTTTCGTTTTAGATCTATTATATTGTTAATCAAAAACCAATTTAATCAAAAACAAGCGAAAATAATAACTGAGTTAATTGCTTAAATACCCTGGGTATACTGAGTTTATGAAAAACGTGTATAGAATATACGTTTAATCAAATTTTTAAACAAAAAAAGTTTCACGAAAATCGATCCTGTAGTTTTTTGCGTGATGCTCGAGCAAAGAAACAAACAAGCAAATAAACAAATAAACAGACATTTATTTTAAAGAAGATATACCGCGTTAGACTGAATGCATTTGAAACGTGGTGCATCAGAAAAATGCTAAAAATAAAGTGGACGGAGAAATTAAGTAACGTTGAAGTATTCCGTAAAGTTAAATATGAATGATGTTTAGTTAAATTAATTAATAAAACCTATTTTGACAAAATGGAAACCCGACTTCAAAAATCAAATATTCTATAACGAAAAATGCACTAAAAAGTAAAATAATAATTGCATATTCTTGTGCCAATTTTAGTTCACCTAAGCAAAAAATTTTACTTTCTGTTTATTTACTTTTACACCGCAAAAATAACAATAATTGTACATATATATTTAAAAATTTTTGCTTAGGTAAACTAAAATTGGCACAAGAATATGCAATTATTCTTTTACTTTTTAGTGCATTTTTTGTAATAGAATATTTGATTTTTCTTATTTTCCCATTATGAATGAGTATAACCTTTCAAAAAAAAAAAAAAAAAAATTCGCAGAAATCCTCGATTTCCCGTGGATCCACTCATCAGAATGCAATTTGGTGCCAATGGGACTAATGGGAAACCAAACCCTTTAAAACAAAAAATAACGGAGTTCTGAGGTGACACACATAAATAAAAAAAATACAGACGAATTGAGAACCATCCTCCTTTTTGAAGTCGGGTTAAAAAGAGAATATTGGGATACTTCGGACATATACACAGAGGAAATAGATACGAACTTCAAAGACTAATTATGTGCGGTAAAATGGATGGCTTTGCATCAAGGGGCAGAAAGCGGATCAAGTAGATCTCGAATATTAAAAAATATTCTAACTTTAAATCGTTCTACAATTTAAAGTCGGCCGCAATGGACCAAATTCGATTGGATCGAGTGGTCTCCAAGATTCTGTAATAGGATATGCCGATATGGAACCTCATGATGATGGTACCGCGTTATATGAGAGTGATTTGTATATACTTATAAATAATATAATATAAAAAACTAACTAATGATACTGCAAAAAAAAAAGAGTGATAAATATTCTTATAAAACTTTTTTTTATTTTTATTATATTGACGTATTTTATAGACCTGTGCTGCATAGATTTTTTTTCTTTTTGCATTTTTGTTAATAATTTAAATATAAAAAAAAAAAACAAAATAGCCAAAAAAAGTTTAATGGTCTCTTTTATAACTGTGTTTGGAGACGAGACTGAACTTTGCTTGAGGCATGAATATACCTACTTTCTAAAAGTAATTTACAATTTTGAAATCAATTACCATGTTTGACTTTTGATGTTTTAACGAAATACAAAAATACCAAAGTATGAAATTACTGTATAAATAACATATAAACACTTGTGTTTTATCTATACCTGTTTATGTTTGATGTAAAATATGAAAATATAAAAATTTTTTCCCTTACAGTGAAATTTTAGTTGAATAGAATCCCTAGTTGAAACTATAGTGTTAAATTGAATAGCTCTGGTTAACATTCTTTGACATCAGATTCTTGATATGAAAAATCATACACGTCTAGGATTAGAATCGAACCCACGACCTCTGGCATTCTAGACCAACGCTCTACTTATACCAGATGGTATGGTAATGGAATGGATATGATTTCTCACTATCATGATATCGATGTATTATTAATCTGTTTATTTACTATTTACATGTTTTTTAACCATTTAGGTAATCTTTGTTTATCAAATCTTTCGATATTTTTTGTACTGATGCTTTTGGATTTTATTAAACTAGTCGTTACACGCCCGCTTCGCTGAACGTAACATAAAACTTAATAGTAAGTAATTTAGTAACTTTTTTTGCTAAAAAGATATTGCACCGTTTAAAAGGTAGATTATACCACGGCGTCCTCTCCTAGCCATGGTAGGACCTTGTCGTTGGTGGAGAGGTTAAGTGCATCGATGAAGGGCTATGGTACGCCGTCGGTAACTATGTTACTGGCAGGAATACCCATGCCGGACAGGGTAGCCTTGAGAAGCACAGCCAAGAAACCATGCAAAACCCAAGCTACGGTGCGAGGCATCGTGCCTAAAGAACTAGCCGAAGGCTAGGGCAGCAGGGTTAAATGCTGTCATAAACAATCCCTTTGGAGCAACTGGCGAACTCCACTGTATAAATGCTCTCCCAATCATGATGTAAAAATAATAATAACAACTTTGGGGTTCAAATTCCCTCAAAAAGTAGCTAACGCTGCGAAATTTGGCCTTGCCGAGACACAAAAAACTGCAGGTGCATCCAGTCTAGCAGGAAATCCGGACGATAAACTCCAGAATCGTTTCCTGAAGGTGGAAAGGAAAAATCTTTCGGGTGCAGCCCGGAGAAAAGCAGCAGAAGAGAAAGCCAGGGCTGAATATAACATGTGCACTACGTACTCAAACTTGTTTACGTAAGTAACTTGCGCAAGACTATTTTCCGCTCTGAAGAGCATTAATATGCGGCTTCGTTCTCTAAAATGGAGCAAGAACTGGTGGGCTCGTTGATTATTTTAAACACAGAAATTTATCTTACCAACATTAAGTTGAGTTATGTATAATTTAGATGAAATTTATCATCCATAAAAAAGACGGTGATTGCTTAGCTTGAGGTATATTGGAACTTTTTACATAAAAATTCACGAAAATAAAAACTTCCAAAAACTCTTGCCTATTTGATTATGATTAACATTTAGTTTGGTTGGTTGGCCTAATGGTATCATCCACCCCAATCGTAATTGAGTGACGGGCCCTTGATCATAATGGCGGACCTATAGTATCGGTCAAGCCTTTGATGTTTATTTCTATAATTTTTTTGACACTTTTTGCGTTTTGATATATACTTATGTTCCAGGCTAATCTATACGATTATAATAAAGCTGAAGAGTTTGTTTGTTTGTTTGAACGCGCTACTCTGAAACTGCAAGTCCGATTTGAAAAATTATTTTTGCGTTAGCCTTCCACATTCATGAGGAAGGCTATAGGTTATCTAAATTAAATAAAAACAAATTTAAAAAAAGTAAAAAATAAATTATTTTAAAAAAAATTTTCCCTCCAGCCGGATTTGAACCAGCGACCTATGTTTATCTATATCTATCTATACTGATATAATAAAGCTGAAGCGATTTTTTGTTTGTTTGTCTGTTTGTTTGAACGCGCTAATCTCTGGAACTGCCAGTCCAGAGATTTGAAAAATTCTTTTTGCGTTAGATAGCCCGTTTATTGATGAACGTTATAGGCTACATACAAATTTAACGCGGGAGAAACCGCGAGGGATAGCTAGTAGCAAATAAAATAGCACTTCTAAGATCAAGAGACCATAAAACGTAAATATCGAAAATGAAAGTCGATTTTGGACATCGTATACTTAAATAACCTCACTAAGAAGACTACATAATCCGTATCATAAAGATAAAAATTGATAATAATTTATGTTCATTCACATGCAACTAAATAATCATAATTTCGATTAACATAAACAAATAACATTTTAATTACCAGCAACAACATACAAGATAAATTGATAAATTAATAAATACATTCATATATAAAATACACGCGATTTGTGTAAAAACAAAAAATAATTTACATAAATAATCACATTTCATAAAATAAGTAATCATTTATCAAATAAAAATATTGTTTTTTTTATTTATATTTTTGCAACTATAAGCAAATTTATTAAAATTGAAATGAATTGATATATAATTTACGATGTAACAACAATTTTATAATTCTATGTAATTAAAGATAAAAACATACAATTATATTTATATATTGGTCACGCGACTTTTAATAATAATTGCCCTTTAATATAGTTATGTACGCAGGGCAGCCACAGAGCTATCATATATTAAAAACTTGTCATATATTTGTTTTAAGATTGTAAATATTGTTTAAATGTGATGTAATTGGTAACGACATTTATTATCAAATTAACAGGATAATATTAAATAAGAATGTATTAACGAATTTTTTTTTGTTGATAAAGTTTTTAGTTTTCAAATTTGTAAAATATTGAGCTATAAAAATTAAGTAAATACAATAGTTCATACAAAATAAAAAAAATTCGTTACGCAGGAGCTGCGTCAACTTAGCGAATTTTCTCAGAATAAATACACAATTTCTCGTTTGGAAATAGATATCTTAATTAACTTCTTGACTAAAATGTTATATAGTTTATACGAAGAACAACGAAAAAAGGAGCGGGGGGGGGGGGGGGGTGAGCTTAGAGAAAAAAAAACAAAAAATTTTTTTAGATCTATGCAATTTTGATATCGATTTAAAAAAATCTTAAACTGCTTAACGTCATTCTTTCAAGAAAATTCATTTAAGATTATAAAAATAAAAACGTCACGTAACTACGGTGATACATTATTGTATTATTCATTATTATAGGTATTGTATTTAAATTGCAAATATTTCTGTAAATATTTGCAGAGTTACAGAAAATATGATGAATTGTAGTGTATTTGATCAACTACAATTTTACTTTTTATAAATTTTTCCATTTTACTAACACTAAGAAAGAAATTCAAAGTTTTAGATATATAATTTAAATTGCAAATATTTCTGTAAATATAAGAGTTACAGAAAATATGAACAGGTATTGAACTGTAGTAGTAAAATTGATTTACTAAAAATTTACTTCTTGCAAATTTTTCCATTTTTCTAATATTAAGGGAGAAGCTCTCTTTCCGCCTTGTGCGATTTTGACGCTTAACGAACTTGACCTTTCAAAAACAAAAAACACGTCATACAACAAATTTAAATCCGATCAACCTAAAATTGTGGCCTCCAATGCGCGTACAGACATATATATACATATATATATATACCGGACGAAATTCTCTACATTTTCGGTGAATAACGTATCAAAATCGGTCCAGCTGTTTTAACGTGATGCAGAAAAAATAAACAGACAAAAAAGTTTGGAAAAACGGCTTTGTTCGCATATAATTATCATTATATTTACGAAATTGAGTATTATTTTGAAAATATTGTATTTTTCATTTGAAAATTTAGTATATTTTTTTGTATTTATTTACCTAAAAATAAAACCACCGTTAACCTAATCACCCCCACCATCAACCACTCCTGAATGACAATTCCCTGCTAGCCCTATGAATAGTATCCAACGTAAAAAGTATAAAAAATTTTTAATTAAATAATAAAATCCAAGCGTTATTCTAAACAATCAAAGAGCATTTCAAGGATAATAAGGATTTCTTCAAAGATAATTAATAAGTGTTTTGGATCAAAATCTATTCAACCTTATTCAAGTTAAATTTTGTTGAGTGGAGGGGAACAAAACAGATAAGGATTGATCACTTTGTATATAAACAATTCAATTTATAAAAATATCAGACGGAGCCTGCTATGATCCTATATTTTACAATCCTTAGAAATATTTACACGCAGTAGTCAATACAAATATGTAAAAGCGATTGTCTATAAATATAAAGAACAAAAACCGTCGTAAAAAATGGTTTTTACTCAAATTGTTTTCTTCTCAGGAGCAAAATTTTTCTGAGTTAAGAAGGAACATTTTCAAGAAGTCGCAAATTTTAATAGTTTAAATACTCATTTAAAATGTATCATAATGGACTTATGAGTTACGATATTTAAGTATTGCATGAACAAAGCAACAGGATAACGGAAATCACAATTATTTTAAGTTTGATTAGAAGTGTATGGGTTAGATACTTGTGCTTTTGGCAACTTTCTTGGCTACGGAGATTCCATGACACCAAAAACCTAATCTAAAGCAAAATTCGGAACAAAGTTCTACCATTATACTCGAAACAAACATCTATGTTAATAATTTATATAAATAAAATTATAGTAAATAAATGTATGTAGTAAAACTTACGAACACCGAAAAATTATGCATTTATATTGCAGAAAACGTATACATTTTAGACTTTTCCCAAAACTTAATGGGCAGCAGATATATTTTGATACAATTATTACAATCCCCCCCCCCCTCTGCGTTGCTACCATATTATATTTAAGGACTTGGTTGGTTTTTTCTCATTATCTCCGTTGTGTTAAACTTTTGAGCAAAAAACTATTCTGGCTAGATAGATAGATAGATTGTAGAGGCTGCTCTGGACGGGTTACAATTCGACTATAAGGTCCAATATGATGCCTAAGGATGTGAGGATGTGATTGGAGTGGAAGGAATTTTTGTGTATAGACAAGGAATTAGTAGGATATGCGGCTGTAGCCGACTATGATAGGAACTATGCCGATATTCATCTGGAGTTCGTG
Organism: Nineta flava; assembly: GCA_963920215.1. Classification (NCBI taxonomy): domain Eukaryota; kingdom Metazoa; phylum Arthropoda; class Insecta; order Neuroptera; family Chrysopidae; genus Nineta; species Nineta flava. Next base: position 94,395,094 of record OY986041.1, read on the forward strand.
AAGGAAACTATAGAAGACCTTCTCAAGCATAGCCGGTTACTTCGTTCTTGTCCATACGCCGACAGTTTAGTCAATTAACTGCCCCCTTTTTTTTCATAATAATTAACAAACTGCCGGTGTCGGGATTCGAGCCCATAATCTCCTAGTTTCCAAGTAGGCATACTGCGCATAACGCCTTAAACCACTCGACCACTTGGTTTGGTCTGTCTAACTCATCAGCCTTCTTGTTTCCATCAAATCCTGAATATTCAGGCACCCTGATAAAATTATGACTTTGTTATATTTACCAACATATTTCAGTAAATCGATACACTCCAGGACAATTTTGAAGTTTATTTCAGGTGAACCTAAAGCTTTAAATATATTAATATTAACTTCTCATACTCTTATATAGGATATTACCCATATGATGAAAAAAATTTAAAAATTTAATGCAAAATAATACGATTTAATGAAATACATTCTTAGAAAAATTCATTTACAAAATAAATAAATAGCGACATGTCCATTCATCTCTAATATATTAATTATAAATTGTTATATTTAGGAGGACAATTATTGATTTTGTCGTTTATTAAGCCACTTAATAACAATGTGATAACATTAATATTCTAGATGTGTGTCTGCCTCTATGTGATACTATATAATAATTACATTTTATATTCGACTAGTTTTGTTCGACTACAAATATTAATGCGCTCCATAATAAATAATATTTATAAAAAAAAAATACAACACAAATCCACTGCAATGATTATCATCATTAACAATTCTGTTATTAAATCGCCATTTTTATGGTTATTGTTGTTGGTTATAAGAAATATTTTTATATAGAAATTAATTATAAAATAAATATTGCTAAAATACCAATGTCAGTGTAGTCAAACAAGTACAAATACATGCGTTAATGAAGTTTTGCAGATAAATAATTACAATACATGACTCAACGAAACATGTAGTACACTCACACTATCACGACTCTATTAAGATATTCATTTAATTTTATATACTTTTTTAATTATTATTATAGTTCTTGTTGACTTGTGCTGTGGCCCGTTGCTGAAGTCATTTTTTATAGCCCTTCATCAGGGCAGGATTTAAAGGTTTGGAGGCCTTTCCTTGGGCAAGGAATAAGTGGAGGCCCAAAATAATTTTTGAAACCATTTCTTTTTCATAGTTTTTCAATAATTTTGTAAGCTTTTTTCGACGAAAAATCATAAAAAATTTACGATAGATAGATAGATTGTAGAGGCTGCCCTGGACGGGCTACACTTCGTCCATAAGGTCCATTGTGATGCCTCAGGATGTGAGTGGAGTGGAAGGAATTTTTGTGTATAGACTAGGAATTGGTAGGATGTGCGGCTGCTGCCGACTATGATAGGAACTATGTCGATATTCATCTGGAGTTCGTGAAGGAAACTGCAGAAAACCGTCTCAAGCATAGCCGGTTACTTCGTTCTTGTCCATACGCCGACAGTTTAGTCAATTAACCGCCCCTTTTTTTTAATTTTTATAATTGACAAACTTCCGATGTCGGGATTCGAACCCATAACCTCCCAGTTTCTAAGTAGGCATACTGCGCAGACATAACGCCTTAGACCGATCGACCACTTGGACTGGTAATTTCGGTGTTAATCTCGTACAATACAAAGTAGGGATGACTTTGACAGGCGGTTCTGTGTCATCGTAACTTGAAATCTATTTTTATAAATTTTATTGTCGAAAATGAGCGCTCTCCAGTGTAGATCGACACTAACAACACCAAGTACAGTCTCAACGTTTGGAAATTTAGTTCTGTAATTTTGATTTTCGATTATTCGATAGCAAAATAACTCTTTGGATTGATCTTTTTGACAATCGTTTTTGTACAAAACGATCAATGATGCGAAATTTACCAACTCCTTACTCTAAATGATTAAGAAATCCAAATCGGGAAGGCACGATTCATCTATAAAAATTGAAATGCCTGATATTACGTTTAATAACTCATATTGTGGAGGCCCCTCTCTTGTAGAGGCACGGGGCCCCTGTTGGCTGTTAACCTCCCCTAACTCCGGCCCTGATTCAGATTATTATTTACTTTTTTTTATTAATATATAAAATCAAAACAGCGAAATGCTTCACTCAGACGATTCAAATATCGATTCATCATCAAACTACAAGACAGTCATGCATTTAAAAATAGTCTAAAAACAAGTGAAAATAACAACTAAATCAGTTAATTGCTTAAATACCCGATATATACTGTTTATGAAAACAAAAGTTTCAAACAAAAGTTGTTTATTTAAAAATAAAAAAAATCTACGGTTTTAACGAATGGTGATTTCCTACCCCGACGGAGAAAACACCGTCCGATTTTGCCTATTCCTTCCGGCCAAGCTTGACCTTACTTTTTAGTTCTACAAACATACACACAAAATTTCAGCTCGTGATCTCTTTTCGCATTTGTGTTATTATGTCTTCGGGCAGGAAATGAACTAATTAGGTCATTTTATGAACACCTATACCAAAAATGTTTTCTGCGAACAATATTTTCAACCGTTGCATAGTCGGGTCTAAAGTTAAAATACCCTAGTATACATTATACAGAGTAGCCCAAATTTTAATAAAAGATGGATCTCCCAAAAATAAGAAAAGCTCATATGAACTTTTTTTCCAAATTATTCAAAAACTACTTTGCTTAGGCATCGTAACTAGATATTTTAAAGACAAATTTCAGTAACTACGCCACTGCTTTTTTCTATGTTTCATATTATTTTAAGATTGAGTAATTAAAAATACAAATTTTTTCTGTCTATCTTGCTTACTTTTCGAAATAAAAAATAAAATTTCCCTGATAAAAGTAAACAAAATTTTATTAATAAAATGAAATAATAAATAAAAAGTAAACAATTTTATTAAAATAAATTACTACAATTGTATGAAACGGCTGTTAACACTAGAAACGATCTTATTCTTCAAATCCAAAATGCATTCTGGAAGTCAAACTAAATCCGGAATTCTAGCGCTGTTAAATCTACTGTTCGCCGTTGTAGGAAATGTGATCGTTTCGAGTAATAGGGAATATGCATGAAAATTTTTTTCACTTGAATTGAAGCATGTTTACTTGACAAATATCAAGGTAAAATTACTTTTTAAATAACTTTAAATATATGCGAGATATGAATGATTGAAATTCCCGATTATACAAAGAGGGTGATAGCCCTCTTGATATGTTATGTGATGTCATATTACACTTTCACCATTTAAAATACACGTAAAACTCCGTTTTTAGTATTTTTGCAAGAAAGAGACAGATAATAATCTTTAAAAGCTTGTAGCTTCCTTGATATTTGTCGGATTTTAATTTCGTTTTTAAATATTATTACAGTATTAACAGTATTTTCATATTCTGAAAATAAATGTGAAAAAAAATTTTCATGCATATTCCCTATTGTAGTAATTTATTTTAATAAAATTGTTTACTTTTTATTAATTATTTCATTTTATTAATAAAATTTAATTTACGTACAGCTAGCTACATATTTAAAACTGTTTATTCCAAGCGGATCATGATGAAAAATTTTCTTAAGACGATGGGAAATAACAAATCAATTTCAACAGTTCAGATTCTCAGACTCAACACAAATACTTTGATTACGTACAGTCTGCTCAGTCTAATGGTAAGTTCGGTCCGACCTTGAGAAATTACATAGCTTTTTTTAAAATATGTTCGTTGATTCCAAATACCATTGAAAATAAAAAATAATTATTTTTCATTTGTACAATGAATAAAGTTAACACGAGTAACTAAACACGTGTCATCTATGTGTTCATTGAAAAATAAATATCACATGTTAATAGCACGATGTGTTTGTTGTGCTTGCTCATAAGTCAAGAATCACGTGGCAACATCATCAGACAGTTGTTTTTTTCTAACGACTACTGGGCAGACAATTAATTATTTTACTATGCAAATACATATACTTGCCAAATAAACTTAATTTAGCTTAAAATGCCACATTCGTCGAATATTCTTGATTTCATTTATTCGAACCAGGTGAACGATATATTCCAAATAGGTGAGGATGACTCCTTGTATGGACACTTTTTAATTGCTGGAAAAGCAATTAAAAAACAATGTTCGATCATCAAAAATATTCTGGGAAAAACGTTTCTATGAATGTTAAAATTTTTTTTTTAACTTCAACTTATTTTTTGTACGCATGACCAATAAAATATCGGTTTTTTTTCATTATTTTATAACTGATTTGAGCCTTATTCATTCGGTTTTCGGAGAAATGCTTCGGGTAAAAGTTGCTGATTATAAATTTACTACCATAATCATTCGAAACATTTTCCCAAAAACCGAATTAATAAGACACAAATCAACTATAAAATTTTGAAAAAAAGGTAAATCACTTTTGTGCCCAATGTACCAGCCGCCCCCAAAAAACCAAAATTATCAGGTGTATGAAAAATGATTTTAAGAGATATATATTTATGTATTTTAAAATTTTCTCGCATCGTTTAAAAAATAGGTTTTAGGGCATAGCTGCAACGCGGACACGGATGCATGAAACAAAAAAATTGTATAGCCTATATGTTATCCAGCAAATTCTCTACCAATGGGTTTCTAATCAAATTCCGTTCTGCCGTTTTAAGGAAGTGCCGTATCAAATAGAAATATTTTGATCGATTTTGGCATCTATTTTCATTATAATTAAGAAATTTCGTATTATGTACTTTAAAATTATTTATAGAATTGCCCTTAAAATTATTTTTACTTAAATGTACTAAAACTTTTAATAGTAAAAATTAATTATAAATTTATATTATAAATAAATTTAATAGTAATCTATAATTTTGTATATTAGTTAAATTAGTTTTTCAAACGAAGTTGAAACTTCAATTTCCTTCTATTGAAAAACTATGGTTTGATTTGTTTAAAATTTTGTAAACTATAAAAAAAAAGTATACTTACTTTGTATTTGATTCTGCAGTTGTTGAACAATAAAATGGATACTTAAATAAAACGACAAAATAATTGTTTGTTTTTAAATAAATTTTTATTTTAATAATTAATTATTAAAATGTTATTCAATTTAACAAAATATATTTATATATATATTTTATATACTACAAAATACAATATGATTTAATTATATCATCAGGCTTTTTAAATTTTTATATAATAAATATGAATTGACAATAATATAATTATTGAATGGAAAACGAATGTAATTATTTATTTATTTTATTATCAATCAATTAAGGCACATCGACATTATTCATTTTAATAAAAAATATAATATTCTTTTCGAAAAATATGCATTTTTATCATAAAATTATGTATCACAAAGAAAAATATATTCTCTCACCTACATGCTAAAAGTATTACAAATAAATATGGCTCACAATTATTATTCATAATATTAATTAAAGCAAAAATATAAAATAAAGGAGAATCGCAAAATTGCACTAATTTGAGCGCACACATTTTGAACTCATTCAGTACAATGTCTTTTTTTTTTTTAAATATGAAACAGAAAAAAAATCGTTTTGATTCAAAAAGGTGGCACTGTTTAACAATTGCAGAATGTTTTTTTAATCTGTTTAACATATTGCTTATTTATTTACAAAATTTACAACTCAAATATTTTCTGAAACAGTTTTTTTTTTTGCACATATTTAAGTAAATTTTTTAGGAACTTTTTGATTTGAACAGAAAATAATTGAATAAATATCTAATTGCACACACAAAGACTATGTACACACGGAAGCCCCAAACACTAAAATTAATTGTTTATAGTTTTTACCACGGTCTCCATGGTTTCTCTTCTTCTGGTTGTGACGTTTTACGAATTACCAATGATAGAGGCTTGGACATTGGTGGTGAATAATGATGGATAACACCATTCTGATGATGGTGTGGCGATAAAGGAGTGGTATCCATTGGTTCATAGCGATGTTGTTGATAATGCTGTGGACTATTTGGGGATGTATAATGGTGTGGGGATGATGAGGTGGAGGATTGTGGTGATGGAATACTATTTGCTTGTGGTGGCATACTACTAACACCAGACGATGAGGATGCCACAGAAGAGGCTGATGCAGTACGTGTAGGAATTGGTATTAACATTGGTAATGGTGATGCTGAATTACTATGACTATTTTGACTTTGTTGTGAAGGCGATAATGTTGTACGTTGATAAATAATTTGCTGTTGTTGTTGTTGATGTTGTTGTTGTTGCGTTGGTTGTTGCTGTTTTTGTGGAACACTTTGTTGTTGTTGCTGTTGCATAGTGGGAGCAGCAGTAGTAGTTTGTATACTTGTAGGAAGAACTAGAGCAATATCACCATTTGGTAATCGTGTTGGTAAAAGTTGTACGCCTGTTCCATTACCATTTGTAAAAAAGATACCATTATGATGTATAAATTGATCATTTTGTGTTGGTAAAATATGTAATTGTACACTTTGTGTGGTTGTTGTCTGTGCTGTTGTTATTACTGAGGGCGCTATTGTCGTAGGTTGTTGTTGAGTTGTAACTGCTTGTGTTGCTAAAATTGGTGTTGTTGTCTCGATTGACTGTTGTTGTTGTTGTTTATTAATTATTATATTATTATTGTTCGTCGTATTATTATTATTATTATTATTTGTAGTTTGGATTGTTCCAACACCAACTTGCAAACAATTTGCTAAATGTTGTAATAAACGCCTTTTTACTGTTGGTTCCAAACCGGGAAAACGTCCAACCTCACTAGCACATTCACTAAAACCAGCACGAAATTTATTAATCACAGATGGATCAGCTGCTGCAGTCATCGCTACTTGTTGACGTTGTAAATTTTCTAAATGTTTTACAGTCATTTCCAATATGTCGGCTTTCTCTAATTTGGAATGTCTGGCTGGCTGTAAATAAAACAAAACAAAAAAATTAGTATAACTAAGTTGAAATTTTTTTTTTAAATTTACTTATATAATTATTATAAATGTATTAAAAACAAATAAAAATTTATGTGACGGCAAGACAGACAGACGGATAAACCAGAGATTTTAACTAGTTCAATGACTCATATTCAAATAAATTGAATGTTTGTTTAAGTCATTTGTATAAATATTTAATTTATTTTATTTTCTTTCTATCAAAAATATAGGTATACACGCATACGTATAACAAATTAATGTCGCTATTAAATACATGTACGTATAATTACAGGCCATATTAATTTCAATAAATAATATATAAATATTGCCGTAAGACTTTTTTCTATTGATATAACTGAAGAAATATTATCAGCAAACAGTGGTACTACTTACGTCTTTTTTCATTGCGTCCAATATTAATGTCTTCAATTCATTTAAGCAATTATTAATTCTTGCACGTCTTCTTTTCTCCATAATTGGTTTGTTACTCTGTAAATTAAAAAAAAAACAATTATTTAGTAAAATTGTTAAAATTTCAATTATCATTAAAATAGTTGACTTTGGGCCAATTTAAGTAAACTAATTCTAAAAGATACGCCAGATAATTTTACATGAAATTAAATAATTGATAGATCTATACCAAGTAAGTGCGTCAGGTCAAGTTATAAATATAATGAGAAAACAAATATTATATGTAGATTAATTTTATTACTTAGTACATTTAATTTTAATTCATTAATGAATATTACCATGTTTAATAAAAAAATAGATCACTTTGATCAAGAATAAATTAAAACAAATAAAAATTGTGATATCAAGTAATGAGAATACTTCGCTTTATTTGGTTAATAGTAAAAGAGGAAATAAAAACCGCCAATCATTGAAAAAAATTTCTTATATAAAAGAAGCTCAACGTAAAAGTTGTTGACGTTAAGAAATATTATAGCTGTTGAAAACGTCGGCTCCATATTTCATCTGAATTAAAATATTTATAAGATTTTTTCCATGATAACAACGTTGATGCATATTATAATTTATTGCTGTGCACACATTTAAATAAAATATGTATAGGAAAATTAACATATTAATATGAAACAAGCAATACATAGCTCAAAGTGAAAAGATTAGGACGTGGTGTTAGGACTTTCGTGAATATTAACATTTGTATGCCCTTGAGTCATAATAATAACAATAATAAATCGTATGAATTAGAGTTAAGACCAACTGTTGTAATGCAGAATTTAAATTAAAAACAACTACGTCAAATATACTACAAAAGTTATTTGACATGATGCCAGTTAAATTTATATAAATAAATACTTTAAAACGTATGTAGTAAACCTACATACCGATAATCATATGTTGGTAATTTTTCTTTAATTATTTATTATGAATAATCAATTCATATTAAAAATATATAAATTCATGTACAATTAACCAGATGGTTAATTTAATAACAACCTATGCAAATGTAACTGTTTTTAATGCGATTAAAAAACAATATCACATATGTTTGATGAAATTAAAATAAAATTGTGAGAAACTGCATAAAATAATTCAATTTTTCTAACTGGTATATATTTTGTACAAGATTGATTAAACTAACGTTTTTCCTAAACTGTAAACTTTTAATATTTAGTAAATACAAAAGTTGGACACAAGTTGGATAGTTATGCATATAACTATCCAAATTGTTTCAAAACATAAGTTAACTTTTAACAATGTGTAATAGTTTTTAAACGTACAAAAATTTAAGTTTTAAAAAAAAATATAAAAAGTAAAATTTAATATAATAAAGATAATTTAAACTTAAAAATTCTTTTTATACACGTGCATTTAATTATTTTTAAACGCACAATATTCTTCCCGCTAATTGTCAGCCAGGATCTTTTGATATCAAGTAGTAAAACCAGTGACATTTTAAAACTAACGATTGTCAATGAAATTTACATTAAAAAATATTTTAATGAACTAAATTAACATATTTATCAATTACTGGTTTAACTCCTACATAATAATTAAGATGTAGTAAGAATGTAAAATGATATTTACCCTTCGATTATCATTAGTTCGCCTTGGTGGCATACTGCTTTCTACAGCTCCAGCTGGAGTTCCTTGTATCACTGATTGATTTCCAATTGTTGATGTTGATGTTATAACACCAGCAGATTGTGGTTGATTCACTGATCCAATTCCAGTAACCATTTTGACTTAATTTAATTATCACGAAAAATATTTTTAATAAGGCACACTTAGTTTTAAAAAATTATTAAATAGTTCACTTCACTGTAGTATTCAAAATTCACATATAAAATCGAATCAAATAACAGGTAAATCACATACTAAATTTTTTTCCAAATTCACAAAAACATTTAAAAGTAGAATTTAAAAAAAATGTAGAAGTTCTTATTTCACGCTGTTAAAAACTTTTTATACTGGAACAAGTGTTTCATACAACACTTGTCACACAACTGATACTAGTTGGCAATGATTCAGTCTGTGATATTGAATCATTTGACGAAGTATTAGTAGTATAAGAAGGGTGCCTGGCCTGTTGCTTCAACGTCTAGGAGTGGGGGTTAACATATATACATTTTTTTTATAAGCTAACGTTTTATACGCTTTGATATTCAATTTGAATTTATGATATTTTACAATATATTTTCGGATTGATTTTACATTAAATTTTCGTTTTTCGTAGATCATTAATTTATTTTAAGTCCTAAATCATTAATAAGATACAAGTAATAAGATACATATATGCTTATAATAGGATACACATATATTTATATTGTTGTTTTTGTAATAATTCGTTATCAATTTTATATAATCATTTGAAAAAAATCGGAAATTGATTTTTTTTAAATTTTCAATTTTAAGAAAAAAGAATTTTAATAAATTTTTTATAAAAATTTCAATAATATTTTGAAGAGTGTATTAAATGTTAGCTTCTAAAAAATTACAATAAAATTAATACCTAAATAGTACAAAAATACATAGGAATGTATTAACGTATATAAATGATTTCCCGTTGTCCGTGAGAAAATGTTAAAAATAGTTCCCCTACAATTTGTTTACACCAATCCAATGCATGAACAATTATACGGCATGCGACTACATTCATGTGATTGGTAGTTCCCCTCAAGTGCGGACGTTGTATACCTTGTACTGTATTATCCCTACTACCATCGCACACAAGGTTTTGTTAAAAGATGAAATTTAATGACGCGGTAAGTCTCACTTGTTGCTTGCTCTAGCCATGGCTTCTCATGTGCTAGCTACGTACGTATCGTTACATGTCTGCCTGGCAGCAAGTGGAAGCCAACTATGTACACGTGCCGCTCGCCGCTCTAATCTACGTTCTATCCTCGTTGTTTTTTTTTGATTGTCGCATTTCTTTTCTTATTATAGATTATCAGCGTACATACACATATTTTATTAAACATTATTTACAAATATTGTTATAATTATTTCAGTTCAAGTACATTTTATAATAAAATTAGATTTTTTTTAAATATTTATTTATTTAAATTTAATGATGACAGCAGGTTGTTTATCATACTTTTTTTAATTAAAAATCCAATTTCTGTGTTTATATAAAAATTATAACAATTGATTTTTTTATTTTTAAACTTTGAACTGTTGAAATTCGATTTAAATGGGTTAGATTAGCAGAACAAAATTTCCATGTGATGCGTGACAAACAGAAACATGTAAAGGATAGTTAGCTAGAAACCAAAGGATCTTCTTTAACATTTTCCATAGAGAAATTAAAACAATTTTTTACAAAATATTTTTCATATAATGCCCAAAATGTATATTTTAGCATTAAAAATGTGTTTTTTTTTTCATTATTCACAAAACAGTTTACCACCATTAACATGAATGTTGGCCTTGTAATTACTTAGTTTCATCGCCCTAAATAATATAAAAGATCAAGATAAATTGTGGACACGTTGATAAGGTGTTTATGTTGTGAAACTCACGGAATGATTAAAAGCGGTATAAGCGATTTTGCTGTACAAAGGATATCGGACAACGAGTAATGACGATCTTTTTCAAAATTGTACAGCTCATTTGCATTCAATTCGGCCTTCGAACAAGTAAAATTAAGATTTAAAAATAAAACCCAACGCAATAGTAAGAAACATAAAAAGAACTTCCCGTTACTGTTTTGAATTAAAGTTGACAGTTCTAAAGTTCTAAACACTTTTTTCAAAACTAAATGGGTATAGGCTCGCACACTTAGAGATGTGGCATTTGTTTGATAAATACCTTATTATATTTTAAAGATTTTTAATATAATAACTTAGGGAATTCCAAACTTTTTCTCTGATGGGACACGTTAGGCAAACTGAAATTTTAACGGAACATTTTGTTAACTGTGAAAGGGTAAAATTTATATTTACGAAAGTAGGTAAATAGGCTTAATGCCATTGGAATACAGGAATTTGATTAATTTTAAAATCAATAAAACTACATAGTATTTTAAATTTAAAGTTGCTTTTTAATCCGTTCAGGAAGAATGTATCAGCAATGCAGCCAAACTTATAAGGATATTGCATGAAATCATAGAACTATAGAATGAATTATGAGTATTATTGGTAATTATGTGTACGTAACGTTCTGTGAAAATTACATTTGTTAAATTTGTATTGCCAAAATGTCGAAACAAAATGCCTTTGAATATTTTTTCGAGGAACACTTATTAACTTCCCGCGGAACACAGTTTGAGAAACCCTATTAAAATAAACTATATAAATATTATGATAATGCCAATTAATTATACATTTTGTAAAATTATATATCATAATAAACTTAGTCAGGTTGCTAGATTTATAGGTTTTTTCCAATTAAAAATACATTGTATAGCACCAAAGTGATGTGTGGAGAAAAATTGACCTCATTTTACAAGCTTTTATTTAACTTGCAATGTATGTGGGTATGTATGTATGTATGTTCGGGTCAAATCGTTGGTTTAGTTCCGATGACAATGCATTTTTATGGTAAGCATGACAAGAATCGTCAAGGGGTAAGGGAGGGTTTAGAGGGAGGGGGAAACATAAAATTTGGTATATCTCTCTTAATATTGAAAAAATCGAAAAACACATAAGAAGTAAAGTTGTAGAAAATTAGTTTTACTATAAAAAGCTTGTTTTTAAAAATGTTTTTTTTAATAGAAACTTATTCAGATTTAACATGGACAAAAGTAAATAAATTCAGTCTGTTACTGTGGTTACTGTTTCGAAAATTATCTTTTTAATGCGGTTTTTTTTAACTCGCTTTCTTGGCTTCCCGATAAGCTAAAGACTTGGAACTTTAAACATAGCTCGAAACTGGATGACAATGCAAAGATATGGCATTAATTTGTTTTAATATTGAAATAAAAATCTTCTAAAATTAATTTTAGAAATTTGGTGGAAATGCCGTTAAATATTTGAAGTAGTGGAAGCTGTGGGCAAAATACATTGAGGTTTTTAGTCATAAAAAATTATTCAAATAAAAAATAAATTTTTACCAGAGTTTTAAAATGAACTAAAAAATATATAAGGATTTCTCCTAGGCCCATACAGATGTATATAACACCATACAGATTGTCCTGAAAATTGGTGATGATGAATTTTTGATTTGAAACGAAAAACATGTAGCCCATGCAATAGATAATAGTAAGGAGTGTAGACGTAGAGAGTAGCTTTTCGTTGAGAAAACTCACACAACAATTCATATCAATTGCAGTGCAATAAAATTGTAAGTGACTTAGTAGGTGAACTATTCATGCATCAATAATCTATTGCATGCGCCCTACGTTTTTCGTTTTAAATCTTACAAGTATATTTATTAATAGCAAGTATATTTATTATCCTTATCACAAATTTTCAGAACAATCTGAATGGGAAATGATTTTATACTATTTAGTCCGTTTTAAAAACGTGATAAATTAAAAATTTATTTTTTATTAAAATGATTATTTGTAGAGTGTAATCAATAGACAAAATTACAACCACAAATTAGTTTTTTTTTTTATCATTCCGGATGTTAAACAAAGATAATATATTATTATTTATGATAATCTTCTCATTCCACAGAGAAGGACATTAATGATATTGAAGGGAGACAAAGAAGAAAGACAAAAATTTGTTGTTGTCTGTACATAATATTATAATCGTCAGATAACATCGCATTATATATTTAAATAACATAAAAATATTAAAGGTCAAATGTTAAAAGTATATTGAAATGAATTGATGGATAATTTCAAAATGTATGTATGTTAATGGCAGATGTAGTATACATATATATATATATATATATATATATATATATATATATATATATATATATATATATATATATATATATGTATATATGTATATATATATATAGACCGTATTCAAAAGCATTTCTAATAGAGAATCAATGTTAAATAAATAAATAAAATAGTTACTATAAAACCATACATACACATACGTACTGAATGGAATATTGGGTGACCATATTATAGGATCATTCTTCATTGACGGATCTTTAGATTCTCAAAAATATTTGAGTTTGTTACGAAATAATATATTGCCAACTGTTAGAGATCTTCCTAATTTAGACCTGGAATCTGTATGGTTCCAACAAGATGGTTGCCCTGCACAAAATGCCATGATAGTATGGCTGTTCATGGAACAAACTGTTCAGGCACGTCTTTTGAGTGGTTTTGGAACCTTCAAGTGACTAGCCAGATCGCCAGATCTATCTCCTAACGACTATTTTTGTGAGGTTTTCTCAAAACACAGATCTATTCCGGAATAGGCCGGAAAATTTGCATCCAAAGAATTGTTGACAATTGTGCGAATATTTCTCCTCACGTGCTAGAAAACACCCGGGTAGATTTCTACAATCGACTCGGATATTGTTTACCAAAGAATGGAGGAATATTCGAAACATTGGGTTAACATTTTTTTTTGGCGGAATTATATATTTTTTTCTTTTTGGGGTTTTATTTTTCTTTTAATTTGTGTGGATTGTTGTTTTACGTTATATCGTTAATAGAATGCTATCATTTATTTACAAACATTCCAAATACAAATAATAAGGGATATTCAAAAAAGAATTTTCAATTATTAGAAGTAATGCTAAGCTTAAGAAGACAAAATAAACATATTTAACCCACTCTCATTACATGCTAATGCAGTACAAAACAGTCCAGCAACCATACTCAACACACACACTACAGAGTACCCCCACTATTTTCATTTCTTTATTAAGCATATTATGTATAGTTAGTATAGTAAATAATATTTAACATTGATTCTCTATTAGTAATGCTTTCCAACACATACGGTATATATATGTATATATATATACATTTTAAATATATATATATATATACATATATATATATATATATATATATATATATATATATATATATATATATATATATATATATTTACAAGTCTACCAGATAAAGTGCAATAATCAATTATGATAATAATATAATGCCTGTATATTGAATTTAACATAATATACAGGGTGCCATTGTTATATCTCCACTCGTTTTTTTAAACGACAAAACTCAAAAAATATAATTTTGACAATAAACTGAGTTTGTTTAATATTTATTATTCACATTTTAAATTACCATAACTTTTGAAAACCTTAACCGATTTAAATAAATTTTTTTGTTTTTCTCAGAGCATATAAAAATGGTATCCTGAATACAGGATAGCCCACTGAAAGTGTAATCGATAAAATCATGACAAACGAGCTAAGACAAAATATTTTATTAGTGTAGCTCTTGGATACTTGGAGAACGGGAATGGTGGAAATACACTGATTCGAATTAAGTTCGTAACAAGTAACATAAAAAGTTATAAAAACCCTCCAACGCAATAATATAAAACATAATAAGAATTTCCCGTTACCTCCACCAGTTTTTTATATAAAATGATAACATTTCAAATTTGCCCCCTTTACCTAGATCAGTTTTTTTGTGTATTTTAAATACGCATTTCGACTACAAAGTAGTCATCATCAGTATAAATTAGCTAGTCGTTATTTACTCTTAGACAATTAGAAATAGATAGAAAGTCGAGATAAATAGACAAAAATAAAAATAAATAGAAAATTAACTAAAATAAATTAAAATATAATAAATTTTAAATTGTATTGAAATTACTCTTAAAATTTCTTTCATTCACATTAATTCCTGTTAACCTTACTCTTATTAAAATTACTCTTATATTGTCTCAGGTTATGTTACTCGTACCTTTACTCGTTGCTATAGATATAACTATCTATCTATCATCGAATAAAAACGTTGCTCGTTTGTAAAAATACAATCTATTGTTTCACGCATATTTTTTGAAAACTGTATAATAGATTTGGTACAAATACACTCTAAAATTTAAATACGAAACGTCGCTTTTGGCCTCCATAGTGTATAAAGTAAATCGTTTTATTTAAAATAGTTTTCTTAAAATATTTTTTGGATTTTTGTTTTTACCTAAAATTACACGCCAAATGTTTAAATAAAATTACATTTTATACATGCTTATCTTTCTATGTGAACTGTTTGTTTACAGTTCAAGTCAAAAAGGTAGTCTTTAAAGAGTCTAGACAAATACAGCGTATTATTTTTAAGCAATACAAATATCAAATAGATATACATAAAACTTACACTGTCAAAATTATTACTTCATATTCTTTATTCTTTCCGAGTATTTGCAGCTCACGCATGTAAAGCCCTTACAAACACGTGTTAAAAATGAAATTTTATGTATAAATTCATAGAGAAATAATCACTCCCTATAAATTCATAAGAGGTGATGACGGAAATTTTTACCCTGAAGCCTTTTTTGATGGATTATAGCGAGTGTTTTTGGCAAAATTTTTTGTGATTTGAAGAAAAAATTAAAGTTAACCGTGGCTCTTTGGTCAATAATCAAGCTCATTAATTGTTGCGCTGGTGGCAGTTGATGATGAAATTTATAATACATAAGCTGTACTGAAAACTTTTAGTTTTTTTCTCACAAATTGCGGGCTAGTTCCGTTTTTTACTTTTACAATCAATCATTTAAGGAGATACTGAAATCTTGCCAGAAGTCTTATTGCGAAGCTAATTTCCCAAGTCATGCTCCGTCCCTTGTTAGATAAATTTGCAATTTATAATACCATTCTGTCCTATTGTGCGATGGAATGGATAATTCACCATTACACTTCCTCAAGATATTCTTATAGGTTAAATACAACGAGTTTGGGTTGGATTATAGAGTTCACATGGACGGGAGGGGGGAGGGTGAACCTAAAGATGTTAATTGCTTAAAAACCCGGTAAATACTTAATTTATAAAAAAAGTTTTCAAACAAAAGTTGTTAATTTAAAAAATAAGGAAATTTTTGTCGTTAAACTTTTGTTCTATCTCTTACGGTAGAACGATTTTATAGGTTTTAAAGATAGGCAGTTTTTCCCAATTTGACCAGACATGATCCGATTTTGTCAAAACACGAACTTGATCTTACTTTTTAGCTCTAGAGCACACATAAAAAATTTCAGCTCGGTATCTCTTTTCGGTTTTGATTTATCATGTTGGCAGACGGACGGACGGACAAACAAATTTGCGGAAATGGACTATTTAGGTCATTTTATGAACACCTATACCAAAATTTTTTTTCTGGGATCAATATTTTCAACCGTTACAAAATCTAAACTAAACTTAATACAGTCTTTTATATACCGGGTATAAAAATTGAAGTACAAATTTTATACTGGAAAAAATGATACTTCCTTTTAGAATAAGAAAAAAATGTTAACCTATACAATGATGAACGTTATAGAAGACTTTAACTGTATATTATTTATATTATGCTATTGGTATTGGTGAGTACACACAATTAAGTTATACATTAATACAAGTTGCGTGCAAACTATATAATTAACAAACAGTGGGGTATTTGCCTGTGGGCCAAATTAGCCGTGACCAAGAGCGAATTTTTGGCAGCGATGAATATTTCAAGAGAAATAAATTTTTGGTTTTCAAAGTTAACAGAATTTAATCTTCTGATAAATTGAAGTAAATTTAATTTCCTAAATATTTACTCACTTAAAATTTTTCCATTTTATCAATATTAAAAGAGATATTCAAAATTTTGCTTCCTTTAAAACCCGGCTTCTCCTTGTCAGGAACCGGGGATCTTGAAACCCTAGTCATATATATATATATATATATATATATATATATATATATATATATATATATATATATATTTATATATATGTATATGGGCACCCGGTATTTATTATATACCTTTTATTCGCTCTACCTTTCTCGCATTACGCGTACAACCTTAAGTTAATGATATTATAATTGTAAAATATGCAAGTTTGTAGTTTATTTAAAACACCTAAATCGATTTTTAGAATATAAATTATACAAATGCACTTTTTTTTGTTTGTAAATATAATACAGGTATTGAAATTTACCTTAGGTATCAATGACTATATACAGAATCAATGGATACATTAAAATGCTCCTACGTAAAAATGTAACTAACAGCTTTAAAAACACAACAATAATTTATATAATAGGTACTTCGCCAGCTAAAAATATTCTTGTATATGCTGTGATGGTTATAAAAGAATCGATCTATATATATATATATATATATATATATATATATATATATATATATATATATATATATATATATATATATATATATATATATATATATATATATATATATATATTTGTTATATATGAGTAGAATATATATATATATATTATCAAAACTAGATTCTATTTTTCGATATCTATCAGCTAGTGTTTTTAATTTAAAAAGTGGGCAAGACATGTTTTTAATATACATTTAAAAACGTTAATAACATGTTCGGCATAACTTTTGTTATGCTAATCATATATAGATATATATTTTTCAATAAATTTTTTTACATGATGATCAAATGGTTCATTTCTCATAGTATTATGTTAACAAGTTATGTATGAATTCATCAAATAATGATGTTAATCAAAATTCAAAATTCAATGGAAAATTTTTTGGTTTCGAGTAGAGATGCCACGAATAATGATTTGGCCGAATGCCGAATAATAAATATTCGGTTGCACTTTCAGTCGAAGCATCGAATATTCGGTGATAGAGTTGTGTATTTCGAGCATAACAAGTTACGACCTGACTCATTGCGGTGCGTTCGACCTGACTTATTACTAAGACATATTGCTATTTTTAACCAAAAGCGTTACAAAATGGCAGCAGTAATTAATTAAAATTGCCTATTTGGGAATATTTTAAGATTAGTAATGAAGAGAATTACCTGGTTGTGTATTTACTGTGGCATAACAAGGTCAGCAAACGCAGAACAGCATCCAAGGCTGACAAAATTTGCTAAGATTAATCTTAACCAGTCCAAGTAGCCGAGCGGTCTAAGGCGATATGTCTGTGCAGTATGCAGTACTTGGATACTGGGAGGTTATGGGTTCGAATCCCGACATAGGCAGTTTGTCAATTATAAAAATAAAAAAAAGGGACGGTTAATTGACTAAACTGTCGGCGTATGGTCAAGAACGAAGTAACCGGCTATGCTTGAGAAGGTTTTCAGCAGTTTCCTTCATGAACTCCAGATGAATATCGGCATAGTTCCTATCATATTCGGCTGCAGCCGCATATCCTACCAATTCCTAGTCTACTCACAAACTCCTTCCACTCCACTCACATTCTCACATCCTAAGGCATCATAATGGACCTTATGGTCGAAGTGTAGCCCGTCCAGGGCAGCCATTACAATCTACCTCTATCTAAGATTAATCTAGCGTCTCCTGACTATAGTGTATATAGTCAGAGGCTACTTTCAGAAGTAGGTATTATCTATGAGGAAAAGAGAAATCGTTTGCTGTCAAAAATCAGATTTGCGTATGCTACACAATTTGTATAATACCATTAAATTAAAATCAAATTGTACATAACTCAAATGAAATAGTAATAAAAACTTCATGAACAACAAAACAAGCATCATTTTTTTTTTCACATCAATGAGTACGCATAATATTTTTTACACACACGCCGTCTATTTATAGACAGACATACGCATGGTATTAATTTTTGTAATATCATTTAATTCGTTAATTGATATTTTGAAAATATTTTGAACTTATATTTAATTAAATTATGTATATGTTTATTTTTATCTGATATTTAATATACCGTATATCATTCTAACCTTAATTTATTCAAAATCACACACCTATAAAATTCTTATTGGAATTAAATAAGTTTTATGTTGTTTTTTTTTTCTCTTTTTTTTTTCCGTAATTTAAATACAAACGACAGATGAATTACAAAAACTTTTATATATTTTTATTTGCATCTTCACTTAGGTATATTAAATGCTTGCATATATACTCTTACTTACAATTTTATACAGGAATTAAATTTCTTAAATTCAATTTTTTATACACGACTTAAATTTCTTAAATACAATTTATATACAATTTATTTATTTATTTGAAAAGAAAACAAAATTTTATGTTTATTTGTTTAAAAAATATATAATTACTTAATAAATAAGTTTTATCGTTAAATTTTAAAAGTATGTCACCAATAGTCTAGGACGAATCGGCGAATGCTTTCAAAATATTATAAATATTATAGAAATGCAGTTTGCCATGGGGCATTGTGGTCCTAATTTATTTAAATTAATTGTTTTTTGCCAACTCGAATAATTTTTTAAGTATTTTACGTCATTTTAAACAAATACAGTCTCTTGTAATCTGTTCGTAAACTTGACCGTTTCTGAGTTGATTATAACTTGAGTTTTACATATGTTTTAAAGAGTAATTACACTCCCGTTCAATAAAATTGAACCGACCTGAACCGAATCAGTCTCTCACAATTTTGATTATTCTTGTAGTAAATGACAGATACAACAGTTTATTTTATTTTTATACGTAAAAGGGAGATATAACACTTAACATGTATTTACTTTACATATTCTTACTCTATCACTGACTTGTTTACATAAATAAAAAATATAAAACTGCCATTTCATTTTTCACATTTAAAAAATATACTAATTATCTTGGTTTATGAATAAATAATATACAGAGAGTTACAAAAGTGAGGAGTTTTATGAAATGTAAGAAAATGTACATTTCAGGTTGGTTCAATGTTATTGAACGGGAGTGTACATATAAATAATATGTATATCATTCAAGATTTTGCTAAGGGATGTTCAAACATTATTTAAGAATTTTGGTAAACCCAAAAATTTTATTTTTAATTGTCATTTGTTGGTCATTTCAAACATTATTTATAACTCGGAAACGATCATGAAAAAATGACAAGTGTTTTTTTTGTTAACAATTTTTTGTTAAAATATTCGGTTATTCGGGGTAAACTGCATTTCTATAATATTTAGAATATTTAGAAAGCATTCTGACAAAAAAAAATTTTGTCCGAATAGTTTCCGATACTCATGCGCAGATTCCTCCTAGACTACTTACTGTGTATGCATTCGACACTTGACCATCTTTCAGGAAAACAGATAATCAACCACACCCAAATTAATAATTGTTTATTTATAGCTTAGATTTAAATCAGCAGGTGTTTTTTTTTTTTAATTTTTGATTTCTTGCCTCATTATAATTGAAAAAGTTAAAGTTTATTTCTAAAAATTGTGAGAGACAAACAGTTATCAATTAGTGTTCCCTAAGTAAAAGTACAAGGTATTGGAGCATCTTAAATAATATTTCGTAATTATAATGTCGTTTGTTCTAAAAAAATTGCCTCTAAAAAAATTATTATCCATTATAAGCTATTGGAAATTCCAACTAAGAGAGACTCTATCTAGCGTTAAAAAATAGAACCATTGGTGAATGTAATTACACAAATAAAGCATATTTACTTACATGAATTGTGAATTTTTTCAATATAAAAATCGCCAATTCTATTTTATAATGTCTGAAAATTGTTATGTACTGAACTGTAAATCTTACTCCGGGAGAAAGAATAAATTATGATATTACTCCGGGACACCAAAGGATTTTTTCAGGATGATGAGCATCAAGCTCGTACTTTGTAAGTAGCTTTGTTTTGAAAAGACGCCCAACTTTTTTATTTATAAAATTTTGGAAAACGCTGTCGAAATTATCTGGAAGCCGTTGAATATTGAGGATGGGAGACTCGGAGTCCATTTCATTGAATTCGTAGGACGAAAATTTTTCCTCGTTCTTCACTTGATTATCTTACAATTAAACTTAAAAATAACTTGATGCTCGTAAACTTTGGATGAACGGTCAAATCGACATGTACCACGGCTTCCAGAAATTTTCGATACCGTTGTCCAAAATTTTATTATTAAAAAGTTGGGCGTCTTGCCAAAACGAAGCTACTTACAAGGTACTGGCTTGATGGTCATCATCCTGAAAAAATCCTTTGGTATCCTGGACCATATTGGTTTACATAAATTTCCAAAATGATCAGAAAAAGTAAAATGTGAAACATATTTTGCTGGACATATTTAAACTAATGATAAATATTAAACCAAAAAAAAGTATAAATATTAATTAAAAAAAGATTAACTGCTTGAAATTTTAACAGAAAAGTCTAAAAACGTCGTAAACTCTTATATATTATACAGTAGGTTAAAATAATCTTGTTTGCAATTGTCCAGGATTACTAGTTTTGTCATGGCCGGGCTGCAATCTTAACATAAAAACTCAATATATTTTTAATATATTTTACACTAAATTCAACCTTCTCTCTTTGGTCATTTTGTTGAGATATCGCTAGGAAATGTACAGATTAATAATTTTTAGCCTGGTATTTATTAAACCAGAAATAAACAGTGTAAATTACCACACTCATGTAATTTGACATTAATCGATTCGATCAACTTCCAATCAGATATTCAACCTCCGGGTAGTTCGAGGAGTTTTTATTGGCAAAGCTCCCAAAGAAGCATACCCTTTGCTAGGCAAGTAGAGTTTTCGTTTAACCTTTTATTTTTAACATTTTATATATTTATGAATATTAAGGCTGATGTTACTCAAATGAAATAAAATGTAAAAGGCAAAGGTGTCGGGGAATGATTCGTTTGAAAAGAAAAGTTTTATTTAACATCAAAATAATTCAAAAAATCATAATTTCACCAGAAAAATCATTGGATCTTATTCGTTACCCCCGCCAGTAGAAATGGTTGAAAATGGGTGAAAATGGTTTGTTAGGACCATAGAAAGTGATTCCAAGGAGGTAAAATTGTCTTTCGTCCTTGAAATCCTTGCAATTCAAAAATATTTATTTTTATTTTTAAGGGTTTTTTTAGAAAAAAAAAATTTATTTACAATATTAAATTGTCGAAAGGTTGGATTGGGTTGGGTTGTTGTAGTTTAGCGGAGGGTTATTTTATTGAGGGGTATTGGGAAACGCCCTGAACCCCCCGCTAAGCTACCCCCTTTTTCCTCCTTGGAATCACTTCCTGCGGTCTTTCCCAAACATTTCCATCCATTTCCAACCGTTTTTACTGGGGGGGGGGGGGAAAACAAATATGATCCAAATCATTAAAAAACTATATTTTCTGTTTACATGTTTTGTTTCATCATTTATTCAGAATTCGGAATAGATCGAAGTACATTTTTTTATTATTTCGAGATGATTCGCAATTCGAAATAGAATAGATTACGACTACACATATATCATGAACGTTAAAGAAAAATAAAATAAATTATTATTATTAAAACAAAAAAGTTAAAATAATTAATATTGATGAAACAAATTAATGGTTAAATTTTATATCTCACGTATATTATACTTTTAAAGTAATGTTAATGTGAATATTAAAAAAGTTGTAACGCAAGTAAAACTGATAAAAATAAATGATTAATAACATTATCATATTGTACGGCTCATAATTACCAGGGTGAGAGATATTTTTCTTAAATGCGTATTAACAACCTGTAACAAATGCAGAAATTTATAAAGAGATATATACACTACGTAAATTAAAAAATACACCCAATATCAGTATTGTGTTGTGCATCTATCATTGTCTATGCACAGTAGGTCATGATATGGTGTTATACTCACACGACGGACGACGGACAATAACGACGATGCATACATGCACGAGTAAAATGCAATTATATGTAAATGATTGTAGTTAGAGAGTGATAAGTATAATATAATAGTTATTTATGTTATAATACAATACTGATTGTTTAAGTGTGACAAAGTAAACCATATCATAGTACATTACATATAGACAGCGATAGATACACCATACAGCATTCCAGATTGGGTGTATTTTAAAAAACAAACTGTATATGTATATATATATATATATACAGTTTGATTCAATATTGAAGATTATATAGGTACAATATGTTTTTGCAATTATATAAATGGTATTTCATTATCTTTTGTACATGTAAGCATGAAAATCTTGTACAAAAAACAAAAGCAAAATTGTATTTAACATTTTGAATTATTCTTTACTCTTAAAACAAATGCCAGTCTCGATAATTCAAGAAACACTTTTCGTTTATAATCATGGCTTAGTGGGAATTGCAGGCTCAGATTAAAATCCACTTGGTTTACATATACTGGGTGCGTCATAATAATATTCCCGATTTCAAAGAGACATAGCCCAGCGTTGGAATGGTGAAGGAAATAACAATGAACTGACGTATGTAACCTCTACGTAATCGATTGATAATTGAATAAGCTTTTACGATTCCGATCCATTGGTACAATAGAATAGAATTCCCAAGATTTGAAGAAAACTCAATTAGCAAAGAAAGTGGTGGTTTCGATCCGCGTCAAGTAGTGATGCCGTGAGACAAGACGAGATGAGAGTAGCATGTCTATTGTATTGGAATGACTTATAAAAGTTTTATACCGGTTCGTCTCGTCTCGTTTTTCTTGAAAAAATACAATTAAAACAAAATTTATTAAAAGTAAAAATAATAATAATGACTGGGTCGGTTGTTGTGTGTAATAAGAAGTTAAAAAATAACAGAGTCTTAAGACTTTTCCAAAATTTCCTGCAATTATATTTTAATTCAATTAAATCGTTCTTCATTCTCACCTTACAACTAATGGAATTTTGTCAAGTACCTACCTAGTACTTACTAAGTACCTACTATCATCTGTCTCTCGAATATTTATCTCGCGGTATCACTAGCGCCAAGATATGTACTTACTGCGTACGTCTTTGAAAACACTTGATCCATGCAATCAATTCATAGTTTATTATGGGTACGCTAGATAGTGGTATTTGTAGATTATCCATAGTCATCCAAAACATATTCTTATTCAAAGATATTTAAGCTCAAATTGCTGTTAACCCATGGTGCGAATATATACCCAGGCACTCAGATTATAAAAGTCATAAATTGGTTTAGCGTGGAAACGCGGTTAGGTAGGACATTGTTTCTAGTATCACTGTGAAGAGCTTGGGGAGAACTTCTAAGAGGCAAAGCGATACAATAAAATATTTGCCGGAATATAAGTGAAAATCGGTATAAAATTGAGAATTACAAAAAAAATTGAAGATTTTGTCTCTTTTGACTCGTAAATATGCTCGAAGTTATAGGAAACGCATATCAGAGGAAAACTCGCGTCAAAAGAATCTAGCGAGCTTAAAAAGTTCAATGCCGAACGAATGTCAGAGTCGCGACAGCGTCGCAAAAAGAAAATAAAAAAACAGCGCAAACGATTACATCGTTGGCTTGCTGGACACATTTTCTCTAATTCGAAAGAAATATTTCGAATTTGATTATTCTAATACTTATTATAATGAATACTGAATAATGCATACAAGCATCACCATATTTTAACTTGATTTAATTACGATTCCT
This sequence comes from Nineta flava, assembly GCA_963920215.1. NCBI lineage: Eukaryota > Metazoa > Arthropoda > Insecta > Neuroptera > Chrysopidae > Nineta > Nineta flava. The sequence goes on from OY986041.1 coordinate 94,419,858, forward strand.
TATTTTGAGAAAATTAGCTTAATCCATATCGGTTCTTCGTAACGAATTTTTACAACTAAAGTATTCGAATAGTAGAATGATAGATAAAGATTGTAAATAAATGATAAGCAAACGGCAGCTAAAAATAATCACACATATAAACCTTAATATATATATATATATATATATATATACATATATATATATATATATATAACATTTCAAAAGAATCATCATCATTATTATTCTGTATATGTGAAGTCAAATTAACAAACTTTAGTTGTTTTTTTTTAAACACATCATATTATAAATGCCAACAAAGTACTTACAACCAGTACAATTAGTTGTCTTATCTTCGTTAGAGAGCCGTTTTTATTTCATTTTGTTCAAGTTAACTTTAGGTGAATTATTAATCGGTTTACGGTTTTTAAACACGTTTCGCATCATATGTTTTATAGCCGCTGGAGTTAGTTTTATTCATACATACATAATATAATATTATCATCGACATTTTACCTTTACTTACTTACAAATAAAACAGTAAATTACATTTTATATATTGCTTTCTTGGCTGGTGTGTTATGTGTATTACAATATGGTTTAAGTTTGTTCTTTACAATGCAATTGCGTTATTTAGATCAGTGGAAATTGATTTTGGTCGAGCTTTATCAGTTGTGCAATTAATATGTGTTATTACGAACGCGTCAATAAAGAAGCTGCACTGCCATGCCATGGAACGGTTCAATATATAGGAATAACTAGGACAGACCTCTGTCCTAGTTAGACCTCTGTCTAACGAATGGGTGTATAAGTCCATAAACAGAAAATGTGTATATACAGCAGGCTACACACAGGCCAAACAAATGATAATTGGGTACAGTGCTGCAAGATCAACCTGGCTTATTGGCACAAACTGGAAAGAGATAAACCTTCTGGTTGGGGTGCTTACTGGTTGGGGTGCAGCCTCTAGAGGCACCGGTAGGGTTCTCTCATACGGTTTGAAGACAGTGTGATCTGCCCAGACTATACAGGACATTCTGGCAGAATGTCCTTACAGAGACAGAATGAGATATCTAGAGTTTGGCTCAGCCGAAATGAGGGAACCTGAGGTAAAACAACTATAGTGCAGTTCGTTCCTGTCATTTGTAAAGAAGGCGGGTAGGTTCGATAACGAACACAGGGCTAGAGAAAACGATCCAGGTGTGATAGAGGATAGAAGAGGATAAGAAGAGGTTCCACTAATAGTATCAGAACTAGTAGATATAGTCGGATAAAATTTGTTCATTATAAATATAGTAACAACTTTTATTCGAAATTTTTTTTCGAAAACCGAATAAATCAATTATAAAATTTAAAAAAAGAACATCAACTTTTGTTGCCAAGTTCACATATTATTACCACAGCTCGTCTAGCGGTCTAGATCTATTGGTAATAGGTACACTTAATCCATTTATCTTCTTTGTCGTTGTAATGTGTCAAAATTTCCATAACTGGTGACTGTTAATGTTTAATATAATTTAATTTGCTTTATCTTAATTGATTTAGTCGTGGATTTAGCTAATTTTAATAAATTAGATAAATGATGAATTAATTATAATAGTTATAATAGATACTACTTCTTAAGAAAATGATTTTAAACTACGCGGTTGATTAAAGTGTATTCTTATTGGCGGAATAAAGATTGAACAGTATAAGATAATTTTGATCATAAGTAGGGCGATTTGGATGTAAATATTTGTACAACCTAGCTCCGCTCTTAGACCGGGCTGTCATATCCGTGAGTTGCTCTAATGTCTATAAACTATTTTGGGAATTTCAGGATATAAAACTAATTAAAACATTGTGCATGAACACTTTCCAAGAAAAATATTGTTTTTTTTTTTATTTCCATCCATTGTTAGAAACTAATTACCTTTTGTGATATCTAACAAAATTTTTAAATAGTCGAAATTTGATTGCCTAATTAGTTCGATTATCTAAGCAGTTACTATTATTACTATAATCATTTTTAGTAATACAAATATTAAGGATGAAAAATGTTTATCAAAGCTACCTTCTGAGTAAGCTTATGATAGTTTCAATTAAATTACTTGAAAATTGCAATAGTAATTAAATATAAATATGTTTAAAGTTCATTTAAAACATCGGTCAAGTGCTATTTTTACTTTTCCATCAAATAATTTTGCCGTTTAAATTTTATTTAACGTTTATATAATATTAAAAAAACTCGGTCAAGTGCACAATAATCTTTTTTTTGTGTAAATAATTTTTTTAAATTACCAGTGAAACTAGCAGTTTGTCAATTAAAATTATGGGGGTGATTAATTGATTAAACTGTCGGTATATGGACAAGAATCGGCTATGCTTATGAAGGTTTTCTGCAGTTTCCCTTCACGATGACTATCGACATAGTTCCTATCAAAGTCAGCTGCAGACGAAAAAACCTAAAGGTTAAAAAATTAATATAGGTTAAATTAATAATGATGTGAGTGGCCTCTGTTATAGAGTCTCAGAAATGGAGGTAAAACCCCATTATTATTATTATTATTGTTTAAAATTTGATGTATTTATGTCAGTTGAAGAGGGAGAGTGAATACAGGATATACACCCCACCTCTTCAACAAACACAAATCTTCACAAGGTAGCTACGTCCTTTGAAGAAGGTTTGCTACCCTATGGTCGTGTAGTCTGTACGTCCGTTAGTCAACGCGATGTCCAAAGGGTCCGCCTTTCTTCCGAGTCAGGGGGTACGTTCGTCTGTCATGTAGTGTTTTGGTCGTGCTCCGTCCTTGCACCGCATAGATGTGGAACCTGCAAAATTTAATATAAAAAAACTTCAAGGGTATTACTTGAAGACAGTCTCATGCGATCTCAATGTACGAAGGATCCTATGATGATAGTCTTCTACATAGAGGTGATAAAGTGACGATGGTGAGACCTGCAAAACGGAATGGTGGATAGATTAGACTCTAAAGTGGGGCGTATACCGCCAAGGCAACTGATAATGAGATAAACTATTTTGTCTGAGTAGCCAGGTTGTAGTTGTCGTAGTTCTTGGAGAAGATTAAGGTATTTAGTCCGTTTTTGCTCCTCTTTCAAGACTATATTCGTTTCTGCAGGCGCAAAGAACTCGATGATGTAGATAGTCTTAGCTGAAATATCCTAGAGCACTATATGAGACTTAGTAGCAGAGAGCTGCCTGGTAATTGCGAACGAGAAATTCCAAACAATGATATATTTCTCGTTTTTCACGACAGGCTCGATCTCTCCGGGAACATATGGTAGGACTGGCGTTCGGTCCACTTCATACTTGTGTCTCAAGAAGTAGTATAGCACATGCAGAGCAGCGTTATGGCGATGAATGTAGGTAGTCGAGGCATAAGATGGACATGCCGAAATAAGGTCCATCAGCGTTCCAGCTGGAGATTTACACGCTCTGCACTGAATACTGGAGACTGCGATCTTCCAAACGTACCTGTGGCGTGTAAGAGTGGCTATCATACTATCTTGGACAGCGATGATAAAGCCTTCTGTTTCGGACTTGAGCCTAGCTGATCGGAGGAAAGAAAACGTAAGATCGACGGAAAGACCACAGGAGTCCAGATGGCGGTAGAAAATACCCTGATGGTCCCGCGATCAATTATTTTGAAAGGGGGAGGTAATTTCAGCTCGTTTAACAGCTGAACGAAGTCGGGATTGAGGACCAAATTATCAATTACGTAATTTAATCATTTACGTAAAATTGTAACTGAAAAACGTCTGTGACAGATAGACAGGCTCCGAGGTAGCGTTCTGTTATGTAAAATTTGGCACGGAATTCTAAAAAATCCACCTCAATGTTTAATTTTATAAATGTTTATAATCTGTTACAGATATCAATAGTACTTAAACAACTTAAAGCAGTAAATAAAAAAAAGCTATTAAATATATTGTATAAACGCGTGACTGGTCACCTTTATGTAAAATGTAAAAAAAAATTTACAGCCCTGATAACGTTGTTGTTATCAAACTATAAACTATTTAAATTGGATGATAAAACTATATAGTTAAACAAAACAAACTTATCAGTTTCTTTGACTGAGTAGTCAGTAGAGTATGATTGTGTGCCTGACTGAAGAGTTGAAATAAAAGTGCACTTAACAATAAAAATGTATTTATAATATATGTTGTTGGTTACTATTTGGCAAAGACTACAGGGAGTTTTGCATACAACACTTTCATGTTTTCTGCTTATACACTGTGGGTGTATTACGTTTGATATTTTGTTGTATTTGATCAGCAGGGTACACAATATTTGTGTGTTTTCGCTTGATATTGTCCTGTGGTTATTATAGTATTTGTGCTTGTAAAAGCTGTACGATTATTGCGTGGTATTTATTCATGCGAATAATAATATTAAACATATTCATAATACAATTGGCACAATAAAATTATGATCAATAAATTGTTATTTTAAATAAATCGTTTTTTTTTACCATAAATAAATCACACTAAGATTTGTTTATTTTGAGAATTTTTGGGAATTATTTAAAACTAGTTAAAGACTACTTGGATTATGTAAATTGTTCAGATTAACTGTATAACAAAATTTATCTTCTACTTTTCAATGCAACTTGACTTGAAAAGAAAACCATTAAAAAAAAAACATTCTTTAAAATTAATTAATTTTTATTTTAAGACTAAGAAAATCAATTTAATTTCCCAACGCTTCCACTATCTCCCAATATTTGTTAAACGTTCCACTAAATTTCTATTTTAGGGAATATTTTCGAATTCCTCGATGAGTTCATCGAGCTGATACAATGGGCCACAAAAGCAGCGTTCATTTTTCAAAATTTTATAGTTGATTTGTGCCTTATAGACAGGCGGGTAGGTAGTTTATTAATACCTTTGCCAATAATGTTTTTCTGTGATCAATATTTTTCAATCGTTAAAAAGTCAGGACTAAACTAACAATACTCTTATATATATATATATATATATATTATATATAGGGGATTCCAGGACACAACTGGGTATCGGGGCGGAATGAAGTTTGACTATTTTTGGTGTCAAGGGGGTGATACAAGCAACCGGAAATACGTAAATAACTAGACCAACCTGTGGCTGTTCAACTACGCCATTCATGTTAGTCTAGTTTTCTTGGTCGATGGTGCGTGAAATTTTAGTTTTGTGATCCTTTGCTCCTGTATTGTAACTTATGATGATCTTTTAATCAAGATATGGTATACATACTTCTTTACATTACAACTACAGTTAGTACATTCTTGAAGTACGTTTAATTGTCTTTAGTTTGGTGTAATTAAATGTTTGTTCAGAACGGGTCGGGTGAAATGGGGTACCCCATTCTGCCCAATGGGCTACCTCATTCTGCCGCAATGTTGCACAATGCCTTTCAGCAAACATAACTGACATCAGACTTGATAGGCCTTGAAATGAACAGGCTAGTTTTACTACTCCTTGAGGCTCTTGTTTGACAACTGACAACTGAGTCTCTTCATTTCATTTTTCACTTGCGGGAATACATAGCGAAGATGTTGAGGCTGTACTAGTGTATGAATTTTGTGCATAAACTAATTTTTTCTGCATTTCCACTAGTTCTATATGTGTTTGTATTAACCTGCTCTTACCACCTCGCTCTGGAGGGCTCTAAATAATAAGAAAAATTTGTCCACATATACTTCTAGTGAAAATGGATAATATTTAATGGTATTTTCGATTCTGACAAACAGTAAATATATCAGAAAACAAAAGCAAATGTATTAAAATAAAATCATATGTAGGTATAAGACGGACAGGACGGTATTATTGAACCACAAGTCATCAACTAAAAACATTTTTTATGTATTTGCTAAATGATATTTTTAAAAATACTAAAGTACTTAAAATAATCTGTTATTGCCTTCATGATTGCTGAAATCATAATAATTTAACATAATATCTGCAGGCTGGTAAGTTACAAACTTATCATGATATTCATATATGAATTAAATGGCATTAGTTGATAATATATACAAAATATATTTATATTAAATTTAGAGTTTAAAAAAAAACTAAAAAAACATGCTTTTATTGGAATACGAACTAATAAACGCAAAATAATTTATAATAGAATAGAATAAAGAGATTGATAACAAAATTAATTTGAATGTAAACAAAAGCATGGGATGCCATCTCTACTTATGTCTTCATAATGGCTCTACTTTCAGAAGAATAAGAAGAGAGCACCCCGTGCATTTGTTTACATTAAAGTTGTCAGTCTCTTTATTCTATTCTATTTTAAATTGCTTTTTTCAGCTCATATTCCAATAAAAGTATGTTTTTTTAGTTCTTTTTTTTTGTTTTTGTATTCGTAAGGTAGTTCTTTCGCTACAGTCTAGTCAAAAAGTTTTAGCTTACTACATGTTATTTTTCCGTTCATAAAAATTGAACCAGTTTAAACATTCCAAGTGTTATTGTATGTAATAAACATATATTTAGTAATATATACGCTTAGAATGTGGCATACTGGTGGTTCAATTTTTACGAACGGTAGTGTACATGTTATACGTATCTGCAGAACTAAGATGCTAGGCCAAGTTTTTTTAACGTACTATACCTCTCACACATATATTCACATATATTATCTAATACATATGCTGTATTATACCCTCTCCATTAAAAATAGTCCTCTAAATAGTCTAAATATGTTATTTATTTTAATTTTTTATTAAAACTAAGAGGTGAATAATTTTTTGTTGTTGTAATTGTTTAGAATATATTATTCTTCAATGTACTAGTTTTTCGTCAAAACGGTAACATTTCAAGGAAAAAAATTAAAAAATCTGTTATTTTCACATATTCTTCCATGCTACGTGTACAAAAAATATCATTTTTAATTGCAATTATCTTCAAATTTTAACAGCGTGTGCATCATACATTTAATGACTTATATTTTCGGTTTGGAAAATTTCTTAACATTTTGCTCGCGTGACCAAACTACCTTAAAACAAATTTATTTTTTGTGTTGTAGTTTCATTCGTCATTATTATTCCGATGAATAATGGAATGAATCCAATTCTTACCAAAGAATGTATATATCGAATATAGCCTAGGAAATTTATGTCAATTAATTATTTGTTTCTAAATTTTGACAGTTGGGAATGCCATTTTTTTATTAAAATGACATGGCTGGATATTTCCTTCATCTCGCCACACAAACTGCACATAATGGACCCGTTATGGAGTCCCATTGTGTAGATCATTGTATAGATGCTTCCGCAGGGGATCATGCCCGGTAATGAATCCGGTAACATTCCGTAGTTGCATCTTGTTCAGCTTCAGTGCATCGAGAGATAGCCTCTGGGATGCATTGCAACTTGAAGGCCGAAAGACAAGTCACGGAGTTTGGGGCAGAGAATATCGACAAGTTGGTCGGCTTTACCATTTTCTCTACTTTCTGTTAAGAAGTATACACTGACTTTTAACCCACGATGCAAAAAGACTAAGTCTAAATGTCTACCTGTGGCATCGTAGTTCTCAAATGCTTGGACCGATTCAAATGCGGATTGTTATTAGATAGCGGGTTACCTTACTGTGGTTCTTAACTATGTTTGATAAAAATCAGCTTAGTCTTTTGTAAATTATCAGCTCTTTTCCAAGATGATGTATAGGTATATTATTAACATTGTCATTTTACATATAATTTTGGTGGAGGTAACGGGAAGTTCATTTTAAATAGTGGATGATGAATAGCATAAAACTCCTTCAATTGAAGAACAAAGAAACAAATATAAGTTGTTTTAGGATTAAGTTAATGCTTTCTACAAGATTTTGAGGCATTTTCTTTAACAATATATCTCAAGCATCACGATTCAGCTTCAGGAACAATAGGACTAGATAATTTTCGATACATGAAAATTTATAAGTTTATCATTTCTATATTACATCAAGATTAAATAGCTGAAATGATAAAACAAAATAACATATATTATGTATATTATGTATTGATGACTAGTAGTAATGACCTCTCCAATACCAAAAAAAAAAAAAAAAAACGCCAAAGACTACTTTATATTAAATACTATACTAGTAAAACGAAACCAATTAACGAATTTGTAACAACGTTTTTGCATTACCAATGGTACGAATAATCACAATTATTAAACATATTTGAAATATTTTCGAATATATTCTTAAAACTCAGATAAAATTTCATGAGAACGCAAAAGAGAAATGAAACACAGTATCTCTGCACTAATTAAAAATATTTTAAACCATTTTTTGTGTGTGTTTATTTTGCAAATACCTAAAATCAGATATTGCGATTCTGTTTTATTTTTGCGCGTACGGTATAGTGCAATATACCTACTACTACAATAAAGAACATGATGACATAAATAACTTAATAATTCTTGTTTTAAACATTATTAAATTAACGCCCATATTTGCCCAGCATATATGATTATAAATATATATATATATACATAGGTATCTACAGTATCTACAATATACGTATGCACATGTGTATACGTTGTAAATGATTATCATTATACACATTAACCATCTGTTACAATGCGTGCAACTGATATTTATTAACTGATTTTTATCTGTTTACTTATATACAATTCATATCAAAACTCGATTTGATATTTTATAAAATGTATATTACAGTACTTAAAATTAAATTAAAAATCGGAAATTTAGTATTGATATGTTCATCAATGAACAATTTGCGAAATGTGCATATTTGATACAGAGAAATGTGAGGCAAATAAGCCATGCGAATAAGATTATCATGATAGCCTTGAGAATTCATGCTGATCATGACTACTTTGTAGTTGAAATACGTATTTATAAAATATAATTAATTCATCGAGGAATTGGGGCAAATTTTGAAAATTTCAATTTCTTGGCCATGTTTACCAGCAACTTTTATCTCTGCTTGTTTGACCTCCTGTAGGATTAATGGTACACCCTGTATGCTCTATGGTGAAACAACCAGTTATTTTAGTGACCGCTTCTACAGAGTATTACGTCTTTAAGCTCCTCTTTCACATGGCTATCTTGTATGGATTCTCACAGCTAGAAACAGAACATGTCAACCTCTTCGTCACAGTCCAAACATATTGAACTGTTTTCTATTCTCATGGGAAATCGCTCTCTCTTGAACCAACTTCTTTTTGACTTTTATCGATGGGACAGACTTATTGTTTTATAGGGTTACACCCAGCTATCACAAAACAATTTTGAAGAGCCTTATAAATATTTTTTGTAGTTGAAGGCCCAACTGCGATGCACAGAGCAAAACTGTAACAATTCGCGGCCTTCGACTACGAGAAATATTTACAAGGCTCTTCAAACTTGTTTCGTGATTTTATCGTAGTCGGGTTTTAGTTTTATTGAACTTTTTATTTCAGACTTTTTAGTATCATATTAAGAAGAATCTGTGAATTAAGTATTTGATACCAAATCAATACATTTGAGAAATTTTTTGTTTGTTTTTTAGCGTATTATGCAAATCATATCCGCCATGTTCGATATAATATGACGTCACATAGCCTATGACACGCTGGCGAACTATAAAACGAGCCTATCGTCATTTGTCAAAATATGATCAGTAGCTTATTAGCTACACGCGAATAGATAAACAAAATAACATACATACATATATACATACATATAGTACTAAAATCATAACCCTCCGTAGTCGGGTAAAAATAAAGATTATCTTTCCACCGACACCATAATGGGAAATTTAAAAGTAATTTTAAACTTTTATAGATTTTCATTCCTTTAAACCTGAGCTATAAAAAAACAAAAAATAAAACCGTTTCTTCAGAATGTGTCCCAAAATTGATCTCGCTTATTTAAAAATTGTTAAAATAAACGTTTAATGGCAAAAATTCGGACTTTGGATTTAATAATACGTTGTCTGTTGAATTGCATATCTCATTTTTTACAGTTAACGGCAGCTATTTTATACTTTATATAATAAACCATAGAGTTTACTTAAATACACTATATGCTTATTATCATCCAATGGCTGAAATATAATTTAAACTATTGAAAAAATTTAATTTAATTTTAAGTATAGCCACAGGTTGTATCTTAAAATCATAAAATTCAAACGTAAATTTCTTAATATGACTTTTTAGTAGACGCAACCTGTAAAAATATTTATACTAAATATGTGTTATAAACACCAATTAAATTATTTATGTTTCAAGTATTATACAAAAGTATTGAACACTACCGATTCACAATCTTTTTATAATAATTCATTTCAGCTAGTTTATTATAACGATTTAAGAAATTTATATACAAGATGATCCAACATAAATGAAAATAATTTACTCCATAGAAAATATGGAAAAATTTTTCTATAAAATCCAATTTTATTTGTCGGTGAATACTAGTTGCTTATTTGGAAGAGTATATTTTAAAAATTAAAAAATTAAACACGAAATATTGTCGGTCCTAGGTGTTTCCAGTTAATTGAGAAGAATTGAGAGATGAAATTAAAATTGAAACGGCAAATTAACAAAAAATCGTTCCAAGATATTTGAAGCACCGTTTCAAAAATGTATAATTCATATTTTTGTGTTTAAATTTATTTAGCATTTTTGTGATACGTTTCGAAATTGCTGCCCCCATCATTTCTCCAAAAGTACACCGCAGAGAACACATGAATAATATAACGAAAAAAATTGAAGAAAAATTATCAAAGTATAAAAATTCTAGAGCGAAAAATTGTTTAAATAATTTAACTTAAAAAGCATTCATAATTTTTTTTATACCGTGTGTTCATTTGAAAAGTTACTACTTAAATATTTTCAGAAGTGTATTTTAGAAAAAAAAGTTCCAAACCAAAGTTTAAAGAGGGAAATATGTAGCTTAGCGTGATATAGCTTATCTTTTAAAAGATGCAGGATAGGGAAAATCTTTAAATACAAAAACCTTATCCCATAAAACAAACAACTTTTGTTTGAAAATTTTATTCATGCATGAGATAAATTTTCTTATTTTTTGTATTTAAAGAATTTCTCTATCTTGCACCATTTAAAAGATAAGTTATATCACGCTGGCACGATGGTGTGGAACAAAAATATAATTATTGCATTATGTTTTCTCCTTTAAATTAAACTGTGCAACTTTTGTTTGAAACATCTTTTTCTAAACATATTTAAAAAAATATTTTAGTAGTTCAATAGATACATGACTTTTCAAATGAACACACGGTATATTTGTTTCACGGAACATTTCTTGCGCTTGCCAGATTTTTTATAGGCTATTCAGTAAATAATTTCTACTAATATAAAACTGCAATTGTCTGTTTGTTTGTTCGAGCATCACGTAATAAATACTGGACCGATTTTGATGAAAAAAAAATTTTTTTTGCTTATTAGCTCTTAGAACTCCAGATGAATATCGGCATAGTTCCTATCATGGTAGGCTGCAGCCGCATATCCTACCAATTCCTAGTCTATACACAAAAATTTCTTCCACTCCACTCACATCTTCACATCCTTACAATGGACCTTATGGTCGAAGTGTAGCCTCTACAATCTATCTATCTATCTTGTAATATATTATTTTGCAAGGGCTGATAGACAAATTAATTAATTTGATAAATTACCATCTATGCGAATATGACGTAAGTTGACCTAAAAGCACGTACACACTCTAGTCATAAAATTTTTACTTTCCGAAATACACAGACAAATATATTTATTGTTCGAGTAATTTGATTTATTTCTTGTTGTAATTGTATTCCATTTCAGTTTTCGTGGACTACTCTGTATATATTATTTCTACTATCTTATTATTAGTAATTACATTATAAGAGCAATTAAATGTAGTTTTTTTTTTAATGTGAAAGTCGTATCGAACTTGTGGAAATATATATTATAAAATTTAAGGTGTGTTTTAATTCGGTGTGTTCATCATTTTTAAACAGGTGAAATTATACATAAATCACTTAAAACGCTGAAAAAGATAGGTACACTAATAATTTAATGTATCTGTTAACAATAACTGTATGTGTCTTCATTTATTTAACAACACATTAGAGAAGTTTTTTAATTTCGAAGTAATTTTAGTTTTATTTAATGGATTTGGACCAGATTGATAGATAGATTGTAGAGGCTGTCCTGGACGGGATACACTTCGACCATAAGGTCCATTGGGATGCCTAAGGATGTGAGGATGTGAGTGGAGTGGAAGGAATTTTTTTGCATAGGCTAGGAATCGGTAGGATATGCGGCAGCAGCCGACTATGATAGGAACTATGCCGATATTCATCTGGAGTGCGTGAAGGGAACTAGAGAAAACCTTCTCAAGCATAGCCGGTTACTTCGTTCTTGTCCATACGCCGACAGTTTAATAAATAAACCGCCCTTTTTTTCTAATAATTGGGAATATGCATGAAAATTTTTTTTCACTTGAATTGAAGCATGTTTACTTGACAAATATCAAGGTAAAATTACTTTTTACATATCTTTAAAAATAAGCGAGATACGAATGATTGAAATTACCGATTAGACAAAGAGGGTGATAGCCCTCTTGATATGTTATGTGACGTCATACTACACTTTGACCATTTAAAATACACGTAAAACTCCGTTTTTAGTATTTTTGCAAGAAAGAGACAGATAATAATCTTTAAAAGCTTATAGCTTCCTTGATATTTGTCGGATTTTAATTTCGCTTTTAAATATTATTACAGTATTAACAGTATTTTCATATTCTGAAAATAAATGTGAAAAAAAATTTTCATGCATATTCCCTATTGACAAATTGCCGAAGTCGGGATTCGAACCCATAACCTCCCAGTTTTCAAGTAGGCATACTGCGCAGACATAACGCCTTAGACCGCTCGGCCACTTGGACTGGTAATTTGGACCATATGAGACAAAATAAAGTGAACTTTAAATTTAGTCCTCTTCGTTCATAAAGATGTAGCTTAATGATAAAACTGCTAAAATTCAGCCCTGAGAATTAAGTGATGTTAGTCATAATATTTAGTTTTTGGAATATGTGAACAGTTTATTCATTGATTACTCTTTGTCCATCTTCTCCATGTCTTTTGTTTTAACAACAGTTAAATAATTATAAAAAAAAAGAGTCAAATTTGTCCAAAATGAAAATTCCATTTTCAATTGTTGAAATGATTTTAAAACATCAAGACCATGGTGAATTTTCAAAATGGAAACTATAATTTTGTTTCGAAAAGGATTTACTGATGGTAATAATAAGTTACCATCAGTTTCAGTAAATTTCACTTTCAGTATAAAAATAATAACTAACATTCCATCAACCTTGCTAAAATAAACATTTTGAACATATTGCAAATTTTATTGCATTTTGCCAAAAAAAAAATACTGTCGGTTCTCTATTACAAAAACCTTGAAAAGTTTTGTGAACAATAAAAGTGTTAAATATTAAAATTATGGATTTTGTCAACATTAGACCATAGGCATCAGGTAAATTTATTTTACGGAGGCAACTTGTAACACCCTTTACCTTTGATTTGGTATCTTTATGTGTACATTGGCGTCATTTCACATAAATTTTACACTTAAAAAAAGGCAACAACTATGAATTTTCAAAATTAAATTCAACTAAAAATAACAACGTATTAAGATAATGGCTTAAATACCCGGTAGATACTGAGTCCATTATCTTGTGGCAAAACTATTCAGTTTATGAGAAAAGTTTCATACAAAAGTTGTTTGTTCTTCAAAAAAGTAAATTTTTTCTTTAAACTTTTCTTTTATCTCTTACGGTTTCAAAAATGGATATTTCACCTTGGCGGAAGGATTCACGATTCGATTTTATTTATTTTCAATCGTTACAAAATCAGGACTAAACTTAATATATTTTTGTAAATATTATATATAAACAGGGTATAAAAAAGCGATTTTGCAATGTAAATTTAATTTATTAGGAAAGTTAACAGGGTAAGGGAAACCTCTGTAAAACGTATAAATTTTGATTGTTGACTATGTACTTTATGCTGTTGAAAGATCCTTAAAAATTACTTTCACTAAATGTGACTAAAATGTCTTTATTACCATCTATGGAATGTCTTTAATGGGACATCCTTTTTGAGGTTATGTTATACATAAAATAACTCTACCACACTTCTTATAGAAATATAGAATATTAACATTAACGGCATGTTTGAGACTATGAAATAACTCATAAAATTTAATCCTTTAAGAAAACAATATTGCTAACCCTTGCACATGAAAGGGTACAAAAATTATATGTCCATAGTCATAAAGTAATATTATATAACTTTGTGATACAGGAACCCTTTTTGAAATATACCGATAAAGGGTTTATTTGAATGTATTTTGTTGCAATAAAAGTGAAATTTGCAAAGAAATTATGGACATTTTTTTTTTTGGCAAATAGTCCTTGCTAAATTTAAGAAAAGAAAGTAATTTTATCGAGAAAAAATGTTTAATTTTAATTAAAGCATACAAGGTTATATTTATAAAAATTAATGTCTGAAAATTTATTAGCGAGACTATATTATACAGTAATGTGTAAGCCAAGGTACATATTTTTTAAAATATATGTCCTTGCAAAAAATTACCAAATTAAATATTTGAGAGGCAAACAAACAGTAAATATTAGTTTTACCGTCGTTTTACGACATAGCTGTTTGCCGTTATGTAACTGTATTTTTAACCCGACTTCAAAAAGGAGGATGGTTCTCAATTCGTCTGTATTTTTTTTTTTTAATGTTTGTCATCTCAGAACTCCGTCATTTGTGAACCGATTTTGAATTTTGCTTTTTTGTTTTAAAGGGTTTGATTTCAGATTGGTCCCATTGTCACCAAATCGCATTCTGGTGAGGGGATCCCCTGGAAATCGAGGAAAATCCTTAATTTATATGTGATAACCGATTTTTTGGGAATTTTTTTTTTTGAAAGGGTATATCATTCATAATGGGTATACATAAAATTTTTTACAAAAAAAAACCGACCCAAAAAAAAAATTTTTACAAAAAAAAAACAAAATGCATGTAAAAAAAACTGAAAATTTGTTATGATAAAATGCACTAAAAAAAACGGGTAAAAAAAATGTGTTATAAAAAAATGCACTAAAGATTAGTAGGTCGTTTAGTGGGTCTACCCATATTTAGACAAATAAAATCAGTTATAGAACTTCAAAGTCACTAAAAAGCGAGAAATAAACTCTATTTTGACAAAATGGAAACCCGACTTCAAAAATCAAATATTCTATAACAAAAAATGCACTAAAAAGTAAAAAAATAATTGCATATTCTTGTGCCAATTTTAGTTCACCTAAGCAAAAATTTTAAATATATATGTACAATTATTGTTATTTTTGGAGGCGGTGTCCAAAATTTATGTGACTTTCTCTATGCTGACACCGCCTCCAAAAATAACAATAATTGTACATAAATATCTAAAAATTTTTGCTTAGGTGAACTAAAATTGGCACAAGAATATACAATTATTTTTTTACTTTTTACTGCATTTTTTGTTATAGAATATTTGATTTTTGAAGTCGGGTTTCCATTTTGTCAAAATAGGGTTTATATGAACACAGAAATATTAAAAATGATTTTTTTAAATTTAATTTTTTAGTCGGTATCTTTTTAAATGTGGTTTTTTATTTTTTTCTGTCATTTATGAGCTAACATTTTCGATTTTACTTTTACGGTACCATATTTTTTAAAGAACAGTATTTAAATTTTTTTACGTAAAATGGTTTTATAACATAATTGTGTAACTAAAAATAAGCAATTACCATTTATTTTACTTTTTACTTGTAAAAAATTCTAAAAAAAGTCAATTTCAATAATAATAAAAAAATTTATTTGAAGGTTTTTTTAAGGTTAGTTGTTTAATTTTGTTTTAATGTTTTTGGGCTTGTTTAATTTTTTGTGTGTCCATGTAATGTTATGCTTACGTGTTAACATAATAATTAACGGCATAGCTTGATGTGAAATTTACTGCAAGTACGGACGCATATGCGAATTTAATATAGTTCTAAGACGATTATTAACAGTCGTGAAGGTCGTAAAGTTACGTGCGAGTAAAATCGAACGAATTGAAGAAAGATAAAAGGAGTATATTAAACAATTGATAAATATAACTATCTACTGTATAGATGTGGAGGTAGAGAGGTAGATTGTAAAGGCTGCCCTGGACGGGCTACACTTCGACCATAAGGTCCATTGTGATGCCTTAGGATGTGAGGATGTGAGTGGAGTGGAAGGAATTTGTGAGTAGACTAGGAATTGGTAGAATATGCGGCTGCAACCGACTTTGATAGGAACTATGCCGATATTCATCTGGAGTTCTTGAAGGAAACTGCAGAAAACCTTCTCAAGCATAGCCGGTTACTTCGTTCTTGTCCATACGCCGACAGTTTAGTCAATTAACCACCTCTCGTTTTTATTTTTATACTTGACAAACTGCCGATATCGGGATTCGAACCCATAACCTCCCAGTTTCCAAGTACTGCATACTGCACAGACATAACGCCTTGGACCGCTCGGCTACTTGGACTGGTATCTACTGTATATGTACAGATAGATTGACACATGCAGACTTTTTTAGTTGTTTATATTAAAATATGCAAAAAAATTCACGTCAGAAGACTTGGTTTATATTGTTTTAAACATAATCTAAGATAGTTTAACAACTTAACAATTTCAAGTTTTATAAATTTTTATCTTTAGCCATTGTAGTTCAATTTCATGATAAATGGGCAATTTACTGTGCATTTCCCATGATTTAAAAATTCAATTTTTGGAAACTAATTATAGTTTAAGTTTTTTTGCAGAATCGGTAGAACAATAAGCGGATTCACTCAATTAGGATATTAAATTTTCGTTACTAACCACTTGTTTCCTTAACGAGTATATTTTAGAATTTAAATGGGAGTACTATACAAAATATATGTGACTATGTAATTATTTAAAATGTTAATTCGTGTATATTGAACAATTTTATGATTTTAATTTGCGCGTAACAGCTTTTTAGTAACGAAATATTAATATAAAAACGAAATATTATATATATTAATATAACATTTTTTTGTAACGAAATAGGCAACAGTTTTGGTTTCAATTGTTGTTTTTTTACTTGATGAAAGTCTTCGAATCGATTGTTTTACTAAGCAAGCGCAACATTATTTTTATGTGTAAGTTTTTATTTATTAAAAAAATAACTTACAAAAAATAAAATTAGTGCATTGTTTGCGTACGTGTGAAATCTCCTTTCTTGTGGTTGACATGTTTGTAATTATGATTTGTTTATCATTTGTGCATAATTTGATATTAGGTTGACAAAGAAAAAAATACTAAACAAGAAGGGAATTAAAGCTTTCGAAAACATGCGATTTCATGTGAGTCTTGTTAGTTTTGATATATCAATTGTTTTTAAGGCGATTGGAAATTTTCATCAAAACTTACACGTGTAAAAAGGGGCTATGTTTATGTTTTTTAACGATACGATTAGGAAGAACATGACTGCCTATCATATTTTCTACCCATTCTATATAGTAAAATAAATTACTACTAACATACCCGATATGTTGCCTTAAAACAATATCCTCAACTGTGCCATTCCTATGACGTTTAAAGTGTGTAATTGTTTTTAAATGACTCAAAACACCAATTTGAAAATATATATAACTATTTTCAGATTGTCTATGGAATAAACCTATGATTGGTGTACCACTATCACCTTTTATCAAATCAACACCTTTGAATGCACTTTGTGTACATATTGACTTGTGTAGATTTTTCTGGCAAAATTTCCCACTTGCAATTTCATGTGTTACAACCAATATTGGATTTTTGAGCACTGATGTCATATTTTCTTTCCATTTAAATAAAATTGGTGTATAGTCTGAACGAAATTGTGTTACCATGTTGTGAAAAGATTGCCGTTCTTCTATAGTTAAATTCAAGACGGATGGTATTGAATCTATTGTGCGAAATGTTTTTCTTATTTTTAATAATGCTATGTCATGAATGAAAAGTGATGCTTGATATTCTGGGTATATATATACTGATTCAATTCTTGTGAATAATTTCAATTGAAGACCTCCAAAATGTGCAGTTATAATACTGGGCTGAAAAAAAAAAATTTAACCGAATATTCAAAACACACAAGTATAATATTTTCGGTGAAAAGGAAAATTGCACAGGAAATTCACAGGTATACGGGGATCAAAATGTTCAGGATCCAAATTGCAAAGTTAATAATTTCCGAACTATTCGAGAACCCAGACCAAGCAAACTCAGGCTTCATAGACCCTCACTATGAAGCTAATATTACTAGCTAATATCCTATAACGCCGGAATCAAAAGCCTGTTCTTAAAGAAATATTTAGAAGCCTATAACGCCGGTTTCAAATGCCTGTTCTTAAAGAAATTATTGACATGATTGTTCTACGAAAATGATTTTGAATAATTTTTCCTTTTTTTCGAAATATGTTTTTTGTCAACGGTTTTATTTAAGGAGATTCTTTTCTTGTCTGTTCAGCTATGTGCAGGATATTTGAAAAATGTACTTACCGTATCATTCGCAACACAATGAGCTGCTGTAAGGATCCATTTATCTTTAATTAAGCTGCCTAAACATGTTTTAATTTTCCCAGTTTCTTCATTTCTAATATGCAAATGTGCAATATATCTATAATAAGCGTTAGGTAAGATTGAAAATATTTTTGCTTCGATAAATGATTGCATATTGTCAGCTGCAATTGTGAATAATTACTGTATCATTTATTTTACATTGAGTTACATTGAAAATATTTTTTACCTGGAATCGGTGCAACAAAGCAAGACAATGTAACAACAATCACACATATTTTGTTCATAGCATTTACAAAACATAAGCAATTTCATAACAAAATGGAACCGAATATTTTAATAAATTTGGCTTATATTGAAACAAAGTGATTAAAATTATGGAAAAAAATCATATAAACACATTGCTTTATTACTTTGATATTATGTAGGGGAGAGTTGCCAATTGCGTACTGGTCACCTGAATCGTACCGGCTCATTTTTTTTTGTAACCAATTAAAGTGCTAAAAATATAATACGTTTAAGGAGTCGGTTATATAGGGACACAAATTGTGTAATCCTGATTCCTTTCGTGTCAACCGATAGAAGCCGGAATATTTCAATGAAATTTGATGAAAAATTTAACCAATTATTTTAAGACAAATTTCAATTAAATACTATAAATTTTTGTGTATAGACTAGGAATTGATAGGATATGCGGCTGCAGCCGACCATGATAGGAACTATGGCAATATTCATCTGGAGTTCGTAAAGGAAACTGCAGAAAACCTTCTCAAGCATGGCCGATTACTTCGTTCTTGTCCATACGCTGACAGTTTAGTCAATTAACCGTCTCTTTTTTTTTCTTAATAATTGACAAACTGCCGATATCGGGATTCGAACTCACAACCTCCTAATTTCCTAATAGGCATACTGCGTAGACATAACGCCTTAGACCGTACCATCATTAAAGTAAGTTTATAATATAAACTTGTATAATCTTTTATGTTCAATAAATAATATTTCTATCTGTTCAATTAGTTTCCTAAATCAAACCGCAATTAAAACTCTTAATTTGTACCATCATGATTTAAGAAATCACACTGAAACTTCATATCTTAAATCGTACGGGTACCTACGATGTAAAAAATCAAACAGAAATTTTGTCTAGGTCGTAATTCACTAAAAATTAAGCATACCATATTTTCATTTATAAAAAATTTAATCAAAAATTATATTTTGAAAACAAAATTTATTACCAAATAAGGTAAGTACGGTTTTGGAAATATAGCAGTACGATTTAGGTTTATATGTCCTCCTAAATCGTACTATTACAATCTCTTCTAAAATTACTCAAATCACTCTTTTAATTTTCTATTTTGTACGTAGAATGTTTAGTTAGAAGGTTTCTGCCAAGGTCTAAGTAAAAATTGGTAACGAAAATTTTAATAAAAATGTGTATTAATTCGTAGATATATCAAAAATCCCTTAGGTAGTACTACTATTTTGGCAACTCTCCCCTATAAATTAACAAAACTATACGATTATTTTTTCATTATTGTGATATAATTTTCCATATTTATGTCAGTTTATTACCATATTTAATTGGTATTTATGATCATTATTGAATTCGAAATGTGTAGCGCATACATGGACCGTATTAGTGCAGAGTAAGTAATTTAGTGAATAACCGGTTTTCTGAGAATGGATCGATTTTGAAAATTCTGTTTGCATTGTGTTGGGCTTGTCTTACATAACAAAAATCAACCATTGCGGATGCTAGGAAAAAGTAAAAGATTTTAATTGTATATAAACAATGACTATACATATTGAATATCTCGGGTTGTTTTCATTCAAATTATAAAATTCGGTGTATTCGGAGTTTTTTGGGACGCTGTACACGAATCATAAGAAAATCGCAAAATTATCATTTTCAAAATCCGGAAAATTAATAAACTGATCAGGATTTTTAACTAAAGGAAAACTGGGAAAATTTTCGTAGAATCCTGACTGTCTTTGGGTATCAACCACATAATCGCGCAGCGTGTCATTATATAGATTTTCTTGGTTGCCGGTCACAATCCTGAAGTCAAAAAATCGGAAAAACCTCAACAATTGACTGTTTGAATATGCAAATGTGCAATTTATTGTTTATAAACAATTCAAATTATTTCCAAGCATCTGCAATGGGTAAGGGCTGTTATGTAAGCCAAGCCCAATACAAGGCAAACAATATTTTGAAAATCGGACTATTATCAATAAAATGGGTTATGTTATCAGTTTTGAGTCCAGAATATATATCATATTTGCATCTTGAATGCGTTTTCTGATCGTGCATCGTTAATTCGACTGAAATACGGTGCGTTTATGTGTAGGGTAGTTGAATTTTTGATATGTCTACACTGTCTCAACACGGACTAATTAAATAATATATTAACTCTGCATATTCGTCGCTAGTATTTGAAGTGGGAAATTGGAAAATTTAAAAATACCTTGCTCGTAAACAACTTCTATACCAAACTTAAAACATTAAGGGTTGTTGGTGGACAAGATGAAGTAGATTCCTTGAATTTCTTGTGATTTTATGTTGATAAGCTTGGGACTATTATATTATTCACAATTTTTAAAAATAAAATAAAATAAAATCACATTTGCTAACTTATACCTGCGGCTTTGCCTCGTTTTACTGTTATAACTCCGGGTACCGTCAATTTAAGACTAAAAACATTCCCACCGCTTCCACTACTTCAAATATTTATCGACACTTCCACCAAATTTCTATTTCAGGGAATATTTTAGAATTCTGTCTCTCGTAGCGACATAGAAATCGTACTAGTTTTTAAGTCTTAGCAGTAACTTTTAAACAAAAAAAGTTTCATCAAAATTGGTCCAGTAGTTTTTGTGTTATGCTCCAGCAAATAAACAGACATTTACAATTTTATAATAGAAGATAAGATAATAATTATCAAATATTATTTTATTTGTTGATTAAACGTCAATTTCAACTATATGCAGTCCCTATTACGCTTTTTTCACCTATACTATACATCGTGGATGGTCTATTTTGGTTGATGTCAGTTTTAAAAATTTTAGAATGGATTTGTGTCTCATTGATTCGGTTTTCGAGAAAATGGTTCGGATAAAAGTAGTTCATTTTAAATAAAATAACACCTGTTATTCGAAAACCACACAAATAAAGTACAAATCAATTATAAAATTTTAACATCAACTTTAGAAGCCTATAGATTCATTAAAATGGTTAGTGCAAAATCAGTAAAATACAAATGGAAAACGGTATTACATTCACCGATGAATGACAAAAATTGACGTATAAACTATAAAGGGCTCGATAAAACTATCCACATAAAAAATTATCAGGTGTTTTTAAATTATTCACCTGTATAATTATACACAATATTGTCTCGTATCCTTTGTCAATATCATTAACATAACCTTTGTTTGCATAGTAAATACACCACAAATTTGTGATAACCAGTTTATAGAAAGAGTATTTACTTTTAATCCTAATTAAAAATGCACCCCTGGTTTTTTTCTGTTTGAAATTGTGTAAGAAATCAAAATTACCAATGTGTATGTAAATTTTACTACTTATTATTATGTTTTTTTTTTATTTTTATATTTATATTTAAAAAAAAAAAACTTTATTTAGAATTCACCTCGTTAATAACAATCGTAAAGTTTTTTTTATTGATAAATGTTAGAGATTTGTTTTTTTTTTAAATTTTTTTTTACGTAAGTTTAATAATTTCAACGAATTTTTAAAGCATATGTTTATGAATTGTAACAAAAAAAGTACACATTGAATTAACAGTTAATTATTAAAAATGTTTGTTGACTAAAATTTAAATATTTTTATAATTAATATGCCTATATCAACAAAGGGCCTTAATAAATGTCGTTTATATTTCGGATTGCAGTGATTAATTATGGTGTTATAATCTATTCTCATTTTCCTGTTTTTTTTCTTCATGTTAACGAAATTGTACCTTTTACCGAATAATCCAGAAAGCATTGAATAATCCCGAAAGTTATGTTAAAATGTAGAATGAACCTATTCGAAAAAGTTTGTCATATGTTGTCTAAACAAAAATTTTATAGTTCTGGAAAAAACTAAAATCTATTTTGTTTAAATTTTTTCTTTGTTTTGCGAGATTTTACCAATAAACTTGAAAAACTATAACAAATTTTATGTTTTAAAACTTATGTTTTAAAAATATGAGTCCAAGAAAGACCTTTCAATTATTTATAC
Source organism: Nineta flava (assembly GCA_963920215.1). Lineage (NCBI taxonomy): Eukaryota > Metazoa > Arthropoda > Insecta > Neuroptera > Chrysopidae > Nineta > Nineta flava. Next base: position 94,442,651 of record OY986041.1, read on the forward strand.
TTACAGGTAATAATCAGATGATAGCGCGCATAAAATCGTTGGTACTGAATACTTGGTGCTAGATTCGAACATAGAATCTTCTCATTTCTTTGGAGACTATAAAATTATGTTATTAAAATTTTGTTCCAATTTTGAAATGTCAACTTTGATTGTCGTTTCCAATGTAACTATAAACTATGTGAAACCCCTTGGAAAAATTGTGAAAAAAATTAAGAAAATTTTTGACCTCGATTTTAAAAATAATCATTTTCTAGGCTAATTTCGACCCAAACAGTACGAAAATCAGGTTCTTTTTAACGTCCAACCAACATATTTCAAAACTTGGCCTTCTCAATTCATACAGTTTGGAATTTTAGCTCTATGGGTCTGATACCTTGAAAACCGTTAATCGTATAGTATTTTAACCAACGACATCGTTTGCGCTAGGTCCAAATTAGCCTAAAACCAAGTTTTTATCAAAATCGTAGACATAAAATTTTCCTCCAATTTTAGCGATTTTTTTAAGGGGTACCCCTTGGAAAAAAAGTGAAAAAAGTGAAGAAAATTTTTGACCTCGATTTTAATAATAATCATTTTCTAGGATAAGTTTGACCCAAACAGTACGAAAATCAGGTTCATTTAAACGTCCAACCAACATATTTCAAAATTTTGCCTTCTCAATTCATACAGTTTGGAATTTTAGCACTATGGGTTTGATACCTTGAAAACCGTTAATCGTATCGTATTTTAACCAACGCCATCGTTTTCGCTAGGTCCAAGTTAGCCTGAAACCAAGTTTTTATCAAAATCGTAGACATAAAATTTTCCTCCTATGGATGTACACAGTGTAAACCATTTTGTGATTTCGTTACTTATAGTAAGGCTCAAGTTTAAGTTATCTAAAAATAATCAAAGAGAACTCAAGGTTTTTGAAATTAAACTTCAAATTTTCTCCTAATTCCTTGATTCATTTCGACTACAAAGTAGTCATCAAAAGTATGAGTAGGCTAATCGTAACTATTGCTAATTTGGTGCGTGTCTCACATCAAATGAACAACGAGTAACATATCTTAACGACACGAGACGATAATGAGTCAGCGAGAAACGAGACGTAAATAATAATTCTGATTTTCGATATATATTCGAGAGACAAACGATAACGTACTCTCTTTCAAACTCTATAGAATTTTAGACTGTAAAAATTTCTAGTCTTTATTGTTGTACTTTAAGATGTACTTTAAATGGATAGAAAAAATATGTATTTTTTCGAGAAAATCTTCAACTATATAAACGAGACGAGGCGATAGAAAACTTTTACAACACTTCAAGTCAATACAACACTTCAGACATGCTACATTCGTCTTTTCGTGTCTCGTGGCATGACTAAACAAAATTGATCGCAAATGTTATCACTGCTCTGATTTATGTTTAGACTATCAAATTTTCTTGGCCACATGTTATGATAACGTTAAAAGGGTTATTGGGTTTTCATCCCCAATGTTTTTCACTCCCTCAATATTTTTCAATTAGAGTGCCAATATGCCATTTTTTTAAATATTCCAAATCATCGGATTGTTAACGGGGGATGGAACTAACTTTAGTTCATTCGATTTTCTGATTCTACACTCCTTTTCTTATTCTACATTTTGAAATGAAACCCCATAAAGTTTGGAAGGAGGTGTTTAATTTTTGGATATCAAAAGGTTTTATGTGAATAATTCTAGCTTGTTTATATATAATGACTGATTTTTAATATGACAATAAAAATACGTTAATTTAATTATTACAAAAATAATTCCTTTCACAAAAAAAATATTTGAGGATAGAAAAAATCCGACTAATGTATTTACACAGTGGTATATCACCTTAAACTTTAAAGCAACCCTTAACTTTAAACATGTACAATAAGAATAAGTAATTCATGTTATTAGGTACTGTATTTTTTTTTAATATTTAAGTTTATTATTTAAGTGAAGTTTTTTTTTAACTATCAACTGTTCTCGAAGGTAATGTAAATTAGAATATTAATATTTAACGTTTTTTTTTATTGAAAGTAAACATCGTTAATATAATATGAAAATTATAGTTTGGGTAACTAACGTACACCTGTATAATCCAAATTGTTACGTGTTTGTGGGGTACTGGAAACAAATTATTTAAATTTTTGAAAATACAGTACTTAACTTATTTTATATGACTGTAAATATGAAAATTTCACCAATATTAAAATTCCTGAAGATGAATTTTTGTAATATCTGTATATTAATTACAATAATATAACTTGGTGGTAATTACATTTAAATATCCACTGTTAATATGAAAATTTCACCAATATTAAAATTCCTGGAGTTGTAGAATTTTTGTAATATCTGTATATTAATTACAATAATATAACTTGGTGGTAATTACATTTAAATATCCACTGTTAATATGAAAATTTCACCAATATTAAAATTCCTGGAGTTGTAGAATTTTTGTAATATCTGTATATTAATTACAATAATATAACTTGGTGGTAATTACATTTAAATATCCACTGTTAATATGAAAATTTCACCAATATTAAAATTCCTGGAGTTGTAGAATTTTTGTAATATCTGTATATTAATTACAATAATATAACTTGGTGGTAATTACATTTAAATATCCACTGTTAATATGAAAATTTCACCAATATTAAAATTCCTGGAGTTGTAGAATTTTTGTAATATCTGTACATTAATTACAATAATATAACTTGGTGGTAATTACATTTAAATATCCACTGTTAATATGAAAATTTCACCAATATTAAAATTCCTGGAGTTGTAGAATTTTTGTAATATCTGTACATTAATTACAATAATATAACTTGGTGGTAATTACATTTAAATATCCATTGTCAAGGTTTTCAAGGAAAGAGATAACGAGTTTGAGCGCTTTTATTTCCTTCATTTTTCAATACTTGTTTTAGTATTTTTATATATTATTTTCAAGATTGTATACGACATCCAAATTAAATTTTATCATCTGTATAAAATTAGTTGGTAAAATTAAAAATGTGAAAAAGATAATGTAATCACTAAGACTTGAACCATCAGTCCAAATGGCCGCCGAGCGGTCTAAGGCGTTATGTCTGCGCTGTAAGCCTACTTGGAAACTGGGAGGTTATGGGTACGAATCCCAACATCGGCAGTTTGTCAATTATTAAGAAAAAAAAAGGGATCGGTTATTTGACTAAACTGTCGGCTTATGGACAAGAACGCAGTAACCGGCTATGCTTGAGAAGGTTTTCTGCAGTTTCCTTCACGAACTCCAGATGAATATCGGCATAGTTCCTATCATAGTCGGATGCAGCCGCATATCCTACCAATTCCTAGTCTACTCACAAATTCCTTCCACTCCACTCACATCCTCACATCCTAAGGCATCACAATGGACCTCGAAGTGTAGCCCGTCCAGGGCAGCCTCTACAATCTATCTATCTATCTAAGACTCGAACCAAATACTTCCGTCTAACCAGATATTATGCTATCCATTACATCACAGTTACTTAGGGATTATATATTTTTTCTTATTAACATATACTTTTTTCTCATTCTTACGAACTAATTGGTTTTTATTATAAAAAAAAAAGTTTTTGTGTTTCCCTAATATATTTGTATATTTTTATGTATGCGATTATTTCAAAAACTACGATATTTTATGCTTCTTACACTGGGGTAATCTATATTCTGATAAGAAGGTTATGAACCGACTTTCAAAAAAGAAAGGTTTTCTGTTTTCCTATTATGTCTGTATGTTTTTTTTTGGTAACTATAAAAAGATGAAATCGCTTTAAGGCGCTGTACCCAGTACGCTGCACTAAAATAAAAAATTTTAAAAAAACAAATTAACCGACTAAACAATAAACTATTAAAATAATGCACTATTATAATAAATACAAACAATAACAGATGCTTTTTCTGTACAAACTAATTATCTACCTATCTACTATATTTTTGAAGTCGATGCCAATCCGACTATTTGAAGGTTGCATGTTATAAAATAAACATGGATACTGCAACCACCACGATTGGAAATTAGATTTTCGAAAATCCAGGTTTATGTTTGTACCAAGGATCAATCATTGTGGTTACCAATTACGAAGTTATAAAACATTTCATCCCACCGGAAACAATTCCTTTAAAAAACAACGTCCTGAGATCGCTAGCAGTAAAAAGTTATGAAATCTTACATGGGTGATCTATAATTAACTGTTATTGTTTCACTCCTCAATTTTTTTTGGAATGAAGACCTCGAATCTTGGCTGCTTTGGACTCAATACAAATTGAACAGTTATAAACAACGCAGCTAAGATTCGAGAACTAAATTGCAATTGCAATGTGAATTATACAATAACAATGCAACTTGCACCTAGCTTTATTGTATTTCATACTTCTAGCGAAGTTAGAATCTTCTAAGGTACTCTAACACACAGTAGCCCCTTACAAAAATATTATTTCTAGTTACCACTGGTATGTAGGTATACCAGATTATGACACATACCTTCCGATCCCCGAAGGTCGAAATTTTTTACAGGATTGCACTCCAATATACACCGAAGCGCTGGATACTCCATACCCAAAAATATATCATATATATTCCGGACCTCACGTTCGTTAGATGTTAGAACATCCTAACGACCTAACCCATCTAAATATTCATTTTTTTACCATGCAAGTAAAATTATGAGTCTTGAAAAAAATGTGTTGCGTACTTTACTTGTCGGTACCATTTGAACACGAAAAGAGGTATAGAAATGTAATTATAAGTTTATTGTAATAACGAACATAATAAAAGGCCTATTAAGGGTACTTTCACTGATTTATATATGAAATTAAACTAAAGGATGTGTATCTATAAAAAAAAAATCATTTTAACACGTTAAGGTTAAGTCTCGTGCCATGGGCAAAATATTTTTTTATTAATATTTAAAATATATATCCATATAAGTATTTTTTATTATTTCATAAAAATTAATCGTAACGGATTGGTACACGTTGTTGTACGTTATTACCTGCTCATTTTTGGACAATGGTCAGTCCGTTTAAAAATGTAGTTAACACTGCATGAGCTCTGAGAGACGCGTGCCGAAAATTGTCGGCTTCTTTGATAATGATAAAATATGTGTCCATTTTTAAAAACCTTAATATATTTTATTACTATTTTAGTTCAAAATATATTGGATACCGATATATAATAAGGGCTTTTAGACTTTAGTTTAGAGTTTAGACTTTTATTAGAGATCATATGTATTAGTAGATTATTCATTATTAGAATTAGGGGTGGGCTCTAGAAATATTTCACACTTGTGCTAAAAATGTTTATTACAATAGAATGCAATTAAGTAATTTTTGGAAATTTTTTTTTTTGTATTGTAATATATTAAGTATTGTAATATAATTATGTACAGTTTAGTCATAACGTTAGTCCAATAAAGTAATATATATATAACTATAGTACTAAATACATATAGAATATAGATACACAAGTGCAGTTTTATTTATTCCAGGCATAATCATTGATCTTATATTATATTTACTATGCCCGATAGGGGAATCCGGGACAGCACGGGGTACGAAGTTGAAAATATGGTTTAAAAATACCAAAGGGTTTATTAAGAGAGCTGGAAATTTGCTGGAAATACAATGAACACATTGTAATGTAATAATCACAAAAATACAATAATAGTGTAAGAAAATAAAAGAACGATATGTTTTTTTCAAAAATAGAAAATTATGTCATTTGACCCGTTCTACCCCACGAAAAACAACGAGGTAGTAAAGACAGGTTTATAAACACATATAAAACTAGTGAAAATGTAGAAAAAATTAGCTTCTAAAACAGTAATCGCTAGAAAGTCCACAGAGGCATAAATACATATATATATATATATATATATATATATACATATATATATATATATATATATATAAATGTGTGTGTGAATTTCCTCCAAAGGAAATTTCTTCAAATGTCCATCGATCCTACCAACTAGATGTTAAAATTGACCATGTTTAAAATTTGAATACATGTATATATATATATATATATATATATATATATATATATATATATATATATATATATATATATATATATAAGTTTATATAAGTCTAAGTCTAAGAAATTAGTCGAAGATTATATTCACTTTTTGTGTTATTGCACTTCTTATACACGGTATATAATATATACCAGGGTATATTAAGTGAAAATATTGATGACCTAATAAGTTCATTTCCGCATATGTGTCTGTGCATCCGCCCGTCAACACGTTAACTTCAAAACGTAAAGAGATAGCGAGCTGCAAATGTTTGGCCAAAATGGGCTAAGCTGTCTATCGTTGAAACCGTACGAAGTAGATCAATAATTTAAAGCCAAAAGATTCCTTTTTTAAAAAAAATAAACAATTTTTGTTCGAAACTTTTTTTCCATAAATTCATTATATACTGTGAATTTAAGCAATTAACTCGGTTAGTTGTTATTTTCTTTTTTTTTTATTACAATTGAATACTCAAAATTTGATGGTAATTTTTTATTAGAATTTAAATTTGAGCTAATGACAATTACAATACTCGAATATAAATGAAATATTCAAAGCATTATGCATTTTAGGTACACGCTAATATACAACACTGGTTAAAAGATTCGAGTAATAGCCGGATTTGTCTATTGAGAGAATAACATATGGACCAAGAGGGACATATCAATTATTATGGACTTGAAATTTGTTTAAATGTATACTTAAATATGCATGATGCATAACATACTTGATGATAATATTGATTTGCATTTCCGCATTTATTTACTTTGCATTATTTATATTCAATTAAATAATGGAATTTCTGACACAAATATTTATAATCAAGGTCTTCATTGGTATGCTAGCAAATGTATGATGTGTGTGTAAATTAAATTATTCTTTTCATATGTAAAAAAGTTAAAAATTTTTCGTTGGAATTTTTATGCATGTGTTTAAACCGTATGAATACGAAACCGTCAGAATGTCTATTTATGAAAAATACCTAATTGGTTTAAAAATTACTTCATAAACCTAAAAATTTCTGCTTTAACATGTTACTTAAAGAGAATTATTAAAATTATGAGATCTGGTTAAAATTTTTTTGGATTGGTAAATAGTAGTTGCGCCTACTCTATCTATTGGTGAAAGATCGATTGGTGAATGATGGTTGAATGGCGAACTGTTCATTTTAGTATAGTTTCATCAATTGGTGTAATAAAGTTTTGGATTTTATTCGTTTCACCATAACCCCACCCCCTCCCACATCCAGTAAAAATGGGTGGAAATGTTTGGGAAAGACCACAGGATGTGATTCCAAGGAGGAAAAAGTCCTTTACGTCCTTGAAATCCTTAACCCAACCCAAGCCAACCCAACTCAACCCAACGCAACCCAACGGAACCCAGCCCAACCCAACCCTCCGACAATTTAATATTGTAAAAAAATTTACATTTTTACAATATTTTTTACCTAAAATGAAAAAAAATCATTTTTGAATTTTAAGGAATTTAAGGCGAAAAGGGTTGGGTTGAGCCTGGTTGAGTTGGGTTTAGTTGGGTTGGGTTGGGTTAGTATGAGTTGGGATTGTTTAGCGGGGAGTTATTTTATTGCAGGGTATTGGGGTTGGGGTAGTTTAGCGGGTGGTTGTTTTACAATTTAATATTGTAAAAGAAATATTTTTTCGTAAAAATCCATAAAAATATAAAATAAACATTTTTGAATTCCGAGGACGAAAAGGACGAAAAGGTCTTTTTCCTCCTTAGAATCACTTTCTATGGTCCTAACAAACAATTTCCACCCATTTTCAACCATTTTTACTGGGGGGGGGGGGGGTAAAACGAATAAGATCTAAAGTTTCTTTAAATATATTCATTACTTAAAAAAAATGCGTTTTACAATTAAAGAAATTTGTAAATTTACTTCTGGTACACCAACGAGTGGTAGAAATTTTACTTCCGGATAAAATATTTTTGGTAGTGAATATCTCACTTATTAGATGGAAAAAAAATTTCCAATTTAGCAATTCTCAAGGGAGCGATTATTCTTAACATCTACTCAAAATTTTGTTACGTACTGCATAAAAGTTGGTTTACGCTCATACTACCTTAAATTATCGCTCTTGATTTGAATAACAATTAATTACCAGTTTACGGCTCATAACCAATTGGAAAGTAAATCAATGTTAACGCAATTCAAACAAACGCCGCCATAAGTTTAAGTACTTATAGGTTGACATCTTATGAACCATATTCCAGTATACAATATACATTTACAAAAAGGTATGCATTTTTTAAAATGTATAATTAAAAATGGATTTATAACATGATTTACAGTCAAACTTATTTTAATAAGAACTGATTTGAAATTACTAATCGTTCAACGGTTTTTTCTTTTTGATATCAAGTTCACCTGTGTAAATAAATATTAAGAATTAAAATAAGTAATTTTACTGTTGTTCAAAAGAATAGGAAAATGTCCAGTTTTTTTTTCTTTGAATAAAGTAAAAATTATGAAAACCATGAAATCAGTAAATTTTATTAAAATCATGAATATAAGTAAGGAGGTATGATGTCGTTTCCATAAATACCTACTACTTAAACATAAAATGTGCCTTTGGTTTTTAAGTATATTCGTTACACATCATTGCATTTTATATTTATTATCTATTTAAAAGAAAATAAAAAAATACATAATGTATGTACAGAATGGTCCAAGAGAAATTATGTCTAGTTTCTGTTGGATATGTGTATCAAGATTTTATATTTTAAACAAGCAAGTAGAGAGAGAGAGAAACATTATTAAGTGCTGATATAAAAAATTATAATTATAAAAATGATATAAAAAATATAGTTATTGATAATAATAATTAACTTCGCAATAGGATTATTTTAATTGGTTTAAAAATCAAAATCGAAACTTTTATGTTAACTTTATATTTCAAGGCCTCCCGTAGCGAAGTTAAAAACAACGCAAAAAGTTAATAGCATCAGTATTATAATTTCATCCAATTCTTCATTCCTAGTACTGATTATTTATTGCCAGTTACTATTTTTTTACTATTAAAAAAATTATATGAGGTCTTACTTAATATAAACTCAATAAAATGTTCGATGACGAATTCACTAGATGTCGTTAGATCCAATAAATCTGTTTCAAAAAAAATCTGCAATCTATTTTTTGTTGAAACAATACAATTCCTCACGTAGGAGCCCTGTTGAATAGCTAATTTTCTCAGAATCATAATGAGTATTAAAACAATATTCAGAGAGATATTTTAACTTTTATTTTTCTCCTTTCCTCCAGCTGAGTTTACCTGTAACTTTGAAATAGATAAACTTTCTTTCAGGTCATAATGACGTTAATATGCTTCAATTTCTGACCCGAAGTGGATATCTTTTTTTATAAGATTTTGTCCGATGTATCCGATATTCAAAGTCAAAATTTCACGACAGCCTATTACCAATCGGGTAAGTTAATTTTTGAATTGCAGTGTTGATATTTTTGCACAATGAAATAAAAACGTTTATTGAACTCAAAAACATGCTTTAAATATTTTCTCTCAAGTAATGGTAAATAGGAGGCGAACTACAAGATTATACCTGAAAATAGTGTGTACTATCCAAAATTTGAGCTGTTTGATTGTAACCGCATGAAGTTCTCGTGATGTTGTTGGGATAATGAAGAAAAAATGACTTAAAAGCACTTAAAATTTGTCTCCCCACTCCCCAGCCGTCATGTATTAGTTTCAACTGCAGGTATAATACATTAATATATTAGTAAATGATAGAAGAAGAAAGTATAATCTAATATAACAATCAATATTTCGTTTCGAAACTGCAATGGACTAAGATTACCATGGCTTTTAGATTCCTTGATATATTTGTGTTATACAATTCGAAATAATTGGTATAATAGCAGTAGACTGGCCAGTTTTGCCTTCTTTTTTTAAATATTTATAATGTAATAAAATTTTAATACACTTAAAGACACAATCGTCTTGGGACACCCGGTAGATGTACTCTTTTTCTTAATGATTGTATATGTATTAACAAAAATTATTTAAAAACCATTAAAAATTTTATATTTGTTCTTAACATTATATATATATAACTTTTGGTCATTTTTTGGGTATTTTTCTGGAAAAAAAAGCAGATGTTATGGATATATATATACTTGTGCAAACAAAATGTGTATTTAGTTCTTCTCAGTTAAATAATAATTTCTTTTTTGTAAATAGATTATGGTTCATGTAACCACGAAGATAAAACTAATATTTTCATTTAAGGTACGCATTAAAGTCTAACTAATGACAGAGGTGAAAATCTCACTTACATATTTGATTGTAACTACTTCGAGTATGTTTCCAAATAGCATGTAAACAAGTGATCACCGGGAAAATTCAGCAAAAACTCTAGAAATTCTGTTTCCTGCATCCAAGAGTCTGCCGTCGGTGTACTCAATCTGAACAGGCTACAATTTTGAAAGGTTACCGGATTCCTCACCGGACACTAACACCTACTAAAACATCTGCACACATTGTTTCTTACTTGATAATATTTAACAAGACCGAGATCGAACCGTGATCGACATTATAGTGTGGTTCAAATAATATTGATTTTTACAGCAACCAGATCAAGGACATTGTTTTTTTTCAGCTGTACAGACTAGCAACCTACTACCGAACATTAATTTGTCCTTAAAATGTTCCTGCACAGATTCGTTCTCGGTCTGATCTCGGTCTGGAAAATTATTATCAAGTAAGAAACAATGTGTGCATTCATACTATCGTTAACAGTCAAGTTCCGGTCTAATCTCACTCCTGTCACGAAGAATAAAAATATTTTTTAGTGAGATTGAACTTGTAACGGCATGTGAATGATAGTGTGAATGCTCTCTGTTCCCGGTTCAGTCAGGTATTACCCACTGAAGCGTATATTACCGCTTAGGGATGTCCAACATACCACCACTTTTCGACAGATTTTGCTAATTTTTCCACAGGCTTAAAATAACGTTTTCTAATAAATCCCGAAGTTTCAAAACTTTTAACCGTTTAGAACGCGAGATAATTAATATCAAAGTTATTATTCTCTCTCACTCTCTCTCATTAGAAGCATGTAGAACTTCATGCCCACCCAACTAAAACTAGAGAGAATTTCTTAATATTTCTTATATAAATTTTATAAAAAAAATCGTGTGTTACCGTTTTGTTTCCGAATTAAAATAATTTAAAATATAATTTTTGTCCAATTATAACACATTCTGTTTATGGTAAAAAGTGGTCTGACAACGTTGTGCGCCAATCTCTCTCAAGTTGCATCAAGTAAAGAGTGGGAATTGTTACTGTTGACATAAGCAATAATATTATGTAGGTATATGCACAGAGCAACGTTGCCAGATCATCGTACCGAAAATATTTGATAGTATGTTAAGTATCTGTGTGCCAATAATATGTGTAAGTATGCGTACACAGTGCTGGAACATCCTTAATATTATCAGACCAAGATCGGACCGAGAACGAACCGTGATCGGCATTATAATGTGAACATGTACTTGATAATATTTTACCAGACCGAGAACGAACGGTGATCGGCACTATAGTGTGGTTCCACCCTTAATATATAGTTTAAGACTTATATTATCAATAATGAATGAATCAGATTACTGTGAATGAATTACACATCAGTTTAGTATAATATAAACAAAAAAATGCACCAACTGCATCATCCACCCACACCTGAAACTAAAAACATGACACAAAACCGGTAACATAAACCATTGAAAGCATATTATATAGCGTCGTTTATCGTTACGTTAATACTTATGCGATTTACTCCCTTTTATATGTTGTAAGTGTTTTTATTTTATTTTTAAATAAAAAAGGCAAAATCTTGATAATAATATTTTTCAATGTTTTTATGTCCGTTCGCCTATTCATATAAGAATGATTGGACGGTCAAACTTTATGTTAATTAATATCATTGTGTGTGGTCTAATAAAACAGTTTTAATTTAACATTTAATTTTGCTGTTATTTTCATATCTTTTTACAATTTTTTTTTTCTTTATTTTAATTACAACCCTTTAAATAAACATTTACTATACAATAAAAAGTTGTTGCTGAATTGTTTAAAACATTGTTTCTATTCTAAAATTATGTTTACATGATCACTATTTACTTGCGATCAGAATTGAATGACTTTATGGGTATGTATATTGCAATGTCTATAAAAGCCTTGTATTACTTACCATCATATATCTTTTTGTGCTAGTAGGGAATGAAGAGAATTTAAAAATTCATTCTCCGCAATGCAATATAGCCGCAGGGAATATTCTAGAACTCCCAACCATTGTCCACAGAATCTATAGTCGTCCACATGTTTCATTCCTTAGGTTTGTCCATAGATAGATAGATACATCTTGGGGTCTAAAAAGTATAGCACTTTGACCTTATGGTCCATTGTGCTCCCCCTTCTACTTCAGACCGACGAGATTCGCTTCTCCCATATGTTGGCAATAGTTAGGAGCTTGCTTATCAGGTCTTCCTGAAGGATCATATATTCGGGGTGAAATGCACCGAATATCCTGTATCTGCTGCAATCTAGAGGTTTGCACTCAAAGATAATATGGCTGGATGTTTCTTCCCCCTCGCCACACAATCTGCGCATAATGGACCCGTTATGGAGTCCCAATGTGTGCAGATGTTTCCACATAGGATAATGCCCGATAATAAATCCGGTAACCCTCCGCAGTTGCATCCTGTTGAGCTTCAGTGCATCGAGAGATGCACCTCTTGGTCGCACTCTGAAGCAGTACTTTCCCGAGCTCCTGCCGCGGTACTTTACATAGTTTACCAATAGAGCATGGTTCCTCTTGTATTTTCATTGTTTCCTACCTCTTTCCGATAAATGTCACAACCCAAGCTACCGAAGGACTGTGACCTTACAAGGAGTCTTTATGTAGGAGGAGTTTGAAATGAAAAAATATATCATACTTGAATTTACCAAAATTCTCATTCAATTTTTAAAACCTGCAGTATATATAAAAAAGAAAAAGGCAGAAAATAATTTTTGGTAGAGGTGTTCATGAAATCACCTAATTAGTCCATTTTCGTATTTTCGTCCGGCTTTTTGTTCGCCCATTCATCTATAAAATCGATAAGAGATAACGAGCTGAAATTTTGTGTTTGTGGTTCTGGAGCTATAAAGAGACTTCACATTTGCGAATGCTTATTTTATAAACCGTAAGAGATAGAAGACAAAAAAATATGGGCTTTTTTAAATTAAACAACTTTCGTTATCCACTTTTTTTTATAAACTGAACTACCAGAGTTTCATTACAAAAATATGTAATTTTTATAAATCTTTGAATTTGTAAAAAGCAAAATAAACAGTTCACACAATGTAATGAACTCAGTATATACAGAATATTTAATCAATTAACTCAGTTAATTGTTGTTTAATGTTAGATATATGTTAATAATTTAAAGTGGATATTTTGAACTAATGCAAATTACTATGAATGGTGACGTTGAAACTTTTGAATGAGACTATACCGATACATTTGAAACCACATCAAAATTGCGATAACTTAAATTTGTGAATATCAAAATGAAAACATGATTTAAGTCATATTAAAAAGAATTGCAAACTGAAAAAGCCTTTATCCTTTACTTCAAACAATAACTGTAGCGGACTGAATTTTTTACAAAGAAAAACTTTGATTCGAAAAGTTTCTAATTTCGAAAATATATGATATGACACATAATTGGGTCTTGGGGGAATCGAAACATGAGTAAATTTGAGACTTAAAAGTTGTCAAAAATTTTAAAATTTAAACGTTCAGTTTTACATGCCCGGAACATTAATTGTGTAATTATACGACTATGTACAATTGTAGTGTATTCGGATAACCCGATAATACTATAATACAAGTATTTAATGGTACAATATAATCGTAAAGCAATCTAAAAAGAATACACATTATAGTTGTGTGTTAAAAGTAAAACAGTGATAATAAATATCAGACCTCTTCTGTGGCAATTTCATATGTTAGTCCTGAACTTTATGTTTGTATACAAATGTTTAAATGTATCTTGTTCGAATTATTTATGTTGGGTGTAGAATGAAAAACGATCTGAAATTTTTTAGAAAAAAAAGTACTTTAAAAAAATTATAAAGGTATGTTCCACTAAAGAATGTATTCTAGAATTCAAATCTTAGAGATGCCTCATTTAAAATTCCCATTCTAGATGTGTATGATTTTTCACATCATGATGATGTCAAAGAAGGTTATAAATGTTCAGAAATATTAGTCACTTTCGTTGGTATAATAAAACCGAAAGAGAGATAGAGGTAGATTTTAAAGACTGCCTTGGGCGGGCTACATTTCGACCATAAGGTCCATTGTGATGCCTTAGGATGTGAGGATGTGAGTGGAGTGGAAGGAATTTGTGAGTAGACTAGGAATTGGTAGGATATGCGGCTGCAGCCGACTATGATAGGAACTATGCCGATATTCATCTGGAGTTCGTGAAGGAAACTGCAGAAAACCTTCTCAAGCATAGCCGGTTACTTCGTTCTTGTCCATACGCCGACAGTTTAGTCAATTAACCACCCCTTTTTTTTAAATTTCTATAATTGACAAACTGCCGATGTCGGGATTCGAACCCATAACCTCCCAGTTTCCAAGTACTGCATACTGCGCAGCAGGACGCCTTAGACCGCTCGGCTACTTGGCTGGTTAAACCGAAAGGCAACCATACTAACAATACATAGACTGATGAAAGTTTACGCAAAAACAATTTAAAAAAATTGAATCAACTATAAGTTTGATTTTTCTACAAATATACATATAAATAACAAACCCTTAGGTTGGTTTTCCGTAACCCATTATATATTCTTCTTGCTTTTTTTGTTCCAATAAATAAATAAAACTATGAAGTTTTATTTACTGACAACTTCACAAAATTTTCGATATTTAGAAGTTTCGATTCCCACTAGAAGAAGTTAGATCCAATGAATAATCTGTTTCACGAAATACTAAAATGTATACTGTTGGCATTACTGTGTTTTAACAGAAAAAATCGCCACGTAGGAGCTACGTAGACTAGACTAACAAATTTTATCAATAGTAATCTCATAATTCATATATCAAATCAATTTGTCTTAATTGACTTTACGGAAACCCCCTCCGATAATTAAATCAAACAGTCATTGGGAAAAAGTGTGCGTATTTTTTCGGCTTTTAGACTGATACTGGTAAGTAGTGTCGGTTTAACGTCAGATACTAAAGGACCAGCCTGACTTTCGGTGATAAGTAGTGTCACTTCGATGACAAATAATGCTATCGGACTGATACTGGCAAGCAGTATCAAAATGAGACCGGTTTATATTCTTAAGTCGACACTGGAAAGTAAGTAGTTTAGGTTTGTTACCTAATTGTTGTGTTTGTCTGACACTAAATCCAATATCCGGCTGCTTTGATCATTTTGTAAACCAGTACGATAATGACCTTGGTGTCAATTTAATAAAAGATATAGATCGTACTGGCCATTGATCAGTCAAAAATTTCTATGGTATCCAAAATTGTCATAACATGACTCAAAAATGGCCCCAAATGACGCGAATTATGAGACAAATATTAAAATTTTTTTCGTTTCAAATCGATAACCTTTATTAAATTGTAATTGTACTGGGCGTAAAAATTACAGGGAAAATTTCAACCTTTCAAAATATTACAAAGGTTTTATCATTTTCCGGTTTTTTAACATTGTTAATAAATATTTAACAAATAGTCCAAAAATTTTGACTCAAGGAATAATTGGCACTAACTGTTAATAAGTTATTTAAACATTAACTATTTACCTGGAATGGAATACAATTTTTGATACTAGTTTTATTAACTCTGATTTATCGAATTGAAAATTTCGTCATATCTCCACATTTCGAGACCTCTAGAGTTCGAATCCATCGGTTTTAGATAGTCGTCTGTGTGTACGTGTATACGTATATTCGTTCGTTCGTTTGTGGACTTTTTTTCGGCTCGCGCATTTCAAGAACAAATAATAATATCGACTCCGAATCAATTACATTCAACACATAATTTCATAATAACACCTGATCAGTTTTGCAAAAGATTTGAATTGGCATATTATTTTTTTTTGTAATTAACAAAACTTTAAGCTATCAAAAGCAGGACAAAATGGCCTTAATTTAAATTCTTTATTTTCAAGGGCATCAAATGGGAAGTTAGTAATGTAGGTAAACCAGACGTACTCAGCCTCTTTTCCATTAAACATAAATTTTTTTTTTATATTGATGTTTTGTATACGATGTGCTATTTCTTGAAGAATATATCATTAATAGTACCAGAGCCCACGACCAAAAGCATTGCTCATCGCACCAAGGATACAACTATATTGAGTCGATAGTTTAGATCAGAGGTGGGCAGGAGATGACTCGGCCAAGCTCTGAGTGAGAGGTAGGGAAGAGAGATAGAGTTAATACTGGGTACCTACCAATTATTAATATTTTCTTTTTTTAATTAAAACATTTTCTGAAAAAAATATAATAATACCAAATCTTTTTTATGGTCACTATTATACAAAGTAAATAATACAAGCAATCATTCAATACATACTCTGGAATTTTGGGCTGGTAAATAGGGTCATAAAATGTACCTTTTTAGTATATATCATATTTGTGTATGAATAAAATAAAAATATATAAAAAATATATATAAATCTTTTGAACCTTTAAGTTTACCGCTGGACCATTGTAATAAAAGAGGGAAATTTTTGCAAAGGATAATTTAAATAGAATTAAAGTTTTGGAAATTCCAAATGATTTGTCTAAATATTTTACTATTCATATCCGAGAACTAATAAAGAATTATTTACCTGATTTAATTATTTTTTCTTCGTATGGAGTATGCTCAGTATAGTGTTATGGGAATTTGATGAAATAAGTTAAATTTTACATAAAGTGGGAATTTGAGTTCTTCCAGTTAGTCTACTTTGAATTGAAAAAGTGAAAAGTACTATTTGTAGTAGTGGAAATTATTTTTCGCATAATTTGTTTTTCAAAAAAAATAAAAGTAGTGAATTTAATAATGGAGAAGACATCGCAAGCAGTCTTGGATAAGTTCAGATTATTATTATTATTATTGTTATTATCATTATTGTTATTATTATTATTATTATGTTTTTTGGTGTATCTCTCCATACTGTAAAAGATATTATTTAAACAATAAATATTTTATAAAACTATTTCTAAATTGATTGAATAAATTATTGGGCAATAATCGGTAGGACAACCTGTATTGAAACATCGTTCCGTCTTGCTTCAAAACATACCTTCTTTACTTACTCTCACCCAGCTTATGGAGAGCTCGTAAGGCTCAGACGAGCTGTCTGTGCCCACCTCTGGTTTAGATGACCCTAGACCCGACTAGGGGGGTAGTAACCTTCAGTAATCTTGCAAGGCCGTGAGGGACGGCTTCTGCTATGGAAAAAAAGCCAGATCGTATTATCACAATATGTCTGATATTGGAAATGTACGTAGATTTTGTGATTTTATTACTATAAATCTTTTCAATCTTTTGTATTTTTTATTGTCTTTTGTATTACCGATATTACTAAAATACGGTTTTCAGACATTTAATCTTGCCTACAATGTTAAAAACGATAAAAACGTTTCGCGACCGCGTGGCAAATGTCACACCGCTTTTTACGCTCCTTTCTCACGAATGGCCCGTTACTTGTTACCTTCCTGTCTCTCGTTTCACACTGACGATCTCGACAGCGATAGCGATATGGATGACTGCGACGATGAAAATGAGTTCGACATTTTCCGACGATTTTCAGACATGGTGCTATGTATATTTTTTTTTGTCTCATTTAAAAAAAAATGGTTTCCTGGACAGGCTCAACGATATTTTTCTCTCCGAAAACCGAAAACCGTGTTTCCGGTATCTCGGGGCTATCATCTAACTACATTCCGTAAATCAGACGTTTTGCTATGATACTATAGTCGCCTTAATATTATGACATTTTTGAAAATGCACTCAGACACAAGACGCAAAATTCCTGAAAATCGCTTTTTTGAGCTCAGAGTCATCTAAACTATTAATGAATTATATGGTTTCATCCTGGGTGTGATGAGCCAAAAATCTTGGTCGTGGGCTCTCGTACTATAAACAAGATATTCAAAAAATATAGCCGTATTGTTCCAATTATTAGTGTGTGGCCTTAAATTGACCAACAGCTATTTATACTTTATTGCCACCAACATAAAATTGTCAACAATATATATTATTATGATGGGTATATTTAAACACAAAACACACACACAGATTATATTTTGAACCGTGAATAATCTTAGAAAATATTCATCTACTTTCTATAGTGACAAATATTTTTCAAATATTGTCTTGGCAATATGTAAACAAAATTGAAATTCTGAAATTCATTCACAGTGGTTGAACTCAGCACCCCTACACATTATACAATTATTGGAAAAATATGAAACGCCTTTCAAACCATCATAATAAAACTATTATAATTTTAATCCACCATTTAACTTTCAAATTTTAAAGGTTGGTCTATTATAATTGTTCGAAATGTGAAAAGTATATTGTTTCGAAGAAGAATTTTATTCTAAACAAAAATAAAAAGGAAATAAAAAGAGCAATAAAATATGGGGTCATACATGGTAGCCCACCTATTTATTTGTCTGTGATAGTATATATAGTAGCAATTTATCAAAATAGAGTCATAAATTATAATTATTGTTAGGTTTTAGTAATTAACTTTTTGCTAGTAAGTTTTAAGGATATTTCTTAACATATATTACTAGGAAATAGTTTAAGATGCATTACTAATTTTTCAAACAATAAATTTGTAAATTTTTTTGTTTGTTAAAAATTTCTTTGCTTACATGTTTTGGTATTAAAGTTGTAAATATTTTTTTTATTTTGTTATCATTAAATGTAAATAGTGAATATAGCCTTGGCATTTATATTTTTAGTATTAAAAATTTGTTACCAAGAAAGTTAATCTCCACTAAACAATTGCTTGGTTTGACTTTTAAACATGATTTTAAGTGGAAAGACCACAAAGCATATATTTTACATTAAAGGATTATTTAAAGGATTAACCAAAATATTTACCTTTAAAATATACAGATCCAGCACTAATTGTGTATATCACAATTTTAACCAGACACTTTGTTTTTCAATTCTAAAGAGAAATTCAAGATTGCATGGTACTACAAAACAATTGATTCAACCAGTACCAACTAAATGTGTCCAAAGCAGTTACATTATTTACTTATAACAACTACTTATTTACTGTTCCGATTAGTTTATACTGGATAATACTCGTTGAAAACAGCAACAGTAAAATCGTACCGTTATGCGTTTGAAAATTTTTTCATGCATCCAAAATTTCTGACGTAAGTACAAAATTTACGCCACCAAAACTACGAAATGTATGAATAAAGTTTCAAACAAAAGTTGTTTATTTTTAGAGATAAACATTTTTTTTTAATTTAAAGATGTTCCGTATCTTGCACTTTTATAATGTTCCATGCGAGCACAATCGCATGGAACAAAAATACAATTATTGCATTATGATTCCTCCTTTAAAGTAAGCAAATTTTGTTTGAAATATTTTTTTCTAAATTGCATGTTTAAAAAATACTTAGGTGGAAACTATTCAAATGAACACACTGTATATGATACAATATTTACGAGTATTTAGTAATTCGTTTTTTTTATTAATTTAATCATGTCTCAACACGGAGTCAACAAAAGTTCATTTTATAAGTTCTAACTTGATATACAGCATTTTAGTTCTAAGCTGTTGTGAAACAATAAATTATAATTGATTCTAATAAAATCTATAGTTTTTTTTTTATTTCCAAGTGCAAATTTTGTGAGTGGGAAATCTGAACGTCTCATTTATAAAGACTTTCCCTGTCTTCCCCGTACTAAAAATCCGATTTTCAAAATGAATTACCTCAATAGTAACTGTAGATTTCGCTGGAATCACGTTAAAAAAGAAAACGATTGTAGGCGTTTTAAAAACGTGAGAATGGTTTTGATTAAGCAACCTGTTAAAAATTGTATATGTTAAAAATGTTAATTCAAATTAATTATAATATTATTCATTTATGTCAAATGGTTTTTATTATAATTATTATAAAATCATTTAGTTAAACAATTTCAAATAGAAATTATTCAAAAAATTTAATTCTATTATTTATCACTGGAGGAAAGTGGTTTATCTCGTTTGTCCTGTAGAACGAAAAACATTTGTATAAAGATTTGTATTTTATGCATATTAGTTTGTATATGTCTATATAGTATATGCTAGTTCCTTCATATTAAGTCTTCGTAACTCTAATGGAAATTGACATTAGTATTTGTTTTGCTTAAGGACGTTCATGCATAAGGCTTGATAGTAAATACAAATTTTTATTTAGTGAATTGAATAGTTCAACTATTTAGTTATCCTCCATCAAAAATTTAAAACCTGTCGTCGATCATTTCAAAGAGTAATTATCGATTAAAAATCAAACTTTTAACACAGCGTCTTATGGAGAACAGAATGTTTTTGTACTTAAAATTATAATAACTATATTATTAAAGTAGTTACCATAATAAATAATGTTTGTAAATTATTTTTGAAGTATGTAGTTTATATAATTGCATTAAAAAAATGGTGTTGACGAATGTCTGAATTAATTATTTAATAAAATTAAAACTGTTTTGTTGGGTTTGTTTTTGCCACCATATTTTGAAAACTGGCGACAGCGCACAGTAAAAAAGTATACACATACCTATACACATATACACTGTGAACGTCATAACAAAACTTAGTTTATTGCCAGATCTGCCAAATCAATTCAAATCAATTCCTTCATTCCAAGTTACATTTACCGATATTTTACAATAAATACTTTAAAAATATTTAGGACAAATAAAAAAAGGTTTTAAATCGTTGTAAGATTATTGATATACTTTACAACTTTTTTTAACTCCTAAATAAATTTTATTAAAGATAGTACTTATTTGACTCTAGCGTAGCGCATGAACGTCCCTAAATCTATACAAATCATAATATGTTAGAATAATGTTGACTTCAAATGAATACTGTTAATTGAAAAAATTGACTCATTCATGGGGTAGAAATCCAGAAGTTAGAGCTCGATTATCGGCGAATGAGTTAAAATTCATATCAATAATTAATTAACAATTTCTTTCTTTCCTGAATGATACACAAAACCGTTAAAAGATTTTAATGTGTGGAAAAATAATACACAGATAAGTAAATAGTTTCTTGATTTTTTTGTCAATATTATGATACTGAATATACACTACGTAAATTAAAATAGACCCAATAGCAACATTGTGTATTGCATCTATCACTGTCTATGCACAGTATGCCATGATATGATGTTACGCTCACACGACGGATGACGGACAATAACGACGATGTATACATGCACAAGTAAGATGGAACTATATATAAATCATTGTAGTTAGAGAGTGATAAGTATAATATAATTGTTATTTATGTTATAATACAATACTGATTGTTTAAGTATGACAAAGTAAACCATATCATAGAACATTACATATAGACAGTGATAGATACACTATACAGTATGCCCCATTGAGTTTATTTATAAAAACAAGCTGTATATTTAAAAAATGCAACCTTTCACCTTTTGATATTTTTAAATAATAGTAATAAAATTTTTATAGTTTTTTAATTGAATTTGTTTATAATCGTTACGAAATAAAAGCGTACTCAATACACAAAACCTGTTATCAAAAAAAGTTAATATGTTGGTGCTTACCAGATCTGGCATTACAGTGTGATACTCGGTTTGAAATTATTCTCACAAACAAGTAATTGGACCAATTACCGTTACACCACAGATGTAATTGAGAATTGACTCAATTTTTTCATTTTATGAAATTGAAGTCAACTATTACTTATTCTTCTTACTTTTTATTCTAATTCTATTATTATTTGTCTATACTTAGTAAGGTACCATAATACAATACTAATGTCAATTTCTAATAAGGTTAAGAAGACATAGTATGAAAGAACTAGCGTATGCTATAAAGACAAATATGTCAACGAATTTTTGAATTAAATATTGATATGAAAAAAATAACTCATCCACCAGGTATCGAATCCTGGACCTCTGGATTTCTAGTCAATTTTCAGTTTTTTAATCTTATATTAGTTATTGTTGAAATTAATTGTTTAAGAGATGTTAATTTAGAATGAGTTTTTTATTATACCTGGTATAATATACCAAGGTATATTTAGTTTAGTTTCGTTTTTGTAACTGTTGAAAATATTGATCGCAGAAAAAATATTTTGGTAAAGTTTTTCATAAAATGACTTAACTAGTCCATTTTCGCAAATATGTCTGTCCGTACGTCCGTCAACACGATAACTCTAAATCGAAAAATGACAGCGAGCTGAAATTTTGTATGGGTGTTCTAGAAAAGTATGGTCGTGTTCGTGAATGAGCCAAATCTGACCATATTTGGGCAAAACGGCCTGTCAATTAAACCGTAAGAGATAGAACAAAATTTTAAATACAAAAAATGTTCCTTTTTTAAAAATAAACAATTTTTGTTACAAATCTTTTTTCCCTGATTTCAGTAAATACCGTGAGACACGCACCAAATTAGCAACGTGTGACATATCTTTGGCTGCGTATCCCGAAGATATAGGTACGATTACCTAATTTTATACTAATGATGAATACTTTGTAGTCGAAATATGCATTTATAAAATAAAAATAATTGTTCTAGAAATTGGGGCAAAATTTAAAATTAAAAAAAATAAATTTACAGTACTCTTTGATTATCTTAATAACCTTTGTATATAAACCAGGTATTTAAACAATTAACTCAGTTAGCAGATATTTTCACTTGTGTTACTAGTTATTTTGAACTAACATCGCTTTCTTATAGTAATTTAACAAAGCAAATAAAGAATATTATTTAAAAAATCAATCAGAAAGAACAGAATTGAATATAAATCCGGTCCTGTTAACTGCTACAAAACTAATGTACTTGAATCACCAATTATTATTCATATTTCATATATATAAAAACAATTCAGATAAATCTCATTTTTAAGATCATAAAAAAAATCACATCCAGCTGTTGTCGTGTAGGTATTTAGTAATTTGTATGTTGGTTTCTAAAAACATATTTTGGTATTAATTGTTATTACTTTAACGATTAGAATATTCAATTTCTTTATGTTTCTTTTTTTTCAGTATGTAGTTATGTGTTTAGCAACGTTTTGCAAAAAAAAAATTTATATATCGTCTATATCAAATTAGCAAGGTGCAAAGAATCATTGCTGCAGGCAAATCCTGAAATTGTTTTGTCTGTCCTTGAATAGACTTTCGGTTAATCTGTGTGTATATTGACCAGTGAACAATGATTTTTTTTTGGACTTGATGTTTAAATAAAGGGTTTTTATTTTTATTTATAAACGTTCATTTATATGTTATTATATTTTATTTTATAAATGTTAAGCACTTTTAAAAATAGTGAAATAATATTTGTTTGACTGTCTATTAATAAAAACAAAACAAATTAATTCGTCGTGAATTAAGGTTCCGTATCATATCCGATTTTTTATTTTTCAAATTTTGTAATATATCGATATTATGTAAATTTATCCAAATACTTTTCCCGGCGATTCACATTGTACCAACATTGAAACAACCCAGACAACATACAAGTCAGAAAGACTTCAAAAAAATGTCTTTTTGAAAACTTCTTTAGGAAATCCAATTATGACGTATTTATGATCTCATTTTTCAGAACTCTCAATTGAAAAGTCTTTAAGACATCTTTATTTATGGTTTCGTAATAAGTCTAATTATGAGCCCTTTAAGAAGTCTTTTTTCTGACTTTGTAAAAAGTCTGAAAAATATGAGCCCTTTAAAAAGTCCGAGTTTTGGTTTGATTTAATTTAGCTCATGCGCATTTTTTATTATCGATTTTATTTTTGTATTATAACCTAGAATTTGGTATGTCTTATTTACATTCTTATGCTTTTATTTTGAGAAGTTGAAAACTTATTAATAATTCAATTCATTTATTAATCAAGTGTTTAAGTGTAAACAGTTTAAGTGCATGTATGAAAAAGAAAAATTTATTTCATTGTGGATTATTTTTAATTGGTTTATATGTAAGTATCTTAAAGGTAATGCATTAAAATGAATTTAAAAAATGAATATCATGATTTACTATTTTTTATTAATTGGAAATATTTAAAACCAGAACGTCTTCAAGAAAACGATTTAGGGACTTCTCAAACAGTAAAAAAAGTTTTTATTTTCATTTTTTATCCTCTGTTTTCCTAAAATATTAATAATTTAGTATTTTGTCTTAAGAAAGTATTTTTTCTGAGCTCTGAAAAAGAGCTCTTGAAGAGGTCAGAATAAGAACTATATAAGATCTCTTTTTTTCGAAGTCAGAAAAAAGAGTTCTGACCTACATTTTTAATTATTTGAATTGTTAACTTTAAGGTGTTAGTTTTGGATGTTGAACGGTAAATTAAAAAAAATTTCAACTTTTGTAAAAGCAAAATATTCTGTATCACATCAAAAACTTTTTGGGTATCAATGATTATAAACAATTTAATTTAAATGGTTAATATTATACAAAAAATTAGTAATTTAAAGCTATTGTGGTGCGAAGTCGATAAGGACAAATGTTTTTTTTTTTTGTTAATTTGACCTGATTCATATTTTTAAACAACAAACAATCTAAAAATTAAAATTCACCTTTAAAATTCAAACCGTTTTTTCAATATATGAACGATTCCGTCTCGACTTTTAATGTTTTTCAACCAAATAATTATAATACATTAGTCAAAAATATTCAAATGCCTTGTTGTATTATACTTAATGTCTGTCCACTGTTAGTTATATTTACTTATTAGAAACATTAAAAAAAAACGTTTTAAGTATGATTATGATTAGTATATAGAGTTATAGTCATTATAATATATTTTAAAACATAAGTAAAATTAAATTTTATTGTATACTTAATAATTTAAAACCAAAATAATATAAAAGTCTGTATATTTAGCCCACACAAAACTAATAAATATATATTTAAGTACCATACTATATACATTTAAAACAACATGTTAACAAATAAATGAAATGAAATATCACGTATTAGTATTTACAATCAATAAATATTATTTTATTCAAAAAATATACCTTAATAATATTCATAATGTATCTCATATATATATGTATGTAAGTACCTTACTATACGGCGAGTATACGCTATATACAATATTGTATCATATATGTGATGTACCCTAATAGACTGTACAAACAATTTCAATTCGATTCGTTGATTCATTGGATTCATGGTGTTTCGATTAAACAATTCAGTTGCTTGAATCAACTGAATTGTTTAATCGAAACATTGGATTCAACATTTCATTTGGTACAATCAAAAATGTATCGAATCACATTTGTAATTTATAGTTTTGCTCTATCTTTTACATTTTTACCAGATATATAAGGTGTATCACTTTACTTCCGCCGTTTTGATATAGATAGCTTAAGCCATGCAATAACCTTGGGCATTCTAAGAGAAACATTAGTCGATTTGTATCTGCATCATAAAGTTATTATCGGTTTAACGAGCCAAATTCTCTTCATTTGCGGGAGGTATTAATTTTCTGCTTCAATATGAAGAAAAATGAATCGAATCGAATGCTCTCAATTTATGGTGACGCTGCTATTAGTGAAAGAACGTGTCGTCATTGGTTTCAATGCTTAAAGAACAGTCATTTTTACGTCGAAGACCGGTAGACATGGCGGTAGAAGAGAGAAAATGCAGAATTGGAGGCATACTAAATGAAGACTCGTGAAAAAGTCAAAAAGAATTGGCCCAATCATTGGGAGTGACTCAAAAATTAAATTCAGAACGTCTCAAACCAAATTCGAGGATTTTTACAATAAAACCTCGAATTTCGGGAAAAAAACGGCGGAAACAAAGTTGTTTACTAATAATTTAGCAGTGGGAGAGGAATAAGCTGAGTCAGTTTGCTGTATTAAGTAATGTTAAATTACTTTTCAACTTAACTCAAAAATTTTGAATCGTGCATCGTTTCCGAAACACAATAATGAGACAAATCGATTTCAGGACTTAGCACATCTGTTTAAGAAGTGACTTTAATGATATGCAACAACGAAAATATTACCTACATTTTTAATTTAATTTATTTAACCAACTGCAAATTTTACCAAACTGGCCACATTCATCAAGGAATAGGTCATTTTGAAGAATTTGATGAAGTGGGGTGATTCTTGAAACATGAATTGCTCAGTAGGTACAGGATTTTCTTAACCTATTCTTTTACTATTGAGTTTTTCTTCATCGGAAACTTGTTGTCAAAGTGATCGTAGTATGGTAGATGACGTATACTTTAGCATTCTCCACAATTAAGCTTTATTTAATGCTTAGCCATATCAGATGGCTGATAATATGGAAATACTAAACTACAGGACTAGACATAATTACTAAGGGTTTTCTATATAAATTGAACGCTTTACAAAATGGAATATTAGAATAAAAAAATAAGTATTTAACGAAAACTTCTACATTATATTTAATATTTCAAAACAAATTAATTATTCGCCCACAAAATAAAATTTACTATCTATTCACATTCACTTACATAATTTATCTTAAAAAGAGTATAGGCTCCTAAAGTGTATTAAAATACGCCTAGAACAGATAAGACTTATAAATATATATATATATATATATATATATATATATATATATATATATATTACTTGACTTTCTTATAATTCTGTGACAGACGAAATAAAAGTATAAAAAATTATTTTTCAGTCTACATATCGTGACTGTTTAGTAAAATTGTGCAATTCATGAAAAGAATGTGAAATGTATCCACTTGGTGTAATCTCATCTGTTTCCACCATCTGCATAAAATATTTGTCCATTTCATGAAGAGGAGGACTTTATTAAGCTCTTACTGAAATTTGTTATTATTCCATTATGAGAATGAATAGTTTATTGTTTTTATGAAACGGTCAAACACCTAAAAATTGGTCATTTTCTTGACCATTGGGTATTTCAAATTTTTCGTTTCGTACCTTTTGTTCTCTGACGATTAGCCACTCCACAATTTTATCAGTGGAGTGATTCTAGAATGCCAGAGGTCGTGGGTTCGATTCCTATCCTAGAAGTTTGTTCATATCAAGCATTTGTTGTCAAAATATGTTAATTGTACCATTCTATTATTTGAAAATTACCTATATAGATAGAAATGAAAGTACTGGTGAATTCCGAGGTTTCGTCTCTTTGAAGGCTCATTGTTCTAATGTGACTTATTCCACTGATTACTGATTTAATAAATAGAATCAATAATTAATATATAAGGTTAATATCTTATGGCTACAACCTAAAAAAAAATTGCTACGGTTGAGGTTTTATGCTGAGCTGCAATTTGAAAGATTAGTCCAAGAAGCGTACGTACACTCCCGTTCAAAAAAAATGAACAGACCTGAAATGTTAATTATTAATCTTACATTTCATAAAACTCCTCACTTTTGTAACTCTCTGTATAATGTATAATTTTATTTACTTATAAACAAAGATTAGTAGTATATTTTTTAAGTGTGTAAAAAAGAAATAGAAGTATTTAAACTGAATTTATAATTTTTATTTGTATATACGGTGTCAGTGACACAGTGAGAATTTAAAAAATATATGTAATGTCAATAGATGTTAAGTGTTATATCTTACTTACGTATACAAATAAAATAAAATGTTGTATCTGTTACTACAAGAATAATCAAAATTGTGAGAGACTGATTCGGTTTGGTTCATTTTTTTTTTGAACGGGAGTGTACTTCAGGCACATATACAAATCGATAGTGATCAAACAAATATTGTTTCTCGGTTATGATATTGATGCCCTACTTCCGTATGCTGAAATCTCAAAATCCCAAATTGTATTATTTGTTTTAACTTTTTTCTTCTTCTGATCATTATTTCCACTTTTAAACAAATTGATATAAAGGGTATGTATGAATGCTTTCGTAAATGTCTATCTAATCCTCAGTCTAGGTACATTAGTATATATTGGAAACTAATGTCTGTTGTCAGTTTTTTTCTTATATTCATTACTTAAATAAAAGAACTCATATTATTATTAAGTCTGTCTTAACACTGTCGTCTAACTCATAAACTTGACTTTGTTGTTCATACAGCACAAACTAATACATACACACACACACACACACACACACACCATATATATACATACATTTTCTATAGGAGATATAACTAATACCAACATATACACACATAAAATACATTTATAATATATATAAAATGGGTGAGGTGAGTCAGTTACAGCAGGTGCAACTGTTAAAAACAATATTCATGTTTTTCAATAGGTTTTAGTAGTGGTGGTATTGGTTAGAATGAGGCCCCCTAATGCTCAATGAAATTAGGTATATCATACATATACAATACAAGAATCATCTTTCTTTGATTTGGATATATATTTATAATAATAATTTTTTTTTTTTATAAATTAAAATATATGTATAAAGATCTATTAAGTGTGAAATTTTTATATAGAAATTTTTTTAAATAATATTATTTTAATTAAAGTTTTTTTTTTAATTTATAATTTTACAGTATGCATTATAGTATATAAAAAACATACACGTAAATCAAAATTAAAAAAAAAAAACTTATATGAATACCTTTTCAATACAGGAATGAATATTTATTCGAGTTGAATTCAAAAAACATTTCATTAGTATTAAATTAGATGAGTTATATACATTTTTTTCTCAGGTGAATAAGTGAATTTTTGTAGTTCGATTGATACATAAATAATGTAATTTTGTGTTTTTTTTTTAACAAAAGTGTATTAAAATCATAAGGAGCCCTAGGCCTGCCTACCCAACACAGTTTTTAACATATTATTATTTGTGCATAGTTAAGCGTCACAATACAAATGCCAATTTCCATTAAGGTTTATTAAGACATAGTAGTAAAATTTTGAAAAAAGGATGCTACTTTTGTAGCCTATAGTACCGTCTGAAAAAATCTAAAAATCTAAAAATTAGATTGACTAACTTATTAATTATGTTTTAGACTAAAGACTGTAAATCGGAAATTTTAAACGTATATTTATTTTATATAGGGTGTTCCAAAAGTTCACCTCATTTGTTTTGATTATAAACTAATCGTTTTTTTTATTATTTTTTTTTTCAGAAAATTGAAGATCAACTCAAAAATTTTGAAAATGGACAATTATACTTCATAACAATGTGCTACAGTAGTCTTGATATATGCACGTAATAACAATTCAATTTTTGAAGAAAAAAAAAACACAAGCATGTTAATCTTCTTCATTTATTCCGGCTAAGATTTTTCGTCAGCTAAGGCATCTTACTTCAGCTCAGTATATAAAGAACTTTATGGTCAATTCCCTAAAATAACATGTATTATTACATACGTGTAATAAAAATGCGTACTTCTGTACGCATTAGTGAAACTGTCACCAAATTAGTCACTGTCCCCAACGAATAACATATCCTGAGACAATATAAGAGTAATTTTAATAAGAGTGATGTTAACAAGAGTGAACTTGAATGAAGGAAATTTTAACAAGAGTACTCATAATTTCAATAAAATTAATTATTTTTTAATTTATTTTGTTTAATTTTTATTTATTTTGTTTAATTTTTATTTATTTTTATTTTTGTCTATTGATTTCGATTTTCTATCTATTTCTACTTGTCAAAGAGTAAATTACGACTAGCTAATTAATACTGATGATGACTACTATGTACTCGAAATATGTATTTATAATACAAAAACTGATCTAGGTATTGGGGCGAATTTGAATTTTTATTTAAATAATCTAGAGTTTTCATTGATTATCATGTGATAATCTAATATGTTTTAATACAGATTAATTAAATACATATAATATGATTAATTCTATATGAATTTCTTGTAAATAAATTTGTATTTATTCATAATTGATTGTACTTAAAAGACAACAAAAACATGGACTTCCATCATGATATAACAAACACGGAAGATGTTGGGGTTGTTTTGAAGGCTACAAGAATTGAATCATTTAACAAACGTTTCATGGATCATGTGTTTGTTTTCAGTCTCATCAGACTATTACTAAAGAAGAAACCTTACCACACCTTTTCAATTTCTGTATCAAAATAAAGATAAACTTTATAATCACAGTATTGTATAACAATGATAGATTGTTCATTGCTTTCACTCCAGGAAAAGAATCCTTTATCGTATCCAAATAGTGTAGTATGTCTCTTGATGTTGATGTAAGTATTTTTACATATTAAAAGTCTATAGAGATTGATAGAGGGTACTATCGTCTGTCTCTCGAATTTTTATCGACAATCAGGATTCAAATTTTCGTCTCGTCTCTCGCTTGGTTTTTCTCATCTCGTCTCGTTTCTATCGTCTGCCACCTCATTTGAATCAATCAATTTAGAATTGTAAGATTTTGATCACTTAAGTACCATAAAGAAACTTATCAAGAAGTACTACTCTTAAGCACTGTGTTTCTTCACGTAAACAAAAAAATGAGAAAGAGAGAAAACCTATTTATCTGACTCTTTGAGGCAACAACGTCATCCTAAAAAAATTCGTTACGCAGGAGCTGCGTCAACTTAGCGAATTTTCTTAGAATACATAAACATTACTCTTTAGCGGTCACAATTATATTCTAATCAAAATGGAATATCGTATCTGATATGATTATGGTATTTGCAAGGCCAATTTTATTAATAAATGGCATAGGTCGATGGGCAGGGGGGCATACAGAGAAGAAAACACAAAATATCTCTCTTAATGTTAGAAAAATCAAAAAATGTACGAAGAGTAAAGTTGTAGCAAATCAAGTTTGACCAAAAAGGCCTCAAATACTAAATGTCATTTCAATCGGAATAAAATTGTGACCGCTAGGGAGTCCACACATATACGTATATATACTTAAATATATATATATATATATATATATATATATTTATATATATATATATATATATATATATATATATATATATATATATATATATATATATGTATAACGATATGGTGATTTTTTAAATGTACTGGGTAGGATCGATGGACATTTGAAGAAATTTTTACGAAATTCCATCATCGGTACAAAAACAATAGCTGCATTTCCTTTCAGGAATTTCGCTAACAATGCTGACAAATAGCTAATTCTACAAAAAAAAATCGTTTTTCTTATTTATAAAATAAGTTACTATACGAGTATGTATACATAATAGAGAACCTCAACGAGGCTAATATTCTATTCTGCAATATAAAAGCAACTTTTATAAAAATATAATGGAAGTCGAATGATGTTGCATAGACAATGTCATATTGTATATGCAACAATATTTTAGTTGTCATTTCTAAGTGTTGAAATAATTTACAGCCTTAATAATAATAATGACCAAAAGCTATTAATTGTTAAAACATCTTATTAATTTTTTTCTTTAAATATTTGAATATAAGTCTTTAATATTTTATATTTAATTGGAAAAATTTTTGTTGAGTATAAATGTCATGAACAACAATATTTATTAGACATTGGGATTATTAATAAAATTTCAAAATTTGAAAGTCACGCATAATAAATTGAACAACTAATTGTTCTCAAGATAATCAGAAAAGTAGCAGTTTTAATGGCCATCAATGAATTAAATATAAAATAAATAAATTTTACAATCGATTTTTGTGCAATGGTTTCATAACTATATTGACAAAAGAAATCAACTTAATTTATTTGTTTTCGTTTGTGCAAACATTGCCTATTTGGGCACTAATGTACTATAACGGTATTTAAAAATAATATACCAAAGATAAATTTAACAGTATTTTTTTTTGAAAATGTCTGTTACTTTTTAAGTGGTGTTTTTAGATATTTTGATAATAAAAAAATGTTTTAAAATCCTTGAACAACAGTTATGTGTCGCCTATATTATATAATTTTTGCATTCAAGTCAACAAGTCAATGATAACTTCTGAAGCATTTTAAATATCAGTCTTTATATTTAATACATAACAATTCTTGTGAAAAAATTAGAATGAGATAATCCATAAAGTAATACTTATTTCTTTTTTTTTGGGTTTTATTAAAAAATGAATTGAGACAAGTTTTAATCTTTTATTTTTTTAAATGCCACTCAACGCTGGCGGCGCTATCCTCTCCAGCGACCCCCTATCCGGACAGCGTCGTCCCTAGTAGAGAGAATTTGGTGTAACGTTAGCATTTAGAATTCTCTAATATTAAAAACAATATTAGGGACTTGTGTTTTCTTTATCTTTTAAATCGAATATGTTAAAAATTCTAGTATAATCTTTGAGAAAATTCGAGATTTCTGTGTGAGAGTCAAGCCATTGACAGCGATACTTACGGGAGAGTCAAGAGAACTTACAATGGTAAATCTGGGAACGTTCCAACGAAACTTTTATATATCTACTAAGGAAAACTTTGCAATTGCTTATACGTTACTACTTTTTCGGAGATTATGCGATACCTTTTCTCTTTTTATATTCGTGTATTGGAATATCGCTAGTTTTCCATTAGTTTATGTTTCATGAATATCTTTTGAATGAATTTTAGTTAAAGGGTTAGTTTTGGGAGTTGAAACAGATATCAAAAAAATTATGCGGGGTATCCATTAATAGCTTTCTTCAATAGGTACATCTAGATATATTTCATCCGAGTCGGAAGATAATTTTAGGTTGTGTACTTTTTCTCTGCAAGTTTTTCTTTCTTGTATGTTTGCTTCTTGGGATTTTTTCGCGTGTTTTCCAAGTTATTATTGTATAACTTTCCGTTTTAAACACCATTTGAATGTATTACAGCAGTTCTACGTGTTCTAACATGTCCAAGGTTATCTAAGGACTTCCTGTGATAAGACACCGAATGACGTCTTCCCAGATAACAACCCGGAAACGCCGACGTACAAATTACTAGTTCTAACATGTTCAAGGCTATCTAACGAATTCCTGTGATACGACGCCAGATGACGTATTCCCAGATAACAACCCGTAAACGCCCACGTGCAAATAACTAGTTCAAACATATCCAAGGTTATCTAACGACTTCCTGTGATAAGATGCAAGATGACGTCTTCCCAGATAACAACCTGGAAACACCCAGTCCAGGAAGACATCTGAGATAACATAACCGAGATAAGAACCTTTCAGAGCCCCTCCCCCTACCCCCACACCACGACTCGCTAGAGGTAGATTGTAAAGGCTGCCCTGGACGAGCTACACTTCGAACATAAGGTCCATTGTGATGCCTTAGGATGTGAGGGTGTGAGTGCAGTGGAAGGAATTTGTGAGTAGACTAGGAATTGGTAGGATATGCGGCTGCAGCCGACTATGATAGGAACTATGCCGATATTCATCTGGAGTTCGTGAAGAACTGCAGAACTGCAGAAAACCTTCTCAAGCATAGCCGGTTACTTCGTTCTTGTCCATACGCCGACTGTTTAGTCAATCAAGCGCCCCTTTTTTTTTTTTTAATCTTTATGATTGACAAACTGCCGATGTCGGGATTCGAACCCATATCCTCCCAGTTTCCAAGTACTGCATACTGCGCAGACATGACGCTCGGCTACTTGGCTGGTCACCACTCGCTAAGTAAAGAGTCAAACCACCAATACGCCGATCGCAGCGCCACCAATGTCTCTGGTAGGCAAATTTGGAAGTATGCACTAGGACCCGCTTGACTATTCTACTTAACTGTATCTATAAGTATATTGTGAAAAATTTTTCCACTTACCAAAACCTGCAATCCACTTTTTCTTGAACAATATTTAGAAAAAAAACAAACTCCAAAGCAGAGCACTTGTTTTACACGACAGCTACAGCACAAAATGTGACAACTACCGCTACTCTCACGCTGTAAGTTTTGAATTATTCAGCTGACCCGTGTCTGACCCGGGTGGATCAATTATCCCGAACTTACCCTACTATTTGATAAAATTTAATGAAAGTACTACTGGTTAATTTGGTTAATTTTTTCGAAAATTAAATAGAGCGTATAAATTCGTAATGCAATTATTCAGTATATATTTTTCTGTTTAAAGCATTAATGAAAATATGTCGCTAAAAATAGTCTTATCTGACTTTTATACAAAGTACATACCGCTTTGGAATGTTGGTAGAATCACTTAGTATGTATCATAAAAGAGACCGGAGACTTGTTTACTGATAATTGTGCCTTTTTTAAACGATTTTCTGATAAAACAATGTCTTATTTGATTTATATTCTTTTTGTCTGTTGTCTGTAGGTAAAATAGCAGAGGTAGATAGTCTTGGGATTATGATGACCCAGTCAGACGTAAGACCATCATTCAATAATCGGAAATATATGAGTTTGATGGCGTCACCAGGGTGAAAAAAAAAGATGAATGTAACCTAATACAATGGGTATAAAAAGTCTATTGTTATCAAATTCATTAATTTCCAATGAAATATTTGTGAATAGAACAAGAGGCAAAAACGATACAATTTTGGAGAAAAATAATTTATTTATTTATTGTAAATTTTGCTACTATATTGTAAACTATTTTATTTATGATATAAATATTACGAAAAGTCGAATAGATTTCTTTAGATATATAAAGTAGCTGAATACAAATGTACTATGTATATGGACGAATATTCTGAAAACTTTCAGGTGTTTAGTTTTCCATCTTAGGTTTTAGGAGGTTCAACCCAGAGAAAAATCTATACTTCCCTCTAGTCCACAACATTTGTTTTACACATACTCGGCAATACGAGAGGAGGAAAACAACATTATTACGTAAAAATTAGTTATTTTCAGATAATTGCCTATAAATTTTGGCTCTTAATTTTATTATATCATAGGCTTGAAAAATAGGTGAAATATTTAACATTGTTTCAGCTAATTAATGTTATATATCGATTAGTCCTCTGGGCTCGAAATCCAGAGGTCCAGGATGCGATACCTGGCGGATGAGTTATTTTTTCATATTAATATTAATTAATAAAATTCAATGACGTGTTAGCCTATGTAGTATAAACGTGTCCTTTTATACTTATGTCTACGTAACCGTAATACGTGTCCTACCAAAATTGTGAAAAGGACCAAGTTTTCACATACAAAAATTATTGGTATCTCAACAAAAACCATAATTTTCGCAGTAGTGAAATCTATTTAAGGGACGTTTAACTAAGTAAGAAAATGTTTGGTATAAATTTATTGCGAAAAATTTTCCTCGGTATGTATTGAATGAGGATAAAATTATTTATCACAAGTAAATGATTGGCATAAATTTATTGTGTAAATTTCTCAAGTGCAGGGTATTTGATAATTTTAAAGTAATGAAATAAATAAAAATATGATCTATAATGAATACTTTTGTGCAAAACAAATTTAAAACCGTCATATACATCAGACTAAAATAGTCGACCATTGTAACACTTTTTCAATCTCAAGTTTGTAAAGTTGGAATGAAACACACTTTTTAATAACACTGTACCAAATACGGCAATGGGCAAAAAAAAAATTTTATGATTCAAATTGTTATCTTGGAATAAGATCAGATTGAAAGTGCATTTTACACTGCAGACTTGAAAATAAAAATTATCATTTTAAATGAATGCATTCAATAAAAATTTTATGTGTGAATGATTTTGTCAATACTGACAAATCGTATAATAAATTTTAAGTGTATAAATAAAAATACATATAAATGTAGTTACTTGCATTTTTAATCGTTAATTTTTAATCAATATTTATATACCATCTTCTCTTTTCGAAATTGAAAGAGAATAAAAAGAAATAGGCCACCCATATACCTAAATTAAATTTGTTGCAATTAATTTTGTTGATATATAACCGACTGGCAATTTGTAAGTAATTAAAATTTGTAATTTAATTTAATTTTATTGATTGCTTGTCTATCTCTATAAAAATCAATAATGTATTTAATTTTTAGTATATCATCTATCGACAATAATTCCTTGTTAAATATAGCCAAAGTCGTTTCGTGTATTGAATTTTAATAGCATTTCAATTTATGTGTAAATTTTTTTTATTGTACTAATTGATGATTTGGACACATTTCTTTAATGATTTTAAATTACAGTTAAACTTCTTTCACTTTCATTATTGTGCAACGTATTATTTTATAATACGAAAAATTAAAAATTGAAAACTTTTTCAATTTATTCTATTTGTTAGGTATTGAATACTTTACGTAGCAATATTATACCGTGTGTTCATTTAAAAAGTTATCATGCGAATATTTTTTTAAATATGCATTTTAGAAAAAAATTATTCAAAGAACAGTTTCGCAGTTTAAATGGGGAAATATAAAACAATAATTATATTTCCATCCTATGCATCCGTGCCCACGTGGTATACCATATCGCTTAAAACAGTGCAACGTAGGGAAAACCACTAAATACAAACAACTTTTACTGACACTTTTTTTATTCATTCAATATTTCTAGCGTGTATAGAAAATCTACGCCACATTTACACCAAAACTATGGAATGTATGAAAAAAAGTTTGAGTTGTCTGTTTTCTAGTACCGTTTAAAAGATAACGCGAGCACGGAAGCATAACACAAACATATAATTATTGCATTATATTTCCCCTATTAAACTGTACAACTTTTGTTAGAAGTAATTTTTTTTTAAATTTATATTATTCCAGTCAATTCTCCAGCCAAGAAAATCTTTCCAACCAATTCGACATGATTGATATATACAGTACAGTCGGTTACAATATATGACCATCAATATAGCTGCTAGAATGGGCGTGATTTTAAATTCAAACTTAAATTAGTAAACAAATGATAATTTTACTGCTCTCAATTTAGGTTTGATCACATTTCCAATAATCGGCATTCAAATAATATATCTGCATAATAATATCCGTATAGCTTAATCTCTGAGAGTAATAACATTCTCATTCGTTTACCAATTTCTGTTTGAATTTAAAATCACGCCTATTCTAGCAGCCATATTGATGGCCATATATTGTAACCGACTGTACATTCATCTTTCAAATTGATGGTTTTACCTCTTATATTAGTATTCGTATGTTTGCTTGTATGTCTTTTCTGAGAACATATTTTGAGTTTAGGAGATAGACCTTTAAATAAATGAAATTACATTAGAAACTAATTCTATAATCAATTTATTATGTTGAAGTTATGTTTACAAAAGTGAACATAAGAATTAAAAACATAAAATTAATTGCAAACTGATATTATATTGGCATTGATAAAATGATATTTTAAAATACGTACATCACAAGATATTGTTGTCTAAGAGGTTTCTAATGTCTATGCAGACAAAAATGAAGAGTCTTACAAAAACAATGACACACGGTCATTGATTTCTTGGTAAAAGGTACACCAGCCTAAATGAATCAATTAATTTGTGAAACAGGAAAAAACGAATACAGTCCAAAACAAAAAAAAAACAAAAAAACTTTAAAGACCTCACAAGATGTCGTCATCCACCATCAGGTACAACCACAAAATTCTAGTTGAGTGTATATTTAACATCTTTTAATGTGTCGCGTTTCTTGTTATCTATATAAAAATCTGTTTTATAACTATATGTGTTTCTTATCTTTGAATACAAGATTAAGCACATAAAATTACAAAAAAATAGTGTTTGTATATATATATATATATATATATATATATATATATATAGTAAAGTGTTCAAGAAAAATTTTTTAATAATATTTATTAACATGTTGGTAATATTTGATTTTTATACAACAACAGAATATTCTGTTTTGTAAACGCAAACATCGTAAATCTACTTCAATTGTCCTTTTAAGAAAAAATAAAATATTGTCGTCATATAATATAATGTACGTAATTTTATATAGCACACCGTCAGTACAAAACAAAAACCAGCCACAACCAAGGATTTCTAAATGCTTATTTTATGAATGTGATATTCAAAATGGTCATCATTGTATGAATATAATATATATAAGCGTATTATAAGTTTTGTACTAACATTGTAACGGATAGAAATATGGATAGTAGAAAAAAGACTTTGGTGCATTTTCATAAAATTTACTAATTACTTCATTACTGTATGTTCGCCCATCAATACGAAGACTCAAAAACGAAGAGCGTTAGCGGTCTGAAATTTTGTGTGTGTATTCTAGAGCTTTTTTCATATCATGGTGCATGAGTTTACTACAGTAAAAAGTAAAAAAAACGGTTCACGCATTGATAACGAACTCACAGTACCTATCAACTGGTTTAAACCGTTAGCTCAGATAGATTGATAGATATATCTAGGGTATAACAAGTATAGTACTTCGACCTTATGGCCCATTGTGCTTCCCCTTCTACTTCAATTTTACGGGCTTCGCTTCTCCCATATCTTTTCAATGGCCAGGTGCTTGCTTATCACGTATTCGGAAGGTTCATATTATACTCGGGGTGAGATGCACAGAATATCTGCTGTAACCGAGATATTTTCAGTTAAAGATGACGTGGCTGGGCGTTTCCTCCTTTTCGCTACATAGTTTGCACATAATGGATCCATTGTGGAGTCCTATTGTGAACACATGCTTCCGTAGGTGATAATGTCAGGTGATGAATTGGGTAACCTTCCGATGTTGTAACCTATTTAGGAGTGCATCGAGAGACAGCCTCTTGGATGCATTCCGTAACAGTATTTTCCCCAGATTTTGCTACGGTATATGTTCCCAGTAATCACGATTACTGGGAATCAATTAATTTAACATTAATTCACTGATTGATCACTTGTTAACACACTGTCTATGGAATTTCGCTGTCCACACTGTTCATTTTGCCAGCTCAGTTTCTCTAGAAAATTCCTGACAATCCTTGAAGTGACTTCAGTTGCAGACAAGGCTTGTAGAGCAGCTTGACTTTCCGAGATAATATATTTATTAGTTTTTTTGTTAAAACATTCAGGATTCTGTTCATCTTCATTTCTCTATTTAAAGTAACCTGCAAAATTTTATTCAATTTGATGTGATGACAATTTGTTCAAATATTTGATATGTAAATATCAATTTTAAAACATTTACGTTCCAAAAACCAACCTCAAGATTTTGTGTCTTTTTATAACGCAAAAAATTGTTTTTACCATACATTAAACTCATATATCCATTAAATTATAAAGAAGTTTCTTTGCGAGAGTTTTATGTTAAAGCGGGCAAAGTTTATCTGATGGGAACGGGTCAGGAAAAATATGTATATACTTATTTTTAAATGACCCTATTTAATTCAAGGATTTTTAATAATAAATTTTCGTTATTAGTATGGTTTTTAATTCCCACTTGACCGGTTTTTTTGTGAAACTGATCATTTTTTTAAAACAAATCATTAATTGCGCTTATTGGATAATAATCTAAGCATATATTATAGAATTCTGGAATGATCTTTTAGCTTACAATTAGTATTTATCAATACAAGTAAGTAAAACATGCTGATTATACAACATCAAAACAGTCAAATAAATAATTACAATATAATTGTTTTGAAAAATCCAAACATCTTATATAATAAAGCAATAAATTTGTTAAATTTTAAATAAAATGAATTAATTAACGGTGAATGTATACCTACAACTGTGAATTGTAATAAAACTGACCGGAGCTGAAATACATCTTCATAAAAACTACAAAATTTATTATTCCAATAAGATATGTTTATTGCTATGTGAATTTATATGTGTCCTTGGCGAACAATTGCGATTCAAATCGTTACACGACGCAAGTCAAAATAAATTATCATACTATATAATGATAACTATTTTGTAATCAAAATAGATATTTGTCATAAAAAAGTGTAAATTAAGCGAATTGCGTTGCATCATTAAATAATAAGAAAAATTTGATAATTTCTTTATTATTGCCCAGTTAACACCAAAGAAACTGATTTTATGTAATTGGTTACATAAAATGTTAAATTCAACTTTCATGTAAACATTTGATTTGAGCGCGAGAATCTTGACATTCAATTGAATTCCATGTTCGTATTATTTGACATCAAATTCGTCCCTTGACCTCAATTGTTTCAGATTCTACATAGGTGGAATGCATATAATTCTTCACGATCTTGATGTCGATGTAGTATTACTTTATGTTTACTTAATTGTTTTTGTATCTATCTATCCGTTGTTAGTTTGTTTGCCTGAACGGTTATGTTATACTAACGGAGGTGACTATAGTTACTGACTCTCACATTTAATTAACATGTCTGAACAAGTAAGTAAACGCTAGTCATCTCCGTTAGTATACTATGGGCGTACTTGCAACCATAGTAACAAAAAATAGAATAGACGCCAGTTTACAAATAGTATCTTGTGCAACAAGTGCGGTAAGTTTTCGATTGCCTACGAGAGCGATATTGTTCACTCATACGCTAGAGTGAGAATCGACAACACTACACGAGTTTCAGATACTATTTTTTTATACTAATGCGGGAATAGTTCTATTTTAGTGCTTGGTCTTTGGGGCTTTAAATGGCTGTTTGTCTATTCAATTATTACCAGGCTACTTAATCTAAGTAGTGTGGAATTAAATTGACAAACAGTCATTTATCGCACGGAAAAGCGGGTACTATGATAGTACTTTTCCCACATGAGTAAAAAAAATGAAACATGAATCTTATTATTCTACAATACAGACGGCACCTCTCAGTCTTCACGCTTAATCTCGATCTTTAACTCTTAATATACTGGCGTAGGTACATGAGACTGTATGAGACTCTTTTGCTAGTGTTTAAAATGACAAA
Source organism: Nineta flava (assembly GCA_963920215.1). Classification (NCBI taxonomy): domain Eukaryota; kingdom Metazoa; phylum Arthropoda; class Insecta; order Neuroptera; family Chrysopidae; genus Nineta; species Nineta flava. Next base: position 94,483,593 of record OY986041.1, read on the forward strand.
ACAAAGGTTTATGCATAAATTCAATTTTCTTAATTTCATTCCAAGGTTGATCATTTATTTTATCTGTTATGATTGAAGAATAATGGCATCTTTATCAATAAAGGCTTGTTATCATTTGTTATTTCCGATTATTTAGCATTGAAGTCTCCCATAATTTCTTATAGGTTTTTATTGTTTGTTACATTTTGCAGATAATTTTGTGCATAGTATGGAGAATATTTCTGTTTGGGGTTCTTTTCCTGTGAGACGGCCAAATTGACCTCATTGTTCTATCAAAATGTAACTTATACTAATATTACTATTTTATTGACAAATCATGTGTTCGATGACAAAAGAAACAAATATTTATGATATAATATAGGTAGGTAGTTATAGGTATTCTTATATTAATACAAAAGACACCACCACAATGTATGATGAATAAGAAGATTTATATACAAACACATATACAGAGTAAAGTTCTTATTATTTATCATAAATAATGACCAACAAACACCCAAACACATATAAGTTAAGGATTTTACATCTTTTCATTTTAAGTGTCTCTTGACGTAGGAACGAACATCCATCCTATCCTATTGATTGATCTTAACCAGAGAGAGAGAGAGAATTTATTAAACCAACGCATTTTTAATACGCTTATATAAACACTAATTCATACAATCAACTTTGGAATACTATTTATTCATACTAGAATATTATACCTTATGAGACCATAATATATTATTTACTTGCTGCCAATTTTGAATTTGTTCTACATTGTCACAACTATCGCTAACAGTTGGACAACAGTGTTATTAAAATTTAAAATTCGCCCCCTTTACCTAGATCAGTTTTTTGCATTATAAATACGTATTTCGACTACAATGTAGTCATCATCAGTATAAATTAGCTAGTCGTACTTTACTCTTTGACAATTAGAAATAGATATAAAGTCGAGATCAACAGACAAAAATAAAAATAAATAGAAAATTAACTAGATTAAAATATACTAGATTTAAAATATAATAAATTTTAAATTATATTGAAATTGCTCTTGTTAAAATTTCCTTCATTCACAATTATTCCTGTTAATTTTACTCTTATATTGTCGCAGGATATGTTACTTGTTGCTAATTTGGTGACAGTTTCACAAAGTTTCGTGAAACTGTCACCAAAAGTCGAAATACGTATTTATAATACAAAAAACTGATCTAGGTAAAGGGGGCGAATTTGAAATTTTATTTCAAAAACCTAGAGTTCTCACTAATTATCATTCGATAATATAATGTTAACAGTGTTATTGTAATTACCAGGATTAATACATTACGATAAAATGGATTTGTACATTGCGTGACTAAATCATGTGGTATTTATTATTGCAGTGTGACTAAACTGCCAATGTGCCTTAAGAAATTACATCCAAAAAAAAACAAACAAAATAATTTAAAATACAAACTACGTAGAATATTACGATAATACACCAGCCAGGTAGCCGGACTTAAGTTAAGGTGTTGTGCCTACTTGGAACTTGGGATATTATGGGTTCGAATCCCAACATCGGCAGTTTGTCAATTAAAAAATTAATGGGGCGGTTAATTGACTACACTGTCGGCGTATGGACAAGAACGAAGTAACCGGCTATGCTTGTGAAGGTTTTCTGCAGTTTCCCTTCACGAACTCTAGATAAATATCGACATAGTTATCAAAAACTCGGCTACAGCCGCACACCTACCAATTTCCTAGTCTGCATACGAATTCCTTATCCGCCACTCACATCATAAATATATATAAATAAAAATTAATAAAGGTTGAAAAATAATGATGTGGGTGGCCTCTGTTATAGAATGTTGATTCTCAAAAACGGAGGTATAACCCTATTATTTATTTTATTTATTTATATTGCGATAATACTATCTTTCAACAAAAAGTTATATAGAGTTATTTAAGAATAATCAAATAGATAGGTCAAAATGTCCAATAATTTGTATATTAAACGATGTGTTTTCTATTACGCATAAAATAGTTGCAGTCATATTGTTGCGGTTGTTGAATCATTTGATTTGGTTAGACAGCTTATTCGCGAATATGAGTTCTAATTGCATGTATATCTGTATCCGATCAAAAACATAAATGCAAAACCGGCCCAAGTTTCCGGGGTAATCCTCAAGTTATTTACCAAACATAAGAAAATGAATATTAATTTAGCATCTATTTAATATTTTGTCGTGTTAAGTTTTTTGTTGTTTAAAATCTATAAACTTGCCGAGATAAAATAATAAATATATACTAAATTTGTATTCATTTTCTTACACTTGGAAAATAGCTTGTGCCGCTCTTCCATATCACTATAGATAGATAGATTGTAGAGGCTGCCCTGGACGGACTACACTTCGACCATAAGGTCCATTGTGATGCCTAAGGATGTGAGGATGTGAGTGGAGTTGAAGTAATTTTTGTGTGTAGACTAGGAATGGGTAGGATGTGCGACTGCCGCCGACTATGATAGGAATTATGCGGATATTCATCTGGAGTTCGTGAAGGAAACTGCAGAAAACCTTCACAAGCATAGCCGATTACTGTGTTATTGTCCATACGCCGACAGTTTAGTCAATTAACCGCCCCTTTTTTTCTTTTCTTTTAATAATTGACAAACTGCCGGGATGTCGGGATTCGAAACCATAACCTCCCAATCCCCAAGTAGTAATAACGACTTAGACCGCTCGGCTACTTGGCTGGTTCCATATTACTATACTTCTTAAGGAGAAAATATCACACTAAGGATTACCACTAAAACTTGGTCCGTTTTTAAATTTATATCAACTTTCAAGGGTATCGACAAGTACCATTTCTATTTTTATCCTACAATTTAGGGGCATGGATGAGTTTTTTCGATTTTTGAATTAAAATATCTTAAAAACTATTTATTCCTTAACGATGTTATTGAAAATGGTGTGTTAAAATGAAGTAATCATTCTATATTCAGCTATGTAGCTCTTTTAGTTCAAAAGATACAAGGGACAAAAAATCATTTCTGACATAATATTTCGAGAATAAACATTACCGAGTATTATGATTAAAATTTATTTATATAATAAAACACAACCTGCTTTAATTTTAGGTACTTATCCTACTATCCATTTGATATCATCCAATATGAATAATGTAAATCACGAAAAAACAAACACAATTAATTATATTCAAAATATTTAAAAAATGCGGAATAAATAAATAAATAAAATACCATAAAAATCAAAACTGTTCAAAAAATCATGTCAAATTTCACGTGTATTATGGTTTAACCATAACACATTTGTTTTAGTTTAAAGGTCAATCTATACTGAAAATTTAATTTTAAGAAGCAGGTGCTTGTTATACGAATTAGATTCATAATAGATTGAGAAAATTTCCTCCGGCATTTAATATATCATAATATATAGTACTGTAGTCAGCTGTCTAATAAACCGAAAATCATATGTACTCATATAATATACAATAGGGTCATTTAATATAATTAAAACCTCCTACTGTCCGTCAAGTGTCATGTTTTTTCATAAAATTTGATTTCTGTTTTTAAAAGATTTTAATACTGCTATGTGATGCTGCTAGACGAGACGACAGTGGCATGTCTCTTGTATTCTGTTGACTTGTAAAACTATACTATCGTCTCGTCTCGTGTCATTTTTACAGTTGATGATTTTCTTAAAAAAATACAATTAAATAGTAATCATTTTTTGTACTTAAGTAAAATTTTTTTTCTATTTATACAAAGTGTATATTTTTTTAATTTTTTATATTGTAATTAAAACAATATAGACTTTAGAAAAAATAATTGGCTGTTTTATGATTGGTACATTTCTACAAATTAAAATTCTATCTAGATTAAACGAGTGTACTGTTGTAATAATTAATGATGCTATAATGACTCGAATTGAATAATTGTTCTTAATTTTTCTTAAATATCCTATATATTATGAAAGAATGTGTTTTGAATTTACGCGCTAATAAATTATACTAAATGTTTCAATAATTTAGCGATCAACAGTTGGTACTACCGTAAGCTAATATATCACATTATTTAATATCCAAAATGTCAAAAACAGATGATTGTCAAAATACACAAGAATTTAATGTCAAAAACAGATGATTGTCAAAAAACACATGAATTAAATGTCAAAAGGTTTTTTAATCAAATATAAGTATTTTAATTAATTAATATATACAAAATACAATGAAACAATTAATAATTACCACAAAATTTAAACAGGTACTTGAAACGATACAATAATAACAAAAATAATATAATAATTTTACGGAATTCGATTATTGATTTTAAATTAATCTTCGAATTCGCAACCAATTTTAGACACGTCGTTCCTAGATGGATTATGTACAAAAGAGAGGTGCTGAGCCATTATTTTTCAACGAAGTAAACTCGGTTGTTGTTTGGAATACTATCTATTTGATGTTTGTTTCCGCGAATGGAGATAACCACACATGTTTTCTGGACATCAACAATAGGCATTATTCCACCAATACTCAGTGCCGTAGTCAGAATGTCACCGTAATTCAAACATCTTATTTAAACCTGGTAAGATTAATCAACATTCAGTAACCGCCTTGATCTGAACAAAAATCGTGATTAAATTAAATTGTCATCTCTTCATTAGGACGGGCGTGAATCAAAAATGGATGATATTAACTATTTAATATCGTTACACTGTCGTCTGTCGAATATTTATCGAAAATCAGGATTCTAATTTTCGTCTCGTCTCTCGCTGTCTTATTCTCGTCTCGTCACATTTCTATCGTCTCTCGCGGTCACTAAACACTGCACATGCGTTACAGTAACACAAATGATGGACTTGTACAATTTTTTTATCAAACCATGAAGATCTTATATTATTAGAAGAATTGTAAAATCATAAAATAACAACAACAAAATTGACGTGGATTCATGAAGTTAGAGCTGAGATTGAGACAAATAAGACATCACACTATAAGACATGCTCCTATACAAATTTCATTATAAAGGGGCGGTAAAAACATTTTTTCTAGATCTTTAACATTAAAGTTTATTAACTTGCAAATTCCCTAATGTGATTTTTTGCAAATGGATCTGATGTATTATTTAGACCTTGGAGAAGATTTTTTTTACAAGATTTTAAATTAAAGCATCCAGCTGTTTCATTTGACTAGTTATTATTATATTGAAACGTTGCTTAAACTATAAAGGCCAAAAACCCCTTAAACTCAGCCTTACGCATAATTTCCGTGCTCTAGATATAAGAATGGAAATTTTTTATTAAATCAGACAAGTGGACTGAATTTTCAAATAGTTTCAAGCCTTGAGATGTCGATGAATTTTTAAAAATAGGTCCAAGTAAACACGTTTAGTGTCCTATTACACACCAATCTAGATTGCTTTGACGAAAAACTTGATAATATACACTAGAGAAAATTTTTGCCATTAAAAATATATTAATTTTGTTTGTGAGGGAAAAATGTTGCAATCAAAATTTCGACTAGTTCTACTTGAGCTAGAAATTTGAAGTTCCGTGACAATGCAATATCTAATATCGTTCTGTATAAAGGGAATTAGAAAATATTTTTTGAAATTAAAATTTCGTGGAATTGATGAGAAATATTGGGAAGTAATGGAGGCGGTGGGAAATTCGAGTTTTAAAGTCTTAAAATAAAAATTAATAAATGTGAATTACATTTATAATATAATAGACTACATGAGTGGCTCAGGCTTTTATCTATAGTCCACATATTGATGACTAAGGGAAAAAATTGTATTTTATACTTTTTAGTTCATTGAATAGAAGCTTGTTTAAAAACCAAAACATGATTTCCACTTTTATGCCTTCGACTATTTTTTGAGGAAAATAATATTTTAACCGCAGCTCTTTTATTCCGACTGCAACGAAACCTGAAAGCCAACTGATGAATCAAAGGTTTACGATTGAAACACTAGATGGACACTCGCTTTCATTTTTGATGTAATTTGAACATTCTTGTTTTACAATATCTAACAACAAAAAACAAAAATTTCAACATAGTTTGATTAAATAATTTATCGTTTTTCAAAGTTTTCGAAGGTACCATGATCACAATAACCATTAGTAAAGTTACTCATAACGCCATCTTCCAAAATGGCAGCTGTAGCCAGGCTTCATTTCAACAATTAGTTATATTTTTCATAAAAAAGTGAGTTTCCTTAACAAAATAATAATTTTTAGTTTTTTATTAATGTAACCTTATGTAACTATCACAGTTGAACCTGACTACTCTGTTTCCTATTATTTGTCTTAAGGAACAAACACCAATACAAACGGCCATGTACGTCATTTAGCGAAATGATGATAGAGCAAGATAATGATAATTTGATTATATTTGTACACACATACACATGTATATTATTATTTGGAAATTTAAATAACTGAAAACAGATTTTTTTATTTATTTTAAGGCCAGTTTACAATAGTCTTTACAATTTTAAAATACATTTTTACACAAATTAAAAAAAACTATGTATATTTATAAATATACGAATGGATTTAACTCTTTTGTATTGACATTCACTATATTCTCTTCTCATTTGTTAGATACTTCTTGTAATTTTTCATATTTTATTGTAAAAAGAAAACAAAAAATTTCAACAGAAAATCATGACAAAGCATTTGTTGTTATAAATGTCATTGTTTATTGTCATAAGTGTTTTGCAAATAACTTTTTGTTCAATACGTATTTAATAATGAAAGGATAAAGGCAAAAAAATCTGCATTTATTTTTGTACGTAGGTAGAACTAAATGTCTTTATATATATTATAATTAAGTTAAGTCGATAACCAACCGCATTATTTAGGGTTCGTAATTATAACAAAAAAAAAAATACATTGATTTTGATGAGGAAACTCAATCCAGAGTCTATACCAATTTTTTAAATCAGAAGAATTAACTAGGAGCATGAAATATTTTGTAATTGTAATTTGAATTGAGAGAAAATAATAATTCCCGGATCCTCGGACACTTTAACAGATGTTTGCACAAAAAGTCATAGCCATACATAGCCATTAAATGTATCATGCTAGTCCATAGACATTACTGATGTTATTCGTATCGTTGTTTGCGTCATTTCAATAATTATTTATGACGACATGCGAGACCCATTCCAGGCAGCATACAATATGAAATATTGCGGAACATTGTGAAATGATTATCTCAGGTTTTCTATTTCAAACGGAAAATTAAACTTCTATGATTACAATCGTCATACACGCTATATATTTACCGATGGTCCTCACACAACCGCTAAATAATAGTCTTGGTACCATACTAATGCGAATAGAGTCACCAAACTCATGTGTCTCCTAATTATGTTATATATATGTTATATATATATATATATATATATATATATATATATATATATATATATATATATATATATATATATATATATATATATATATATTATTTTAAGCAGCTGAATTTTTGACTACGGTCCTTAAAGATCTTGTAATTTAATTAGGTACCACAAATTTTTTACTGTAGATATTTACACATTTGAAAAGTCCAGGTGAAATATGTTCGCCATGTCTATACAGGTCGTGTCATCAATATAAAACCCCCATGAGAATACTCTGTTTTAAATTTTTAATACCGATTTTGACAGATCGGATATTTATGTGACATGCAAGCAGATAATAAATTACTTATTTTTGTTTTCTCAGTTTTTTAAAAATTTTTAGTAGCTTGGCATTTTAAAATCGCCAGATTTATAAGTTACCTGCTTAGACCCGCGGCTTCGCCACGTTTATTGTTGAATTTGTGGCTCCCGTCATCGTATCGAGATACAATACATCGGTTTTTAAGTCTAATCATAAGATTTAAAAAATAGTTTGATCAAAATCGGTCCAGTAGCTTTGGTGTGATATTAGATCAAACAAACGAATAAATACAGACATTTACATTTTTATAATAGTAGAAGTATTCGATTTAGATTAAATAAATCAATGTACCATATTTCGTCTTGGTGTCTGTTTCTTTGACTGTAGAAATGGAAATTTCTTAGAAATCTTTTTTTTTTTAGCTCCAACTATTGTCATGAAATCTACATGAATCTTAATAATTTCTAGAAGGTAGTAGTAAGCATTCTATTTCAAATTTATCAACACTTTTAATGATATCAAAACGAAAGGAATGATGAACACGGTCCCGTAACGTAAAGGAGGTATAAGCACTTAAACCAAATGTAGCATTTAAACAAATAAATAAGCACTTAAACAATACACAGATATCATGGTGATGGTTCGACTCGCGTACGATACATCCAACTGTTTCGGTCTGATTGAATAGTTTATTCAAACACATATTTTCTGATTTATGAATATAAGTGGAATTAAGGTATTTTTATTCGGTTCGTAATTACTTTTTCTAGACTATATATTAGAAGAAAAGAGTAAATAACGATTATAGAAGAAATAAAAAGCCTATCAAATTACGAAATATTATACCATAAATTCAACAAATCCTAATATGTGATTCATTGCAGTAAATTAATTAAAAACTATACGTTAAAATAAGATATTTACATGCAACGAATTCATTGTGATACCCAGTATATTTGTAAATATACAAGGTATATTAAGTTTAGTTCCGACTTTAAAACGCTTGAAATTATTGATCGCAGAAAAAAAAATTTTTGTTATAGGTGTTCATAAAATTACCGAATTAGTCCATTTCCGTATGCCCGTCTGTCTGTCTGTCTGTCCGTGAACACGATAACGAAAAGAGATAACGAGCTGAAATTTTGTATGTGTGTTCTATAGCAAAAAAGGAAGATCAAGTTCGTTAATTGGCAAAATTGGAACGTGTCTCCTCCCACCAGAAAGGAAAATATACATCTTTGAAACCGTATGAGATAGAAACAAATTTGATAAGAAAAATCTTCCTCTTTTTAAAATAAACAACTTTTGTTGAAAATTTTTTTTATTATCTCAAAGAGCAAATGACATACTATTCATCGAAGTCGAATGAAGACGGACATACATAACATCGCATATACTACTGGTATACCCAGTAAAGGTATTAACAATTCGAACATTGATATACAACTCAGTATATACTGGGTATTCAAACAATTAACTCAGTTAGTTTTTATTAAAAAATATACTAAAAGTTATTAATATAACCATAGACAAACAAAAAATAAACGTATTCATAATTTATATACAGAATGTTACAAAATCAAGTATATCATAATGCTTCTTCGAATCTCGAATAGAAGATGATTTAGGGTTAGTCAAAAGCATGTAATAAATCAAAGTTTTCCGAAATAATTAATCGAATTTTTATATAAATATAGTCACTTATTCAATTCTAACCAGTTCCAGTGGCCGAGCGGTCTAAGGCTTTATGTCTGCGCAGTATGCCTACTTAGAAACTGGGAGGCTATGGGTTCGAATCCCCACATCGACAGTTTGTCAATTATTAAGAAAAAAAAGGGGCGGTTAATTGACTAAAATGTCGGTGTATGGAAAAGAACGAAATAACGGCTATGCTTGAGAAGGTTTTCTGCATTTTCCTTCACGAACTCCAGATAAATATCGGCATAGTTCCTATCATGGTCGGCTGCAGCCACATATCCTACCAATTCCTAGTCTATACATAAAAATTCCTTCCACTCCACTCAAACCCTCACATCCTAAGGCATCACAATGTATCTTATGGAAGAAGCGTAGCCCGTCCAGGGCAGCCTCTAAAATCTATCTATCTATCTATTCAATTATACAAATTGAAAAAAAAATTAAACCCCAAGAAGAAAATTATTATTTTTTCGATATAATTTTTAGAAACTAATTTCAAACTTTCATTTTTGAAATTTTTTTGTAAGAATATTAAAAAAAACAAGTGAAAATAACAACTAGATCGTAAAGGCTGCCCTGGACGGGCTACACTTCGACCATAAGGTCCATTGTGACGCTTTACGATGTGAGGATGTGAGTGGAGTGGAAGGAATTTGTGAGTAGATTAGGAATTGGTAGGATATACGGCTACAGCCGACTATGATAGGAACTATGCCGATATTCATCTGGAGTTCGTGAAGGATACTGCAGAAAACCTTCTCAAGCATAGCCGGTTACTTCGTTCATGTCCATACACCGACAGTTTAGTCAATTAAGAGCCCCTTTTATTTTAATTTTTATAATTGACAAACTGCCGATGTCGGAATTCAAACCCATAACCTCCCAGTTTCCAAGTACTGCATACTGCACAGACATAATGCCTTAGACCGCACGACTACTTGGATTGGTAAAATAACAACTAACTGAGTTAATTGCTTAAATATTATTTCCCGGAATTTACTGAATTTATGAAAAAAAGTTTCAAGCAAAAGTTGTTTATTTTTAAAAAAGGAACATATTTGTCTTCAAATTTTTATTCTCTATCTTACTGTTATAAAGATAAACAGTTTTGCCTATTTTAGCCAAACATGGTCCGATTTTTCCCATTCACGAACTTGCATTTTAGCTCTAGAATACACATACGAAATTTCATCTCGCTATATCTTTTCGTTTTTGAGTTATTGTGTTCACAGACGGACAGCCGTTACAATTCCGTCGGAATTAAACTTAATATACCCTGATATATATACCGGGTAAAAAAAGTGGTGTGAATGTCACAATGGCTATGTGCACAACCCATATCTACCCCTAATAATATAAATAATATAAATATAAAATACCCTTTTATAAATTTTGGAATACCCGATTATGCATTTAACGTATTATAAATTTTTGTTAAGTGAACATATCTTTTAATATTTGATCAGAAAGTTTTTTATTATTTAGTATTATGTTATTCTTTATTAATTATGATTGTTAGATGATATTTAATACAAATGTTCTATTTGTTATTTGTAATAAAATACCTGTTCTACATTTGTTTAATAGAGGCTATCGTTAAAATAATATTTAAATTACTTCATAATTATCATACCATTAATTAGGCCTAATTCACAATGTATTTAAAATTTTTATTATCTCATAAACTTTACATTAAAAATTAAATTGGGTCTGTGTTTAAACACTAATTAATTTGCAAAATATATTTTGTAAACGCATTCTTACATTTTTATAAAGTAATTTTTATAAACTAAAGTATTTTTTAATTTCGAGTTGAGACCTTTATATTCAAAATACCTTGTTCAAAAATAATGTTGAGAAGACTAACTTTGAATTGCCAAAGTTAAATTGTCTTCAAAAAAACGTTAAAGTTATATGAGTTAATATTCATTTCACAATATTCGTACGATAATTTAAGAAACAAGTGAGTAATGCCTGAGGTTTTAGGCTCGAAAATTTGTGATTCATTTAATATTTTACGCAATACCATTTTTCTTTATTCTTTATATTTATTTTTCTATTTATTTATTTATATTCAATTAAAATACGATACGATTAACGGTTTTCAAGCTATCAGACCCATAGTACTAAAATTCCAATGAACCTGATTTTCGTACTGTTTGGGCCAAAATTAGCCTAGAAAATGATTATTATTAAAATGGAGAAGAAAAATTTTATTCACTTTTTTCATATTTTTTCCAAGGGGTACCCCTTAAAAAAATCGCTAAAATTGGTGGAAAATTTTAGGTCTCCGATTTTGATAAAAACTTCGTTTTAAGCTAATTTGGACCTAGCGAAAACGATGGCGTTGGTTAAAATCTGATACGATTCACACTTTTCAAGGTATCCGACCCGTAGTGCTAAAATTTCAAACTGTATGAATTGAGAAGGCAAAATTTTTAAATGTGTTGGTTGGACGTTAAAATGACCCTGATTTTCGTACTGTTGGGGTCAAAATTAGCCTAGAAAATGATTATTATTAAAATGAAGAAGAAAAACTTTTTTCACTTTTTTTACATTTTTTCCAAGGGGTACCCCTTAAAAAAATCGCTAAAATTGGTGGAAAATTTTAGGTCTCCGATTTTGATAAAAACTTCGTTTTAAGCTAATTTGGACCTAGCGAAAACGATGGCGTTGATTAAAATCTGATACGATTAACACTTTTCAAGGTATCAGACCCATAGTGCTAAAATTCAAAACTGTATGAATTGAGAAGGCAAAATTTTTAAATGTGTTGGTTGGACGTTAAAATGAACCTGATTTTCGTACTGTTTGGGTCAAAATTAGCCTAGAAAATTAATGAATAATAAGACTCTACTGTATATGTAATCGATATACAACGATATATAGTGTGCTATTATAGTTTATAGTTACTATGGAAACGACAATCAAAGTTGACATTTCAAAATTGAAACAAAATTTTAATAAGTTAATTTTATAGTTATTTTTTAGAAGTATAGTTTCTGTGGAAATGATAAAATCAACAAAATTTTTGACCGACTCCAAAAAAAATGTTCGACTGGAGATTCTATGTTCGCCTGGATGTATTTTTTTAAATGTTTACCCCATTCAAGATTATTTTTTGAGACAAAATATAGCTTATGTCCTTTCCCAGGATATAATCTATCTTCTTGCCAAATTTCAATACGATCCGTTTAGCTGTTTAGTCGTGAAGAGGTAGCAAACAAACAGAGTTACTTTCACATTTATATAGTAGTATGGATACAGCGGATTTCTTGTAACCGACTTTTATCCAAAAAGTAAGAGATACAAAACTTTTAAATATGTGTTTCTGCCATTAGTGTCAATATCGTCCGCGGAACACCGTATATTATATAGCCTTTATTCTCAAGTTGCCTATAATTTTCAATTTATTTAATTGAATAGTTTAGGACCGGATGACAAAATACTCTTATCCTTACCCTTGATCGATCCTTTACATTTACGAACTGTCACGGATCGCCATGGTTCTTAATGAGATAAAAGTCAATTAAGATCTATTTTCAAAAGTGATGTATTTATTCTGAGAAAATTCGCTAAGTTGATGCAGCTCCTGCGTAACGAATTTTTTTTATCTTCTTTATCGTTCTGATCGTACCTACCAAACTACCAGGATTTACAAACCGTACATGTCAGCCATTATTATTTTTATTCTAAAACAAATAAAATTAATTAAAAAATATTTACATTTGTGAAATAACAAAATATATTTGTAGTTAGTTACCTGAATATAAAATTTCTTATACCAAATATACAGGTGTAAATATATAAATAAATAGATAATTTTACCTTTTGTAAAATAGAAATTTCGAATAATAATTTATATGATTTTATTTCAAACCAATTGATTATTTTATTCTGATGATTTTAACATTGGAATATAACGACGACAGCAAAAAAATAATAATTAACCTACTACTGTTAAGACATAGCAGGAGATTATAGTAATATCATGAAGAAACAAAAATTGGACTATGAAATGATGCTTAAGATTGTGGGCTGCGATCAGGTTGTGTGCAAAGAACAATAGAAATAACATATGTAAAAATTAGCATAATCTTAGAATATTATATTTTAATGTTAAACATAGATTTTAATATTAATTGAGAGAGATTTTGATTTAGATTTCGATTATAATAAATCATTTTTCGGATCATCGTTCTTACTGTGCTAAAACCAAATGTACCCATTTTAATGCTAAGAAGAATGATTTTAAATTTTCTATCCTTTATCCTTTGATAGAATATTTATCACGGTTCTTAAAGGCACCTGCTTTAATATGCTTCATCTATCTACTGAGATGATAGAAGATAAAGTTATATCCTGAAAATTATCAATTTTATTTATGTGTTTTCGTTTTATGGTCCTAGGAGCCGTTGCAAAAAACGGATTTATCCGGCATTGTAATCATTTGGTGAGTGACATCTTGAGTAAGAGGTTTTTTCCAATAATTGAGGGGCCCGGTATATTGAATTACACAAGGAGTCCCCAACCCTATTCCCGCGAGCATCATGGTACCGCAGACTGCTGCCCGATAGCCGCTTGCAGTTGTACGACCTCGGTAAAAAAAGTTTTACAAAATGTTCTGTACATGTGACATCAAAAGGGGCGGTCTTTTTTCAAAATTTTATATTTGATTTGTGAAAAGTTGCCACTGTTTTTAACATGAACAACTTTTATTCGAGACATTTTTTCTTAAACCAAATGGATTCGGTACAAATTGGCTGAAAAATTTGAAAAAAGATTACCACTTTAAAAATTGAAGTACAAGTTTGTTAAAGTTTATAACTTTTATATCTCAAAATTGTTCCCTTGAAAATGTAAATGGTGCCCGTTACCCAACCAATATGCTAGAATTTGCTTCTAAGTGCAAAAAGGTTGGGGACACCTGAATTAAACAAATTATAATACTATGTTTTTACTGGTTTAAGTTTTATTCTTGTTATATCTTTTAATAACTTTACTTATCTCTTTAGAAACTTCACAAAATATCTTGAAAAATATGTCAAAATATGTTGAAAGTATAAAATTTTTAGCACAATCCAAATACTAGCTAAATTTTTTAAAGATGCTAATTACTGGCTATTTTCATGATGAAAAAATCGAGTACACATATTTATAAACTTAGCCATGTATAGCTGTTTGGAGTAGCATCTTTGAATGTGTTTTATTCAATGAATCCATAAAGATATACACCTGGAAAGAATTAACGTAATTTTTCCTTGGAAATATAAAAACGTGCAAAAACTACGGTAGTATGAAAAATGAAATACAACGAAATGTTTGATCCGTTGCACATCTTTAGAAAATAGATGTCTCTCAATAGATATAAGTAATTTATTTTTACACGTATTTACTATACAAATTTTGGCAAGGTCAACGGCTTAAGCCTTAAGGTATCGAACCATCTTTAAATAGAATTAACCATTACATTGAACGAATATAATTAATGCAAAAAATATGTGTGTTAAAGACATATCAATTTCTATTTATTCTTAACCATATACCAAAAATTTATTATCTAAATCTAAAAAGTATTCTTGTATTATAGATAAAAAGTATTATAATAGAGAGAGTTCATAAATTATTAAAGGTGAAAACATTTACTAATAGGGAATATGCATGAAAATGTTTTTTCACTTGAATTGAAGCATGTTTTCTTGACAAATATCAAGGTAAAATTACTTTTTAAATAGCTTTAAAAATAAGCGAGATATGAATGATTGAAATTCCCGATTAGACAAAGAGGGTGATAGCCCTCTTGATATGTTATGTGACGTCATATTACACTTTCACCATTTAAAATACACGTAAAACTCCGTTTTTAGTATTTTTGCAAGAAAGAGACAGATAATAATCTTTAAAAGCTTATAGCTTTCTTGATATTTGTCGGATTTTAATTTCGTTTTTAAATATTATTACAGTATTAACAGTATTTTCATATTCTGAAAATAAATGTGAAAAAAAATTTTCATGCATATTCCCTATTGAACAATTTACTGATACCAACAATTTCATTAGCCTTTACATCGTAATTTATTTCAGAGTGGACTTATGTTTATTGAATCTTCTATATATTTGGTCCATATTTACTAGCTGACTAGCGTTAACGCTCTATATAGGAACGATTTCTTTCAAATGTTATAGACTTTATCTCAAGGATGGCACATTTAAGGATGGCACGTGATTGTTTTATACCATATTCTATATCGTTCCGTCAAATTTACCTTTGGATACGATGATAGCATCGTCAACCCACTCCTGAGAGTTCAATTCAGTACTATAGTTGTCGCGGTATCCTGGCTCTCTTTTATCCTCAAAGGAGCGCTGCCCGAACCTGCAATGATTCCGATACTCGACAAAACAAAAAAAAATATATTAGTAAACGATATTACTAAATATTTTGTAATTGGAACAACACGCACGTTTTTGTTTAAAGAAAAGAAAAAAAAATTAAATTAAACACAAGTTTTTACGAAACAAAAAAAAACCTGATTTTATTGCTTTTAAAAAAAAAATGATTATCCAATTTCTTTTTTTAACAATTATTTTAATTCTTTTTCACACAATGTTAAATTTCGAATTACTTGATCAAATTACTTGTACAAATTCCAACTTATACTTTGATCTGGATTGAACAACAATCGATATTAAACTTTGATACTAACAGACAATACTTGATATTAAACTTTTATACTGATCGCACAATGATCGATTTCAAACTCTGAACGAATCGCACAATGGCTGATTTAAAAACTGATTTGAATCGACACTGGTCACGGTTTATATACCCACCATGGGTCGTTCTAGAATATTATTGTTTTTTTGAATAAATATTTTGTTTTTGACAATATATTTTTGCATGGAGGCTTCTAGAATATTTTAGTATATCAACACCCATGGACGTAGTCGGAGTGTTCAGATTATTTATAAAATTAATTAAAAATTATACCTCTCCCTGGGTTTGACCCATAGTCATACCCCGCTTGGTTGATATTTAAGCAGAGACTTAAGCACCGGGCCAGTGTCAATTTAAAATCTATACACAAATTGTATGATACATTCATAACTGTAAGCTAGCTTACTTTTGTTTACAAAAATTATCTTGTTTTTACAAAATTATTTATTTGTGATCTATTTATGTTATTTTGTAAAACATTCAATTTGTATAACTTTTGATTCTCTTAAATTTAATTATATGCAATAATTTTTTTCAATTTTTGAATTTTTTTTTCTAACTAGAAAAACTTTAAATCAAAAGTATCTATTAATCTTATTATCATTTTTCGATTTAAAAAAAAAACTTAGTTTAAGAAAAAAATAAATCGAGCTATATTATTTTCTTTTTGTACTTTCAAAAAAAAACTCCTTCTTTTTGCAAGGAGAAAAATATTGTTATCTAAAATATTTTTCGTAATATTTTACTTTCATAATTAAAATGTGTGTTGAATCAAAAAAATTATTCTTAATAATTTTCATTACAACAAAATCTCCCCCTCTAGATTCCAACACACATTTTCTAATTTGCTTATTATATTTGGTCGACCAATTTTTGACTTAGAACTATTTGAATTATTTCAATTGTATTAGTACATTTAGCTAGCTAGCATAACTTAAAGTGTACGTACACATTAGTTCTTCACTCTTCAATGGCGCCTGGTGTTGATTGCCGGTCGTCTGGGCCACAAGTTGTACCCTGGCTCTAATGCTCTGGCCTCTGGCTCGTCCACACTTGGTACATCCCTTCGTCTTCCATCACCTCCATGCCTTTGACCCCCCAATCGATCTGGAAGTAGTTGGCCGAACACCTCGTTCCCCACACTCAATCTTCCCAGATTCCCATTGGCGGCGGTCCTTGCACTGGCCGGCTTCAAGAGACCTCCATGTATTTTCGTGGGAGGCACTGTATCCACAACATATATTCCAGCTGGTAAACTCCTCAGCACTCTGTAAGGCCCTTTCCACTTCGGTGCCAATCCACTATGGACACCCTCCACCTTACTGCTGAGCACTTGATTGCGCATCCAGACGGACTCTCCTGGTTGATAACTGAGTCCCGTTTCCACTTGGTCATTTACTTCGGCATTGGCCAATATTGTTTGCCGCGCTATCTCAACATTCTGTTGACGTCCTTGGCTTCTCTCGTTGGCCCAATCTTCAATATCTTGAGGCTCTTCAGCTGTTTGTATTTGCCAATCCCCAGGCTTCTTCATCTCAGCCCCCAGTAACAATTTGGCGGGCGAAAAACCAGTTGTTCGGTTTGCTCTATTTCGTATTGCAAATAATGATTTGTGCAGTTGTTGATCCCAGTTTTTATGTTCTTGATCCAGTAAATGCAGACGCAACAACTTCTTCAATTCCTGGTTTTGTCTTTCCGTGGGGTTGGCTCGTGGATGGTATATTGGCGTTGTCCATATCTCTGTGTTCCAATCTCTGTTCACTGCTTTCCATTCTTTTGATCTGAACTGGGGACCATTATCACTTAGTACTGCTCTTGGATATCCATAACGACTAAATACTTCATCTTTCAGTACTTGGGCTATCTTCGAGGTCGACGTGGCCCCCAATGGAAATGCTTCGATCCATCTAGTGAAAAGATCAGTCACAACCAATATATTTGTTTTTCCACGTGATGTGCGTGGGTATGGACCCATCAAGTCGATGCTGACTACCTCCCATGGTGAAGTAGGTCTTCGACTTCTCATTGCAGAACTTGGTTTCTTGTTCAGTGGCTTCACTCTAGCACACGTATCACACCCTTTCACATATCTGCGTATGTCATCTTGCATCCCATACCAATACACGCGGTTACGGATCTGACGATACGTTTCTCTCCATCCAGGGTGTGCTGCTTCATCACTATCGTGATATCTTCTCAGAAAATCAAGTCGGCGTTCTTCGGGAACCACTGGCACTTCTTGTACCATCTGTTGACTATGGTACCAGAGGATCCCGTCAGCTACGGTGTAATTAGCTCTTGTTCTGTCCACTCGTCGACGTAGATTGCTTCTCAGTGGACTATTACTATCTACGATGTATCTTCTGATGGCAGTCACATCACGATCTTCATCCTGCCATCGTCTAATATCGTCGAGTGTGGGTGTTTCCACTTCAATTACGTTGAGGGTTATCGGTGCTTTTGCCCTCTTTTCAATCACCCACTCTGGAATGTCCTCCACTTCTTCGTCTTCAGCCTTGCCCTGTGGTTGTCTGGACAAGGAGTCGGCGGCTTGATTATCTTTTCCGGGGACGTGAATTATCTCAAAATCATAGGCTCCCAATGTCAATGCCCATCTTGTCAATTTGGCTCGACTATCCTTGGTTTTGTTCAGCCATTGGAGCGCTGCATGATCCGTGTATAATTTAAAATGTCTTCCTTCAAGATATCCTCGAAACTTCCTCAATGCCCAGATTATCGAGAGACATTCCTTTTCTGTTGTGGCGTATTTTCTTTCTGTGGGTCCAAGTTTCTTGCTGGCGTAGTTTATTATTCGTCTTGTCTTGCCATCATCTTCCATTTGGAACAATATTGCACCCAGTCCGACGTCACTAGCATCCGTGTTTAAACAAAACGTCTTCTTAAAGTCTGGATGAGCTAGTTTCGGTGCATTCACAATCGATGATTTCAAATTTTCGAACGCCTTCTGATGCAATGTTAGCCAGCGCCACTTTATGTTCTTCTTGAGCATTTCGCTTAGAGGTGCAGCTATATCTTCGTAGTTCTTCACGAAGCTCCTGTACCAACCACATAATCCCAAAAATTGTCGTAGTTGTCTTCGTGTTCTTGGTACAGGGTGATTACTGATAGCTTCATTCTTCTCTTCCTCTCTGTCAATGCCGTCTTCGCTCAAAATATGTCCCAGGTATTTGACTTTGTTGCTGCCAATGACACATTTGCTTGGTTTACAAGTTAATCCATGTTGTTCTAGTCTTTCAAGTACAAGATCCAGGTGATGTAAATGTTCCTTGACTGATCGACTGTAGATTAATATGTCATCCAGGTAAACTTGACAGAAATCTTCGATGTATCCAGATAGTACTTCGTTCATTAAACTCTGGAACGTAGCTGGCGCATTCTTCAATCCAAACGGCATGACGCGAAATTGATAGAGACCTCTTGGGGTGGTAAATGCCGTGTATTCTTTCGATTGTGGCTCCATCTCAATTTGCCAATAACCAGTCTGTAGATCCAATGTAGAAAATATTTTTGCTCCATTGACTTTTCTCAACATCTCTTGCAGATCTGGAATCGGAAACGCATTGCTCTTTGTAATATCGTTCAATTTTCTGTAGTCGACGCACAATCGAAAAGTACCATCTTTCTTCTTCGGCAATACGACGGGTGCGGCCCAAGGCGATGTGGATGGTTCTATAATGCCATCGCCTTCCATCTCTTCAATCATTTCTTCTAATACCCGTTGCTTCTCATTGTTGTACGGGTATGGTCGTAATTTAATGGGGGAATTCTTCGTAATCTCGATCTTGTGTGTGATCGTTTTTGTCCTTCCAACTTTGCCGAAAACGCTGGGATGTCGCCGAATGACATCTTTTAACTGCTCTTGGTTCTCAAGGAGTTTAATTTGTAACTCGCCCAATGCGTTGTTAATTGTTGCCACTTCTCTATGGGCTCCATCTGGTTTTCTCCATGCAATGCGGACTCTCTTATCACACCCCAAGTAAATTATTCCACTCCGGTAATCGATGCTCACACCATTTTTTGTTAAAAATTCATGACCAAGTATTAAGTGGTTCCGTAGGCCAGGTACAACCATTACTTCAACATTGAACTTCATTCTTGATATCATCACATCCATGCACATTTTTCCAAGAATTCTGAAAGTATTATTGCTTGTGGCTCCACTCCCTGCACTATCTCTGACAGGGTGCCATTTTCCAATACTTCTTGCCAATTCTTCGCTGATAAAATTGTGTGATGCTTGACTATCGATCAGTGCCAATATTGATCTTCCACGCACATCAACTTCCACAATTGGCCCATTCTGGTGTGAGTTCTTGGTCTCCATTGTTGTTAAATGGACCGGTAATTGTTGGTGTTCACGCCGATGCTGTGTGGTTTTGTGGAGGTTAATATTTTCAGAACCAATCTCCTCCATTATTGATCCTGGCTCTTCGTCCAGTGTTCGAACTGTGGTGCGTAACTCGTCCACCGATCTTGGATTCGAAATTTTTACTAGTGGACGTATGTTGTCGCGTAGTAAATTTAATATGATCGGCACCACGTCATCTATATTTCTGTCGGCGTGCACTCTTCTGAATAGCTGCACCTTCATGTTGACGAACGCTTCTGTCTTCAATCCTGTGGGTTGGGAAACTGTCATCAATTCCAGTTCGGCTTTGGCTTTCCTTCCTATACTGTTGAAGAAACTCTCCAGTTGCCATTTCCACTCATCGAAGGTGTAGCCCAACCCACGATTCATCAATGCCCAATCTCTGGCTGGTCCTGTTAATTTTTTTGTGACCATCTCAATCCAACAGTCTACGGGCAGATGCGTTTGTCGCAGTAATGTCGTTGCTCTGTTCAAAAAAACAACTGGATCTTCAGCCGGTCTACCACTGAACTCCGGCATGATGGACAGAAGCGTCGTTGTGTCCAATGTGGCGGAGCGAATGACTGTATTAACTTCTTGCGGATCAATACGCATGTCGCGCAGTTGTTGTGTCTGCCGCTCTTCGATCCGTATGATGTCATCCACGACTTTATTGTATTGTTCATTCATTTTCGTTTCCATGCCATCAAGTCGTGTGGTTACGTTGCTTTTTATGCCATCGATTTGTGTGCGGGTTACAGCGACATCGGCTTGGATGTTCGTGATCTCAGCTTTCACAGCCTCGACGTCAGTGCTTATTTGGCTGATACGTCGTACGCACACTTCTCTTATGTTCTCCATTCGCTCCGACAAGTCCTCTTTCAGCTCTTGTTGGACTTGTTGCATTATACTTAATGTCTGTTCGCCCACCCTTTCTTCAGATTCCTGAAGTCGATTTGTCATCCTCTCTTCGGACTCTTGAAGTTGGTTGCTCATTCTTGCTTCAGATCCTTGAAGTTGGTTGCTCATCTCTTCCAGTTTGTTGGCCGATTTTTCATTAGATTCTTGAAGTCGTTCGCCCATTGTCTTGTCCATGTTGTTAAGCTTTGTCATCAATGCTGCGAGCATCTTCTCCATGCTTGCTGCAGCTGGCTCCTCCGGATCGGAAACCACACTTCTACGTAGTTCTGATGTGGGGTTGGCTGGTCCTTGAGTCCTTGAAGTTGGTGTTCCTTGTTGTCTAGATTGGTGCTCCTCCCATCTTGCCTGTAAGACCTCTCTTGTGCCAGTGCTGTCCAGTCCCTCGGCCTCCATCATCTCACGCAGACGTGGCATGGGAATGCTGCGGCTTGCCATTGTAATTCTTTTCTTCTTCCGTACGTCTCCTGGTCCTGTCACGGTCGCCACTTGTCGCGGTATCCTGGCTCTCTTTTATCCTCAAAGGAGCGCTGCCCGAACCTGCAATGATTCCGATACTCGACAAAACAAAAAAAAATATATTAGTAAACGATATTACTAAATATTTTGTAATTGGAACAACACGCACGTTTTTGTTTAAAGAAAAGAAAAAAAAATTAAATTAAACACAAGTTTTTACGAAACAAAAAAAAACCTGATTTTATTGCTTTTAAAAAAAAAATGATTATCCAATTTCTTTTTTTAACAATTATTTTAATTCTTTTTCACACAATGTTAAATTTCGAATTACTTGATCAAATTACTTGTACAAATTCCAACTTATACTTTGATCTGGATTGAACAACAATCGATATTAAACTTTG
The DNA here is from genome assembly GCA_963920215.1 of Nineta flava. NCBI lineage: Eukaryota > Metazoa > Arthropoda > Insecta > Neuroptera > Chrysopidae > Nineta > Nineta flava. The sequence goes on from OY986041.1 coordinate 94,505,814, forward strand.
ATACTAACAGACAATACTTGATATTAAACTTTTATACTGATCGCACAATGATCGATTTCAAACTCTGAACGAATCGCACAATGGCTGATTTAAAAACTGATTTGAATCGACACTGGTCACGGTTTATATACCCACCATGGGTCGTTCTAGAATATTATTGTTTTTTTGAATAAATATTTTGTTTTTGACAATATATTTTTGCATGGAGGCTTCTAGAATATTTTAGTATATCAACACCCATGGACGTAGTCGGAGTGTTCAGATTATTTATAAAATTAATTAAAAATTATACCTCTCCCTGGGTTTGACCCATAGTCATACCCCGCTTGGTTGATATTTAAGCAGAGACTTAAGCACCGGGCCAGTGTCAATTTAAAATCTATACACAAATTGTATGATACATTCATAACTGTAAGCTAGCTTACTTTTGTTTACAAAAATTATCTTGTTTTTACAAAATTATTTATTTGTGATCTATTTATGTTATTTTGTAAAACATTCAATTTGTATAACTTTTGATTCTCTTAAATTTAATTATATGCAATAATTTTTTTCAATTTTTGAATTTTTTTTTCTAACTAGAAAAACTTTAAATCAAAAGTATCTATTAATCTTATTATCATTTTTCGATTTAAAAAAAAAACTTAGTTTAAGAAAAAAATAAATCGAGCTATATTATTTTCTTTTTGTACTTTCAAAAAAAAACTCCTTCTTTTTGCAAGGAGAAAAATATTGTTATCTAAAATATTTTTCGTAATATTTTACTTTCATAATTAAAATGTGTGTTGAATCAAAAAAATTATTCTTAATAATTTTCATTACAACATAGTTAACTCAGCAACCATTCTCTTTATCAAATCAGATAATAGTTTATGTGGATAGCCATTGGTTGAACTATGATAAGTTTGTCTCGAAGCTTCTATTTCGGATGTTTTTGTATTTCGAATTTCCTGGCCGAGGGACGTCGCCTTCTTTCCATGTCTCCGATGGCAACGACGGCATGTAAGTACTTATGTAGCCAAATACAAGACTGGTTTTAATTCTCTATCTTGAATGGGTACTCTGCAACCTCTGGACCACAAATATGGTCGAGATGTTATCCTAGTTGTAGGTCTTCCGGGAATGGTTCCTTATTAAATTCAGCCATCCTTAGGCCACCCAGGAAGTGGCAAGATATCTCTCTGATTTTCATACACATGTCATGTGATCTCTTGAGTGAGAGTATCATTCAATACGTGCTTCTCGCCGCTTGGTGTAAACTAGATGCGAAGCAAATCGATTTTGTCACAAACCTTATTTTTTGTAGAAATTTTCCCTGTTCGGTTTTTAGCTTTGTGTCTGTTTAGATGAATACTATTAATCTTTCGAGAAAAATTGCCAGATTGTATTTACTACAGTATATTTCTATTTACTGTAGACATACTTTTACTTCTAAAATTAACAAGAATATCCATATTTTTATCATTTGTTTTTTGGTACTTCATATTTAGTAAATTTTTTATGAATATCCAAAGTTTCAGATTGAAATAAAACTAATAAAAACTGGCTAGTTACAATAACCTATCTACATTAAACCTGTCTACACCAACATATTGAAGACAAATATGAGGGAAAACAGACTACTTTTGACAGCGTGATTGCGTTGTATAAAAAATGCCACTATTCAAAGTTTCCAAAACTCTCTGTAGAATATCTTTGTAAAAACTAAAAAAAAAACCACATTAGACGGATTGTTCCAAATTGTCTTCTGGATTATGTCATCGTTTATATGTTTAAATACAAGAGTAGAGTATGTAAAAGATCATTACCCGCTGTTCAAGACCGCGCCTTGGACAATAACTCATCAGGTGGTTTAGCTTTAGTATTGGTTTTGAGCATATAATATATTTATATACTATAGTACTATACTAACTATACTACTATAGTAGTGTATACTGTATATACTATATATAATATACGAAGTACAAAGTAGTATGAACGTGTCATCTTTGACACCATATGTAACAAATATGAAACGTGCTTTTACATAAAAGATTTTTTTTTGTTACTACTTCTATTAATATTTTCTGAATTTTAAATATGTTCGAGTACTTTCGTGTCAAACACAAATTTTAATAATCTATATACTTATAACAAAAAAGTAGAGAGGGTCAAATCTGTACATGGAAAATATTATAAACATTTGGTTTTAACATTATGATAATGTTTGTCTGCCTTTCTGTTCATTTGTTCCATCAGGTTTACAATTAGTTGTATCATCAGGTTTACATTTTTGTGTCATCTCATAACAATTACCAAACTTTGTTTTAAAGATTTTTTCATACACTCAATTATTTTGACTTAAAAAGGTTTCCGTAGATAAATCTACGGAAGGATTTTTATTATTATTCTTTATTAACTAATATTATTTTACTGAGGGTTAAGAACAGTCTTTTCTTATTTTCAAATCCATTAAAGTCTTTATTTCCGTGATATATAGGCGACTTTAACTATGAAATTTAAAAAAATAAACCTATTTAAACATTCTTACAAGTTGTCTCTGGATTATGAGACTGAATAAATGAATGAGAACACTATAAACATAGGCTCAATTTTCGTGATCAAGACTGTAACTATTTGCTCTATTCTAGCTAATATCTTATGGTTTAAATAGTTTTAGTTTAGAGTCGAATGATCTTTAACAGTTAGTACCTTTATTTATGAAAACAATTTAATTATTTTCTTGTTTACGATAAGTACTTATGCCCACATAAAAATTTAATTTGAGTGGATGAATATTGTTGTATGCCATAAAATTAAAAAAAGTTATGAAACAATGGAATCTACAAAGTTTGTCATTTTTCATCAGTTTTCTCTAAAACAAGTACGCTTAGGTATGAGGTAAAGATAAATTTCTCGGAGATTTGATCCGATAATTTTAAGGGCGGGCAGATTTTCGTCTTTTCTTTGAATATCTTTAAAATAATCGATTTAGCACGCTATCAACAGAACATGGCAAAATAATATAACTTTTCGATTGTAGAATTCTGTGATTTTTAATACGAAAAACTCCAAATTTGGACGGGTGCAAAATTTTTGTTCTGACTCGATGACAAATAATTATTAGAGTATTATGATTGTTTGAAAATAATATAAATATTTGAATTTAGAAAATTTTTTATGTGGAATAATGGAGAGATGAGCAAATGTTTCTAACAGACCTTTGTCATGGTCAAACAAAGGTTTGTCAAACATTGCCAAAGTTTGTCAAAGTTGTAAATAGATAATTGTCTTGCAAATATTTTGCTTCTCTACTACATACAAATTTAAGGTAATATTTGTTGTACACCAGTAATCTTCTGGGCATTCCGGTCACCCGGACTCGCGGACAGACTATTTATATCTATATCGGGACATTGCACCCAATAATAATATACTCATACTAACAATTCGTACTGAATTTGTATGTGCGTTTTTCCACCGTAATGATTTTATGCGTTCAAAAACTCACGTGCTGGTGTATTGTGCATCCAACATTACCATCATAAAAAAATACAAAAGAACTATCAGAGTGATTTTTATTTTATTTATAAATAATATTTATAATAACTTTTAAAGTGTTGTTGTTATATCTTAAAACTTATTTTCAACATGTCAGAATTTCAATTTGTAATAAACAAAATACCTATAGGTAGACACACATATTTATATTTAAAAAAAAACCAATCCACATTATGCAAATTGTCTCCTACGCAATTAAAATATGGATATTAATATTTACATTACAATTCTTATGTATATTATAATATTCAACTGCTTGTTAAAGGGTAAACACAGCAGGCGTTAAGCAGCTGAAGAAAACAATTTTCTTAATTTTTTTTTATATTTCGATTTCTATTGTCGTATTATCAATGTGAAAAAAAATCATTGATTTATTTACCTGTTTCAATGATTCATTCATTGTTTGACCTGCGCCATTATCATCCTTACATAACCAACTACTTTGATGATCCTTTGTCCTTGCAACATATTTAAATGTTATTGTATTTATTTTGATATGTTGTTATCTTAATTTGAAAAGACAAACAGATTACGTTCTTGTTTCGTTTTGATGCATGCGTTAGAAAATATAAATTTGATCGATGATCATGAATATGGTTTGATGCCTACTGTGAATTAAAAAATTTTGTTTTAAATCAATCATTTTTTCTTTTTTTGGTTTATTAAAAGGATTTATTCGTATTGTAAAAACAAATCAGACAAGGAATAATAATTCAGTGCATTTAAATGCTATATATAGTGAAAGTCATTTATAACGTCACCAAAATCGTTTTAAATGACTCAAATTTTATATAGTAGTTTAAGTATCTAATGAAAGTCGGATGCAGCCGCACATCCTACCAATTCCTAGTCTACACACAAAATTCATTGTCCTTCACTCAAATTTTCACATCCTTAAGCATCACATTAGACCTTCTGGTCGAAATGTGTCCCGTCCAAGATAGCCTCTACAATCTATCTACCTATATAACTATCTTATAAACACAAATAAAATAAAAAGTGAGGTATTTGCATTTTGTGGGCTTCATCTTATTTGATTTGTGGGATAACCCTATTAACAATTATTGCTATAAAAGCTAAGCTTTAAAAATAGTTTGTCAATCATTACTTGTTAATATAATAATTTGAGGCTTGCTTGAATTACTTTATGATTTCTCGATAATCGTCTTGGAGTTCTTAGGTAAGGAAACATTCAGTATGCAAGTAGAAAAAAAAATTGTTTTTATGGAAAAAATTACAGTTGCTATAAAATTGTTTTCATCAATCAGTGAGCCCCAAAACAAAAAAGTTAAGACTCGGTGAGAAATAAATATCAATTGTTTTCGTCAGACGGTCTAGAACTACGCTGTTGTTTGTATATAGAATTAAAAGAGTGACTGAGAAAAAGATCGAAGGATCAAGTAAAGGCACATGTATTCAAGAATAAAGGTGTAGAAAATGTCATTTTTATAAAAAAATAATTAAAGAAGTAAGATTGAAATATTTTCATAGAACACAGCGAATGGAAAAAACCGTTTTACACCTTTAAACCATGCTTTTGCTTCACGAGTCTTCCTTCCTTATTCGAATAGATTTAATCGTTTCTAAAAGTATGCCTGTTAATCCAACCACCATATTTTGTTGACCTACCGATTTTTTTAGATCTGTAATATTTTTAGCTGCAAATTGATTTAGTTAACTGTATCACTACATATTATAAAACAAAGTCCTCTGCCGCGTCTGTCTGTTCGCGATAAACTCAAAAACTACTGCATCGATTTTCATTCTGTTTTCACCAATGGATAGAGTGGTTATCGAGGAAGATTTTACCGTAGAGGTTACCGTAGCGAAGCCGCGACGGGTAATGCTAGTATTAGGTAAATTTAAATAATTATATTATTTGATACAGAAAAACAATTAATTTTCAAAAGCTGTATTTTCTATTCCACTATTTTATTTATATTTGTATTAGTGACATGTTTTAGCTAATATAGCTATTATTCGTGACATGTTTCAGCTAATGTACCTATTATTAATGACATGTTTAAGCTAACACAACAGTTTGAATCATTTATCATATAATGGAATTCCACAAAGTAACGCTCTATACGATTAATTCTATTAATATATATTTCAGTTTTTTCTTCAAGACTTTATATCCGATTTTTACTGTACTATTAAACATTTTGTGTAGATATGAATCGACGTATTGCCAACGAGAACGATTTTGATTTGGTTTTTGATTGCAGATTCTGTGTTGTAAACGTATATATAGATTGATGCGTAAATGATTGAAGATTGTACGTTTTTATTATTTTATTTAGTTAATATTTGTTGTTTGAAATTTAAAAATATATTTTTTATTTAACTTTTTATTGGTGTCTAAAATTTGATGATACCTTTCTGAATATGAAACAAGTTTCTTAAAAATTTTTTTTTCCTGATGCTTAACAGAGAAAAAAAGTATACCATTGGAAAGGATTTTCAAAAGAGGGCTCATTTTTTCGACTGCCAAGGTGGTATGTTCCTTAAAAATTTTTGATACCATTTTCAAAATATTCAACAAAATGGTCGAGTTATTTTATTTTTTGGGAAGATTATTTTGAATATTTGACTGTGGAAATTTCAAATGATTCAAATTGTATCGAAACTTTGTTATATAGTTTGAGGTTCCTACAAATTCGTAGGAAAACTAAATCGAAAAACTTTATTAAACTTTTTTGTTGTTTTTTGCAGTTCTACACCGTGGTTTAGTTTTCTTGAATGAATTTCAGAACGCCCTGTATATATATTTCGTTTCGATATTTTCGTTACCATTTTATTTGCAGTCAAGTTTGAAAAAGGAAGTCTTAAAGAAATATATATATATATATATATATATATATATATATATATATATATATATATAATAATAATAATAATAATAATATATATATATAATAATAATAAAGTTTTTCACACTCGACTCGTAAACAGTTAGGCAAAACGAAAATTGCATATTCGTAAGTACAATAATATTCATAATCAATTGATATTGTTTTCATTTGTTAACATCAAATTCTTGATAGTAAATAAACAAAATTAATTAAACAATGGCATCAAAAATGATAGTGAAAGATCATATGCATAGCACTACCATAACATCTAAGGTAGCTCAGTTGTTAGAGCATTGGTCTAGAATGCCAGTGGTCGTGGGTTCGATCCCCACCCCTAGATATGTATGATTTTTCATATCAAGTATTTGATGTTAAAAAATGTTAACGCTAGTCGCTTCCGTTGGTATAATATAACCGAAAGGCAACCATACTAACAATGGAAGTAAATAGACGCTAGTTGACAAAAAACAATTTAAAATATGATATTGTTTTCTTTGTTTTATAGTCACATTCGCAACTTCTGGTAGCTGCCCTAAATCTTTACTACTTGCTTGAATGAGTAAACGGTTTATGGCACACCAAATATATAATATATAACTAACCACACAAAATTTATAAAAAAAAAACACATAATAAAGTGGTTCGTTCATTCAATCTATCAATTCATCACATACCAGCAATTAAATTAAAATATTTGTGTTGTTGAAAATAAAAATAATGTGGGCCTCTGAATGTCTCATCTTTCATGTATACCATAATAACAATAATATACTTTAATTTAATAATAATTTAAAAATAAGAAATCACAGTGCACTTACTATGATGCGTACAGTGGTGAATGATGCTGCAAACATCAGACGAACGCAATGCGATGCGGGCTTCAATTAAATTAATAATACAAAACAAACATCTTTATTATTATATTACAAATATACATTATCTTGTTGATTATGAAATGTGTTTTATCTTTATTTCAAAACCTACCAAATATCACATATTATTATGTTTTGTCTAGAATTCTCAACATATTATATAAGCATTCACTAGTGATGCCGCAAGACGAGACGTGCCGAGAGAAATATTGTATTATATTGACTCAATCTGCTCGCTACTTGACCCGGGGCGTACTTCAGGTTGGGGCTCCTCGTACTTGACATTGTAGCGGTACGCTTCTAAAATCAATTATGCTTTCTTTTAGCTCCTCAACTATATCCTCCTCAAATTACCACGGTAATTGTTATTATGTAAATTACCTTGATAATAATCAACAAACATAATATTTGAATCATTAATAATTATAATACATTTAATAAATTAGAACACAAGTTAAAAAATATAAATTATTTTTATTAAAAATATAGAATGAATAAATATTATGTTTGTTGATAATTACGAAGGTAATTTACATAATAACAATTACCGTGGTAACTTGAGGAGGATATAGTTGAGGAGCAATGGTTTCTAAAAGAAAGTATCATTGATTTTAGGAGCGTACCGCTAAAAAGTTAATTTTTGGGGGTTTTTCGCATTTTTAGAGGGGTGCTTTGAGAAAATTAAAGTTTTCCGATTTTTCCCGTATGTTTAAAGTTTAGAAGTGGGCTGGAATTTGTATACGTGAGCCAGTTACATAAAAGGACTGTATATAGTTTAGGGTTTCTAAATATTTTCGATCGTCTTGTCTCGAGTCGTTTTACAATTGAAGATCTTCAACAAATTCAATTTAAATGAAATCATTTTTTCTTATGGTATAGTTAGTCCTATGGATTAAGTAATTACGGTTCAGATTTTGATTAAACTTTAAAAAGCTTTTGCCCAGATTTTCGTGAAGAAGTTCGAATCGATACTTAGAAAATATATCAAAATTGAATTGAAAAGAAAATATCTAATAGAGAAATACAAATAAAAAAAAAAATGTTTTTTGAGGAAAATAGATAGATAGATGAACAGATTTGGCAACGAGAAAAAAAGAGAAGGATATATGTTTGTCAATATATAAAAAAGAGAAGAATATATTTTCGCCCTTTGATTTTAAGAACTACCTTAAGTCAAATCTTTTTTCTATTTATAAAAAGTGTATATTTTTCTAATTTTTTATATTTTAGTTGAAACAATTACTGTAGAAAATATTAAATGATTACCACCCAAAATGGGTTCCCTTTTTCATATTAAAAATCCATACTGTAGAGACTGAAGGAGAGTACTATCATCTATCTCTCGACTATTTTTAGAAAATCAGTATTCTAATTTTCATCTTGTACCTCACTGACTTATTCGTCACGTCTCTCGCGGCATCACTAGCATACACACATTCATTACAGAACATTGTGGCACAAAACCATTATATTAATACAGGATGCTTTGATGGATTATGATGAAATGACGTAAGAAATAATTAGACGGCTGATTACTTCTCTATGGTAAGATCATTCTTAGATCACACAAATGAGAAACGTTATTTTTGAAGCGGGTTTCTACCGTTTATTGACTATCTAGAGAGGATATCGTTGAATGCATTTTCTTGCAAGTTTTTTTAGTTTAACACGAAATAGAAAAAGATAATGGGTACCATTAATTTTTCTGAGCATATCATGATGATTACTCGTCAAAAAATACAACTATAAGTACAGCAACTTAGGGGACTTTAGCTGGAGATTTGTTTGCCATTACTGTTGTTGGGGCAACATCACTAGGTCGTTACTACAATGATCTTCACGATGGAGAGTTGCCGTAATAATTCTTAAATTTATGTAAATTATATTCGATCAGACTGTTGTTGGGGCAACATCACTAGGTCGTTACTACAATGATCTTCACGATGGAGAGTTGCCGTAATAATTCTTAAATTTATGTAAATTATATTCGATCAGGCTCTTTAGACTGTCTGTTGCAAATCATTCAGAAAACTGTGATGGTTGCGAAACGGACTATATTTTTGTATACACGTCTCACACACTCCTTCACTTTTAAGGATGTTCCAGCATGAAACCAGTTTGCGACAGATTTTGCTTATTCTTTTTCACAGGCTAAAAATAACGTTTTCTAATAAATCTCGAAGTTTCAGAATTTTTAACCGTTTAGAACGCGAGATAATTAATAATAAAGTAATCATTCTCTTTCGATAGAAGCATGTAAAACTTCATGCCCGCCCAACTATTATCTGTTGTATTAGAAAAAATACAGAATTAAAAAAAAAAAAACTAGGAGAGTAAAGATAAATATTTATTAAATAAATTTAAAGAAAAATCACGTTTTATCGTTTTGTTTTGGAAATATAATAGTTTAAAATTTTTACAATTTTTACAATTTTATGCGCACGGTTACTGCTGTATATAGTAGAGTAGATAATCTAACTGTTAATACGACAAAAATTTGCTAATAAACTCGTGAATAATAGCAAATAAAATTGGAAAGTAGAAGGCAATCACTGGCAAAATAACTTCGTCCCTGATTTGAAAAAACTTTAATCAGGGAATGTTAAAAGCGCCGTACGCTAGCATTTTTACCCTTTGAATATAAATACGTGAAAACTTCACGTCAAAATCACTATTTTACATATCAAAATAAATAAAACTTATTTTGACAAAATGGAAACCCGACTTAACAAAAGAAGCACTAAAAAGTAAAAAAATAATTGCATATTCTTGTGCCAATTTTAGTTCACCAAAGCAAAAATTTTTAAATATATATGTACAATTATTGTTATTTTTGGAGGCGGTGTCAACATAGATAAATTCACATAACTTTTGGACACCGCCTCCAAAAATAACAATAATTGTACATATATATTTAAAAATTTTTGCTTTGGTGAACTAAAATTGGCACAAGAATATGCAATTATTTTTTTACTTTTTAGTGCTTCTTTTGTTAAGTCGGGTTTCCATTTTGTCAAAATAAGTTTTATTTCTCGCTTTTTAGTGACTTTGAAGTTCTATAACTGATTTTATTTGTCTAAATATGGGTAAACCTACTAAACGACCAACTAATTTTTAGTGAATTTTTTTATAACACTTTTTTTTTACCCGTTTTTTTTTTTTTTTTAAATTTTTAATGCATTTTTTTATAACAGATTTTCAGTTTTCTTTACAAGGAATTTGATTTTTTTTTGTAAAATTTTTTTTTTTTGGGGTCGGTTTTTTTTTTAAGGAAAAATTTTTTTTGAAGTCGGTTTTTAAAAAAATTTTCTTATTTTCCCATTATGAATGAGTATACTTTTTCAAAAAAAAAAAAAAATTTCGCAGAAATCGGTTATCACATATAAAATGAGGATTTTCCTCGATTTTCCGGAGATCCCCTCATCAGAATGCGATTTGGTGACAATGGGACCAATCGGGAATCAAACCCTTTAAAACAAAAAAAAAAAATTCAAAATCGGTTCATAAATGCCGGAGTTCTAAGGTAACAAACATAAAAAAAAAAAAAAAAAAAAAAAAAAAAAAAATACAGACGAATTGAGAACCATCCTCCTTTTTTGAAGTCGGGTTAAAAATAAAATAAGACCATTAAAAAAACATTCTTTTTGTTTTTTTTTTGATTGATCTACCCATAGACATGGTCTATTAAAAATCTTTAAAATAAATAAGTTTTAGAAGTGCTAACGTGAAACATGTCAGTATATAAAATACTCACTCAAAAAACAACAAAAAATAATAATATCAAGATTTTATTTTTTTGAGATGCTGTTGTTATCTAATAGATAAATATAAATAGAATACAGTGTTTATATATGAAATTGTGTTTTAGAAGATTACTTTATAACATCTTAATACTAACAGTAGACCTGTAAGCTTGATATGACAGTTTAAAATGGTTCTACAAATTTGCTTAAATTTCTCTTAGATTCTATTATTCAAATGAATATATTAAAAAGTTTGATATCTTGACATTTAAAAATTCATTTGCTTCAAAAATATATATAAAAAATATCATTTAATTTTCATTTTTCACGGTTCAATTATTAAATAGAAATAGACGGCGCATGAGATTAAATTTTTTTTTTGCCTTGATATCAAATTATTAAGGTTAAATTTTTTAAATTAACAAATAGCACCAATAATGTTATAATTATCATTCTGAAGAAATTTTTTTACAATACAATTGAAAAAATTGCAAATCAAATCGAAAATAGACTCACTATTTGCCGCTATTTTGTCGTGAAATAGGGCCAACGCACATCAAAAGAGCAAAACTGCTTTAAACAGTGTTAGTCCGCCTAACACTGTTTTGTTAAAATAGAACATAGGAAATTACATTGCATACGCACACTGATAAGACGTTAAGCAAAAACGTTTTGTTTTGACTATATCTTATCAGGGTGCGTATGCAAAGTAATTTCCTATGTTCTATTTTTAACATAAAACCTATTTTGACAAAATGGAAACCCGACTTCAAAAATCAAATGTTCTATAACAAAAAATGCACTAAAAAGTAAAAAAATAATTGCATATTCTTGTGCCAATTTTAGTTCACCTAAGCAAAAATTTTTATATATATATGTACAATTATTGTTATTTTTGAAGGCGGTGTCAGGATAGAGAAATTCACATAACTTTTGGACACCGCCTCCAAAAATAACAATAGTTATCCTCATCAGAATGCGATTTGGTGACAATGGGGCCATTGGAAAACCAAACCCATTAAGACAAAAAAAAATTCAAAATCGGAATGCGATTTGGTGACAATGGGACCAATGTGAAACCAAACCCTTTAAGTCAAAAAAAAATTCAAAATCGGTTCATAAATGACGGAGTTCTGAAGTGACACACATAAAAAAAAAAAAACAGACGAATTGAGAACCATCCTTCTTTTTGAAGTCGGGTTAAAAACAGTGTTAGGCCGACTAACACTGTTTAGAGCAGTTTTGCTCTTTTGGTGTGCGTTGGCTCTTAGTTATGTAAAAAAACCTCACTTTTCATTCAATGCAGAAAGCGTGTGCTATGCTAAGTTGACAGTCACTTTGGCGTAACTTAACAAAATTCAATTAAATTTTTTCTAAGTAGGCTCATTTTTTTGCTCAAAAATTTGTCACTTTTTATGTAACGAAAAACGCGGGTATTTTGCTAAGTTAATTGTCAACTTTTCAAATTTCGTTTCAAATTTCGGTTCAAAGGAAAATTTAAAAATTATTTGAAATGGCTGGTTTTTCTTTTATAATGTTATCTATTTTTAAGGGAAATACAACGGGAATAAGAAATGGACAATAAGAAACACAACGATCAAACAATCAACAATTGACGGATACAAAGTTACGTTAATTAATAAAAAAAGCTTCTTCCATAATAGGGATGGAAATATTTATTTTTAAAACCGTTTAAGCTAGAAGAAAAGTGATTCTGAACACAAAACACGAAAAATGTACCTTTTTTACAAACAAACCACTTTTGTTTGAAACTTGTTTTTATAAACTGAACAGTTTTGTCACAGTTTACAAACTTCTCAAACATCTGTAATAACTTCAGATTACAGAAGCATATGTAGTTGGACATTGGTATTTACATCACAAGTCGTTTCAATAACTGATAGCCATTGGATAATATTGACTAATTTTATTTTTCAGCTACATCAATAAATAAGCCCATTTTGATCAACGGTCGGAAAGATGGTTGGAAATCAAATAAAAATTTTACATTGAAGTTTAATTCGATTTCTTTTTGTAAGTAAAATAACTGATGTTCGGTGAGTATCTGACAATCCCCGTATATAATCGGACTTTAAACCCAGTGGCCTATAGATTAAATTAATGTAGATACAATTGTCTCCACATGACGTAATTTAAATTCCAACAACATGATTATTCATAATGATATTTAATGCAACTAAAATTAAAACCAAAAATAAATTGAGCCAAAGCACTATGATATTTCTATACCTTACAAAATATTAAATTTCCATCGCCGTTGTAAGCAATAAAATTATAAGCGACTTTCACTGTATAAACATTGAATATTTATAAGTATCTATCAAATACGAACTAGATAAATATGCTTTGGGGTAAATTGAAAACCGATGATTAAGTTATTAAATATTATCTTATCACTAGATAATTTAAAAACGATAATCAGTTTATTACACTGCAAACACTTACAAAGCATGTTTTTTTTTGTGTTTTAATTCAACCTACAGGCATTCAATCTACAGTGTCAAGATTGTCACCATTCATATTATAAAAGCAACATCATTGTTTTGAAGGTTACCTATTTCACGAATGATGGTAGTAGGAGTGTCTTCGTTCAACCAAAAATCCTGCACACCTTGAAATAATGACATGTCGGCAGAAAAAAAGATCTACACAATTCTTTAAAAAGGCCAAATTTTTTATATATATATATAATCACAACCTCGAGCATTGTTTTAAACGAACAATTTAAAATTTATCAAAATTTATCTTATTTTATAAAATAGACAACAACATATAACGTGTCCCACCTACGACCCTCACTAGCCCATATATAAAAAAAACGACAGCGTGTATATTATCTTATATAGAAGATTTTGTAAAAAATATAAATTTGTACATAACGCCTATTTATCCTAAAATACTACCTAATTAACCCTTTTACAATTTAATAAATAAAGTTTATATCTAATTTTAGTTTATTTTTATTATTCTAATATATAATAATAAACAATATATTACAATTGTTTATTATTATATATTAGAATAATAAAAATAAACTAAAATTAGATATAAACTTTATTTATTAAATTGTAAAAGGGTTAATTAGGTAGTATTTTAGGATAAATAGGCGTTATGTACAAATTTATAGACTGGAACAAAATTACTAACTGTCCCACAAAATTTTGACGTCATCGTGCCAGGGTAGAAACAGGCCCGTGAATGGTTACGAATTAGGTTTGTGAAAATTTATAAATTAGTGTAACGTGGAAACGCGTTTAGTTAGCACATTGATTCAAGTAACATTATAAAGAGCTATTGAAGCACTACTAGGAGGAAAAGTGAGTAAAAAAGTGAGTAAAAAGTCAAAATCGGTATTAAATTGAAAATGACAAAATAGTTGAAGATTACGTATCATATGATTCGCATATCAGATGAAAGCTCGCGTCAAAAGTGATTACGTAGCTGGTCCATCGGGAAAATAGCCCGGTGAAATTTTCAAGAAAAGTTAGAGTCTTCAGGGAAAATATTTTGTGGTCAACTGATCCAACTGTTGGGTGTATGAAGGAGCGAACAAATTATAATCCAATTCGATCTGAATGTTTTCTAGAAAACGAGGTTTTTAGTATTCATAATTTTTCTCGAAAACTATCGCTCCGATTTACGTTTTAAGATAGAAAATAGTAAAAATCCAACGGTTAGATTCCAATTATTAAATATTCTATACGATTCGATTAGATTCGCCCTCTTTTGCCACTACCTTAAAGTAATTGGATCGGGTCATCAAGAAATTGGAATCCTCATAACTTTAAGTTAACTATTATAGAACTCGGATTAATAGTTTTGAGAAAAACAACCGATATTAATATGCTGAGAAAGAAGGATGAGAAAAACATTTCTAAGCGATATAATTTCGTGTGTAGATACGTGAATATAATAATAAACACTTGTGCAAGTCATTTGCCGTCCTTCTTAAATATTTTGGCTAGGTGTTTGTTATCACAGTCATTTCTATATAAAAACACTAACTGCTGTACCATTTTATATATTTTCCCTTACCTTCAGAAGAAATTCATCTCGCTTATACACACTAATTTAAACCTAATTGATGTCAATTTTGATTTAATACTTGGGACTTTTTTAACGGTGCATGTATATAGTAATTTCAGCATTCCGTACCATATAACATTAACTTTGTTGGGTAGGTATTGAATCCATTCTTGAAGCTAAATGTAGTTATAATAAGGTAATAATTTATTAAAAATCTGATATGAACACTAACAAGCTTGAAATACAGACTAGAATGCTATTTTATACGTTTAAAAAAGTGTATAAGCTTAGATAATTGCTGCAAAAACTGAAATTCCATTTCGGAAACACTTAATCCGCAAATACAAAAAGCTAATTTATAATTTTTTCTTTACCTAGGCTTAAAAAATATAATTATCCAAAATAAAATTGTTAAAGGAAATCAATGACATAAGATGAAAAAATATTTAAAAAGGAAAAAATTATAACCGCTTTGTTTCAATAAAGTTTTTTTTTTAAATTATGTATCGCTAGAAGAACTCGATATACTTGGAAAACAGGTCTGTAGAATGCCGTCAAATATGGTAAGAACTTTGAAATATCATTTTATATAATACTCTATAATAATCCATCGAAAAAAACACAAAAAATCTTGTAAGTTGTAGTTCATCAACTTCACCTAATTCATTAATTTCTTCAAGGGTTTCAATTCATTCCATTCATAGGATATCCCTAATGTAAAATTTCTGTTTGTTAGTATTAGAATATTATTATTATTATTTTGACACTAAGGTGCCCAAACAGAGTGTTTGTATACTAAATTATTCAATGTATTTAAAAAAATTTATATAAATATTTTTTTAAACGAGCTTTTAAAATCAAATATTTTTGTAAACTAGACAAGCAAAGCTAGTTTTTAATAATTGATTTTAGAAGTAACATTGAGATTTATATTGTGTACATGATATTAAACGTGTTATTTTGATTCAAACACATGCGATGCCAAAGATTTTACTCTACACTAATTCCCATAAAGTTTTCATCTTGTTTTCCAAATTTTAAATTAGTGACTTTGGTAGTTACTGAAAATCTCAGGTGCTCAAAATGGGTCGAAATCTCACGAGTTATTCACATGTGGAATATGTAAACATATACACATGTATTATATACTACTTGCATATTATATAAATCTGCGCACTCCTATGTTCTCCTGTTGTTACACACTTGATAATTCGATTTTAGATGTATACAGTTACAGGGCTGATATAAGAAGGTAGGTAGGTAGTTATCGCCTTATTATCTCTCATTATCTAATATAATTTTATTTTAATTACCTATAATCGATCATTGTTTAATTTATTTGAAATTTGAGCCAAAAAATGTTATCTTGTTATTTTTCTATATAATATGTTATTTCTAATTAATTAGAAATATATCTTTTCCGGTAAATATACGGATACCCAAATATATTATAGTCATGTCTAAAAAGGTGATTATATTTTTATAATCAACTATCAATGTTTTAAAAAAAAGTCTTATACTTTTTTGTATACAGGTAACAATCAACTTCGAAATATTCATGTGTGGTTTCTATTCACTAATGAGTCATTCCATATGATCCAAAAAAATTCGTTGCTGCGCTAATTTAGGGTCCCAAAGACGAAAACCTACGGTGGTTAAATTTTTGCACGCACCAATTCCGGTCCACACATAGATAGATAGAATGTAGAGGCTGCCCTGGACGGGCTGCACTTCGACCGTAAGGTCCATTGTGATGCCTAAGGATGTCACTAGGAATTGGTAGGTTATGCGGCTGCAGCCGACTATGATAGGAACTATGCCGATATTCTTCTGGAGTTTGTCAAGAAAACTGCAGAAAACCTTTTCAAGCAAAGCCGGTTACTTCATTCTTGTCCATACGCCGACAGTTTAGTCAATGTTGGGATTCGAACCCATAACCTCCCAGTTTCCAAGTAAGCATACTGCGCAGACATAACGCCTTAGACCACTCGGCCACTTGGACTGGATTAATTTAATTACTTGCTGTCTGGAATTATATATTTCCATTACACTTTATACACATTTTACACTTCACAAATTTCACTTGCTTGTAACTTCAATTTTCTTAGCTGATGCCCTGATTACCTCGATGAACAGCATTACCATTAAAACCATTCATCGGATCAACATGAATATTTTACAGAATATTTATGAAATATTATACTTTGAGAAAATTCTTTTAACAAAAAAATTATATTTTTATAGCCCCCTTAAATTAATTGAAATTCACTCAAGAAAGAAAATGTGGTTACGTGATTGCATAGGTGATTGAACAAGCTGTTTACAGAAACATTATCAATTTATTATACCTATAATATCTACATATTTATTAAATACAGGACTTATATGACAAAATTAAAAAGGAAGCGATAAAAATTTAATCATTAAATTAAAACTGATTAAATTAAAACTTAAAGAAAAACAATGCTGTGATTTAGTACATATTTGGCTTCTGAGTCAGAAACTCTGAGCCTTAAGAATGCAACTCAAAGGAAGGTGAGAATGCAAAAAATTAGTGAGTTTTTAAACGTTAATTTTTTAAACTTTAAACGCTGGTGCTATTTTTGCAACCAAGGATTGTGTTCGCAAATACAGGCTACCGACACACACACTTCACTGACTTCACCGTTGAATTTGTTGCCATATACAAAGCTCTAAAACACATTGAAAAAGATGAGGAAAATAACAAATTCATTATTATCACAGGCTCCATGAGCACAATAAAAGCCATAAAAATAACTCAAATATAACATATCCATAATTCAAAAAATATAACACTAAACACACCAACTACTCAATAACGATTTTTTTATCTCATTTCTATGGGTCCCAGGTCATTCTGGAATCTCTGCAAATGAAAATGCTGATGCAGCAGCGAACGAGACGCATGACACAGGCGCATCAACAAAAAGATCGACAAAAGATGACGTTCTCAATTATATAAAACAAAAACTGAAAGAAAATCGCAACAATGACTGGAAAAACGTCACCAACAATAAACTAAAAATAAATAAAAAGCGACACAAACCTGTGGAAAACCTCAATACAACTCGGCCGACAAGATCAAATAATACTGACCCGACTGCGATTGGGCCATACAAAAATATCACATGAATACCTGTTATCAAGTGGTCCAAATCCTATATACTTTGTTGTAATGAACCCGTCAACGTAGAGCACATTTTGACAACTTGCAAAAAGTTCACCAACCAAAGAATAGCAAATAACATAATAGGTCAAATCAAGGACATTCTAAGCGACACCACCGAAAACACCACAAAAGTACTTAAATTCGTCAAACAAAGCAAGCTTCAAAACCAGATATAATAAAGATATGTATTATATTTTATTAGTCTAACTGTATGAATGACATTGTTGGAAATACAGGATAAATAATATATTTAAAAAAAAACGCTTGCTATGCCAGTTATTTAATTAAATTAGATTACAGTTTATTTCTGTATTTTTGAATGAAACAGTTAATATTGATTTATTTTAAAAGATTTAAATACTGAAAATCCAAACATTTATTATCTGAATACGGTTGAACTCTAAACAAAATCGAAAGCGGAAATTACTCAATGAAATGAACTTTCACTTTATAAAAAATATTTACCCTACCATACGATAAATAAACAAAAAAATAAATCTCCTTAATGATCCTTGATGAAGAAATCTGCTCGTCATAAAAAAAACTGAAAGTCACATCAAATTCTGTCGAGAAAAAAAAACTTTACTTTCACCTCTTCCGTCGTGTCAATTAAACTAACAAACAAAAAAAATCAAAGCAAAAACAACATATGGTAGATATAAAAAAATATACATGAATTATAAATAAATGATCCTATCCTGCACCGTATTATGCCTAATAATATAATATAGTGACCCATTTTTAATAATTGTGCTACTTCGACGACGACAAAGGATTTATTAAATTCTAAATGTTTTATGTGAATAGACCCTTTAATTAATGTTTCATAAAAAAAAAACACCATCCAATGAATCCAACCTCTTAACATCATTTTTTGAAAAGAAAAAATAAGTTTACCATCATCATACCAACTTAATACACCTGCCAAAAATATTTAAAAAAAAAAATATAAATATTATACGTAACCCTATGTCATAAGTACACACCATAGTCATAGTCAGTTTGATGGTCTAATGGTTTTGTGAGAAATTTATCTTTTATATTAGCAGATTTTTTAGTTTAAAATTATGGATTCATGTGAATGTTATGGTTTTTTGTTTTGTTGTTCCTATAAACAAAATTTTGTTTTTTGTTTTGAAAGTTATAAGTTATATTTTTTTTATTTTTTAGACAGTTTTATGATATACCGATTTGTCTTCAGATGATCCTTTTTATTTTGGTTTGATAGTTCGGAAAGTGTTGTTTTAATAGTGTTTTAAAATTCCTTCACCATTAAAAAAAATTAGTTTTGTTACAAAATTATAATATACTCGTACAGTATATTCACACAGATATTAATATTAATTTGTATGATTTCTATCAAGTGCTATCAAACTATAGGCATAAGGATCTAGGGACGGTGCTGGTGAAGGAAGATTGGTGAAGAATATTATATTGGGCACATCATAACCAAACACGTAATAACCAAATTAAACACTGGCAATTAATGACTTAGTTTAAGGGACTAAATATTATTTGCAGGGTTGTCTGAAGAAGTTAAAAACAATCAACGAAACGTTGCAATTTTTTATGTAAAGAACATCCGATATTTTACTGTTCAAGTATCTAATAATTAATATTTATATTAAACACTGATTTGACTCATTAGTTCCGATCGAACCGCCCTAATACAAGCGAATCGCCAAGAATAAAATCTTTCTCATATCTGCTGGAATTCTGGAGCCGATTCAATTTATTAAAAACCATATTAACTGAAAAATGTGAAATAATTGGCATTATAATATTAGAGCAATAATGTCCAAGCAATAATGTTCAATGAGTTATTATTATTTCATGTTACGCGATCAGCTTGTTGCTATCGGTTTGTCATCATTTCATTCTATGGCTTGATTATGAATAGAATAATGGTAAACTGTCGAATTTAGTGTACAGTTTTCTCGATCATGTTAGAGTATCAGCCGGAGATAAGGCTAATATATAATATGCTTTCTATCATAAGACTGACATAAAATATTTAAAGTATTTTAGTACACCTATCATTCAAGTTCATCATTTCAATCAATAATTATATGATTAGTTTGACATTGTTCCGACTGCATTCATGCAATGAATAGTTGGTAGGCGTGCAGCACCTCGCAAATTTAGCTAATTTAGCAACAAGCAACATATCTCTGAATCCATATCCCAGAGATAGTTACTATTAGCAAATTCCTACTGATAATGACTACATTGTAGTCGAAATACGTATTTATAAAATACAAATAAATGTTCTAGGAATCGGGGCAAAATTTGAAATGTAACTATATTGAATGTAAATGTTCAATTGTGATATACCCCTACATATATATCGCAACTTAATAATCATCTCTATGTAACAGATAAAATAAGTTATAGATTTTAATGTGTCCCTTAAAATAAAAGACTGTTCGGTTTATATTTTTTTATAAACATCCTCTTTTCCTCTTCTTTAAAATATTTGTTAAAAAATTGTTTTTAGATTTTGGATGATATAAGAGGTCTATATTGGTTTTTGCTGTTTTAACCTGAAATACATATAGACTATTTATTCAATAGTATGTGAAACAAAGACAAAACGTGATTTTGTTTTTAATGTCTGAAGAAATTTGACAAAAAAAGGACACATATAAAAGTTAGTAATACAACACCAGCCACCTGTTTTTATATCACAAAAAAAAAACCGCGTTGCTAAAAAAAAATTTTTTACAAATTATTTGTGAAATAGTTCTATTTTTTTATTTTTTGGCCCAAACGAAATGGGATACATACAAAGGGAAAGTACAAAATTAATTTTGCAAAATAGAAGAATTGTTTACCTGTATATTATTATTTATTAATACAAGGTCATCGCTGAGCGTATCGAAATGTTATAATGAGGGAACATTTTGACGGATGTAAAACGTATTCATTTCACTTATTTTTGGGCTGAGTTGATTTAATTTGATAAGAGCTGATTTGCTATTGGTAAATCATATAAATTTGGTGAAAAAACGATACAAATGATTTACACAATAGTTTATTTTAAATATTATCTCAAGACCTCACTAACCAGTCCAAGTGGCCGAGCGGTCTAAGGCGTTATGCCTGCGCAGTATGCCTGCTTCAAAACTGGGAAATTATGGGTTCGAATCCCGATATCAACAGTTTGTCAATTATTAAGAAAAAAAGGGGCGGTTAATTGGCTAAACTGTCGGCGTATGGACAAAATCGAAGTAACCCACTATGCTTGAGAAGGTTTTCTGCAGTTTCCTTCACGAACTCCAGATAAATATCGGCATTGTTCCTATCATAGTTGGCTTCAGCCGCATATCCTACCAATTCCTAGTCTATACACAAAAATTCCTTCCACTTTACTCACATCCTCACATCCATAGGCATCGCAATGGATTATGGTCCATGTGTAGCCCGTCCAGGGCAGCCTCTATAATCTATCAATCTATCTAATACCTCACTACAGACCCGATTCGATTATTTCGAAGAGATAGTAAACCATCTTTAGTATTCCTTGTACGCCCTAACCTTAAATCTCCTCCCACGAATTTTCAACATATTTAATTCAATATAGTTAAAGCCGGGCAACAAAATATTTTGGCCAGAGTATGAAATATTTTTATTCGTTTTTCGTTTTCTACATCTTTTGAAATGGAAAATCTCAATTTTTGAGGGAAGATTAAAATTTTTTTTCCGACATGATTACATAGGTTTATCCTATGTATATTATATGTATAAAATTTATTGGTAATAATTTTGTTGTGTATTACAATATCAATTAGGTACTGTCTAGTGTTTTGCTTCCTCGAAAACTGCAATTCTTTCTCGATTTTAATGTAGTATGGTAAGCTTGTATGTGGTAAACAGATGTATATTTCAAGTCAAAACTGTCGAGTAAAAAATTTTTTTTCTTTTAGTAAAAAATTTGAGCAAAGTTCGAACTTAATTTTTGAGTACGAAGTTAGCACTAATTTTGAAATTGTTTTAGTCTACGACAATTTATTATTGTTATTAATAGACGAAGTTCTATTCAAAATGCCAATTGATCGGATAATTTTTAATTGCACATAATTGTAGAAAATTCTTTTTGTTTAAAATTTTCGAAAAAATAACGAAACTAAAAAATTTTCAGCAAATTTGAATATAAACAAATTGCTTCTGAAAATGACGATCTTTTTATCTACGCTACATTATAAGACAGGAACATAAGTATCTGCGCTGCATTATAGCATAGGACCTAACCCTCGATGCATAACAGTAGATAAAGAAATTTGTTTCGGAGCATGAAAGTATATCTTGATGAAAAATTCCCAACCAAAATTTTATCTCAAAATTAAGTTTTTAAATTTTTGTCAAAACAAAATAAGACGAGGAAGTAAGCTAGCTTACGGTGAAGTATATATATATTATATATATATATAATATATATATACTTCACCGTATATATATATATATATATATATATATATATATATATATATATATATATATATAGAAATTTGTTTCGGAGCATGAAAGTATATCTTGATGAAAAATTCCCAACCAAAATTTTATCTCAAAATTAAGTTTTTAAATTTTTGTCAAAACAAAATAAGACGAGGAAGTAAGCTAGCTTACGGTGAAGTATATATATATTATATATATATATATAATATATATATACTTCACCGTATATATATATATAATACATATTATATATATATATTATTATATATTATTATATATATATATTATAATATATATATTATATATATTATATATATATATATAATATATATATACTTCACCGTAAGCTAGCTTACTTCCTCGTCTTATTTTGTTTTGACAAAAATTTAAAAACTTAATTTTGAGATAAAATTTTGGTTGGGAATTTTTCATCAAGATATACTTTCATGCTCCGAAACAAATTTCTATATATATATATATATATATATATATATATATATATATATATATATATATATAAACAGAATTACATATGTTATAAAATTATATATATGTTTTAAATTGGTCATTGCCGTGTGCGACAAATGAATAGTAAAACATCAAACAAGAAGGGTGTCATACTAGTTCGATCCCAAGCGGGCCATTATAATTTTTAATTAGTTTTGTTAATGACCAGCCTCTGTGAATGCGTCCATGGTAGTTACAAAACTGAATTGTTCTAGAGTACAAACGTATTTTTATTAAATTATAGAAATTTTTATTCTATACGTCGTTTTTATTCTCTTAAAAATTTAGCCAATGGGCCGTCATCTATAAAGGTTCATAATAAAATGACAAATGTCAGTATGTTCTCAAATATACTGTATAATCTTTAATAAATAAATAACTTTTATCAATCACATAATCAAAGGATATTCAAACAAAAGTATAATTTAACAGCTTCTAGATAAAACTTTACTTGGAAATACAAATATTTTACAGAAATAAAAACAAAAAAGTTAATAATATTTATGATATAAAGAATATTTCAAAGAAAAAACAATTTTATAGTTTTATATAATTTTTGATATTCAGAATAAAAATATCGTTAATACAAAAATAAAAAAATAAAAAATTTTTCGTTATAAAACGGATCGTTCGTCATCAAAGTCGCCGACTAGTGTTGACCATACATGGTCTAATTTATGGATGATGGTCAGAAAGGCGTTGTTACTATACGTATTGATGAATAAAATAATCACCGTCAGCAACAACAACAACAACAACAACAACATCGCATTGTATAATATTCTTCAACTTCTTGAATAAGAGGTATTGTTTTGAATGGCGCGCTGTTGTTAGACTGGTCATCTAATTATTATTTTACAATAACAGTATTATTTTTATGTATTCAAGCGTCTATTTTACAATGTTCAAATGAATACTATAGGTGATTAATCCAGTTTAATTTGAATGCAAATTTTACCAATGCATGCATGGATGCTTATAAAAATTATGTAATTGTCAAATTTCGAACATGAATGACGTATTCAAATTCAAATTTAGAAAATAATAAAGATCTAAATTTAATTATATTATTATGCTCATACTACTCGTATATGAAAATATTTGTAGATCAAAATATAATATAAAATTGTATACATAGGGGTTCATATAGTCAAACTCAATAATTTACAATTAATTCCCTGAACCATATTCAGATGTCGTCTATATTACTATATTACTTTAAATCTGAAACTATTCTGCTAGTAGAGGGATCTTCGTGCAGTACATAGTTTATTATGGTCATCTATTTATTGGTTTATGCTCTAAGAATTTTCATTGGCAATCCTTAATGCTAGAAATATCATGCAATTATTACACTCTCGCCTCTGGAATGCTGAGTGTTCCATTTCGAGTCGATTTTTTGACCACGAGTTAAAGAAGGCGAGTGACGAGCGCGAGCGAACTGAGTACACTCCCGTTTACGCTCCCGACATATCGATTTGACCAATCTCCCTTACGAAAGTGTCGCCGAGGCATTCATCGAGAGCTCTCACCGAGAGTGTACTGCCAGCATAATAATTGATATAACTTGCATATAAACATTTAGACCGTCAGGTGGCACGTGAAAAATTATACGTAATAAAATTATTTCATAAAAAATCGAAATTATTTCGAGGAAATTTTGTGGACTTTAGTTTCAGAAACCTTTAAAAATGTATAGAACCTTGAAATTTTGACTATAAATTATCAGAACTGATATAATAATTACGTATTATTGGTATACAGTTTCGGAAATCATTCCACATCCTTAACATAATTATTCAAGGTATATAATCGCATAAGTAGCACCATTGAAACAATTTTGCTAAGAGATTATTGCAGATAACAGACTGGATCTTCTCATCATAAAGAGAACACAGCTATTAAATGTAAATATCCTTCTCGTTACTTATTGGGTAAAAAGTCAGAAAAATTAAATAATGATAACGAAAACACAACGAAATTAGACGCAAACAAAGAAGTGAACACTTACATCCTTACTTAATCGGTCTTCTTGAATCCGGAGGTGTTAAGATTTGGCAGAGAGATCTCCAGATTTTCCTGTCTTGTGTTACTTTCTTTACTTCTGTCCACGCAATGTCTCTAGTTTTGAGGGAAGTTGCGATTTTGCCCTCCTATTTGGTATATGGGGAACCTCCTCTTCTGAAACGAGTTGCCTAGTTTCGTGCTTCCCATATCTGTCTTGGTAACCTTGTTTCACGCATTCTGGGAAGGTGGTCGAAACAGTCTGATTAGATGTATTCTACTGTCTGTGTCAAGGGGGGGATGCCTTAGGCGTCTCTGATGGTATCGTTTCTGATACGATCTCTTCGAGTCTTTTGTTCTACTCGTTTCAGTTATCTCATTTCAGCTGCTTCTAGTCTGCTCTGGTGTTGTGATTTCAGGATTCGCAGCTATAGGTAAGTGTAGGTATAAAGGTGTTTTTGTATACTGTGAGCTTTTTTTTATAAATTTCATCCTTGTTGATGAAGCTACGGCATAGACAGAAATAAAGTGGTATAGCTGAAGATTTTCGAAAGAAGTAAATACAAAATTTAAAAAAACTCAATTTGTGTGCATATGTTTAACGCAAAGAAAATTTTTGCATATTTTTTAATAATATACATTTTAACATTCTCCAGTTGTTGTACAATCAAACAATTTATATTATAATCATGTGAGAAGTGAAAAATAAATGTGTGGCTATAATGGCCAAACTAGACGGAGAACATGGTTGCAGCAACATTGAACAGCAACTAGCTTGTTGCTCCGTGTGTGGAGTGGTTGCAGCAACAAAAAGTTTGTTTTTTGTTGCTGCAACCACCCCACACACAGTGCAACAAGCTAGTTGCTGTTCAATGTTGCTGCAACCATGTTCTCCGTCTATTTGGGCCTTAAGCTAGTTTGACTTTGTTTGTAAGAGACTCTTGGTGATTAAGTTACGCATTTTACGATTCCTATTGTTTCCCTTCTCTGCATTTTATTTTTTATTTTTTTGAAGAAAAAAAAAATTTTTTTTATTTTTTTATTTACTACATCTCTTTGCTTGGGTTGTGTTTTTTTTAAAGTAAAATATAATACAAGTTAATTTTGTTATTGTCAGTTTGTTGAAAACATCCAACAAACGATAGATTGTTCTTCTTCTTGAGAGCTGAATTGCTTCTCGAGTTTGAATGATGAGAGATCCGAATGACCTGTAGTGGTGGTGTTTCTTGCATGTCTATCAGTTTCAGTCAATTGTCAGTGGTGTTTGTATTCATTTATTATTATTTATATGTGTGTCGAATATAATAACAAAACAAAACAAAAAAAAGGTTACTATTAAAATGTATTATTTTTACATTTATTGAGGGTGTTGATTAATAATCTTCGTTTTCAATGTATTGTAATTAGACGATCAATTTCTCCCCCAACATTGAATTGATTGTTTTTATAATTACTTTAATAAGTTTTCATAGAAATACGCCAAGTGTTTTATTAATTACATCTAGACTGAATTCTATATTAATGAACCGGTCAAAAATGTATTCAAAATGTATTAGATGATATTTTATTTAGAGGAGTAAGTTTATTTGAGCTCCTTTGATACCTCCAATGTCGGTGGTGTCAAAAGTGGAATTAATTGATCATTGTATTACGTTTCAACAAAAATTGTTGTTTTCTTTAGAAGAACAATGTTTTATAAGTACTCATCAAAATAAACAACTTTTGTTTGAAACTTTTTTTCATGCATCCAATATTTCTGGCGATAATACAAAATTTCCAATCACATTTATGCTGTATTTACACCAAAACTATGGATCTATGAAAAAAAATTTTCAAACAAAAGTTGTTTGATTTTATGAGATAAACGTTAAAAAATTTAAGATGTTCTTTATCTTGCACCATTTAAAGACAAGTTATACCACGCGGCACGGATGCTTGGAACAAAAATATAATTATTGCATTATATTTTCCCCCCATAAACTAAGCAGTAATATTTATAGTGGCAGAGGGGAAGCCGAGGGCTTGCAAGTATAATTTTCTGGCGTTTTTTACCAACCCCTAAAGGACAAGGAATTTGTATGTAGACTAGGAACTGGTAACTATAGCGAAATTCATCTGGAGTTTGTGGAAGGAAACTGCGAAAACTAAACTTTTGTTTGAAACATTTTTTTCTAAAATACATATTTAAAAAAATAATTAGGTGGAAACTTTTGAAATGAAATGTATATAAATTACATTGAATTCAAAGTAATATTATAAACTTACAAACATAAGTATTACTATTTCTCGCACTTAACAGTTGATTTAAAAAAAAATAGTCTCTGTCCTTCCCCGGGGCTTAAGCTATCTCCATACTTTCTTCAAAATTGGTTTAGTAGTTTAGCCGTGAAAACATAATAGACATACAGGACAAACAGCAATATTTTATGGGACTACTATGAATTTATACATTTTATAACCACCATATCAGAATATAAAAATATATGGTTTGCAGCAACAGAATATTTTGAAAAAAATAAGATGCCAATCAATAAATAAAAACTATAATTTTTATGATCAGTATAATTTTAGATTGATTATCAATGTTTTCATTAATTAATTTTGACAATGTGTAGTTGACAACTACTTCTTATATATTATTATTATGTACTTGTGAAGAATAACACAAAAACAAGTCATTCAAAATGATTTGATGTGATATGTGACGACTATGCTGGTTGAATGTTTAGCATTTTAATTATTAATACATACATACGAGTACACATATAGGTTTTGTGTGCATAGTAAAAGTTACATATAACGATTTCGAGGGCGCACAAAACAATCATAAGTTATACATCTTTTGGTGCGTTACGAGAATTCATCATATGAAACGAATCGCTGATATAACACTCGACCGATATAGCACTCGCTCGATCGATGTAACACTGATTTCTATCCTGCTCTATTGCAGAGTGTTTGGGAGACATGTGTGTCATACAGTATGCAGACTAAATTTACATATACATACATTATATGCTTAAGTGAAACAGAAAGAAGCCTGCCTGTCATATAAGTAGTGTAGTCACACTACTACAGTGGACAAAAATTGTGTTTGTGTGTAATATGATTTTTGGATATTGAAATAGGACAGTAAAACGAGACCAAATATTCGCCGTGTTTGGAATTAATTGGCGGAAAGCTGCAGATGGTTTGATCTCTTCAAATTAATTCAGTGAGCTTGACGGCAGCCGAAAAAGCGCGAAATTTTGGCAGTATTTTTTGGTTTTGCGCCTATTATATTTTCAAATACCTATTTCCGAAAACTGGCTTACTGGCTTCATTCATGAGGTATTACCCACCGCATAAGATTTTAATTTATAAGAGTTCTATGTTTTTCTTTTGAATTACAGTCATGGCCGGATTTAGGGGAGAGCTGAAGCTCCCGGGCCTCCACAAGAGAGGGGCCTCCACAATATGAGTTCTTAAACTAAAACAGATACCAATTTTTCTGTTAATCGAAATATCAGGCTTTTTAAAATTTTGTAAATGAACTGTACGTTTCCGATTTGGATTTCTTAATCATTTAGAGTAATGAGTTAGTTAAATTCGCATCATTGATCGTTTTGTACAAAAACGATTGTCCAAAAGATCAATCCAAAGAGTTTTTTTTACTATCAAATAATCGAAAAGCAAAATTTCAGAGCTAAATTGCTAAATGTTGAGAATGTACTTGGTGTTGATGGCGTCGTACTGCACTGGAGAGCGCTCATCTTCGAAAATGAGAATTATAAAATATAGACTTCGAGCTAGGATAACACAGAACCACCTGTCAAAGCTATCCCTATTTTGTATCGTAAGAGATTTACACCGAAATTATTCATGTTTTTTCGTCGAAAAAAAGCTCACAAAGTTTCAATCGTCTTTCCATTTAGCTTTGAATAAATAATTGAAAAACTATGGAAAAGAAATTTTTTCGTCTGGTTTCAAAAATTATTCTGGGCCTCCACTTGTTCGTTGCCCAAGGGCCTCCATATTTTTATCTTTAACTCCATATCTTTAAATGCGGCCCTGAGTACAGTCATAATCCTGAAAATTGAAGGGAATCATCACCTGACTTGATTCTTATGTAAAACACACTGTGCAATCAAACCGTCGAACGAAATTGCTAACTCTTCACCGTAATGTGCAGTTTTCTGTTTGATGTGATGTCATTATAAATGTCTTTCCCTGTAGTATTTACAATAAACACACATCAATGGATATTTATTATATATTTGTTAAATTATATAATAATTGAATTGAAATAAAGAACGGATGTGCATATGATAAATAAAAATGATGAAACACAATAGTAATAATGAAGAAGTATACTCGTCGTACACAGTGTTAAGTTGGTATGTGAGTATAAGAAGCTATCACATGATTTATTTAATCAATTTATACAAAACACGAGTTTGTTTAATACCTATCCTCGTGGTTAGTTAACATACAATATTTAAATATTAAAGTATATGATAAGAAGACTATCATTTTAATGGTTTAATTTTATTTATCTATGGTAACAGTGTTGAATTAATAACATTATGGATAACATCAAATTTTGGTTTATATGTTTCAAATAAAAGACTAAAACGACCTACAATTAAATGATTAGCACTAAAGCTACCAATCCGTGTGGCCCAAAGTATTAGGGAATTTGTTCATCAGTCTAGTGTAAGCGATTCATATCCACTTGAAGTAAATGAATTAATCCATCAAATGAAATTTTCTATTAATATCAATTTTGTGTATATTTTGTTCAACTGATAATTGCTTTCAATCAACAAACGTTTTCAGCGCCATCTAGCAGTGAATTTAATGTTCAATTTGACGATGTGTATTCTGAGAAAGCGCGCTAATGGTTGAGTTCAAACGATAGACACCGCGCTCATAGACGCTTTATCGATCGAGGTAGGACAGTGCCAAATTGAACTAACTCCCAATACGAATACTTTATTAGCGTTTGTTTATTTATTTATCGTTTGCACAGTGTAAGCGTTTATAAGCCAATACGAACGACAACAAATTGCGCCTATCAGCGTGAACGCTGAAGCTTGTAAGCCCCCAAAATAAATACACCCTATTACTATATAAACCTTATTATTCACTTTGGCCATGGTAATAATTCCATTAAAAACAACCCAAGTATCATTTTAAATATATCGCTTTTTTAATCCTTTTTACACAACAATATTTACACCCACACAAGCATTTTATATTGAGAAAAAGTTGTTGTAAACAACAGCGCAAACTACATACAAAAATAAAAACTAAATAAAAGTAGAAAACAATTGTGTATTATAATTTTTTTAATTGTATAGGGTGGCGCATAAGTAACGTTAGAAGGTTAAGTTAACGAATTAACTTAGGAAATTTATTATGGAAAGACTCACCACAGAACAAAGAACCAAAGTTGTTCAATTTTGTTTATTATTATTTCCAAACTTTAATCAAAATTTTAAGAAATGCCAACGTTAAATAAAACCAGAAAGATAAAAGTTATTCATTCAATAAATCATAACGTTACTTATGCGCCATCCTGTATAACCATATAAAAATAGTTGATAATGATAAATTTAATGATATTTGTTTGAATGCAATGCATGTCGATATAAAATTATTGTTCAACACAATTTCCGATTAAATAACAATAGTGGAAAAAATCGGTATAGAGTAAATAAATAAAATATGGTTGACTCATCCATCCATCACATATAAAACTTAATATATTTTTAGTGTTTTTGTAGTCTATTATTTTTTTATTATTATGATTGGCTATGCAGGCAAAGTGGCAATGCTTCAAATCATTTAAACAATTGAATTGAATAATTAAATGTTTTGTAATGTATGAATTCTCGATGCGTCCAATGGTTCAATGCATAAAACACTTTCACTATAAAATTTTTCTTGTGTATTGGCAGGTTGTTATTTTTTTAATTGTTCATATTTTTAGGTCACAGTTAAACTTATAAGTTATAGAATAATATTAGACTTATCACAAAATGTTAACAAAATTAATAATTAATTAATTAATTAATTTATCTTGTAAATTATTTTATTTCCCTAAAATTATTCCTCGCAAAGTATTCGGAATTTCTAAATATTCGTTACTAATACTAATTTTCTAAATAATCTTTAATAATTTTACGCCAGTAGAGACTCAAACTCGGGGGAATGTTGCAAAAGGTGAGTAGTACTTTTAATTTTTTTAACTTGTATTGCTGGATACAAACATGCTACACGTAAAAAAACAAAAAAGGCTAATACGGGCGAACACGGAATAACTTTTGGCAGACAAAAAACCTCGGAGTTTTTGGACGAATTTTGGTTTTTCACCTATAACTTCTAGATGGTGCTTCCTAACGAACAAGTCATAGAATAACCAATTAAAGGACATTAAATTCTGCAAATGTAGCACAACAAGTTGTATGATCGAAAACCACGGTAAAAAACGACGATTTTTTCCAATTTTGTTAAAAACTGAGAAATGAGTCTTCAGATTGGAAACGAGTACCTACTCTAAGAGAAATAGTTAAATGGTAACTTTTCAAATGAATACATGTATAAATTGTATGTTCCATGTAGCCGTGTTATAACCTATCTTTTAAACTGTGCGAGATAGAGAAAATTTTTACATAGAAAATATTTGTATTATAAAAACAAACAACATTTGTTTAAAACTTTTTTCATAAATACCATAGTTTTGGTGTAGATATATTGGATGCATGAAAAACCGATTGAGACAAATATTTTATGCACCGTTCAAAAGATAGATTATACCTAGATAGAAATAACCAACAGCCGGGCTAACAAAATAATGCTAATTTGTAATTGTGCCTAATCAGAAGGAAGCTTGTTTTCTTTCACAACTTCCATTTGGTGGTTTTTTTCATATTCTCACCGCTCCCACCATTTTCTTACTCTCTCAAAAATGATATCCACGGCATGTTTAAATCCACGGCATCAAAGACGTTTCACCTTGACTGAAAACAATTTATCTTGATTATTTTCCTACTTTTCAAATTCACTAGGCTCGCTCAAGAAAGTAATCATACCCGGTATATGACTTTGTATCGTGAAAAATTTGATCGCAGGCATAAATATTTGGCATAGGTGTTCATAAAATGGCCTAATTCGGCCATTTCCGCATATCCGTCTGTGAACATGATAACTCAAAAACGAACTGAATTTCTGTATGGGTGTTCCAGAGCTGAAAAGTAAGGTTGAGTTCATTAACGGGAAAAATTGGACCATATTTGGGCAAAAGTGTCTATCGTTGAAACCGATAGAACAAAAATTTTAAAAAAAAAGTGTCTTTTTTAAATATAAACAAATTTTGTTTGAAAATTTTTTCATAAATTCAGTATATACCGAGTATTTAAGCAACTAACTCAAATAGTTGTTATTTTTCACTTGTTAAAGAATAAGACAATCGTGATTGAACACTTACCACCTTTTCTTTTTCATTGTCAAGTGATGGTATTATAACGAACCATAAATTTTCAAATATTTTGTGTTTCTTAGTCTATGATTCTTTTCAAAGAGTAGGCATATGATACGAGTCTTGTTTGTAGATGTACGGTATCCTATACATTATTTACATAACTTGACCAGCAGTACGAATGATCATTAATTTTGTATGGACATAATTCACACGACATCGGACACAAATTGTATTTAAGGGCGAATAAAAAATCATTAATAACATCATATATACAATAAATTATATAAAAAACAGGATGTCGGAAGGAAGTCAGTTAGTATTACAAAGTTTTTGAATAGATTGTAGGTACACACACATGCACACACAAACATACACACACGCATCCAACATTATGTTAACAATAGTGATAATTTGTTTGTATATAATTAATGATGGGTTTTAACCCATTTGGTATATTAAGTGATACGTACAATGAATGGCTAAAATAAGTATGGTAGTAGTAGATTACTTCCGTTTAAAATGTTGTGATTTTAAACAATGAGTTCCATGTTAATTAACCAAATTAAAAAAATTATTCAAGTATCAAACATTATTTATAAAATGCTAAACATTTTGTGTTTCAAAAGTATAACATTCTAAACTATTCGTCTATTTATCATACAAGTTAAATTAATATTCTATTTGAGTAGTGTTTAGCGATATTCGTAAAAGAACAAGACGGAACTCTTATTCTCTCTTATAACCACTCTAGCGTCCGCCCGTCTGTCATAGTCGTGCTTTTAAAATGAATCACGTAGAAATAGAAAATTTGTCAAAATGTGAGGGGATGCGTGTCACGCGCCATTTAAGCCATTTAGGACCGAATGAAAATTATTTGAATTTCGTCGCATAGATAAATAAATATGGTATTCACAAAATTCACTTGGCAATGACAAAACTCTATATCTTGATGACGACAATATTTTGTCTTAATGTGCCAATTTTCTTCAATATTTCATAATTATACCCGGTATATATAATATATACAAGGGTTATATCTCCTGTCCGTCTGCTCGTGGACACGCTAATTTAAAAAACAAACTGAAATTTTTCAGTGTGGAAAACATTTGCAACGGTACGAGTTAGAAAAAAAATTAAAAAGAAAAAAGTTCCCTTTTGCACTTTCGTGACTAAAATGACAACTTTACTACCTCCAAACAGGTACTGAAGTAGTACATTTTCTCCCATGGGAAAAAAGTAAAAAATTTGATAAATAGAATGTCATTTTAATTTTGTTGCTAGGATACGTATTAAATTTACTTTTTCTCCCAGGGGAAAAAAAATCTACTTTTTCTCCAATGGGAGAAAAAATACTACTTTAGTACCTATTTGGAGAGTATATTTAGTATATTCAAAAAATAGTATATTTACCGTAATAGTATATTTAAATCCCTTGAGTGGTTGTTGACAAACTCCAATCGCGGAATTAAAAAAGTCACTTTAGTCCCATGGTTAAATACTATTTTCAAAATAAACAACTTTTGTTCGAAACTTTTTTTCATAAATTCAGTAAGTATTTTATTCGTTCTTTTCACTTGTAATAAATTGATTTTTTCGATGGAATATATTAACTTGGTAGATAGAGAGATATATCTTGGGGTTTATAAAACTATTGCACGTCGACCTTATGGCCTATTGTGCTCCTCCTTCACTTCTGTCTGACGAGATTCGATTCTCCCATATTTTGGCAATAGCCAGGAGTTTGATTATCAGGTTTTTCTGAAGGATCATATATTCGGTATGAAATGCACCGAATAGCTTGTATCTGCTGTAATCGAGAGAATCGCAGTAAAAGATGGTGTGGCAAGTTGTTTCGTCCTCCTCGCCGCACAGTCTGCATTAATGGTCCCGTTATGGAGTTCATTAACTTGGTAAGACGAAAATATTTAAAAAAATCCATGACCTTAAATGGAAAAAAGTTTCTTTTATGACCGGTAGTTTTTCAGTACAATATGACTTGTACTGTTGACTGTTTCGGCCTATCAGAATCATAGTTCATTGCCATTAAAAATTAATAATAATTGCATTCATATTTTTAAATAAGTTCATTAATTATTTTATGCTGTAAAAAAAATTATACATTCAAAATTATAGAGAAAAAAAACGAAAGTTGATCTGTCATTTCTATTTGATCATGATAAAACAATATTAATAGTTTATTTTTTTATTTTATTTTTGAACTTTAACATTAACTGTTGTTGGGGGTTTATCAGTATTTGAAAATAAATGATAAATTAAAGCTTATGTTATAATTTATCAAATTTACGTAATATATATATTTAAATAATTATTTAAAGTTTTCACTAATTATCGCAAAATAAATAGACTAATAATGTTAAAGGATTTACAGACGATAAGGGATCCCGCCTGTTATCTTGTAAATAACTAACGAATCATTTTAACATATTTAGATCTATCTGAAAATATCTCTGGAATTTTAGTTTTAATAGAAATATTTATCAGAAATTATATGGTATAAATGACATCAAATCCCTGTACACACAGGCTATCAGACATATACTCAGGTCGTGTGGCCAATTTTTCCTCGACATGTAAGAAAAATAGGGAATATGCATGAAAATTTTTTTTACATTTATTTTCAGAATATGAAAATACTGTTAATACAGTAATAATATTTAAAAACGAAATTAAAATCCCACAAATATCAAGGAAGCTATAAGCTTTTAAAGATTATTATCTGTCTCTTTCTTGCAAAAATACTAAAAACGGAGTTTTACGAGTATTTTAAATGGTGAAAATGTAATATGACGTCACATAACATATCAAGAGGGCTATCACCCTCTTTGTCTAATCGGGAATTTCAATCATTCATATCTCGCTTATTTTTAAAGTTATTTAAAAAGTAATTTTACCTTGATATTTGTCAAGTAAACATGCTTCAATTCAAGTGAAAAAAAATTTTCATGCATATTCCCTATTCTTCAAAGTATAAAATTTAAATCATTTACTAATAGTTGTACATTTAACTCTCTTATTTGATTTGTTATACCCGGTATACATAAATCTAAACAAGGCTATTTTAACTTAAGTTCCGTGTTTGCAGAGGTTGAAAATATTAATCGTAGAAAAAAATTTTTAGTATAGGTGTTCATAAAATGGCCTAATTAATTCATTTCCGCATGTCCGCCCGTGTGTCCGGCTTCCGTCTGTGGACACCATATGAAAAGAAATAACGAGCTGAAATTTTGTGTGTATGTTCTATAGCCAAATAGTAAGGTCAATTTCGTAAATGGGCAAAATCGAACCGTGCTTCCTGTTCTTTAAAATTTGCTGTAGAAAGCTGTAATTTTATATAAGTGGAAAAGCAAATAAATAATATAGTAAAAATTTTCTTTTTTAAATTTATATAATTATTACATTTATATTATACTTATTATATAAATTAGAAATTAATAATTGCTTTTGTAAACTTATTATGTCAGAATACTGAAACAAGACAACTTACGGATGTGCGGAAATGGACTAACGGTCATTTTATGAACATCTATACCATAATTTTTTTTCTGCGATCAATATTTCCAAGCGTAAGTCGGGGCTAACCTGAATATTATAGTTCCTTCGTAATAATATCCATATTTCCGTCCGTTCTGTGATTAATGCTTGTGCTCACATTGTTTGCGGTTTCTATATGTTATTGTTAAAAGTATAGAACTTGATAAGCAATGACTCTGAAGCCAGTAGAACATACTACAATTTTTGGCATACTGTTTGGTTTTTTAATTTTGTTTTGATTATCGTGATATAAAAAAATTGTGGTTTAACTTTTGTTATTTATTTCATACTAGCTGTTTCCCGCGACTTCGTCGGATTAATATGAAAGCTTAATATATATATATATATATATATATATATATATATATATATATATATATATATATATATATATATATATATAAATATATATATATTTATTTATTTGAAATACAAAAGCCTAGCACAATTTTTCCAAAGGGTCCCCTTAAAAATTTCTAGCTAAAATAGCTATCTAGCTAAAATTTCAGGAAAATTTTATGTCCCCGATTTTGATAAAAACTTCGTTTTAAGCTAATTTAGACCTAGCAAAAACGATGGCGTGGGTTAAAACATGATACGATTAACGGTTTTCAAGGTATTTGACCCGAAGTGCTAAAATTCCAAACTGTATGAATTGAGAAGGCAAAATTTTGAAATGTGTTGGTCGGACGTTAAAATGAACCTGATTTTCGTACTGTTTGGTTCAAAATTAGTCTAGAAAATGATTATTATTAAAATCGAGAACAAAAATTTTCTTCGCTTTTTTCATATTTTTTCCAAAGGGTACCCCTTAAAAAAATCGGTAAAATTGGAGGAAAATTTTTTGTCCCCGATTTTGATAAAAACTTGGTTTTAAGCTAATTTGGTCCTAGCGAAAACGATAGCGTTGGTTAAAACAAGATATGATTAACGGTTTTCATGGTATTAGACCCGTAGTGCTAAAATTCCAAACTGTATGAATTAAGAAGGCAAAATTTTGAAATGTGTTGGTCTGACGATAAAATGAACCTGATTTTCGTACTGTTTGGGTCAAAATTAGTCTAGAAAATGATTATTATTAAAATGGAGAAGAAAAATTTTTTTCACTTTTTTCACATTTTTTCCAAAGGGGACCCCTTAAAAAAATCGGTAAAATTGGAGGAAAATTTTTTGTCCCCGATTTTGATAAAAACTTGGTTTTAAGCTAATTTGGTCCTAGCGAAAACGATAGCGTTGGTTAAAACAAGATATGATTAACGGTTTTCAAGGTATTAGACCCGTAGTGCTAAAATTCCAAACTGTATGAATTGAGAAGGCAAAATTTTGAAATGTGTTGGTCGGACGTTAAAATGAACCTGATTTTCGTACTGCTTGGGTCAAAATTAGTCTAGAAAATGATTATTATTAAAATCGAGAACAAAAATTTTCTTCACTTTTTTCACATTTTTTCCAAGGGGTACCCCTAAACAAATCGCTAAAATTTCAGGAATATTTTATGTCCCCGATTTTGATAAAAACTTGGTTTTAAGCTAATTTGGACCTAGCGAAAACGATGGCGTTGGTTAAAATATGATACGATTAACGGTTTTCAAGGTATTAGACCCGTAGTGCTGAAATTCCAAACTGTATGAATTGAGAAGGCAAAATTTTGAAATGTGTTTGTCGTACGTTAAAATGAAACTGATTTTCGTACTGTTTGGGTCAAAATTAGCCTAGAAAATGATTATTATTGAAATCGAGAACCAAAGTTATTTTCACTTTTTTCACATTTTTTCCAAGGGGTCTTAAAAATATCGCTAAAATTGGAGTAATTTTTTTTGTCCCCGATTTTGATAAAAACTTCGAGAGTTACTTTCACATTTATACAGTAGTATGGATACGTCTCAACTTACAGCTAATATATCTTTGAAGTAGGAAAAATGACCTCGGATTTTCCCACCAAATAACTATTATTTAATTTAGTTCAACAATAAATTATCACGACGACGAATAGATTCTGTCTCAGTTCTCTTTTATCATATAGTTATATCAAAAGGTGTTTTCATCACATTCTCCATAATTACAGTTGATTCTAGTCTTTATATTAATTGTTTACCCAGTGTATAATCACTAGGAATCCGGGATTGTTATCACTTGAAGGAGTTGAGAAACAAATCGCCAAATTCATAAATCTATCTAGGAATTAAATCAACTAGCAGGCAAATTTAACTAATTAGCAACTTTTTTAAAATATTTAATTTCTGTAGAGAAGAAATGAAACTACCCTATAATATTGATGATGAGTCTCCAAAATGTTGATTTTAGGGTTAAATATCTTGAAAACTATTAAAGCTGTAATGTTGTGTAAGGTCAAGCTTTTGAATGAGCAAAATCGGACCATATTTGAGTAAAATCAGCAAAACTGTCTCCGAAAGAGATACGACAAAAATTTAAAAATATAATAATATAATAGTTTCTTTGAAATGTTTTTTCATAAATTCAGTATATACCGGGTATTTAAGCAACTAACTCAGTTAGTTGTTATTGTGACTTGTTTAATTTCCAAAATGATATATCTAATATATAAAAATTAACCTTGCTCTTGATTGTAAGGTCACTAATAAATTATTGTAACGCTTATAAATAGATTTTTATTATTAAAAAAAAAAAATTATCACCAAAAAAGTCAGTCAGAACATATTAAATAATTAGTAATATGATCTTATTATGGTGTTAGTAACGACGAACAACACACAAAAATATTGTTTTATTATTTTTATGACGATAATAACACACCACCTAATGTAAATATTTTTTAGAATCATGGTGGTCTTTTTGCAAATAATCATAAGCATATTTATATATTTTTTTATTAAAAAAAAAACAGTATTATTAAGCACATATTTATTTTAGAAAACAATAAACTATTGTCTATTCCACTCTATTGAATTTGTTCTATTATTACTTTACTACAAGTGTGACAACAATGGCATTAATGGTAGC
The DNA here is from genome assembly GCA_963920215.1 of Nineta flava. Taxonomy (NCBI): domain Eukaryota; kingdom Metazoa; phylum Arthropoda; class Insecta; order Neuroptera; family Chrysopidae; genus Nineta; species Nineta flava. Next base: position 94,545,026 of record OY986041.1, read on the forward strand.
ATAAATATTTATATTAAGTATTATTTGCAATGATGCAGATGACTTCTTTATTCACTCACGTACCTACGAAAACGAAACGTCCATTAAGTTATCACAGTAGCATAGAAGGTGAATATTATAACTTATACCGTACGTTTAGTTTACATCTTCGCATAGCAGATCTCCCACGAGTATGAGATAGTACATACGTATACATTAAGCAATGTGTATGAGAAGGAGGTCTTATAGGTTTGATAAACAAGCATATTTTTCAAAACAGTGAATAATATTCATAACTGTTGGAGTGGTTGGTGATTGTCTACCTTCAAATGCCACAATAAATAAATTGACACATTCCTGTGCGGAATGTCCGGAAAAGTACCATTTAACAATTTGCACTTTTTCTTCTTTTGTGTAATAATAACCCACTGTTGTAATAATACCAATAAATAAAATACACAAACACGTATTTTCCAAAAGCATTCACATAGTAATGATGGCATATAAATCTAAAATTTATACAGGCACATACAACACAACAGTAACAAAACAAACCTATAAGACCTCCTTCTCATACACATTGCTTAATGTATACATATGTACTCTCTCATACTCGTGGGAGATCTACTATGCGAAGATGTAAACTAAACGTACGGTATATGAACTCATACTCGAACTGAGTGGTTTTTTTCATAATAAATTCTTATATGTAAAAAAGGAAGTAGACATAATTGTGAGACACAGAATGGAAATTCTTATTCAAGAATGGATTTTAATTACAAATCTACTCTCTGATTCAGAGGCGGATTAAATGTCTCACAGCGCCTTAGGCTAGCACCTTATCATCGCCCCTCTAGTTGCCATCTTGCGTGAATGTTTGTGAGGATGAATGGATGATTGTTTGTTACTATTTCACGCAAAAACTACTTAACGGATTTCGAAGAAATTTGTATGAAGGTAGCTTATCCCTGAATTAACACATAGGATACTTTTATCCCGGAAAAGTCACATGTGACGCGGGCGAAGCCGCTGTCATAGTCTAGTACATTATAAATTTTAACAATGTGATGAGAGTGAAGAAAGCAAGAAGGAAATTCACGGTTTCTGTGCCTTTTCTTCCAGGAAATAGATGTGATTATGTATGTTTAGTTATTGTGAATATCATAAACAATTGCTAACCGATTGTTTTTTATCATTAATAATTAATATTTTACATATAAAAACAATAAGACTATCAATAAAATTATTTATTGTTTAAAGTTGTTAGGTTGTTACAAAAAAATTATTTATAATCACACATGTTAAAAATTTCTTCGTCTACATTTTTGTTTTGCGAAATTGTCAATCACATCATCATAGTTTAAAGATAGCAATAAGTTTGATTCAATGTTAAGTATCGCTAGCAACTTTAATCTTTTATCGGTCATGGTTGAGCGGAGATAATTTTTCACTCTCTTTAGACAAGAAAAACTTCGCTCACCACTACGATTGCTGACTGCCGTCGATACGCACATTCTTAAGGCTATGTCAACGTTTGGGTAAATTGTTTCCAGCTCTTTATTTCTTAGAACTGTAGAATCGCGTTGGTTGTTCGTGGCAGTTCGCCGTTTCGAGTTTATCCCCCTCTTAGAAAACAAATTTAATCTCACGCCATTACTACGCATTATCATAACAAACCGAAAATTTCCGACGGATTCCGCCACTACCCTGATTATTTGGAAATGTAGAGACAATCAATCAACAAAAGTCGAAATTAAAACGAATTCTTATATGAAGTAAAACGCGCAAAGTAAGATCTAATCAATGGCTATGAATGGCATCAGTGTAGCAATGACTGTTGTTGTGTTGCTCTGAATGATGTCAGCGTCATGATACCAACATAAGATCTGATGTTGTATTCGCTACTATCTTGCAGCTATATTATTTCATTTATACCCTGAATAGTAAAATACCGTAGTTACTATGGACCACAAAATTAGCGCTTTTTTTCATAACTTTTTAGTTGATTTGTACCTTATTCATTCAGTTTTTGGGAAAATGTTCCGGATAAAAGTTGTTAGTATATTTAATAGGAACCGAAGCAAAATGTTTAAAACTTTGCGGCTAACACGACCATTTTAACCTCATTGTAATAAGAACTTATGGGCTTGCTAACTTTATTGATCTGATAAGACATACGATATGACTTTAGCCGTTAACAAAATTATTTAATAATGTGATCTTTCAAGGTGTTATAGCCAAAAATATTTTGTAACACTTTACACAAAGATTATGATGCTAGTGTTGAAACTATGGTTTAGGACATTTATGGCCAAACTAGATGGAGAACATGGTTGCAGCAACATTGAACAGCAACTAGCTTGTTTCTCCGTGTGTGGAGTGGTTGCAGCAACAAAAAGTTTGTTTTTTGTTGCAGCAACCACCCCACACACAGTGCAACAAGCTAGTTGCTGTTCAATGTTGCTGCAACCATATTCTCCGTCTATTTGGGCCTTTAGGGATACTTAAAAAATTATCCAGAAGGCTTAATAATACAAAAAAAAAGATTTTAGTTAAATATTTATTTTTCGAGGGAGTTTGTTATGTTTATCTTTCTGAATAAATTCTTATAAACATGTTAAAAATTTGTGAAATGTTTATTTCTTTATTTATTTTGAATATATCAAGGTTCAACTTTTTTCGCATTTTATGTACAGGAAAAGGATAATAAGTTTTTTGAATGTGAGAAATAGCCAGATGTTTTTTTGTTTAAACAAAACATATACACATGTGGTTAATAAATAGTAAAATATTACAACAAATTTGAAAATATTTTAGAAAATTGGAAAATATCCTGTTTAAACATAAAAGAACTTTGAACAAAATAATCATTCAAACTTCACAATGATGTTAAATTTTATCAGTTTTTCCAAAATCGTTTATGATTTAAAGTTTTTGCTTGTCACTCTTTTCTTCAATTTTCTGGTTCAGTTTGATTTATAGCTAGTTTTTTTAATAATTACCATCAGAAAATTTATTTTTGTATAATTTTTTACCAGTGAATAAAAATTGTTACAGACTCAATGCTGTAACACATGAAAAATATAAACTTTTGGATCTCAAATGAAAGCTTATCGAATTATAAATTCAAGAATTATATGATATGTTTTTTTATGCATTTTTTAAACATTTTTCGGAATAATTTATTCAAGTGAGATTTTTTTTTCTCAACAATATTGAATTTTTAGTGATTTTTAGTATATTTAGCGCGCGTCTAGCAAGTTTGTTTCTCGTGGCTAACGCATCATCCTCAAATTGAGAGCCATCTTCTCTTCTTCTTTTCTAAGCTACTGCCCCATACCCGAAAAATGTTTGAACATAAAAATTAACTAGAGTCAACAAAAAAAAAACAACCAGACATTTTATGAAATATCGAAATCGGATAATCTTTTCGCTTAAAGCTTGATTTTTTTAAAACTATATATCATGGGAGTGAAAAACTAAAATTAAATGCTACATTCTTTATTTCAAAATATTTGCATCTTATTTTAGTTAAAAAAATTTCAAATTACTATTCGAAATACAGAAAAAATGTATTTATGTACGAGTATACAGTCTGTTTTCAAAAGCATTTCTAATAGGGAATCAATGTTAATAAATAAATAAAATATTTACTATAAAACCATACATACATACACATACTTATTTATTATACTTATACTAATTACTTGTGGTATGATGTTTGATTGATGCCATTTAAGAGTGGGGATTTAGTGATGCCCGTACGATTACGTATGCACACACACATACTACAGACTACAGAGTATCCCCACTATGTTTATATCTTTGTGAAGCATTGTGTAATTACTATAGTAAATCATATTTAACATTGATTCTCTATTAGCAAAGCATTCCAAAACAGACGGTATATTGTTATTGTTTGATTTAGTAAAGACATAATTAATTCGTGTTCACAAAAAATGTTCTTATTTTACGGTTTTAGTATTTAGAACCTTTCTTGCATGCATTCATTTTAAAAGCAAACGAATTTCTAGAATACATATTTCTTAGCTGGTACTAAGAGATTTCGTATGTACCACATAATATAATTAATTGAAAACTTAAAACATGATGTAAATACCATGTTGAACATAATTAACATAATACAGAACTTCTACAATACATAGTTAGGTATAAATAAGTATAATAATAATAACAATATGTATATATATGTATTTATGTACGTCCTGCTACTACGTGTCTACACGTGTTAAAATGAAAATAATAAGTGTTTATAATTGTAAATATGTATTACATTATATGTAACATGAATTTAAATATGAACTTTATGGGATGTTATAAAATGTTAAATAAAATAATTTCAACTTGGTCATTTGTGGTTTGTGTGTGTGTTGTGCTGTTGTTATGAGAAAAATATTGTGTAAAAGGTAAACTTTAGTTTTTATTATAACTGACTTCATAATGATAATATTAGACTTTGTTTCTTATATATTGAAACTAAGTCTTCTATAGAATTGTTTAGCGATGGAAAGATCGAGATAGATTGTAGAGGCTGCCCTGGACGGGCTACACTTCGACCATAAAGTTCATTGTGGTGTCTAAGGATGTGAGGATGTGAGTGGAGTGGAAGGAATTTGTGAGTAGACTAGAAATTAGCAGGATATGCCGATACTATGCCGATTTCATCTGAAGTTCGTGAAGGAAACTGCAGAAAACCTTCTCAAGCATAGCCGGTTACTTCGTTCTTGTCCATACGCCGACAGATTTGTCAATTAACCGCCCCTTTATTTTATTTTATTTTTTTATATAATTGACAATCGCAGATGTCGGGATTCGAACCCATAACCTCCCAGTTTCCAAGTAGGCTTATTGCGCAGACATAACGTTTTAGATCACTCGGCTACTTGGACTGGTAAATTACCGATGGAAACGAACTGTTTCTCAAAAATTCATTGAAGTTATATATTCATATGCATTTTTTCATAAATATGCTCCCTGTAGCTCTGGAAAATATATTTGATGATTTAAGTTTCATAAAAGATTTTGAATTGAAAGTGCTCTAAATCAAATTCAACCATCGATTTTGAAATATAAACAACCACAAAAAAATAAATAAGTGAAAATAACAATTAACTGAGTCAATTGCTGAAATACCTGTATATACTGATTTACTTTAACACATATACAGATGTATAAACTTATTAAATAACTGGATTTTACTTCCATTTCCGAGACTCCGCAGCCTATAACAGAGACCACCCACATAAGTATTTTTCAACCTTTAACAATTTTTAACGATACATTTTTATGATGGGAGTGGAATACAAGGAATATATATGCAGACTACGAATAGGTAGGTTGTCCGACTACAGTCGACTTTGATAGGAACTATGCCGATATTCATCTGGAGTTCGTGAAGGGAAATTGCAAAAAAACTACACAAGCATAGCCGGTTACTTTGTTCTTGTTCATACTCCGACATTTGCCGCCCTATTAATTTTAATTGACAATTTTCCACCACCGAGATTCGAATCCATAACCTCCCAATTCAAAGCAGACAGAGTGCGTTTAAACCGCTCGACCACTTGGGCTGGATAACTTAATTAATGTTCCAGCATACCACCACTTTTCGACAGATTTTGCACATTTTTTGTTCACTGGCTAAAAATAACGTATTCTAATAAATCCCGAAGTTTCAGAATTTTGACCGTTTAGAACGCGATATAATTAATATCAAAGTTATCATTCTCTCTCTCACTCTCTCTCTCTCATTAGAAGCATGTGAAACTTCATGCCCACCCAACTATTATCTGTTGTATTAGAAAAATACTCGACAGAATTTCAAACATTAAAGCTAATAAGAGTAAAGCTAAATATTTATTATATGAATTTAAAAAAATAATCGTGTGTTACCGTTTTGTTTTCGAAATATAAAAGTTTAAAATTATACCTTTTCTTCAACATAACATTATTTTACATATGTGAACAGTGTTTTTGTCTATGAGTTGTATACGTGTGTTTATGTATTGTTGCTATAATAAAATCAAACCAGTTTGTTGTACTGATTGTATAACACAGTGCTGGACGTCCTTAAGTAAAAAATATGTGAAGTATATGATTCGGCCTTGCGCACTACCGTTCTATAGATATGCTTACTCAACTTATAGCAAACAGACTATAACTTTCAGTTAACCAAGTAAGAGTAAAGTAAGTAGTAAAATTAATTTATATTCAAATACAACTTGTGCATATTTGTACAACGTTAACTTAAGTTGTGTGAGAGTTACTACAGTTTCTTATATTCTCGGATACAACATATTCCCGTGTTTTTAATTTTGTTTTTTCTTTTTTTTATATATAATATTATATTCATTCATTCACATTTAAGATTAAATTGTAATTACAAATGTAAGAAAAAATAATTTATTACACAATATGGCTACTTACCACTTATAATGTGTGGTATACTATACATACAGTAATGCTGAACTTTCGTTGAACTTAATATTTAAAAAAAAACTGGTCAAGTAATATAAAAAAAAATGTAACGTCTTTTATAATTTTTGTTAAAATTTGTTATTTAAAATTTCCATACCTCAATTTACTCAAACCTGGAGTTAAACTCCATATTCAAAATTTGTATACTTTATATACTCTATAATTGGGCCAGCACACTCCATTTTTAGAGAAAATCACCTGTAACAGACGGGTGGATGGATGATGACCTAACTTGTGAATTAGTAGTCTTAGGTGACTGCCCATATCTGTCTGATTTAGAAAATGTTAGGTCCGATTGTCTTGGATGAGACACACTTAGTAAACTTCAGCTCAGTCAGGCCGAAAAGACTCAAAAGAGTCTTTTTATCCTAATAGCTGGGAATAATCCAAGCGGAGAAGTTGTGGGCCTTCTGTGTGGCATCTGGCCTAAACAGAGTCCTATAGCTTCATCTGCTTAAAGCACCTCTTACCCGGAGACGCCTCGCCTTCGGGTGACAGGTTGTTCTCAAGGAGGGCACAGAAGACCCCTTGGTCTAGGTGCTAGGGACCCCTCTAATTATTTCTAATTATTATTATCCTAATAGCTTGGCAGGGACAGAGATGAGTCTCTTCCGCCTCGTCTCTTCCGCCTCCTCACTGCAGCATCGTGGTGCATTTGCAGCCCCAGATGTTTCGCATGTCTACAACCCAATCAGTGTCCTATGATAGCTAACATTACCTATAAATGATCTGTGAAGCGAGATAATATTTTCGGAACCTCATGTACTCTGAACAGATCTGCCTGATAGCATCACAAGTATATAAAGTGCATCCTGCCAACTTATGTTGATCTTTCCTAATATGGTTTCTTTTCAGAGTAACTTGCAGTTCACAAAGGGTACATCAATGATGTTTTGTGATGCTCATTTCTGATTGCTGTGTATCATTTTTGGTGCGGCACCCATATCAGGTGGACATTGAATCTAGACGACAATCCTAGAATCTTCCTGAATTACTTTAATAAAAGTGTAAGCAGTAAAATTATTTGTGTAAATTATATAATATTGTATTTTGGCCCAAACCAACTTAAATTAGGATTGGGCCGAAACAATAAACGGTTGATTTCGATCGAACTCTAAATCAATATGGTGATAATTGAACATATTTATATATATATATATATATATATATATATATATATATATATATATATATATATATATATATATATATATATATATATATATATATATATATATATATATATATAAATTGTGTATTCTAACTTTATTTGTTTAGTTTTGATAACTTTTATGGAGGTAGTTAGAGCTATCCTGAAATATTCGAATCCTAAGTTTCGTATATGTGTACACTACAAAGTAACCAAAGTGATATAATAAACCTAGAGACGATATTCATGTAAAAATGTATGTTTTAACAGTATTAACAAATTGTAAATACAGCTTCTGTTGTAATATGTATTTTCTACTTACACAGACATTTGCCGCGCTACATTTACAAGTTCAATATTTAACATCAGGAACAAAAAAAAAACAACATTTATTTAGAGTTTACAAAAGATAATATGTATTATGTATATAGGAAAGGTGAGGTGGTGTGGTTACTGATAACGAGTGTTCGTAAAATATTGAAGTAGGTTTCATTTTCATGCTGACGCTTGACGCTGGTTTCTAGCGTCAAATTCGGTCACTTGATGTTAATTTAACATGCGCGCCATGTAGAAAAAATGTATCGATAAAGCTAAATTTAGTTTTCCTTTTCTGCCGGGTTATCTTAGCGTCAACGTAATAACTCGAACAATCGCATCGATAATAATCGGATCTTTTCAAAACAATAATCAGCTGTTATTTTGTGATTTTATAAATATAGTGATTGCAAAAATAAATACTAATAAATAATAAAAAAATATCAGATACAGTTTTGTTTTACTCACAATTATATAACCTATAAAGTCTAGTGGTAGATGTACAGGTTGATTGTAAAGGCTGCCCTGGACGGGCTACACTTCGACCATAAAATCCATTGTGATGCCTTAGGATGTGAGGATGTGAGTGGAGTGGAAGGAATTTGTGAGAAGACTAGGAATTGGTAAGATATGCGGCTGCAGCTGACTATGATAGGAACTATGCCGATATTCATCTGGAGTTCGTGAAGGAAACTGCAGAAAACCTTCTCAAGCATAGCCGGTTACTTCGTTCTTGTCCATACGCCGACAGTTTAGTCAATCAACCGCCCTTTTTTTTTAAATTTTTATAATTGACAAACTGCCGATGTCGGGATTCGAACCCATAACCTCCCAGTTTCCAAGTACTGCATATTGCGCAGACATGACACCTTAGACCGCTCGGCTACTTGGCTGGTTAGTCTAGTGGTAACATCGATACCTCGACTTTCGATACTGATGTCTAATTTGACGCTAAACGCTGTAATGCTGTAAGTTTTCGCTACAATTATTTCTAGAGAGTTTGCATGTTAAATTCATATTGCCATTGGTGTTTTTAATTACTATTGGCAAAGAACTTGAAAGAGTAAAAAAAAATTGCCCGTATCAGCTCCGACGTGCGCCTCGAGTTTATTCTCATAATTTATTTAATTTTGAAATATTCTGCATAGATAGCGGTCACAGAGTAAAACCTGTGCTGCCATCTATTAATAATAAAATAATAATTTTATAGTTATTTTTTAGAAGCTAACATTTAATATACAATTCAAAATATTATTTAAATTTTTATAAAAAGTTTATTTTCATCTTTTTTTTTCTTAAAATAAATTAATCACTTACAAAACGGAAAATTTAATGTAAAATCAATCTGAAAAGAGATAGCGTATAAAGTGTTAGCTTGTAAAAAAAACCATAACGCTTTTTGTTAACACAAGATTTTACTACCCAACAAATTGTCCTACCGAGGGCTTTAAATGAAATCGATTCTTAAGGAGTAAACGCCAAAAACAAAAGACATTGGGGATTTATGGACAATTTAAGTGATTTGACTACACTGACGATGCATGTCTATATGCCACAACTTTGACAAAATGGTGGATATGCTGACCTATCTCGTTATTTTTGAAAGGTACGCTGACCTTGAAATTAGTTATAACAAAACAGTCAAAATGAGAATCAAACCGAAAAATAAACACCTCCAATTTATGTATGATAAGATTGTTAAACAGGTTCCATACTTTTGCTATCACGAGTTTAGATAGTAGATAGAGATGGTGAACACTACCGATCATTAAATGACGCAGATTTTAATCAAAAGGGAAATTTTAGCATATTTTTAAATAATTCAATATGTAAATAATAAAGATCAATTTAGTTTTATAATTCCCTAGAGGTTTAGTATGAAATTCCTTACACATTATGTACAGATTTCTTACTTGTATATACACAGGTTATAAAAGATATCGCATTGAATATAATAATAATAATTATTATTATTATAATAATAATGTGGTTTTACCTCCGTTTCTGAAGACTATTGAAAATTTATGAAAAAATTAACACAATTCTATATCTTCAATATTTAAGAAATCCTGAGTGTAGTTTGTATTATTTACTTATTGATAGTATAGTTGGTTTCTTCTTTCTTGGACCGTCAAAATTCGTCTTTTACTGCGCAGACCAGTCTATATGTGTTTTGAGGTAAGGTCAGGAGCAATATAATTATAAGCCTGCCTTTCAAAAATTATGAAGTACTTCCCATTCATAACATGTAGTCTTATTACAAACAGTGGCTCTCAAACAAGTATGTTTGGTATTTTTAATATTACAGTATAAGAAAGTATTTTGTGTTGGATTTGCCTATAAACTGTATGTTATTCGCTTCTTATCCATATAATAGGTAATCTTAAAATTTTAATTGCAGCAAATGATCGATTATCACATTTTATTTGTGAGTGAGTATCTCTAGAGTGTAGAGAAGTTTGATTTCTATTATTTTACTACAGTACCTACAATAATGCCATATAGTACAGTATAGTACAGTACACCTATAATAATGATGAAAGCACTTCTGATAATGAGGAAACAATATCTACAGTTAATCACGAATACGGCGAATCATCCTGTGAAACTTCAATAGTGGACCCAATTCCAGGTAATAGTGAAACCAAGGACCCAAGTCAAGATAATAGTGAAAATTGTAATAAACTATTATTGGATTTTCCAGGATGTTTGGTAATTATTACTGTTGTGAAATAAAAACACTTATTGGTTTGATTGTTAAATATTTTATATACTTTACTTTACTACATTAAAGATTAAATATAGTGATATTAATAGTTCTTTTGATTCAAAATTATATCTACTAACTAATATCAACCCCTTTCTTTGTATTATAATAACAATGTGTTTATTGTACACATATTTTACACAAGAAATGGTAAAACCCAAATTTGTTTTATTACTGGATATGTTCAATTCCTTTTTAAGACGCCGAAATATTATTCAGAAATAAGTACCTAGTTCAACCACTGTATAATAAGGTTTCTTTCCACTTCACAAATGTTTTCATTTTCATTTTAGTTCTTAGTTAGTCATATTAATACAAGCATTTCTGTAGGCTATATTATGCATATTGTTAAAATTTACCACTTTAAGGACCAAAATAAAAAATATTTACCAAAATTTATTAAAAATTAAATTAGCTAGATCGATCATAAAACCCTTAAAATTAAAAAATACAGTACTAATACGTTTTTTGGTCACTGGATTGTCGTAGATGTGTGTATTTTTATGATGTTGGAAATATTTTTTAAATAACAAAGAGAATAAATAATATTACATATGTATCAATATGTCTTTCTTTTTGTACAATTCCTTTTTTAAATATAATTTGTAAAACGAATCATAAATATTTTATCCTTTTTCTAAAAATTATAAAATGATGTTTATTCCTTTTAAAAAATGCAATAAAATTCAAGGACCGTTCTTTTTCGTAAAAAAATTTATTTTACAGATTATTATTGGTTTAAGGACGCATTAATTATTATTGGACATTAAATAAAACCCCCCACTCATTTTCATTTTTCCGCCATTTCCTGCGCCAAGGACCAACTAATATTGAGTTTGCTATAACTACAAACTTAAAGGCTTCGTAAAGTTACTTTTGCTACAAATATATATATATAGCGGTTCTATTGAAGAAGCAGCCAATGTCAGTTAGTTTTAAACTTCCTTATATAAAATACATAAAATTATATTTACCATATAATGGTCAATATATAATCAATTGTAGATCTATAATTTTTGTTTTGTTTTTATCTTTCTTTCTCTTGTATTGACATTGAATAATTTATTATATCTTTTTCAAGTTGATTTTTGTTTTTTGTTTTCTTCGTTTTTTTTTATATTTACTATAGATGTATACTACTATAAATACATTACGTAGATATAATACTATTTGGAATTGGTAATTCTTTTATATGGATTTGTGATTTAAGTTATTTGAATTCAGCTGTCCAATTACCTAAAATTATCATTAGAATATACGGTTAGTTAGGTTTTGTAATTTTTTTTTAGTATAAATATAAATAAAAATTAATTGTCATTTTATTGTGAATTCATTATATGAATGAAATTGGATTGGCTTCATCAATATTGTATGTACTGTACAAACCACTTAAGTGGCGTTCTTTTATTACAACTTTTCAGCCGATTTACGCCAAATCCAATAGGTTTTCGAAAAAATATCTGGAATAAAAGTTGTTCATCATAAAAAACAATAAAAATTTTTATTTTGAGCATTTTTTCGAAAATAAAATAGATTCGCCACAAATTTTTAAAAAAGAGTGCCACTTAAGTCTACTGGTTATGGGCAAGCGTTTGGTTGCCCATGTGTACTAATACATAGTTGTGTACAAATATGTGAACAAATTCATATTTATTCAATTAATTGTATTGCTACATGAATTGCTGTAGTTTTGCAAGGTGTCAGCGATTTAGTTGAGTGGTTGACCTTAAAGGTCACGTTTGAATTTAATACTGATGTCGAGCTTTTATGGCTAGTCTACTATACCGCTCTTCAATAAGTCACAAACTCTAGATTTATATCAATATTTACAAATCAAACGCTCCAATGGCCGGGAAACGATAGCTACGCCCATCCCGTTAACTTTAGCTTGAATAAAATAATCTTATAGCAAAAATTAAGTACTATATCTTTTACGAAGTAATTTATGTGCAATAGATGTGTTGATGCTTCGAATGTTTTTTTGTTGAAGTTATACTTTTTTTTGGCGGGTTATGAACATCCGATCACAAGATATTTTTAGCAAGTAGCAACGAATGGTTGATAATATAATACTCGACTGATGAAGCACTCCCTCGATCGATGTAACACTGATTTCTATCCTGCTCAATGCACAGTTATTTTGGGAGGCATTCAGTATAAAATGTGTGTCATACAGTATATAGGCAACATTTATACATACATATTTTATATGCTTTAACGAAATAGACAGAAATCTGTCTGTCACATAAGCAGTGTAACTACACTCTGCAGTGAACAATAATTTTTGTTTGTTTGTGTATAATTTTTGGATATTGAAAGACAATATAATATTATACATTATAGATAGATGAATAATCGTTATTATTTTGGTAAATAGCTACAACGTCAGAGCTCTTATATTAGAACATTTCAATTTAAATATACAGTTGAAATTAGGTACAGGAATGTCTTCATCATTATTACTCCATGTTTCAGATAAAAGAAAAATATTAGAATTACAAGCCACATTATCAATGATATCATTCTTATGGGCTCGTAAACTTTGTATATTAAATGTATATATTTATAAACCTATGATCATATTAATAACTATGATTCTAATGTAAATAATGGATATAATGTCAGTCTTTCAAACTCTAATTTTAACGGATGGATAGACTCTGGTTGTGTTCTACCATTATATAATGTAGACATTGTTTTTAGATACATTATATCATTATATGCTTGTAGTTTTTCACTACTATATCATTTTATTAAACTTGTGTGTCTTAATAGTAGTGTTGACCTTATTTAATATTATTTTAATAAATTATATAAAAAAAATTATTTTAATAAATTTTTTAAAGTATATCTTCTTACGTACGTGCATAAGTACACATACACTTTTATTTTAATTACTTTAATTCTACTTATTACTAAATTTAAGGTCACGTAAACGAAGCACCTAAACAAAATGTCTCAGACACGGTTATGCACTTGTTATCGAATTAACTGCGCGCGCATTTTAATTTAAATTAAAAAATTGAATATAACAAAGGTACGTATATCTTGTAAATTACCATAAACACTACTGTTTTTGAAAGCGAGAAAAAATGTAATTTAATTAAAGTAAAAAAAAATAAATAATTGGATGTTTCTTTTTCTATGAATTTAAATAAAAGGTTTGTAAAACTAGACCTATGAATCTAACAAAAACTAACATTGTGTATCGCTTCTATATACATCGCATACCCATAATTCATTTTAACTTACTATATATAAATTGAATAATACTAATTTACATTTTTATCATATAATTCATATTTTCTATATATATGAACATATAACACCATAGAACTAGACTGTCTTCCGACAAAGATTGAATAATTTTAACAAATATTTATATTCCCTTGTAGGGTATATGGTAAAGGTTATTCGGCTTCAAGTCAATTTCAAATCTTATTGCCTTGTTGTGTATATACAAAACAACGGCGGAACACTAGTACTTTGTAAACAGTATCAAATTTAAAATTTATTTAAAAGTATTAAATTAACCAGCCAAAGGGGTATTTTATACTTTCTGAATATTTGTATTGTTTTTCGTAACATACTGTGGATGAGGACCGTATGACATGTTTTTGTAAAAAATTATATTATTTGCCATTTCATATTATGGATGATAACTTTTTGTTTTTGTTTTTTAACCACATTAGTTAGATTATATTATGTTGTTGTTATTACATTGTACAGATCAGATTGCAAAAAGATATACCGGCAAATTATAATGTCAAAACAATTTCTTAATCACATTTTGTCTAAAGGTCTCGATAGTTATAGTACACGTAACTTCCATAATTTGTGTTTATTAAATAAAACAAATATTTGAGATTTTCGTAACAATTGTTAACGACCGATTCAATACAAAATTTGAAAAAAAGCTCTAACGAACTCTCTGGTCAAATGGTATTTTAAATAAATTTTAAAAATCGTTTCGATTTCTCAAATTATAATGACTTTTCGTGATGTAGATAGATAGATAGATTTGTAGAGGCTACCTTGGACAGGCTACACTTCGACCATAAAGTCCATTGTGATGCCTAAGGATATGAGAATGTGAGTGGAGTGGAAGGAATTTGTGAGTAGGCTAGAAATTGGTAGGATATGCGGCAGCAGATGTTCATCTGGAGTTCGTGAAGGAAACTGCAGAAAACCTTCACAACCTTAGCCGGTTACTTCGTTCTGGTCCATACGCCGACAGTTTAGTCAATTAACCGCCCCTTTTTTTATATAATTGACAAACTTCCGATGTCGGAGTTCGAACCCATAACCGCTCGACTACTTGGACTGGTTTTCGCGAATTCCATTATTTGATTATGTAGTATGTGAATATGTAAAATGTTTGGATTGAATAATTCAAATCATAAATTAAAATTATGAATATATATGGTTTCATCAGGATGAACGGAAATAAAGTATCCACAACAGGAGTTATTGACAGAACTTTGGATTCATTACGAATTTTTGTATTTACATATTACCATTTTGGTATGTTTTTGTGAAATCGTTTTTTTATTCTTTTTCCAAAATCGATTATTCTATGACAGTTTATAGATCTCTATATTTTGAAACTATTGGGTATCAGTTAATTAATTTTTCAAATCTCGAAAACAGAGTTGTTATAAGTTTGAAGCTTTTGACTGTATGTAAATTTGTGTGCTCCCAAACGTATGGATCGATTTCTATGAGGTTGTTTTATTTTTGAAGGCTGGTTTAATCGCGATAACTCTTAGCCATGTCGAAATCTGTACGGCCGTTTAAACATCATCCGCTATTTTTCTAGTTTGTGCAGTGATATTTAAGAAGTGGACGAGCTGGTAAGAGTTATGTGTTATTTTAAAAAAGGTATGAAATAATATTTTAAAATATCTTCCCGTCGCTCCCCGACACAAAATAATTTTGAAACCGTTATCTGCCTGTCTGTGACATCGTTCTTAACTATGCTTTTTGATGACTTCATTGTGTCGGGTTTTTTAAATAAACAACTTTCACTTGCATACAAAGAAATTCATAACTTGATAACAGCTTTAAAATAATATTTTGTACCCCGCTATAAGAGCAAATGCCTCATTCGTATAATGACTGTTCACGTTTTAACTGACTATAATTTATGTGTCTCAATAAATTGCTCAAGCGTGTTATTTTAAGTGTGTAAAATTAAACCAAGCGTTCTTAGTGATTTGATACTTGCTAATTGTGGATCAATTCAATTGTTCATGTTATTATAATAAAATGTTTTAATACTAGCATTAATAATAGGTCAGTTTTTATCTACATATTGTGTAGATTGTTTTCATTCCCTATCGCAATGTTTGATAGTAGATGCAATTCTTTTACCGATATGTGCAAATAAAACATAGTTATTACTTCCAAGGTATAACTTCCAAGCTTTATATATATAGACATACTGTCTCGCCTCTTAATCTTGATACAGTTTTAACCAGTTATGCCCAAGAAACGAGATTCAGAATTGTAATCTAGGTGTTTCTTAGCTTTTGTTGAAACATCGCTGCGAAATCTGTAATGTCTAAACAAAAGCGGCGATGATATACTGTCCATATGGAATAAAAATTGAGAAATATTTTATTTTTCAGCAAAGAAAACAAATATAAAAATCTGGGATTGAAAAATAACAGTTTCCAAATTGTTTGTTTTGCATAACCACTTTATTTTATATATATATATATATATATATATATATATATATATATATATATATATATATATATATATATATATATATATTGTTTGACATGTTTCAATCTTACGATCATTTTCAAACTGTCAGCTTGAAAATGTCCCACGTTCCAATCTTACGATTATTTTCAAAATGTCAATGATCGTAAGTTTCAAACATGTCAGTTTTGAAATTGTTATTTTTCAATCCCAGATTTTTACAATGGAATTCCACAAAATAAAGCTCGAAACAATAAATAAAACAAATATACATCATATATAAAAGTCAAACCCCGATCTTTGGTTGAAGTACAGACGAACCATTTTGACTCTTTAGAACCTCTTTATAAGACTGCAAGGGCTCTTTTTTTATCTACAGAACATATTATAAAGAATCGTATAGTGTTGTATATCTTTTTTTAAGATTTTTGCTACATGTAATGTATATTTTTACAACATTTGCACATTTTATTCAGTGATGCAAAAATTATTGATGAATGTAACTTTAGAATTTATTTAACAATAAAATGGTATACCTACCATCTATTAAGAGATATGAAATAGGTACAGAATATGTCAAATATAAAATGCCACACGCCTGTTTCAAAATAATTGTTTACAGTAGAACCACGATTATCGCAAAAATTCGTTTAATAAAAGGCAAAGTAGTTTCGGAATACGTAATAAAGCCCTACGTTATTATTACAAATTCATTTACAAATGATTTCTAGAAACTAATTGTTTTGTATACTAGATACAATCGGCATTAAAAGTCGCGCTATTATTTAAAAAAATTTAATCTTAATTTGTGCCTTATTTATTCGGTTTTCGAAAAAGATGCTCTGGGTAAAAGTTGTTCATTATACATATACTAACAACGTTTATTCGAAACATTTTCCTCAAGACCGAATAAATCAGGCACAAATCAATTATACAATTTTGAAATGTTTGCGCGACTTTTGGTTAACATGAAGTGGTTAAAACAATGGTGTCCAGTGACTTCAGTATATCTCCATAGTTCATACATAACCAGTGTATCAAGTATAGAGATATATTTTTGCAACTAAACTCCACTGTGGTCACAACTTATGTCAACGGACCGTAATTATATATGTATACAAATTAATAAAAAAAAAATATTGGTTAAGTGTAGATAGTTATCGTCAAAATACTGGTAAGATTCCAAATGAGCTTGGGTCTGAAAATGTTTAGATTTTTATGATATAGCCCAGGAAATAATCAATAGAAATTCATTAAACGTGTTTTACGAAATTGATTCTATTATTTTGATAAATACTATCTATTTTAGCTGTTTAATAATACATCCTTATTCACCAATGTGTGACTTTTTCGTCATTAATTTTCTGATAAAGCATTTCGGAACTATTGTGACAATGACGTCTTTTTCGTTTTTCTAGAAATCTTCTAAAATATTCAGAAATCAAAATGTTATTAGTATTAAGGTTTTTCGTATTTATAAGTGAAAATAATAGTTCCGGATAGTTTTAACAAGCGGGGTTCTACTGTAATAATATTTGTTACATACTAGTTAGTATATTATAATACATTATATTCTACAATGTTTACATACATGTGTTTGAAAATAATATAACATGACACATATGTAGATAGGGTTTCTGATCCGCTCAATGGACACTACCAAATAGATAGATGGACATCTAATTCGATAGTTAAAAGATAATTAGAATTACGATAATGTTATTTTTTTTGTTTTTTATAAATTATACTATGTAAAGAATACAAAATAATCATTATATCTTGTAAATATACCGACTGTAGGTTTTCACCCTCTGCCAAACTTTATCCGTGAAAATTACCTCTCTACTACTTTTAATTTTTCACATTTTGTAAACGAAATTCATAGTACATTTTTTTCCATTGAATTTTTCGCATGATTATGCTTGAAAACCATCTTGTTGTTTTGTTCTACGCCAAAAGTTAAAAAAATATGTAATGGTTTTTTCCAACCACACGATATCCCAGATTTCATATTGTTCATGGTTTTCTACATGATTGAATACGGTACAACAAGAAATCAATAATAAATAAATAAATTGTCGAATTGCTTCTCTTATGTAAACATTAGTGATTGTTATAATAAGTTTTGTCGATTTAACACAATATATTAACAATACCTATCCTGTGTTAAAAATTTTAACAGAATAATAACAACTAAATATTTAATACCAACAAAAAAAAAAAAATCATTGATAGGGTGTACATTGAAATTTTATTTAAAAGGTATATCCGTACTGAATTGAATAAATGTATATTGAAATTTATTATAATAATAAGGCTACAGTTACTGATATACAAAATATTTTGTAAAAAAGAATTATTACACAAAAACATTTTATTGTTAATAATAACTTTTTGAATATACCGGTGAGTAATCGTCTCTCTGTACGCTAGATTTCATATCCCTTGTCACGATAAGTGTAAAACATCCTCTCTGTGATTGCGACAAATTTTTGTAGGCAATACATTGTACCGCCCATAAACATGATACAACAATATATTTGTAACGTATGACTTTATATTCAAGAAATTATCATTATTGTGATGAATCGATGAATATATCGGTGACCAAAATTTATATATTAAATCTTTAGTGGCGTTTAGCATGTTTATAGTGCCCATATTGGGACGTTGATTCACCCTGAAGCTAGACAAAAAACAAACTCAGAACCGAATTTGTATCCTAGGGTCACAAGACATTTAGATATTTTTTCAACCACTTATATCATATGTTTTCCTTATATTTCACGTTAGTCCACATTACGTGATAGCACCTTAAAACAACCTGGAAAATATATAATAAGGATTTTGCTCTATAATTTGGCAAGTACCCCAAATCGTTCAAATTTATTCTCTAACACATAACTAACAAGTAAATATTGCTCGAGAAGTTAAAACCCAATATGCAGGGTGCTCAGATTCGAAATGCTCGAAATTGGATAGATTTCCCAAAAATAAGAAGAAACGTGAACGTAAATTCGTTTTCGAGATACAGATTGCAAAGTTTAGAAAAAAAACTCTTTTTTTTAATCTCAAAAACTACTTGGCTGATTTCGCTTGCACTTTTTTGGTACTAAATTAGTGGCTTTATTTGATGTCATTAGATTTAATTTAATTATCCCAGGGGTAGCGCTGGAGCATCTTAAGCTAGATAGTTTAAAAGAAAGTTTGAGTAAGCCACTGCTTTGTTTTAAGTTTCATAATATTTTTGTCTCTCTAGCATTTTCTACCTATCTTGCTTACTTTTCGAGAAACTTCTCTTCTTATTTTTGGTAGATCTATCGCCTATTTAATTTTCCAGATAACAATCTGAGACATCCTGTATAATATCTTACTTACCTTGACGATATTCAGCTACGATGTCGAAGAAGTTTATTTTATTAATTACAAATATTACTCATTATTGTTATTGTAAATGGAATTCCATGTAAGGGTATCCAATGTCCTATCTTAGTAACCGACCATTTACCTTGGCAACAGATGCAATCACCAAATTTTTTCTTCATAACCTTATTTATAATAACCCTATGACGCATATTACAGGTAATTGTAATACGGAGGTTAAAGAAAATAAATGAACACGTGTATGTGTATTTTATGTTTGATGGAAATTGGTAAACCTGTTCATATTTGCCTAATCTGGTTAAAAGGTTGTGTGTTACTAATGTTTTGGAATGGGAATAGTTACAAGGTAACATCTTTCTTTCCAAATATATCTCACAAAAATTACAAAATCTATTAAAAACATTGCCAGTAACAAAACTTAAAGCAATTAGTAAAAACAAAAGTTTTAATTAAATTTATATAAAAGTGGTATGTTGCATAAAATCACTGGTATAAGAAATATTCCGGTTTTTTCTCACAGACATTCAATTGAATAATTTCTGAAAGAAAATATGAGCTCTACACGGCTTTTTATTTTGGGAAGTCTATAGAGGGATTCTTGTTATACGAAAACATATGTGGGCGGATGTGGATGTGGTCCCTTTACTCACACCCCCCATTGTCTGCGTTAACTTCAAACAATAGTTGAAATTACTTTAGTAGATTTTTTGGCATATTTGAAGCGTTTTACAAAAATCGATTAAAAAAATTCCGGAAATTAAATTTTTATTTGCGATTACGAAATTTTTGATTCAAATTAAATATGGAACGTAGCTTCTCTATGACATAGTGAATAACCTCTCCAAAGGAATATTGTTTGATTTCAAAAATTCTCGAGATATTTGAGGTTTTCATTTCATTTGGATTTATTTAGTACAAAAACTATACAGGGTGTCGCGTAAGTCACGGAGACAACTGAAGGTATGAAAAAAAAATTGAATTCTGAGATGAAAAGTCCTTTACCATTTTTTAACCCGACGTACAGGTAATTAGTTATTAATTAGAATAAGAAACCAATCAGAAGCGCGCACTGGGCTACGGCAGACACACGTAAATGGATTCTCCACTAACATACTTACAAACTTTCACTCACACACGCTATTAGGCGCCTCTGATTGGTTACTTATTTTAATTAATAACTAATTACCTGTACGTCGGGTTAACAAATGGTAGAGGACTTTTCGTCTGGGAATTTAATTTTCTGTCCATACCTTCAGTTGTGTCCGTGCCTTATGGGACACCGAGTATATTTTCTTTTCAAGTTATTTGGGTTCTTCTAGTTCTTCTAGTTATTTCTAGTTCAATTTAGGTTTTTGAATAACAATTTGCGGATATTTTATTTTGTACATTTCTGCATATATTTGTAATAAAAAACCCTTTTTTCAATATATTATGTATTTTTCTTTTTTATCGGTTTATTTTAAAAAGGTTGCCGCAAATCTAATAATGTATAATAAGTAGACAAAATTGCGGGATAAAAACGATGATCAATAGTCAGTTTTGAATCACGTATAGAGTATTATAATTGTATGTCAAATGGTAGATTATTGATTAGTATTATCAAAAAAAATTATCCTTCATAGAAATTTTGAATGAATGATA
This sequence comes from Nineta flava, assembly GCA_963920215.1. Classification (NCBI taxonomy): domain Eukaryota; kingdom Metazoa; phylum Arthropoda; class Insecta; order Neuroptera; family Chrysopidae; genus Nineta; species Nineta flava. Next base: position 94,566,472 of record OY986041.1, read on the forward strand.
CTTTAAATAAATTAATATACAGATACACAATGTGGGTAGTCGATAGTTTAAAATGCATACATTAGTTAGTATAGCGCAACACATCTAAAATGTCTTGTATCTAAAGGAATATACCAAGATATTACATATCCATACATTTCAATATGTTGTGTATTGTGTCGACATTGATATTGTTTTCAATATTGAAAATCATTGATTCCACTTTTGCAGAACTATGTTGCATTCTTTTATTGATGATGAATTAAAGACCATGAGTATGATAATATGGCTTCTTTTATATAAAATTTCAAATTCGCCCCCATACCTAGATCTGTTTTTGTATTATAAATACGTATTTCGACTACAAAGTAGTCATCACCAGTGTAAATTAGCCAGTTGTAATTTACTCTTTGCCAATTAGAATTCACACGGTGACGGTAAAAGTGTCACCAAATTAGCAACGAATAACATATCCTGAGACAATATAAGAGTAATTTTAATAAGAGTGATGTTAACAAGAGTAAATCGAATGAAAGCAATTTTAATAAGAGTAATTTCAATAAAATTTAATATATTTTAATTGATTTTGTTTCATTTTTTATTTATTTTATTTTTGTCTATTGATCATCTCTATTTTCTATCTATTTCTAATTGTCAAAGAGTAAATTACGACTAGAAAATTTATACTGATGATGACTACTTTGTAGTCGAAATACGTATTTATAATACAAATCTAGGTATTGGGGCGAATTTTAAATTTTATTTCAAAAACCTAGAGTTCTCATTAATTATCATTTGATAATCTAATCTTCTTTTATATATAAATGGGACACTAATAGTTTTTAATCGATTGCAAAATTTCATCCAGTCAAATTACATAAATAAATTTTATTCGGCGAGTCAATGGCAGATATTGAGTAGTATATTGCACACAGAAGTGAGTAAATGCTTCATTCCATATTGTATTTTGTACATTACTGTTAAAGTTAAATAACTTTTATACGTTGTAGTAAAGTGGTCAGTATCCCGGTCCCAGAGACCAGGCTTCGATTCCTGTCCGGAGAGCCAAAAATGTAGGAATACACAAAGATATCCTGGTATATCCGATCTAAAACAAAAATAATTAATAAAAATTCAATAAAAAGACAATTTCTGGACTTTCAGCTAAACTATTATTTTGCCTGAATATTTAATAATGGATATGTGTTTGCTGGTAGTTACAAGGGAAATATGAACTATACTCATAGTTGTCTAAAAGTTTAAGAACTAAAAAACCCTCTAAAATCGCATACATTAAGGATGTACGAACACTGAAGCTTAAAAAAGATTAAAGCTTGATTTTTTGTTTACATGTAGTTGAAGTGCATATAAATCAAAGTTTCAGGGGAAGGAGGGGGGTTACAGGGGTCTTGAATTAATTATTTAATGATCAAGTTCAAGTGTTAATGCATTGCTCTTATGGAGAAACCCATAAGTTTACACATATTTTGACATATTTTGATAATTTTCACTTGGAATAAAATAAGACGAATAAAAAAAAACACTACGCAATAGAAAATAGAAATAATAAAGAGATTGATCCAATAAAATTCCGGTATGATGGGCCTAAAAAACAAGATATAAGAAAACAACTGAGATTTCGTGTAAATTTGATTTATGTCGGCGGTAGCTTAATTACCCGAAATCTCAGGTTTTTTTCTTAAATACCTTTTTTGTATGGTCCGGTATGAAGGGACTAAATTAAATATTAGTTTTAACTTACGACAAAAAATAATAGAACATTATTGTGGACTTTTATGAATATAAGATTTTAAAGAATTTTATAAATTGATTATACATCAGCGCTCGTACATCCTTAAATGTATTTTCTATTCGTCAATCATTTCATAAACTTTATATTTGTCTTTCATTGTACACAATGTTTTCGTATAATAAGAGACTAATTTATTTTGATATATTAAAAAATATCCACTTACAAATAATTTCATTATTTTCTAAGAATTTATTACCTCAAAAAAGGAGAGAAAAAGAAAGAAGTGCTATTGAAGATGAAGACGATGGAAAAAAAAATGCTGAATGAAATAAGTAAGTATAAAATATATTTTACAAAATGTGTTAGCCGTTTACTTGCAGTCTGTGTCGGATAGCCACTAAAATAAAGTTTCTTTTATAAAACATTAAATTATATGTCAAAAATATACAAATGACCAATATATCAATGACAATGATTATCCTGCATATCAGTTACTAGTACCTATATGTATATGAGTGTGTTTTTGTTATACTGCCCTATGTGTTTTATGATTTCTGCTATAACAGCGTAGTCCATTCATTGACTATATGTTTCAGTGGTAAAATGCATTATACATCATATACATGTGTGTTTGTGTGTGTGTCTATAGATTCTTCGCTCTGTTTTTGGAGACATTGGGGGCGGATTGAGGCGTACGGGGGCTGTAACACATGTGCATGCATCACTAACGTACAACAAAAAATGACCGGCAATATATATATATATATATATATATATATATATATATATATACATGTATGCCAAGCAAATAATGTCCGTTAAACCCACATCCTTCAGAAGACAAAATAAAAAAAATAAAAATTTTACCACTGTGAAAACCATATAAAAATATTTTTAAAATAAATAAATTTTATATGCTAAATAAAATCTTACAATGGTCATTAAAATGAATATAACGAGTATCTTTTAATGTGTCTATTACTTCCATGCTTGGTTAACAATAGAAGCACCATCAATAAACCATTGATGGGTTTAATATTAAAGCATATCGAGAGGACCAGTATAAGACTGAAAATTAGTCGTGGTAAATTATTTAAAGGACCACAAAAAAAGTACTACTTTATATGCACAAACATTAGAGCTATGAGAGACTTTTTACGAATTATGGTAAGGTGCCACGGAGAAAATTATGCTCGTAACACAAAGTTTTATTCATTATATTTCATACCAGCCAAACTGTGCCTTCTACCTCCAAATGAAATGGTTAGGTGCAAAATTAGGAGAGCTAGATTCATATAATTTCTTTTTTCGGTTTGTTTCCTTAATTATTACTTTCATATTTCAAGAATCCAACGCGCAAGTATGACAAAAGTAATTAGGTTTTCATTAAATGGCATATAACTTCTGAAATTTTATTTAGCGTCAAGCATAAAGGGCGTTGAAAATTAAAATATCATTTATGAAATGTCAATTTTAAAACTAAATAAAATCTCAATTTTATTTAGTTTTCACTCCTGTAACGATTGAAACTGAAAATTCGTTAACAGATAATTTTAATGTTGTAGAAGAGCATGACAGGAAGTTTTCTAAAAATAAATATCTCCTACTCAGGTATTCTATACTAAACCAGGGTATTTATACTTCAAAATCTATCATCAATTAATATGATATTTATGTAGTCAACTAATAAAACTGTATCATCGGACACACCCTATTTTTGGCATGATTCATAAGTTTGAAGTCTCCCACTTATTTATCTTTTTTTCCAATAATTTATTTAATTTCGTTGCTTGTCCGATGTGCGCTGTCCTTTCATATCTCCTTATTTACATGTTATACACAAATATCGGTATATATGTTGATTAAGAAGACACAAAGGACGAAAAATTTTAGAGAAAAGTTGAAATAATGCAAGGTACAATATTATAATTTAAATTGTTTATCCTCAACAGTTTCTGAGATACACTCCTTCATTAACAAAACTTCTTATAGAGAGCGTTTTAAATTTAATGTCCACAGAATCCAAATTCATTTTATTATGCCCATAGATGAATTTTTTTTAACAAATCGTAGGTTGATTCTCCTATAAGCAATTATAGGTTTGTTCTTGCCACAAAAATTTGATAGAGAGTACGTTGATTTTTTAACGGGTTTTTCGTTTCGTTGATTAATATTTGTAAAAGCAAATGATTAAAAAATAAACAAGCATTCTTTAGGATTCCGTTGCCAAATATGAATATATATTGTTATGTCCTAACCTATATCATGACTTTAGAATTAAGACAGTACCTACCATCTCATTTACTAACAAAGTATGTAGTAAATTATCTTTAAAATTAGGTAAAAAAATAAATAAATATTCTGCAAATTAAAAGATTTTTAACTGCCCTAATCCACGTCTTGTATTACATTCAAGGAATTTAAGTTTACAAATAAAATGAGTTGTTTACTATTTTAAAAAACCCCCGTTTATTTCCTTCTCTGAGTAAAACGACAGTTCTCGTTTATCCGTTTTAATGTGGATGTAGCAACACGTTGTAGATCAATATCCTCACAATTCATCCCATATTAGTGGATGACAATCAGTTTTTTTCTGAATCGGTCTTTTTATATGTATTCCAGCAAAAAAAATATGACGACTCAAAATTATTGTATAATAAGTTTGCTATGTAATAATTTTTTATACGATTTCTTGTCAATCTTATATATTCGATAAAATGAATTAATATTGTGTACTTTTATGTCATACTAACATTCATGCCAGTTTTGGCGAAACAATTGTTAAATGAATATATTTAAGAAACGAAGCAAGATATTTCAAAATTGTTGGGTTAAAGTATGGTTTCAAGCAACGTCGGGTTACCCTACAGGCAAAGTAATCAGGTGATTGGAGCGGCAAATTTGCCGCACTTAAGAAAAAAAATGTGTTTATAAAATTATATTATAATTTATAAATATTAGCCATTAGGTTATTAACTCACTGTATACTGAAATGGTTTCGGTGAACGCGATCAACTCGAATTTTTATTATTAGCGAAACTATGTTTTTCCCGGAAACGGCTTATTTGAATATAATCGTTGCTATATATTATGGCGATAGCCGATAAGACGTTCTTTTTAGTCAATTATATTTTATTTTCGTGATTCTATTCCTTACAAAGAATGTTATACATATTCCTTCCTTATCATCACATTATTCTGATGATATCGGTCATAAACAATACTTGCGTTTGAGAGAAAAATAAAAATGGAAAGGTGCACAGAAAATATTTGTGCTACTCTTCGAGTAAAAAGGCACTTTTTTGCATATCTTGTCGTTTATTTGGTAATGGTAATTCAAAATTTGGTACAGATGGATATGTTGATTGGAATAATGTACACAGTGGCTTAACCTCCCATGAAAATTCCTCAGAGCATGTACAAAGTTCTAGTACTTTCTTAAACAGAAGTATGTTGAAAAATCAAATAGATAAAGGGCTCCGACTACAAATTCAGAATGAAATGAATTCTTAGCGAAATGTGCTTCAGCGAGTTGTAGCGGTAGTAAAAAAACTTGGTAGTCGAGGACTACCATTTAGAGGGAAGAATGAGCAATTTGGGTCAAATAAGAATGGGAATTTTATGATGTGCTTGGTGCTTATTGCAAAACGTATTTAAGATCTACTATTGGCGAAAATCAATTAAATAATTTGGCTCTCTTGTGCATTGAATCGGAATTAGTGTCGACAATTGACTTTACAGACGTCATTGATACATTTGCTAACCTCAAAAGCCGAACGAAAATAATTTAATTTTTATAATCGTATTGACTATTGTATTCAATTTAAAATAATAAATAATAATTTAACTAACAATGTATTTCTTCATGTATTTTGTTAAAAAAAAATAATAATAAAGTTGAAAATGAAACGGCGGCAAATGTCCTGCTTGTAGGCGGCAAATTGCTTAACCTGCCACTGGTTTCAAGTTAGTTAATAAATTTAATTATTTACCCGTAAACTCTATCCGTTATTTTGATTCGGTCTTTCGGAATGGACCTTATTTCTAGAAAAATGTTCCTCACTATTCTAACATTATTTTAATTATGTATTTTTAAACGGTATGGTGATTAGCTTCCAAGTTTTACTCACTATGACCTTAATACAGCTCTGTTTTGTTATAAGAACTACGAAGTCCAAAATTGTATTTGTGTTGCGTTACACTTTATATTACTGACCAATTTATTTAAAAGGCAATAATTATATACTGAACCCTGGACAAACATTTACAATTTTAACTCTCGTAATAATGTTTTGTTGTTGTTGTTGCTATGTTATATTTGTAAGGTTTAATTAACGTTGATGAATTTCGTATACATATTATTGCTAATAATTTACCTTAAGGGTACATCAGTTTCTAAGTAATCCCTTAATCGTTCGTATTTAAAGATATTTTGTTATGCGATATATATATACCTGCCACATATAAATACACCTGGCTAAATCATTCGTTGATTTTCTAACGATCTTGTTGGCTTCAATGCTATACTGAAGTATATATTTCTGGTACGAAGCGTATCTTTTGTTTGAACATTTTAAAAATTGATTTTACATTTTTATGCATCAAAAACTATCAATTGGCAACGCACTCCAAAGTCAAAACTAATATTTGGTATATCCGAACAATAGATTCTCCATTTCGGTTTTACTTTTTCAATTATTTTGGAAAGGTGCCAATCATTAAATACTGTACAAAATCAATAAAAAGGATGTTATTATAGATTTTTTGTTCATATAAAATGACTTAATAATAGGTTTATAATAATTTATCTCCTTTTTTTTTTTACAAAAATTACATGCGCTTTTTTCGCAAACAATACCACCACCAAAAAAAAAAAAAAACACAATATAAAATTAAATATGTTTTGGTCAAAGTTAAAAATTGAATTTTAAATGCACAGTCATTCAATACAATGTTTTATAATTTTGTAATCGTTTTTGTACCCCGTGTAAAAAAATTGTAATTGAATAGGTGTAGCATCAACTTATTTTAAAATGGTCTAGTTCAGTGATTATCACATATCTAGCTCATTGGTAACAAAATAGCTCAAAAACTGTACAAGGTACTAATTCTAAAATTCTATACATCAAAATATTTTAACCAGAAAGAGAGTCATGCAAAACTTAAAGATAACAAGCTATTAAATAAAAACCGAAAAACTCTTTACTTAATTATACAGACAAAACCGTGTAAAAAAGGTGAACACTTCGCATTCGTAAAATAAATTTTTCCATAATCACGTTTGGGACATGCCCGTTAATAAGGATTAAGATTTTGTTGTAAGATAATCTGGTCCTAATTTTTTTAAACAAAATTTTTTTTTTGCCAACCCTAATTACCATATATTGTGAGTTGATTGAAGATTAGATAATTTGGGTCATTTTAAGAAAAAAATATCTCCTGTTATTTTTTCGTAAACTTGACCGTTTCCGAGTTGGTCGCAAAAACATATATAAATGCGTTTCTCATTTATAAGTAAGAAACGTCAAGTTTACGAAAAAATAACATGAGAACTTTTTTGTGTATAATCACCCAAATTACCTAAAAAACTTGATTCGGACAAAAATTCAAATTATCGAGTCATTCGAGTTGGCAAAATAACAAATTAGTTTAAAAAAAATTCGAACCAAACTGTCGTACGGCAAAATCATTATTAAGGGCCATGTCCCAAATGTGAATATGCAAAAAATCGAATGGGAAAATTTATTTTACGAAGAGGTTTTCACCTTGTATAGTGGGAAATAATTCAATTATGCGTATGTATTTTTAAAGCTTATACTTGTACTTCGTGTAACCAGCTTCCACCTTATTGAATTCTTTATGATGTTATCTAATTTATGGCTCAGCATGTCTCCCTTACCTATGATCGATTCAGCCATTTATGGTTCAGGTTCACTCCGCGAAGCTTCCTATTATTACCCACTTTTTGATGTAGATTTATGAGTGCTTTCTACTTAAAGATCTCTCTACTTAAAGATACAACTTTAAGTTACATTTTATCAAAAATTGTTCAGTAAGAAACGAGACCAATACGTTAGCCGTATTACACAGGGTATATACAAACCAAATCATTGTGTGCATTTCACTTATTGATGAAAAGAGATAGATTTATGTACTATTAACACAGACCTCTATATATATATGGACTACGGTACCTTACGGTGTAAAAAATTACTGATCAAAATTGAAGCATACACTAGAACCACGTTTATTGGTGAGAAAAATCACCAAAGACGATAGTTTAGTCTGTAAAAAATGTTCTGTAAATTATCTAGTAAATTTGTAATTTTCTGAGAAAATCGATAAAATACTTAATGATGCATAAATATTATTAAATTAATCAAAGATAACTCTATGTTTTTGAAATTAAATTTCGGATTTTAAATTTTGCCGCTATTCCAATTATTTGTAGTTTATAAATACGTATTTCGAATACAAAGTATTCATCGCCAGTAATCAGCGAATGAGCAGTAATCAGTGTTGACCACCTTGTCTTTTTAGGGCAAACAAGACCAGGTGTTCTACACTGATTACTGCTCATCGACGCAGCTGATTGGCCCATCACACATTTAATCGTTTAATTTGTCAATTAACCCAGTTAATCCTATAGTTAATCCGTCAATCCGATCATATAAAAGACAAAACTTTTTTTAAACCATCATAGACACGCATAAAATTAGCTAAATTAGCTCTAGTCGAAATATTTATTAATGAAATAAAAATAATTCATTTAGGAATCGGGGCAAAATTTGAAATTAAATACTTGTTAATGCTTTTATCTGGAAAAATTGATTTGTTATAGTTATTTAATAGTGGAGTCAAAAGTAAAACAAAAACGTCCATAGGCCGATGCTCAAAATTATTTTTTCATTGTGTTGGGTTTGGTTTATATAACACAACTCAACCATTGTGGATGCAAGGAAATGATTTTACTTGTTTATGAACAGTTATTATATATAACACACAGAATATCTCGTGTTCTTTACGTTCAAATTTCATAAAATTTATTTTTCAGGGTTTTTTGGGACACTGAACTTAAATACGAAGTAAGAAAACCCTTATGTTCTCTAAAAAATTAGAGAGAGTACGAACTGAAGTATTGTGTGTGTGTATTTACGATCCAAAAACTGAAGTAAAGTTCACGAATGAGGAAAAACGGACCGTGCTAAAGAAATAGAAGAAAAAGTTTACAACAAAAAACTTTTGTTGAAACTTTTTTTCATAAACTGAATAGTTTTGCCACAATTTCAGCTCAAAATTTGTAATTATCAGTATTAATTAAGCAAGAAGCTCAGTTAGTTGTTATTTTCACTTGTTAAAATTTGTCTCGAAACATAATTTCTTTAATGTTTAATGCAAGTAGATTTTTAATGTGTAAGTGCTCATAATCTTTCCAGATACATGGAGGTTAGTGAGTAATAATATACTTGTTTTTTTTTGTCAATAAATTTTATTTAATATTGACAACACTGTGAAATTACTACACTCACAAAACTTATGTAGATCTACCTCAGTTTGTGTATGTCGATAAAGATCAATAGGTCATATTATGATTCCGATTTTATGACGCATTGTAGATATTTTGGAACGCCTACTCTTCCGGTGTGTTTATTCGAAATTCATCGTAAGTTAAATGTGCTTGTATTCTTATTGTGTGATTCACATTTGGACTTTAAACATTTGTCGGACAGGATATGTGTAAACGAAATTTTTACAAAAATATTTGTGATAGATAACAAACGTGGGAATTTTATAGATGAATAATTTATACTTTTTTTTTTAAACAAGGGAGTCATAACAACATATACCAATTTAGATTTTTTGTTCGATTTATTTATGCGAACAGTCAGCGGAAAGTAAATTGAACATATATTTGTAAATTATAGACCTCCAAATTCAAATTTCTAGTAAATTTACTGATTTTGATGAAATTAATTAATTAATTTTTCGTCATTTAGATTTATTTTTAACTTCTGCAAATTTATGAAAAGTCTAATTGTATCGTAAACTTGCAGTAAACAAATTTGCAGAACTATGTTTTATGAGACTAATTTCAACTCGACAACGTTAACCACTTTACCGCTTCTGGGAGCGGTTGGGTCTCAACCTACACTTCTGGGAACATTTTCTTTCAATTTCTATTTTCAGTATGTAATACTACACCAATTTTCAGAACTATGTTCGATCGGTTATTTTTTAATCAAGACTCTACACGTTTGACCCCCCACCCACATTCTCCGCCTTACCTGAGACTTCTGCAAAATACGACTCTTGCTTTGACGATATCATGGAAACTTATGAGAAAAAATCACAACTATGTTTTATCAGTTCACTTTTATGTAGCCAGCTCTCAGTCTATTATAATCTTGCTAAAAGTAATATATGCGAGCATTTTACTAATGCTGGGAATTATCTAACAACAACTCAACATTTCTAGGTTTGAGCACTTAGTTATGTAACGATATTAAATAGTTAATAATATTAAATAGTTAATAAGATGGCAATTTAATTTAATCACGATTTTTGTTCAGATCAAGGCGGTTACTAAATGTTGATAAATCTTACCAGGTTTAAATAAGATGTTTGAATTACGGTGACATTCTGACTACGGCACTGAGTATTGGTGGAATAATGCGTATTGTTGATGTCCAGAAAACATGTGTGGTTATCTCCATTTTTGGAAACAAGCAACAAATAGATAATATTCTAAACAACAACCCAGTTTACTTCGTGGAAAAATAATGGCTCAGCACCTCTCTTTGTACATAATCCATCTAGGAACGACGTGTCTAAAATTGGTTGCGAATTCGAAGATTAATTTAAAATCAATAATCGAATTTCGTAAAAATTATTATATTATTTTTGTTATTATTGTATCGTTTCAAATACCTGTTTAAATTTTGTGGTAATTATTAATTGTTTCATTGTAGTTTGTATATATTAATTAATTAAAATACTTTTATTTGATTAAAAATTCTTTTGACATTTAATTCATGTGTATTTTGATAATCATCTGTTTTTGACATTTGGATATTAAATAAATGTGATATATTAGCTTACGGTGGTACCAACTGTTGATCGCTACATTATTGAAACATTTAGTATAATTTACTAGCGCGTTAATTCAAAACGCATTAATTCATAATATATCGGATATTTAAGAAAAATTAAGAACAATATTCAATTCGAATCATTATAGCACCATTTATTGTTGCAGTTAAATAAGAAATAATCATCATTACGAAACTGAAGTTCAAATTAGTTTAACATGTTAAATTATTTACTATCCCTTAAAATTTTTCCTTCAATTCCGTCGAGAAAATAAACAAAACCTCGTAAATCCTGTATCATATTCGAATCGAGTAATCAAATTTTTGTGTTCTTAATCTATTATGTAATCTATCTTATGTATACTGTATTTACCACGCGGATAAACAACATGTATAATAAACTGCAATAAATCGTCCACGTTATAATATTAGAATTATTATTAACCCGATGCAGAATGGGGTACGAAATTGAAAAAAGGGTTTTAAAATACAAAAGGGTTTATTAAGAGACCTGCAAATTTTTCTATGAACACATTATAGTGTTATAATAACAGAAATACAATAATATTTATCATATAAGAAAATTTATCATATAAGAAAATATAATAATATTTTTTTTTACAAAAACAGATCATTATTTCATTCCCCGTCTGCCCGAGTCACGAGGCAGAACGAGGTGGCGAGGATCACTAAATTCATACACGAGGACAGATTCATCATCTTCGCTATATATTCCCGCAGGTGAAATGAAGAGATTCTGTTGTCAGTTGTCATCAAATACACCCAGGGGTAGTAAAAGTAGCTGATTCACTTGAAGGCCTATCAAGTTTGATGTCAATTGTGTCTGCTGGAAGACATTGTGAAACATTGCTGAATGGGGAACCCCATTCCGACCCACCCGTTCCACCCCAGAAACACTATTCAGAATAGAGGGGTAAGTTAACTCGAAAAAGATACGTAAACAAATATTTAGCTACGCCAAAGTAAAGAAAATTAAACGTACTTCAAGCATGAACTAACGGTAGTTGTAATGTAAACAAGTTGTATGTATAAGTTAATAAGTTAATCAGTACAGGAGCAAAAAATCACATAACTAAAATTTCACGCACCAACGACCAAGAAAACTGGGCTAACATGAATGTCGTAGTTGAACAGCCACAGGTTGGTCAAACTTCATGCTATCAATGAATGTATTAAGACGTGACTTAAAAACAAAAAATAATATAATATTTATAATAAAAACTATAAAAGCGCTATGACAACTATTTATAGTAAGTACATATTAAATTTTGAAATAAATTCAACATTTATATACATGTATTAAATTTATGTTTTAATTGAATATATTACAATAAATTCCGATTATATTTAAATTAAAAGTAAACTTACAACATTTAAAACAGCAGGATTATTATATAAAATATGAAGTATATTATAGAAAAGTGTATTGTTGTTATTATATGTATGGAGAGAAAACCTACACACAAAATGCTCTTTATACAAACCATATTTACTATTATTTCTATTTTATATAAACAATATAACTTTTATATATATTAGCAAATAACAATAATTCTATAAGCTACTTAATAATATACCCCCACAATACACAATATGGATATTGTTATTGTTACGTATAAATTTTGTACAAAATACACTAATTAAGAAGTTCATATAAATTGACGTTAAGACAAATCTAATTCCTTTCACATTGTACTGAAGAAAGATAATGGGAAAAAGAGCAAACCTAGAGAGAATTCTGCATATTACTATTTGTGTATATACTTAAGCGTCACAATACTATACTAAATTTCAAATTTTGTCCCAATTCCTAGAACAATTATTTGTGTTTTATGAATTTTATTTTGACTACAAAGTGGTCATCATCAGTATGAATTAGCGAATCGTAACTATCTCCGGGATATGGACAGTGAGACACGCACTAAATTAGCAACGAGTAACATATCTTTAACTGCATATCCCGGAGATTGTTACAATTAGGTAATTACACGTGTTAATAAAAGTAATTAACATATTTAATTATTTAAAATATACTTCTGGTGTTTGGATAGTAAGTATTATATACGGTAGGGGTGGCCAATTTTTGTGTGTATAATATCTAATTTTTATCTTAAAATTGTGTCGCAATCGACTTGAACTATTTGTTCGAAGGTAAGTTTCTAGGCGTATAGTAGTTTTAAGCGTATATATTAATGAATAAATGTACAATATGACATACAGCCACGCTTAGAATGTTTCAACTGGTTCAGTCTTTTTGACCGGGAGTGTACACATAACAAATGTTATAAAAATGGCTATCACAGTATGGCTAATTTTAAACTAAAATTTATTTATCAATTCTTAGACGACAAACAAGAAGATTGCCCATAGACTTAGGATGTAATGTGGTAGATAGGCATGGGATGTGGTTTATGCAGGGCCATGCTAAATTTTTTCATTTTAAATCGGATCTGTTAACTGGTTAGCACGATCTTATCACTTTTAACCTATATCATTTTGTGTGGAAGAAATATACGGTTTATTTTACTTCTACGGGCATCCAAGAAGCTAACGAACCGTGGAACTGCAGAATCCTGGTGTTATACCTCACCATAGTAGTATGAAATTGTTGTGTTGAATGATGTGTTCAAGAAAACAATGATCGATTAATTGTTCGAATTTAAAAATAAATTTGAGACATATGTTTGTTTTAGCTATTTGCTTTTATATATATATATATATATATATATATATATATATATATATATATATATATATATATATAAGAGAAAATAATAACACGCTATACAATCTTTATAACACACTGCATACATATATATATATATATATATATATATATATATATATATATATATGTATATATATATATGTATGCAGTGTGTTATAAAGATTGTATAGCGTGTTATTATTTTCTCTTATGTAAATCTAAAATCTAATAATCCACCAAATTTTGTTGTATTTGTTATCTATCAGGGTATTGTTGATAAAAGGTAATCAAAGTTGAGTATCAAAATACAAAAGATACACATGAAAACGGCTCCAGGACAACACAACACCTGTGGTGTCTACTATAATTATAAGTTTGGAGAAAGAGTTCTTCACAGAATATAATATTATACTCGTATGTTAAACTTTTATAATATAAAAAGTTACGTTAACTCATCAATAATTAACAAACATCCATCATAATAAATTTTAAAATCACCTTTGGACATTATCTGTTCTTGGATTTTATAAAACTATACGAGCATATAGGTGCATGTATGTGGATGGCGTCATTGTATACACATAATGCAGCAGCACCTTGTGTGCCATACACGAATGGCTTAAAGTAAATATCATGTTAATCGCTTAAAAATTAAAGCTATTTCGAATCACTGTAATTACAAAAATTCCACTATAAGATTGATGATTGATTTACAATTAACGTTGTTTTTCGTTTATGAAACGTATAGTACAGTTTTTATACATGTAGTCTTTATTATGGGGTTCTACTATTGTCCCAAAACTAATACTGAATCTATATACCCATTTACAATGCCTCTGGTAATCAACCTAAATTTACTTTGTTGTTTATATACAAATTTATATTACAATTTAAATAGATCAATAGTGTACTGGTCATTTCAGGAAAATCTTTCTTATAATATTCTATACGATAAACAGCATGAGAACCAAATTTCGCCTTAACTATTAAGTTTTGCGACATTTATTTATCGTTTACATTTATCTATTACATTTAAATTAATTAAATATTTAAGGTGTAGTTGTCGTGTGAAACTCATTGTCGTCGAAAACTATTCAAAATATAATCCTATTACATTTAGTTTTGTTTAGTTAAAATCGGACTCAAAAATTGTACGATTTAATATTAGAGGTGTATATAAAATTAGTAAGTTCACCGTACTTTTAATTTTATTAAAAAAATTTGTCGAGAAATTTGGCTAAAAAAAGTAGACTAATATATAAAATGATATTTATATTTTGAAGAAAAAAAAATTATTGGCCATCTAAACATTGACATTCAGTTATTTTGTTTAAAATGCGTTGTACACAACAATTAGCATTTAAATAAGAAAAATGATACGATTCTTGACTGTATACGAGGTACATTCATAAAAATAACTTGATGCTCGTAAACTTTGGATGAACGGTCAAATAGACATTTGCAACGGCTTCAAGAAAATTTCGAATTAATCAAGTGAAGAACGAGGAATAATTTTCGTCCTACAAATTCAATGGAATGGGCTCCAAGTCTCCCATCCTGAATGTTCAACGGCTTCCAGATAATTTCTATACCAAGTTTTCCAAAATTTTATATTTAAAAAAGTTGGGCGTCTTAGCAAAACGTAGCTACTTACAAAGTACCAGCTTGATGCTCATCATCCTGGAAAATACCTTTTGGTATCCCGGACTATAATCATTTTGAAAGAGGGTAAAATTTTGAACAAATGTTATTATTATAATTTTTCGCTTAAGGTGTAAGGGGCAATGAGGAACTTTGCAAGGTATTTATTTAAAAAAAGAGCATTTTTTGCTTTTCAATTTTTCTTTTATCACTTAGAATTCACTTTTTAACTGTAGACAATTTCAGCTCGTTATCTCTTTTTGTTTTTTAGTTATCGTATTGCCGGGATGATGGACGAACAGACAGATATGCGGAAATGGACTTATTGGATCATTTTATGAAAACCTATACTAAAGTTTGTTTTCTCTCCGATTAATATTTTCATTCGTGACGAAGTCCGGACTAAATGTAATATACCCTGGTATATATCATATATACCGGGTATAATTAATATAAAAAAACTACCGAGGATGGTAGTACCGAAAAATTACTTTTAGCTATGAACTTTCTATTTTTATTGCCTAGATATTTACTAACTTCGTATTATTGATAAACTAGATTTGAGTATTTTTCACGTTATAATATTTGATCAAAATAAAAATGATAAAACACATATAGAGGCGTAAAACAGAGTTATATTAAATAACGCCTTTTAGCCATAATTTTTATTATCATATATGTAGATTATTATAATATTCAATGTATAGAGGTACACACTTACCTACCATATAGAATAGATTATGTTATGCATAATACACCCTACAATTACTGTTTCTTTTTTTTTCAAGTCCATACCATACATTTGTGTAGGTATTACCTTACGGGTTTAAAAATCTTTTGTTTTGTTATTTATTAAAATAAAATACAAATTGTTGCTGTTACATGTGTTTATGAATAAAAAATCAAACGAAATCTACCAAAATCGATATCGGTACGTGAAATCAATTATTTTGAACAATATGGTGTTTAGAACAAACGTATCTATTTATCTAATAAGTGTCTTGTAGGAACATACCCAAGATATTATGGAATATTCAAGGTGAAATCTAAGCTAATAATAATAATTAGTAAAAGATAAATTTGTGGAAATCTAAGCGAACAATAAATAATAATAATAATGGAAGTTTTACCTCCATTTCTGAGACATCCACACCATTATTTTTTCTTTATTTTCAGCCATACATTAATGATGTGGGTGGAGGAAAAGGAATTTATATGCAGATTAGAAATTGGAAGATTGCGTGGCTGCAGCCGACTTTAATAGACATTATGCCAATCTGGAGCCCATGAAGGTAAACTGCAGAAAATCTTAACAAGTGTAGCCGATTATTTGCTTCTTGTCCATACGCCGACAGTTTAGTCAATTAACCACTCCATAAATTTTGAATTGATAAACTGCCACCGTTGGGAATCCAGGCAAAAACAGGTTGAACATAAAACAACGTCGTTCTCCGCAGAAAAACTAAAAGCGAAAAAAAACTGCATTACGTGATAATCAACATATCAAGCGTATAGAATTGAAACACAATTAATATTACTTTGTACTATGGATCACAAAATTTGTTTTGTCATTTTTTTAAATTTTATTATTGATATGTACCTTATTGATTCGGTCTTCGAAAAAATGCTTCCGATAAAAGTTGTTCTTTAGAAATATAGTAACAACTTTTATTGAAATTTTTTTTCGAAAACCGAATAAATAAGACACAAATTAAGTGAATAAAATTTTGCGTGGCCGTTCTGCTTTTCAATTCTTGAGTGTATTGTTGAATTACAGTCTTATACTCCTATTAATCATTTGTTTGTCATTTGTCCGCATGTGTGACGAAAAATTACTCTCACTTTTTTCTTCTTCGCTTAAAAAATATGCTTGGCATGCCTTATTGGAATACGGAGGGTGGTAAAATTATAGAGCAATCGATTTTCAATATATAATTATCATTTTAAGTTTGAATTGGTTCATTAACCAAATTGTAGACTCGCTACTAAATCTTAATTTACTTTCATATTTAGATACCTTTGCGAACACACAACATATACCCTTTGTTATTTCGGTAACTATATGTTGTTAATTCAGTAACTATCAACAAACTATTAGAGATTATTTTTTAGGAAAAATAAAGTTTAATTTCAATTCCAAATCAGTCCTTCATAATCTTTTATCAGATAGATTTTAGAACTAATTGGAATTCTTTCTTCAACCTCAACAAAATAAATTTGTAACGAAAGTTTTCGAAAACTTTTAACAATTTAATAACTTTTAACTAACCGTTGTTTGAACATTGTCATCTAATAAAGTTTCAATTTTATTTATAAATTCTATTATGGAGTAAAAAAGACCCTGATGTTTTTTTGTTTTCTTTTAAGACACATCTCACAGTAT
The DNA here is from genome assembly GCA_963920215.1 of Nineta flava. Classification (NCBI taxonomy): domain Eukaryota; kingdom Metazoa; phylum Arthropoda; class Insecta; order Neuroptera; family Chrysopidae; genus Nineta; species Nineta flava. The sequence goes on from OY986041.1 coordinate 94,584,045, forward strand.
CCCCAGTCTTAATACATAGAAACTTACAACTTGTTTCACGTTAGAATTACTTCGTCTCTTTTCACACCTTCATAATTTAAATATTATAGACACATTTTCTTTGTCGGGTTCTTTCTTATAAATTAATATTTTTGATTACTTTTAGTTTAACTGCTAACTACTTATTGTTAACATAAATATAATACATTTTTTTATATGCAGGCATATAGTTATTATTAAAATCCTATTAGATTGCTTTTTATATGTTTAAAATCGTGCCTGATCCACATGTATGTAATCTATACTGCTCTATAAAGTATATTATATAGTTTAGTTTACAGAGTTGCCAGAAGATGAGATTCCTTTCAGTTTACGCAATATGTAACATGTATGTAAGAAAATTTATTTGATGATATGTGCATTAATGTGAACTTTACAATATTAAATCTGTTTAATCTATCAATTTTATAATCATGCAATAGCGCTGTCGTAGACATGATTTGGCGATACATGTATAATAATATAAGTTTTATAGTTATACTCGATCTTGCGCACTTCCGTGCTTTAGATCTCTTCCGTCATTTTATGATTAAAAACCTTAATGTAATTTCCCACCAAAATTTTTGGTTCCCACCGCTTCCACATTTCAAATATTTATCGACACTTCAACCAAATTTTTATTTCAGTAAATATTTCAGTTTGTAAGTCTAATCATTAAATAAAAAATGTTTCATCCAAATCAGTCCAGTAGTTTTAGCGTGGTGCTCGAACAAACATAAAAACATTTTATGTTGGAAATACATTATTATTGCGTAGACCTTAGATGCTTGACAAATGGAAAGGTCCTGAATGCCGCGAATAATATGCAGCAGGAAATTCAGGAAATTGACGATTGAAAGGTAACCATGAGTTAAATTCATAACCTGATACGGATATTTTACGATTGCGTCATTGATCCATGTAAGTGTAAAAAGAAAATTAATTATAGTACTAACTTCAAGAGTTTTTAAATATAAAATTTGATACAAATTAGCAAACGATTCTGACAGTAATCATCTACCAGAGGATTATAAATTTTCACTTTGTACGGTATATAATGAACTTTGTCCTTTAAGATCTGAATTTAGCTGGTCGTTTTTAAACAACTTATCATATACAAGCTACTTTGCAGAAAACCAGTACTGGAATGAAACCATAAATATAAATTGCAACAGAAGCAATATTTAAGATCTTTTAATACCCACGATATATCAAATAAACAATCCAAGATAGTCTAACGAATGAAAATTAAAGAAAACGATTTAAAAGGAATACAAATTAAGTTTCTTAAATTCTAGATGGATGAATTCATCTCATCGTCATTTTACAGACAGAAAAAATTGTATACATAGTACGCTTGATTTGGTACAATAAAACAAGCTCAGGAAATCCACGTTACAAATTAAAATAATATTGTTTTCTTCGAAAAATTATTTATTTAAACTAGGATTTTAAATAAATCTTAAATATTTCTATTTATAAAAAAAAAACAAAGTTAATGAATGGTATTTATCTACAGTTAGAATGTTTCTTCCACAGCTAGTTCATCTAATAAAATGTGGCTGTTTACGAGATGTTAGAAATATAAACTAATGAAAGATAACAAAAAGGCATTACTTGTGATTTATTTATTCGTATTAAAATTTTTTTTCAATCGAATTTCAAAAATTTATTGAATCCATTTACTGAATAAAACAACAATCGAATCGGTTTGAAATAATTCAATACAATATTTACATAAAATACAGTATACAGGCAGGCATCGCCAAGACTATACATGACTATCCATATGAAATTTGCAACAGTGAGTATAAGAAAGACTTATATGTTTTTTTAAGAGAAAAAGAGACACGCGTTATCACTTCCGATTTTATTTTCCTGTTTCTTTTTCTCTTTACAAATAAATATATAATTTTCTTATAATATTTATATACTGTTGCAGATTTCATATCCCAATGGCTAGCCTGGACGTTGACAGCCTGTGTAAACTTGTGAGCATATGAATTAAATTACTGTTTCACATAGAAGAGTCTCTTTCATAACTATAAGTTGTATTGAGATGAAAATTAAAACATGTAGACCAGCCATTAGTATTGAAAAATTATAATTAGTTTAAAAATTCTGTTTTACTTTTAAATATAATAAATAATAAAAGTAAAGTTAATTTTTGTTTGGAAGAAACAATAGGGAAGTTTAGGTAAACAATTTATAACAAACAATAGCTAGCTGAAGCAGCTATATAATAGCATCTATAACATATTGTATGCATTAAATTTTATTTTTGTTTTTATTGACAGCTTAGCAGCTTAAATTTACGTTTGGACTTTGATTAAATATTTATATTGCATTCAAATTACCATTATAATATTATTTTATGTTATTTATGTATTCTTTGAACCCTCTAGGTGTCTGTCTCTCTAGCTTGATGGTTTGATGGTTTTTTTTAATATTTTTTAAATGGTACAACATTAATATTTTTATTTTAAGGCATGTTTCACATTTAAATCTATTTCACTATGTACTCAAACAGGTGCTTGCGCGAGTATATCTATCTAACTAATGGATTACAAACTTTATGTGAACGAACCCTTAAAATATTTTAATAATCATTTCTTGACATGTAACTTATGTGTCTGTAATAACAATTTAGTGTTAAAATTTTAATAATTTCCCCTGACTATTACGTCCCCCATATTATTTTTTATTTGTTTATTGTCTCCTGTTTTTATTTTTATTATTTTTTCATTTTATAGCTCATAGGAATTTATACTAAATGATAAATACACAAAAGATGTTTATTTTTAAAAAAGCCACATTTCTTGCCTATCATCTTTTCTTCTATCTCTTACGGCTTCTACGATGGATATTTTTCCCTTTGACGAAGAGATGTATTTTGCCCACTAACGAACTTGATCTTAGATAGATAGATTGTAGAGGCTGTCCTGGACGGGCTATATTTCGGTGCATAAGGTCCATGTTCCAACATATGGTCCATTGTGATACCTAAGGATGTGAGGATGTGAGTGGAGTGGAAGGAAATTTTGTGTATAGACTAGAAACCGGTAGGATAAGCCGCTGCAGCCGACTATGATAGGAACTATACCGATATTCATCTGGAGGTCGTGAATAACCGTCCCCCTTTTTTTCTTAATAATTGATAAACTGCCAATGTTTGGATTCGAACCTACAACCTCCCAGTTTTCAACTATTTCAGGCATACAAAATTTTCGCTTGTTATCTTTTCTTCATTTTTGAGATATTCTGTTGACAGGCAAACATACAGACGGACGGACGGATATGCGGAAATTTGCTTATTAGGACATTTTAACGATCAATAATTTCAACCCTTTTCAAAGTCGGGACTAAACTCAATATTACCTTACCGTTTATATTATATGTAACGTGTATAAAAATATCTTAGTTATAGTATAATTTAAAAATCATAACGTCATGTTAAAGTAAAATGTATAAAATTTATAGTTCATTATAGATGTAGATTGAAATTTATGAAATTCAAAGTCTAATAATTATAAAATATGAATATTTTAACCCAAAATTTTTGTAACCTTTTTTTGAAAATAGTGTGCGAGATGTGTTTATTAAATTATTATTAATTTAAGGAACCCTGCTTTGTTTTAACACTTTATTTATTTTAAATATACGAAGGTCCTTTTTGTAATTAGTTTTTTTTTTTTTTAAATTAGTATTTCAGGAATTATTTTTTAATATGATAGGCAGCAACACTTTGTTAACTACAAACAAGTTATCAGTAAATCAGTTTGGTTACGAAATTTCATTCAATTTGTTTTTTTTTTAAACATTTTATGTAAATGATTTTTGACAGGGTCTGAGTAGGGCCTTCAAATCATATTTGCAGAAAGGTTGGTTGCTAAGATACAGCATTATACGAGCAACATAGCTCAATAATAAAAAATATAATAATGGGCAAACTTCGGAAAATTGGGGGAAAGCCATTTAGTATACAGCTATTTTTTGGTAGTCTAATTAAACTGTAAAAAATCTCCGATTTGTCCGAAAGCTGTTAAATATTTTACGCGGAGTCAAAGAGAGAGAAAAACCGTTTTTCATTAATAACTCCGTTGTAACGATATTAAATAGTTAATATCATCCATTTTTGATTCACGCCCGTCCTAATGAAGAGATGACAATTTAATTTAATCACGATTTTTGTTCAGATCAAGGCGGTTACTGAATGTTAATTGATCTTATCAGGTTTAAATAAGATGTTTGAATTACGGTGACATTCTGACTACGGCACTGAGTATTGGTGGAATAATGCCCATTGTTGATGTCCAGAAAACATGTGTGGTTATCTCCATTCGCGGAAACAAACATCAAATAGATAATATTCCTAATAATAACCGAGTTTACTTCGTGGAAAAATAATGGCTCAGCACACCTCTTTTGTACATAATCCATCTAGGAACGACGTGTCTAAAATTGGTTGCGACTTCGAAGATTAATTTAAAATCAATAATCGAATTCCGTAAAATTATTATATTATTTTTGTTATTATTGTATCGTTTCAAGTACATGTTTAAATTTTGTGGTAATTATTAATTGTTTCATTGTAGTTTGTATATATTAATTAATTAAAATACTTATATTTGATTAAAAAAACCTTTTGACATTTAATTCATGTGTTTTTTGACAATCATCTGTTTTTTGACATTTAATTCTTGTGTATTTTGACAATCATCTGTTTTTGACATTTTGGATATTAAATAAATGTGATATATTAGCTTACGGTAGTACCAACTGTTGATCGCTAAATTATTGAAATATTTAGTATAATTTATTAGCGCGTAAATTCAAAACACATTCTTTCATAATATATCGGATATTTAAGAAAAATTAAGAACAATATTCAATTCGAATCATTATAGCATCATTAATTGTTACACCGTCATGGTCAATTGAACAGAAAAAATATCCTAGATCAATTTTGTATCTTAGACAATTTCCTATAAAACCCCGCTTTCGCGATAATTCAATCGAACAATCTAAGACCTTTGTTATTTTACTTTGTGATCATGTAACATGTGTAAATGCTATTTTAAGTTTAGTTCCGATTTGTGTGTGTTTTCAAGAGCTAAAAATAGTTATTTCAAGTTTGTAAACGAGCAAAATTGGTCCATGCAGTCGCCTGCTAGGAATACGTATAAAATATTTTGTCGATATTTCCAAAGGCATATCTCGAGAAAAAAAACATTTCCAAGCCCATCATCATATGAGCTGTTTCCTTTCTGTAAATCAGTTCTATCTCCTATTATCAGAGGTAACAGGTGTCATTTTGAAATTCCCTAACTCAAAACGGTCACAGCGGAGATCGATATATAATGGTAGTAATTCACCAAATTTCTAAACGATGCCTTAACAAAGATTATGTCATCTTCCTCTTTGAAAAATAACCCCTTCAATAAAGTTTTTGTTGAAAGTTAGTGACGAAAACTTATCAGCACCTTCACCGATTAATGGCGCAAAATGCAAATGAATTGAACTCATGTAAATGAAAAAAACGTAAATTAACAATTAGCTGTTGTAAAAATAAAATTTAAATTGCATAATGGCAATATTGTGCTCAAAATTAGAAAAATATAATGCAACCACTATGCCTCGTACTATGGACCACAAAAGTAGCGCTCATTTTTGAAAGTTTTACAGTTGATTTGTTCCGTATTCATTCGGTTTTTGAAAAACTGCTTCGGGTATAATATGTTAATTATAAATATATTATCTAATTTTATTCAAAACATTTACTCAAGGCCGATTGAAGAAGGTAAAAATAAACTAGAAAATTTTGAGCTCTACTTTTGTGGTCCATAGTACCATAGATCGTCGTCTAAAAGGCCATGTGCTCTTACCAATTAAGCTATAATCGAAACGCAATAATTGATACGCAATAATTATTATTATGTTGTCAATTGAGATCGGGGCTAATTTTAAATCAATTCGAACTTACGTTTATTTTAAAACACTTCACAAACTAATTATTTGTTTTAAAGGGATCTATTTATTTCTTCATAATGTTAATTTATGTTTAATAATGCATTTTTCTTTTAAATATGACAGGAGCGGTTTAATCTCTATTTCGAAGCTTCTTCGGTTCAAATTTTTGTCTACAGGATTCGTATCTGAAAAATAATCAACTGTCTGAAATTTTTGGAATAACATAAAATCAAAAGTTTACCTTATGATTGAATAAATAAAAATCAAGCTCTCTTGCAATTCTGCATTGACCTACGGTTATTCAGTCCTATTACGGGAAATTTATAATATTTCAATCCGTTTATTAGGAAGCTATTCATTGTTAATTAAAATATTTATTGTTGACGTATTATTGTTAATTATTGTAATAATTCGTGTTAATTATTATCCATCGTTAATCGTTCTGTATTTAATTAAATTTAATGTTCAATATTATAAATAACCTCGTCTTAAAACAATTTAGGTTTGATACGATTGTTTTTTAACTATCACACATTTCATGTTATTAAATGTCAGAGTGTTTTAACCTCAGATTTTAACCTCACCTTAAGTTTAGTGTTCAGATTCGTTTAAACTCGGGATTTTAAAATAAGTTCAAAGAGATTAGATTTGAGAAAAAAAGCGCAAAAATAGTAAACAGAGTGCGGATAAAATCTGTAAAACCAAGCGCGTCTCAATATGCTCACAACCACTTCTTTTTAAATAAAATGAATCAACTTAAAAGTCAAAGAATTATTCTATAAAGTGGTTATTCAAATAATTAAATTATACAATATTTGATAATAAGTTGGGAATTTATTTCCAACAAAGTGAAAAAATAACAAGCCCTAACAAAATCCTAAATCAATAAAAAATTTTATGAATAAACAATTAAATAGTGAGTTAAGATCTAACGTGATTTATATGTCATTGGATGAAAATATTTATTGACAGGTTGATTTCGCCATAAAAAAACTTAACGAGTAGTGAAAAAATCTCTACCTACCTACGCCAATTAGTTGATTTTATAAGTACTAGTATAAATAATTTTTATTTTTTCTCTATTATCTATTTCTATCTCTTAACATTTTGTTGTATAAAAATGTTAAGTATCATTTACTTAGACCATATAAAGTAGTTAATTTTAGTGTCCTTATCGTCTGATCTATAGAAGATAGAAGGCAAGATCATAACTAGTTAAAGGACTGAGAGATTTTTACACATCCAAGGTGGAATTATGAACCACCTGTCAAGATATAATATGTTTTGTATTTTTCATTAAACATATATTTAAAGTGTACTAAAATTTTCTCTTTCCAAGGAAATTCAAATAAAACGTAGTGCTTAGTTAAAGCAAAAAAACATCTTGTAGAAAAGCCGTTGATCAGAATTTTGAAAAATTTCGAAATACATCCATTCTTCTGACTTTCTTCTATTAAATTGTATATTGACTGTTAAAAAATTGTAAAAGTACTATAGTCGGAAATAGTACTCGGTTGTAATAGTTACCTTTTAATTTCAATAATTTTTGACACTATATCTAAACTATATAGAACGCTTTTTAGTGCGGGGGCCCCAAAACACGCAAACCCGACCAACTCGTGGTATGACCGATGGAAAATATATTATAATGGCCTTAAACGCTTCACGCTGAAGACACGCGTGTGTCCGAAATGCCACATCGTTATTGATAAACGGTTGAAATGTCCTTGGTTGAATTGTTATCCGGTTGAACTGTGCTTGGTTGAAATGTCGCAGTTGAACTGTACGTGGTTCAAAAGTCGCAGCACCCTATTCGACCACTAATCCAAAGTGTAAAAAGAAAACTCGTAGTCAATGCAGATAATTTAGTATTTAGTACAATCTAATGTACTAAATACTAGATTCTCGGTGTATAGTTTATACAAACATTTATAGATAATAAACAGTGCATTTAAAGATCATATATTCCACTCTCAGTATTTTACAAACGCTGTGGATGTATTGCTATTAAAAAACGCAAAATCACCTGTATAGTTAAAGAATAAACAAATATATAATCAGAAGGATGATGGTTAAATAATCAAATTTTATGTGAAAAATATGATGCTTGTTGATTGCATGGGTTATTTTATTGATTGGTTTAGCTGATACGCCCTAATTTTTTAAAAGAAACAAAAATTACTCGTTTATTTATTATTATGTAGATTCGTTTGTTTTTTGGTGTTGATTTTAGTTTTTTTTTAATACCTGACGTGCTAAAAAACAAATGACTGGACAACAATCTTAGCACCTTGTGCTTCTTCTCGCACCCATGATTAACAATTATATGCACACACATGTATATATATATATATATATATATATATATAACTCTACTTTGTATTTCGTATAATTTAATTTGTAGTTTTTAAGAAATTTTATGCAGGTATATTATTTGTATTCTAGTCTACGTTTTTTAATTTGGTACTATTATTAATTATAACAAAACCGTCTACTATAATCACGAGTTTTGTCAAATATAAGTTTTGTCAAATAATCTTGAAATTAACATGACAAACACTTTTATCAATTGATCTTTTTTTTTTTTATAGATAGTCTTTGGAGGCTACCTATGGAAGACTTCTCGAAAACATTCTCAGTAACTGTAACAAATAGAAATCCAATGCTTACATCTACGTATTGTGTCAACTTGAGTAAGATCTGACTACAAGCACATGGCTACAAGAGTGGCAATCTTTTTTAAAATTTACAAGTTGATTTGTGGCGAATCCATAGTTGTTTTGTATAAAAGTCATGATAATATTTCCACGACGAACGGTTTTTATTCGAGAGATTTTTAATTGTCCAATCCATTTTATGCCATGATTACTTTTTAGAATAATAATCATAAATTTGTTCATCGCCGGTTGGGAAATTTTATAGAGAAAAGTAAATGTATTATTTTTATTTTGTTGATCGACTGCATATTCTTCTTTTAGAGAAAATAAAAAATTGTGAGGTTGGGGGACCCCGTCAAGAACGATGTTCTTTACGTCATTTTTTCAACTCTAAACGTGATTTAATATATAGACTTCTTCTATTGATTATATTAGTGTATTTTTGTCACGCCAAAAAGCGTAGCCCTCTTTTATACAACTCTCTCTCTCTCTCTAGATTGTATATTTTATTTTATTTTAGCGAATTTCCGGAAAGGAAATAAAGCTATTGGTCTCGTACCAAAGTCAAAATTTTGCAAATATTTTCTCAAATGTCCATCGATCCTACCTAGTAGATATTGAAAATCATTCGTTTTTTTTAACCATATTATGTACATTCATGCAAAATAAGTCAAAGTTAGTAATAATTTTCCCTTGCCTTGCCTCGTCTCGATCGAGGCGAGGCGAGGCGCGGATGATACCTAACCCAACCGAGGCGAGGCGAGGCTAGTCAACATTCTGCCTCGGCCGAGACCGAGGCGAGGCGAGGTTGATATTTAAAAAAAGTGAGGCGAGGCGAGGTGATACCAAAACCTCGCCTCGCCTCGTGCCTCGTGAAACACTACACACTGCACTACAAGATATGGTAAATGTTTTCATTAAAGTCCTGGATGCATACAGCTTACCATCCACTTATAAATGCTGTAACTTGTATCCTTATCTACGGAATCCTAATATTATCAATAATTTATTCAAACATACGCGTGTTTACCTTTTGTACAGATTGTACGTACCTATTATGTATGGATGTTAAATATTATGTCTATCTTTCTGACTTGTAGGTAAAGGGACTCTAAGACATAATAAGTCTCTATTTTGCTTATTCATGTGTAAAGTAGTTCAGAATAATATAATGTGTACAAAAGAGAATTTAAGACAACGCAACAAATATATAGGGGCGAATGTATAACGCAACAAGTGTAAGTAAAGTAAAGTAAAGGTAATATTATATTAATTATAGGTAAAGTAAGGCGGTGCCCAACGGCTTTCATTATATAAACAGTTTGAACTCAAATATTTGTTGTTGATGTGTTGTCTAATATACAATTATCTTTTCCTTAGTGTTGTTGGTTTTTTTACTCAATAATTTGATTTAACGACGAACGCATCATACACATCACATCCTGACTTGTGTGTGAATCCAATACATAAAAAATAAAATTAGTGGTGGTAGTGGTGCTCAATTTTATTTGGTTCATAAGAACTGACCACTTTTCAACTGTTTATTTAATCCAAACTAATCATGCATTTGGAGAATCTGAACTATGTTTCAAATAACATATATAATATACCCATCATACTCGAAAAAAAGATTGCATACTACACAAGTGAAAATAACAGCTTAAATATTCGGTATTTACTAAATTTATGAAAAAAGTTTCAAATAAAAGTTATTTTAAAGATTATTAAAATAATCCAAGAGAACTCTTTTTTGAAAATAAATTTCAAATTTTTCCCCAATTCCTAGAACAATTATTTGAATTTTTAGATGAGACACGCACCAAATTAGCAACGATCTACATATCTCTGACTCCAATCCCAGAGATAGTTACGATTAGCTAATTCATACTGATAGCAAATTCATACCGATTAGCTAACTCATACTGACCTTGTAGTCGAAATACGTATTTATAAAATACAAATAATTGTTCTAGGCATTAGGGCAAAATTTAACAGTTATTTATTTAAAAAAAGGGAGAATATTTGTTGTATCTCTTACGGTTTCAAACCTAAGCAGTTTTGCTTTTTAACTCTAGAAAGCATATTCGAAATTTCAGCTCGCTATCTCTTTTCGAAGTTATCATACGGGCGGGCGGGCAACTTTGCGGAAATTGATTAATTTGGACAAACACCTACACCTAAATTTTTTTTGTGATCAGTATTTTTAACCGTTACAAAGTCGGAACTAAACTGAATATACCCTGGTATATATTATATACCGGGTATCAAATAATATTTAAAAGACAAAAATAATCAATTAACATAATATAATTAAAATTTAGATCGAACATAAATGTACATTTACACTCCTGCATATACAAAATTGCATTTATGTTTCGGAAATTTGAAGGTTACTTCGGTCGATTGAAACTTATCCAATAAATTTTCAAATTGTATAAATGAATAAATGAATAAAATCAGTTTGATTAATACACTTTTATTTACTATTTAATATACTTAAAATAAAAACTTTTCTTTTAGCGAATTTCCTGAAAGCTATTGGTCCCGTACCGAAGTCAATATTTCGCAAAAATTTATATATATATATATATATATATATATATATATATATATATATATATATATATATATATATGTGTCTGTAATCACTCTAGCGGTCACAGTTTTCATTTTATCGGAATGAGATTTGGTATTTGAGGTGCTTTTGGTATTCAAAAGGTCAAGTTCGTTAATGGGTAAAATCGGACAAGGGGAAAGGGGGGTTTAAAGGGGGAAGGAAACACAAAATTTGACATATCTCCCTTAATATTTGAAAAATCGAAAAATTTTTAAGAAGTAAAGTTGTAGGTACTAAATTTTACTGTAATTTTGTTTCTTATCATTTTTTCTGTTACATTAATATTTACTGAAATATTGACGGTTTAAGATTGAAAATTAAATTCCTTAATATCTCTGTACACATTAGACTTTGAGCAAAAATGATAAGGTGATGAATTGTAGCAAATTTGATTTTCTACAACTTTATTGCTCACGCATTTTTTGATTGTTCTAATATGAAGAGAGATATTTTATATTTTATATTTTGTGTTTTTTTCTTTTTTTATACCTCCCCCTCCCCCATTCCACTCGATGTATGTCATTTGTTAATAAAATTCGACCGCTAGAGAGTGATTAATGTATTCTAAGGAAATTCGCTAAGTTGAAGCAGCTCTGCGTTACGAATTTTTTTTGTTTTAGATACGTCCAAATTATACATATTTTGTTTGATAACTATTGATAACTGACCACCACTTTTGTCACGACGTCTGGTGCTCCAAAAAGAAACTAAGTTTAGTGTGCAGTATTATTTTTTCTACATAAAAGGGAAATATTTTGTGTGTTTGGCCGAATTGTTTGGAGAATATAATACTATAGGAGATTAATTTGGGGCAATAATTATGAGAAAAAACTTCCAAACCGTTCCAAAGTTATAGCTGTTTTCTGACCGTTCCAAAGTCATAGCTGACCCAGTTCTCTAATATAATGTATAGTTTCTATATAAACACCTGCATCTACAAAATTTTGGAAATAAATTATTTGAAAAAAGTTTCAACTAGAACACAAGTTGTTTATTTTTAAAAAAGGAACATCTTTTGTCTTGAAATTTTTGTTTTATATCTTACGATTTCAAAGATAGGAATTTTTACCCATTTTACCCAAACATGGTCCGATTTTGCCTATTCATGAACTTGGTGTTTCTTTTTAGCTCTAAAAACATACAGAATTTCTGCTCGTTATCTCTTTTAGTTTTTGAGTTATCGTGTTTACGGACGAACGTCCGTCCGTTTGGGCAAATGGAACTTTGGGCAAATGGATTAATTAGGTCATTTTATGAACAACTATATGCAAACTGTTTTTCTGCGATCAGTATTTTCAGTCGTTACAAAGTCGGGACAAAACGTAATATACCCTGGCATAATAACGGGTATAATAACGAAACGAAATAATAACTAAACGAAACCTATTTGTCTTTGCTCATGATTCTGAAATCTGTAACAGCGCTGATCAATGTAATCAGCGAGTATCGCACTTTTTTCTATCCATGTTGCCTCCTCTATTTAATCACCAATTGGTATCAAGTTAAAAAAATATAAATACAGATGTATTTAAAAGATGGAGTGAACACTATTCGACCAAAATTCACTGTTGATATATTAGAAATTTAGTTCTTTAATATTACAAATGGACATACGGCAGCTTGCCTACACAGTCTATAAGTGGACGGTTAATACATACCACTCTGTATCAATGTATGTATTTTGGTAAGTAATCGTCTTACGTTAACAATGTTTATTATTATTTGATTTTACATTATAGGTTACAAGACAAAAATTCGTCCCTCATCTTTGGTCTTATGTATATATATAGATTGATTTTTTTTTGTTGGTTTCGTGTCTTGTGTGTGAACAAATAACAGTCCTGTATACACTATACATACACACATAACCGGAGCCGGCCGGAGTGTGTTACATATTTATTAAATCCTCATCATCACTATTATATTTTACACGTTTTGTTCTTAGTATAATATTATTTATAACACTTAATATTAAATTAAAAGTTTTGTTTAAATTTTGTTCTAATAATATATTTAAAGAAGGGTTGGTTCTATTAGTTTTGTGAATCTTTTGTTTGACTTGCATCTATCTATATAGGGTTCTTTTGTTTGTTGTTCTATGAGTGTTATAGTTAATTTAACAAATAGAAATTATATTAATTATAGGGCTGACTCATGTATGGATACAAGACAATGACAGCTCTAGTCAGGATTTTATTTCAGACTAAAAGAAATGAATTTGTATGTTGTATGTGTGTGTGTGTGTACAGGGTGTAATATATTTAGACCTTAACAAATGACAAATAGTCTTCCTATACAATTAAGGTTGTTATAAAACTGGAAGGGATAAGTTACGAAGAGCATCACATATACAGTGATGTCTAGATCTTTTCCACAAACCTTGAAAATCCCGGTGAAGGCCACGTGGAGGTGTCGCACCGGTTCGTTCCATATCCACAGTAGTTCTCCAAGGTGAGAAGCCTCTAGCCGATAGAATAATGTAAGTAAGGGAAGTCGGCAAATTGAATCCGTAGGGTGGGGATTTTGGCCTATGCTAAATGATTAATACCTCATCCATTGCCAACTCTAAATAAGTAAAAATTTTACAATTAAATCGTTTCAAATAATTTAATTTTTGTAAAAAAAAATATATTGTTTAAAAATTAAATCCTATATTTCATTTTTTCGAAGAGTTTTAATAATTAAAAATATGCTTTTATGTATTTAAAAACAGTGGCATTGTGACGTATAAAGTATGGCAACGTTATACATAAAATAAAACTAGATAAAACTAAATAAAACTAAAAATAAACCTAAAATAAAACTAGATTTAGTACATTTTTCGATATACAAATTTAATTATCTCAGAAACCAAAAAACTGACGTTTCTGGTTGTCGAGATTTATATTTATATAAATATCACTGTGATTACCATCAAGTCCATTTAACGCTATGTAAATTGAATTTTCTTCATAACAACTTTGAACAGGAATAATATCACGAAAAAACAAAATATATAATTAATAGGAATCAACAGATATTTGTAATTATTCTACAAATATTTCAATTTATCATTTATTGAAAATTTAAAAACTAATGCATTTAAAATTTTATATAAAAAATTACTTTCTAATAAAATTAAATATACGTGTTTCGTCCTTATTGATAATGTTTTATTAAAATAGCAATGCAATAGTGGACATATCTAGAGCACGATAGTGCGACAGGCCGAATTTAAGGGGTTTTTGCCTGTGTACGTTACCGTGATATTACTAGCCGTTCTTTTAGACCATTTTTCACCTCGATATAACTTTAGAACGAAAAAAGCTACAGTGGTGAGTTCAATAAACTAACGAATAATTCTACAAAATCTCACATCAGTCCAGAATATAATTTTACGATTCATTTTATTCTTAAATTGAGAATGCCTTCAAAAGCATTACGTTAGATACCACAAACAATATCCATGCAATCAATATAATCACATTTAAGTAGTTCAGAATTTAATAAAATTTAATAGATACTATCAATAAACTAACGAATAATTCTACAAAATCTCACATCAGTCCAGAATATAATTTTACGATTCATTTTATTCATAAATTGAGAATGCCTTCAAAAGCATTACGTTAGATACCACAAACAATATCCATGCAATCAATATAATCATATTAGATACTATTCTAAGTAGTTCAGAATTTAATAAAATTTAATAGATACTATCAACATGGGCTCATGGAATTATAATACATTTGGTCAAATCTGTACTTGCCCTTTGGAAATGAATAAGACCTATAAATTTTATAGTTAAGTATTGGTAAACCTACTCATGGCGTCATATTCCAAGATGGCGGCTTTAGTCAGGGTACAATTCAACAAATATTTATATACCTATAATACTATGAATACAAAGTTTGAGTAGTAAAGTATTTGGAAGCAAATTATGCTTCCAATTTTAATTGTGCCCTTTAGTCAACATTTTTAAAATTCGAAAATTCCACATAGCCTAATTTACATTACATCAACGCATATGTTTTTTGGTTTAATTCATTAATAAATTTTCTATACAAAAAGGGTTAAGCGAAATTATCACAGACTTAAACCAAAAACATACGCGTTGATATATTGTAAATTAGGGTAAGCATGTTGAATTTAAAAAAAATGCTTAAAATTAAAATTGAATACAAATTATTATCAACCATGGGCACGCGAATTGCACGAACCATACTGTTTGTTTTTTTTAATAATAAATACTTGATACTTTATTTTATAAATTGGTGATGTAAAAAAAATCAAGAAGGAGGCTTAGTTAGCACCCCTATTAAAAATAAATGATGAATCAAGACATACAATCAGATAAGTAAACTCAACCGTTGTGTACCTTTCGTCTTTATTTTGATTATGTTAGTTTCATTTCACAAAACAATACAATCGTAAACTAAATGTCATTTAAATGACAAATGTGTAACTGTGCACAGAGTTGTCATTTTTTGTTCGAAATGCTGATTAAAAAGACAAAAAAATAACAAACAACTTTACAAAAGCTACCTGATTTGTAGTTTGGTTTGAACAGTAAAAAAATACTTACTAATTGCCCAAAAATCTTCCTGTTGTTTTCTAATAACAAGCTAGAACATTGACGATGGATGCAGAGGCCATAATAATAATAATAGTTTGGCTACATTCTACTACACTTCTCTCGTGTGTGTGTATAAGGTGGCCATTGTGTGACGAGAGGACTTCAGAGGTGCTGTGATGTGAGCGGCATATTTATCACATATGCAGTAAAAAAATATAATATAGTCTGTGTCTATAATATACTTTTAGACCTTCTACCTAAGGCGGAAGGTTTGTTTTTAAATATGGTACAGGTGTTTTTAGTGGTGTTAGTTATTTCACCTTAGAACTGCAGAATCTCATCGGCATTATATTATTATTCAACATACACAACAACACAACATATAATAATGATAATAATAATAATAATAGTTTTTCTTTTATTTTTATAAGGCGTATGCATCATGGGATCATCATTCCTTATCTTTTTCTTATAAACAGTATTTTGTGTATTGATATCTTTGTTGCTTGTTTTCATTTATGATTGTTTTTTGACTATGTGTTGATAAATAATGGTTAACAAGTCAGTAGGTGCGATTTTGTGAAATACAAAAACGATTAGAATCCTTGAAATCAGTGTAGGGATTTCGTAATTGTTTTTTTTTCGCAAAAATAATGTCAGTAAGTATGGACGTTTCATGTTTATTATGGGAAAACATATTTCAATTAATAAACATTGCGTCCAGTGTTAATCTGTGATAATTTGCTATCATATATTAAATGAAAACTATCCAAATATGTCCAAATTGACAGATTGATTGACTGATTCATCGTTGAAGTCAGAAACATGAAGTTTGGAAGACATATTCCTTCAGAAGTGCATGAAGAAACGACTTTTCGACAATCAGCTAATAGGCGCTGAGAAATGGAAACAATAGGCGTAGAGAAAGTTTGTATTGGAGCATCCTTCTTGACCTTCTAAAAACTCAAGTTAGTTTTAGCACTAATTACAATTTAACGTTATAAGTATCTTTTCAGTAAAAAAAAATTTAAATCAATATATTAATCACTATGAGACTTTGATTTGGTTCAGGTAATCTTCAGGTTTCTAAAATTAAATGCAGATGGGTGGAGATTCATCCATCTTACAAGTTTCTGAATATATTTAGGTGTTATTCAGATACGCAAAAGATTTTATATTTGCATTAGTATTGTATTTAAATAAAACAAAGGTCAATAACCTTTCACTAAAATATCCTTATTTTCGAGCCCATGTGTCCTCGCTTCGAACCCATTTGTCAGAAGACTTCGGATCAGCTTGTATTCTGCTAAAAATAACAAACTATAACCTAAATATAAGTTATTTGGCATCGAATTTGCAACAGCAGAAATCACAAAAATTTTGTGTTTCATTTAAATAAACATTATGTTGCAATTGCTGTACAAAATGTATATTTCGGGTTGCAAATGAAGAGTATTCAGATTCGAATTTAGTTTTACTTTTTCTCCAATAATCACTAAATCAAGATTCTTGTCGCTGCGCCACGTCATGGTCTCGTTAAAAATTTTTTAAGAAAAGATGGCACGTAGATCTCTGTAATAGGAGATTTTACATTTCCAAAATGGTTTGTATTTATAAATGTGTTCTTACTTATTACTGGTCAATTTCCACTATATCAAGTTGTTAAATAACGTTTTATTTACTCTAATAATAATAATAATATATATTTGACTTACTCTTCGGCCACATCAAATAATTACAATACTTAACAGTATTATAATACAAATAAAAAGTAAAGAAATAATTGAAAGCAAGATAAAATAAATTCATTCCTTACATACACGCAAGTAACAATTGGATAATAATATTCTAAACTTGAGCTCAAGTTATAGTCTGTCTTTTCTTAGTTTTAAGATCATACTTAAGAAGTCAGTAACCAGAGGCATGTGCTCGGCGTTATATGTCCCTAATATAGATATTACATCAGTGAGACCCAGCTCATTAAGCTTCGTTTTCTTTGGATCATCGGTATCTCGGCAGTCCTCTACCCGATGTTTCACACTTTCCAAACTCTCACTCCATTTTTTTCTCACATTCCCAAGCAAATCGATAAGTTCTAAAGTTCGCAATTAATCGACGTTGATCTTTAGTCGCTGTTTGAATATACCGAGCACCTCCTTGGTAATGGATCAGTTATTTACCCTAGCAAAAATGTTAACATGTTCAGTCATTTGTCTATTTTCCAATATCACTTTTCTAATGCTTACTAAACGATTATTTGCCGATTTTTTTTTTTAAATCACCTTAGATATAGTGTAGCATAAAATGAATTGTGAAATCCCATAATTTTTTTCCAGAATTAGGATAGGATACCGTAAATACAGTCAAGTTAACGAATATAATATTACAAAAGTATTATTATTTTACAGAGTTAATTTAAGAAACTTATGATGCAATTTTATAATATGATTATTTAGTTTTAATTGAGGATACTGTTGTGGTTTTTGTATCCTGAGAAATGGTTTATAACAACCATAATAAAAATATTGTACTTAAAAATAAATTTACAAAGCACGTCATCATAGCATGCAAAGCTTGCATGCTTTATAATTAATCAGCTGTAGTATACTATTATAGCAGAGATTTCAACAGTAACATCAAAGAATTTTAAAAATTTCATACAATACAAATAAAAAAATATTACCTCTTTCTCATAATACGCTGTAGAATTCAATTTTGAATTTTATGTTATAATGGTTGAAAATGTTTATGGTTTTAATTGATAAAATAATTGGCATTGAAATTGAATACACATACAAATACATTTTTATTTAATAAAATATTTTTGTACGTATCATATTTCAGAAATTCGTCAAACGTTCTCTGAGAGTACGGACGACTTATATGAAGGTTCTGCAGATGTATTAAAAGTCGTTTCAACTTATATAGTCGATATCTTGCTGCATTGAAATTGCTTATATTACTAATTACTTACCTAGTCGGAACAAACAAAAACCTGTACGATGTCTTAGAAGATGGAAAATGTATATTTACTGTGGAAACATATTTTAGGACTCAATAGTAAAATAGTGAAGCAAGGGGCTCCGAAATCACGCAAAGAAAACTATAATGAGAATTTATTTGACCAGATAAGACACGTTCAAATTACTCACGTATTTAAACAAGCCACTGTCTTTGCGATGCAGTTATACCATCATTTTCACCTTTTTGTTTTCGAGATCTGGTTCATCCATTCGATATGGATACTGTATTCGATATGGATACTAGGTACTGTATATTCTCAAATAACAGGGCGTAATCCCTGCAGCAGGTGTAGTCCGATTAGGTTATTTTTTTAACGTTATTGTGTTGTATTTTAAGTTAAAGTAAAATTGATATCTGAATTGATATCTGAGAAATAGCTAAATATACAGACCAAGTTCTATATGAAATCCTTTTCTAGTCTTAGATTCGGAATTTTATTGGTAGTTGGTGGCATTAAATTGTGATACACCCTGTATTATTTTATATTTCTAAAAATATAATTTTTAGGAAATCATATTTTAATAAGTAAAAATAACAACTGAGTTAATTCCTTAAATACACCTTTCAAAAAATAGTTATTTATATTAAAAAGGAACATTTTTTTGTCTTACATATACATCCCCCCCCCCCGTTGGGGGGAGAGCAAGGTCCGCCTTGGTCCATTCTCATACTTGACTTTTCTTTTAAGCTTTATAACGTATCCAAAAAATTGTAGCTTGTTATTTCTTTTATTCTTTGAGTTATCGTGATTATGGACAGACAGACGGACGGGCATATCCAAATGAACTAGTTATTTTCAATTTATATATACCGGGTAAAACAAAATTATGTTTACAAAGACCACCATGTTACCAAATGGCAAAAATATTATAATATATTATATATTTATATATTTATTATAATATATATATATAAATATTATATAATTAACCAATAAAATCTTAGCGATATTCTATGAAATCGAGGGAAATTTCCAGAGTAACAAGGATTTTCTCCATAAACTTTGTTATACCCATCCATTATTATACATAAAATTATATAATATCCAATCTTAAAAAGTTGATGCGGGGAGGGGGTCCTCAAAACAGAGAAGAACCAATCATATCGCACATTTGTGTCAAATTGAGTCTTATCAAGCTATCTGTAAAGTATAAATTCTTGTGAAACCAATTATCTACCTTACAGTATTGGGATAAAAACTGCCATAACTTTTTAAATATCTACATATATTTTAGATATTTGCATTAAGTTATACGGAGCCCTAAAAATGAAACTGATGAAGTGAAAGGCTGCTGCTGATACCTATAGTACATATAATGTGTATTTACAATAAAAAGATGAATGTGGGATGATATATCCTTGCAATTCCCTCATAAATTTCCATCAACTTTATAAATATAGGTAGGTATAATATTGTGTATAGGTATATGTATATGGACACCATTAATCAAAACATAATTAAAGATTACACAGAAATTGTTTGCCCTTCAAATCAAGCATCATCTGCCGACATAAAATACTGCAACTTATGTTATATGCGCGTTTATTTTACACAAAGAGTTGAGAATTCTCATATAAAATGGTTATTAGCTTTATATTTTATACATATAACACACATTTTTGCAACATTTTTGATATTAATAAATATTATTAGCCAGATTTCACAATTTAATTTAGAATTTAATAAAAAATTTTTAATAAAGTTGGTTCACATTTGTTTTAGTAGGTAAAGAATCGACAATAAAACATTTTTTCTAAGAGATACTAAAGAAAATAAACCTAAAAATACAGTTTACAGATAATTAACCGAAATAATAATGATTTCTAAGACAACTTGAGTTATTTTTATATTCCCCTCAGGAGTATGAAAAATTATTGTGTAACATATTCAAGATAATGACCGTTTACGAGATATTTACGATAAAAACAAATATTAATTTAAAAACTACCGTTTAAGAGTTAAGTGAACATAAATCGACTAAATCTTATATTTAATTCTGTTTGAACGAAATATTGTTAATATACGTATTCCATATCTCAAGGTTATTTTTTAAGAAGTGTTTTAATAACGGATTATGTAAACGATTAATAGAGACAAAGGTTACTTATAGCTTTTTAGAGATTGATTTGTCCGTGAATTAATATAAAAAAGTTGCATTTTTGTATAATATAATCCGCTAAAATATTGCTGCCGCTACTTTAACTACTTTGCAATAATGTCTACTTCCATGAGAAAATTCAATTTTCTTAGTCAAGAACAAGAACAGAGATTAGAGGGTAACAGAAACTCAATAAAATATATAATTATTTCAAATTCTGATACTTTATTAATACATTTTGAAAATCTTTCATTTTTTACTGTATTCTGTTATATGTCCGTCTCCCGTCATTTTAAGACTAAAAACCTCAATCTAATTTCCCATCGCTTCCACTGCTGCAAATAAGTATCGACACATCCAACAAATTTCTATTTTAGCGAATATTTTCGAATTCTATGTCTGGTATTGAGATAAAAACACACCAGTCTAATCATAAGCTTTGAAACAAAAAATGTTTCATCAAAATCGGTCCAGTAGTTTTTGCCTGATGCTCGAACAAACAAACAAATCAAAGACATTTATAATTTGATAATAATAGTAGAGATATATAGATGGGTCTTTGAAGTTGAGTCCCGAGTTTGTAATGGCTATAAATAGGGATTGTAGATAAAACATTTCGGTGCAGGTCAAATATTCTAATAATTACTCCATTTTCATATGTCTGTTTGTCCGTCTGTCAGTTAATTGACATTTTGTTTGTGTGTTCTAAAACTGAAAATGAAATTTTGTGTGTTCGTGAAAGGTAGAATCTCCCGCCTCCCGATAAGAAAACTATCTGTGTTTACTACATATATGGTATATAATCAGCTGAAATCTGCTAATAAATTCAGTATATTAGCAGTTTTGAGCAGAGTATTTAAACAGTTATATCCGTTAGTTGTAATATTTCATGTAAATTGTATATTTGACATAAATCTAAAATATTTTATTAATATATTCTTTAATGATTTGTTTTGAACAAACAACATACGTTTTACGCGAACAGTGCATTAATCATCCAAACGCGAATACATAGAATTGACTTAAATACTGACTAGTAAAAAAACAAAAACTTGTTTATGAATATTTTACAGTACCTAAGTTTAACTTTACCGTATGAAGATTAATTGTTTACATGCAAATATTAATACACATAATGAATATAAAATGAACCATTCAGTGCAAGAAGAAAAATTACTTTTGCCAAATGTGTATAATTTTATAATAATAACATTATTAATATGTTGGGCGTTACATAATATTAATTTAAAAATTGCATACTTTTTTCAGAGTGTTAATTAAAAATTTACATTTTCAGTTATTAAAAATTAAGATTTTGCTTTTCAAAAATATTATATATATATAAAGTATATGTTGAAAAATTGATCAGATTTTAATATTTAAAATTAAAAACAGCTTAGTTATAATTTTTTTTTTATAATCCAAGTGAAATATTTTTTTACAGGAAGTTTATCAAATATTGACCATAGAATGAATTTTAACTGTTACGTTTTTTTAGTGGTTTTCATCATTCCTCAATTATATGGTCATTATTAGTGAAATTTCATTTTAATGGTATTGATATGAAATCTTTGATGTTATTCTATATTTTTACGACTCATCAATCTTGCAGGTATTTATGACTTTACACAAGACTATATATTTCAGACGATTATAATTTACGTTCTTTCATATCTGTCACACAAAAACTGAGGTTTACTAAGCTATAGTTTTTATGCATAACCTAAATCGCACAATTTCACTTCTATTCATCTTATGCATTCCAATAATTTTAAATTCAAAATTCTTACTTAACTTCGTTTTTTCGCCCATGTTGTATACCTGATAATAAATTGTAAGATTAAATTCGAATTGAGGGAGTGAATTTGTAGCGGTGTCGCTTTATCATTAAATTATTTTTATAATTTTGTTCTTCATTTTTTATCTGTTGCATTTCAACTATAACTTCCCTCTATTATCACGGTTGCTGTGAATGTTAACAACCTTAGTAATTTACATTTAAAAATAATAACATTTCATAAATCAAATTAAAAAGATCAATTTTAATTAATAAAGATATAATTGATCTTAATATGTCATCCACAAATCACTGATTGAATTTGTAAGGTAGATGTTTGTTATATTAAATAATTATTATTTAAATAAATAATAAATACATATAAAAGAGAAATTATTATAATAATTTTGTTCTTCATTTTTTATCTGTTGCATTTCAACTATAACTTCCCTCTATTATCACGGTTGCTGTGAATGTTAACAACCTTGGTAATTTACATTTAAAAATAATAACATTTCATAAATCAAAAAGATTTCATAAATCATAAATTAAAAAGGTCAATTTTAATTAATAAAGATATAATTGATCTTAATAATTTATTATTAACTTGATTATAATAATTTATCTTTTATATGTATTTATTATTTATTTAAATAATAATTATTTAATATAACAAACATCTACCTTACAAATTCAACCAGTGATTTGTGGATGACATATTAAGTAGGGTAGCGTGTAAATTTTACTCATTTTTCGTTACAGAGTTCATATTCCTGACATCATTTAACCTTAGCGATTGAAAGGTTTGCGAAAAGGATTGGCTCCATTGAGCAGTGATTTTCTCTCTCAAATATTTATAAAAACAAACTTGTATTTATTTAAAAAATATACAAAAAAGAAAAACATAATTTTTACTGGACTGAGAATGTTTTTTGACACTAAGAAATATTAATTTCCGATTTATATGCCCGCCAGTTTGAATTTGTATTTTAAGTTCAGTATCATGCAAAATTTACAAGTGTACCAAAATTAAACTGAACACAATGGGAATACGTTTGGAATTTATTTGATAGATTTGCACTATACAACTGAAGCTAGAAGCCTAGTAAAATATAATATGTTAAAATTCCGTCATTTTAACATATTTTAGTTGTTATGATGATATAAAAGTATCTCTACTTTTTCACAAAGTTCATTTCAAAAAGTTTCGAACTGACTGTACTTACGACCTTATAAACTTTGTAATAGGTCATTTCTAGGACTATACACAAATATTCAGTTCTATATCTCTGCTTTTATATTAACATAAGATTTAAAATGATGGATAAATATATATTTTTAACATATTATATTCTAATAGTTTCGATTTTTGCCGTAATTTCCTAGATCAAATTTTTGTATTTTATAAATACGTATTTCGACTACAAAGTAGTCATCATCAGTATGAATTAGCTAATTGTAATTATTCTCCGATGAGATGTTACTTTTTGCTAATTTGGTGACGGTCTGCACCGATGAAGACAATTTAGCTAATTCATACTGACGTATTTATAAAATTCAAAAAATTTGATCTAGGAAATGGGGGAAAAATTGAAATTTATTTCGAAAAATCCTAGAGTTCTCTTTAATATTATTTATATATTATATTCTACTTTATGGCCGCAAAAAGGATATTTTAAATTTATTAGAGCAATATTATTGACCATGACATGTAATTCCATGTTCAATATTTTTAGAACACTTTATATATGGATATAGAGACTTTGTGAATCATCTTTGGTATACTTTCACGTAATTTATATACGTGATTCATTAATTTTTAATGGTTTACAATTTTGCGCTGGATATCTTTTATTGCAACCTGGTGTTAAAACTGCAATATATTATATTATATATACCACAATACCTGTCTATTATTGTGAATAAAAACATGTTTATAATAAAACACTGGTAATTAATAAACATTACCAGACATTTCTATAAATGAATTTTCGAAAAATTTCCCACTATTATTACTAATCGTTGTATTTATTAAATTATTATTAGAGTATTATATAATTCGTGTGAAAATAATTTATGCTATTATTATATCTAATTTTAATTTATTATCCACAGTTAGTTATTTTATTCGCCTTTAAAAAATAATCATAAATTGAATAATTATCTGTTTGTATAATATTTTCTCTTCTTGCAAAGTCGCAGATTTCGTTTTTATTACTAGGAATTTTTTTTGGGAAAACATGTTTGGAAATTTTGCTACTATTCCTAGATAGATAGATTGTAGAGGCTGCCCTGGACGGGCTACACTTCGACCATAAGGTCTATTGTGATGCCTAAGGATGTGAGTAGAGCGGAAGGAATTTTTGTGTATAGACTAGGAATCGGTAGTATATGCGGCTGCAGCCGACTATGATAGGATATTCCAGATATTCATCTGGGGTTCGTGAAGGAAACTGCAGAAAAACCTTCTCAAGCATAGCCGGTTACTTCGTAATTGTCTATACGCCGAGAGTTTAGTCAATTAATCGCCCCTGTTTTTTTCTTAATATTTGACAAACTGCCGATGTCGGGATTTGAACCCATAATCTCCTAGTTTCCAAGTAGGCATACTACGCAGACATAACGTCTTAGACCGCTCGGCCAATTGGATTGGTTACCATTCCTGACTTGAAAACCTTAAAAAGTTTGTGGCAATATCGATTACGTTTGTTAGAGAAAAGTACAATGTTTCTATTTCAATACAAAATTTAAATATAGAATACAATCAAATTTGCGTGGTATGTTTTAGAATCAAATGACAATATCAGTTCGATGAAACTGGTATTCCTTGTTTTGTAATCTGAATTGTATTATTATTTGTAAAGTGTGAAATCGGGTAAGACATTCGAAAAATTATAATTAAATGAGTACATACGCGTTTGTTTATTTCCATAAAATTAGTTGCCACTTACTGATTATATCTATGTATAAAATGCAATGTCATGACTGACATCATCACACAAAGCTAAGGATAGAAACTTGAAATTTGGAGAGGGAGTTGAATTTATATTGTAGACATCCAAATAAATGGTAAAATACTACTCCCCGTCCCTCCATTTTGAAGAGATGATACCACCTTCAAGAAATAACTTTGCAATCCAGTGTCCTATGTATGCGACATTTCCTAAATATATGAACCTCGGGAGGAAAACTCGGATTCTCCTTTCGTTGGCGCAAGATGGTGGGATGAGATGGTTCTAAGCTATGATTATAATTGTTAAGTAACATGGAAAGCAAGGTTTTGACCAATCCTCCCACTGTCTACCAAATAACTTAAAAGTAATGATAAAAGTATATCTGTAAAAGAGGACGAAATTTGCGTACGTTTTAAAACGCTGTACCTAAACGAGTGTTAATTGTTGTTTACATCAGATACATTTTTCTTGAAAACGGTAATTTTGAAATATTTTGGTGTAGGATGTGCACATAAAAATTAAAAATCAAATATATTTTTAAGAGTGACAGATTTAACTGTGAAATAATTTTAAAAACCATTTTCAAATTGTCAAATTATATTAATCATTGTATAATCAATCATTTTCGATCAAATTTTCAAATTATAAAAAAAACAAAAATAATTCAATGCAATGCAATAAAATATACTCAAATCATTACAGTAGTTTTAAATGTGCCGAAATAAAACCCCAAACGTTTCATTAAACGGGAGAACCGTAAATTTAGAATGTAAATATGACGATCTGGGATCTCATAGTATTAACTGGCAACACTAAACAGTTTCGGAGACACATCTACTGAGTCCCTGGTTCTTAATCAATTTTAGAAAGTATTTTTTACCTTCGAAAGATAAATTAAATTTAAATAATTTCTATATAACTAAATGAAATTCAATATCTTACGGTACTTACGGCCAGTAAACTTATATCATATCATTAGTATTAAAAAAATACATGATCAAAAATGAAAACAATATATATTCCGTACAAAATTGACATTAATCCACTTTAGTCTCTACTTGATATGCAATTTACATACGAATTTTGACATACGTATAATACAATTGCACAGTTTTTTGTTTTTTGGAGCAATCATTCTTGTATGATCAATACGTATAGTATATATTGAATTTTTATTTACATATACACACGTATGATCCAATTTCGAAATTATAAATGACACGTATCTCATTAAACTCATATTGAATTACAGTTCTTTTTTTTTTTTGGTTATTTATTATTGATTGCTATATATTGATGAAAAAATTATCATTACAAAATATAAAAAAAAAACAAAAACCAAAAACCAAAAACCAAAATACAACCATTCGACCTATAATTATTTAATCAAATAATTTATATAAAGTTCGCGAATTTATAATTAAAGGCTGAAAAATGAAATGTAATAATAATTATATTTATTGAAAATACAACCAAAATTATATATAAAGGAAAAAATACAATAAAAAATTCAACTGAATGTACTGACATATACTTTAAAACTTTATGACGTGAACATTTGTTAGTTCAGAATGAAATAAAAGGAGTGGATCTTCAGTGAAGATTCAAAGGAACGATTTAATTTGATGAATTATGTCAAAGGAAACTCTCGAATATGATCGTAGGTCATCAGAGACTACTTTCAATTCTTTCATTGTCATCTGTACTTGTTACACGGATTGTTGACTGACTGAATCATCAGCGAAAAAGCCAAAAGTATTGAACTTAGATGCATTTGCAAGATATGTTCCTTGAAGAGTGTAGAAGTCTATTAAGGATTTTTCGAAAACCAATGTCTTAGGGCGTGAAATAGGGATGATAGTTTAAATGGAGGCACTAAAATAAATGAGTGTTTCAGGGCTTTTACCCCATATGAGGGCATGGAAGTACCTTTTGTAAGATTACATGAAAATTACTTTTAAGGCGTCATAAGAAAAATAAGGTTTTCATCGTTTAAGAAAAATCAACTCTTTAGAGGGTGAAATATCGGCTAAGAATTTTTATACGAGTAACGTTTTGTTTAATTGACATATAAATTGGTATTATTATGCCTATTAATGGGGATTTAACTTTATAGTTATAACTGAAAAAAAACATGAAACCTGATAGATAGCTAGCCTATGAATTAATAATAAAGAAATACGTATTTTTCAGACTGTGAATTATTAATACCCTCGTTAACTTAGAAGAGGAAAGTCTACAAAATGTATTTAATTTCCATGAATCAAGTAAGGTAATAAAAGTGGAATTTTGTGCATTACAAAAACATAGCAACTCAATTGTATTCTGAAAATTTTAGATCTGAAACGTTATACTGATCGATGTCGAGAGGGTTTTAAAATACGCAGAATTGCTCCAAAAAATGTATTCGTTAAACTACTCAATTTTTTAGGTACTTTTGGCGTTAGGTTTTTCGTTGTACTAATGTGTTGATATAGATTACGTAATTGATATAAATCACAAAACAAGTAAATTAATTTACACTATGTTCTGATCAAAAATACACATCTACCAAGACTCGAACCGTGTACCTTCAGCTATTTAGGACAATGCTCTATTGGTTATTGATGCCGCAAGACGAGATAAGACGAAAGAAGCATGCCTCTTGTATTGTAGTATTGACTTGTAAAAGTTTTCCATCGTCTCGTCTCATCTCGTTTTTACAGTTGAAAATTTTCTTTAAAAGATAGAATTTAAAAAAACAACAACAATTAAATGTAACTTTAAAGTCATTTTTCTATTCAAATAAAGTGCAAATTTTTCTAATTTATTTAATTTTTATATTTTAATTGAAACAATAAAAACTGTAGAAAAAATTAAACCATTACCACCCAAACTGACTGATCACACCCAAACTGTGATCAGTACATTTTTACAGATTACAAATCTGTAGAGATCGAAGGGAGTACCTATCTCTCACAAATATTTATCGAAAACCATAAGTCTCGTTTCTCTCGTCTCTCGCGGCATCACTACTAATGGTGTCGATTTTTTCATTTCAATGTCAAACTTATTTAGATTTCAAGCTTTATTATTGCTTAGTTGGATGCTCAAGTTTCATATTTGTCGATATTATAATATTTGAGGTGTACTTATACGGATACCTAATTATTAGTATTAAACTACATTTAAAAATCAGATAAGTACTGTTTGTGTTTTCTTTTTTTGCTTGTACTGCACGTATTGAGAATGATCGTGTCTGTTTGACTGATTATTATTTTGTGTAATGAGTACGGATTGCTGTATTTTTTTCTTCTGTGAAGGATTTATTATAATCACACACATCTTTTTTTATATACACTTACACAGGTATGTCATAAAGGCAGGACTGTGCATATGTGTGTGTATTCGTCGTTGTGTGTGTAAGAATGTAAATAAATGCATTTATAAATTGAATATTTAATAACATCTGATTAAACTTTCAATATAATAATTGATTAATGCATTCAATAAGATTGTAAAAAAAAAGGATTCTGTTTTAAAAGCATTCACAGTCAGACACTCTTAACTTTAAATTGCTGTTTAACAAATGGAGAATGTATCTAAATCAATATGTTTTTACATTTTTTCTTTCGCACGACAATAGGAATAAAAATTGTCATTCTTTGAGTCTGCGTCTACAGAACCGGACCAATCCAACTCAAAACTCGTATGTTATAGCTTCGAAAGATTTTTTAGATATACCATTTTATAAACTCAAACTTTCTGGCATTGTATTAAAGTCTATTCGTAAAGCCAAGCGGTGTATAGAACTGCTATTATACTTTTTATCCCTGGTATATGTATAATAGATACAAGCGTGTATAAAGTTTAGTGCCGACTTTGTAACGGTTGAATTAATTAATCTTGTAGTTCATTAGTCTTAATTAGTACATTTCCACAAATCCGTTCGGATGCCTGTCTATCTGTTTGTAAACACGATAACTCGAAAACGAAAAAAAGTAACGAACTGAATTTGTGTGTTTGTAGTCTAGGGCTAAAAAGTCAACACACAATTCGACTGTCCATCCCCCAGCCAAATGAGGAGAGGGGGGGTATATCCTACTTTTAAAACGGTAGTTTTCCTTTTTTGAAAATTAACAAATTTTGTTTGAAACTTCTTTTTATAAACTGAATAGTTTAGCCACAACTTCAGCTCAAACATCTCCAATTACTTTTGATTACAAAACCATATTTGTATAGAACTTTCCTACTCTAGTTTTTATTCTTATACACTTAGGAAAATAAACAGTTCACGCATTCATAACGAACACAATATAAACCGAGTATGTAAACATTTTCTCTAAACTATTTTTTGACATATTTTCAACGTTCATGACTAGTTAATCTATATGATGTCGTCTTTTTATGTTGCCTTCAGAAGTACACTCGATTACACTTATTTGTCATCAATATGGCGTCCAGTGGCTGCAGTGTACATCTCTTTTTAATTTATTGAATTAAAAAGAGATGTAAATTGATGTATACTGGATGCCACTGGACCCATATTGATGGCAAATTAGTGTACATACATTTTCAAACTTTTAAGTTCGAGGCAAATGAGTTGCAAGATTTGCTTATTTAGTTGTTATAGGCCGAGTTACAAGCTCATGAAAGCTTCCCCACTGATATAAAGCTTAAGTATATAGCATCATTTGGATATAATCTCACAAAGCATATTTATAAATTCCTGAATCAATTGTTATTCAATAATCATGTTATTAATGTAATTAATAATTATATGAAAGATACTCATTTCATTTAAATGAATGAAAAATAACCATACAAATACATAATTATTGATATTGTTGATTAGTAGTTATAATAATATTATGTAAAATTTATTCCATCTTTGTATTTATAATAAAATATAACCAATATTTATTAAACCAATATATTATTAATAAATATAAATAGACATATGGCGATGTATATATATATATATATTATATAGGTATCTAAAGTATCATATCTATCTATAAATAAAATCAATATTTATTTATTTATTTTTTATAAAGGCTGTTGTGTTATGTATATGTGTTTTTAGATCATTGATTGGTGTGATTTATAACAAGATATTTGTTGGTATAGATAAGCAACATAAATTAAAACAAACAATTATTAATCTTATATTATAAATACATTATTGACGGGGTTTGACTTCCAATTTTCTCAATGATACATTTATATTTATATATACATATAGGGTATATTATTTTATATATATATGTACGTATAAAATTTTTTTTAAACATTTTATGATTAAACAAGTTAGTTTATAATTTAAAGAAATTAACATAATTATCTCTAGTTACATGCATTTAGATATCATATTATATAATTTACATATTTTTTTCAGGATTATTTGGGATAGGTATAGTTTATGTATAGACTATAGAGACCTACCACGTATTTTTTTTAACATGAAGTGAATGAAGAAAAAATTTCTGGTCAATGTACTATACTAACACAAAATAAGTCAAAAGAGCTAATGTAAAATTTCTGGCTAAACATTAACCAACTACTTTTATTTTTATTAACAAAGTTGTCAAATTTTTATAAAAAAATCATTCAGTTTCAGTTTAAAAGTAATTTGTGCAAGTCAGTGTACATTGTTGAATAAAAAAAGAGATAAAAGACTTAATAATTAATTAATTAATTGAGAAAATATAAAAGGAAAAATTATCAAAATTCAAATTCCTTGTTCAAGTCAAATCTTTCAGGTATGGAGAATAATCATCGAGTTTTTGTTTTATTTAATTTATTTTTAAGTGCGTTTTGTCCATTTGAAATATATTTAGTAAACTTTTACTAATATTTTGTGTTTTTTTTTGTGTGTCGAGTATCGAAATCTGTTGTAGGTTCTACAGCGCTCCTTTTGAAGAATAAAGACAGCAAAGATACCGCGACAAAAGAGACTGTAAGGAAAGTTTAAAATTTGATCATTGAGACTAGTTTTGACGTGAAAACGTCTATTCGCTCGTTACTGGTGGTCTACTGGTCTACTGGTGGTCTGTCGAACTTTGTTGTGTGACGAAATACTATAAGATTTCAATCGCTAAAAACTTCCAGACTATAATAATTCGTTTACAATGGTTGAGGCCAATATATATCATGTCTCAACGTATCTATTGCGCTATTTTTGTTTTGCCTGTGACTTCATCGTACCAGTGTACGCACATTCGCGTGGATGGTTACGAATTAGCTCTGTGTAAAGTTATAAATTGGTGTAGAGCTTGGAAACGAATTGAGCTAGGACATTGATTCTAGTGTCTTTGTGAAGAACATGCAGAGCACTCATAGGGGAAAAAGTGAGAAAACAGAAATATTTGCCGGAATATTAGTGAAAATCGGTATTAAATTGACAAGTACACAAAAATTGAAGAATACGTCTCATATGACTCGTAAACATGCTTGGAATTATAAAAAAACGTATATAACAGTAAAGCTCGCGTCGAAAGAAATCCAACAACACTAAATAGTCCAGAGCCGAACGAATGTGAGAGCTACGGCAGCATCGAAAAGGAAATGAAAAAACGCCGAAAGCCATTACGTAGCTGGTACATTGGGCATACAGCTGCCAGCGGCAATCCAAACGTCCATGGATCATGTACAGGACGTTTTCACGAAAAATCTATTTTGATTGTTTTCGAGCTTCATTGAAATCAGAAAATATTTCTCTATGCATCGTAAGTTAATTTGAGAATGATTGAGGCGTTTGGTTGAATGGTCGAGAGAACGATTTAAAGTGTGCCCAAACTCAAGATTTTCTTACAAACCATTTAATCGGTTATCATTGAAGTTCTAAAAAATATACAAATTTTGACTCCAAGTTGAAGTGTCCATTTGTTTTTCAATTCATCTCTATAAAGCCACCAAAAGGCGAGAGTCCAAACGTATGCTCATACCGCTTTTAAATGTAAATTTCTTAAATAATTTATCCAAATTGACCTTTGATCTTTAATAGTTCATGAACAAAAACAGGTAGAGGTAGGTCAAAAACTTGTTTTTTTTTACTAATCGTTCCATGGACGATTTTTTAATGACTTGGAAAAAGGTGCTGGAAGTAATTTTATATTTTACTCCATAAGGTTCACTAGTAAGGTTCACTAGTTCACATCCGCCTTCGGCGAAATTCGAAAATAAAAACAAACAGACTCCGAGATAATGTGTCCAATCATGCTGCGAAATATTTATATCAAATTAACATATTTGTTTCGATCATATTTTACAATTATGGACAGTCTCTAATATTTCCACCACATATTAAATGATATGACAGTCGATTTCACAACACAAATAATTTAAAATCAATTTCTAAATGAAAAATTTGTTAACGTGAGAATACGGGCACGTAACTAATTTTTTTCAAACTACATAATATTAAATCACAACTATAGGTGTGTATACAATCAATAAAGTCTGCACCTGCTACTAAAGTTATTTGATTTGAAAATAAGATTAAACATTTACATGAATAAAAATTTAATTTATTTTTTTGCTCTTAACTAATTCTAAAACATCTGATAAATCGTTTTTTACACGCAATTTTTATTTGATCAACATAAATTAATACAAATATTGAATTCATTCATAAATATTTTACAGAAAATTAATCTATAGATACATCTTTAGTTATTAGGGTTTTGTATTACTTTGGCTAAAATGTTTAAACTTATTTGAAATAATCATCCCTTGTTGAATTGATAAAATTGGATTTTATCAACATTATTACATTACTGTATGGTTTGTTTGGTTTTTTATTTATTGATTCCGTGGCCAACGGACAATTAAATTTTTCTTTAAGACGGAATACAAATGTAATAAATCCCAAATTAAAGTTTCTTGGGTTGTTGTCGGCTTCGAATAACTTCTAATACAACAAGAGTACCTACAATTACACAACGCAATTTAGAGGAAAGTTTTCACAAGCGAAGTAAAAATTTGTAATACGAACATTTTGGTAGGGTAGTAGGTTCTTCTTATTTTTGAATTTCCTCATGTAAAGAAACCATGTTCAATGTTGGAATGTAATTAATTTTAACTACGATTATGATTGAAAAATGATCTGTTTTATTCTCTTTTTTTTTCGACAAGGAAAAGTAGACGAGGAAAAGTCACGAAGCCGCGCGAGACTTTTAGGTACTTTTATGCGTTGAATAAAACGTCTTCTGAGTCGAAAGCAACTCCCAAAAAAGATAAATAATTACCCCAAATCATAGATTAATTACTTGTTGTATTAGTTGTATTACTTGTTGTATTAGTTGTTGTATTTGCAATTATTGGACAACAATAGTCAGTAAATGTTTTGTTTATTTGATTTCTTCAAAAAACTTCAAAATTTGAACGATAATAATTGAATCAAGACCGTACTTTATATAGATACACTACGCAAGTCACTAGTCAGTTTTATTATGATATTTTTTTAAGTTCATTACACAATGAAAAAAATAAGGTTAAGGTATAAGAAATAAAGAACAACGAATAAGGGAATCCAGCAGATGGCAGAACCGTTAATCAATTCATAGACCTCTGAAGTTGTCAGCCTATACAAAAAAAAAAACATAAAAAACATTTTAATGTATGATCGATGTTAAAAGTTGGTATTATTGCGTACCAACACAATTTTTAGTTGGTACATGGTACAAGACCCTGAAAAACGGTACGTATACCAACAAATTGGTACGTCTGACATCACTGAGGAGATCTAATTG
Organism: Nineta flava; assembly: GCA_963920215.1. Classification (NCBI taxonomy): domain Eukaryota; kingdom Metazoa; phylum Arthropoda; class Insecta; order Neuroptera; family Chrysopidae; genus Nineta; species Nineta flava. Next base: position 94,618,451 of record OY986041.1, read on the forward strand.
GAGTACAAATCATATGATCTGTTTTTGTTTTATGAATTTTTTATTTTTTTGTAAGCTAGAATTGCTGCAAAGTGTACATTTTGGTACGGCATGTATGTGTAATAAGTATATGTGTTAATGTATGTACTGCTGTCACATGTATTTTCTCTATACACATAAAGTTGTTAGTTACGCAAGCGCACTGGAGCTAAATTTAGTACCTTGGTTAGTTGAGGCAGTTAGACAGTTATGTGCCCAATTATCTGTTCAGTTATATAGAGGCATGCTTTTACACGGTGAAATCATTCTGTATGTCGATGAAGTACATATACGCATATTTAGATATTTTTACTCATATCTAGATAATCTCCGATTCCAAGGTTAAGTTTTCGATTTACTCTCCAAGTATTGATGAATCAATACTCCAGATCGACGGAGTTGATTGAGAGAGTTGACTAGTAGTCACTGGTCCAATCTTCGTTGTTTACCTTGTAGTATGCATTCCCTTAAAAACCTAAAAGTATTCTAGAATAACTTTACCAACTTACGTATCCAGAGAGATTTTTATGAAAGAGTACGTATTATAGAACCTTAAACGTATTCATCTCAATTCACATTTACTCGAATATTATTTATTTATAAGCCAAAAAAATAAATAAATAAATGTATATATAGCCTTAAAACAAGACGAAACATTTCACAAACTATTTGATTTCATTTCGATCAAAAGCAATCAAACAAATTCTTCGTTACAACAATCATGGTGTTCTGATTTAAATAAATGATACAAACATACTATAATACACTTTTATAAATAATACTGTTCAATCTATATCCGATCAAAAACATAAATGTAAAAAAGGGCCGAGTTTTCGGGGAGATACTTCATATAATAGTTGCTCCTTAAAAAGTGATGATATCCCAATTAAAGAGCCGAGCTATTAATAAAGTAAATAGTTAAAACTAAAATGTAAGAATATAAGTGTAAAATGAAAAAAAAAATTTGGTTGAAATTTATTTCGTAAGTTTTCTTTAGTATGTTTTTAAATTTTATAACGCGGCAAGTTATATTTTCTGTTGATTTCAAATATTTTAAAACTTGCCGCGTTATAAAATATAAAATTATAAAATTTTAAAAACATACTAAAGAAAACTTGTTGAAAATAAATTTCAACAAAATTTTTTTTTTTTTCATTTTACTTTATTAATAGCTCGGCTCTTTAATTGGGATATCATCACTTTTTAAGGAGCAACTATTATATGAAGTATCTCCCCGAAAACTCGGCCCTTTTTTTATTTATGTTTTTGATCGGATATTTCATAGAGACAATATATAAATTTAATTTTTGATTTTCCATATGTTCCGTTGGAAAATTAAATTTTCCCAAAGATTCTTATTTAAAGTATTAAAAATTCCGCGTCGAATGCAAAAAACCTCACCCTTCTAGCATTTCTGGAAGTGGAGCAACTAAGTTTTAAAAAATCGCACACACCTCTCACTAATGGTATGTGCTAACATTTTACTATAAATATAGAAATATGGACCAATCATAGAGCAGCAATATTTCCTATGTTAATTTTATCAAAACAAAAATGCGAAAGTTTTCCCATTTCCCGATATAAATTTCGTGATTTCATAATTTTCCCTGTGCCTTGGGTACTAGACCTAACTATATGCCAAATATCATCTTTAAAGGATATCTGGTGTGGGCCCTACGTTTTTATAGTGTCTAATGAAAATTGTGGGCGTACCTACAATTTTACGGTTTTTGAACCGAAATAACTGTTTAACCATTTATTTCTTAACGAAAAGCAAACACTTGTTCTCTTATAATTCCCTAAATAGCTTATATTCGAAAAACCAGCACTGTAGCTCTTTTCGTTCAGAAGACATTTCGGGGTCAAATCTACTCTGATATTTCTTGTAGTAATAGTACTGTAAGCGCGAGGGCATAAAACCCCTTACACTCGGCCTGTCGCACTACCGTACTCTAGATAAGTAAGTATTCATGGTATTCGTTCTCTCACTGTGTTTGTTGCACAGTGTTGTAGCAGCCAGGCAGTGTGTTGTGTGTTTTGTTTATTGGTAATAATATGACTGGAAGAAAATCTTTTTATAATCTGTTTAGAGTTATTTAATAGAGTAATACAAGAGGAATACAAAAAATACTGAGTCACGCATTCGAACAAAGTGGAGAGAAGAGTAAATGCGTGACTATAGATTGATATGTGTGGTAGTTCTTATTGTATCCAATCATGCATGATCAAAAATAATATTATTAATAATAAGAATATTCGAGTAGTATTCGTATTTACGTGCATATATAAGCAGGTGTGTGTATTAAAAAGAGTTTATGTAATTTTGAAGGTGGTATTTAGTTTGTAGTGATTTTTAATAAATTTAGGTTGGACGCATACAAATTTTATCTTGAAGTTTAGGTCCTAACTCACTGAAATGATTCACTTTTTTGATGCATCAAAATGAAATCTTTTCTTACTACAGGCTACATCGAACGCAACGCAGACGTATTCATTTCATTTTAAGTTAAATTAAACAAGTAAAAAAAAACACATTTTTTCATACAAGTAAATAGCCCCCAACGCAAAAAAAAACTTAAAAAATGTATAACACAAATAAAAGAATTTTCCATTACCTCCACCAAACTTATATGTAAAATGATAATGTTAATAATATGTCTATACATCGACTTGGAAATGAGCTGATAATCTTCAAACGACAAAATAGATTTTTATCAACCATACCTCAGACCCACCGCAAGGAACCATCTATCTAATAAAAACGACCGCATTCAAATCAGAGTTACGATGTCACAGATAGACGCATATGGGCTTCAGACACTAATAACACCCGTCTTTTGCGTCGGGGGTTAAAATCGATGTCGAGTTTCCATTATGTCTCTAATGTTTTGGCAAGTAATCTGTCTGAATGCTTGTGTTTGTTTTGTGAATGCGATATCTCAAAAACGAAAAGGGCCTTAAACAATTTTAATTTCGTTTAGAAAGTTTCATCAACAGGAAATTTGAAACCACAAAACATAGTTTTACCAGGACAAACCAGAAAAATTTTGCGTATTAATAATGAATGAATTTCGTTAATAAGAAACGATTTAATTTTAATCTTATTTCACTGATTAAGCAGATTGAGGCAGTTGCCAAACGTAAGTTTATCGAGTTTGCCTTATGCCAATCAATTTGGAACTTTTGGAATTCTTCCAAAAGTTTATGGTAAAATCCCATATCGTTCCACCAATTTTAATGCTTTACTGTATATGGTTAAGTAATATGCAGGGGAATTATAAGTTTGGTTCCAAGTTTGTAAAGGTTGAAAATATGGATCGTAGCAAAAAACTTTAGCTACTGGTGTTCATAAAATGTTCCAATTACTCCATTTTCACATATCCGTCTACCCGTCTGTCCGTTTTTCCGTCCATCAAAACGACAACTCAAAATTGTGTAGAGGCAACAAACTATTATCTCTTGAGCATATTTTAGAAGAAAAAACTTACTTTGAGTTAGTTCAGTCACAATGTAATTCCAAATAGATATTTAGAATCAAGATACAACAAAAAACTGTACATTAATATGCAAATTTTAACACATTATAAGAATTACACATTACATCAAAGTCTACCTTCATTATGTGTAAAGCTCTCTGTATTTTTTCGTTTTCTTCATATAGTTTAACTTATTTTTGGGGGTTTGTAAGTGTATGGGCGTAAGTTACAATTTATAAAGGATGGCATAAATTAACTGTAATTATTAATGTATATTGTGAATATATCAGACTGTGTGGGGAATTTAAATAATTATTGATGATTACCATTAATATATTCCAAAGCCGTGTTTATCCTGATTTTCGTGTGTTTCTTTTTTTTTTGAAAATAAATGCGAATCATTAATTTTATATCTAAAAAAGTCTTAATTTCAAATATATCATCTTGTTGTTCGAAATCATTTGGTACGAGGGCTTACTGAACCTGAGTATATATAAACTCCTTCTGTATAAATAGGTCATTGGTCATTTGATGTATTTCATGAAAGAATTTATACTAATTTTAAATAAGTGTTTTTCAAATTGTTGAAGTTTAAACAGTTTTTCGATTTTCGATTAAAGAGTGTTCATAGGTAAAAATCTGAATCACTGCTGGGCAACGTATAAAAGTTGAAATACAATTTACATTCAAGAGTCATTCTCACACGAATAAATAGTAAGAGAATATATATAATATATACATATATATATATATATATTTATATATATATATATATATAGATATATATGAATATATATATATATTATATATATATATATATATATATATATATATATATATATATATATATATATATATATATATATATATATATATATATAACAACGCCAACGCTAGGTCCAAATTAGCTTAAAACCAAGTCGGGGACATAAAATTTTCCTCCAATTTTAGTGATTTTTTTAAGGGGTACCCCTTGGAAAAAATGTCAAAAAAGTGAAGAAAATTTTTCTTTGTTTGGAATTTTAGCACTATGGGTCTGATACCATGAAAACCGTTAATCGTATCATATTTTAACCAATGCCATCGTTTTTGCTAGGTCCAAATTAGCTTAAAACCAAGGTTCTATCAAAATCGGGGACAAAATTTTCCTCCAATTTTAGCGATTTCTTTAGGGGTACCCCTTGGAAAAAATGTCAAAAAAGTTAAGAAAATTTTTCTTCTCCATTTTAATAATAATCATTTTCTAGGCTAATTTTGACCCAAACAGTACGAAAATCAGGTTCATTTTAACGTCCGACCAACAAATTTAAAAATTTTGCCTTCTCAATTCATACAGTTTTGAATTTTAGCACTATGGGTCTGATACCTTGAAAACCGTTAATCGTATCATGTTTTAACCAATGCCATCGTTTTCGCTAGGTCCAAATTAGCTCAGAACCATGATTCTATCAAAATCGGGGACATAAAATTTTCCTCCAATTTTAGCGATTTTTTTAAGGGGTACCCCTTGGAAAAAATGTCAAAAAAGTGAAGAAAATTTTTCTTCTCCATTTTAATAATAATCATTTTCTTGGCTAATTTTGACCCAAACAGTACGAAAATCAGGTTCATTTTAACGTCCGACCAACAAATTTCAAAATTTTGCCTTCTCAATTCATACAGTTTGGAATTTTAGCATTATGGGTCTGAAAACCGTTAATCGTATCATATTTTAACCAAGAAGAATATCCCTTTATATTTCGTAAAATATATTTGTCATTTATGTATGAAAAAGTAAAATATTTTTTAATTCATGAAATGAAAAATAGACAACCATTGGGACCCTGCTCTATCTGCTCTATCTGCTATCTTTGGCCGATATGATATTGTAAGAATTTTAATATACCAATGTGAACAAATCTATATGTAAACCACAAACCATTCAAGTTTTGAACATGCTTCATAGATCGTCTTCAAAAAAAAAGCTAATCAATAATAATTTCGAGTGAATATTTTATTATCTCAACTATAAAGCACATATCCTAAATTTGGAAGTCATTGTAATGATCCCCTCAGATACGCACGATATGCATCATGCGTACATAAATTTCAGAGATCAGTTTGAAATGAAGCAATCTATATTTAAATAAAAATGAAACATAAGTAATATTGATAAAAGTTGTTTTTTTTTTTTGTTCAACGACACGAGATCATACTTCATTAACCCCGAATAAACATTTCGTGTTGCTTACTTACATGAATATGATATTTATATAAACTGATTGCTTGAAAGTACATACAACGCCAAAAGTCAAGCTAAAAATTTAATAATTGATTTGTGCCTCATTTTTTCGGATTTCGGAAAAATGTTTCGAATAAAAGTTGTTAGTATAGTTATAATGAACAACTTTTACCCTAAGCATTTTTTCGAAAACCGAATAAATAAGGCACAAATCGATTATAAAATTTGTCAATATTAGCTCGACTTTTGACGTTGACTATACATAACTAATAAAATCATACAAGTAATATGGCAGAGTAAACTACATCTATACACACAAGTAATATAACCAAGAGCTGAAATTTACTTTTAAGTCAGTTATTTTATTAAAAATTATTCAACCTTGTTATAAGATCTGCACTTAATTTTCAGATAATAAAACTATTGACAAGTGGTATTGGTTTCATATAATATATAATAATTTGGAAATTAGGGTTGCAACATATTATCTTAAAAGTTATTTGTTATAAATTTGTTATTGTAAACATTTATTTCAATAATTTCCACATGGAAACTTTATAAAATAAACATTTAAAGGACATGTATGCGCGACTAAATCTTCGGTATTTGGTAAATTTAATCATATGAGTTTGTTTCCTCAAAAATTCAAAACCTCTTATCAAATATTTGAAGTACTTATCAACGATTAAAGATCCAATTATTAACACAATGCCTTATGGATAAATATATATTTTTTAAATTTATATCTAGAACAACTATGCTACTAAATTAGACACTGTAATACATGTTGTTTTAATATATTCTTTGAATTATACACTTTATTTTTGAATATAAGTTTGCCTTCTACTAGCCCTTCGACAATTACAATTTGAACTCCACTTAAACCTTTATCGTAATATCAGATTGAAATTTGAGAGTTCAATTTTGACTTTATTTTCAAAAATAATAAAAATTTTTCATTAAAAATTATTTACTAATTTTATTTTATTTGTGGATGGATAAGCAGCGCTCTTTTACAAAGTTTTTAGCGTGACGTATCTACGATGTTTATGATTTGGTCACGCAGCAGATTGATTTGGAAAACATTTGGAAGTATATTTACTTAAATCGTAATCACCATTATTGATACGTATTTGCCAGAGCTAGATTGTAAGCTGTATATTATTTCAGTTCTCCGTTATACCTTTTTCGCCGATGAATGATTACATTCGCTGATGAATGATTACATACGCCGATGAATGATTGATTTGAAATGTTGTTTTTTCCGATTGTATTAGAAAAGAAATCAGATGAATCAAATGTCTCATTCTGATGAATGCATCAAATGAAATGATAATTAGAATTAGTGTTGTTGCGCAGTTCTTATGACAACTAAATATATTTTTCATAAATTGTTGTTACTTTATTTTAAATTTTTAACATTGGTAACCCTGTGTTATTCATTTTATGTTCATGGGTGGACAGATTTGATTTTAATATAAAAGAATAATCTTATCGTATAAGAAATATCAACCTACGATAACCACATTTGAGAAAAGGCCCAATATATCACCGAACCATAAAAATTTAAATAATTCTCTTTCTTCAATGATTAAGTAGTGATATTATTTTGATCAATTTATTAAAATGTCGGCTTATATCTTAAAAACTGATAACCACAATACATAATAATATTAATAATAATAATAATAGTTATAAAATATATAGTTTTTTATATTATTATTATACTTATATATTATGTTAAAATACAAAGTGGTTGTTATATATTTTAAAATATCTCATATATTAAATTTCAAAGTGGAAAATGAATTCCATACAAAGATAACTTTAAACATAGTTCTCCTTTCTTTGAATTCGATTATTTTTAAAACTTAAATAGTTAAAACTGTTAAAAATACTTAAAACTAAAATTATTAAAACTGTTTTCTGGAAAAACAGTTGGACAAATTGGACAACTGACGTCTGAAGTCTACAATTACTTATTTCATTTCTTACTGCCTACAAAAGTACCGATAATTTCTTAAGTTTAGTAAAATCTGTTTAAAGAATTTATAACATTTTTGACTGTGTGAAGAATTACAAGTTTTCGTTAAAACATGGACTAATTGAAATATTCACTATTTTGATTTATCAATGTAAATTAAAATGTGAAACAGTTAATGCAACCATCAGAGTCCTATTCGTTTGACTACTATTCGGGTCGACGCTCCAACTATATGTACACACATGCACACATAATTTTTCATAGAAGAACACAAGATGTTTTTAATAGAAAAGAAGAATTGTATTACAGAGACTTACAGTGGCGATTAACAGAGAGACTAAAAGACATCGATTTCGCTGATGACTTGCACTTAATGCCCCACAAACTAATAGATATAAAAGAAAAGCTAGAAGAACTCAACAGTGAAGGGATAAAAATAGGCTTAATGATAAATAGGGTAAAGGCAAAAAGTTAAGAGTAAATTTGAAAAGTGCGAAGCAATTAAGGGTAGACGGTGCAGTAATAGAACAGATGAAACAGTACCAATATCTTGGTAGCTTGGTTTCAGGAAATGGTGGAACAGAAGAGGACGTAGAAGAATTCGGTGTCATTATACAATTAAGACCAATCTGGAAATTCCAACAGCTAAGAAGAAGTACAAAGTTCAGAATAATTGAAAGTAATGTCAAAACGATAACAAGTAAAATACAACATATATCAATACTTGTTTAAGAAGAATTCTAGGTATATTTTGGCCAGATAAAATTTCAAATGACGAGCTCAAATGGAGAAGATAAGAACAACGTCTTATTGCAGAAACAATAAAAAAAGAAAATTCACATACCCTCAGGAGAAATGAAGCTAATATTAGCCGCCAAGCATTTGACTTGAATGTTCAGGGCAAGAGAAGATGAGGGGACCCAAGACTACTTGGAAAAATACAGTAGAGATAGAAGTGACTGAGGATGAGAAAACGTGGCGCGAAATAAAAGCAATGGCTCAGAAGACAGAGGTGGAGATCAGAGGTCAGAGTGAGGTGGAGATCCTTTATGGCTGCCCAACGTGCCTCAAAGAATTGAAGGACATTATTATTCTATTATGCATGGGAGTACAATTCAAAGGTTTTTTCTATTCAATCTAACATTGCTTAGGAATTGAGTTCATATTTTCTGCGGTATCTTTAAATGCTTTAACGTATCCTTTGAGCTTTTTGGGCATCTTATTTTGACTTTAACTCCTATACATATCACCGGAAAATAGTACGCGTGGTCTATATCTCCAGAGGCTTGTATTTTTTTTGTCATTTCTTGCAATCTATGGGCAAAAGATTTTAATTAAATTTACATATGTAACACAATTTATTGACATATAAGTCGTTTGTTGGAGCAGTAAGACATAACTCCGATGATATCACAGACATTTTTCGTTAGCCAAGGGCTTTATGCGTAGCGAAATATTGCATTAACAAGAATTTTCTTTGATAAATATCAACATGTGTTTATATTTTTCGCTTTTAAGAGCCTCATACATATAAACAATGCTTTACGAAAAATTATCCCATGCTGTACGCAATAAACATATGTCTCCGGAGGCTTGTAACTGTTATAAGCTCAGGTTAAAATATTTCTTTAGTGCATAAATATTTAGAACCACCGTGTAATAAAAATATATTTTTGACCGTTTTTTTTATCATATTATAAATATGTTGTAATGAATTAAAATGAACAAAAAAAAATTTAGAGTTATATTGAAGCAAATTAAAGATAACATCAACTTTGAACAGAGAAAATATAAAAAGTTATAGATATAAATATATTACATATACTATATTTTTTTCAAGAACAATAAGAAAATAAATATTGTTAATAATAATAATTTGGTTGTTGTTATTGTGACTGGAAGGCACTGAAAAATGATGATTGCATGTGACGGTTGAGAGTCGAATGGATGTTGGAGAATGGTTCACATTTAAATTCTTTAAATATTTTGAAAATTATTATTTCTTTTTATTAACCCGACTTCAAAAAAGGAGGATGGTTCTCAATTCGTCTGTATTTTTTTTTTTTTTTTTTTTTTTTTTTTTTTTTTATGTGTGTCACCTCAGAACTCCAACATTTATGAACCGATTTTGAATTTTTTTTTTTTGTTTTAAAGGGTTTGGTTTCCCATTGGTCCCATTGGCACCAAATTGCATTCTGATGAGGGGATCCCCGGAAAATCGAGGAAAATCCTCATTTTATATGTGATAACCGATTTTTGCGAAATTTTTTTTTTTTTTTGAAAGGGTATTCTCATTCATAATGGGAAAATAAGAAAATTTTTTTAAAAACCGACTTCAAAAAATTTTTTTACAAAAAATAAACCGACCCCAAAAAAAAAAATTTTTACAAAAAAAAAACAAAATGCATGTAAATAAAATTGAAAATCTGTTATAAAAAAATGCTCTTAAAATTAAAAAAAAAAAAAAAAACGGGTAAAAAAAAAATGTTTTACAAAAAAAATCCGACCCCAAAAAAAAAAATTTTTACAAAAAAAAACAAAATGCATGTAAATAAAATTGAAAATCTGTTATAAAAAAATGCTCTTAAAATTTAAAACAAAAAAAAAAAACGGGTAAAAAAAAAATGTGTTATAAAAAAATTCACTAAAAATTAGTCGTTTAAGTAGGTCTACCCATATTTAGATAAATAAAACTAGTTATAGAACTTTAGAGTCACTAAAAAGCGAGAAATAAACTATATTTTGACAAAATGGAAACCCGACTTCAAAAATAAAATATTCTATAACAAAAAATGCACTAAAAAGTAAAAAAATAATTGCATATTCTTGTGCCAATTTTAGTTCACCTAAGCAAAAATTTTTAAATATATATGTACAATTATTGTTATTTTTGGAGGCGGTGTCAAAAAATTATGTGAATTTCTCTATGCTGACACCGCCTCCAAAAATAACAATAATTGTACATATATATTTAAAAATTTTTGCTTAGGTGAACTAAAATTGGCACAAGAATATGCAATTATTTTTTTACTTTTTAGTGCATTTTTTGTTATAGAATATTTTATTTTTGAAGTCGGGTTTCCATTTTGTCAAAATATAGTTTATTTTATTATAAATAGTAAAATAATGTAACTACATCTAATTATTGTGAAATTATCATTATTCAAATATTCTATGCTAGTCTACTCTTTATAAATCGCATTTATCTTATTTTTAAGGGATTAAGGGACTTCCAACATGAAATCACTTTTCGACAGATTTTGCTCATTTCACTGGCTAAAAATAACGTTTTCTAATAAATCCCGAAGTTTCAGAATGTTTGACCGTTTAGAACGCGAGAAAATTAATAACAAAGTAATCATTCTCTCTCATTAGAAGCATGTAAAACTTCATAGCCGCCCAACTATTATCTGTTGTATAAAAAAAAATACTCGACAGAATTAAAAAAAAAAAAAACTAGGATAGTGAAGATAAATATTTATTAAATAAAAAAAAATCGAGTTTTACCGTTTGGTTTTCGAAATATAATAGTTTTTGCACTTTCGCGACTAAAATGACAACTTTACTGCCTCCAAATAGGTACTAAAGTAGTACTTTTTCTCCCATGGGTGAAAAAGTAGATTTTTTTCCCATGGGAGAAAAAGTAAATTTAATATTGTATCCTAGAAACAAAATCAAAATGACATGTCTATTTAACATGAAAAAATATGAAAAAAAAGTTTGTTAAATAGAAATATTATTTTGATTTTGTTGCTAGGATACATATTAAATTTACTTTTTTCCTATGGGAAAAAAAATCTACTTTTTCTCCCACACGGGAGAAAAGTACTACTTTAGTACCTATTTGGAGGGAGTAAAGTTGTAACCACAAACACAACACATACATATACATTAACCATGGGACTAAAGTGACTCTTTTAATCCAGCGAGTGGAGTTTGTTCCTAAGGGCTCCGCCCGAAGGATCAGCCTCTCAAGGGATTAAAGGCACTTTAATCCCATAGAAAATATATTATTTTTTGCAATTTCGGGACTAAAATGACAACTTTACTGCCTCCAAATAGGTACTAAAGTTGTCATTTTAGTCCCGAAATTGCAAAAAATAATATATTTTCTATGGGATTAAAGTGCCTTTAATCCCTTGAGAGGTTGATCCTTCGGGCGGAGCCCTTAGGAACAAACTCCACTCGCTGGATTAAAAGAGTCACTTTAGTCCCATGGTTAATGTATATGTATGTGTTGTGTTTGTGGTTATATGCATTGGTTTTTTGTCCTGATTATACAAGACAGTGCTGGAACTTCCTTAATATACTTTAATAAGCTTGATTTTTATGTATCTATGTACATACGTATGAATGTAATGGAATATTATTATAATTGGAATCCACCAATCACAGAGCGCATAGTGTTAGGAGGTGTGGCCACAGTAGAGTAGGGCGGAGTAGGGCGGCCACAGTAGAGCAGCAAACTTGATTTTCTACAACTTTACTTTATAAATTTTTATTACATTTTTCGATTATTCTAATATTCAGAGAGATATTTTATATTATGTGTTTTCTTCTTTCTCTATACCCTCTTTTCACTTGACCTATGTCATTTATTAATAATCAGATACAACATTTCATTTTGATTAAACTCTAATTGTGGCCAGTAGAGAGTAATTGTTGTATTTTAAAGAAATTCGTTAAGTTGACGCGGCTCCTGCGTAACGCTTTGTATCATATTGTGTTGTTGAGATATGAATCGAGTAATTAATTACACACTTAACATATAAGTTCTACTACAACTATAGAATACGAATTAATTTGTGCTAATGTTGAAGATATATAACTTCTCATATATATACTTTGGTTCTTGATTTACACAGAAGCTACATTATAAGTAAACATTTCAAACAAACACAACAATATGGTAAGTTAAAACGTTTGTATGTGACATTTACAAAGATGAAGAGGGAAAAAACAACATTTATTCATATACAAAACTAATTTTTAAATCTGCATTGTATGTTGAAAACAATGTACCTAATACGTATATTGTATTTTCTATTTGTTAACAAATAATAATAACAATGATATTTAAATTTTTTTAACCAAACAATATGATCACTATAATATAAATATTATCCAAAAAAATAAAAACCTTATACTGTATTTTGTTTGAAATATTTAAATCCACAATTATTTAAAAGGAAAGTTAAAAAGGACATAGAAAAAAGAACAACTTACGAGATATGGGCGATATGATTTACCAAATAATATAGCAGATGCTTTGAAAAAAGTATTATCATATTCTATGGGCTGATGTGTTGTATACATTATCTTCAACAAAAATTTTTAATAAGAAAATTGTCTTTTATTGTGTTGTCTGGTAGAATTCAATGAAAACCATATATTTATTATGCTTAAGTAAAATATCATATAATTGCTATTGTTAAAAAAAATGGATGGGTTAAGTATTGTAGTGGATAATTGGTTAATTTTTTTTTTCTCTTGTTGATAATGTTATCGGAACACAATACTGTGGCAATTGTTTGTAATCAATTTTAATAATTGCTTATTCTTTACGAATAGATGGAGAACAAAACATCATTGGCGAATTGGTTTAAATAAAAGTTTTCGGTTTTAGGTCAGTTGATGACCACCCTTTCACAAATTTCTGTACCAAATCAACTTTGCCAGAACATGTTTGCAAATGTGAAGTATTGAATTTAGTAGATTATAATCGTTAAAAGGCTGTGTAATAATGAAACAGGAATAAAATATTAAAAGGCTGTGTAATAATGAAACAGGAATAAAATATTTATGGCAGTTAAGGTTTCAGGTGAACCTGGAACATCAAGGACATCGAAACGAATGAAAACCAATCAATAAATCACGAATCGTGGAAGAGACCTACTGGAGATACCGCATGAACAAAACGCGTCTCTCACTCTAACTCATGGTGATACGGAAATGAGTAAAAAACGGTAGTACGGATTAAGTAATCGGTATATACTGAAAATTCGAAAAAACTGTAGCGATTTTGCAAATTGTAAAAATTTGCTGAGCTTGACTTCGCTGTAACTCGTAGACTATTTATCTGATCAAAAAATATTTCCCACAAAAGTTGCAGGAAATTTCATGCTCTATAATTTTTGTAATGACTATTTCCAACCTAGATGATGCTGGCGAGTAGATATTCTCGAAAAACTGGTTTTTGGTACCATTTTTCCAATATGGTGGCGCGAGCGGTGGTCGCTCGAGGTCGCAATTTCGGAATATTAATTAGGACACCAAACTGTAACACTCTACCAAATTAGAACTCTCCTTGACCTTTTGTAAGTCAGAACCTACCCAATGACTGGACTATAAGTTGAAATTCATAACTGTTGGTATAGTCAGTGACCAAAAGTGAAGTATATTATGCAAATGCTTGTAGACGATTTGCATCTTAAATATTCGGTTTTATAAACATATTTCCAGCGATTGCCTACTTTCCAAGCAGTTTTTCGAAACCCGAATATTTTCGACGCAAATCGACTACAAACAGTTGCATAATATACACCACATTTGGTCACTGACTATACGTCAGTAAACTAATACAAATTAGCGATAATTTTAATACGAGTTATTGATTTTAACGGTTTAACGATATTGATTTTAACGGATAAAATCGAATGTCAGCGTTCAAAAGCGCTTGCGAGCGCTGCGTAAATGGTCAGCCAGCACACGACTGAGGATTCCAGTCAGCACTTTGTTCATCAACCATTTCGCTGACTATAATTTTTTTATTGAAGAGGTTGGATACTAACTTCAATGTGAAAATAAAATAGTAATTAATATCCAGTTTAAACAAACAGTAGCCAGCACAGCGCTAGCACTGAGCATCAGCCATTTTTCTTGCAAGTGCGGATCAAAGTGCTTTGATCCACTAAACCCAGACATAGCTTGTAAACTAGAAAACTGGTGTAGCAGAACTTTTTCACACTACATCGTTGTAATTTAAAGAAACATTTTTATTTACGCTAGGGCTTGATTTTTTCAAGCTTAGATAAATCGAATAAAATTTTCAAATATTATTGTAATGGAAATAAATTTAATTTTGAATATAAATTTAAATCATATAATCGAACGCTTGTTATAAGAGAGACTCCTTTGATAATATCTATTTCGATTTCAATGAGGGTATTCTACAATTCAAATTTAGAAAACAAACAGGTTTCTCACAATTGCCATTACATCTGAGATCAATAAACTATATCAATTTATTATAGGATTTAAATATACCACAAAGTCCAATTACGGTACCCAAAGAAACAAACAATATAATTATATACAATTTTTGAATGTTTTTTGGATGTATGGAACAACTTGATGAAAGCTGCATGCCCCTTTTAACCAAATATGTATAGTTGTCGGTCGATACATTCATACATACATGCCATACCATACGTTGACAATATTTCTGCGGTAATTTAGAAATAAATTGAAGAAGAGACCTCGTTTTATATATTTTATAAAGAAGAATTGTTATTTTGTGACCTGACAATAATATTCTCTCGTAACCACAATGATATTTATAGCGTTACTGCACTGTAGGGGGTATCCGGTTTTCTTTAATTTGTGTCGTTTCATTGCAATAGAATAATTTTTATGAAAAAAAGTAACCCTTCACGATGGTACCTCTTACAATAAAAAAAAAAAACGTAATCTGTTATTTTGATGATTCAAAGATTAAAATCTGTTTTTTTTTTTTCATTCCACCAATTAATCTCTCAGCTTCTCCAACAACTCTAATTGTGTTAGGAGCGTATATTTTTTATCTCTCACTGCATTTCACTTTTAAAAAAAGGGAATTAAAGTAATTATTTATTACATGTGTTTATATAAAAAAAGAAGATACTTATATTTATATAGATACAAATAAATATTGTGTCTAAATATGTGGAAAAATAAAATGTTTGACGCTTCAAGCAACACTATTTTTTGTGTGTGTTGGAATGAAACGATAATTCTGTTATAATTAGTCTCCTTACATGTTTGGTGGATGTTTTCAAATACTCTATTTAATAATCATTTTGGAGTTCATTTAAAAAAAGATTAACTCAAATACATTGGTTTAGTATATATCCGTCAGCGCTCAAACTAACCCGTGAATTTTAATAAAATCGAAAGTATAATAAACAAAAGGATACACAATTTGAGGAACGGTTCAAATAGGGTTGTCACAACTTCACAGGAAATTATCAAAATACGTAGATTCAAACGGTTCGGATCCGAATTTCACAGAATTACTCAGAACTAATAATCATTTAAATTTACATTTACTACAAGGGTCTGCAAAGTCTGAATATATCTTACATACATTGAATGTATCTGTGACACAAAACTTCGAATGTGATGTTAGCTACTATACCAATAGCTCTTCGTGGTCTATGTTTTTGAACTGGAATATAAAAGTAATACACATCTCTTGCAGACTCTGTATATTTAAATTAATACTTGTTCTGGTCAAATCTGCGCAATTAGAAAATCGACATTTTTACTACCAAATTTTCATTTGGTAGCCTTTTATTTTGTGAGACCTCCTTGCTTCGTCATGCGTGATTTTCTTATTCGGGTAACAATGTGTTCATCATTCAAAGCCCATTGATAGTGTTCTTATACAAGAAATTGCGACTTGCTTTAAATGACAAACCTCTGACGAACAGCAAAACACTTGTTTTGAACCTTTTGAGTATGAGCCTCAAAGGCGGCCTACTTTTCAACGAGGCCCACTCTGTAGATATTAAGCACAAAATTAAAGGCCTCCATACACGTTCAGCTATATCCAAAGACCAGAATTGTGCAGTTATTACTCAAAGGAATACCTGCAAGTGCATGGGAACCTTAAAACATACACTTGAGTACTTGTGTAAGAAAGATTTATGGCTTTTTTTTCGTATTAGTTGTATATAAAATAAATAATTAAAAAGTTGTGAGTGTATAGTTGTATACTGTATATCATTTAAAAAGTTAAAATAAAGAGCGACGATTTGTTGAAACGCTTTCAAATTAAGTAAATTTATTTCGAAAATCTTTATTCAGTTCGTGAAACTTACCGTGCGCTACATTCATTTTACGGTCGACATAATCATCCGTCCGAGCAAGTAAATCGAATAACCATCATCGTTTTCGCACCACGCCTACATTGAGAAGGACCCGAATGAGTTAATTTTCCAACGTATTTTGATTAACGAGCTCAGAAGATCCAGCTCCATTTTCAAGTCAATTTTTAGATGAAATGCTACATTACCTAGTAAAATTGCCGCGTTTGGAGTTAAAAAATTTCACAAGCCATTATTGAGACTCCCTTACATCCACAGAAGTTATTCTTTGGGCTGGGTTGACGGGATCGTTGGTCCATATTTCTAAATCAATGCTGGCCAGGCAGTTACAGCCAATAGAGAGCGCTATAGATCCATGATATTTTCATTCCGCAATTAAATGGCATTCAAGTGAAGAGCGTAGCGCACATCGTGCCCCACAGTTTATTGAAGGAAACATTCGAATGCCCATATAATTTCACTTAATGAACCTGAGAATTGACCTCAGAGGTCGTGTGTTAACACCTTTGGATATTTTCTAGGAAATATGTCTCTAGTCTACACCAATAAACCGAAGGACGACTTACAGGCCAACATTCACCGCGTTTTGCTGCTCAAAAGAGTGGTTGAAAATTGGACTTACGCTGGATTCGTGCCAGGCGCAGCAACCATATCTTTGAAATCATATTTAAACACTAATGACATAAAATTATATTTCCGATAAACTATGGCCATTATCACGATTTTATATGTTTTAAATCATTACAATGTTCCAAAAAATATCCTTTCTGAATATTCTATTTATCAGAGTTCCGCCTTATACTACCATTGATGTTCCATGGACATCTATAGCTGTGACGATGATCGTAAAGCTTAAAAGAAAGTACTAAAATTGTTAGGATGCGCCTAACAAAGAATGAATATAATTCAAAGAATTAAAATCTCAAACCAATCGTTGTGTTTTATGGTTGAAAAAATTGTCGTTGAGATTTATACATAACATGTTCAGTTAAGTCAATTCTCGATAAATATCGGAATTAATAATATATGCAGCAACAGAAGGACTTTATATTATACATTCACCGAAAATAGTAGTGTCACTACCTGCTGACATTTATCGCTTTAAAGATCACTGTTTTGATGCTGTAACTACTATGTAAAAACTTAAAATCGTTACAACACGTTCAGTTGATAAATATTTTTAGTTGTAATTTTATCGATTATAATACATATCAACAAAAAAAAAAAACTGTTTCCTTTTTTTTGTCTCCCGTTAAAAAATAATAATAAGATATTAGTGATGTTCCGAGTACGCCGGGTATTTTACCACAACAAATAAAAATTAATATCTTTATTCATGGGCAGGTCCATAACGAGGCTAGTGAAGGTGAGTGGAGTTTGAAACAATTGCAAAATTTTGAACGTGGAAAATTTTTTTCATATTTTCCAATTCAATACAAATTTAAAATGAGGCTTGAGGTTTTGAGATAAAATCAGTATTATTTCGATATGCATTTTTTTAATTACGAGAAATCATAAGTCTGGTTTTTAATATAACATCTGTTTTGTTTACACCGTAGTAAATTCGAACATTGTTTTATCTAGAAGTTTCAACAGGAATAATTCCCGAAAAGACCGTCGATACCTCCCTGTATTCCCTGTATAAGTGTTTAACGACAATCTACTTCATACTTAAAGCTTTATCCATCTAGGAAGGGAAGCAAAAGCGTGAGCGCCAAATCGATCAAATTTTTTTTCTGGATAAACAAAGAAACCCACATAATATATAAAATCTTATTAAAAAAAAACCTACATTTCCGATATACTTTGGTTCAACTGACGCTTACACGTACTTAAAATGCTTGAAACGAGCGGTATTTTCAAGGGTAACGTAAGCTTGCATAAGCCAATACGAAAAACACCAATAGATAAGCGATCATCAAAAATACAGTCAAAAGTTCTTATAATACGAAAATAAGATATGTTCCAAAGAATATGTCCTTTTGTAGGCAAGCTAGTTGAAAGCACTTCAAAGAGTCGGTGGTATATATATATATAAAACTGACATAAAGTTAAATCTATTTTTGTGATGTTACAGAGCTCTCGCTCGCATCACTAATGAATTATGTATAAGACAACAGTAATAAATAAAAATAATAACTAAATTATAAAACAATAAAATGGAAATACTTAAAATTATGATGCTCATCATCTGCCCAAGAATCACTAAACTAGTAATATCAATAATAATAATATAATTGTAATAAAATTCTCTATAAGTTAATACCCATATTTTTTTTAAAATTATATTTATTACATTCATAATCACATAAATTTTCATTCAAATGTCATTAAATCATTCAAATAATATTTATTTTGAAAATATTTATCTATAATAAAATATAATAAACATAAATAAATATTTTATATAAATACATACCTTATATTATATATATATATATGTAGCCTAATTTACATCTATTTTAAATTTGTCGAATACCCATCATTTTCATTCAACCTTTATATAATCAGACACAGAATGGGCCATCATAATAAATACGTAATAGTATCCTATCTTTTCAAACTACTATCATATCTCTCAAACTATATTGCACTGCCATCTATCAGTGTTTATACGAACTAAATAATGTTATATTAGTTTGTCATTTGATTTTAAAGAGTTTGTTGATTTTCAATCTCAACTTGTATAATATATAAACGGTATAATATGGTTTATTGGATTTTTATACCCGGTATATAATACCTTAAACTCGGCCTTGCGCACTACCGTGCTCTAGATATACCAGGATATTATACGTTTAGTCTGGATCTTTAATAACGGTTGGAAATATTAACCGCAGAAAAAAATGTTTGGAAAGGTGGTGTTCATATCCGTCGTCATTTCTGCATATCCGTCTGTCTGTTTGTCTAAGCTGAAATTTTGTATGTGTGTTCTACAACTAAAAAGCTGGTCTGGTTCCTCACCAGAATTTCCCGCAATTTCTATCTTTGAAAGGGTCAGAGAAAGAAAAAAATGTCCCATTTTTATTAAATATAAACAACGTTTGATTGAAACTTTTTTTCATAAACTCAGTATATACGGGCTACTTTAGCAATTTACTTTTAATTATGATTTCACTTGTATTATTGAATTTTATATGGATTTACTTTATTATTTTGGAAGAAAAAAATCTATTGGGAATACACATAATTTTCTTAATAAATGGTAAAGATTATTAAAATAACTGTAAGTCACTGCAAAAGTTTGAGCTTAATTTGTGACAAGCCCACTTTATTTACAAACAAGAAACATTTTTTGTCTTCAAAATTTTAAATTTTTCTTTTGCCTCGATTAAAAAAAAAAATTTTGTACGATTACGAAATTGGAAATTCCCTTCAAATTAACAAGGTATTCCGTTAAAATTTCAGGATTCTCAAACTGTTTCATTAATTATATTTGGGATCCCCTGGTCTATATGGTTTAATCTTAATACATATTACTGTTATTTTGGGCTCGAAACTCGGCAGTGTTAATTTGTCAATTATAACCAATGGCGGTTAATGGACTAAACTAACGGCGTATGGACAAGAACAAAGGCAACGCTTGTAAAGATTTTTTGCACTATTTCAAACTCCAGATTAATATCGGCATAGTTCCTAACAAAGTCGACTTCAACTGCATAACCTACCAGTACCTACTCTGCATATCATTCCTTGCCCTCCACCCACGTCATTAATACTATGTTAAGATTAGTAAAGGTTAAAAAGGATAATGGTGTGGATTGCCTCTGTTATAGACTGCGTGAGTGTCAGAAACGGAGGTAGAACCCCATTATTATTATTAGTTATGATTGTTATTTAATCAAATATTGATAACAATTGTTATCAATAGAAATAAGTTTCTATTAAAAAACTTTTTTTTAAACTTGTTTTTTATAGTAAAACTAATTTTCTGCAACTTTACTTCTTATGTGTTTTTCGGTTTTTTCAATATTAAGAGAGATATACCAAATTTTGTGTTTCCCCCCCTCTACCCCCCCTTCTCCTTATCGATTCTTGTCATGCTTACCATAAAAATGCATTGTCATCGGAACTGAACCTACATGTAAAAATTCAACTCCGTAGGATAAGAGGAAGTGCTTTTCTTCAGTTAAATTCAGCAAGATTTGACCCGAATATACATACATATATACATACATTGCAAGTTAAATAAAAGCTTGTAAAATAGAAAACTTTGATGACTTTCTTAATTTTAAAAATTTAAAAATTAACATTTCAGGCATGCCAACGTAACTTTCAGCAAAACCACTGAAACAGAAATGTGTCATCAGTAAATCCCATTCATTTACTTAATCAACAACAAAAAATTATGACTAAACGTAGTTACACTAATTTTATAATCATAATAAATATAAATATATACATTAATGTGTCGGATGTCTTACGTGTTCCTTTTTTTTCTATTTTATTATTTCAAAATATTTTTAGTTAATTCCTTTTAAAAGGATTATCTAGTTCGTTTCACATTTCTGTCAATAGAATAATATTTCACGTATGGATGTAAAAAGAGTCGTATTGTTTTTTTTTCTTTCCTTTTTTTTTTTTATAATACATTCATCCATATAACACAACACATAATATTAGGTAGGTATGTTGGTATTTATCAGTCAGATCCCATCTCTCGGGAATCGGATAGATATTATTGTTATTACATTATTATATTTATCCGGTGGCCAATGAGGTTCGCCTATATTCAGCCACATAATATTCTTCAAGTAAAGATGATGAAGACCATAGTGAATAATCAATAAATGCATGAATGCACACTTTCTTAATAAAAAACATGGACATTGGCGTATCATCATACTTATTTGTAAGAAAGTAGAAATTATATTCTGTTCACGGCAACAACGAGCTTCAATTCATATCAGATAGATTTATAGACTGATTATGATCTATAATGAGTATTTGAAAAGAAGCTCCAACTTAAATATACACAAAGTTCTTGGTTGTTCTACCGGCTAACTTATTGATGAGAAACATTTATTGCGGCGGATTAGATCGTTTGTTACCAGGCAACGACCTGGCGATATTTTCTCACTCAATTATATTTTCTCTCAATTAGTTTTGAAAAGATGCTCATAGATGGCGGTACATATACAGATTCAAAAACTCATTCATAGGTGGCAATGCATATTTTCTATACAAAATAGCTAATAATAGTAATCATAATAGTTTAAGTAACTGATTAAAAGAATTGAGCCGTCTCAATTTTTAATTTTTTGATATTAAATTAATATGTATTTTTTAAATAAAGAATTATTTTTTTCTTTAAGAAAAATCTGAATATGCTGTTTTTGATTATGCCATATTTATATCCATGAATAAACCATCCTTCCATGCATATTTTCTATACAAAATAGTTTCGGTAGGAACGCTTTGTAGTCTAAACGGTTTGATGGATTTTAACATTGGAACTATCGTTAGATTCAACTTAACCGTGGGAGTGACGTAAGGTATAATATTTAAACATGGCGTTTGCAAATCAAAACATAGTGTGGAAAAAATATATTTTGTTATTATAACAATAGGGGAGGGGTATCAAATAAAAATGTTTTACAAAAAAAAAACCGACTCAAAAAAAAAAAAATTTTTTTCTATGGGACCAATCTGAAAGTATATTCATTCAAATAAAAATGAATTTTCCATATCGGTTGATAAATGATAGAGTTCTGAGCTAACGAACGTTTAAAAAAAAATACAAACGAATTGATAATCTTCTCCTTTTTTGAAGTCGGTTAAAAGCAAGTTAATAGCCAATTCGAAATATATGAATATTATAAAACTTTTAAGCAGCCATTTTGACAAAAAAAATTACAAAAAATTTCCTCTCAATTAGTTTTTACGCCGTCGGTTTTTGTCAATTTTTATTTAACTTTTCTTGTTTAATCTTCTTTTTTCTTTTTAAATATCACTTATATTGTTACACCACTGACTTAAAGAAATGCAATCGCCCACACGACTGAATAGTGTTTATATGAATAAAAAAAGGACGGTAGATGCAAAAGAAAGATGGGAAATAATATTCCAAAATTGTTCGTTCGTGTTTGTTATTCTATTGACGATGGACGGGTCGGTCCATTGAGATGATTCTCGCCTGTAGGTTTTTTTTGTGTATATGTATGCACATACATGATGCTTGCTGCTGACGATGATGACGAAGATGATGACGACGGTGATCTAGAAGAAGATGAACGCCCCCATTCGTTCGTGAAAGATGTCTTGTTACCTTGTGATGTGATCTCTCATGGTATGCGTATGTATATCGTCTCTCATAAATGTAATATTGAAGAAGTTTGTTTTCTCAGCTGTTTATTGTTTAATATTTTTGTACGCTTTTTAGACTCTTGAGACATTCTCCTTTTCTTTTTTTTTTTGTTAAACAGTCTCACTATATAAAAGCAGCATATATATACTTACTTTATTTATTGTCCTTTTATTTAGTACTTAAATATAATAATAAATTTGTTAAAAAATATTTCACAAACTATTCTTAATACTCGATGTGGCTGTCATAAACTCATATCATTCTTATTAATAATGTTTTCGAGTCATTCAGCCAGAAAAATATTGTTATTTAATAAAGACTATATTTTTTTTATTTGTAAGATTACATACGCTATGATATAATAAATATATCGGGCAATTTTTTTAAAATATTTTTATGTGTAGTTTGTATTTTAATTTTGATCGACATTGAGTTTGTCAAAAATTTTACCGCTTTTTAGCAAAAAAAATTGTATGTTAGCAGAAAAAAAGAGTAATATTAATAGAACTTATTTTTTTAACAATACACTTTGACATAAGATATATTTAAAAAAACAAGATTTTTTTTGTGAATAAATATTAGAAGGGTAGTAGAATAAATATTGCTCATCAGAATAAGACGAAAAGTTTATATGAAAATGGAAAAATTAGTTGTAAATCATGTAGTACATCATGTAGTAGCCTGTTCGCCAACAAGCACGTCTTATCATTCAACTGTTTTGAATATAATAAAAGTTATATTTCTAAAATATAGTTTTTCCAGACCCATATTCATAGATGAATTATTCTTTTTATTTGAATCATCACTATTTGCCCTTAAACAATGACACATCTTTCTTAAGAAGCGTTTGTTCATCTTCACTCTCTGTTCGTTATTTTAACGAATTTCCTACAAAAGAAATGCATTTATTGTTTTTGTACCGATTATGGAGTTTCGTAAAAATTTCTTCAAATGTCCGTCGACTCTACACCCACTAGATGTTAAGAATGACCATCGTTAAAATTTATATATATATATATATATATATATTTATATATATTTATATATATATATATATATATATCTTAATATCTATAATTCTTCTGTTCGTGTGTATGTGACTGAACTTCTCCTAAACAGCTGGACCGATTTTGATGAAATTTTTTGTGTGTGTTCCAGTGGATTAGAGAATAGTTTAGATTCACAATTCAGTCCAAAAAAAAAAAATTAAAATTTTCAAAAAAAGTTCAAAACTTCAAAATTTAATACGTGTGTACAGGACAACGTCTGTCGGGACCGCTAGTATATCTATATATATATATATATATATATATACGTTTATGTGTCTGTGGACTTTCTAGCGGTCATAATTTTGTTCCGATTGGAACGAAATTTGGTATTTGAGGAGCTTTTGGTCGTTGAAAGGTCGTTATTGGGTAAAATGTGAAAGGAGAAAGAGGGGTAGAAGGAGGCGGAAACACAAAATTTGGCTTATCTCTCTTAATATGCGAAAAATTGAAAAATTTATAAGAATTAAAGTTGTAGGTAATTAGTTTTACTATAACTTTGTTTCTTATCATTTTTTCTGTTACACTTTAAAAATGGTTAGGTAATGAACTGCAGCAAACATAATTTTCTACAAGTTTACACTTCATACATTTTTCGATTGTTCAAATATTAAGAGAGATATTTTATACTTTGTGTTTTCTTCTTTCTCTTTGCCCCCTCTTTTCCCTTGACGTATGCCATTTAGTAGTAAAATTGGTCTTGCATATACTAAAATCATATCAGATACTATGTTTCATTTCGATCACACTAAAATTGTGCCCAGTAGAGAGTTATGTTTTCTAAGGAAATTCGCTAAGTTGAAGCAGCTCCTGCGTGACGAATTTTTTATTTGTTTGTGAGGGAAAATCTTGAAATCAAAATTTCAAATTGTTCTGACTGAGCTAGAACGTTGAAATTTTGCGCACGGGAATGTCACGGGACAATACAACATAGTATACCTAATATCGTTCTAGTAGTGGAAGCGGTGGGTAATTGTATTGAGTCTTTTAGTTTAAAAAAAATTAATTAATTTTTTTTTAAAATTTGAATATAATCGACTAAAAAGTAGAAAATAAAATTGTTTGTTTTAGAAAACAAGCTTCCATTTTGAACTAAAAAGTAGAAAAAAAAATTTTTCTCCTGGTTATAAATGATAGCTTGTGGCGTTTTTTTTTTTGGCTATTATTAGTTTATTATTATATTATGAATTTAGAAGCGTACTTCCCTTAAAAATTTGAGGCTATGTATTCTAACAGACAAGGCCTTAGAATAACGAATAAAAAAAATCTACTTGTTCGCCATACGGCGAAAAAAAAATATTTACGCATTAAGAAAGTACAATCAATTGTAATAGTATCGATCACTTTTCAAAACTTTATAAATGATTTCTGCTTTATTCATTTGGTTTTCGGGAAAATGTTTCGAATAAAAGTTGTTATTATAGGTATGATGAACAAATTTGATTCAAAGAATTTTTTTCGAAAACCGAAGAAATAAGGCACAAATCAATAATAAAATTTTATAATTTTATCTCGACTTTTGGCGTTGACTGTATATTTATAATTACATGCATCTTTTAAAAAATAATTGTAATAGTGAAGATATGGTGAAAATTTGATTTCAACTGTCGGGCCTATTACTATAACTTCCCTATAAGGGAAATATTTCATTCGGATAGTATATTGCATTAATATTCATAATTATTGTACTCGCATAAAATGTAATTGAATTGACAAGCAAAGAAACAATTAAATCAATTAGTTACTATATTTAGATAATCGTATAATGCGATTAGATCAACCTTGTTTAGTAGACTACCTATACAGAAAGAATATTTGTAATATATTATTTATTATAAACAAAGAATCTCATACATTTTACCAACTGCCAATCGTAAATTTATTCCCAATAAAAATTATATTATTATGATTATATTATTCAAATAAAGTATGGTATGATAATTTCACGCATGATCACAAAAAATAAATGATTAATTACTATTTTATGCAACAAACCAAAGTAAATATAAATACCTATATCTACAATAGAAGAGAAAAGGAACCACATCAAACATTTATTTATAAATAATATGATTTCGATAAATTAAATATACAACAGAGTAACATTTATTAGATATGTATATGAAGTGAGTGACGTTTGAAGAAGGGTCGTCAACTTAACAAAACAACAAACAAAACGTTTGAGTGAATGACATTTGACGGGAATATGTTGGTAACATTGTTGTGTGTACCTACATAATATAGAAAAAGAAATATTTATGTACATACATTTAATTTTTTTTATTTATTTTTTTCGAATGTGGTGTTTTATATAATAATAATAACCTAACCGAATATATACACAACACAAGCAGCACAAAACTGATTTAAATTTTTTAAGGAAAGAAAAAATGCTTACATGTTTAGAGACAGAAAAATATATGTAAATTATATATTATCTTTTAATTCAATTCATTCTCATGTGGACGTAGTAAAAATTCCACTGAGTTGGTGGTTTGTTTCGTTGCTGCGGTAGCTTTTACAAAGTAGATACCTATATATTCCGTCATAATCGTTTATCATTTAAGAGACCTGTTTATTTAACAAACGTTTTCTGTTTTTTTTTTTGAAATTCAGAAAGTCTTACAGTTTTGAAATTTTTATGTTGATTGTTGACAATCTTGTACTACATACATATTTTATTGAGGAAGAAAAAAATATTTTCAGTTGAAATATTTATCATTTTTTTGTATCGTCTGATCATAACCAGCTTTGATCAAATGCCGCTATATCATTTTTTTCAGGATATTTTTGTTCCGTTATACATTAATTTTTTACCGATTTCTATTAATTCTTTGTTTGTAACGATAAAGGCCATTACACAACAAAATAAATAAGGTATAAGAGATTAGAAATAAGGAATAAAAAATAAGGGACAAGGAATAGCGGAATCGAGCAGATGGCAGAACCGTTGATCAATAGGGAATATGCATGAAAATTTTTTTTCACATTTATTTTCAGAATATTGAAATACTGTTAATGCTGTAATAATATTTAAAAGCGAAATTAAAATCCAACAAATATTAAGAAGGCTATAAGCTTTTAAAGATTATTATCTGTCTCTTTCTTGCAAAAATACTAAAAACGGAGTTTTACGTGTATTTTAAATGGTGAAAGTGTAATATGACGTCACATAACATATCAAGAGGGCTATCACCCTCTTTGTCTAATCGGGAATTTCAATCATTCATATCTCGCTTATTTTTAAAGTTATTTAAAAAATAATTTTACCTTGATATTTGTCAAGTAAACATGCTTCAATTCAAGTGAAAAAAAATTTTCATGCATATTCCCTATTCACAATTCAAAAATATGGAATAACAAATAAGAAATAGCAACGAATTTCCGTCACGGTGGATATCTGTTCCTTATTTCTTATTGCCAGCCAATCACAGGATTGGCTGGCAATGTTATGCGCAGTCGATTCTCCTATCCGATGTATCAATGCTACAGAGAACACCTGATCTCCGGTTGCCAAATGCAAATTTATTTTTTTAAACATTAATGGATCAATGCATCAAAGGATTGCGCTAACAATTAGGTTATGTTTTGACATTTGTGCACACACCAGCAGCAGGCATTCAACCGCTGTGATTGGTTAAATATTGTAGCCTATCGCCCATTGTGTTTTGGTCACAGTGCTTTTTCTTATTCCTTATTTCTTATTTCTTATACCTTATTTTTTGTCATTGTGTAATGGCCTTAACTTGAGTGTTCACTGAAAACTGACGCATTCAATGTTACAAATGTATTACGCATGCGCAATAACAGCTATCGAAATAATTTTTTTTAAATAAATTTGGTGATAATAATAATAATATAGCGTATACTCCGACAAATTTCATTGTCATTGAATTTATTAATTAAATTAAATACTTATATGAAAAAATTAACTCGTCAACCAGGAATCGAACCTCGGACCTCTGGATAACTAGCCCAGTGTGCTTGCCTGTACACCAAAGACGATTGTGATGTGACAGCCAACTTTTTCATATTATTCTAATTTTTGTTTTATTTATTAGATAGTATTTACTTCTTTCTGAAGTGATTTGTTTATTAATATTTGTTTGTTTGTGTATACTTTCGTGTCCACATAACGTTGTTTGTCCAAATTCTTTTTCGAATACGTATGACAAACTGTAGAAGACTATAGCGTATACTCCGACAAATTTCATTGTCATTGAATTTATTAATTAAATTAAATACTTATATGAAAAAATTAACTCGTCAACCAGGAATCGAACCTCGGACCTCTGGATAACTAGCCCAGTGTGCTTGCCTGTACACCAAAGACGATTGTGATGTGACAGCCAACTTTTTCATATTATTCTAATTTTTGTTTTATTTATTAGATAGTATTTACTTCTTTCTGAAGTGATTTGTTTATTAATATTTGTTTGTTTGTGTATACTTTCGTGTCCACATAACGTTGTTTGTCCAAATTCTTTTTCGAATACGTATGACAAACTGTAGAAGACTATAGCGTATACTCCGACAAATTTCATTGTCATTGAATTTATTAATTAAATTAAATACTTATATGAAAAAATTAACTCGTCAACCAGGAATCGAACCTCGGACCTCTGGATAACTAGCCCAGTGTGCTTGCCTGTACACCAAAGACGATTCCTGGTTGACGAGTTAATTTTTTCATATAAGTATTTAATTTAATTAATAAATTCAATGACAATGAAATTTGTCGGAGTATACGCTATAGTCTTCTACAGTTTGTCATACGTATTCGAAAAAGAATTTGGACAAACAACGTTATGTGGACACGAAAGTATACACAAACAAACAAATATTAATAAACAAATCACTTCAGAAAGAAGTAAATACTATCTAATAAATAAAACAAAAATTAGAATAATATGAAAAAGTTGGCTGTCACATCACAATCGTCTTTGGTGTACAGGCAAGCACACTGGGCTAGTTATCCAGAGGTCCGAGGTTCGATTCCTGGTTGACGAGTTAATTTTTTCATATAAGTATTTAATTTAATTAATAAATTCAATGACAATGAAATTTGTCGGAGTATACGCTATAGTCTTCTACAGTTTGTCATACGTATTCGAAAAAGAATTTGGACAAACAACGTTATGTGGACACGAAAGTATACACAAACAAACAAATATTAATAAACAAATCACTTCAGAAAGAAGTAAATACTATCTAATAAATAAAACAAAAATTAGAATAATATGAAAAAGTTGGCTGTCACATCACAATCGTCTTTGGTGTACAGGCAAGCACACTGGGCTAGTTATCCAGAGGTCCGAGGTTCGATTCCTGGTTGACGAGTTAATTTTTTCATATAAGTATTTAATTTAATTAATAAATTCAATGACAATGAAATTTGTCGGAGTATACGCTATAGTCTTCTACAGTTTGTCATACGTATTCGAAAAAGAATTTGGACAAACAACGTTATGTGGACACGAAAGTATACACAAACAAACAAATATTAATAAACAAATCACTTCAGAAAGAAGTAAATACTATCTAATAAATAAAACAAAAATTAGAATAATATGAAAAAGTTGGCTGTCACATCACAATCGTCTTTGGTGTACAGGCAAGCACACTGGGCTAGTTATCCAGAGGTCCGAGGTTCGATTCCTGGTTGACGAGTTAATTTTTTCATATAAGTATTTAATTTAATTAATAAATTCAATGACAATGAAATTTGTCGGAGTATACGCTATAGTCTTCTACAGTTTGTCATACGTATTCGAAAAAGAATTTGGACAAACAACGTTATGTGGACACGAAAGTATACACAAACAAACAAATATTAATAAACAAATCACTTCAGAAAGAAGTAAATACTATCTAATAAATAAAACAAAAATTAGAATAATATGAAAAAGTTGGCTGTCACATCACAATCGTCTTTGGTGTACAGGCAAGCACACTGGGCTAGTTATCCAGAGGTCCGAGGTTCGATTCCTGGTTGACGAGTTAATTTTTTCATATAAGTATTTAATTTAATTAATAATAATAATATTTATTGTTGTTTACGAATACTTTTACAATAACAGTTATATTTAACCTTTGGTTAGCAACTCTGAAGCTTCCTGAGGCAAAGGAATGAAAACAACGTTATGTTTATCATTACTATTGTTTACCACTTTACTAATCAAGGAAATAATTAAACAAAAGTATATTTTCAATATTTATACAAAACCAGTTTAAAAATATGTGAAAATAGCAACTAAGTTAATTTCTTAAATACTGGTATATACTGAGTATCAATATAAATGCATGAAATGTATTTTTAAGCTGAAATTGTGGCGAAACAATTGCTCACTTTATGAAAATCTTCAAATGTTCTGCAGTTTAGGATACAAAATTGTTCATTTCTAAAAATGGAACACACACAGGACACAGGGCGTCTCTGATATGATCGTATTAAAAAGATGCATATAAGTCAGATAAAATCGTTAACTGCAGTGGTAAATTTTGATATAAAAATATTTAACTTTCAACAATTCTACAGAAAAAAGATTCGTATCTGCATGATATACAACAAGTAGAAGAAATGCGTTAAAAATTTACCATACACTGACAATTTAATATATCCCACATCATCTCCAATAGTTTTGCTACAAAAAACAGAAAACAAAGCATGTATCTTTATAACATGATCATACTAACGAAGTGTTTTTGGAATCTTGAAAAGATTAGTTGGAGAGCTGTTATGTCAATTCACAACAACAATTATACTTATAATTGAAAATGTAGAAATTAATTTAAGTTAGAAATTAAGGTATATGTTTTTTAATAAGTAATATTTTTTGTGTTTAAATTTTTCTTCTATTTCTTACAGATAGATCTCTTACTTAAGAGATAGATAGATAAATGGGGAAATTAAAAATTCCAACTTACTATCCTTTTCATATTTTATTTATCATTTTATCATGTTGACGGACAGCCATGGGCATTCGGAAATAGAGTAATTAGTACATTTAATGAGCATCTAAGTGAAACATTTTATTTTTCTCTTTTATGCCATATTTATACCTATATTATATCTATATGCAAAGGGTGTAAAATGAAAAATTATGCTTTTTAATTCTCCTATAAATAATTTCTTATGCATATTTACCTTTTGGAGTAATATTTAATAAGTAAATAATAATGAATTAATAATAAGATCACTCAGCAAATTGATTTTTTATTGCTCAAGGCAAAATTATTCAATTTTCAAAGTTGTAAAAATTAGCCCACATTTCAGTTATATTTAATTAATAAATAATAATAAATTAATAATAAAATCACTCAGCAAATTGGTTTTTTATTGCTCAAGGTAAAATTATTCAATTTTCAAAGTTGTAAAAATTAGCCCATATTTCAGTCTTATTTAATTAATAAATAATAATAAATTAATAATAAAATCACTCAGCAAATTGATTTTTTGGCTCAAGGTAAAATAATTCTTTT
Source organism: Nineta flava (assembly GCA_963920215.1). Taxonomy (NCBI): domain Eukaryota; kingdom Metazoa; phylum Arthropoda; class Insecta; order Neuroptera; family Chrysopidae; genus Nineta; species Nineta flava. The sequence continues at coordinate 94,650,071 of OY986041.1, forward strand.
TTCAAAATTGTAAACATAAGCCAACATTTCAAAGTGGACTAATAGTGGGCTTTAGCGTTTGCCCGACGTTATAGGATGTGACGTAATTAAGCATGGTGGTGTCAACTACCAAGATCATAGATAATTGATATATTTCATAGATAATCGATATCAAATATAAATGATTATTTATATACAAGTTTTTAGAGCTTAAATAAGCTATATTATTGTTTGTAAAAAAAAGCTATAAATATTGTTTGTATATAGATAGCTAATAATAATCTTGCGTTTCCCGTGAATATTGCTTTGGTTTATCGTAGACATTTCTTTATTTTAATATTGCCTGACAGTACACTGGTTAATTACGTCCCACGACATGACGCGCTTTTCGGGAGTGTTTAAAAAGTACTTTTTAGGTGTAATTTGACATTCTTTTTAGTGTAAAAAAATTTTGGATTAATATAATAATAATAATTAGAAAGAGGAGTGCCGCAAACGTGTCCCTAACACCTAGACCATGGGGTCCTCTGTGCCTTCCTTGAGAACAACCTGTCACTCGACGGCGAGACGCCTCCGGGTGAGAGGTGCTATTTTAAGCAAATGAAGCTATAGGATTCTGTCGAGGCCAGTCATAGAAGGCCCACAACTTCTCCGCCAAGATTGCTCCCAGGATTAATGAAACTAAAAGTTCGGACCGAAACATTATATATCTGAGACCCGGCAGGCTTCTGCAGGTGCATATAACATGTATGGAGGTTTCATCGTCCTCCATCTACAAGTGGGATCTACATTTTGGATTACTCTATTATTTTTATCGCAACTAAACAATTTTCAAATATTAATGCGAAAAACTGTCATTTTCATAAAATTATAAAGAAAGCGTTTATTTCTAGGAGCGTTTCATTAAAAATTTCAAATTTCACAAATTTCCTACAAGTATAAAAAATCCTAAACTGTTAATTTATTATTTAACACTTTCTTCTGCAATCAAAATTTGTAACCGTCGTTGCAATCAATCTACAGACAATACCGTATAACACTTTTGTTTTATTTTTTCACATACACAACATTTAAATAATCCACTATGCCTAATATTATTATTAAAATTAGCATATTATGGCATAGTATATCTAATTTGCGTACAGTGATCAATTACGATTGAAATATAATTAATAAAAAATTTGTCATTTTATGCATGTCTCTCTAAACTCTATCCTCTAATCATATTTACTTTAACATATAGAGAAAAAAAATTAACAAAAAAGTCTAACTAAATTTATGTTAATATGACAAGTGACAGTTACATAATAATATGTTAAATAGTTTTTTTTTAATGTATATATTATATATAGGGTGTGTATGTTTCATTTAGTTATTAGTAAGAAAGGGTTCTTAAATACATTTTTTTTCTACAAATAATTTGTATACATTTAAGGTATTTTGACAGAGAACGAGATTTTTTTTTACTAATGATTTACAAAGAACACCTTGCCTTAAATAGCTGATTGTTAGTTAAATAGCTTAACACTGATTAAAAGTCAAAAAAATTTGTTTTTATAAGTAATAATTATTTTTAATTTACCTGAGGCTGTATCTTCAATTCAATTTATCTTCATTGAGGTATTTCAATTCTATTTCTCGAAAGTCGAAACCTGAATGGCATGGGCCGAATAATATAGTTGCCTCTAAAATGAAATTCATTTTTGGATTTGGCTAACAAGTAAGCGTTAGATTATTAGAATTCCCAAATTATAAGAGACTAAGTGAATCTCCATTCTTTGAAAAGACGCTTCATACGAGGATCACCACCGTTGAGTAATTTTTGGATCAGAACCAGTTGTTGGCATATACCAATATCAGAATATATTGAAAAAATAGTTTTTTGCGAATAAAAAAAAACTTAGAACTCCGATCAGGAAAAATTAAATGAGAAAGTTAAAGGTATCAAAAAAACCTATCGATTGACGTATCTTGAACTGAAATTGGATCAGTAGTTTTTGGGAAAAATCCGAAAAACCATCAAAAATAGCGATTTCTTGTTTTTGCTTCAAAAATTCGAGTTTTTCATAAAAATGTCTACAATGCTGCAGCAATGTAGTCCAAAGCAAGCCAAAAAAGATGCTTTTTGAAAAATTTAAAAAACTGAATTTTTTGCCAAGTTATGACGTTGTTTAACGTTGCTGTCAATGAGAAAATCAAAATATGTGTACCTCCCACTAGTACAGCCTCTGGTGGATTTTCTTAAAATCTTAAAGAAAAAAAAGGGTAGTACTTTTATTTTTGGCAGAGGGGTAAGAATTTGTTATGTTTAAGTGGTTGGGCGATATAACCATACCATCCATACTAAACATCGTCATCATAACATCAATTTTGCTGTTTCCATATATGATTTTTACTCGACCGGTTATTGGCGGCGCATCGTAATATTTAAAAAAGGAATTAATTTGCAATAATTGTAACTTATATGCTGTTCTTTGTAAACAAATAATACGTTCGGGATGTTCGGGTATATGATAGATTAGAAAGTAAGATTAAAATTTATTGATAAGTAAGATTGAAACAAATTTTTTTTAAGGTGAAAAGTCTGCTTCTCTTGAATATAGGTCATTTACGTTAATAGATGTCAGTATTAAAGTTACTCCTTAGTTAATTTTGCACAAAAAAGTCCCTTACAAAATTTACGCAATAGTTCTCGATATATACGACTGTGACCAAGTCAAATAGTATACTTTTGCCTCTTGAAAAATACAAATAGAGATTACGTACTTTTATCGGAGTTCATGGATTATAGATTGTAAATTTAGTATGACTTTTTTTCTCACTCTAATATCTTATTTAAATATTGTTAATTTATTTTATATTCCTAATATCTTTTGTTTTATACAAGTTAGGCAATCCAAAGTGTGGCGCACTCGATCCATATTTACTTCGTAAATATCTTCTTCTATTTGTACAATCATATTTTTGTGTATTAGCCATTGAAGATATTATATATCACAATATATATGTAATTTCAAATACAAGGGCTAACCATGACCAACCTCTCGTAACATAAATCAAATCTATTATCTATAGTTGAAAAAAAATTATATCTATAGGAATTATTTGTTAATTTTTGCTCTCACGACCTGAGAGTCTATCTTCAATGAGTATATTTACAAAAAATAAACGTAGAACGAAAGAATAAGATTAGAAAAAAAACCACAAAGAATTACTCAAGAAAAAAATTCAAAACACAAAGGTTATTTCCGTATTAAAAAATTATTGATATGAGATCAAATCTATATATCTATCTATGATGGTCAAAAAATATAATAATAAAAAAGTTGATTCTTTTGAATAATATTTTAATCCGGTTCCAATATACGAAAATATACAAAACAGAATAAAAAAAATTAGAAGTACATTTGATTGTAAAAATATCGAGTTGATCTGAAATGATGTATGGCCAACAATTCCAGTTATTTTTCATGAGTATAGTTAAATTTAATTTATTTTATTTTGTTTCACCAGTAAATAAATTAAGATGTACAATAAATTTATTATAAATATTGATGGATACTGACAACATTTTGATTATGAAGCTCTTGAATTACACCGATCTTTGCCTGCGGCAAATATTTGAAATATTGACCAAACAGAAGCGTGCCTTGTTTGAGCTGCGGCTGTAACAAAAAAGCTGTGTTGATAAAAGTGGCTAGCATGGCAATCGGAATTCGCTTAAAATCGAGAATAATCGGATGTTTTCATGTGATTTGCAGAATTGTTTATTTTATGTTTTAAATTGCTTATTTTGCAATTTTAAATTTATTTGTTGAAAATTTCATTTCATATGTAATGCAACAATAGTTTATTGCAGGTATGCATCAAAAATATAATTTTTGTTGCAGATTGCCATAAATTATCTTAGGGGTATATTTTATCTTAAAAAATTTTTAGAAGACTTTTAATTGATGGTGTATTTGATTTCCAAAATTTAATTCGAATATAATATTTAAATACTAACTACAATACAACATAACAATTACGTCATATTAACTGTTTCTGTAAAATTTTAAGGTTTTAAGCTGTTTATATGTCTGAAAATAGCATTTGAGTTGAAATTAGATGATTGTATACAGCCTTCTTTTGCATTGTGGTTTGAAATTTCTCATGAGAGCTCGCCTGTACTCCATAGTTCTTTCAGAGCTCTGCTAATATTTTTCAGGTGCCAATGTAACCCAAAGTAGTTGTTTAGAACACATTACTGTCTTTGAGTCGCATTCACATAACATGATTGTTTAGATTTCTTTCATCTCAACAGCGTTTTCACTCAAGGTCAGATATTCTTAGAACCGTTTAGATGAAAAATTTATTATCATTTTTTCATTGCCTTCATGAATTATCGACACTATTGGCAACACTTTTTTTTATTGTGCAAGAACATAATAAATAAATTAAAGCAGAAAGAATGCTGATTCATTTAAGTACAAAAAAAAATGCCTTACAGATGTTTTTCATTGAAATAGATTCAGTTTTTTGTATTTGTAGTGTACTGCATAATCTTAACATCAACATTTTTTGTCAATACATATATTTTAAAATATTTATTCTATTGAATATATTTATTATTATAAATATTAGATTTGTGAATAGAATTTTTTTATGATTGAAATACAATCCAAATACTCAAATTTTTTTATACATTTAAATTCGTCACAAGGGTGGTCAACAGCCATATTTTGTTTTTTTCTACTTATGTAATATATATATATATATATATATATATATATATATATATATATATATATATGTATATATAATAATGTCATTGAAGAATCGCTTTTCAAAAATTATGATTGTGTGGGACTAAATTGTGTGGACATAAAAATAAACTATAAAACTGTCATCATTCCTTCTTTTGTTATTTTGCTTATTTGATTCTCATTATATATTTTATTATTCGATTATGGTTTCTTTTTTCTCGTCGACAGGTTTTAATATTGTAAAATATGAGAAGCCGCTATTATAGACAACCTAAAACAATGAAAAATTTAGTTTGTAATTTAAAAAATATAATCGCAAAAAATGGATGTCTTTACAGTCATATTCATTACGACACAATCACGATCCTTGAAGATAGTGTACCCTAGATATATGTTATTTTATTAATTTATTTTAGTAATTTACGTTTATTTTATTAATTTGTAAACGTTGTGTTAAATATATATGGATAGCTGATCACTTTGGCCACGACGTCTGGTGCAGTATGATTATCTATCTATATTAGGGAAATATGTTGCGTGTGTGTACGAGATGTTCGGAGAAAGTAAGTTTTCCTTACGACTGTAGAAAAACCACTATAAGTTCAAAATTCCAAACCGTTCCAAAGTTATAGCCGACCTAAATATCGAATATAGTTTATAGTTTCTATAGAAATACCTACATTCATAAAATTTTGAGAATTAATTTATTTGTCAATAAATTTAAAATATAAAAAAATGACGTTCGCAATCGTCAAAATTTAGATAAAAAAATTCGACATAATAATAAATATTTGTTGTATTTAATAATTATAATTTATTTTCGTCAAGAAACGACACATTCAATATAAAATAAATATTATGATTACTGAATGTAAACATATGGATTACTCGTTCGTTGTACACAATAGTCAGCCATGTTTTTTAAGACCCAGCCTCAGGTTAGTTCTCAATAGCTTGTTCATTCTGTCACTACCAAATCAGAATATTAATTCCTGTTTTTATACAAACTTATTTCATAATCATTGCCTGTTCATTAAAGTGCGAAATTGCCAGTTTTATAAATACATAATTATAATTATCCCTATTAATGTGGAAATTTGTGTATATATTTTAGCAATTACACATTTCATTTTTGACGAACTGACGAAAGATTTGTTATTGAATTAAAATGTCCAATGTATGTAACTCTCAAACATTATATTATCGAATGATAATTAGTGAGAACTAAAGTCGAGATCAATAGATAAAAATAAAAATAATTCACTAATAAATAAATAATAAAAAAATTAAAAAAAATAATTCAAAAATAAAAATACTCACTAATTATCATTCGATAATATAATGTTTAAAGATAGCTCCCCGATCATTCGAGAACAATAAATTCCGCAAACTAGCGGAAAAATTATCGTGAAATTGTCACCAAATTAGCGACGAGTAACATATCCTGAGACAATAGAAGAATAATTTTAATAAGAGTAAAGTTAACAGGAATAAATGTGAATGAAGGAAATTTTAACAAGGGTAATTTCAATATAATTTAAAATTTACTATATTTTAAATCTAGTATATTTTAATTTAGTTAATTTCCTATTTATTTTTATTTTTGTCTATTGATCTCGACTTTCTATCTATTTCTAATTGTCAAAGAGTAAATTACGACTAGCTAATTTATGCTGATGATGACTACATAGTAGTCGAAATACGTATTTATAATGCAAAAAACTGATCTAGGTAAAGGGGGCGAATTTGAAAATTTAAGTAACTCTCATTTACCACAATTCAATTCGGACTCTGTATTGTAACTTTTTGGTGCAAATTTGCGTATAAAATTTAATTTTATAAGAAATCTTAAATTTTTGCAAATCTTTTGATAAATGTTTTTATGGCAGCAAATAAATTAGAAAAATATGCATTTCATATGAAAGATTTAAAGTTACACAAAAAATGATCTTCTAAAAAAATCTTCAATCTAAAAACGAGACGAGATGATTAAAAACTGTTACTAATAATTACAATTCAAGAGACATGCTACTCTCATCTCATTCAGGAAGTCAGTCAGTCAGCCATAACTGCAAACTTTCCCTTTTCTTTTCATTGTCTAGTCCAACTAGTAAGACTTCTTCCGTACAATGTATTGTTAAAATGTAAAATTCTATTTCAAAGAATCAATTTTCAATCAATAAAATTAATATTTTAAAATTTCAAAAGTATTGCCAACACAAATGTATTGACGTCTAGCATAAAAATTTTTCCAGCAGTGAATTTTAATGGTTTTTGTGATTGTCGTACAACCATCATAATGCTTTTTGAATGTTTGAATCTTTATACATCCAATTTAATTTTGATATTTCAGTTTCAATGTCTTGTCCAGTTCTCACTCATTCATTGGTCCACCAACAGTATAAAAGTAAATGCAATATATAAAGAACTAGCTGTTTCCCGCGACTTCGTCCGCATTTATATGAAAGCTAAATATAGGATTAACGGTTTCCAAGGTATCAGCAAAATTTTGAAACGTGTTGGTTGGACGTTAAAATGAACCTGATTTTCGCACTGTTTGGGTCAAAATAAGCCTAGAAAATGATTATTATTTAAATCGAGAAAAAAAATTTTCTGCACTTTTTTCACATTTTTCCCGAGGGGTACCCCTTAAAAAAATCGCTAAAATTGGAGGAAAATTGAATGTCCCCGATTTTGATAAAAACTTGGTTTTAAACTAATTTGGACCTAGCGAAAACGATGGCGTTGGTTAAAATACGATACGATTAACGGTTTTCCAGGTATCAGACCCATAGTGCTAAAATTCCAAACTGTATGAATTGAGAAGGCAAAATTTTGAAACGTGTTGGTTGGACGTTAAAATAAACCTGATTTTGGCACTGTTTGGGTCAAAATTAGCCTAGAAAATGATTATTATTTAAATCGAGAAAAAAAATTTTCTTCACTTTTTTCAATGGGTACCCCTTTAAAAAATCGCTAAAATTGGAGGAAAATTGAATGTCTCCGATTTTGATAAAAACTTCGTTTTAAGCTTATTTGCACCTAGCAAAAATGATTGCGTTGGTTAAAATACGATTCGATTAACGGTTTTCAAGATATCAGGGCCAGAATTGGGGCAGGCAAATTTTGAAATTTCATGCCAAATATACCATGGTGATGTGTATTGGACACGATATCTCAAGGATGAAAATTGTTCATGAATTGAATGATTATGCAATTTTATTTAAAGAAAAAATGAGCGTTAAAATTAAATCAACCGACTGGGGGGTTAGGTTGGAGAAAGACTAGTTTTTTTTTTAATTTTTCCTCAATTGGTTCCTAAATTTTTAAAGTGTAGTTCATTCGATTTACCGTTTTAAAACTGACATTATTCTGATTAATTTTTTCCTCCGAATACACGATTGCCTGACTCTAAATACGTAATTTAAAATGGTTCAAATACTACGATACAGCTGACATTATTACAGGCATTTATAACTTATCAGCGGCATTTGATACAACAAAGAACATATTACTGATTATACATCCAAGAAATTTAAAACTTATTACAAATTGAAGAATTGATTCAAATTGTTGAGTGAATTCGACTATATATTTGCGTGATGTTCAATAATACTTCCAAATTCATTTTGAATAAATATTTTTAGTTCTTCATTGTTGTCGATTAGTTGTTCTGAGTTCACAGTTAACATAGAATTTGCCAAGAAACAATTACGTTGAAGTAAGGTGCTCAATCAAAACTTTTTTTTTATACAGGGTTTTTTCGAATACAGGTTAGCCATTTCCAACAAATCACCCAACAAAAGAATTTTTTATTCCGTGCGGGGTATAATTATGGACTAGATTTTCATTTTGACTATATTCTTCAAATGTTATTTGAGCATCAACTTGTTATTTTCATATGGAAATTTATACATTTGGATTTCAAAAGATAAGAATGAATTTTTGAAAAATCAAGTGCTTTAGAATAACTTTTAAAGAAATTAATTTTTTACTATTGGTCAACGGATAGAAAATAATGGACTATACCGCTCCTAAATCTTTTGGGTTACCACGTCTTTGAATTATGTACGTATAATTAGAAATATTAAAAATCTCACATTCGAATGTCAAATTGAAACCAGATTGTAAAATCGCTAATTATTCAGTTTTGTTTTTTGCGAGAAGTTTCATTGACATAAGTAAAATGTTTGTATCGATAAATGTCCAGACATATATCAAACAAAAAAGGATTATTTCCGGTGACGTTATTTTCGTCTCATTACCGATAATCTAGGTCACACAATAACAATTTTAAAACCATTTCTGTTTATTTGACATTGATAATGTTCGATTGATTAATTGATTGAATGATTTCTGTGATTACATACTAGTGAATGTTTTTGTGTTCGTGTAGTTTGTGTACGTATTATTGATTCTTTTAATATGCACAATTGTATGTAAATGTGTACGAAAATACTGGATGTTAATGTGTCCATGGCAGCCACAACAATACCATATGAAAATCCACAGTACATTTGATAAATTGATGCCAATTCGATTCGAATGTCGGTGTCTGATTCACATATATAAATGACATTGGTGCTAGAGGCATATGGCGTATACCATTTATATATGCATGTACGCATTGAATAACACTTAATAATATTAAAAATATTACACTTACTATATACGAGGTGTGTTCAAAAAGTAAGGTTTCGCGGAAAAATTTCGCGGGCTACGTACATTCGATTTTTTATTGTGTTGGTAGACTCGTTCCGAACATATGTTGACAGTTTCAATATAGCATTCTTTGTTTGTTTCTTTGTTTTAAATTTCGTGTAAAAAATGGAATTAAGCGCTCTAAAACATTCGAAATGTTAACAGTGGCATAAAAAATGTTTATAAGTGGTATTAGTTCTTCCAAGAAAGACCGAAAACAGCACGCCAGGTTCGATCAAATGTCAAGGTATTGCTCAGTATTTTCTTCGATTACCGTGGCGAATTGCAACAGAAGCTCTTACTACAAGGTCCTACGGTAAATAAGGAGTATTACCTCGAAGTTCTGCGCCGTTTGCGAGAAGCGATACGAAAAAAACGTCCGGAATTGTGGAAAAACAATTCATGGCTTTTGCGTCACGATAATGCACCTGCTCACTCATCGTTGCTTGTTCGTGATTTTTTGGGCCTAAAACAACACCACAATCATGCCTCAGTCACCATATTCATCGGATTTAGCCCCCTTCGACTTTTTCCTGTTCCCAAAACTGAAGAGACCCATGAAAGGACGGAGATAAAAACTGCATCGCTGGAAGAGCTCAGGCTATACCAAAAAGTGCTTATCAGAAGTGCTTCGAAGATTTCAAAAAACGTTGGCACAAGTGTATTATATCTGAGGGGGATTACTTTGAAGGGACAACATTAATATTGATCAATAATTAAAAAGTTTTTGAAAAAATATAAAGTCACCTTACTTTTTGAACACACTTCGTAGATGGTTACCTACGAAATATATTTATATTCCACATATTATTATTTGTGTTACTTATTTTTCACAATACAATATCTATTTCCATTAAGGTTGCATTAGGCATAGTATGAAAGAACTAGCGTACACTGTATGGACAAACATGTCATTGAACTTTTAATTAAATATTGATATGCAAAAATTAACTCATCCAACATATCTTGGATATCTAGCCTAGTGTCTAGCCTAATCATACATATCTTGGATATCATCATGGATATCATGATGGAGTGGAAGGAATTTGTGAGTAGACTAGGAATTGGTAAGATATGCGGCTGCAGCCGACTATGATAGGAACTATGCCGATATTCATCTGGAGTTTGTGAAGGAAACTGCAGAAAACCTTCTCAAGCATAGCCGGTTACTTCGTTCTTGTCCATACCGGCAGTTTAGTCAATTAACCACCCCTTTTTTTTTATAATTGACAAACTGCTTCCAAGTACTGCATACTGCACAGACATAACGCCTTAGACCGCTCGGCTACTTGGACTTGTGAGATGATATGGTAGTGGAATGCTATACATCCCTCAGAATGAATATGTTTTCTGAAAATTCACACACGGGTGCAATACTATTGAAAAGTAAATTTGAAGTAAAATGTTTAGTTTGAAGTAAAATGCTTATTTATGTTATTTAATTTTTTTTTTTTGCATTAAACGAAAGTCGGTACGGGTTGCTTATTTATTTACGCTTATTTAGATTTGTTAAATTTCATGAGTTTTCTATATTTATAAAAACCCAAACCTTAATACAGACCTGACTCAAAAATGACGATAATAAACATATAAGTCCTGCTAGTCTAAAATATTTCTTGTTCAAATAATTATTGAATAATAAAATATGTTAAGTAAATATACAAAATATTGGATAAAATGACAGTAATTACATTATTACAATTAATGTTAAATCATGCATAATTCAAATATATATGAAACTGAACAATAAAATTATTGTTATAACAATATTAGTTTTGTTCACTGTTATTATACTAAAAAAAATATTTTTTCAAAATATAATTTTGACAATTATTTTTATATTGTAAGGTCATTTGAAAAATATTTATCATTATTAAAAATATGTAATCAGGCAGAAGAAAAATTAAAAAATAAAATTGTAACAATAAATGTTTATATTTTATGTCATTCTTTAGAAATTTTATTTTATTTGTTTATGCTATGCTTTTTGTATGACTATATGGCTGAAAAAATAATGTCTTTAAATACAGGAAAAATGTATCTTACAAAGAAAGTATATTATTTGCGATTAGTTAGAGGTAATATAATCTTGGGATATGATTATTGTGTACTACCAAGTATCCTAACCGAAACATGTAGATAATTTTAATATCTAGGAGGTCTGAATTTATCGTAAACTGAACTGTATACGAATATACGTTTAAAGAATCATAATTTTCCTTTAGGTAGTCGGGCTGACTTTCGAGTATTATAGTCGCAAACAATTAATTAAGACTTTATAAAATAAAAACTTTATATATATTAAAATTTCGAAAAGAAAACTTAATGATAATGTAAATATACACTTGGCCACAAAATTTGATGTTATTTCATTAAATTTTATAGTTGATTTGAACCTTATTATTCATTCGGTTTTCGAAAAAAGTTTTCGAATATTAGTTGTTACTATATTTCTATTATCCAAAGCATTTTTTCGAAATCGAATCAATTATAAAATTTTAGAAAATTACATCAACTTTTGTGTCCTAACCTTTTGGACACAATCGAAATATTGGACACGTGTGTTGAGTTTTAAAAACATAATTATTTAAACTGTCACTCGGTAACAGGGTCTTTTTATACCCTGGTATATATGATGTATACCAGGGTATATTAGGTTTAGTCTGGACGCTGTAACAGTTAAAAATAGTGATCGCAAAAAATAAATTTTGGCTCAGGTGTTCATAAAATGACTTAATTAGTCCATTTTTCGCATCTCCGTCTGTTTATCTGTCAATTCGAAAAAACGAAAAGAGATAACGAGCTGCAATTTTATGTGCGTGACTAGAGCTAAAAATAGGGTAAATTCGTGAATAAGAAAAATTGTTTGAATAGTTTTTCATAAACTCAGTATGTACGGGGTATTTAACAAATTAACTCAGTTGCTATTTTCACTTTTTTTTACCAATGTGTATAAAAAAATATCGATTACCATAAAATTTGTTATAATATAACCGAAAATTTATCTGTGCTCGAACTCTTTTAAAAATAAGCTTAATAAATATTATTTTTTGCATTTTTTACAGTGTTGTATTATACATAAAGCTTTCATTGTGGTGTCCTAAAATGATTAGAATATTCCGATTGCATTTGTATGAAAATTATGAGTTGGTAAGTTTTGCGACTGCAGCCAACTTTGATAGGAACTATACCGAACACCCAAACCATCCAGTTCCGAGTTCCAACCACCCAGTTCCGAGTAGAGTGCTGTTACAAGCTCGACCACTTGGCTGGTAGAAACTTGATAGATACATGAGGATTAAATCGAAGGTTGTGCATGATGGTGCGAAAATAAGAACATATTTAAACGAAACGACAAATACCGTGTATAATTCAGTCACGTTTTAAATACCGGCTTAAACTTGATCTAATTTAATTGAGCATTGCTTGTTACATAATGTATTAATTATACATAACTTCTTAGAAGAATAAATACGAGGAAAATTTAATTTTTCTAATGAGTATATGCCTTTATATCTCTAAAAAATTTGTTATTTATTGCGTAAGCAATTAATTATCCTATGAATTAATAGATATGGTATAAATCTTAAGTTTTGTAGTAGATTTATTTTGTATTAAATAAAAAAAAAACTGTATAAAATTGATTATAAATTATTAATTCCTATATAAAATATTCTTCTTTCTACACTGTAATAATTTATGTCAATAAACAAATCAACATTAGATTTTTTTTTCTTCCAAAGTATATATGAAATTATAAACGAATACCAAACCGTTGTCTTTGGTTATAGGTAAATGTTATAATATATGTTTTTATGCATTCGTGTGTGTGTTGAAATTATAAACTTTGATGGATTTATTAATATTTTATAAAAAAAAATGATTATAATTCATTTACAAAAAAAAAAAAAAATGAATGAAAGGTAAAAATATTGCTTTTAAAGAATGACTTTTTTATAGTTACTAATAACTATTGTTCAAAGTATGTATATCTATATATATGTATTTTGTATTCATGATATGTATATAAGATTATTAATGAGTAATAATTACAGCTTTCAGTATAGTTTTTTTTTATAAAAGGGAAACATTTTTTTTAACTGTTAAAAGAACTATTTTTTTGTTGTAAAGAAATTAACACGATTGATTACTTCTTGTGAGATCATGGTGTTTTTATATTGCAGTAGTACTCAAACTGTATGTAAAATATAAGTAATATATTTACCCATTACATATATAGACATCTATTAGGATAGGACTACTTCTGGAAAATAATATATTTTATATTTATTCGAAAACAAGTAATAAAAAGAAAAGCGCCATTCGGGGATGTACATGATCCGTAGACGTTTGGACTGTCGCTGTATGCCCGATGGGCTATCTACGTTTCCTTTTGGACGTTGCCGTAGCTCACGTATTTGTTCGGCACTAGACTTTTCGACGCTAGCTTTCCTTCGATATGCATTTTCTATAATTCTGAGCTTATTTACGAGTCATACGGGACAAAATCTTCCCATTTTTTTTAGAATTTTGTGGTTAAAATATAAACTGTAGGAATGTGCTGATTAAAATACCAACTTTTACTATTGAAAGGATGTATTCTCAAGGGTTTGTTTATATTGCAGTTATAATTAGTAATCGTCTAAAGTAATGAATGGGATGTGAACATCAGTTTTTGAGGAAATATAGAAATGTATTTGTCGAATCAAGCCCTTACGATTCGACAAGTATTTCGATAGTCATTCACACATTTTTATAAAACTGTTAATCGTATTGAACGATTATTGTTAATTATAACGAATTTATAAATTAATAACCGTTTACAGATCATAATATTTCAAAATGTTTATTTAAAGTATCTGTTACAGTAGAGACGACACCTTAAAGACATACTTGGAAACTGGAAGATAACGGGTTCGAATTCCGACATCGGAAGTTTGTCAATTATTAAAAAAAAAAAAAGGGCGGTTAATTGACTAAACTGTCGACGTATGGACAAGAACGATGTAACCGGCTATGCTTGAGAAGGTTTTCTGCAGTTTCCTTTACGAACTCCAGATGAATATCGGCATAGTTCCTATCATAGTCGGCATATCCTACCGATTCCTAGTCTACTCACAAATTCCTTCCACTCCACTCACATCCTAACATCCTTAGGCATCACAATGGACCTTATGGTCGAAGTGTAGCCCATCTAGGGCAGCCTCTGCAATCTATATATCTATCTATGCATTTTCTATACCAGTACGAGTGTTAGAGCTGAGAGGTTTCTGGGTCGATTCCCAACGGTGGCAGTTTGTCAATTAAGTTAATTTAGAAAACAAAATTATTGGTGTGGTTGAATGACTAAATGGACAAGAATGAAAAGCAACCGGCTATGGTTTTGAAGGTTTTTTGCAGTTTCCTTTAACATTATGGATGAATACCGCCATAGTTCCCATTCATAGTCTGCATACAAATTCCTTGTCCTTTAGGGGTCTATAAAACAGGCCTAGAAAAGGCCTACTGGCCAGGTACGCCCCCAATCCGCTACTACTACGTATATTTTCTATCCAATTAATTAATACTAAACTTTTTAAACTTTAGTAGAACTTATAATTAAAATTTTCCAAAAAACAAATTGACTACCATTGCTATAGATATAAGTACCTGCATACATTTTTTTTATAATTGTCTTTTAATTTATACTTTGATTAAATTTTTCAAGTGTATAATAATCGTTTAAAAAATTATTTTATATATTTGTTATGCTACTTCGTGTTCGATATAATGTTATTTAAATTTACGTTGAGGAAGTTAGGTTAAGAGTAATTAAATTGTGAGTAACATCTTAATTAAAATTTTGTTGTTGTTGTTGTTGTTGTTGAACATTAAAAATTAATAACACACGTCTGGGAAAATATAAATCCTTAATTCAATATTATAAATCATTTTGTTTTTAAAACAGCCGTTTTAACTATAACGTATAATGTTAAGAGATAATTAAAATTAACGTTTAATTTTTTTTTAATTTATCTTAAATGATTCATGCATCCCAAAAACAATAATATGATAGAGGCAAAGATTTCAAATTAAAAAAAAATTTGATATCCCAGATTTAATTTGTAATCTGTTCGCCAACAACAGATTTCCATGATATATATTCAATGAGGTGAAAGTATGCAAATGATTGGTATAAATTTATTATGTAACTTTCTTAGGTGCATGGAATTTCATACTTTACTTGGCAAGTTTTTTCCTCTGTATATTGCAACAAAATCTGACAACTTGCCAAATAAAATACGAAATACCCTCATCTGAGTAACGTATACAAAAAATGTATACCAATTCTTTTGTATACTTTTGATAATTAACCTTTTGTTTTTTAACTTTTCTTCTATCTCTTGCCGTTTTCAAAGTAGAAATTTTCGCCCCCCTCGCGGGAGAGATGGAATCTTCCAGTTTTTAGATTTTTCTGGATGGTTTCAGCCAAAGACCTATCTTTCAACCTAAAACTTTCTAAGACAACTGGAAGTACCCTAGAATATTGATAATGAGTCAGTCAGTTAGTCACCAAAATGTCGATTTTATGGGTTAAATATCTTGAAAATTATTAAAGCAATATTGAAATTTGGCACGTACAGTGAGATATAGTGGAATTTGAGTTCTATAGCTTTTTTGGTTCCTGGGATACAGACGCCTTAAAACCGTCTCTAATCCTTCGTGTAAAACAGTACGGTAGGCGTCTATGCTTACGTGGTTTTCGTGTGTGAATATTACCAATTTAATCGAGAGATTTTCTTACAAGATGTAATTGGGAGCCCTTTATGTGCTTATTATAGTTACTTACCGAAATATTTGATATTTGATAAAAATTTAGATATGTATTGACGACTTTTTCATTTTAAATTTTTTTCAAAAATCGAAGAGGCTCTCAATTTGTCCGTCTATCTAATTGACGTTTCTTGACTTGAAAAATTTGTCTAATTTATTTTTTATCCACAAAATTCTCAAAATATCCTGGAATTCTGGCTATGCTTATAAGCTTTTCTGCAGTTTCCTTTCACAAACTCCAGATATATGCATATCGGCATAGTTCCTACCAAAAGCGGCAGCAATGGAATAACCTTTCAATTCCTAGTCTGCATACCAATTCCTTCTCCTTTAGGGGTCGATAAAAAAGGCTTACTTGTCAGGCTTCGACCTCCCCTCCGCTACTGCTACTATCCCCAGGTGCTGCCATAGGTACAATTAAGATTAAAAAAACGTTAGGTTTAAATTCTTTTCCAGATAGGTTTAAATTCTGCTACTATTTCTCATTGATTAAAAAATGTAAATAGAAACCAAAAAAAAAAATAAATTGCTTTTATGTGCAACCACACAAACACGGATCCATCCGACGGAAATTCAGTTCATACACCATTTATAAATTATGTGAAATCAAAAGCATTTTTACAGAAGTAATTTTACAGATTTCGAGTTATTCATAAAAAACAAAATTGAATATTTATTATCTGAACACCTACTTTAAAACTTATTTATTAGACGTGGAACGTATTCCTACTTCATTCGTTTTTGCAATACTAATTCAGTTGGATGATTCAATTTGTTAAATTCAATATTTAAATTGAAAAGTTAAAAAAGTCGAGTGTTCAAAATTGTACCAAATAGATGTATTTCTCTTATAACAAAGTATAAAAAAATTATAATGCCATCAAATTCAGTTCAGTGGTCCAAACATAAGATTGTTCAAAATGGAATGTTTCCAAATATTACTAAAATAAAAATAATCCTTTCTTACATTGAACAAAAAAAATGTACAGCTATCCTTTAACACATCTGCTGTCATATATGTGATGTTTTATTATTTGATTCAATTTATAACAATTATTTAAGAATTTCACACTGTTTAAATCAGAAAAGGTGCCGCCGAAACGAATAGAATAGTTAAATCTAAATGTATATGATTTTGTGTATATAGTTTAGAATCAAATTACTATTTAATATATTCAAAGTCACGAACCAGGACATTAGGGATGAATAATGGTTCTTTGAAGAAAGTTTTTTGGAAGTTTTTTGAAGAAAAAAGTTATTTATTTTTTTCAAAATATTTTTTATTAAATTAAATTCCGTCAAAACGATTTATTTTTCATAAAAATAAATATTTACTAAATATTTTGGGAGAAGCCAATACTACATTTATTTATTAATGCTAAAATTAAATTCAATGAAACGTTTGAATTATTAAACTCAAAAATAATATAAATATTATTGATAGTTGTCACAGGAGACAGGGTGTTAAAAAAAAGCGTGCTCGGTATATCATCTTCACCGTTAAATGTCACTGTGTTTGTAGTTTCAAACTATTTTTATATGAAATTTCTTATACACATATAATTTTCACCGATTGACAAAATTTTAAAAAATCTATGTACACTCCTGTTCATAAAAATTGAACCAGAATTGAAGAATTATAGATAAGAATTGAAGTTTATTATACATATATTTAGCTGTATATATAATGTTACTTACAAGTGGTTCAATTTTTATGAACAGGAGTGTACACTCCCGTTCAAATAGGCGATCAAATAGACAATACACTAGAAAAAAAACTTCTTACAAGCAAATCAAAATTCGCATTGATGAACCTTCATGAAAGCTTGCATGTACCCAGAAATATATTTAAGAAATTTAATGAATTTCCAAAGTTATAGACGTCGACTTCTGTTAAATTTAAATGATTTTATTTGTCATTCTTTTTGTAAAAGTAAAAAATGAAAAAAACACGCGTTCAATTAAGAAATATTAAATTTTTTTCGATTAGAAACTAAAGATTAAAGACTCTTATATCATACAACCATAATAACCAAATTTGAATCTAACATACACACTTAAAAATAACTATGAATCCTCTACGAATTATATCGAAATAATAGATTATTTATTAGTCTCTCTTAGCACATAAACTGAGGATAAAAGTCATGGAAGAAAATCTCATTTGTTTATTTTCTGCGTGTATATAATATAATTTGTTTGAATTATGTACATGTTTTTTTTCCAACAAACATATAGACATTTTGACTTTATATTGTCAAAAGAGGCGTGATTTTATAGTTTATTTTTCAGGGATTTTAGATTTTAATAAAAAATAAGAATAAATAAAAAATATTTAATTTTAATTATAAACAATCCAGACTACTTTCATATGGTTGAGATGTAGATTTAACAACGTTCATACTTCAATACGTGTTGAATTACCGTCCACCTTTATTGAAACGTACTGTACAAGCTTTCTGCATTGTAAAATTGGAATCTATAATTATACGTAACTATGATGATTGAGTCATCAACCAGGTGGTCTGTTTGACAAAAGACTTACTACCTTCTTTAATAGAAACCCCTTTATATTTCGTTTTATTTTCCATGTATAATATATATATATATATATATATATATATATATATATATATATATATATATATATATATATATATATATATATATATATATATATATATTAAATGCCAAACCGATCAAATGGTCACGCAATAATTTGGTTGCTTATAAAAAATAAACGTTGTAGACAAAAAATGTTATTTCAAAATAATTAAATATTAGATTTGAACGTTGTTACATAGTTAAAATAGGCTTGTGAAAATAACTCGTATAGCTGCAGATTATAGGCATACTAAGACAATATAATAAAATTATTTATGGCTTCAGTTTTGGTAGATTAAGTTTATGTTCGTAGTCAAAATAAATATAATGTTTCGCCAATAGTTTAAGAAAAGTGCAATATAACCCCTAGACATTTTATTTTTATTCACATTTAATAGTTTTTTTTAGCTTAGAAATTCAGTTATAGAGTAATAAAAAATATACACTTATTGAAAATACGAACACACAATAAGCCTGCCTGAAAATTTTTGAGTATATAATTAACGAGTATTGTCGTTTAAAATGTCTTCGATCGTACTCAAACTCATGTAATCAACAAATATGCAGAAGCTGGGAGTAAGGAGCCAAGCAGATTTAAAAAATAGATTCGATAAAATCTATGACAAAATTTGAAAGGTATTTTTAATTTTTACGCAACGCAAAGCATTCGTTTATAAAAAGAACATGAATTATCGGGATCTCATGAACGATGCCATCCTTCGCTTGTGATCCGGCAACTATAATTAGAATTCCGGTTAATTAGAATTAAAAAATGCAAAAATAATGAAATTTATTTCTGATTTGAAAATTTTAATTGTATAGCTTATTTCCTTTTCTAGAAAAGAGTTGGACGATACGCTAAAGTCATAGTTAAGAAGCACGCTGAGGAACGCATGGAGTTGAACATTATAGGTATTATATCACATCAATTGAACGTTTCGTCACTTTATTGTGACTTCATCAGCAAAACTTATTTTTTAATTCAATGATCTATAACATACATGACAAAACTTGCCTGGGATCCTCAGCGTTAATTAAAAAAATTTTAACACGAGTGTAAGCAATGAATACTTATAATTAAATTTTATCCTCAAAGTATAAAAGGTTAATATAATAATACACACAGTTACAGATACATATTTACATTTATCTTTAAGTAACGCTGAACAGTTCAAATCATTAAAATAAAATTTCATTAAAATAAAACGATCGAAATTCTTATTTTGAGATGGCCACCAGGTAGCTCAGAGTGGACTCCCGTAGAACATCTATAAGAGGGTGAATCAACCCTCCTGGTAGCTCGCATAATAGCTTTAGTGCAGGAAAAGGAGGTAATCACCCAAGATGTCGTAGCGAACTTAATTACAAGTGTGTCTACAAGACTTGAGGCAAGCATTCGAGAAAAAGGAGGTAATATCGACTGTTAAAATAAAATTCGAAATAAAATTTCTTTTTTAATTTTAAAATTTATGAAAATTTATCTTTTTATTAAAATTAATTTTTCCCCCGTAAATTAAAAGGTTTTCTTTTACAATTTTACCCCCATATCAACAAAAACAGATACAAATTTATAAAAATGTAGTTGAAATTTAAAAAAATTTCAGAGAAAATAATTTTAATGAATTTTTCAAAGTGCGCCACTTTTTTTGCTATGAAGTGTATAGAAAAATGACCTAGTCCTGCTTTCTTTATGAATGTATCGCATTACCAACAATATTTGACGCCGAAACTATATTTCAAAACATAGATACTTCTTAAAACAGTTTGATTTCTATGGTAATACTTTTTTGGTTTTAATCTCTTCTCATAATTGAACAATAATTTCATAATAAAGTAATTGATATATACAAAGAAACATTCAATTAATGTTATTAAAATTATTATATAGTATGGTTATTAATTGACAATGACTACAAATTATCTAGTTTTTGTTTTTGTTTGAGGCTTAAATTAAAATAAGAAGGAAATTTCTTCTACAATACCTACCAGTGCCAGTGTAGTGTACAATAAAGACGCACAGTTAAAAGTGGCTTTAATAATAATTATATACTTCAATATCGTATTTAATTACCACACACATTGGTAAAAGGCTCCGATTTTTTTTATTATTATAATATTATATTTACTATATAAAGTATATACAGGCTGATTTTTGACTAAGATAATGTTTATCATAACCGTTTTTAATTAAATAAAATTAAAGATGCATGTAAATGCAAATGATTTTCAATAGCCCAATGCTAGGATCAAGCTATCTAGTCTATCATTTTGATTATTTGTCTTGTTTGTTTGCTTGTTTTTTAAATATTTATTTAATTTGAGGACAAAATTTGAGCATAAGATTGTCTCGTTCAGTAAAAAGAATTATTTTTTTAACATGCTTTTATTAGCTTGACTTGTATATATCTATCTATGTATGATGGTAGTGGAATTTTGGAAGTGAGTTTTCACCCACTTCCGAACGTCTGAACAATCTGAAATTTTGCAGATGTATTATGAACTGGTGATAATACAATAATATACAAAAATAAAAATAAGATAAAATAAAAAATAAAAAATACAAATTTAAATTTACTAATAGCCAAAATACAAAATTGCATATCTACAGTTTAATTTTAATTTTAATTGCATATTTATAGTTTTCATAGGAATGTCATCAAGAAAATTTTAATAAAAAAATGGCATTTCCAAGTGTCAAAATTTAGAAAAAATTATTAATTGATTTAAATTTCCTATGCTATATCCGATATATACTTTCTTTGGTAAGAATTGGACTCATTCCATTACTCATGGAAATAATAATGAGAAATTAAACTACAAAACAAAAATAAATTTGTTTTTAAGACTAAAAAACAAAATTTAGAGTTTAAAAAAACTAAAAAAGAAATGCTTTAATTGCAATACAAATTAAAAACTGCAAAATAATTTAAAATAGAATAGAACAGTGATAGACATGGGGTGCTCTCTACTTATTTCTTCATGCTTTTGTTTACATTATAGTTATATTTGTTTTCAATCTCTTTATTCTATTCTATTTTAAATTATTTTGCAGTTTATATTTCGTATTGCAATAAAAGCATGTTTTTTTAGTTTTTTTAAACTTTAAATTGTTTTAATTTTGAAATCTGTCTGAATTTGATATTGATAATCAAGCAACTCATGCTGCGAGTTAGATTTGTTTGATGTCATTAAATTATTAGAAAATAAAATAATATATAAATTAACGAAGACGGAACATTTGGCCACTTTCTATTCGATGGCAACTTCTGAAGCCTTTAATAGAGAAGTATATATATCACCAAACTATATTACACATGAAAATCGAATGAATTTCTTAGTATTATTACTAAACATTTTAAATACGGGAAAAGTCTGTGACGTTTATTTTTACACAACTAGTGCTCTAGAACAAGGAAGTTTTGTTCTGTGAGTCTAGTTTTTGATAATCATTTTGATAACTACCAGGTTTAAGGATGTTAGGGAGATATATCGAAAATGCTACGAAACGAACGTAAATTTAGTAGAATGTTCCTCATTGAATGATAAAGCTACTTGGAAAATTTCCTAAGATTCTACGTCACTCAATATCTGTAACCTTCCTAAAAAACAAATTATTTTGTTAGGTTCAATAAAATTCCAAATTCGCCCCCTTTACCTAGATCAGTTTTTTGTATTATGTCGACC
This sequence comes from Nineta flava, assembly GCA_963920215.1. Taxonomy (NCBI): domain Eukaryota; kingdom Metazoa; phylum Arthropoda; class Insecta; order Neuroptera; family Chrysopidae; genus Nineta; species Nineta flava. Next base: position 94,672,597 of record OY986041.1, read on the forward strand.
ACAATGTAGTCATCATCAGTATAAATTAGCTAGTCGTAATTTACTCTTTGACAATTAGAAATAGATATAAAGTGGAGATCAATAGACAAAAATAAAAAAAAAATTAACTAAATTAAAATATACTGGATTTAAAATATAATAAATTTTAAATTATATTGAAATTACTCTTGTTAAAATTTTCTTCATTCACATTTATTCCTGTTAATTTTACTCTTATTAAAATTACTCTTATATTGTCGCAGGATATGTTTAATTTAGTTAATTTTCTATTTATTTTTGTCTATTGATCTCGACTTTATATCTATTTCTAATTGTCAAAGAGTAAAGTACGACTAGCTGATTTATACTGATGATGACTACATTCTAGTCGAAATACGTATTTATAATACAAAAAACGGATCTAGGTAAAGGGGGCGAATTTGAAATTTTATTTCAAAAACCTAGAGTTCTCACTAATTATCATTCGATAATATAATGTTTGTTGGGTTCAGACAATTTCTTACAGAGAAACCATGTACACCGTCAGCAAGGATTTTCAAAAGAGAGTCCCCACTTGATGGCTCGTATCTCCGCTATTTTTTAATTAATTTTTTTTTCAAATTATTCATAAAACTACTATTTATGTATATGTTGTGATGGTGATGTTGTGATGGTACAAGGTGATATAACCCCTTAAATATAGTACTGTTATTATTATTTATTTATTTTTTTCATACTATTATTATATCGATATTAAACACACTATACACTACACACACTATTAAAGTAAATATACTTAAAAATCAAGCTATTTATTAATGTTATGTTTTAATTATAAATATTTTTTGTTATAAATTAATATTCAATACCCATCATTGTGTAGCCGTAGCACACGTAGTGGTGGTAGGACATGATATTATTATATGTTCGTACCTAAATGTGTTTTCATTCATGAAGTTTACTCATTCGTATGTATAAGGTTTATTCAGTAAAATAAAATGAAAAAAGTTCATATAATATGTTAAGTAAATTATATGTTTCAGTGCAACAGGTAATATTCCAATTTATAATTCAAACGAAATTAATAAAAATTGTTATACACATATTGGTCGAGTCAATTGTTGTTATTAATACAGTGGCTTTAATTTAAAACATTTTAATAAAAAAATCTAATCTGAAACTAAAAAATTCGTTACGCAGGAGCTGCATCAACAAAGCGAATTTCCTCAGAATAGATACACCATTTCTTATTTGGAATATGATTATCTTAATTAACTTTTTGACTAAAATGTTATATACTTTATGCTTAGGGACAGAAGAAAACAAGAACAATTTTTAGAACTATTCAATTTTGATAGCGAATTAAAAAATTCTTAAACTGCTAACGTCATTCTTTCCAGAAAATTTATTTAAGATTGAAAACATCAAGTAACTATGGTGATACATTATTGTATTATTTATTTTAATGGGTATTGTATTAACTTGAAAATATTTCTGGAAATATTAGAGTTACAGAAAATATGGTTGGGTAATGAATTGTAGAAAAATTGATTTACTATATACTTACTACAAATTTTTCCATATTTCTAATATTAAGCGAGAAATCCAATATTTTATGCTTCCCCCCTCTTAGCCCCCCTTCCTCTTAGTCCGATTTTGCTCATTAACGAACTTGACCTTTCAAATACAAAAAGCCCAAGCATCATATACCAAGTTTCATTCCGACAAACCTAAAATTACGAGGATCCCAGTACGCGTATTTAAAGTGCGTCAATTTTGAATTTAGAAACGTGGAAGTTATTGTTTAGGTTTCTGCTTATAAATGAAAGTCAGTTGTATCATCGTTTTTGAAAATTCATCTCTTAAGGGGCTAAACTAAGGTACGAAAATTTGTATGGGAAGTGCGTCATTTTCGAATTAAGAAACGTGGAAGTTGGTGTTTGGGTTTCTGTTTATAAATAAAAGTCAATTTTATCAGCGTTTTTGGAAATGCATCTGCTAAGGGAGAAAAATAACGGACGAAAGATTTTATGGGCCACGCATCATTTTTGAAGTTAGAAACGTGGAAATAGGATTTAGGCTTTTTACATTTCAGAAAAGTCAGATGGTTCCTGAGATGTTGCTGATAGGGAATACCATGGGGCATACGGCTCTACAGTATAAAGTTTATGTCCGTGTACCCGTAAGAAATCATAATTCGGGTTTATTGGTCTAGTTTGGAATAAAAATTAATAAATAATATAGCTCTTAAAATTGATAAAATATGTATTCACTAAACGGTTATTAAATCGTTTTGAATGAATTTCGCATTTAATGCTTCGTTTGAATACATATTAAAATTTATAAAACATTCACTCACATTGATTTAAATATTTTTTTTAATATTATTTTATTTTTTATTATTATTATAAACATATTTTAATGTGTTGTTTTGAACATACAACTTGAAGTCAGTCCGTCAGTAGTAAGTATTATTATTCATAATAAAAAATGATGCGTTTTATATGCACACAGATATTATATTATAATATATATTAAATTTTTATTTAAGGTTAAAAGGTGATAAATTTATTTTAATAAATATACTAATTTAAAATATTATACATTATTTTTTAATATTATTTTCTATTTAAATTGGAAAGGATGTAAAATTTACATTACATGCCGGCCACACACTTTTCATATTATTACCAATAAAATAAAATGTATGTAAGTATATTTTGGGTATGTTTAGTGTAGTTATATATAGGGTGAGTGGGAAGGAACCGACCAAACTCCAGGAGTGTATTGTACATGATAAATTATTGCAAAAAAACGTATATGTTCTTATCCGATTTTCATTTGTTTTCAAGTTATAGCGTAATTAAAAAATGTTATCTTGTATTCTACAGTATTCATAATTGGTGATTTAAAACTTGTAATCAGTATGCTATGCTCGAGACTTACAAAACGATTGATGCCGCTGCCACAGCATATTGAAGATGAAAATCGCGTAAGAACATATTAGCTTTTTTGCATTATTTTCACATGTATAATACACTCCTGGAGTTTTGTCCGTTCCTCCCAACTCATCCGGTATACATGTTAGTATGTCATGTGGTAATTTGATATCTCACATTACTTGATATTTCAAATGTACTCTCCAAAATATTTTGACTATTGGTTAGATTAAATTTCTCAAATGATAATTTAACTGTTAATGGGATTTAGTGATTATGTATCATATTTTAAATTGCGCATATTTTAAATTTAAATCGATTTTTGTTTGATATGTTCAAATGAATTAACAAAAAACTTAGTGCCCAAATTAAACTTAATTGCTAAGTTTAGCGACAAATTCAAATTATTGGATTTATGTTCACGCGATGGAAATTGGTACATTTGCTCACTAAATCATCCTCTTAACCTTTTAACTGCAAAATAATTATTTAAAAATCCCAGTAATCATCTAGCATACTCAACCATGCTAAGCTTCCCCATCATGCTTGTCCCTATGTTCACATGAGAGTCAGCATGGGGACGTGTACGGCCATACTCCCACGTTCCTCTCTACTATAATACTCCCCAAATCATTCATTCAACTACGGATATTGCTGTCCAAACTGGGTATATGTAGAGAATAATGTTTGAGTAGTATAAAATAATTGTATGCATGTGATTACCTTGTATGCATGTCGTTGTACCTTGTAGATAATATTCGACCGTTTAAGATTCCTTCGTACAATTCTCATTACCAGACGACAGAAACATATAATATCAGTCCGTAGTTTCATTTTCACCCGTCTACGGAGGGTTATTTGTTTAGCAGTCTATGTATGTCTGATATTAGAGTTATGTTCATCTGTTCCCGTGTAGTTCATAAGCTGGTTAGTATGTTTTGACAAATGAGGTGTCGTTAGCGTCGTCTAAGTGGCCCGAGTGTCATAGGCTATGTGACGCCATATAAAATCCAACAAATGTATCCAGTTTGGTATTAAATGAATGGTTTTAATTCACAGATTCTTAATATTATACTAAAAAGTCTGAAATAAATAAGTTTAAAAAGTACAACCCGACTACGAAAAACTCACAAAACAAATTTGAAGTGCCTTGTAAATATTTCTCGTACTCCATGGCTCAACTGCAATGCACAATGCAAACCTGTAACTCCCGGCCTTCGACTACAAGAAATATTTCCAACGGTCTTCTTGCTTTTTCGAAGTCGGGTTATAGTTATTTAAACGTATTTATATTAACCCAATTTTAAAGTCCGAATTCCTTGATATTTAAATCAGTACTTTTTCAGGTAATCTCTACAACATGTAGGTAAGACTTCATTTGTAATTTACCCGGTGCATACATAATAAATAAATTGTTATTGTTTTATTTTTCTTGTTGATTTTAACGTATTAATGCTTTTTATATCCACAATGAGTTTCCGTATCTGACCTTTTGACATTTAATTATTTTAAAATTAGTATCCGTTATACTAAATAATTACAACGTACGTATTTTATAATATATACTATAAAATAAATATTGTTTAATAATAAATTATGAAAAAATAAAAATTAATATTACTATACTTACATAATATTACCACCTTTTTTATGTAACAAGCTATTCATTTCAAACACAAAATGTCTTAGGTATTTTTATGGTTCAAAGTGAAACTGATACACAGGTAATTTTAAATTCTGTTCTCCTGTTCTATGCTTATGAAATCAATTCCAATACTAAATTTTTGAAATTATCGTTCTTGAAATTATTAATAAGACAAGTTAGTTTGGTTAAAATCTTTAGGTGAAGGTTAGGTGACATTAAAATCTGTCTATATACTCTCCGTTTTGTTATCGGTATATTTTTGTTATGTCCCTAATAAATTGGTACAAATATAGCTTTTGTCCAACATTGTCTTAACCTGTTCATTATTCCTTATCATAATTTAGTACTCTACATGCTATTATATATCTCTCCGTAGGCCCCTAAACGAGAAAAATATATATCAGGGCTTCCGCTAAGATTTGTTTTGAATTTTAAAAGGAAGTGGGGATATAAGTCCAGTCGTCAGAAGCAGGTTTACCATAAGAAAAGGAAAAGGGGAATATTATTTTTAAATTTTTTCTCCGAGGTACGTAGAATCGTCACAAAGAATCTAGTCAGTTTGTTTGCTTCAATCTAACTCGTTTCAGCAACTGCTACCTCTCTTTCCAATGTTCTCCGCCAAGTAATATGGGACCTTCTGTTTTGTCTCTTGCTTTCAGGGGATCAGTCAAAGACCAGTGTGTTGACATGAAGCAGGGGACTCCAAACCATTCAATAAAGTTATTTTCCTCAGAACAAGGGTACTGGTGTCCAACGTTTTTCTCTGGTCTTTCTTTGTTAAATGGTGGGGAGAGTTATAAAGTGTATTCGCTCTTAAATCTCAATTTACTTTCATGTTTAGATACAATTGCGTACACACTACATGTTCCCTGAGATTTGGTTTATATTCCAAAATATTGCCTATGGAATTATTTCTATAGTATGTTTTAGGATTACAAAATGGTCAGGTGGTTTTGAATTATAGATTCCAATTTCAAATTATTGACTTCCGGTTGCTTAAACGACTTCCGGTTGCTTCACCACTTTGAATCAGTTTTGTAAAGAGTTAAATTATTTTGCCAAGTATTTTTTATTCTTTAAAATGAGCTATATCCAGTGAAGAAAAAGAAACGATTTTGAAGCAAACGAAAAGTCAAAGAAAAGAGTCATCATATATGACACTGTGCAAGATTATGACGATTTAATAAATTTTTAGTTTAAACCAAAAATAACTATTTTACCTTCAACTCTACTCTTCAGTCAAAGAAGATTTTTGTCCTGCGAAATGCACATACTGGCTGTTTATTTAATCGAGCGATCCGATTGCAGTCGTCCACTTACTGGGCAAACACACGGCAATCTATTTTGCCGTCAATAGCGACCAAATTTACAGGCCAGACTGTGTACCAAAATAATGCTTCGGAAATTATAATATACTATTCTTCGAAAATTAAATAACCTGGTTGATTAAATATCGCATAGTGTATGGGCCCCGTAACTTGTAATATGAATGCTAATAATTTGTAAAAATAAACCGATAAAAGGAGTGTCGAAATATGGTAATTCCAATTACATAAATAAATATTTATTTATTTTCTAAATTATTAAATTAGAGTGTAATAAATTATTTCCTGATATTGTAAAAAAGGATGTACAAAGGTATGTCTGCAAATGCTGCAGATAAGCTAATTTTATCCCTGTCCTCAATTTCTTTTCCTGTTTCTTATACTTGTTTGTTCTATAAAAGTTTGGTGTCTGACGTAGATTTCCTTAAAACGGATAAATTACAGGTAACAGCAACTTTATTTTTGTAGGAAATATAATTTTGGTTTTGACATTTTAAATAGTTTTTGGTTCTGACATGTTTTCGGGATATGAAATGTTGAAGCCGAAATCAGACAGCGCTGTGAATTTGTTAGCAGTTCATCACCAAATGTACTGCAATAAAAATAGTTTATACTCCGTGTTATGGACTGCTTCTGCAGTTATCAACTCTGATGGAGTTTTATTAATTCTGGAGTTTACCGAAGTTAAGACGAAATTTTACATATTCAGTTAAAGGTAATATTATGCAACTCGTTCAACTCCTTCATTCTCAGAGATTTTTTATCAAATGGTCTCTTTGACGGTAGTAAAATCATTAAAATTTTTAGTACTGTATAATATGACTGTATAATATTAGTCTATAAATTTATACAGTGACCTCCAAACAGATTTTACAGAACAATAATACTTACAATTTGATATATTTATTGATTTGTTATTACCTATTATTTTGATTTCAAATATCATGGTTCTTAACTACATATTTATCTACGAAATCTATTAGTCGATATTATCATTGTTGTTTGATTGCCACCCGTGTGGATGTTATATTCCGTTATAGTAAAATGTAATTAACTTATGGACGCCCTCAATATCAACAATTTCTTGTATACTATATAGTCGATACTGTAATATAAACTTTTTTATAATATAAATAAATAAATTCTGATTTAATTAATATCCCAAGTTGATAAATAATAAAAGAAAGAAGCGAGTCGTACCTGCAAGTTATATTACGCTGTCCGTATAGGTACAGACCATTTATTTATTTATATTCCGTAGTAGAAGAAGTGTGCTCGTTCTCTTCAAAGATTATGTAGTCATTTAAAGTTTAATGTATGACACACCTCTTGAATCGAGAATTGAGAAGATATTTTTTAGGTAATCAAAGTTTTTATATTCACTGAAGTTTTTTAGAGACGTTTCATTCTTATACAGGGTTATTCAAAAATTGATGGAAAGTTGGAAATGAACTATTTTCGAAATATAATAATTCTTGTAGCACAAGCCGTATCATTGTAAATATTATTTACAAAGTATGTATACAATTTTCATGTCTACATGTTATTATATACACGAAATATTAGCATAATAGTAGTTAAATGGAGAATCAGTATGGCTAAAAGTGGACTGAAATCCTAAAATCCTGAACTCCTAAACTTTTTGAAAACTCGACTTTTGACGAGTTTTAAATGTTATCAAATTTTCTCCCAGGAAGGAATTTTATACGTGAAATAAAGTTCCTCGGTTACAATCATTAATATTATTATTATCATAAATATTATGGCATTAATCATTAAAATATAGTAAATATAATTATAACCTCTTTGGAAATTATATGTAGCGTTTATTGTTCTAATTTCTAGACATGAATGTGAAAAACGTTTAAACGTTAAATATTACACGAAAATTCCATAATTCTAGTGCTAACGTTATATTATTCATGGGACACTTCCATTTACGACCTCTATCCCACTTATTAGACTTAGAAAATACACACAAAATTTCAATTCGTTATCACTTCGTTTTTGAAATATCGTTTCTACGGACAGATGGATAGACGGCGGAAATGGACTAATTAAGTTATCTTATGAACATCCTTACCAAATTTTGTTTCTGCAGATCTTAAATTTGATGGCTCTTGGACAAAATTTGAATTAAAAAGTCACTCGATTGAAGCCCTACTTTCGATGGGGCGGTTTTGGAGCTTATTTTTTCAATTTGGTGATCCCTAATTTATGTATGCAATTTGATTGATATAGCGCTTTTCGTACGGGAAATATCGTGTTCGCACACATCCCACAAAAAGGTCAGTCATTTGAAGTCACACATTCGATGGGGCGATTTCCTTAGTTTACGTATACAATTTAATTGTTATTGCGGTTTTCGTACTGGAAATAGCCTATTCGCACATCCCACAACGAGGTCACTCGTTTTGAAGTCCTACTTTCGATTGGGCGATTTTCTTCTTAAGCTTATTTTTTCAACATATACTGCACCCAATTTATGTATGCAATTTGATTGTTATAGCGCTATTCGTACTGGAAATCTCATGTTTACACACAGACTAATGCCATGATATTTTTGGCATCTTTTACTCTGAAATCATAGCCCCTATATTACAGGTAGAATAAAACATAGGTATTGATTCTATTGATGTATTGAATTAAATCATTCTGTAAAAATTGGATGGTGATACGTACCAATCTATTGACCACACGTTTAGTTGAATTAATTAATTTTAATTTAATATGTATTTATTTGCCTATAGGACATAATCTTAATTTTTTGTTTTTGTGTAAATAATAATCTTAATGATATTCTGTTTTGTTTCATTAGCATAAAATTTAATTTTTAATGCTCATGTTATTGAAAAATCACACCACAAGAAAAACGAAAGTATATATTAAACTAAAAATTTTATAAGTTCATGAATGGGTGAGAACGGTAAATAACCCCCACCCCCTGCTTCATCGAAATCGATATAAAATGTTCATTGATCTAATTTTATCGACTCCGACACAAGTCGATAAAATGAGCTCGACTTGTGTCGTATCGACTATTCGAGAAGTATTTTCGAAAAAATACTTAAAGTAAAGAAAACAATTTGTAAAGGGACCACATATTTGCAGATATGAATGATTTTTGTATGCTTATTATTAGCCACATTGTTTCTCGAATCTATGTATCACAAAATATTAAATAATTTATTTAACACATACATTGTTGCATGCTCAACATGATTTTTTTTTTAAATATCACTTGTCGTTTTTTCCACAGCCTTTAAGCATTTTTATAATTATCATGTATGTATTTAAATTCAAGACATTGTGTAAATTTCTCATACAAATTTTCACGCAAATTCTAAATTAAGATAAAATGACTATTTAAATTATGTAACATTTTTCAAAATTGATATTCAATACATGACATGGGTGTTTTGATTTAATGCAAACAACATTTTTAAACACAACCAACAATATACATATACCTACATATGAATATTGTGGCCCTCAAATATATTATAAGATATTTGGTGGGTCTACAATAGAGTTTTGAGAGTGCGATCTCAGATATAATTACGACAACATTAAGTGCAGATGATGCAAATTTGATGGACCACCGACGTCAATTACAGTAAATCTATTTCATGTAAATAGAGTAAACCATAATATATCTCTATTTTTATAGTATAAAGTCCCACAGCCGCGCCCGTCTGTCTGTACACGGTAAACTTAAAAACTACCAAACTGATTTTCATACGGTTTTCACCAATGGACGGAGTGATTCGCGAGGAAGGTTTATGAGTATAATTCATTGAGGTTCTGAAATATGACGATGATAGTTGAAGAAGTCGGAAAAAATCAGTTAAAATCAGTTTCAAAGAATATAATCATTATATATAAAAAATCGTGTAACTTCTGAACGATTTAACCAATTGAGGTCATATTGATATAATAAATATGTTTTGTCGATACGTTGGTTTAAAGCTAGGATCCGATAGCTGTAGCTGTAGTCAAGTAATTACCGAATTATATAATTTGGTGGAGGTTCTGAGAAGTAAGATAACATTAGCGGAAGCGACGGGAAAAAATTTAAAAAACTGAATAATTATGTAGACACTATGGACTCCAAAAAAAACTTTTCATGGGAAATTCAGCTTAGCCGATAGATTAATGTAGATAAGGGAAGTCGGCAAATTGGATCCGTAACTTCGGGATAAGGATTGGCTCTGAGGACCGGGGCGTGTCGGGCTTGATTGGGAAGAAGGTTATGGCCAACCATGGCGAGATGAAACAATATACCCTCACATTATCCTATAAATTTTAAATAAATAAATAAATAAATAAATACGTGTAGCAGCGTTTCAAGACAATCAGTCCTTAACGGGAGAAAATATTATGTTACTTGGTAATAAGGGCTTTATAAAATTTATGCAAGCGAAGCCGCGACGGGGAATGCTAGTTTTATATAAAGATTATCAAAAATCAAAGAGAACTCTAGATTTTTTAAATTAAATTTTCCCCAATTCCTGGATCAATTATTTGCATTATGTAAATACGTATTTCGATTAAAAAATAGTAATCATCTATATGGATTAGCTATTCGTAATTAATATCCTGGAAGGTATATAATTCGATGCTAATTTGGTGCGAGTCTCACAATGGTTTTAAATATCGTCGATTGTGCTTAGTCAATCGACGTTGACCTGGTAATCCTATATGGAACAGAATTTATAAAAAAGAATTAATATTTATTTTTTATTTTAATAATTATATGGTTTTGGCATTATTTACTTTCTTAAATGAGCAGCAACACAAAACATCTGTTGAAAAAGTTTAATTTATTGATAAAATGAATGATTAAATCGTGTTTTAGCTTTAGTTTTAGCTTTTTATAGTTAAAGTTAGTAACATGTTACGCTGAATTTAAATGTTGCCTGTTTTATAAAGTAGACAAATTTTTTCCCAAACCTTCAGTTAAGAAATTAATTTCAGTAATAATTCGTCAATTAAGCAATTTCATGAAAAATCTGACTATTTAATTTATTTATGTCTAACTTAATTAGCTTAGAGCTAATTTCTGCAATATGACGTCCCAAGCCCAATACTTTAGTTAAAAATAATTTTACGTTAAATAATACGTTAAATAAGAAGATTCGCTGGTTATACAAACTCGTAAATATTAAATAAATGGATACAATATTACTTTTGGAATAGAAATTAGAATCAGAAGTGTACAGTAAAATAATAAGATATTCTGTACAATTGCGCTGCTAGAGTTTCCTAAATTTTCCACTAATGAAATAACTGTATTATAAGTAGTAGTAGTAGTAAACGAGGAGAGACCGAACTCTGGTTTGTCGGTCTTTCTAGGCTTTTTTTACCGACCCCTAAGAAACCCATCCCCACGACCTTTTCTGTCCTCTACTACAACTGGTTCGTTTCCTCTAACCCTTTTCGAACCTACATGTCTCGCTTGCGAATGACACGGCAGAGCTCCATTGTAGTTATTTTACCTCAGATTCCCCCGTTTCGGCTAAGATAACTCATTCTGGCAATGAAAGGACATTCTACCAGATGGTGGAAGGGTCTGTCAGTCGCCCCGTTATAGTCCATACAGATGGCCTAGTCCTCCAACCTCATAAGAGATAAATGCCTCTTGAATCTGCAGTGACCGTTAAGCAATGATCCAATCAGGAGGTTTAGTTCTCCGGTTTTTGCCAATAAGCCAGGTTGAACCCGGGGTATGGTACCTATTTGTATGGTTTGTCTGTAGCCTACTGTGTCTTTCCATTTCCTGTTCATAGACTTATCCACCAAATCGTTAAGAGCAGATGTAGTTTGACACCCAGTTATTCCTAGATATGGTTCCGGTTTCTGACATGGCAGTCCGGCTCCTTCACGGGTGAGTTTTATTATAGGTATAAAATTTTTGTAAATATGAATGAATAGAAGTTTCAAAGACAACTAAATTCGTGTGAGTTTTTAATCTGTAGTCTTAAATATGTAGACCACCCTGATCAGTTTTACTGTACAGTTGTTCTGTTTTTTTTTCTGGCATATAAATATGTATATTGCGTTATTATCATTAATATTATGAAGATGTTATACAACAAGTCAAGACACAGCTATTATAATTAAATATTGTGTTAAAAATCCATTAAGTCTAAAAATTGGTTTTATGGTATGTGAAAAAATATTTTAAATAAAAAAAAATTTAGTTACCTTTCTAGTAAAAAAACGATGCGTAAACTCGTAAAGTAAGGTGTGTGTATTATAAATTTATTGTTAGAGCAATCAAAAACAAAAAATGTTTAAAAAGAATACTGTGTAGTTAGTTATGGGAGAATTTATTTCATTAATTTTGTTTTTTCTTGTACATTTTACAAACCCAAAACAAAAGATACCGTTCGTTCCAATTTCAATCATTAACAAATATCATTCCTTAGACAGGTGAGGAGTAATCCGGAATGTTTTCATTATGTATTAAAAATCGAAAAAAGTATTTAAAAAAAATGCAATTAATTAAAACACTCAAAATTGTTGTTCTTTCAAATAAATAATTTAAAAAAAAATAAAATTTAGGATGTGACTAATTCTGATATATTTTGAAATAAATTTCTTCATTTATAGAAACTTTTGATCCTCCTACTATTTTTAACAAAAAAGGTCGTATCGATCATGATTTCAGTATCCTTAATTCAGATACAACTCCTAATCTTATATTTTCTTGTAACAAGATAATTTTATTGTTTTGCAGAAGACGAATTTAAAAAAATATTTGTCGAAAATATAAAACTTATACACAATGTTCATTTTACACAATGCCCTTGAATATTTCTTCAAGGACGCGTTTTTGGAAAAAATGACCCGAATAACAGTTGTTTTGTTCGAAGGGGGATATCTTATGTTGTTGTTTACACCTTGAGACCATGGCCTTCAAGGTAACTGGAAGATCAACTTGCGTTTTACAAATAGGAATCGATATGTCTTTTGCTTAGAAAAGGATAGTTGTGGAAAAAAGATTAGTAAAAGCGGGTAAGAAAGTCTATTTAGGTAAATAATTAACCATTTTATAGCCATAAAAAAAAAATTTTCTAATATGGATCCCATTTCAGTATTTTATGAAAAAATTATTTTTTAGCCCATTTTTTTGAATCCGTCTATTTTCTTAAAAATACTTAACTCATTCGATGATATTATAAACATCCCATTTCGGAAGTTAATGTAATGGGTCTGATTTTTCAAATTTAAAATTTTCCATTTCTGTACGTTTCGAGGTTTCTAGAGTCCGAATCCCTCGTTTTTAGAGAGATGTCTAGGTGTGCGTGTGTACGTACGTTTGTACGTTCTTGAGCTCTTATTCGTCCCGCAAATCTCAAGACCGAATATTGATATCGTCTCCGTACCAAGTCTATTCGACGCATCCCTGCATAATAAACACCTGATAGTTTGCAAAAATATTTAAAATTTTTGTTATAAAGAAAAAACTTTAGAAACAATAATGTCGACTCTAATGTCGAAACAATAATGTCAACAATAATGTAGAAACAATAATATCTGAAAAACAATTTTTTTTTCAGCAAACTGTCAAAAGCAAAACAAAATGCCCTTCACTTCAGTAACCATAATCCGAAAACGGCTGTAATTCATTATTTTCAATGGTACCAAATTGGAAGTTAAGCCTCTATATTTGAGTTTGGAATGAAATCGATCATATATTAATACATCCAGACACTATTAATTATCAGATTTGATTAGTATGTGTGAATGGTTAAATTAATTGAATTTATATAAGCGTCTAAACAGGTGGCCTTGTAAAGTTATACTGAATTATAAATGTTATATAGTCAAACGAAATTTCCTGATCATATATGATGTCTCTTATGTCAGTTGAAATAGTACAAAAATTAATAATCAACGAACATAAATAAATACTCAGTCGTCCGTCAGTTTATATGTTTTATTCAACTAATACCATATCATTTTTCTTTTCGTTTTTTTGCAAACAAAAATTCCATGACCAAACTAATAATAAAAGATTTTAATATTATGTACACTCCTGTTCAATAAAATTGAACAGACCTGAAATTAATTAATTTTCTTACATTTCATAAAACTCCTCACTTTTGCAACTCTCTGTATAATTATTCATTTATAAACAAAGATAACTAGTAGATATTTTAAGTGTGAAAAAAGAAATGAAAGTATAGTAAACAACATTTACTACAAGAATAATCAAAATTGTAAGAAACTGATTCGGTTCAGATCTGTTCAATTTTATTGAACCGGAGTGTATGTAGGTATATTGAATTTTGATTAACTAAATTTTTTTTACCAAATTTTTTTTAGTCGAATGTTTTGCGGCACATCATTCATTCAGTATGAAACTGTTGTAAATGTTTTTTTTTATTGTTATTTTATTATATATTCTTTGACTAAACAAAAATATCTATAATTAATTCAACCATCAACTTCATTAACAAAAATGCTAACTAAATATGAATTAATTGAAATTTTAATAGCATCTACGATCACATACATAATCGGATGTGTTATTGTTTTTTGGCATGTCTCTACTAAATAGCCCTTAATTATGGTTTAAATGATGAATTTTGATGATATATTATATAAACGACTATACTATAGAATTTGTTAATAAATATTTTTATTTATATATATATTTATAAAGAAGCATATGTTTTTAGAATAACAATGAAATTTATTGTGATTTTTGTATTAATATAATGTTTAGAAAGCCATTATATACTAAATATTAAATACGCTTTTTTTTCTCTCGCGAATTTTTGATCAGACAAATTTATTTCAGTTTTTAATGGCAAGGACAAAAATGTTTTGTTTGGTCAGTCTCAAGTATGATTTGATTTTTAATTTCACATTCCGATTTTAGATTTAATTAAATCGTTACTGATTTCTCCATGCATTTTTCCCTTCGTATAATTCTTGAACAAATAATTAAATGATGAAAAATCAATTTGAAAACATTTTGAAATGAAAAGTGTTTATCTTTTCTTAATGGCATCCGCTGGTATATAACAATTTTGCAGTGGCTTAGTATGTATTTATAATAGTGTGAATTACGTAATATTCAAGGCGGTTGTGTTATTTACGCTTTTAAATAGGTTTTGGAAAAACTTATTTCACGTGCGTTTTGATTCTGTTTATTCATTTCAATATTGAGCCTTCATTTTATTATTTACTTAATAAAAATCTTAATACTGACTAACAGACAACGCGCAGCCTAAACCGTTGAGATTTTGCACAGGAGTTCCTGATATAACGTAGGTGAGTAGTTAGAAAGCATTTTTGAAAATTCATCCCCTAAGGAATTTGTATGGAAGTTTGTCATTTTTGTTTGATATTTTTATTCATAAAATGAATAGTTTTGCAACAATTTCAGCCCAAAAAGTAAAATAAGCAGTTTACGCATTGATAATGAACACAGTATATACTGAGTATTTAAGCAACGGGTTGATAGATTTTAACATATCAGGTGTCGTTAGATTTGTCTTAACTGTGGCAGTGAGATAGATCCATGGCGTGTGCGAACCAAAAAATAGAGGGGGAATAAAACAAAATATTTTGCTATTATAGCAATATGGGTATCAAATAAAAGATAGTAAATAGCCAATTCCCAAATCATTTGCAGGGTGCTGAAATTCATTCAAGAAAAAGAAAGCAAAAGTTTGCAGTTAGAAATTCATTAAAGCAGCAAAAAACCAACAAAAAAGTTTAAAAATTTTTTTGGATTTGACGCTTTTTTTTTTAAGATATAGTCAATTAAACATTGATAAATTCAACCAATTACAGAGCGCATAATGTAAGGAGACTCTTACCGTGTCTTACTCTTACCGTCTGCGAGCCTTTAAAAGGTAAAGCGATCCTCTCTACTACTGAGGCCACGCCTCCTTACACTATGCGCTCTGCGATTGGTTGAATTTATTAATATTTAATTGATTCTATCTTCAAAAATAAGCGTCAAATCGAAAAACTTTATTAAACTTTTTTGTTGTTTTTTGCAGCTATACACCGTGGTATAGTTTTCTTGAATGAATTTCAGAACACAGTATATTATTGTCTTTTCAGTTAATTATTTTTTACGCAGTCGGGTTTCTGAATTTTTTATATTACGTTTCACTTTTATTTCATGTGATACAGTTATCTATCGTACTAAGGGTAAAGGATATTATGACATCACAAGAGTTTTTCGAATAATTTTAATTTTATTGGGCTATTTAAAACTGTTTCGTATCTTCTGATAATAACCCGATGTAATTACTGTCGTTTACCTTACTTTGCAACAAACCCAGCTTTACATCAATTTAAAAATTAAAGAAGTACATTATAAACATCAAATCAATAAAACGCACCCACTATAAAATTTGTATATATATATTTTTTTTTAATTCATAATTTAAACTAAATAGATGATAGACCACAACTATATTTTCATTAATTATTAACTTATTAATGTGATGATGATCATTACCTTATATTACAATGCATATTACAAGCAATATATAATATATATAGATAATAATTATATATTAATTTACTTACTATACACATAAAGAGAACATGCCCGACATCGACCGACCGACCACCCATGTTGGATATTAATATTTTATTATTCTAATTTTTATTTCTATTAATGTTGATTACTCTCTATACAATTCATAAGTACATCAATAGGGTGTGTGAATTAAGCTCCTCTATTTGGCGAAAAAATCGGTTTTTGAGAATTGTTTGCTTTACATTGGTTCAGAAAATCACACCCAAAAATGAAAATTATTGAGCTTGAGTAATTTCGTTTATAAAAAAAATGCTTGATAAAAAAGTTGGTCATATTTTTGTCAGAAATGATTTTGTAATTTAAAATGTTTGCTCTATATCGTACTGTAAAAACGCCAATAGTACATTGTTATTTCCGATTTCAGAATTTCTTTGTTTAAACTTTTACCCCTTTTTAAAAAATTCAAAATTTTGCTAACTGCGCTCGTCAGTTAACTACTTTTTCATACAAAATTCGTAAGTGGTGACAAGTACGTGAATATCTGGATATTAAGAAGTGTAATCATAGTAAAAAGTTTAAAAAATAGTTTTTTTTACAGAATCATTCAAAACAAATAATTATTTCCGGTTCGACGCATTTTGTCAAAACATTGTCGCGTTAGACGACAATATTAAACTTAAGTTTAATGTTTCCCTCTCAACGATCCTCTCTTTCATAGACACATCCATTCAGACAACCATACTACCAAACACACACACACGCACCAACAACAAAAAATCGGTTTTTTGGTACAGGGGATCTCAAAAGGCAAAGATTCAGTAAAATCGTAATATTGATTTTCAGCATTGAAAACAATATCTTTGTATTCAACGTATATTGAGGTATAAAAGGGGGAGCCATGTTCACATATGTATATAATATATATCGTAACTAGCTAAAAGGTATACTTTGCGTACGTAATATCCTATATGGTTATTGTTATTGTTATTGTTATTGCTATTGTTATCGTTATTAAATATTAAATATTAAAATAAAAAATCATTACAAGAACATTAGTATTATTTAATATTAGTTTTTATTTGATGTGTACCAATCGGTGAGTATACATCCATTTCATTATTACATTCAATTACAAGATTTTACTGCAAAACTTAATTTATTTCACTGCAGTTTTTAAATAAATAATGCAGCCACTTATTTATATCATTTTACATACTGTATGTGTTGGGATCTCTGACAATAGGCGTGGCTTACAAAATTGCATCTATAGAGGTGATAATATGAACAAACCGAAAAAGGTCGAACCCTCTGTGTTAGCATATATGTCAAAGCTAAATTTATAAAAATTTAATTCCCTATTTTTCAACCCTTAGGGGTGAAATTTTTTTTTTTCAAATTTATACGGTACCAATTTCGAATCCAAGAAAAAAAGAATTATCGAAATATTTTTTTCGTCGGTTAAAAAAGCATTCAAACTGCGCAAAGATATTGAGTGCTTTCAAATAGTGTTTACATACAGAACATATATTATGATATTCATGATTTTTTTCTTTAGTGGAAGCGCTGGGAAGTCTTATTTTTTAATTTTTGTGGCTCAAATTTGAAATTGTTTTTTCAAATTTATATGGGACCGACTTTGAAGTATACCCTATCCAACAAAAAAAGAATTATCATAAATCGGACTACACTGTAAAAAGTTATGCGTGATCATACATTTAAAATATATAAATATATATGTATATATATATATATATATATATATATATATATATATATATATATATATAGGTTGAATTGAGTACCTCCTTTACTCGTCGGTAAAAAAGTACCTACCCTTTTTAAATCATTGAATTAATGAAAAAATATAATGTTCATTTTTGAATACCAACAAATTTTGTTTGGATAATTATATTCGTTATTTAATTTATGTCAAATAAAGCATATAAAATAATAATAATTCGTAAATAATTACATTAAATTAACATTCTATCATAAATCATGTTTTTTAAATTTAATTATATAAAAATTTTATGAAAATTAATTCATTTTTAGTGTGTATTTTCTCTAATATAACAACACATATACGTAAACATATATCCCATAATAATTTTCATGTAAGTTAATAAATCCATAATCATGTTTTTACATAAATACATGAATTTGAAACTTCATTCACTAAAAAATAAAAATTATATTTATAATTTAATAATAATTCTTATTAATATTTTTTCTATATGGGTGGTATATAATTGTTTTTTTTTTCTTGTTACCTCTTAGTGATGTTATTAAATGTAAATATATAATAAATTTAAATGAAAAAACGAAATCTTTCAGAATCATATGTGTAAACGTGGACACGATATGGTGTATACGTTTATATTTTATTCCTGGTATCACTGATTTAATTAAAATTTTAATTGCAAAATAATCATATTTGAATATTGTAAAGTGTTACAATTAAAATTTCAGTTACAATGTATGAGATCGCTTTAAATTTAATATTTTGTCTTTGTTACGGCGCTCTACATGGGACTGGGAGATTGTGTGTTCGAATCTCGACATCGGCAATTTATCAATTATTAAAAAAAACAGGGCGGTTAATCGACTTAACTGTCGACGTATGGACAAGAATGAAGTAACCGGCTAAGCTTTTGAAGCCACACAGCCACACAGCCACACAACCTACCAATTCTTAGTCTACACACAATTTCCTTGTCCTAAACTCACATCCCTAGATATCACAATGGACCTTATGGTCTAAGTGTGTCCCGTCCAGGGCAGCCACTACAACCTAACCTAACCTTTTTCAGGTACGATTAATACAACAGTTGTTAGCTTCATTATGGTTGGTTGGGAATTTCGGATAACTATAGACACGAAATATCGCCGTCTACATTGAAATGATAAGTAATACAAAAAACATTAATCACGACGGAGCTACGAAGCAAGGAACCATGGCTGTGCCTGTATAGTTATAATATACATTATACTGGGTATTATATTTAAATTGCATATATTTTGGTAAATATTAGAGTTACAGCAAATATGGCCGAGTAATAAACTGTAGTAAAATTTATTTACTACAACTTTACCTAAGCTCAGAAAGAAAGAAATTGTATTTTACAAGCTTTTATTTTACTTGCATTGTATGTTCAGGTCTTGTTGGTTCAGTTCCGATGACAATGCATTTCTATGTTACGCATGACAAGAATCGATAAGGGAAAAGGGGGGTTCAGAGAGAGGGGGAAACACAAAATTTGGTATATCTCTCTTAATATTAAAGAAATCGAAAAACACATACAGTTGTAGAAAATTACTTTTACTAATATAAACTTATTTAACTAAATCTAAAAATAATATGAAGTTTAGAAAAAATCAACGGCGTACTTAAATTTTTCTTTAAAATATCTAGTTAGGATGTCTCAGCGCCGCCCCTGGAAAAATTAAATTAAATCAAATTTCATAAAATTAAGCCACCTACTTATTACTAAAAACGTGCCACGTGTAATCGAAATCAGCCAAGTAGTTTTTGATACATTTTTGTAAAAAATATTTTTTAATTAACTTTAACTACCTGTTTCTCGAAAACAAAGCTTGAGAACATCCAAGTTCACATGATTTGGAGAGAGAATCCGGAGACAAAACCTTTGTTATAGATTAATTTCAATACAAAGCGCGACATACTTTTACAATTAACAATTATTTATTAAATTAAAAATTCCCATTTAAGTTTAAATTCATTGGAATGGAATTTTAATCACAAGAATAAATGGATTCCACAAGTGTCAACTCAGGCAATACATGTGCGCATAACTTCAACAAACATTATAAATTAAATTACATAATTGTGGAAATATAATATGGAAC
The DNA here is from genome assembly GCA_963920215.1 of Nineta flava. Lineage (NCBI taxonomy): Eukaryota > Metazoa > Arthropoda > Insecta > Neuroptera > Chrysopidae > Nineta > Nineta flava. The sequence continues at coordinate 94,692,868 of OY986041.1, forward strand.
ATACATGTATATGGTATTATATATACAAAATTATATAAAAATAATATATAAGAATGACCATTAAAATGAATAAATAATTCAATTAAAACTTAACACATAAATTATGTGTCCATTGCAAGGCAAAATGAATGGTTATATTGCAAACAATTTCTATAGAAGACTGAGCTTTTGTATGTACAAGTGAATACAAACATTCACACACACTGACAGTACATGATTTATTATTTATTAACTTTTAAATAAAATCATGTTCAACAAAAATCTTACAACATTCAACATTTATTTATACAATATATCTTAATTTATTTAAAAATAAATGTTTAAATCAAAATGTTCTCTTATAAATAATAACTGCAGAAAATCATCATCATCATCATCACGGAAGAGACGATTAATTTAGTTCGATTTTTTTTAAAGTTTATTTATCATTTTATATATATTAATATTTTGTAATGAATATAATTTACGTGTTTCTTGAAGTGTGCCAATTATCACAATCAATGAAATATCTTAATTATTATATGACAACTGTTTCATCAAACCATCACACTAAAGAAACCTGGTCTAAAGAAAGAAACATCAGACTAAAGAAAGTGTTGCTAATGATGCCGCGAGAGACGAGACGAAAATTATAATTCTGACTTACGATAAATATACTCGTCCAAGTGGCCGAGCGGTCTAAGGCGTTATGGGCTATGGGTTTGAATTTCGACATCTGCAGTTTGTCAATTATTAAGAAAAAAAAGGGAGCGGTTAATTGACTAAACTGTCGGCGTATGGACAAGAACGAAGTAACCGGCTATGCTTGAGAAGGTTTTCTGCAGTTTCCTTCACGAACTCCAGATGAATATCGGCATAGTTCCTATCAGAGTCGGTTGCAGCCGCATATCCTTCCAATTTCTAGTCAATACCAGAGTAGCTTCTACAATCTATCTATCTATCTACGATAAATATTCGAGAGACAGAGGATACTACTCTCTTGCAATCTCTATAGATTTTTAATCTGTAGAATTTTCTACTCTCAAAACAACAAATCATTTTGGGTAGTTATGAGTGAATTGCTTCTATTATAGTCTTTATTGTTTGATTATTAAAGTTATATTTAATTGTCTCAGTGGTGTTTGATTGTTGTTTTCTTTTGTTTAATTTTCTGTATTGAATGGGTCGTTACTTTACGCAATTCAATTATAATTATTAAATAAAACAATTAATAGAATAGTAACAATTATTAGAATAATTCGAATTATTCAATTGTAAAAATGAGACAAGACGATGGCAATACAATACAAAAAACATGCAACTCTCGTCTCGTCTCTTGTCATAACAATGAAAAAATGAGTACAGGTTTGTCATTATAATATATTTTCTGAAGAAGGAACTATTTTTCCCAAACTAGAGTCACAATAAAGATATTGTTACGAAAATTTCAAATATTTGTTTTATTTAATAATTCTAGGATATGCTTAAGATCCTGATTGAATCATACATATTCAATCAATATGTATATTCAATCTATCAAATTTGTCGTATTAGAAGAATATATCGTAAAAACCATAAAAGCCGCTAAAAGGAGACCAGAAATTCAACAATATTGTTATTTAATTTTAAGCTTTTGAGAAAATAAAAAAAATTTTGACAAAATGGAAACCCGACTTCAAAAATCAAATATTCTAAAATAAAAAATGTACTAAAAAGTAAAAGAATAATTGCATATTCTTGTGTCAATTTTAATTCAACTAAGCAAAAATTTTTAAATATATATGTACACTTATTGTTATTTTTGGAGTCGATGTCAGCATAGAGAAATTCACATAAAATTTGGACATCGCCTCCAAAAATAACAATAATTGTACATATATATTAAAAAATTTTTTTTTTGGGGTCGGTTTTTTTTTTGTAAAAAATTTTTTTTATTTGAAGTCGGTTTTTAAAAAAGTTTCTTATTTTTCCATTATGAATGATACCCTTTCAAACAAACAAAAAATTTCGCAGAAATCGGTGATCGCATATAAAATGAAGGTTTTCTTCGATTTCCAGGGGATTCCTTCATCAGAATGCGATTTGGTGACAATGGAAAATCAAACCCTTTAAAACAAACAAAAAAAATTCAAAATCGGTTCATAAATGACCGATTTCTGAGGTAACACACATTAAAAAAAAAAAAATACAGACGAATTAAGAACCATCCTCCGTTTTGAAGCCGGGTTAAAAATACAACAATGCTTAAATTATCAATGCCAATGCATAAATATGTTTTTAATAGTCGTTATAACATAAATGTTGGTAGTATATTTTTATATTGTTTACAGAAAAAATTAAAAATTTAATCAATTTTTTTTAAACATATGTGGTATTATCACAGCGTTTCGGCTATGTTATTAACTTTACACCCAAAAAATAACATGCAATAAAAAGTTTTTTTTTTATACAGTAGTTATTATATTTAGTGGAGCAAGTCTACTGGTCTACTGGGGTGATAATAGTGGGCCACCAACATTGCGGACATGCCTTTGTTAAGTCTTAATTGTAGACCTTTATATCTACACTTTATAAAAACAAATTTATTTAATGAATAACTTCAAGCACCAAGGCTTCTGTTTTTTCTTGAATGTGTCTTAAATCTAAATATTATAAAATAATTTAACCAAACTAAAATAATAACACGTTATCAAATCATCAATGTTGAGACATGCCAAAGATATAATCACAAAATCAGTAGTGTAATAAGAATTGTTTTTCTGCATATCGTATCATAACGGAGAAGTAAGTCTAGTTATATATTGTAACTTTAAATGGAGAAAAATTCTCTTAAGCCGAAAGTACACGGCACTTAAAGCGTCAAATTATTTCTCTAGTCACAAACTACACACAATTAGCAAATTGTAATTCGGATTCAAAGTAAAAATTATTAAAACAATTCATACTACTGAGACATACTGAGACACATATTATTAAGATAAATTGGATAAAAATGAAAATTTCACTTAGAAATTGATTCTAAATATAGACTTAAATCCGTGATTCTAATATAGATCCATTGATTGTAAAACAATATCATTTTTAGACCAGATGCAAAAACCATTTTTTTCCAATTGAGATGTCAGATCTTAAAATATATTGCTCGTTATTTGATCAAATATTTTGATAATTAAATATCTGAAACGAATTATTGTTATTTTTGGAGGCGGTGTCCAAAAGTTATGTTATTTTCTCTATGCTGACACTGCCTCCAAAAATAACAATAATTGTACATATATATTTAAAAAATTTTTCTTAGGTGAACTAAAATTGGCACATGAAATGCAATTATTTTTTTACTTTTTAGTGCATTTTTGTTATCGAATATTTGATTTTTGAAGTCGGGTTTCCATTTTGTCAAAATAAGTTTTATTATATCAAATATTAAGTCTAAAAGCGTCATTTCAAAAAATTTTAAGACCTAAGAAAAGGTGGAGACTACCTCCAAAGAATGGGGAATTAGAACGGAACATTTCAGATCTACCTGTAAAATATACCGTTCTCTTATCAGAGAACGGTAATTCCTTTATCAGATTTCTGAAAAAATTTTAAACTTTTATGCATACAAAAATTGATTGGTTCTTTTTGTATGTTTAATGTATGTACTACATTTCGCCATAAAATTTCTTTACGTTCAAGAGAAGAGAAAAGTACACTCGTACCATTAATTTTTCAACGGGTTTACACTAGTTATTAATATTTTGTTATTTTAATTAATGTATACTGTAAATATCGACTGCAAATGTTTAATAATTTGAAATATTTTTCAATCTTGTAGATTTCCGGGTACAGGTATATGGTATCCATTTATGGATGACCCATAAGTCACTGGACTGAAATACATTAACTTGTATCCTGTTTTTAACCCTGAAAATCATTAAAATATATGTATTTTAAATACCATATTATTTTGAATGGATATGAGTAATGTGAATTATTATTTTTTCCCAGAAACTACTATCTTTTAGCTTTATAATTCCACCTTAATCAAATAGATATCTCTAATAGAAACATTTTAAACTAAAACCGGAACTTAAACTTAAACCGGAAATCCCAAAAATACGACTTTTTACTTACTTAATTTTGTGTGGACCAGAATTGGGACCCTAAAGAACATTTTCACAAAGCTTAAGAAATACCTACAATATACCAGCTTTGCCGATTCGATGATTTCATATGGAATGACACTTGTTTTTACTCGTTGCTGTAAAAGTAAATTTTAAGCAGAAAATAATAGAGCAAAGTAATTGTATGATATAATGGTCCAGTGACTTTAACGCCACCTTGCACTCTCGTCATAAATTGTAAGTTGGATACTGAATGATCAGTAAACCAATTGGAATACATAAATAATATGAGTAGCAAAGTAAAATAAAAATAATATAAGTTAATAATTTTAAATTTAAGTATAGGTATCTTGTTGTTGTTGTTGAATATTATGATCATCAAACAACCCACACCGAGAGAAATTTCAAGTAAATTAACAAAATAATAAAAAAATACATTAGCACAGATATCGTTTTAAAATTTAAACAATATTTAAAACTTAATTATATACCAAATATAATTTATGTGCTTTATTATTCTTAGTTTTTAGGATTCCGCTTCAAAATCCATTCAACTGTTTACTGTTCTTGTGCTGTTGTTCGATTATTACTTATATTTTTTCCGCACATATTTTATTAATAACAATACATTTTTGAACCAAAATTATTAGATTTAAAAACAAAAACTACATTCGGTGCCAGTAGGGTTTGAGAAAAATTTAATGTACGTACAATTTTTTATGTACAATCACTGATCAAAAGTTTTATGGAACATGGCGGTAAATAAATAAACTTTGAGTTTTAAGCCTCAAAGTTCCATATCTGTCAAATTTCATGATTCTAACTTCAATAGTTTTGGCTAGGCGATGATAAATCAGCCAGTCACTCATTAAGTCAATTAGGTCCAAGTTCTTTTATACATATAAAGTGTTGTCGCGGTATCTTGGCTCTCTTTATCCCTCAAAAGGAGCGCTGCTCGAAGCTGCAACAGATTCCGATACTCGACAAAAAAAAAATATATATTAGTAAAAGTTTTCTAAATATTTTTCAACTGGAACGACACGCACGTTTATTTAAAAAAAAAATTAAATTAAAGTTTTATGAAGTAAAAGTTTTATGAAACAAAAACCTGATTTTATTTGCTTTTAAAAGAATTTGAATCTAATTTCTTTTTCAACAATTATTTTTAATTTTACAATACAATGTCAATTTTCAAACTTTGAACATTCATCGTACAAATGCCAACTTTAACTTAATCTTTATCATCCGAATGTTAATTTAAACTTTGAAACTAATCGAACAGAAGTCAATTTTAATTTTCTTGCAATAAAAAAAATACCTTCTTTTTCCAAAGAGAAAAATATTTTCTCTTAAATATTTTTCGTAATATTTTTCTTAATATTTTTCTATTTTATAATTAAAATATGTGTTGGATCCAGAAAAATAGTTCTCAATAACTTTCAATACAACAGTGTATATTTTTAGTCAAAGCTTTTCTAAATGCTTAATTTCTTTTAATTACTTAAGCTTCTTAAAAACGGGCCAAACATGTTTTTTGTTTATTAAAATCAATTTAAGTAAATTATTGATTCGTAATATTTACTAAAACATACTGATAAACATCGTCAAATAAATTTACTGTACTTAAATGGCTGATATGAATAAATTTACTGTGATTATTTCCTATAGATTATTTACATATTTAGAGATTGATTATTTACATACTTAATCGATTTTGTTTTGAAATTGAAGCAATATGGTATTATTTATTACTAAAAAAAACAAAAAACAAAAAAGTTCTTCATTTATGTAAAAAGGGTTTTTATGTTTTATTTTTATTTTTTTATAATATGTGAAAATGTTATCTTAACCTTTCGATAATACCTTTGGTATCTATTTTTGTTTGAATATATCTCTCTTTAAAGAAAAGTTTAAATACAAAATTAGTATTAAAGAAAAACTAAGCAATTTTTGTTTGAAACTTTGTTTCATAGGCCGTACATAATGATATGAATTTGGGTCTATTCATTCATTTCTGAAATATACACTGTGACGTGATATCTATACATTCTTTTCTGAAAGATACGTTCTGACTTCATGTAACGTACTTATAGAAAATCATGCACAGATACGAATTCGATACGGTGAAAAAAAAGGGTAACCATTATCATCATGCCTCGATACAAGGAAAAAAATATAGATACCTATCATATTGGGAGCAGAATTTAAAATTTTTAGAGAGCACCAATCTGCTAAAATTCTACAAACAAAAAGCAATGGCATTATAAAATGTAATTAGAAATAGAAGTTTTGTAATTGACTAAAAAAACACAATGTTCGTCTTTGAGTTTTTCTCTAAAGTTGGGAGTAACATGTTTGAGCTAGAAGTACAAGAATTATGTCATCTTAGATATAAAGTATCATCTTAGATATATGTTAGTATTGGAGGATGCAAAATCCAGATTTGAAAAATTCCAAACAATAAAAATTGCTAAACCCAACAAAATTTAAGTCCTTGCAAATATATGAACAACTTTGGTATCAAACATTTTTTCTTTGACAAAATAAATTAAGCTCAATAATTTACATTCTTTCTTTCAAATTCAATACTGATAGTAAATCAATACCATTGTATGTAAATATTATACTCCAATGATGAAAGTAAGGGCAGGACAACCAATATATTATGAAACTTCATATATTTCCCAATCATTCCATGCTGATTTCATTAGAATGGTTTATGAGGGAGCTAAGTTCAATTTTTTCGACTGTAATTAACTTAATTACAGTAATTTGTAACGACAGGATTGACTTAGGGTGACCGATTGTCCCGGAAAGGCTCATATTGATGATGTTCGATGAGGGACGCAATCTTACCATGAGCTCTCGTTATCAATTTTATAACATATAAACACAACACACGTTCACCAATTACAAAATTTTTAAGAATACATTTCTTCTAATACCTCTTTGTAAATAACTATATTAACTACTTGAACTTTCTAGCTTATACACGCGGCTTCGCTTGCATTTATTGTTATATCTCTGATTCACGTCATCGTAGCGAGGTAAAATACACACCTTCAAATCTTTTAAACAAAAAAGGTTTCTTTTCAATATTTTTAATGTTCTTTATAAAGGAAAATTTAAATTAAAAATGATGAGAACGGACAAGCGTAATAAAAAACAACAACTAACTGGGTTGATTGCTTAAATACCCGGTATATCCTGCATTTATGTAAAAAAGTTTAAAACAAAAGTTGTTTAGTTTTAAAACAGGAACATTTTTTGTCTTAGATTTTTGCTCTATCTTTTATGGTTTCAAAGATCGGCAGTTTTGCCCATATTTCCCAAACATGATCCGATTTTGTCCATTCACGAACGTGACCTTAATTTTTTGCTCTTGAACACACACACACAATATTTCAGCTCGTTATCTCTTTTTGTTTTTGAGTTATCGTCTTCGCACACTGACGGACAGACGGACGGACGAGCGGAAATTGGCGAATTAGGCCATTTTATGAACACATATGGCAAGCTTTCATGTCTGCGATCAATATTTTCAAGCGTTACAAAATCGGGACTAAACTTAATTTACCCTGGTATATTAACACATACCAGGTATAATAAATCTATTTTTACCAAACCAATTGACCAGTAACTGAGTTTTGATTTACCCATCTACTTTATTACATTTTAGCGAATTTCCTGAAAGGAAATAGAGCTATTGGTCCCGTACCAAAGTCAAAATTTCGGAAAAATTTCTTCAAATGTCCATCGATCCTCCAAGTAGATGTCAAAAATCATCATCTGTAAAATTTATATATATATATATCTATGGACATATATATATATATATATATATATATATATATATATATATATATATATATATATATATATATATATATATATATATATGTATATACATATATATATATATATATATATATGTGTCTGTAATCACTCTAGCGGTCACAGTTTTCATTTTATTGGAATGAAATTTGGTATTTGAGTCAAGTTCGTTAATGGGTAAAATCGAACAAGGGGAAAGGGGGTTTTAGAGGGAGGAAGAAACACAAAATTTGACATATCTCCCTTAATATTCGAAAAATCGAAAAATTTATAAGAAATAAAGTTGTAGGTATTAAGTTTTACTGTAATTTTGTTTCTTATCATTTTTTCTGTTACCCTAATATTTACAGAAATATTGACGATTTAAGATTGAAAATTAAATTCCTCACTATCTCTGTACACATTAGAGTTTGAGCAAAAATGATAAGGAGATGCATTGTAGCAAACTTGATTTTCTCCAACTTTATTCCTTACGTATTTTTTGATTGTTCTAATATTAAGAGAGATATTTTATATTTTGTGTTTTCTTCTTTCTTTATGCTCCCATTTCCCCTTGACGTATGTCATTTATTAATACAATTGGCTTTGCAAATACTAAAATCATATTCGACATTTTGATCAGACTAAAATTTTGACCGCTAGAAAGTGATTTATGTATTTTAAGGAAATTCGCTAAGTTGAAGCAGCTCATGCGTTACGAATTTTTTACTTTTACGTATCGTTTTTATTTTTGGGGTCGGTATTTTTTTATTAATATTTTATTAAAACATCAAAGTTTAATTAACGCCTCAGATTTGTTCAATAATAAAAATATCTCAAGTAAATAGTATTTATTATGAACACAACACAAGACCGTAGAAGAAAGTTTGTATACATATTTTCATTTGGTACAAATTCTTTAAAAATGTATTTATTAATTTAAATATTATTTCCATATAAACCATTAATATGTTGTAAATTCCTTTTTTGTTTTTATCACAAGACATCATCATACTTATACCACGGATTATAAGATGACCAACATTTTATAACAACAAATATAGCATGGGACTTATGTTGATGTGTATATATGTATGTATATTTATTACATATAAAAATATTCTTACTTTATTTAGTACAGATCAAATAGTTTAGCATGGACGAAGTGAGTATGTGTAGTATCAAAGTATTGTATGCATTACAGTGGACTCGGTACTAACGATAATAAAATAAATATCAGAAATATCTCATATTTAGATACCTTTGCGAACACACTACACATTATTTCGGTAACTACATGTAGTTTTACTTCAGTAACTACAGAAAAGTAGCCGCGCTTGTAAAGGCATTATATGTACTTGGAACTGGGAGGCTACGGGTTCGATTATCGCCATCGGCAATTTGTCAAATATTAAAAAAAAAAAAGGGGGGCAGTTAATTGACTATACTCTCGGCGTATGGACAAGAATGAAGTGACCCTGCTATGGTTGTGAAGGTTTTCTGCAGTCTCTTTGACGAACTCCAGATGAGTATCGGCATAGTTCCTATCAAAAGTCTGCAGCCGCACATCTTACTAATTCCTAGTTTACACACAAAATTCTCTGTCCTCCACTCACATCCTCACACCCTTAGGCATCACAAAAGACCTTATGGTCGAAGTGTGTCCCGTTCAGGACAGCCACTACAATCTATCGATCTATCTACTTCAGTAACTACCAACAAACATATTTCAGATTATTTATCAGGCAAAATAAAGTTTGGTTTCAATTTCAAGTTTGTATTTAATTAATATATTGTAGAACAGGTTTTACATTTCTTGGAACATGGGAAAAACTGTCAAAAACATTGATTCTCCGTCCTTATCTCCAGAAGAATCGCAGAGAAGAATTCGAATAAAATCACGGATGATATTTTGTATGTGTGTTCTAGAGCTGAAAATTGAGGTAAAGTTCGTGAATGAGCAAAATCAGACCATGTTTGGGAAAAATGGACAAGACTGCTTCTCTTTAAAATTATAAGAGATAGAACAAAATTTTAAAGACAAAAAATGTTCCTTTTTTAAAAATAAACAACTTTTGTAAGAAATTTTTTTTAATAAATTCAGTATATACCGGGTATTTAAGCAATTAACTCAGTTAGCTGTTATTTTCATTTGTTTAAATTAATTTAATTCCCAGTGTTGGGAATCGATCAGCAACCGCCCAGTTCCGTGTAGAGGAATACGAAATGGTACAATACGAATGGTACGAATGGTTACAAACTTTAAAATATTGATAAATGAATGTTGTGAAAAATCAATGTTTAATTCTCTATTTGGCGAATATATTCCTTTTAAGAAACTAGAATAGAAAAATCTGGTTTTGTACTGAATAAATAAGTTGTTTCCCTTGATAAAATATTTGAAGTGTATATGCATACATAAGATAAGAAATCATCATCTGAACATATTATATATAATAAATATATAAACAAAAAAAACAAAAACTTATTTTATATATAGAAAAAGATAAACATAACAATATAAATTATAAAGTTGTACATAGTGTACCTATTTATAATATGGTATGAAGCAAGCAAATGTATAAGCAAGCCAACAAGCAAGTTTACATATGTTATGTAATACGTCTAAATGTGTGGGCAGTTATATTTTAAAATATAATTCTCAACAAAAATATTTGAAGAATTCTCTCTTCAATTACTAATTTAAAAAATGTTTGTCTATATTTATATATACATATATATCTATGATTTTTATTTTTCATATTTTTGAATAAATAATTAAGATTACAAATCATTTGAAAAAGTTAATAATTATTGATAAAATATTTTGTTTATTATAATGAAAACACCTGGCAGTATACTTTTACAGTAATGTGTGGGTTAAGTTTATGATGATTCCGTTCGTAATGGCTCTATGATTGTACAATATCAGAATAATAATTAACATTCGTAATATTTAGTCTGCCTGGAATGTCATTTTTATGACAAGTTGTATACACGTATATTAATCTAGAACACGGTAGTGCACAAGGCCGAGTTTAAGGGACACATTTGGACTTCTCACTACAGTGCTATTACTTAAGGAAATATCAGAGCAGATTTGACCCGGATATAACTTCTGAACGAAAAGAGCTACAGTGCTCCTAAGTAAGTATCTAAAGAGCTACTCTTAAGAAATAAACGGTTAAAAAGTTATTTCACTTCAAAAACGCAAAATTCGCGGTTACGCCTTAAAAAAACGTGTATAGTATATCATAATTCTACGCTACTTCCAGATATCCTGTAAAGTTGATACATAATTTTTTTTTAAATATCACCATATATAACGAACACTGCTAGCAACACAGCTGGTAACAGATATTTGTACTCCCTTATGAATATGTTCAATTCGTCTACAGTCTCAAAAACAACCAAAAAGAAAATATATAAAACCATAATAATCCCTGGAAGTAATGTAGGGCTCTGAAAGTTGGTGTTTGACGGACAGGGATAGGAAAAGAAGAATCTTAAAACAATCTATGGACCCATGTGTGGCAATGGACTATGGAGAATAGTAACAAACCTCGAATTGCCGGACCTCTTCGGAGACCTAGATATTGTCACTGAAATTAAGAAAAGGAGACTGCGTTGGTTGAGACACCTGGAAAGAATGCCGAATGAAAGGCATGCAAAGAAGATCTACAACAATAATTTATAAGGCGTAAGACAAGTAGGACGATCAACACTACAATGGTTGGCGATATACTGGGTCTACACGGAATTGGATCCGGAGACTGGAAAGACAAAGCCCGTGACAGAAAGGTCTGGAAGACTGTTTTAAGTGAGACCAAGGTTCTTCAAGGACCGTAAAGCCAAGGATATATCTATCACAAACACTAATTATTTATTCCAGTCGCGAATAATTAATTATGTTATATAATCCAAAACATAAAAGAAATTTAACGTATTAAATGTCCGAGTGGTCGAAATGTTAAAGACGCTCTACTCGGAATTGGACAGTTGCTGGTTCGATTCCCCACTGTGGCCCAGTGTGTTAATTTTACTAATTATAAAAATACAAAAAATTTGTATTTGTGAAAATTTTCTGCAGTTTCTTTACACAAACTGCCGATCAATATCGGCATAGTTTCTATCAAAATCGGCTACAGTCGTGAATTTTAATAATTTTTGGATCAAAATAACCTAGAAACATGATTTTAAACTGAATCGAAGATAAATTATTTTTCAATTTTTTCGATAAAATTTTTTGTCTTCAAAATCGAAGTATTATGTTCTTATGGTAATTTATGGTAAATAACGAAAATCCAGTCAAACTTGATGTTAGACTCGTTATTCTTGAGATATAGCATATAACTCACTTGTCGATTTCATAACTTTGGGTTCGAAAACGTTTATTGCTAATTATTTTAAAAATCATATCACTAACCAAATTGTTAAGTGAATTTTCATAATTTGTGAATCAGAATGACTTAGGAATACGATTTTAAACCGATTCAAAGATAAACATTTTTTTTAGATTTTCTCGAAATTCTCGTTTTTATACAAAAAATTCAGATTTCTGACATACATTCCGAGGTTTACCCATTATTTTACCTTAAGCCACTGTATTATTATATACAGTTTATTAAACACCAGACAAACTGGATTGATAAATAATAAATATATGTTACTTTAAGTTAATTATTGTACTACAATAACAACTAGTGTATTAACTTACCTAGTTAATATAGTTGTAAAACAGCAAACAAACATCTGTAACACGCATCTAATTACAAAATATAAATAGTAATATTACTTTTTTGTGTGTGAATATATAAAATTAATCTGTTTATTCAATATGAAACTTGCAACATACATTTAAATCAATCAAAAATACGGTATGAATTATAAAAATATAACATCTAATTTACCAGGTATTCCAAAACCTAGAGATTAAGTCATTTTTTCAATTTTTTTAAACTATATAAAAAATACAAGGGTTTAGATTAAATAGATTGTAGAGGCTGCCTGGACGGGCTACACTTCGACCATAAGGTTCATTGTGATGCCTAAGGATGTGAGACTGTGAGTGGAGTGGGAGGCATTTTGTGTATAGACTAAGAATTGGTAGGTTGTGCGGCTGCAGCCGACTCTGATAGGAACTATGCCGATATTCATCTGGAGTTCGTAAAGGAAACTGCAGAAAACCTTCACAAGCATAACCTTACTTCGTGCTTGCCCATACGCCGACAGTTTTGTCAATTAACCTCCCCTTTTTTTTTCTACTTAATAATTGACAATCTGCCGACATCGGGATTCGAACCCATAATCTCCCAGTTCTAAGTAGACATAGCATTTTATCGGCAACTTGGACGGTGTATGAGGTTATTATTGGTCTTTAATGTTAAAATCGAAGAATCACAAGTCCATTTCCGCAAATGTGTCTATCCGTCCGTCAACACGATAACTAAAAAACGAGAAAATACAGCGAGCTGAAATTTTGTATGCGTGTTCTATACATAAAAAGTAGGGTCAAGTTCTTGAATGGAAAAAATCGGACCATGTTTGTGCAAAATGGAAAAAACTGTCTAGCTTTTAAACCGTAAGAGATAGAACAAAAATATAAAGACAAAACATGTTATTTCTTTAAAAATGAACATCTTTCAAAGAAACTCGTTTTCATAAATTCAGTACATACCGGGTATTTAAACAATTAAGTCAATTAGTTGATATTTTCACTTGTTTTGTTTAATATGTAACATCAGTTTAAATATTTTACTACAATATTAATATTCTTATCAGTAAGTATAAATTTGTAACTTTTATATTACTATACGAACCCTCGGTAATCACTGTATTTCGAGTAATTAAACATTGTGCGATCTGAACTAGTCGAAGACTGTTATGTTCACAAACTATCATAAATAAATAATAGATAACTTTTTCGTATTAGATAGATAGATCGAAACATCTTGGGGTCTAAAAAGTATTGCACTTCAACCTTATGGTCCATTGTTCTCCCCTTATTACTTCAGTCCGATGAGATTCGCTTCTCTCGTATGTTGGCAATAGCCAGGAACTTTCTTATCAGGTCTTCCTGAAGGTTCATATATTCGGGGTGAGATGCACCGAATATCCTGTATCTGCCTTAACCAAGAGGTTCGCAGTCAAAGATAATGTGGTTCGATGTTTCTTCTGCAGTTGCTTCCGCAAGGGATAATGCCCGGTAATGAATCCGGTAACCCTCCGTAGTTGCATCCTGTTCAGTTTCAGTGCATCGAGAGATAGCCTCTTAGTTGCACTCTGAAGCAGTACCTTCCCGAGCTCCTGCCGCGGTACTTTTTCCCAGTGATTACGGTGTTTAGCATTTGACCACTCGTTGATCACCTGTTTACATGCAGTCCGTATTAATAACTGGCTGTAAAAGGCAGCGTTTCCCGGTTTTCGAAAACTTCTTACAGAGAGTGCATAGGAAATTTATGTCAAGTAAAAATTTTCTTATAAATTTTGACAATCCAAAATTTTGTTCATGCATGTATTTCTATAAAATATGAAGGAAAACTGACCATAAACTTTTTATAATTTTGACAATCGCTTAGGTAAGATACGACCTTATTTGCACGTTTTGCCTTCTAAACGAGTAAATAGTACCGTCAACATTATGACTATCATGAAGGTTCAAATAGCTTTCTTTAAATGGTAATTATATAATTAAAGTATAATATTGTTGAGGATCAAAATTTTGATACTCCCGATTTAGATATTGACATTAATTTTCATTGGTGTTGTTCTTATTGTTGGTTTCTATATACAATATACGTTATAGATATATAATTGTATGTTTCAATCGCTTCAAGTTATTTATTTAATTGTTCCCCACTGTTTAAACACTTATCCTATTTAAAAATTATATTTATAATTAAATTTATAAAAATGTTGATGGCTTGTAGCTAGCTGTTGATGCTACGATTTAAAAAAACATAAATTACTTATGTTTTATTCATTATATTATTTCATATATTAATAAATATCGATTTCTTTAATTAAATAAAATATTATTGATTAATTTAATTAATGCTAGGTACTAATTTCGATCTAGGATCATAATTTCTAACCACAAATTTGAACTGCCAAATCTAGAAAATAATTATAATTTGACATAAATTGAAAAATAGACGAATCAAATGTCAAACTAATCTAAAAAGTAGGCATTCAGTCGAGTAAGTCATGATCGAGAAGTAATCGATCATTAATTGTAAATTTCCTCTGAATGCAATCAATTCGTTGTAGGCAATCGGCGACTTAAAATAGCTTGTTCAGCTATATTGTAGTATGATTTTTAGTATGATTTTAGTAAAATATTTTTTTAAATTCCTAATCCCCATTTACTATCCGGAAATTCTTTGAGCCATTGTTGTTTTCAATTTGTCTATTATCCACGTATTTATCACTTTCATTCTGAGTGTTTATTTTTAAATACCCTGATTGACCAATGGAATTTAAACGAGATCGTAAATTAATTCAAAGAATTCCCAGTTTATGCTATTTGAATTGTGTACCACACACGTGCGAAGACTGCACAGTTTTTCCTCAGAGGATTTCCGGTTAGTGTGTGAATGTCCTAAAGCCAAGAATTGTCCAAAACTAAATCTTCGAATTTTAAGGTCACATTACCTGACCGCGAGGTATTACCAAAATTTTAATTTTCTTTTTAGGTAATTGTTGTTTTTAATACTTCTCGGTTTTCCAACGATAATTCCATGGTATTTTTGGAATAAAACTCGTATAAACTCTTGTTTGTGTTTGTTATTGGATACTTGTTTACATTTCATGGTACATTGATAGTAAATAGTTGGGGGCATTTTTATGGTTTTCAACCATATGATTGAAAATATTTTTTGTAAAGGAAATTTTGGACATGAAAATTTGGTTGTCAGTATAATAGCTTTGGGTGAAGGTTGGCATAATTTTCACGATGCATTTTCCTGGTATTATAAGACCGGCAAATTAAGTGGTGGCCGCGTGACTGCTACGGCATCTTTATTGCAACTATTTTCTAAATAGGGTTGGGCATATGATTTGAAATCAGATGGTTACGATACGTAAACGAATTCAACATACGGGAAATGGATCATAGTCACCCACAATTTAGGGTTGCGGTGATAGTAAACAAACTGATGAGAACAAAAGCTTTGTTATTGATGAAAATAAAAAATTTGATAACGAATATTTTGAAAAAATATCAATAAATACATTTAGAAGTCTTTTATTTTCATTTTTCCTCTGCTTATGAATACCGATTAAAGAAACGGAAGAGTATAATATAATTAACAAAAAGCCTAAATACCAATTTCCACGTTTCTAATTTCAACAATGACGCACTTCCCATACAAACTTTCGTCCTATATTTGACACCACTAAGGGGAGAAAATTAACTTGCCTAGTTGGCAGGGATTAATTTTCTCATCCTTTCATCCACGTTCATATTCCATGAGAGTTTGGAACCCAGTACTATCTCAAAGCAGATATATAAAGCAAGTGTCTTTCCTTAAAATTTTGGTAGAATGAAGTTGGATACCTCATGTCTGATCTTGAACAGGATTAGTTTAGTTTAGGTTAAGTTTCATTTAAATTAGTTTTTACTTATCCATTAACAATTTTTGCTACTCTTTAAAAAGTGTAAGAGTTCTGAATAATTGCACATGTACAACTTTCACAAAAAAATAAGTAATTAAATATAACATTATTTGAAGCAATATAAATATAAATATATATATATATATATATAAATATATATATATATATATATATATATATATATATATATATATATATATCTATATATATATATATATATATATATATATATATATATATATATATATATATATATATATATATATATATATATATATTTATATATCGTAAATTTTTTAAGTACAATCATAATACTTAGAGGAGAATAATATTTATCAGAATGAATTATGACCAATTAACCACCAAAAAGAATTATTTCATTAGGTACTGTCATTAAATTAGTGGAACTATAAAACTGAAAAGTTATAAATTAATGTTTTAAATATCATTGTAGTATATTATATACATTTAAATAGATATACTAGGGATACTAAAAAAATGAACTAGAAGCATCAAGCGAATAATGAAGATCCACAGTGTTGTTCACTGCCGAACAAGTCGATCGCTGTTCAGCGACCGTCCACGGCGTGATTTCAAGCCTGAATCTTTTTTCTACTCTTAAAATATACGTTTTAGGTACAACTTTACAACCGGGTACTTACATAGAGTGTTGTAGTTAAATTTGACAAGTTAAATGTTAAATTCCTACGAAGGAAAATCTAACGAACGGCTTAGATCGCAGTTGCGTTAGGTTATGTTGTAGCTACTGTCCAGGATATGACACTTTGATTAACTGTGCATTGTGATACCAAAATGGGCTTATCCATTTCTAGGCACAATTCGTTAAATCATTAGGAGACTTACAAATTTGACCCTCGTTTGCATATCAATATAATATAATAATATTCTTGTGGCGAATATACGAAAACTTGGTCCCCGTTCACTACAATTCATTACCTGATCAATTTTCTTAAACTCTTTATATATGTGTATATATACATACATATATATATACATACATATATATATATATATATATATATATATATATATATATATATATATATATATATATATATATATATATATATATAGATGTAGAGAGAGAGAGGTATAGAACTTTAATATTCAATCTTAAATTGTCAATATTTCGGTAAAGATTATAGTATGGTAACTAATTGTAGAAAAAAAAATTTTGTATAATTTTATTTCTTATTCATTTTTCGATTTATCCTTGAGAAAATCTCATGAGCAAAAATTTTGTCATATGGATTCATTTTTAGACACTTGAGTGTATAAAATTTTATGTTTGGAGTATGTATTTTTTTTATAAGAAGGGATAGTTTTCTTTTTATAGAAAAAGTATTTTATATTTTGATCTGCAGTAGTAGAATGAACAATCATCGAACTGATATATTATATATATATATATATATATATATATATATATATATATATATATATATATATATATATATATATATATATATATATATATATATCATTATGATAAATATTTTAACAATACTATAATTAAAACAGAATTGGGCGTTTTTTTAATTTTACTCACATTTAAAACAAGTGTAATAAATATATCAATTGAACTATAATACCCATGTTGAACAAGAAAAAGAATGCTTATAAATTACAAGGGAATGTTTTATAATCCAAACATAAGATATTTTATTCTAAGAAAATATCGAATAGAATGATATTTTATTTTTAAAATTAAAATACTAACCTAGTGTTTATTGTGTAACACTAGGATCTAAATTCCTAAATTCCTAAAACTCCAGTCAAATTTAGATTTAATTTCGGGTATATAAAGATCACTGATTCATAATAAAAAAATTTATTCTCGCTTATGGATTTAAATATATTTATTTACTTTTAATCCAAAAGATGATTTTCAAACAATATGGCGACACGTTGCGCAACGTGCAATATATATGTATAATTATTGACTATGTACACAGTAACCGGGACTAGTAATAAAGGGGCGAAAATCCTCGAATGCTTATATTTCTTGATGTAGCGATTAACACTTAGTGAAAATGTCATTACTCTGGCTGAATGTGTGTGAAAATTAAATATTTTCTGCTACTATATGTCCATATTGCAAACTTCTTATCCACCACTTTTTTTTTCCAATTTTTCAGAAATATACATTTGGTGGAAGTTTTGAAATCGCTGTGCAAATTCAACAAAAATCCCCTTTTTAAATCACTGAATCTGACTGAACAATGTAGGGCAATTGATTGTTTACATTTTTGGTAATAAAAGTTATTTCCATAATTCGCACTGGACATCAAAGGATCGTTAAAATCAAGGAACAGTTAATTTTTCCATCACCTTTCCAATGTGGCATCGTGAAACGCAACCAACGCCTCAAGATCGAAAACTTAGGCTATTAATTAATACGCATATTAAGAACTATAATTATATCAAATATGAACTTTCCTGAACCTAGACCTGTAAGTAGAGTCAATTAAAATCCAGCAACTTGACTACTGCATATGTTGGTTGTTTTTTGTGATGTGATTAATTGCCATCAAAAATTATTTACAGATAAAAATGATTTTATTTTTTCATACATAATAAAATGCAACCGTATTTACTACTTCTAAATAAAATAATAATAAATAAAAAATTGCATTTAATTATTATTTGTTATTTATTTAAATTTATTATATATATAAAATATAAAGAAATAAAGAAATAAGTGATTCAATTTGTACATTGTAACTAATTTAAAAAATAATAATTATATTAATATAGATTTATACTTACTTTAAATTGATCCAATTAAAATAAAGAATATTTTATAAGGGGGTTCTTAAAAATAAAACATTACGACGATCATATTAACAATTTATATAAATTTAATTGCTAGAATACATTCCAATTATTTATTTTCAAATCAAATGTATTGATATAATAAAATATATAATATACTATAAAACACTTTTTAGTTCTTTGATTGTACATTATAATAATTAAATTTTTTTAAAGAAATTGTTGATCGTAGTGTTTTTTTATTGTTAATTAATATTTATTGGTAGTATAGATAAATATTTTAAATTGTTTACGATTGAAAATATTTACCTAATGGAGTATAGAATTGAAAATCTATCAACGAGTATAGAATTATAATTTTGATGTTTTAAAAAAAATGTGTTAAACAACTAAAACGACCATTATTAACACAAATGGTTCCAAAATAAATTGTATACTCTGGATACGTGCATGTATAACCTCTTATGGTGCGTCAGCTGTTATTCATATTAACCTTCCTTTTCACATTCTATAAAATGTTCTTGAACCGATCTCTAGAATCTGACCTCCAAAACTACTTCAAAGGCCTAAAATTCGGATAGATTTTTAATGGGGATGTATGAGATGTTTTTTTCCTTTCTAGATAAAAAAAGAGGCAAGTTGGTTATCCTTTTTAATTCTTTGAGAAGGAGATTTCTGCTATCATGACTTTAAAATCTTATTTTATGTATACTTCAGTAATATACTGTAGAATTTAGGTGTATTATATTTGACTAAAATAGATAGGTATACACGAGCGATTTAAAAAAAAACGTTGAACTGGATCCGTTCCAGAACATGCCAGGGTGACTATAACAAAACAACTAACGAAATCCTTCACTGCCATTATATACGGACGTGATCCAAGGTCTATTTGCTACAAAAATAATTAATCAATTGTAATTTTTATTTGAAGTATTTATTTCTAAATCGGTATCCCTGCTTACTTACATCTTCCATTTTAGGCAGTTTTTTGGCAACATTTTGATTTATGAAAAAACAAAATTATATCAGATGCCATAATTGCAATTGGTTTTCTGCTCCTAAATTTTATCTAAACTCAAAGCAGGAATTGCTCCTGTCTTTGCAGGAGCAATTCCTAAAAAATTTAATTCCTGCAAAAAATACCACACACGGAGTGGTTTATTCAAATAATCGCATATAATCAGATAATTTTACAGATATCTTAGGTCGATTCAAAGCTGCGTCAGTTATTTTTTTACTTTTAGTTCATTTGAAGTCGGTTGTATATTTTTTATAAAGAAAAAATACCGCCACTTTATAGTACGTAATTTATGATACCGTTTTATTGATGCAATTTTATTTAAGAAAATCGCAGCTTTGTTATTACTATCAACCAGCACCCCGAAAGGGGGTGTTCGATTAAAATTATTTTTGATTTTTTCAGCTTTTTTAACATTGGTTCTAATTTTTTAAATATATATTTATGCTCATCTTGTTAATTTCCCAGCCCTTTCATCAATTTTATGTTTTTTGGTGTATTTTTTATTTCCATGGCCATATTTTACATTTGAGTGTATGTAACTTTTCGGTATACTACCATTTGGGAGTATACTCTTTCTCATGAAACCAGAAATAGTAGGAAAATAATAAGAGAGAAATAGGAGAGTGATAGAGAGCTATAATATTTGCTTAATTGTCGTTTGATAAAATAATTTATTCATCAAAACTACTTTAGAAATTGTCAACAATGTAACTCCAAAGCGCTGAGCCTAGCAATACAGCAAAAATATCAAACCAATATTGCCAACAAGTGCTTGGTGACAAAGTATACCGACGATACGACACTTAGTAGAGTGATTTTCATCATTAGACTTTATTAAAGCCTAGACCACGTTAATTAGATACAATTATCCTATTTTAGACCAATGTATTTTTTATTGCTTATTATCATACATAATAATCAATATTTAAATTAATCATAATTGTTTCTTCAATTCTATTAAAGCGGTCCATTATTAGAGACAAAGGAATAAAATATTGTAGATGATTTGATAAATATATATACATCCAAAAAATAGTAACAATAAATATTTTATATCATTTTAAGATTTATATGATGTTTAGTTTTTACGTTTTTATAAAACGGATATCGATAATTAGAATGATATTTACGATAATTACATAACCAATTAATTTAATGATATACTTAAGTATACCGAGTATTCACATGTGTATAAATCAAACGTTTAATTTGATCAAAATGGGCGTTAACTTTGAAATATTTATAACGCGATCATTACCATTTTAAAGGAGATGATTATCGTCTAATGCTCTCATATTAAAACATGATTAGAAGGGAACATATGTATAGTGTGAGTCGAATACAACGTTTGGAAATACCGTCAAATATATTCTGTTAAGGTAGTTCCAGCATAAAATCACTTTTCGACCGGCTAAAAATAACGTTTAATATAAATCCCAAAGTTTCAGAATTTTTGATCGTTTAGAACGCGAGATACTTAATAACAAATTAATCATTCTCTCTCATTAGAAGCATGTAAAACTTCATGCTCACCCAACTATTATTTGTTGTATTGAAAAATAACTCGACACAATTTAAAAAAATAGGACAATAAAGATAAATATTTCTTATCTCTTACTGATTTGTTTTCGAAATATTATAATTTAAAAATTTGTTTTCTTTCAAAATTACATTAATTTGTATATAAATATATGTATGTGTTGTGTATGTGTGTATTTGTATTTGTTCTATAAAAAAAGCAAACCGGTTTTTTGTCCTGATTATACAATACAATGCTGGAACTACCTTAAGAAATAAGTTTAAAAGCCATAACTAGACTACGATAAAAGCACAAAACAAGTTTTAAAAGACCTATAAATATTTCTGGAGTCGAAGTCGGGGATTGTAACTGTTTTGCTTTGTACATCGCTCTGTTTTTGAATATTTACAAGGCTCTGTTTTTGAAATATAGCCTACTTTACAGACATTAATTCTTACTTATCATATTATTAAGTTTTATTTAATTTATATGAATTAATCAAAAAATCATCAGTTTTTTCAAACCTCATGTCAAAATTTAATGTTTCAAAAACAATACCGAATTCAGTTTTAGCTTTTATACTCAGAATAAATATTATATAAAATATACAAAAGTATATTAAGTTTAGTACCGACTTTGTAACAGTTGAAATATTGATTGCAGAAAAAAATTTTTTGTATTGGTGTTGCTCTGCTAGCTTAACAATAAAATTGGAGGAAAATTTTATGTCCCCGATTTTGATAAAAACTTCGTTTTGAGCTAATTTGAACCTAGCGAAAAAGATGGCGTTGGTTAAAATACGATACGATTAACGGTTTTCAAGGAATCAGACATATAGTGCTAAAATTCCAAACTGTATGAATTGAGAAGGCAACATTTTGAAATGTGTTGCTTGGACGTTAAAATGAATCTGATTTTCGTACTGATTGGGTCAAAATAAGCCTAGAAAATGATTATTATTGAAGTCAAGAACAAAAATTTTCTTCACTTTTTTCACATTTTTCCCAAGGGGTACCCCTTAAAACATCGCTAAAATTGGACGAAAATTTTATGTCCCCGATTTTGATAAAAACTACGTTTTAAGCTAATTTGGACCTAGCAAAAATGATGGCGTTGGTTAAAATACGATACGATTAACGGTTTTCAAGGTATCAGACCTATAGTGCTAAAATTCCAAACTGTATGAATTGAGAAGGCAACATTATGAAATGTGTTGGTTGGACGTTAAAATGAATCTGATTTTCGTACTGATTGAGTCAAAATTACCCAAGAAAATGATTATTATTGAAATCAAGAACAAAAATTTTCTTCACTTTTTTCACATTTTTTCCAAGGGGTACCCCTTAAAAAAATCGCTAAAATTGGAGGAAAATTTTATGTCCCCGATTTTGATAAAAACTTCGTTTTAAGCTAATTTGGACCTAGCGAAAACGATGGTGTTGGTTAAAATACGATTCGATTAACGGTTTTCGAGGTATCAGACCCATAGTGCTAAAATTCCAAACTGTATGAATTGAGAAGGCAAAATTTTGAAATATGTTGGTCGGACGTTAAAATGAGCCTGATTTTCGTACTGTTTTGGTAACATAAATTTTCGTCACTTTTTTCACATTTTCCAAGGGGTATATATATATATATATATATGTATATATATATATATATATATTAATATACATATATATATGCATATAATTTATTTTTTTTGGAAAATTAATAACAAATTTTATAATAAAACAATTAGTTATTTCTTTGGGAACATATTACGTCTAAATACTAAATGCAAGTCTAATCCAATTCGAAAGACTCCATTCAAACAACGAGATAACAAATGTATATTATTAATTAAAAATGTGAAAAAGATTATGCTAACACGATTCCAATCTTAGTTCTCCATGTATCCAGGACGATGTTATATGGTTTAATCACTTAATATATTTGTGTATACATTTGCAGGCTTTATAGCGATTTATTAATGTTGATTTTAAGTGACTTTGTTATATTATTTTCATTCAAAATTGGCAAAAAGTATTTTTTTTAATTTCACTTGTTAAATATTACCACACATTGCTATATTCTTTTAACATACACTTAACTGTATATTTTTTTAAACATATATTTACCTAAGATTTACAAACATGATCAAGAATGGCTGTGTGGTTTTTTTTTACGATCGCAAAGTTTTAATTTGAGTTAATAAACAAAAATCATAAAATTCCAAATTGCATATGACATTTTCAAGCGAAAAAAATAATATATATGTATATATATATATATCAAATGTAGACAGCTAAGAAAAAATTGATATTATTCGAATCAAAAAAATTACTGAAGAATATTCTTTTGGTTTTTTTCGATATCATATACGTGATTTCGAAATAAACGGCACGTTGTCTCCCGGTAATACTATGGTTTTCTGGAGGGAGGTGGTAAAAATATATCAGTGAAACCGTAAGAGATAGAATAAAAATTCAAAGACACAAAATTTGTCTTGGTTAAAATAAACAACTTGCTAAGTCACTCATTTACCCTTACACCACCCACGATCCAACGAGGGGGAAATATCTTTGAAACCGTAAGATGTAGAGAAACACAACCTATCGTTAAATATAAAAAATGGTAATCTGATAAAAAACAACTTTAGTTTGAATCATTTGTTCATACATTCGAACTAGTGATGAGCAAAATCTGTCTTGGCCTTGCAGTCTTGGTCTTGCGATTTTTCAAGACCAAGATCAAGACATACACTAGCAAGACCAAGACCAAGACAGAATGAACAAGAACAAGACCGAGAATCTAAGACCAAGACCAATTATATATTGTTGCAACTTCAATATATATTTTTGTTGGAACAAAACATTTTGTGGATTTTAAATTTCCAGTTCACTAAATTTAAACATCAAATATAAAAAAAGGTACTGGTAAACTTTACCATTGTCTGAAAACAAGGATCAACAAGAATATTCTTGAAGTAACTATTATTTTCCAATGTCTGGTTAACATACGGTAGATGTAAGGCTCAGCTAATTTTTTTTATATTTTTTAAGTTTTTTAATTACTGTAAAATAAAGCTTAATTAATTATAGATATTAATTGTTGATCAATTAGAATTTTTACCTATAAAAATCCTTGAAAAATTTCCAAAATGACGTAAGTAACAGACTAAATGTGCAAGACCAAGACCAAGACTGAATACGCAAGACCAAGACTACAAGTATTTGAGCAAGACTAAGACCAAGACCAAGACTGAATTCGAAGGACCATGACCAGGGCCAAGACCGGACAAGTAAGACCGAGACCGATACCAATACTGTCTTGGTCTTGGTCTTGCTTTGCTCATCACTAATTCGAACAAGAGTTTTGGCATAAATACGAGCGACGTGTATGAAAAAAAAAGATTTTTTCGTAGCGTCAATAGTTGTTTAGTCAGATATACTGAAAAATAAAACGAATGGTGCACCACAAAATAATGTTAAGGAAACAAAGATTCTTACACCTTTAAAAACAATTCGGGAGTGTAGTAGTTCTCCCAAAGTGATCTTTGCAGTTGAAAATTAACCCTTTAAGGTCCGACGTTTAACTCTAAATTCGATAGACGCTTAACTCTAAAGTTAATTTAAATTTCATCATAAGTAGTGCTCTGTACTAATGTATCTTTCGAATAGTATACTCTGGATCATTTATTAATTCAGATTGATTCATTTTTTTAAAATATGAGTATACAAAGTTCACGTTAACTAAAAGTGTATATAAACCATGAACCTATACACACAACAGTTAGTTAGGTTAATGCCATTCTGTTACACATAAATTTTATATACATGTGTCTGTTACTTATATATATATATTATATTGCCTGTTTTAAATACAATTATTCTGGAGAGTAAAACCTTCATAACAAGGAAGTGATTTGAATCAATATACTTTATAATATAACATAACCTTTTGTATTTTTTTAAAAGTTGTTATGTTTCATACCTCCATAATCGACTTATATACGTTTTTATGTTCATTTTTATTTGTTTTATTTTTTATAGTATAATTCATCAAGCAATACCTAACGTCAACCGTAAATATTATCTGATTCATTTACTTCAGTGTTGCGATGGTCGATAAATTTTTCAACCCGTCATGTCTATTTGCCAGACGGAACAGAAACACTTTTTAACTCTACCTACTCCTAGATGACATAAAATTTAAAGTTTTATTCTTGGCTATTTCCATAAATTATTTTTCATGCTTGTGATTGTTCTAATACTATACGTAAAATGTGTTCTAATACTATATGTCTGGTAGTTGTGGCCCCTCATTTTGATTTTTAAAGTCCGCAGCGACTTTAAATTCTATATATATATATATATATATATATATATATATATATATATATATATATATATATATATATATATATATATATATGATTGCGCAGTATGCCTACTTGGAAATTGAGAGGTTATGAGTTCGAATCCCGATATCGCCAGTTTGTTAATTATTAAGAAAAAAAAGGGGCGGTTAATTGACTAAACTGTCAAACTGGACAAGAACGAATTAACTGGCTATGCTTGAGAAAGTTTTTTGCAGTTTCCTTCACGAACTCCAGATGAATATCGGCATAGTTCCTGTCATAGTCGGCTGCAGCCGCATATCCTACCAATCTCTAGTCTATACACAAAAATTCCTTCCACTCCACTCACATCCTCACATCCTTAGGCATCACAATGGACCTTATGGGCGAAGTGTAGCCCGTCCAGGGCAGCCTCTACAATCTATCTATCTAACAATCTCTAAAATCCTCTACAATCTTAATCGCCGCAGCATATTATGTTAGTTGTCGTTAATTTTAATCATTTTAAACTTGGTAAAAGTTTAAAAAGTAGTTCACCAAAATACGAAAAAAAGTGATCATTAGTAAGTGGTTTTTTTTATTCAAGGTATAGAAGAAAAAAAATGTTGAAAAGCTGATGGACGAAGAAATTAATCCAAAGTGATTTTTTATCTACTTTTCAATATCTCATAGCTCTCAAACGAACAGTTATGAGAGGTTACTTCATATGGACCCTTTACTTGATAACAGAAAAGTTACATATTTGTTGATCAAAATGTTAAAACAAAGTTATATTTCCTCCCGAATACGTGTATCAAAAAATTTTGTTCGGCCAAATGGAATGTGATTTAAAGTGAAAATATATTATAAATTCAAGAGATTGAAACTTCTTATTTAAAAGCAAAATATATATTTTGATATTGATTTACTTCTACAAGCGGTACAAGTCAACAAAACTGAATTAAATCATAACCAAAAACTATAAGTAACATAATATTTTTTATTATTGTCTAATTTTCTCAAAATTGGACTAATATTCATTATCCCTTTTTTATTCGTACTTGTCTCTGAGCTCACTAAATGTGAAATGGCAAGTATTCGGTTGCAACGTCACGATAGAACAGTTGTTTACAGGGCTTGGCAAGTGACAATTACGTAATAAAATCATGCTAGAGGGAGGTCACCAAGTAAACTGTATAGTTCTTAAGTAGTTCCTTTTGGATGAACTATTTAAGAACTACGGATGGGGGTGCACATTGGGTTTTCATAAAAAAATAAATTTTGCCGTGTACACATACCATATTTTGCATATCAATTATATTTGCAAAGTAAACTTTTATGAATAAGTAAGATTTGACGGGTAGGTAATCTTTGATGTTTAAATTAAAGTTTTAATTGATGTTTAAACAAATTACAATGACTTGTAGGAGACTGTCGCAAATATAACACGAAATTACCGCAGTTGTTTCAAAGTTTCAAAGTTGGAAAAATTCAGAATTACCCTTTTGTGATCTAATTATTCTATTTAGAGTAAATTTCTACCTTTTTTTTATACAAATTATGAATAATTGCTCGCTATTAAAGTTCTTGAACTTTATTAGTCTGAACCGAGATGTTTTTATTAGCACATTCGAAACAGTTACCAACTAAAAAACGAAGCCGCTAATGTACGATCGAATAACGCGACAGACATGTTCGTGTTACCGTTCATACCTCCAAACTTTCAGCTGAAGCAAATTCATTGCAATTTAAAAATTTTTTCTATAAATGGAAAAATGTCGCCTGAACTTTATCTCTCAAAGATTGCAAAAGATTGTATATATAGTCAAAAATAAAAGTTCTACATGTTTCCAGACTGCAATTGTAATTGATTTAAAAAAAAAACGTTTTGTGTATGAAACATAATAATTTTTTATGTATTTGCAAATACACTTAAGTTTTATTTTTTCGTTTTATTTTCTGTTTTCAGGTCATTGTCGCTTACAATTTTTTTATTTACAACCAATATTTGTGCATACATATTATGAAATTTGAATGTATTTTTCACTTAAATTAAATTAAACTATTCAACTCATTAAATTATATTTTTAATATGGCATGTTCCTGGTACTTATTTTAAAAAACGAATAAAACTGTTAAAAAGACAATTTTTTCCATAAATCGTATATTCTAAAAATTTTTATAATACAAAAATTACCTTCACAATTCTTAAAGTCTTTGTTTACCATCATAAAAGTTCGTTTGTATCCGAAAATGTGTTACGTAAATAGGAAATTTTAACTTTTCTTTCGGAGCTCTCGGGTGCACCCTTCAGTCATGTTTGTAATAAAAACATGGCTGTTAAATATACCCAACATTTAAATCGTATAGATTCACATTGTATATTCTGTGGATTGATGGCATCTTAAGTGCAGAATAGACACAGATCTTGGTTGCTGCAACATTGAACTCCGCCTATAAAATATTTTCACCACAGACGCTGCAACCAAAGTTTGGGATCATAAAATTTAATTTTTACTATTTTATGACTCTAGTCATATAAATTCTATCATTTCTCATCATGTCTCTATCTATCTCATTTAATTTGTATAGTTTATTTATATCTTTAGTAATAACTACACAAATAATTTTATACAATATAATATATACAGTGTGTCTACTTAAGTTGGCTCCATATGGAAAACTTTTTTATTATAATGTTTACGAAAAAAAGTTATTCTTTATAAAAATCTCTGCATTCGAAAATATTAATATTCAGCTATTCACTTTTGACATCAAATGTATAGGGTGTTAAAAATTGAAAAAGTTCGATAGGAATGTGTTGACCACTTCAATTTTAAATTAAATTTTGTTTATTTTTGTTCAAAATGTAGACCATATAGAACAGATTATACGGGAAACGGTTCAAGAAATCACTCCCGAGATATGTAGGAGTGGATTTAAAGAATTTTGTAAAAGGACAATTACATGTATGGAACGCGAAGGTGGATACGTTGGGGCAAAAACGAACTGAAGATAACTGTTGTTACTTACGTCAACAATAATAATTGTATTTGTAATGTAATGTATGAAAAAT
Organism: Nineta flava; assembly: GCA_963920215.1. Taxonomy (NCBI): domain Eukaryota; kingdom Metazoa; phylum Arthropoda; class Insecta; order Neuroptera; family Chrysopidae; genus Nineta; species Nineta flava. The sequence continues at coordinate 94,722,118 of OY986041.1, forward strand.
AAATGTTCTGTGTTCATTATTTTGTTACATATCATTCAAAATGTTTCAAATCAGCAAATAAACATTTGAAGTACGATGACTGGTTAATTAGAATAACAGATAACGTGTTTTATAAGTAGGACTTGCAAAATTTAATTTAAAATTGAAGTGGAAAAAAAATTCCTATCGAACTTTTTCAATTTCTGCACACCCTGTACATTCGATGTCAAAAATAAATAGCGGCATGTTAATATTTTCGAAAGCAGAAATTTTTATAAAGGATAACTTTTTTTCGTAAACCTTTTCCATATGGAGCCAACTTAAGTAGACACACTGTATATATTATATATAATGTAAATTGTAACCAATATAGGTATTTTGTATATGAACATTTAACTCCTCCTACTAAATATCAAATAATTTTTAATGTTGCAGCAACCGATCAAGGTCATGTTTTTGGTTGCTGCAACAAGTCCACACACACAGCAACATGCTAGTTAGTCTTCAATGTTGCTGTTCAATGTTGCACGTTTGTGGAGGCCATAACTGGCGATCAACGTGTTTTTAACATGAGTGCTTTTTTTTGTGAAATTAGTATAAATCCACTTTTTTACCAAAATAAATCAGCTCACTTTTTGACCGAAGAATTTGTATAGATATAAAATGTAACGCAAAAATTTGTTGTTGTTGTTGGAATAAATCGTAATAACTATTTGTATGCAAATTTAAACTTACCTCATACAAAACGATCTTGCTGAAATTTTTTTAATTTATGATCTCGTGAAAGAATTGGAAAACATTGCTGAGTCATTCCATATGAAATCATCAAAAAAATATCAAAAGTATCAAATATGCCAGCTTTGTCGATTTGATGATTTTATATTGAATGGGTTTGTTCTTAATAAAAATTTAGTCAAGGCGTCAATAAAAGTGGAAGCGGTGGTAAATTAAATTAAAATAGATATTAATGCATTATAAAAAAATACCTGTAATAGTGTTTTTAGAATATCAGTTCTTTATATGAATATATGAAATATCGTGTTACTCAGGGTCTTTGCAATTACCATTTTCGCGGGTGAAGCAGATTTATACTTCTAAAAACATCAACCAAAATGATAAACGGTTGCCAATGTTTTAAATTTATGTAAGTCCTTGAATGACTCAAGTCCATTATTTCATAAATTGAGTTATTCCTTGAATAACTCAATGCATTCATACTTGCATCAGCAATTATTTTAAACTAATGAATATTTGAATAATTATCTACCAGGTTGTCAATAATTTCGAATAAATTCTAACACTTGTGATTCAAGAAAGAAAGACAAAGCAGTGAGCAGATTAAAGCAAAAAACAATCAATTTTTTTATAAATATTTTTCATGAATGAAAATACCTGTTACACATAAATCAATTAGTTTTTAATTACATTAAAATAATTTAATTGACAATAAACAAACAATATACTCTTGCGGCCATTTTAATGAGAAATTCGGCTTTCTTTCTTACCAAAAAAAAAACACAAAACAAAACAAACAAAAAAACAAAGTTTAAACTTAGTTTAGCAAACAAAGGACATTATGTTATTTTATAAATTGTAAAAGGTAAATTAATTAATAATAAAAAGTCGCAAAACAACTGGTATGAAACAAGAATATCAATGGTGTATCTGTGTGCTTGTACCTATATTAATTCGATCCAAACGAAAAAAATAAATTCGTTTGTGTAAAATGATTTTCCAGAGGTACTTCTAAAATAAAATTAATTGTCATCCTATGTAACGAGTAACGACAGCAGAATGTTAATTTATGTTTTACAAGCTACGTAGAATTTTCAATGAATTTTTTCAGCATTATTTTTAACGCATGCGAAAAAAACTATTATTTATTCGAGTCTTTTATCAGTTATTTGTATACTTTGTGTAATTTTTGATCTCAGAAGTACATAATTTGGAAGAATGTTTTATATAAAAATATGAATGATAGAAAGTGTTTGTATTTTGGTTTGAAATATTTGCTTGTTTTTGTATATTGTTTGTATATTTTTAATTGTGTTTTATTAACTAGCCTCTATTTATATCCATTGTTGGTATGGTTGCCTTTCGGTTATATTTTACCAACGGAAGTGACTAGCGTTTACTTAAGTTGACATTTTAAGTGATATGTCTGAATGCTTGATATGAAAAAACATACACATCTAGGATGGCAATCGAACCCACGACCTCTGGCATTCTATAAATCAATGCATATAGTGCATTCCTACAAAGGAGACGTTAACAAAATATATGACGCCCTGCCCAAGATTTTGTACAGTGTATAGTTCCACGTGGGCAAAGCCGTGGGGCGAACACTAGTCAATTAATAAACCAGTAAAATGTTAGTTTGTTCGCTCACGAAAATTACAAAAGTAAATGTACGTTTGTTTGCACATCACAGTGTCACATTTAGACTCTAAACTACTGAACCGATTTTGATGAAATTTTTACAAATTCAAAGAATATCAAATTAAATTAAACGCTAGTATACATTTTACATTAAATAATTTTATTTAGGTACTTACTGAAATAACAAATTAAAGCTTACGTTTCTTTTTCGCGAAACGTTGACAATTTCATCGATATCCAGATTCACATCCTTGTGTTTATTTGGAAAGCTAAAAATTCATGTGCCAAAAATACAACAGATAATATGTTGTCAAAAATGTGACATAACGTGTCAGCATATCGTCTATGATGACTAAGTACTTCGCTGTGTTCCGAATCCCACACGATGCATTGTTTTATTTTATTTTATTAAGACATTGGATATAATATCATCAGCCTATCGACCTCAATAGACCGTAAAAGTGTGACGTCACAAGTCTATTAGGGTAGTGAGCATGCCAATCGTATATTGGCAATCGCATGCCAATCCAATATTAATTGTCAGAAAAAATGATTGTAGAAGAAAAAAATATTTTAATGAAACGTTGGTTTCTTAAACCTTTCTACTTTCTACTGATTTTCTATCTAAATAACTATTGAAATAAGATGAAGGTAACTATGTAGTAGTGTTTTGTACGAATTAACATGTATAAAATATAACCATAATTTCTGCCAATCTGCGAAATGGTATCAAAGTGTATGACGTCCATTAGATTGTAATTACTCGTACCATTTTTTTCATTACTTGGACATTCATCGGTCAAAAAGTATACAGCAACGACAATCGTTACATATTTTGGCAAATTGGAAACTTTTTAGTACACTCGACTTTATCAATAAGCATTTTTTTGTATCGGAACTGTATAAACAGTTAAATACAGTTCCATGCGGCAATGAGTGATCTTTTCCAGCAACTTATAGTTCATTCTATAATTCGATATTCCGTGTAAAGCGTCATGTATGATTCGAACATCGTTGTATATAAAACAATATCTTATAATAAACACTAACCAGGCCAAGTAGTCGAGCGGTCTAAGGCGTTATGTCTGCACAGTACTTGGAAACTGGGAGGTTATGGGTTCGAATCCCGACATCGGCAGTTTGTCAATTATAAGAAAAGAAAAAGAAAAGGGGCGGTTAATTGACTAAACTGTCGGCGTATGGACAAGAACAAAGTAACCGGCTATGCTTGAGAAGGTTTTCTGCAGTTTCCTTCACGAACTCCAGATGAATATCGGCGTAGTTCCTATCATAGTCGGCTGCAGCCGCATATCCTACCAATTCCTAGTCTACTCACAAATTCCTTCCACACCACTCACATCCTCAAATCCTAAGGCATCACAATGGTCCTTATGGTCGAAGTGTAGCCCGTCCAGGGCAACCTTGACAATCTACATCTACCTCTATAATAAACACTATGTATAACCACGTTTCAAGATCCATGTTTCAAAAACTGTATACAATTTTGACAAAAAAATTTGCAACCTAATGAATATTTCAATGCTCGCACAGACAGTCCACTGTCCGCTGCATCACTTATTACTAATAATAAAAATTCTCGCGACAAATGTTAAATGTATCTAAAAACTAGTCTACCAACAATATTTTCAATTATAATCTCAACAAATTCCCTGCATTAATGTTTTGTAAACGGGTTAAAAAAACGAATAATATTTGTTTACAAATGTAAACTTCCTATTGTGAAATAACAACCAATTTACGTAATCGAAAACAATGTACGAAAGTAAACACGTATTGAAGAAGTACAACAACACACACGTCAATTAATTCTGGTGTTATTAATAGCTTATAGACTGGTAATATCATTCAAAAAAAAAAAACTATCGAATAAGAAAGACATGGTCATATACTATTTGTTTATGATTCTGTATAAAGTTATTTGTGGTGTTAGAAAAATAATATTTGACAAGAGGTCACCCTATCACAGTCGAATAAAATGTGAGTATTTTTTGTAAATCTGATATAATAAGTTGGGAGGAACATTACAATCTCGAGTAAAACGTAAAACTAAGCCTTTAAACTTCAAATATTTTTACACTAGATTGTAACGCTTTATGGAGTTGTAGCGGTGTCGCTTCATCATTAAATTATTATTATAATTTTGTTCTTCATTTTTTATCTGTTGCATTTCAACTATAACTTCCCTCTATTATCACGGTTACTGTGAATGTTAACAACCTTGGTAATTTACAATTAAAAAACAATAACATTTCATAAATCAAATTAAAAAATATCAATTTCAATTAATAATGATAAATTATATCTTTTACATATATTTATTATTTATTTAAATAATAATAATTTAATATAACAAACATATACTTTACAGAGTATTTGGAATAGTATACCTAATTTAATGGCACACAAATGAAGTCGATTGTTTGATAATTCATACGTTATGGCATTATGTAAATTCTTATATTATAGCTGGTGATTACACACCAAACTGAAAAATATGAAGTTAGTAATGACAATTATTACAATTCTAGATCATCTTGTGAATTGTTAGATTGACGTTGAGCATCAAAATGTATGGTTGCTGATTCAGACAACTATACGCAAAATCTTAGAAATTAAGTCAAACAGCAATTAAAGCAAGTCATAGGGTGGATTTGTTTTTGAATGTTGCGTTTCTAAGTATGGTTCATGAAATCCTTCCTGAAGGATTATATCCGTGACTGAAGTAGATAATTTAGATTTTTACAACTCAACGAAATAGATATCATTTTTTGGCTCTTATTTTTTTTCTTTGATACACAATTTTTCACTAGTTTATATTCACTGGTTCTTACGGATATTCCAGTCTAAAATACCATATTCAAGTTCTATGACAACCTTACAGATATGGAACCCTAAAATTAATGAAATAAAATTTTTTTTTCTACTTCAATAATAGGTAGTAGTAAGTACCTAATTATTTTTGAACAGAAAATACTTTAATGGTGTATTCATTTATTTTTGAATGTCCAGTGACTTCCAACATTCAACAGTTCAATATTTTTATTCAATTTTGAATAATTCCAACCATTATTGGCAACCATCTCTTCTTTGTCACGGTTTCTGTTTGGTGTAAGTTACTTGAAAATAAAGAAGTTTGATATTGTATTAATTTCGATTACGTTATACATCTTGTCTATTTAGGTAGTTGTAAAATATATATTTGATGGCCATCCACTCTCCGATCTTTCGAAAATTTAAATCCATTTCGATCAATCTCGTAATAAGAGTTTCTGTGATTATTCTTTTGCATTCATTTACAAACTTATTTATTATAAACAACTGGTGGTTGTGTATATAATAAACAAATAGTTTGTCTATGGTGAATGATATTTTTCCTCATATAATATCCGATTCGCTTATGTATACGTCCACCATGACTATTTATAACAAATGAGAACAATTGAGAAATATAATAGATTTAATGGCTTCAATCTGAAAAAATTTCCTAAATCGAGCCAAGAAGAGACAAATTGTATTCAATTTGTGTATGTAAGTGTAGGTATGGAAACAGTGTATGTTAGTACTAACCTTCCTTGATTAACGTCTTGAATATTAATTTAAATGAAAATATACATAAACCAAGCGTTATAACATCCTATAATTTGTGATACAACAGTTTTCTATTTAAATGTTTGATCTAATAATACGGTAAGACATCCATTTAAAAAATAGATTTCTCATTTAAAGTACCATGATTTTGGCAAGAGCTGAAGCTGAGTCAACTAAGCAAATCGTCTCAGAAAAAATACATTACTTCTTTTTTTCGATGATACATAAAACCAAGGTGCTACATTTTTAATATTCATTAATTATTATGGGTATCGTTTTTAAATTAACTACAACTTACTAATTGTAAATTATTTTTTCATTTTACTAATATTAAGATAAAAATTTAAAATTTATTTCTTCCCATCCCTTTTATTCACTCCCCTATCCCAATGCAATTTTGCCCAGAAACAAACGTATAAACACATATACACCCTCTTTTATTCTGCTGTAGCAATATGGGCAAAAATTGGAGATGTGACAATTTACCAATCGGGTACAGATATGTTTGCGTGTATGTCCCTCCGAAATTGCTTCATCGGTGCAAAATATTTGCTAAAAACATACCCTCCTTCTTTCATTACATAATGTTATAGATTACATGTAGTAATGGTAGTCATACATGATGTATTTCACAATCATTTTTAGTTTATTTCATTATTATTTTTTTTAATCGCGTGAGCTTTTATTTTATGTCATACCATGTTTACTTGTAATTGAGATTTATGTACCATAGTTTTTGAAAAAACACAACAATCAAGTTATAGTTGATATAGTAGGTAGTGTTTTTACATTACACCTGCATTTCGTTTCTCTTTTTCCATTTACAAACTTTACAATTTAAATCGTCATTTAGTTAATTCAGTTAGTTAGTTTTGAGAGTATTTTATACTACATTATTTGTATGGCTGCTGTTTGAAAAAGTTATGTTTTTTTTTTTAAATATTGAAATGACGTTACTGTATTACAAATGGCCATGAAAATAGCGCTCATTTTTTCAAAATTTTATTATTTATTTGTGCCTTATTTATTTGGGTTTGGAAAAAATGCTTCGAATAAAAGTTGTTCATTATAAATATACTAATAACTTTTATTTGAAACATTTTCCAAAAAATATTATGAATAAATTACAAATCAATTAAAATATCTTGAAAAATGGGCGCTACTTTTGTGGCTCTTACGAAATATATTTCTACTTTGTACGATATAAAATACAAAAAAATAGTGAGAGTTCGACTATGTCATAGTCGAAAACACATAATAAATCAATATAGTTTTACACAATTTAAAATCTGTAAAGGCTGTAAAAAGTTTTTGCTCGAAATTTTATACTTTTCGATTTAAAACATGTCCATCTTTGTCGAGTATTTTTTAAGTTGTTTCACACTGACAAATTGAATTTACTTCCAGGAAAGTAGGGCCGGAATTGAATCTAGAGGCTAAACGTTCTTTTATGAATTATCAATTAAAGTTAGCCCGGATAATTGCCAATTTTTGTTTACAGAAATTCTTTGTTACTCTTTTTAACATTTGGACTCACTTTATTCAAAATGTCGTTTTCCACTCACTTTAAAATCAACTTGGTTTAAAATTTGAACACTACTTGTGTACCTTATACATAAATATTAAACAAATTCTAGTAATAGAAATTACAAATAGAAATCGAATCGATATTTCGATAAAAGATATAGATAAATGTTCATATTTCTCGAAAACATGCTAACCGAATTGATTTAAAATGAATGTGTATAAAGTACACAATTTTTTTTTTTTTTTGTGATAAATCAAGAAAATTTTTACACAGAATCTATGCATTTAATATACGAATGGCTGCTATTTAGAATACTCACAATTTTATGAACCAATACATTCTTAAAATGAAACACCATCCATAAAAAACGCATTACTTGCCCAAAAAAAACTTCAATTTAACTACCAGACTACGAGTATATAAAAGTGTTAAATTAATGGTTAATTGTATCGATATTAATGTACTTGATTATTTTAATGATCAATTGAGTTATTCTTAAAGCCGGTCTTGTTTAATCATACTTTGTTTAATCATAAACCAGCAAAAAAAATTCTTAATGAAGTTCATTTTATATTTATTTATAAGACATCTACTTTTTATTTATTTTTTTTGTGTTACGTTAAATCAAATCGTTAAAAAATATAACGTAGTTTGATTATTATCTGATTGAACGAAAACATATTTACTATGATATGTCAATAATTAATTAAAATAACACAATAATAATGTGTAATTTTAATCTGTTAATTATATGAAAGTTTATTACACTTTTTCTTGTTTTTAATAAGCTTCTTGAAGATCTTCCTTTTTTTTAAATTAATATTGCTACTGATATGAAAAAATCTGATCAATAAAACAGCCACACAACCTCCATATGTTGACTATATCTGTATAAAGAGGTTATATGGCAAGTATAACAATTGATGCGTAATACCCTACCTCTACGGGTTGAGTAAAGTACTAAAGGTATCATCATACTTTGAAGATTTAAATAGAACTGTGTTCATTTATATTGAACCATAGTATATTATCACAGTTTGAGTGGATCAGTCTATTTTCAAAATAAAGGGAAGGAAACATATTTCCCCCACTTTTAGTCCATTTGTAATTTTATTTAGAAGTGTGAAATAAAATCAGTGATAACCAACAAGGGTATTCTGGTGTTGTACACAGTATGACAAGTAGAATTCGCAAATAGTTCTTGTCTAGTGCCATTGATTTCAATTTACTGTTGTTAATATATTGTATGGTTTATAATATTTAGTTTATGTATCATGAATTACTTAATATTAATAAATAAAGTTGAATATATGATATTACTGTATACCTGAATATTATTTTAGGTTTTTTAATTGCCAAGAAAGTAGTTTTGTTATAAGTTTATATTGTCATATATCGATCTCTTTCTATTGATCTTAAAATATAAGTGTTGGCCTTCATTAATTATTTTTATTATAGTAGGCGTAGCAATATTATACAAATTTCAAATGGAAAATAAGAAAGGAAATTGTAATTACATGATAAAAAACTTGATAACACACCTTGGGCCCTGGCAACATAACATCACATGTATATTATAGCACGGTACACTATATTATACATTATTATACCTTTATTGCAATCTGTACATAAATGTATAAATAAAAAGAAACAGCAACACTTATCTTTGAGTTGAAAATTAATTACAAAATGTGTTTATAAGAATGTTAAGAATTGATTTTGTTTAATTGATATTACAATATTTATTATGTGAAGTGTTATTTGGAAATTTTTAATTTGCAATGTCTTTAAATACATTGTTAAAATTGCCAAAACCCAAAAGATTCATTCTAAAGATAATGGTGATTTAATAATATTGTTTTTAGTGTTCCAGTTTTTAAGTTTCCATTTTATACTAATCAGTTATCATAAATTTTCTAAATAAATGTTAATTAAAATGTCACAGACCTAAATTGAATAAATTGACATAACCAATATTTTTTGCTAGTATATATATCCCTAATTATAAAGTCTACCATATTGGGTTAGTCGGAGAGCTGGTGACAAAAATCGGCAAGATTTTGTAATGGCCCATAATTCAATATGATTTAGTATTGAGGCTGTACATGAGTCAGCACCCACTCGCAAGATCAAGTAGTAGAACATCTGGCGCCGGCGCGCTTGGATGTATGTAAATTTACAACAAGTTCTACAAATATTTTGTAATAATTGAAAATTGGCAGTAAACTAGTTTATAATACAAAAAAACGTGAGAGAGTGGTCAGACCGCATTGTTGTGGAACGCAGCGAGTCAGCACGCCATAACGATAAGTTGTCGCCATAACGATATCGGTGCAAAGTTTTGTAAGGGCTGAAAATTCATTTACTGCTTGATTATTATATATAATTTAAGAAAAGACTAGTAAGGTAACGACCAACTGAGTTAATTGTTTGAATACCCAGTATATACTGAGTTTTTGGAAAAATTTATTAAACAAAAGTTTAAAAAAAAAGATTTTTTGTAATTAAATTTTTGTTTTATCTCTTACGGTTTCAAAGATAGGCAGTTTTGCCCATTTTTCCCAAACCTGATGTGATTTTGCCCATTAACGAACTTGACCTTACTTTTTGCTCTAGAACACAGAACATTTTTAATTAGGTAATTTTATAAACAACTATACAAAGTTAAAACGTTACAAAGTCGGAACTAAACTTAATATACCTTGTATATTTACAATATACTGGGTAGTCAGCAGTTGCAGACTACCTAGGTGTGCATCTATTTAAAAGTTTAAAATCGTATAAATAAAATATAAGATTGAAGCACCACTGTGGCAAAAATTTGTGTATTTCTAAGATCTTATATAAAATCTGTCACAACTTAATCAAATATTAAATAATTTAAATATTATTTGTCTGAAGACTCTTAACAGTCACCGAATTTAGTTGTTATATAAGTCATATGCATATTTTCGCAATACTTCGTATCAATAAAATATGTATCCAATAAAATGTTAATGTTAAAAAAAAAACTATTAAATAAAATTGTACTTATGATGTCATGCCTAAAGAATTTGTCGGTAATTTGAAAACATTGACACATATGCTGTATCATTCATAGATGCATTAGATAATCCATGGTTCAAGTCTCGGGGGATGTGTATATTCTTCATAATTTATTAATTGAATTGAAGTAGCTCTGAAAAACAACTGAAACTAAAAATGATATTTATTATGTTTAGAATTAATTTTTCTCGGGTTTTAGTTTTTAATTAAACTTATTTTCGGCCTCATATAAAAAAATTATTAACTGTATTTGTTTTCATAAACTTTAGCAAATATTTTCTGTTTTGTTGATAATATATTAGAGAACAAAAAACAGCAGATAAATAGAATTCTGCATAACTCAGATGGACAAAGTAATCTACATGTTATTGGACTTCCAAAAAGAAAACAAAAACTATAAACAAAAACAGCTCAGTGTATCTTGCAAACTTAATGTATCAAAAATATTGAAATTTAATTTTGTTTTTACATGGAACCAACTTTAAACATGAATAAGAATTTGTCTTATAATTTTATAGCAATTTGCATATTTATTAAACATCGATTAGAGATTATATTACATATTATGTACAATACAAAAATTAAATTAATTTAAATAAGTTCTATTAAGATTCTGGAATGACCGGTGACAAGTCAGGTTGATTTCATGTTTATAAAATAAATTTTCTATAATTGCTTTATAATTGACATAAATATGCTGCCGACAACGAAACGTATTTTAACGATAGCCTATTCAAATTTTATTATTATTTAAAAATGTGTCAAATATATTTTAAAAGTTTTAACACGTTCTGTAATTCAACTTATATAAAGAAAATAAAATCTTGATGATAAAAAATAATCATTTCCTTACCACAGTGTGTCTACACAAAAAAACAATCACCCTTGAAATATTTAATCAATAAATATATAAGTTAGTAATTCAAAGTTTCAATTTTTTATAAATAGCATTATTTTACACGTTAAAAAGTAAAGCATCTGTGGCCGAATTGGTACGGCTGTATAAAACAAATCATAATCATTTGTCTGATCAAAAATCACATTTGGTATTTACTTTTGAAACAAGTGTGTCACCATAACAAATCAGTACTTCTCGTACTTCTACATAATATTTCTTCATAAAACTAATTCTTTTATCTTATCTATTAGGAAGCTTAATATCTGATCCCCTTTACATTTTTTTATTGTTTCAATCCAAAGTCGTATATAAAATAAGAATATTTTACTAAAGTTTTCATAAATTCTTTCTATTTGCTTATTTTTTAAGATATCCATTAAATACAATCAATTAAACATTGATAAATTCAACCAATCACACTGAGCGCATAGTATAAGGAGGCGTGGCCTCAGCAGTAGAGAGTAGCACTTTACCTTTTAAAGGCTCGCAGACGGTAAGAGGCCCCGTATAAGGAGGCGTGGCCTCAGCAGTAGAGAGTAGCACTTTACCTTTTAAAGGCTCGCAGACGGTAAGAGGCCCCGTCTCCTTACACTATTCGCTCTGTGATTGGTTGAATTTATCAATGTTTAATTGATTCTATTTAATTGATATATTAACTTTGTTAAACTATTTTGTTTGTTTTTTGCAGCTCTACACCATGGTATAGTTTTCTTGAATGAATTTCAGAACAGCCTGTATATATATAGACATACAGCTTTAACGGTAAGAATAATTTCGGGGAGTATTATATTATCTATAAACAAGATAAAACCAAAATGTATTGATGTATCTTTAAGATCTGTGTGTCGTCAGGCCACAGGATTGTTGACCAATCAGCAACTCAGTATTAATTAACTATGAGTTCTTGTATTTTCTCTATGTATTTGCCTAAGTATTTTCATTTAGTACCCTCTGAATCATTTGTAGAGTAGATTTAGTAGTATACATACCTATCGATTCTTTCTTATCCATACTTTTGATGTGAAATGAAACTCAAAATATAAGCTATAAACTTGAATTTTTTATTTCGTATGCATTTTAAATTGTTATTACATACACAGAACTGTAAACTATATGAGATTATAATAACATGTAAATAAATTACCATTTAATGTAATGACGTCTATAAAAACAAAATTTAATACACTTGGATTAAAATAAATTCAAACATTTATAATTATTTAAAAGCCATCAAGAGTCGCATATCCGAAGACCGCTCTATAATTTTTTTTTTAAACATTTATTGTTCTATAACTCATTTGCATATGGCAAATCATATTTACCAAGGATGTGTTGGTTTAGTCTCATGTATAATATAATATTATTGTTGTTCCAATTCCATATCAAAAGTAATCAAATGATACAGAGTTGTTGGACAACCAGTACGAAAATGTGATTAGGATGATAAAAGACTTAGTTCATTTCCTAACTTTTTAACACTAAACATTTCAAGTCGTCCTCAGTTTTGGTGTTATTCGCAATTTTTTCAGCTCACAACAGTATTCTCCTTAGTTGTATATGAATAAATATATAAATTTTTTACAAATCTACTAAATAGAACACATCCAAAACCAAGAAGATAACTTAACGAAAACTTTACTTTTTTCGAGCTTTATTTAGTGAAATTCTATTGTAACAATATGGGTTAGAAAAAACAAGAATCATTGCAACACTATTTATTTTGCAGATCCACTTTATTCAATAATTATAGTGACATGTTTCGATCTTTGCGACCATTTTCAAATAGAAAAAGTATCTTGTCAAATGAGAAATTCAAATTAGATTATAAATATGGATTATAAATGGCTGTAGTAGCCATTACTAAAAAATTTGATCCCGGATTTGCCTGTTTTATTAAAAATAGTAAAAAAAAGTTTAAGAAATCGTAGAACTAATCGTAATCAGAATAAAAAGTTAAAACTAAATAATTATTATATCTAAAGCATAGCGTTTTCGGATATTTGGTTGATAAAACAGACAAATAAATAAACAGACGTTTGCAGTTTTATAATAGTAAAGATTGTGAAGAATCCATTTTATTACTGTAGAAAACATTTGAGGGTTCAAAAAAACGTAAAAATCTAAATGTTTTTTCTTTTTACGGCTGGTTTGTCCAGGGGTAATTTTTTTTTGAATTTCAATTTTACTGAACAACTGTATTTAATGTAATTTGTATTTAATAACGACCTGCATATTCCTGATTCAAAAAAATTAATGAATAGATTTTTGGATCAACTGTGTATTTTCTTTTCAAAATTCGAGATATGTCATATCTCCTTGTTTATATTTTACTTTATTTTAATTGCTCATTTTCAAAATTTCTTGAAAGCCAAATGAAGACTCTAAAAATGGATAATCCGTAAGCAGTTTGGAAATTACTTTAGGTTTCTTGAAGATACAAATGAATAAAAATAGTTTTTCCATGATCATGATTCTCTTTTTATACTCCTAGGAAATAAGAATGAAAAATGAAGATCTGTTAACAGAAAATTTGTCATCAACATCGATATCAGAAAAACAAATATATTCTCCTTTCCCATCCACTTCGATACATCCGTTAGATTATACTAAGTAATTCTGAATACAAGTAAAATTAAATATTCAAAAAACTCCCAACAAAAAAAAAACTTAGAAATAAGAACATCCCGTTACCTCCACCAAATGTATATGTAAAATGATAATGTTAACAATATGTCTTTACATCTGTGGAAAAGAGCTGATAACTATTAATAACAAATTTTTATCAAACCTAGCTAAGCACCACCGCAAGGAAACCAGCTATCTAATAATAAAAAACACATTTAAATCGTTCCACGCGTTTGAGAGCAGACAGGGTGACACATATGAGCTTTAAACTTATAGCATTCCTCTATCTGTGTCGTTCTATTCAAATTGTTAATTAGCACGTGAATAACATCACGTTTTATTTTATAATTTTAAGACAAATTTATTTTAATTTTATTGTAATAAATAATCAATTTATTATATTACGCCACCAATCCAATGTGTTTTTATTTTAAATATCACTCTGTTGACGGCATTAGTGTTTTTTATTCTCACTTCTTTTTTTACATTTTTTTATACAGGTTGATGCCTTCTACACGCTGACTTGTTTTTATCACAAATGTTTAAATAATCGATTTGGAGGTATTAATATAAGATTGAAAATATTTATGTTATGTCTATCAAAAAACAAAAAAACACTAAAATAACATATTATAAATGAATCATATGCTCCAAACATAAGTGGATGCCTACTCATATAAAAAAATTTATGCTCAAAAAACATTAACGTACCCATAAAGACAGATAAAAAAATAATAACAAATATCATTTCTCTGATTATAATTTTATTACGGATTAAATACAGGTTATTGATTTTAATGTATGATTGTGTGACTTTTATTATGCATTAACTTTCATTATGTAAATGATAAAAACGGATATTGCTTGGATTAGTCCTTACCCTATACCTGTTTATGATCTAAAATTGGGAACACTTTCCTTGAAAAAGTATATTCCTGATTTGTTTGTACTCAAAACCGCTTAGAGCCCCCTCTATTGTATAAAATGACTAATTTCAAAGAATAAACCAAGTTCATGAAATCCCCTTAAGGAGTAGAATTTGATGATTAAGGCGATCCTTGCATCTTCATTACAACGTATAATAATTCAATTATTTGAGTTTTCAAAAGAAGAAGAGATTTTCACATTGTAGCTCGCAAAGAAAACTCCAATACTAATATACACTCCCGTTCATAAAAATTGAACCAGTTGATACATTATAAGTGTTGGAATTACTGTATGGAATATTATATAAATAGTTATATAACATTCTAAGCATATATATATATATATATATATATATATATATATATATATATATATATATATATATATATATATATATATGCTTAGAATGTGACATACTGGTTCAATTTTTATGAACGAGAGTGTACTTAGCCCTTCGAATCTACAAAATTTTAATTAGCGGTATGCATATCTCATATTTTGGTGGACATGTTCTGTTTACAAATAAAAAATTCACATAGACAGGAGAATAGACACGGGGATCCATGAACCTCCTTAATTGAGTATACAGAACCCTAAGAATAAGTATTCATTTAGGTTTTTAAAATATAAAACATTTTAAAATAACTTAAAAATGCAATTATAAATTTAAGAATATTTTTTATATTTAATTAATCCGTAGGAAGGAGTATCATAACCTTATGTACATTTGGTTATATTATTTACATGTGTGGGTTTACTTACACAAAATATCCATGGCAAGTAAATTGATTGTATCGCAGCACCGCACCGCACGGCTGAAATAAAAATATTGAATTTTATGAATGTTTTTCCTCGCGTCATGGTTTAATGATAATAAATCAAATGTATTTCATATACCTGCAATAATTTTCATTTAGAATGTACGGGGAGTTTTTAACCCCCGATGCAAAAAGAGGGGTGTTCTAGGTTTGTAGCATATGTGTGTCTACCTGTGACATCATAGCTCTCAAATGCATGGACCGATTTGAATGCAGTTTGTCTTAATATATATATGGTTTTTTTGCAGTTGTTCTAAGGTATGTTTGATAAAATTATGTTCAGTTGTTTGAAGATTATCAGCTCTTTTCCAAGATGATGCATATGAAAAGTTTAGTTTTTACATATACATTTGGTGGAGGTAACGGGAAGTTTTTATTATGTTTCATATTATGGCGTTGTTTTTTTTTTTTAATTTTACTTAATATGTATTTTTACAATTTGAAGAACATATTTGCAATTAGTTCTTTGAAAAGATTGTGTAAATGTCCAATCCCATTTATGCCTCTGAAAAACTTAAAAAGATAACCGATTTTGAATTTAAAAAACCCAAATACTAAAATACAGAAAACCCGTCCTAAAAAATCGGCTGAAAACAATTTAACTAACCACAAAATAAGTAAATAGCTAATTGTTAAATCGTATGGCCTTTTCTAATCTCATTTCTTTGAGAAAAGTAAAAGGAGTTCCAATAAGACTGATCGATGTTTCCGGTGAATAACACAATGTGATTTTTAAACAAATTTTGATTCCTTTATTGAATCATGTTATTTGGTATATGGAAATTATGTATATGATGCCATCTCACCAATATGCCTTGTAATCTCGTCCTTGACGTGTTGAGTTGTTGTTCGTTTATTGACATAAACCTTACTGTTCAGTAAGGTACCCCAAAGGAAGAAGTCCAAAGACGTCAAATCGAACGATCTTGATGGCTAATTGGCCTCACTGTTTCGCATGGTGTCTAAAAAACTAATTTAGAGTAGTTACTTTTTTTTACATAGATGAAATTTAGTGGCTCTCATTCTAATAAAATATCACATGCATTTAGGATAAACCACCTAAATGCAGGTGTCACTCAACTTGGTGGCAGAAAAGTTAGGATTGAACAACAATTAAATATTTTTAATAAGAAATTTATCATAAATTATGCGAACTTTAAATTAAAAGAGTAATGTATATGTTACGTACCAGTTCAAGTGGCCGAGCGGTCTAAGACGTTATATCTGCGCAGTATGCCTACTTGGAAACTTGGAGGTTATGGGTTCGAATCCCGACATCGGCAGTTTGTCAATTTTAAGAGAAAAAAAATATGGTTAATTGACTAAACTGTCGGCGTATGGACAAGAACGAAGTAACTGGCTATGCTTGAAAAGGTTTTCTACAGTTTCCTTCACGAACTCTAGATGAATATCGGCATAGTTCCTATCATAGTCGGCTGCAGCCGCATATCCTACTTATTCGTAGTCCATACACAAAAATTCCTTCCACTTCACTCTCATCCTCACATGAAGGCATCATAATGGATCTTATGGTCGAAGTTTAGCTCGTCCAGGGCAGCCTCTACAATCTATCTATCTATATGTTACGTACCGAGCCCGATATTGTACAGATCAGGATTTGTACAGACAATTTTATACCAGTTTTTTAAATAAAGCCGAAATAGTGTTTCGAAATGTGAAATTTTATGCATATTTTATCATGCGCTTAGTGCATTTTAAAATTTTTTCGGTTTTAAAAACCCATTTATTTAAAAAAATTACATGTACAGATCGGACTTGGTACAAAATTGTCTGTACAAATCCCGATCTGTACAATATATCGGGCTTGGTACGTAACATATACATTTAGATTTGAATCCTTCATTAATACAACCGACGCTTTAATTGTTATTTGCATATGCTTAATAATAAAAAACAATGAATAAAATAAATAATGGTATTTTTTTTTAAATATAGTTTATATATTTATTTTTTATTGTATAATTAAAATCATAGTAAAAATACATTTAATTCACATAAAATTTTACAATATAAAATTGTTTGGTTGTAGGTTGGAACTTAGATTACATTGGTATGTTTATTTATTTATTTATTTAAGTATAAATAAAAGTATTCGCGGTATCTTGAAACAAAACTGATTTGAATTTATAGACATACTAAAACAATACACACCTGCTATAATACAGAAATTGTTTAGGATAAACAAGTTTTCACTCACTTGATTGTGTTTTTAGTGAAGTTTTATATACTTTTTATTATACAGTGTGTTTCATCAATGTTCTGATTATATCAATTGATAAGTTCTGCTGTGAATGCATTTGTTGTGAATTTAATATGTGAATGAAATATCGATCCAAAAGATATTTGTTGTTATTTTACAGAATGGCGACTTAAACTTATCATACAGTTTGAATTCAGTGCCAAACAAATAAACATCTACAATAACTACATAGTAACAAAATATAGGACCTAGTATGTTTTGAACAAATGGTTCTTCACAGAAACTACTACTTGAGCATGGGATTTAATCTGTTAATTGGCAAATCGAAACATAAATGGAATCGCTTCGGTGTTTATCTGTCTGTCGTCAGGCGTGTTTCTCAGATACTAATAAACGTGAATGGTTAAAACTTGAGCTTTCCAAGGCCAACGTGTAGGGTCTATAAACGCTTATTGAAGTAATACGTTTATCTATATATATATATATATATATATATATATATATATATATATATATATATATATATATATATAGTGCTGACTTTATTACTGATTAGACTTTTTCATCTACATTATACAGTTAAAGCAGTCGTTTCATTTACGCGGAACACATAGATGTTTCGGGAATACAAAGTGGTTCTTTGGGTAAACCCCTGAAATTTCGCGTTGTTGATTCAATTTGCCTCTGATTTTTCTGTGATTTACGATTCCCGTCTTATACACCGCAAGGGCAATCAATTTAAAATTCCATCTACTTCTTACCTCAGCTAAGAACTTGGTCTAATCATGTGATGTTTTACACGATTTTCACCCAAAACATTTTGAAGAAGTTTCCCTGCGCTTTTGGATCAGTACCCCGTGGCAGGACACTGACAGCTCTGGATAAAATCTTGCCTGCCTTCAGAATTGAAGACGAGAACAAAATATCTGGTGTAAAACAATCACATAGCTTCTATATACAAAGTTTAATAAATAGCTTTAACATATGTCGTTGAATTCAACTTTGGACTAGAATACCACACACATAATGATATTTATTTACTATCAAAATTAAATTTGAAATAAAACTGAGCTTTATTGATACAAAAGTTGTTCATATTTTTGTCAGGAATTTTGGATTTTATGATATAATAGGTTGAATACTATTATACCTAAGGTTAAAATTGTGTGCCTCTAGCTCAAAAACTTGTTTACTTCGCTCACCAGTAAAATACTCTTTCTAACAAAGTAAAACATTGGAGTATAGTGACATGAACTTGAAAATCTAAAAAATCTAGAATAAAGGATCATTTCTGGTTAAGCTATTCCGGCTAAAATATTGCAGACACATGAGACTACTATATTTAACTTACGTTTAAAGTTTTAGTCTTCTCGTTCTTGAGATATCTTGTTCCCAGGTACACATTCATCCATATACACACAAATACATAAATACATACAGACCAGACCTATCAATGGCCAAAAATGGAGTGTCAAACAGCAAAGAGATTTACAGCAAACATTGACACATATATTGATACAATAATTCTGAATAATGATGGTCCAATATTTTTCTGAAATCATTGCTTGCGAAGATTGTACATTACTGGTACAATCAATTTCAAATTGGTTTATTTTCAAAATTGTTAAGTTTCAAAAGAGATTCAAATAGATTCATGAAATTATTTCTCACATGCCTAACACCACCCTAAATTCATAATAAAACTTAGTTGCTCCTAATAAAAATGTAACCTGTTGGAATAAAACTCCAAATAAATTCGAAAAGAATATATTTTAATTCTTTGCATTACTCGTCTATCAATCATAGTTTCAGTATTGAATAATGTCGCAATATGAGAGACTAGGTTGAGACTAGGTTAAATAAGAAACATTTTTTATACTCGTATATACTTTACTAGCAGAAAAAACCGGCATTGCCCGAGCTTCAAAAAATTATTATAAACAGCGTCGAATTTTTATATTTTAAATTTATTGATTTCCGAAATTTTGTAAATGATGGTATTTCTATAGAAACTATATTAGAGATCTAGCCGTCGAAAAGAGTTACAGCCGTCAGTAAACTGCTATAACTTTGGAACGGTTTGGTATTTTGCACTTCTGTTAGTTTTTCTGGAGCCGTAGATAAAATTAAACTAGGAACGTTTCTCATCAGTATCTCCACACATACACATACACAACATACAAAAGACTAAAAAACAAACTAAGGGAGGGGGGCTCAATACCGTCGTATATAGATATTATAAATACACAGGGTATATAAAAAAATTCACTATATTTTACAAATTATCTATTGACTATCAAAATCAACAGGAATTTCTTATAAAAAAAATATATTGATTTGCAAAAAAAATATTATTTTAGTTTATTAGTTAGTAGTTTAAAAACCAAACTTGAACACATTCTATAATTTGATCGAACTATATAAACTAATAAAAATCAATTTGTTATATTTGTAATAAGCATTTAGTGTGTGTGCAGTGGACAATGAAAGAGTTGAGTGCAGAGAGTTGATCATCGCATCATTATTAATTCAAATGGTGGACAATAAATACAAAAAATAACAAATTCGACAATTTTAATCATTGGTATGTAGGTATTGTGAAAGCGTTTAATGGTTCAAATAAAATACCAGATCAAGTTTTATTTATACAACACTATAGCACACAAAAAACAGCAAACACACCAAACTTATTCAACGAGAGAGACATTTATTTTCAAAATCAAAACGCACATGGAATTAATTCAGAAATCGACAATGCAAAATGTGGGTAGGTACTCACTTTGATTTCTTTCTGGTTTTATAACAAACAGGAGCGGATCAAGTAGAATCAACCATCTGTGTTTGGTTTAATTTATTATCAATTGAATTATATCAAAACTAAGGAGATAAATACCAGCCCAAGTGTCCGAGCGGTCTAAGGCGTTATGTTTGCGCAGTATGCCTACTTGGAAACAGGAGGTTATGGTTTCAAATCCCGACATCGGCATTTTGTTAATTACTAAGAAAAAAAAGGGGCGGTTAGTTGGCTAAACTGTCGGCGTATGGACAAGAACGAAGTAACCGGTTATGCTTGAGAAGGTTTTCTGCAGTTTCCTTCACGAACTCCAGATGAATATCGGCATAGTTCCTATCATAGTTGGCTGCATCCGTATATCCTACCAATTCCTAGTCTATACACAAAAAATTCCTTCCACTCCACTCACATCCTTATATCCTTAGGCATCACAATGGAACTTATGGTCAAAATGTAGCCCGTTCAGGACTCTCAGGACTCTCCCGTCTCTACAATCTGTCAATATAAGGAGATAAATATATAAGGAGATAAAAATAAAGCATTTGCTTCATTTCGTATTTATAAACTAACGATAAAAATTATTTGTTGAAAAATCATCAATACACAAAATGGGTAAACTGAACAGAAGAGTAAATGGTACAGATTGTGCATGATATACATAACGGCATAAAATTTAAATTTGATTAAGATTGATTTTTCTCCTATATTTCTCTCTCATACCTCTCTTTGTAATGAGCTATGCCTCCATGGAAAATTGCTCACATTTATTTTACTTACTTGACTTATCCTGTGATCCCGAGGGGGGCATAGGGTTTCATTTATTTCAACTCACATAATTAGAAATAAATATAGATTTTTTTTCGATTTTACTAACTGTTTTGATAAACATTTACAGATATCTTAGTTCAATTTAACTGAGAAACCACCAAAATGAATTGTATACCCGCATATGGTTACTTTTCGTACATCTACATCCATATTAATACATATTTTAAAAAATATCTCAAAAGTACAAAAGTAGGTAGTTTCGAGCAATCAAAATTTAATACAGTATATAGTAAACCGAAAAAATATGAGATTTATCACAGAGATTGTATTTTTATACTTATAAAGGGTTTGTTTAAACGCATGACTCTACGTAAAGGAAACAAGGAACCAAGGAAACTTTCAAAAATTTTGATAATATGGAATAACAGTTCGGAAAAAAAATATTATCGCTATAATGTTTTGCATAAAATTTATCGTATTATTTTTTAATTTGACATGAAAACTATACAGCAGTATTTATGGTGGATTTCTATTTGGATGGATTGGAAATAAAGTAGTATATTGTTTTGCCCAAATATCTCTGAAACTATTAATATTTCAAAAAATGTTTTTGTGAACACATCTATAGCAAGACTATATAAGATTTTATATGGAAAGTGAAATGAAATTTCAGATTATAAAATTTCACGTTTTTTGTAACAATCGGCTATGTGACAGTAGGCAATCATCGGCATTGTTAGGATAGGAAACATCAATTTGTGTTTCTCAATCAATCACTTTGCTCACAATAAATACGGCGTTAACGTTATATCATGCCTGAGTACTGGGTCTCAAAACTTTTTTTTCCACTAAAATTCAGATTGAATTCCTTATAAAAATGGCAAACATTTTTTAAGTCAAATGACTGTAAAAATCCTTTAGTATCATTATAGTTAAATGCTATCACAAAAAGTCTTAAAATATTAATGAAAAGAAGTTCAATGTTTCACAAAAACACATTTTCTCAACCAGTTGTGTAAGTTGTCTATATTCTATAGCACAGTAGAACGTAAGGACAAGTTTAAGAGGGTATATTATTACAATTTTTTCGTTTTACTTATATTAAGAGAGAAATTCAACATTTGTCCGTCTGTCCGTCAGGCCGTCTGTGGACACGATAACTCAAAAACGAAGAGAAACTGAGCTGAAATTTTGAATGTATGTTCTAGAGCAAAAGAGTAAGGTCAAGTTCGTAAATGGGCAAATGAGCGGGGACTAAATGTTTGGCCAAAATGAGCAAAACTGCCCATCTTTGAAACCATAAAAGATAGAACAAAACATGTTCCTTTGTTAAAAATAAACAAATTTTGTAAAAAACTTTTTAACATAAATTCAAGATATACCGGGTATTTAAGCAATTAACTCAGTTAGTTGTTATTTTCACTTGTTTTAATAAAATTGCATTCATTTTTCAAGAAGAGAAATATTTACATATGTTTATTGATATTTTTTAATTAAATATCAATATTAAATTAAAAATTCAATGACATGTTTGTCTATATAGTATACGGTGGTTCTTTCATAGTATCTCTTTCATTAAAAATTTCATTGAAAATGACATTAGTATTTTAATGTGAAACTTAAGTGTACACAAATAATAAGATGTTATGTTATTTTTCATTTTTAAGAAATTATGTATTTACGTAGATGAAATTTTAAAACTTTATTGAGCAACAATCTACCATTCTTGCCGCAATAGTAAATTATTCGAAATAAACTTTGCTCTACCCACATCAATTGATAACACAAATTGTTAGAGCAACAACAACAATTTTTTAATGTACCTACCAAAATGTTGATAAAAACTTGATCAAAAATGAATTGGATATAAATGATATGAATAACAATTGTTATTATGATTGTCAGGCTACAGTTACAGCTTCCAATAGGCTTCAGTAGGCTACTAAGATCAATAAGTTTTTTTGTTGTTTATTTTTAAATATTATTTTGATAGTTATTTGTTTTGACAAAGTGAAACTCATAAAATACTATACCTACCAATTGACATTTGTGTGAATTTTTTATGAACGTTCAGTTCAATTCAATCATGTGATTTTTAATTCTTTTATAATGCCACCATATTTTTATATACACAATGCATTTATTTTCATTATTATTATTAACTGTTGTGTACATCATAAATGAATATTGACAAAGCGCATTCGATACGCACGTAAAATCATTTGTCATTGTATTTTTTTGTTGACCTTAAAACGTTTTTGGAATGTAGAATATGATTATTGTTAGAAAAATTTTATAATTAAAATTGTAATCTTTTTATACAACATATTCTTGGACCATGATAATATTATTTCCAATTGATAATTTTTATGTCTTCGATGGTCACCAATCAAACTAAATAATATTGTTTATTTTGTTTTTTTTTAACGAACTGAAAAGTAAAAGATGTTTACGTATATTTTCGGAATCTCATTAATATCACTTTCTTACTAGCAGATAACGCACTAAAATGCAAAAAAAAGTGCGTGTGTAGTTATGGACGCACGTAAGAAGTTTTACCTCTTTTTTAATAATTTATTAAAATATTATTAAATAAGATCAACATTACTAGTAAGACACACAAGTTTAATAAAATGATACAGAAATGAAAAACTACAATAAAAAAATTATATAGTGTATCTAAAACCTATGATTCTACATTTTATCATGGTAGAACAGAACCAACGTCACTTCTTCCATTCAAATTTTGAGTTTAAGAGACTGGCATTAAATCCATTTTTTACATTAGAATCAAAGTAGTGAAGTTTATCAAGACCAGACCAGGTTTATCAATATATACGTATATAATACAAAGTTTACGAGTCCATAAAAATGATATCATTGTTAATGCAGCTGATAATTTCGTAACTATAATATTCATATTTTATCAGAATGTGCATTAATAATGATGAAGACATTCTTGTACCTAATTTTAACTATATAATCAAATTTAAATGATCTTAAAAGCTGGCGGTGTAGCTATTTACCAAAATAATAACGACCATTTATCTTTCTATAATATATTTTCTTGTACTACAATATACGAAAAAAAACCACATCTGTTTCGCTAAGCATCTAGTGTATGTATATATAAATTTAATCTTTCTACTGTATGACACACATTTTTTACTAAATGCTCTATTGCACAGTGCTTTTACTAAAAGCACTATGCAATAGAGTAGGATGGAAAACTATGTAAGATCAATCGAGCGAGTTCTACACATAGACATATATAGTGTATGGTTTTACATCAGTCTAGTGCTATATCAGCGATTCGTTACATGCTGAAAATACACTCCGGTCGGACCCTCATTAAAAATCAGGAATCTATTTTCTGCTGAATCTTTTCTTTTATAGAACATTACTTACATATTAAAGCGAGTATTTTAATATTTAATTATACTGATAATATAAATTTCTAATTTGAATATATTCTAATTGCACCATGGTTTATCTCGATGATGTAATACAATACCATAATATTGTCAATACCACGAGGTATTAGATTACCAAATGATAATTAATAAGAACTCTAGGTTTTCAAATAAAATTTCAAATTCGCCCCAAACCTAGATCAGTTTTTTGTATTATAAATACGTATTTCGACTACAAAGTAGTCATCATCTGTATAAATTAGCTAGTCGTAATTTACTCTTTAACAATTAGAAATAGATAGAAAATACCAATCAATAGACAAAAAAAAAATTTTTTTAAATTAATTTTAATATCATCAGGGTTACATTGAATTGTATTGATTAAAGAAATTTTTGGCAGGACGGTTTAATAAAAATCAAATTTTCATAAAAACCAGGACATTAAATGCATTATCCAAAAGCAGAATGTTCAAATTTTGATTGATACTATGCCCCTAATATTGTGTTGGGTAAAAAGTGATACTAAAAAATATATTCTATAAAATACAATCTTAACGTTATATTAATTACGTTAATCTGGCCATATATATAAATAGTCGTTCTATCTATGACATTTGAGAATTGTTTTGTCATTCTATATTTTTGTTCTAAAACAAACTTGAAATAAACATTCTTTTTTTACCGACTTGCCAAACTACAGAAAAGAGATTATCTGAATTACTTTGGATGATTGCAATTCCACAAAGCAAATGAAATTTATAAAAGTAATATAGTAATTTATATGTATATGCATATTTATTACTTTAAATTCACTGGTTTTTTACGTTAGCAAGCTGTTATTCATTTTATAACCAAAAAAATAAAAATCAATAAAGTGTACTTGTTATTTTATTACTTTAAAATGCGGGTATGAAATTGGTATTATTTTTTTCATATTTCAAACTGTCTATCAAAACAATAAGAACCGTTAATAAATTTATGACTTTTAGAGTCGACATTTGTCTCTCCAAGATCTGACGATTGCAACTGGTCGGGCAACGTAACATAGATACTACACATACGAGTATATACAGTTTTCTATAAGTTTAATTCAAATTATGTAAATATTATGACAAATATATGTATACATCAAAATTCTTTATGTCATATGGTCCATATACAAAGATTGGGATTTTATTTAAAATATATTCTTTGCTAAACAACTTTTTTTGGAAAATGCATCCAACAAAAGTATAAAACTGCCTAAACTAAACATTTATCGACTAATATTTGTTTTTGAAAAATAACAATCGATAAATCAGCAACCTATTTAATGATATTGGTTGCCATGGTGATTGAACTGAAACTACTATGCTACGCAGACTGAGCAAATTTTCCTTTCAAATACAGAAAGAACGTCACATACCAATAAAATGGCCAGCCAAGTAGCCGCGCTTGTATAGGCGTTGTGTGTACTTGGAACTGGGACGTTATGGGTGGGTTCGAATCCTGACATTGGCAGTTTGTCAATTATTTAAAAAAAGGGGCAGTTAATTGACTAAACGGTTGGCGTATGGACAAGAACATAGTAACCGGCAGTATGCTTGTGAAGGGTTTCTGCAGTTTCCTACACGAACTCCAGATGAGTATCGGCATAATCTCTACCAAAATGGGCTGCAGCCACATATCCTACCAACTCCTAGTCTACATACAAAGTTTCTTGTCCTCTACTCACATCCTCACATCCTTTGGCATCACAATGGTCGAAATGATCGACCCAATGATCGTTATGGTCGAAATGTGTCCCATCCAGGACAGCCTCTACAATCTATCTATCTACCAATAAAATTCCCATCAGAATAAAATTAAGACATACACACACACACACACACACACACATCAAAAAAAATGTTCAAATATTTATCGAACATACCATAGTAGAAGTCCAAAATGACAATCACTAGAATTTAAATATAAATATATTTATACATATTTATACGTATGTTCGATGAACATTTGAAGAAAATTTTCCGAAATTCATTCATCGGGATACAAAACAAATAGATTATCTTCGAAAATTCGCTTCAAGATTCTGAAAGAATCAATATTCATATGCATAACATTATCTGTATAAAATATGTTCTTTCATCTTTGTTATGGCAATTGTTTTAAACTGACTTTCATTCTGCATTTAACTCTTGATGATTCTGGATTGTATTTTGTATAATAATTTCATGGAAATTTTCCGAATTATCTGTTATATTCATTAAAGGGTTTCGATCCGTCTCATTTAGTGTTGGCCATGTAATAAAAGATTCATTATATATGTAATAATATGAACGCTCACTAATTGCATTATAAAATAACAACCAGTCCCAAAATAATGGATGTTTGAAAACAGTGTTTCTAGTAAAAGATCATCTTCCCAGTCCAAGTGGCCGAGCGGTCTAAGGCGTTATGTCGGAGGCGTTATGTCTACTTGGAACTGGAAAGTTATGGGTTCGAATCCCGACATCGACAGTTTGTCAGTTATTAAGACAAAAAAAAAGGAGCGGTTAATTGTCGGCGTATGGACAAGAACGAAGTAACCGGCTATGCTTGAGAAGGTTTTCTGCAGTTTCCTTCACGAACTCCAGATGAATATGGGCATAGTTCCTATCATAGTCGGCTGCAGCCGCAAATCCTACCAATTCCTAGCCTATACACAAAAATTCCTTCCACTCCATTCACATCGTCACATCCTTAGGCATCACAATGGAACTTATGGTTGAAGTGTAACCCGTCCAGGACAGCCTCTACAATCTATCTCTCTATCTAAACGATCATCTTTGACGCCTTTAAATGAAATGTGGTATCTCATGAGAAACTGAACAATCTCTAATACTATACGCTGTATATATGTATAAAGTCTCTAAATAGGGATTGTGTGGCAAGTTATAGCATATTGAATTGTTTATATATTTAAAAAATCAAACATGATAAAAATATCAATTTTTAATGCTGGTTTATTTCAAACTTGTAGTTCAGTGACGACTTCGATTTCTTTCAAGGACAGAAGGAGACTCCGACTTGCTACTCAAAAACTTGTAAAATATAGATCTTTTAACAAAATGCAATAAAATATCCGAGGAGCCATTTTCAAAAAGAAAAAGGAACACCTATTGGATATTTAAAAGAGTTTTACGTTTGCAAGCTTTCTTTAGCAATAATGTTCTAGCGCTTTTAGCCAAGATATCATTGTGGCCAAAAATCAGAAATAACAAATGTAAAACTGTGAGACTTTTTGCCAAAGATCGTGTCGACACTATTTATTAGTGCCGTAAAATTGAGCCTCATTACGTACAACTATAAATAGAATGACACTTTGAATGTTTATAGGGCTTATGTATAGAGAGGGGCATGGAGATAGAAATTATTACTTGAAATGATTGGTCAATGTCAGACGTTCTTATTATAATCCGATCCATTGTCCATTGAAGAGAATAAAAATATTTACAAAAAAAAAAATCAGTAATTCATCGAGTACAATCTAGTATCAACCAAATATTTTAATACAGTAAAGTAATAAATATCAAAAGAACATCTAAAAAAATGTCCATAAGTACAGTTCATAATATAAATATTGTAATAATATTGGATAGAAATCACCATACACAATAATAAGTGCGCATACCTATGTAAAAATATAATGTTCAATGTACACATAACATAACATAATATACGTTTAAAAAAGACAATGTGCTGGCAACATCAGCGAGAGTAAGTAAGATTCGCACGTGCGCGCCCTCGGATTGTATTCATCCATCTACTATATTCATGATACGTCTGCACACCTGCTGTCCACAATTCATACATTGGCCAACAACAACAACAAGACAACAAAAACGCCAACAACACTATATATGTAATATATACAGGATGTAGCTCCAGTACAACGACAAAAAAAGATATTTTTTAAACACGGTTTTATTAAGGAGTTACATGGGTTTCGAAGGCTAAAAAAAAGCAGATTTTCTATAATTTTTTTCTAATATAATAAATGAAATATTTCATTCAACCTTTACACATATCAAAGATAAACATTTGACAATTATTTTGTGAAATCTTCATTTCAAAATTTTGAAAATTCAACCTTTGAGACCTCATTTCCTGCGAGACACCTCAGAATATAGTTCCCTTGGTGTAGTCATAATAACTCGAGATAGATTCATCTGAAATTAAAAAACTAAATTATTTCTGTTAGTATATATATATATAGCTCGTGTTTGGACGAAGGAAAAAAAATGAAAATTTGAATTTTTGGCAGAGTTCACATTCAGTCACATATGACGACGTGAAGAGAAATATTTTATTTTCTGCTTTTAAGTTCATTAAATAAAACATTATTCTTATAACCGGTATATCTGAAATATATATAGAAGGGTATATTGAGTTTATCTGAAGGGTATATTGGGTATATTGAGTGTCTGTCAGCATGAATGTCAGGTCAAGTTCGTGAATGGGCAAAATCGAACCATGTTTAGGAAATATTGGAAAAAACTACCCATCTATGACACCGTAAGAGATAGAACAAAAATGTAAAGACAATAAAATATTCCTTTTTTAAAAATAAACAACTTTTGTTATAAACTTTTTACATATTATACAATTCAAGATATACAGAGTATTTAAGCAATTAAATCAGTTACTTGTTATTTTCACTTGTTTTTACAACTATAAAGTTTATTCAAACACAACAGACCAAAATGTTAGTTACATTCTTCATAAAACGTTTGTTTTCACTTAATTTCCTTCTTTCGATAACAGGTAAAAATAACGAAACAGAAAATTTCCACTCACACTCTCTTTCAATCATTGTTCACTATCAAGCGTATTCGATATTTATAGAATCAAGAAAATACTTACTTAAAACAATCGACACGTTGAGCGTGTGGGACACTCTGTATATAAGTATATATAAAGCTAACCAATATAATATATATAAACATACTTAAATCGTCCTCATAATATAAACCAATATATACATACATTCATTAAAATTATCTCTCAAGTTCCATGAATAATCACTACCTTGCTTTGGATTTTTGTATATATAAAAATGGCAGTTGCGTTCGCCTGTATGTTGGCTCTTTGCTGCGTACTTTATTCGCTCATTTAAAGATTTAATGTTGTCGGTTGGTCGTCGTCCGCGTCGTCTGCATTGAATATTATTTACTGTAATCAGAAAGTAAGCACACTTCTTTGATTTTTATAATATCCATATTGTATATGTGATATAGAACTGTGTTCATATGTATTGAACCCTCGAATATTCAAAATAAAGGGAAGAAAACATATTTCCTCTGCTTTTAGTCCCTTTGTAATTTGTATTTAGAGGTATGAAATAAAATCAGCGAGAACTAATAAGTGTATCGTGATGTTATATACAGTATGACATCTGGAATTCGCAAATACTTGTCTAGTACCACTGGTCTCAATTTACTGTTGTTAATATACGAGTATTGTATGATTTATAAAATTTGGTTTTTGTATTATGAATTACTTAATGTTAATAAATAAAGATGAATATATGATATTACTCTAAACCTCAATATAATTTTAGCTTGTTTTAATTGCCAAAAAAATATTTCTATTGATCTTAAAATATAAGTGTTAGTCTTCATTCATTATTTTTATTATAGTAGGCGTAGTAATATTATACAAATTTCAAATGGAAAATAAGAAAGGGCATACTGCAATTACATGCTAAAAAAAAACTTGTTGTCCGTTTAATTCAGAGAACAATACTACTTTGAAATATGTTACGCGCATATAAGGTTCATTTTATGCGCGCATATAAGGTTCATTATATTAGAATTTGATTCTATGTACCCATATATCCGTATGTATATGTATGAAAGTATGTGCATTACTTATAAATAATTAATACTGTGTAATATAATAAATAAATTTTTATCTATCTTTGTCTTACTTCATATATTGTCCACTTCATTACGAGGCACCTATCTACATTCACTTTTTCTTATTATACAAAGGGAGAATGTAAATTTTATACCATTTTTTTACAAATATTTATTTTGATCTTATAAGCTATTAAAGCCAAAAATATCAAACTCAACTACATTTAGTTTTTCGCTAAGTTTACAGTTCAATTCGCCGAAAAAAAATATCTATTGAGAACCATTGGAGAATCACAACTAAATTTTTGGATGCCTCGTGATTGAAAGATGAACTGCTTATTGTCGACACGATAGAAAACTTTGACAAGTGAATACAATACAAGAGACATACTACTCTCGTCTCGTGGTATTACTTGTAAATATTCTTCTGCTTCACCTACGAGTAGAAATTTTACCGTAGGAGAAAATACTATTTATTATCGTCGTTTATTTAACAGTGGTAAACTTGGTAGTGGTGATGAAATTTTCTCGCCTCCCGATCAACAAGTTGTTCATAGGTGATATTACATAAAACAAATCAGTTTAAAAAAGATGCTCATAGATGGACGGTACATATAAAGGTTCAAAAAGTCATTCTTAGGTGGCAATGCAGATTTTCTATACAAAATAGTTAATAATAATAGTTTAAGTAACTGATTGAGAGAATTGATCCGTCTCAATTTTTAAGAAATTATTTAATTTAAAATTGTTTGCTATAAAATTAATATGTATTTTTAATCTTAAAAAAAATCTGGTTTTTGATTATGCCATATTTCTTGATTATGCCACATTTATTTCCTTTTATAAACCATCTTTTCATGCATATTTTCTATACAAAATAGTTTCGGTGTTTCACATATGCCAGGCGGCGCCGCGACGGCTTTCTTTTTTTTAAAGATTTTAGTCTTTTTTTGGATCTTTACAGGTTAATTTTATTTTTTCAGACATTTAACCACTGCCGTTCAAAATTTCAGCAATATTTTTGGTCAAAGATTCTACAAACTAACAAAGTGATTCCTCTATCATTTAAAAACTTATACTTATGCACTTAGTCAGCGAAAATATTATGTTCCGAAGGGCGTAGATTCTATTAAAATTGTTTAATACAGAAATTTACTAAACCCTTTAATATAAAATAAAAATATACAGAATGTACAATAAGTTGAAACAGCATGCACTAAATATAAGAATACTTCCCTTCCATGAAAGTGTAAGGTATAAATGTATTTAAAAATATACAAAATATGCAAACGAACACTACATAAAAAATATTTGCTGTCAATACAATTGACGAACATAACTTATCGTAGACCCAAAGTGACCACGTAGAAATTGATTATCTGTGTATAGAAAACATATTTAAATTCACAAAAGTATTTAAATTCAAATATTACCAATGTTTTTGCACAGTATATATTCTGTCTTTCTTTTTTTTGTTTAAATTTTTTCCATTTTTAGTAATAATACAACTTTAATGTCCATGTATTCTTCTAATTAGACATAAATAAGTAAGAGTATATATTGAAAACTATGAATGAACAAAACGAGTTCTTTACATAATTTATATATATATATATATATATATATATATATATATATATATATATATATATATATATATATATGTGTATATATATATTTTATAATACGATGCATATACAAAGTATCCTTAGAGAGTTATTAAATCAACTTCATTTGCTAATGCGATGATATTTTTTATTTTTTTAGTTTGATTTTTTTTCAACGTGAGAAGATTATTGAAGGTTTCACGGTTTTTAACAGCTTCATTAGTCTAACGAAGCAGTTTTCAAAATCATTGTTGTTGTCATAGCTCCTCTATATGTGTACCACCACATCATGAATGCCTAAGTTTTTAATTTAGAATATCGTGGAAACCATGTATATAATTAAGAAATGAAGTATTTAATTAAGTATATAATTAAGAACAAAAGTTTATGTATTTTGTACCGTATGATGGTCAAGAATCTCATAATTGATATAAAATCGGGTTGTATATTCTTCCATTGAAGTTAACCTTTTAGTTGCGATATAACAAATTATAAAATTTTCAAGTAAATATAAATTTATTTCTATTAAGGCATCATAATGTATTGAACAATGGGAAAGTTAGTTGATTTATACCTTATTCATTCGGTTTTTGGGATAATGGTTTCTCCCAAAAACTCTTGTCTAATCATCTAATTCCTAGTCTATTTATAAATATATAAAGCTTGTTGATTGATACGAAGAGTATTATGGCGACTAGATATTGAAGTCCAAGATTTAGAGCACATTATATTACATACTAGGGATGTTGCAGAAATTTTTAATATCCGCGGATAAGGATGCGGATATTTTAAGGCTCACATCCGCGAATTTATTTGTCAAGTTTTCTTTTTTAACAGATAGATAGTTAGGTACATGAATAAAGGAAAAAGATGGTAATAATTTTTAATACTGTTTGTAATTATAATCAGATTTTTTCTATGAAAATTTAAAATTTGGTACATAATCTACACATAGTATAAAAGCTAGTATTTAATTGAGAGCAATATTGCTTCTTTTTCAGGTTCTCTCCTATTTCGCAGAGGTTCATAGATTAATCCCGCGATAAACAGACTAAACTGCTACGGGTACATCGATTTTTTATTTTATCGCTCATCTAGTTTAAAATAAGACTAAATCACACTTTGCGTCGGTGGTGGCATTTTTGGTTCGCTTGTCAAATAGCTTATTCACGGTGAAACACTCAGAATAATGTAAATCCATATGATAACACGTCTAAATACGTTGTGTTTTATTTATAATCCGGAATACTAAACAAAACAAGCAACAATCACATCCGAAAAAGCTCCGCATTGATTATTGCCGATGCGGATGCTAAAATATATGCAGAAGTTCCACCATTGCAGATGCGAATATCCGCAACGTCCCTGCTACATACCTAGGACATAATATATGACTGTAATAGTAAATAAAGTATAAAGTAAGTTATAAATCACCATTATTCACTACCATTATAATCAAATCAAAGCCACAAATAATCAATGTTAAGAATCGTTATAAGAAATCATTGATTACATATTGTATCCTTGCAGTAATAATAATAATAATAATAATAATAATATACTTGTAGGCTGGATAAATGTAAAATTATTATTCGATCATCAATTTGATATATAAATATGATATCCACCTTGTATAATAGAGGTCTGAGGCTGAGACTGACTGAGACTGGTATTGTACCACCAGAAGAAGAATGAATGAATACCAAGAAGTACTGTACTTATTTATAAGTAGTCTCATAAATAATAATAATGTATAATAATCAATTTTATATGGCTGATTAAAAATTTGTTCCATATGAAAATTGGTAATAAATATATCATCAAATTGATACCAATCACAAATGAATAATAATAATAACGAATATAAAAATATAAAAATATAAAAATTTTATTTTAATCGTTTTTAAAATATCCATGCGGTATCGAAAAATAAAGCGGACTTTCAACCTCATGATTTTATACATTTGTTGTATTATATTTTTTGTTGTTGCTGTTTTGACTTTTTATCGAATTTATAATATTTATTATTTAAAACACTACGATAATTAATTTTTATTATTGATTGGCAATTATAATTTGGTTACTCCTATAATACATAATTTATATTATTAACTAGCCGGCTCGAACTTAACACAAAACAATCGGATGTATGAACAAATGTTTTGAGTAAAAGTTGTTAATAAAGTTTATTAAACTAATCAAAGAGAACTCTAGGTTTTTTGAAATTACTTTTCAAATTTTGCCCCAATTCCTAAATCATTTATTGAACGTGTCTCACAATTATATTAAAAAAGTTTTGTCTTCAATTAAACGATTAAGTGTGTGAAGAACCCCACCCATTTATTGGCGGTCCCCTTTTGTGACCATGCAGCGTTGTTATTGTCACTAAGGTGAGGGTGTTGATCGAAGCTAACCTTGATATTCAGGTATTCAATTTTGAAAATGGTTTAATTTTATTAAATCAGAATTTGGAATTGGGCCATTATCTAAATTCATTATCTGTTTTCTCAATTTGTGTATGTAGATACTTTCGTATGCATCTAATTCTGTGGGGTTTTGTACCGATTTCAGTAATTTTAAAAGTTGTTAGTTTTTATGTTTTATACATTTTTTTTATATAGATTTCTGGCAAAGCTATCAAGCGAACACGGATGTATACAACAAAAAATTATTGTAACCTATATGTTACTTGTCCAAAATAGGGTAAATTTTAATAAACAAAAAATTTTCTGAATGTCTGCTGTTTATCTATTGATTCACGAACATAAAAGTTGCATGATTGCCAAGTTACGTACTTTCTCCAAATAGTACCCCACCTGTTTTTTAATTCAGACAGGATTTTATCTTCGATTCTGTTTAAAATCGGTTTTCTTATTTTTTAAAAAGTAATGTAACATCTAACTGAGATAGTTGAATACCCAGTTTATACTGAGTTGTATATCAATGTTTAAATTGTTAACAATTCTTGAACTGTCCCACAATTTAAAAAATATGTCTTATGGTTTTAAAGATGGGCATAGTTTTCGCTTTCCGAGGAACTTTTGAGCACAAATTATGAGAAAACAATTGAGAGTATGGAAAAATTTTTCAAACAAAAGTTGTTTATTTTAAAAAGAAGAAGATTTTTTGTTATTAAATTTTTGTTATATCTCTTACGGTTTCAAAGATACACAGTTTTGCCCATTTTTCATAATCTGATTTTGCGCATTAACGAACTTGACCTTACTTTTTTGCACTAGAACACACACACAAATTTCAGCTCGTTATCTCTTTTCGTTCTTGAATTATCGTGTCTACGGACAGACAGATGGACGGACGGACACGTGGAAATGGCCGAATTAAGCCATTTTATGAACCATTCATGCCTACGATCAATAGTTTTAAGTGTTACCAAGTCGTGATCAAACTTAATATACCTTATACATTTATATACACTGGGTATAAAAATAGTACTCATTGAGTTTAACGACAAAAAAATGTTGTCGATTATTTCAAATATTTCCAAGGGGTACTCCCAATCTTTGGGGCGTATTATAATTTCGAAGAGGTTTGACAATCTGCCCGAAACAAACACAAATCGTTATTTGAAATTAAAAGGTCTATAGAGCACACAAAACTTTTTACATCATTATTAACCAAATTAAATTTTAAAATAATTGCAGTTAAACAGTATAAACAAAAAATCAAAATGTTTGACATTTTTAATGTAAAAACAATTAATTCATCTAAGGAAATGTTTTAATATTTATCCAATTTAGAAATATCTTCTTTTTCTGGTCATAAATTATACAAATTATAATTGCTCTTGACATAATGACCATATTTAAAATAAAAAAATAAACAAACATTGCCGGCTACCTGTGTGTATGTAAGCAAAAACATCAATTAACAGCAAAAGTAGATATGTAATGAAGTTTAATGTTAATCAAGTTGTATACTAATTGCGACTTACGTCTCAATAAATTACATTTCAGGATAATAAGCGACCTCCATCATATTATTAAATAAAATTAAAATGTTTATTATAATTAAAGGAAATTATTTGATCAACGTTTTAAAGCCTTACAACATTGTATAATAAATATTAACTCTTCAGTAATGATAGGTATTTTTTTGGCTTGTAGTAAATGACACTCATTGTGTAGTTATGTTGCTTAAACCAATTTTATTGCAGGAGAAGAAAAACTTTCAATCCGTTATAATTGATTAAAATCCATCATTTTTGGATAAATACTTGCTGTCGCCAAAAACCGAATAAATAAGGCACAAACCAATTAAAAAATTTTTAATAAGTTTCAGGTGTAAAAATTTGAATCATATTTTTACCAACTTATTTGATGATGGGTCTATTCATAGTCCGTATTCATAGTCCGGTCTTAAGCGCAAATTCACCTTAAGCATGATCTTAAGGCAGCGTTTAGATTCATAGATGCAATCTTGAAAGTTTGATCTTAGCTAAGATTGGATAAATATACATAGCATAAGATCATAGCATAAGATGATATTAAGAATTGAAAACTGTTGATGTATTCACAGTCAAATAAGACATCTTATTATCTGATTATAGACCTACATTTTAGTAGACATAAGACAAGCTTAATAACCTTACAGTGAAAAAAATAGTGAAGATAATGAATTTTTCAGTTTACCTAATATCAATATTGATGATGGAGACATATCGTTATACGTATTCCTAAATTATATGTTATACGCTACATTCGATATATACAAGATCCTTTTGATATTTATTCAGACATCAAATTTAGAAAAAGATTCAACAAAATCAGTATTAAATTTGGAATATTACCACTATTAGAAAAGAACTTAACTACAGTCAATCGTCGCGAATTACTTAAGTATTGCTTAAAAATTGGAAAAATACTTTTTTTTCCCCAAAGTTTATTTTTAGCGAATTTCCTCCAAAGGAAATCAGCAAATCCAAATTTTCTCAGCAAATAAGATCATCGGATGCATGAGATCTATTACGGAAATTTATAAATACAAATTAAGATGAACTTAAGATTCGTCTTACTAAAGCTAATCTTAAACCGAATGAAATCATGCTTGAAACCAACGTCTTACCGAAGATGATCTTAATGTATATCTATGAATTCATCGTGTTTCAAAACCAATAAGACGGTCTTCATGAAGGTAAGCTTGAACACTTGGTCAAGACTAGACTATAAATACGGGCTTAAAGATCATGCTTGAAACCATCATGACTTAAAACCAATAAGACGGTCTTTATGAAGGTAAGCTTAAGCATTTGGTCAAGACTGAACTATGAATACGGGCCTATAAGTATGTCCTACCAACAGTGTTTTTTTTAAGTCTATGAACGATATCTTTTATTTTTTGTAATATGTATGTCAATATTTCACCTACAATATGGTCTCTGTAGAATTTCTCATTAGTAACTTGTGAAAGGTGGTTAAAGAAGTTTATGATAATGAGATGTTTAAAAAAATACACTTCCTATTTGGTATTTCATTAAAACTTAAAATGCAATCGTAAATAATACTACTAAGTACAAGTATTAAGAGTATAATAAAGAAAGGGCAATATAACAGCATAACATTTGTGAGTTGAATGGTCCACAGTTAATAATAACGATAACAAATAACTACAATTCAAAGCGACCAATATTGTAACAATGTGTACCAAAAATCATAATCTACTTTCGGATCAGATCTAAAAGAAATTTTTTTTGAATTCTACCTGATAATAATGTTTTTAATTATTTACATATGTTTAATTGCATTTGTAAATTTTGAATCTATCCATCTATTGTTAACATGGATGCCTTTCGGTTAAGTTATACTAACGGAGCTGATTCTGGCTTTCCAATCCAATGCTCTACCAAGTGTGTTGCCCAGATGGTATGGCCGGATTGCATACATTTTCTCACTATCTGATGTACTTACTTAAATGCCAAATTAAGTAAACGCTTGTCACCTCCGTTACTATAACATAAGCAAAGGCAACAAAACTCACAATGGATGGATAGATACAAAAACGATTACATAAATATAAACAGACAAAAACTAATCAGGTAGTGAAAAATTATACTTATATACCCGGTATACTTATATAATATTTACAAGAGTATATTAACTTTAGTCCCAACAGTTGTCTGGGCTAGTCTGTAACAGTTGAATATATTGGTAAAGGTGTTCATAAAATGACCTAGTTAGTCTATTTCCGCATATCCGTCCGTCAGCACGATCAATACTTCAAAAACGAAAAGAGATAACGAACTGGAATTTAGTGCGTGTCCTTAAACTAATAAGTATGGTCAGGTTCAAGAATGGTGACTTTGACACCGTAAGGAAAATTTAAGGACAAAAAATATTTCTTTTTTAAAAGTAAACAACTTTTGTTTGAAACTTTTTTCATAAACTGAATAGTTTTTCCAAATTTGAGTTGAAATAGTAAATTAACGGTTGGCGCATTGATAATGAACTCAATATATACCCGATATTTAAGTAATTAATTCAGCTAGTTGTTATTTTCATTTGTTTAGCTTGCCTTTTTAAGAACAAACGAAAATTAAGGTGCAAACCTAACCTAAAAGTCTTAATATCCACGCCAAAATAAATCTGACATAAACGCCACCATAAATTTCAGTCTTTCGGTAAAATGAATGTAGCTCAACGGCATTTAAGAATTATAGATAGTTCTATAAAGATATTTGCCAATATAATTTTTATTCTGATTGAAGCATAACAAACATTTTTTTAAAATATGAACCATACTTTTGTTGGGCATTGTAAAGTAAAACTTATCCTATACGTATAAGCAAAATTCTAAGATATTTAACATTTTTTAGTTAATAACATCGTCGTGACAGACCAGAAACAATATTATTACAATACACATAATACAAGTAAATTATATTATATACTTTTATAATACGTATACAAGAAATGTGCTATACAAAAAAAAAAAAAAATATTAACAAAAAAAAATTAAATTGCTTAGCGTTGGTCAACACGTTTTTTTTTCTCTTGATCCTTTGCCGTTTATATTACATACATATAGTTATTTTATACGGTCAATAGTATTGCGTATGCCATGGAGATATGTATATAGTATATACTATATATATATATATATATATATATATATATATATATATATATATATATATATATATATATATATATATATTATTATTGCTCGTTCTGTCCTTAAGTCAGTATCGGTTACGTGTTTTTATTGCAGTACAATTTGTGGGCCATTATATCACAACGTGAGATTCCACCAAAATTGTTGTATTTCAGTGTATAAATGGCACATTCGATGTTAAAAATTGTATCGAACTGAAAATTCTCAATGTCCCAAACTGTTTCCGATCAGAGGAGAGTAATGGTTTTTATCTAATTTTAAATATACATTTAACAGAGGAACTAACTCGTCGTTCTAGAAATTTCAATTACTGTTATTAGAAATTGTGTATATCGTAGGCGTAAATAAATTCAAGTAAATAATCATTTAATTAAACACACACTAGATACCTTGATAAATGGAAAAATAACAGATTTTAATCTCGTTTTTGCTATTGTCCTGAGGGATTTAAGACATTATAAAACCAGTGGTTTATTATATATCATTATAACCAGTGGTTTTTATGCCATGGTAAATTTTTAAAACAAATAATGATTTACAATGCTAACATATAGCAAAATAGTCTGGAATTTTGTCCCTCCATCCGATAGATTCGATACATTTGGTACGTTTTATTTCACCAAAGCAAGCGAAACCCAGATAAAGTGCTGATAAAAGCTAGAATATATTCGACAATAATAATTAGTTTTTCTTTTGTAATCTTTATATTTATTTGAGAAGTAAACAAACATCCATAAAAATACTCATTTTCGATAATTTTTATTGAGTTAGATTCAATTTTTCTGATTTGGAATGTATTTATTCCTATACCAAGAAAGACATGTGATTCTGTAACCATAAAATATCTATATATATATATATATATATATATATATATATATATATATATATATATATATATTTATTTATATAACAATGGTACGTGAGATAACGTTATAATTAACAGAAACAGAAAAATTTTGTTTTACAAAGACATACAAAAATATATGTTCAAGGAAATTTATTAGTCTCGAAATAATTATATGAAGTACCTACCTATTGTGTGGTACACATTTTTTCCAAGATGGAAATTTTTCACATTACTTATTTTCACCTCTATGTAGACATTAAATTGTAGCAAAGAGGTTGAAATGCGTATTAATCAATGTCGAATTGATTGTTTATAATGTACGATTTGAGGTCCTATAATCATGTATGTGTTTCGCGACATCTTTATTTGTCGGGTTGTATATTTTAAACTCTCTAATAGTGTGAAGTTTATATACCTCGATGTATTTATTTATTTACTCAGATGCATGTTCGACAGTGAGATTTTGACATCAGAGGACATAGCAATGTAAAACTCCCATAATATCTTAACATCAAGTTATAACATTGAAAATAATATGCATTATGGTGCCGCGATAAACTGTACTTGACAAAATAACCAAATCTTAATATACTAACGACAAAATAAACCAAGAGAAAAAATGTGCTACAAAATAAGCAAGGAGACTTTAACCAATATCTAGGGAACCACAATTTACTTTATACGTTGTACTTTATATAAAGAGAGGGAGGGATGATTACTAATCAGTAAAAATCACCATCGACTTCTTATAAACGACGTATTTTAAAATTATCGACTGAAAATTCATGATTATAATATATAGTTATTAGCTACATTTATTTTTAAATATGAAATAAGTCTCATCTCATCAAAAAAAAAGATTGACACCTCTACCTCTTTCAAAATTCAGATGTCTAATTTTGTTCTAAAACGTAGATTCCAAAATCTGCATATTAAACAAACAGTAGCTAATCAAGAACTTCGAAGCTAACTTCGAAAAAAAACTATCTTCATTAATATCCTATAATACGCCGTCAATCGTTTTTCTCGAAAACCGGCTGATTTGGATTAAAATGTGTATGTATAGCTTAAGTTTAGAGTCTTGTAAAATGTATTTATTTTGTGTTTCTCTAAAATTATTGAATCCAATGAGATAACTACAAATTTTCAAACAAATTGAACCGAAACTGTCTGAGAAATACGATTTACGACACAGACTTTTTAGTACAATCTTCGGATTCTACGTCTCTCGTAGATGAAAATAGTATAATTTAAATTTAAAATATGACAATAATCTAAAAAAAGAATACTATCTAGAATTAAGAAATTATTTTCATTCTAGTATAGACGTGAGTGTAGCTATCTGGTTATGGACTTTAGGTCACAAATTTCACTGATACGTTAGTTATAGGAAATCGATACTATTTTAACTAACCGATTATAAAATGTAGCCGATTATAAAATGCATCGAATTTAACTTAAAATACTTTTATGCTTTTCCATTCAATTATCTCAAATTGGTATGGTTTAGACATAGGCTACATAAATTTTTGATAATATCAGAATATGGAGATCATGTGAGTCTTTGATATTTGAATTTTTTGTTCGCAAGATTATTACATAATATTATTGAACTTCCTACATTCTAGTGGATAAAACTGTATTTTGTTTGTATCATAATCGTTATACTAATTAACATTGAAACACGATCAATGAAACAAAATTCAATTTAATAATATTACCTACCCGATTGAAACAGATTACTTTAAAATTTGTGCCCATTTAAGTTGTATATCCCATTTAGTCAATATATATATATTTGGGCAATGTATTTACACATACTATACAGCAATTATTGATAATCAAAGTGACAAATACATCAATTTATTCTTATAAATGATACGAAAATGGTCGGTATGTTTTAATGAAACAGCAGATATCTTTGAAATGTAAGAGAGAGCTGAGTCTGACTTATCGGGTACTCTGGATTCTGTTGGTTTTTTTTTATTGTACTATTGCATTTAAAGTATCGTCATTAATAAAAACTCGCTGATAATTTGTCATTACTTTTCATTTTCATTTTGCGTTTGTTTTCTGGTTACGTTATTTTGATATTTTCATTTCTATGTATTATAGCTCAAAGTCGTTGATTGATTGGACTTACGATTAAATTACGCATTTCATTATAATTGTTGAGTATTCGATGACTAGTTATGTCACGACAGATAAGACACGAGAC
This sequence comes from Nineta flava, assembly GCA_963920215.1. Lineage (NCBI taxonomy): Eukaryota > Metazoa > Arthropoda > Insecta > Neuroptera > Chrysopidae > Nineta > Nineta flava. The sequence continues at coordinate 94,764,804 of OY986041.1, forward strand.
GAGAATAAGTCAATGAGAGCTGAGATGAAAATTAGAATCCTGTTTGTCGATAAATATTCAAGAGGCAGATGATAGTGCTCTCGTTCAATCTCTATAGATTTTTAATTTGTAAAAATGTTCTACTCTAGGGTTACCAACTCTCCAGTTTTAGACCGGAAGCTCCGGAAAAATTAAGTTTTCTCCGTACTCCAGATTAAAAATATAATCTCAGGATTTTTTCATTCTACTGAAATGAAAATACGAATTCTTTATGAATAATTATTTAAATTATCGCGAGAAATTTATTTTTATTTATAAAGTTCTCACTATTGAAAGTTGCTCATATTATAGTTACAATACTAACTTTTTACACTGAGCTACTGAACGTTATTTTGAATGTGTACGCTGGCGCATACGCACATAAATAGCTAATTAATTTGTCTGATTTTTGTAAATATCCTTATCGAATGAGTTTTTTTTTTTATTAATTACGTACGCCAGTGAATATTTCTGGACTGATTAGATCAATCTCCGGATTTTCCAAAATTTTGAGTTGACCCTATTCTACTCGCAAAACATTAAATCATTTTGGGTGGTAATGATTTATTTTTTTCTATAGTATTTTTTCAAGAAAATCTTCAACTGTAACAAAGAAACGAGACGAGATGATAGAAAACTTTGAAAAGTTAATACAATACAAAAGACATACTTCTCTTGGCTCTCGGGCATCACTATCGATGACAAAGAACAAGTTCGGAGTATGCGACATTATATAAATAAGAGCTAGAAAGTAGAAATAGAATGCATGCATCTTCGAAAGGGGTGCATGAAATATTATAACTGTTTTTTTTTTCAATAGTCAACACACGCACTCTAATTTCCTTAAAGCTCAGCATCCAATTTCTATAAAGCCTTAAGATCCGATGAAATCTGGGCTTCGATTTTGAACATCGTAAACATCATTACACTCTAATATATAATCAAAAAAAGCATGATTTTCCAAATTCCGATTTTTCATCGGATGTCACTGATGTAACTTTATGCTTTTCATTCATACGCATAACAGTATAAAGGTCCTTGTTTCAACTCTACTTTACTTATTAATAAAACAAATTTAAACGGTTAAATTTATGACATCTTACTGAAATATTTTAATCTGTAAAAAAATACGCAACTGTCTCAGAAAAATATCCTATTATAAATTTATTTATATGAACAAGTACTCCCATAATCACTATTAAAATAAACAAATAAGGTTATAACTGAAGTTTAAATAACAATTATGGATAGGCGATAAACGATCCAACATATTTGTGAACATAATTAGAAAGTCAAACGTACGTTATGGATTTTTTTTAAGGTTTTTATGTTCATTAATTTTTAATTCTACCATTTAGTAAATTCCGATTTCTTCGAAAATCGAAATTGAGTCAAAACTTCAGGTATTGTGAAGGTTGGTGCGATCACATCAATTTCTACTGATGACATGATCGATCCAAATCGTTTTATTTCAAGTTTTTATTTAACTTCACTTATTTTCATTTAACTTCACAATTCAAACTGTGTTTAAACTATTGATTGTATGAAAAAATGTTTCAAACCAAGGTTGCTCGTGGAAACACATTGTTTTTGTTTAAAGATTTTCTCTACCGTTTACCGCTCTGTACCAATGTTCTTTTTTTAAAGTTGTTATCCAATATAAGTCTCTGTCATCTGGTGAAAACCGTATCGAAATCGGTTCAGTTGTTTAAACGTGATGCGGGAGCAAACAAACAGGTAGGCGGACTTTTTCGCAGCGATTTTTTCTTTTGAATCTTATTCATTTAGCGAATGGTTTTTAAACGCAAAACGTTCAAGGTTTAAGATATTTTTACTACGAGTTTTCAAACTGTTAACTTCGAACTAAATTTATAGAACCACTGAAACCAACAACACTAAAATCTACGTCACTACGCGGCTAGAATTTCAAGTGATTGAAATAGAAGTTTATGCAAAATTTTTCCAACGAACAAAGATAACAAAATCCGCCGTTGTTTGTTCCAGATTTTTCACTTTTATTTTTGAAAAATCTGGAACAAACCGCCGCTACTTTCCAAAACCATATCTCAGAAACAAAGCATTTCCTCATCTATGCCAATCCGTAAACAACAACATCTTTGTTTGTCCAACCTGTAAAAGTGGCACAACATCATCACATAAGTCATATTTAAAAAATTGTATTTATTATTAAAAACTTGTGGTGCTGGAAACTTTTATTTCTAAGAACGCAATAAACTATTAATTTTGCTTTAAATAATTCAGCTTGTTTCAGATCTAAAAAGTTTTAATGCATTGATTCTTTCATGATGGAAGTTGAAATGATGTTTTAAAAAGTTAAAAGTTCTATAATAATTACGCAGTAATAATCGTATATACAGCCAATAAATTTTTGATACCTTTCACTAATTAAATCACAATTTTATTGCAAATAAATTATGTTTATTTTAATTTTTAAATACAAAATTGTTATCCCTAATGTAAAAAAAAAAATCGGATGCACTCTCATTCAATATAATTATTTTCAATGTATCAAAATTTATTGATTTAAATATGATATCCCACAAATAATATAAAATAACTGGATTTTTAATTAAAGCAACAACAACCATGTATATATATTTATTTATATATATACATATATTTATATATATAAATAAATATATATATATATATATATATATATATATATATATATATATATATACATATATTTATATATATAAATAAATAAATATATATATATATATATATATATATATATATATATATATACATATATATATATATATATATATATATATATATATATATATATATATATATATATATATATATATATATATATATTATATATATATATATTATATATATATATATATATATATAGTAATACAATTTCGTTTATGCTTCAATAAATATTTCCAAATAAATTAAAATAAAATTGCAATTTAATTCGTTTCCGATTATCAATGTCATCAATTATATTGCCCCAATTTAAAGGGGGAAAAACAAATTTCGTGTAGGTAAAATCAATCAAAGATATGAATGTGAAAAATTGATTTAATTAAATCTATATGGTTTTTATAAAATTACTAAACTAATTAATTTAATAATGCAGTTCATCATCATACAATGAGAGATTCATTAAGCACGATCGGATATTGAGATATTTATTATTATTGACGTAAAATTAAGTTATCTCTCCTTTTACACTTATTTAAAAAAATTAAGAAAAAATATCATTGTTTCGAAACCTCGATGTTTCTAGGGCCGATATTTTTGTCATCGATGTTTTTTTTTTTTTTTTAAATCGATGTTTTACTGGGTATTTACTGGGTTTACTGGGTATGAAATAATTGCGGAAAGATTTCTTCGAATCTATATATCATATACGTACGTGCTCTAAAACTTACAATTTTACTCTGATGGGAATGCACTTTTTTGGTATGTGACATGCTTTCTGTGTTTGAAAGGTCATGTTCGATAATGAGCAAAATCAGACAAAGGAGGGCCTAGAGGGAGAGGGAACCATACAATTTGGTATATTTCTTTGAATATTGGAATAATCGAAAAATGTATATGAAATAGAGTTATAGAAAATTTATTTTCCTACAATTAATATTTTTAGAAATATTTATGATTTGACATTAAAAATGAAAATCCTAAATATCTCTGTATACAGTGTGTGTTGGCAAGCTTTTCCAATAGAGAATCAATGTTAAATATTATTTATTACTGACTGTCCGTGTGATTATTGTATGAAGTCAGTCAGTGCACATGTAATGAGAGTCATCACATGTACAGTCATCACCCATACACATGTATGCGTATGGTTGGTTGTTTGTCATTTAAGAGTGGGGGGTTTGTGATTCAAATACTAAAGTTAAGAATTCAATGAGCATATTTAATCATTACATGTGTACTGACTGACTTTATACAGTAACCACACGGACAGCTAGTAATAAATAATATTTAACATTGATTCTCTATTGAAAAAGCTTGCCAAAATACACAGTATATAAGTTTTCAAAAAAATGATCGGGTATTGAATTGTACTAAACTCGATCTTCGTGCGACTTTACTTCTTGTACATTTTTCTAATTTTTTAATATTAAGAGATATTCTGTATTTTATGTTTTCTTCTAAGCCCTCCGTTCTCCTTGACAGATTCTACTCATTAACTAACTTCTCAAATACCAAAAGTATATCGAATACAAAATTTTATTTTGATCTTAATAACAATGTAACAGCTTTTAGAGCTTCGATACAGTGGCGAAGCTGCCAGGAGTGTTACAGGTAGCAATACCAAATTCCCGGGTCAATAATTGCAGCAACTTGTAGCGATGTCAGATAACGATTTATGCGAAAATTCGAAGAAGTTGGTCAAACGTTATGATAAAGATATCACTAAAAAATTCCGTAAACTATTGTTGTGTCTCTGTGTTGTGTCTTGTTGTCTCCAAAGTCGTATTTAAAAACTTCTATTGTGTCACATCTCACACATTTTTTGTTAATAGGGCATTCTGTTGTGACAGCTAGATTTCCGGATGATTGCACTACCTTAATGATATTTTCTTGGTGCAGTCATAAAAACGTTTGCTGAAGATAAAGTCCGGCGTTTGACATTTTGAAGTTTCCGCAATCGCCATTTTGTTTACTAAATATAAACAAATTTATAATGATTTCACCTCTATTGTATTGTGAATGTCTTTCATAATAAATTTTCTCGAATGCCTATATATAGTTCCTGTCAATGATCCTGAGTGATAAGGGGCCAAAGAGTAAGAGAAGGGGCCAAAAAGAGTTTCTACCTGAACCACGCAAGGTGAAGCTACGCCACTCCTGCGATATCATAAACAGATATACATATCTATGAAATCGTAGTTGCCTAATCGATTGAAACTTGCCTTAGTGAACAAATTTTAAATCTTTTCATTTTGAACGAATAATTATAAAAATATTTAAAAGTGAGTGAACTCGCAACAGTATGAACACAATGTGATAATATTATTTTTCATTTATTGGACATATATAAATTCATTATACGAATATATGCAAGAGATATATAAATAAAAGTACATACATGTACACCATCTGTAATGTGAGTAGGTGTTTTGAATATTATGTGGTTCAACAGAAAACGCTATTAATTTATAAATTAAAACAGCCCTCGGGGTACTGTTGCACTCTCAATGCCTATATATTTTAAGACGTTCATATTTTTTTTTTTTGGTTCTGCTACTGTATATGAAGATATATAATATGAATCTGTATTTATATAGCAAATAAATGCCTTAAAAACTTATTTCAAAAAATCCATGTTTTTATTTAACATTTTTATTGTACGTTAATTAGTACAGAAATTTTGGGATTCGTTTACACCTGCTTATTGGAATCTTAGTAGGTACTCTCGGTGTTTGTAAATAAACAGATATATATATAGGTAGATATAATATTATATTTTTAAGTGGATACAAATACACAAATACACGTTTAGATACAAATATATTCTTGAGTTAGCCGTATTCCCGATGGGATTTCCCATCAGCAACATCTCAGGAACTTTTCTTAAATGTTAAAAGTCTAAATACTAACTTCCACGCATTTCCCAGGCAAAGTTCCCTGCTTTTTTTTACACACTTGGAGGATTCCAAAAACGCTGATAATCTGACATTTATTTATAAACAGAAGCCTAAACACCAACTTGAATTACATTTCAAATTTTTGCCCCTATTCCTAGAACATTTGTTTGTATTTTATAAATACGTATTTCGACTACAATGTAGTCATCATCAGAATGAATTTGCTAATCGTAACTATCTCTAGGATATGGATTCAGAGATATGTTGCTTGTTGCTAATTTGGTTCGTGTCTCACAATGACATTAACAAGTTCTGTCTTTTGACTCCTTTGACGATTTGACTGAGGGTATAATCTGACCTGAGGATTATTTGAGTTGATTAACGGATTAGGTGTATAGTAAGCCCCACCTATTTATTGGCGGTATTCTTTGGTGGCTTTGCGGCGTTTGCCCTCTCCATACACCTAATCCGTTAGTCAGTCAACTCAAATAATCCTTAAGTCAGATTATACCCTCAGTCAAATCGTATAAAAGGACAGATCTTTTTAATGTCATTGTGAGACACGCACCAAATTAGCAACAAGCAACATATCTCTGAATCCATATCCCAGAGATAGTTACGATTAGCTAATTCATACTGATGATGACTACATTGTAGTCGAAATACGTATTTACAAAATACAAACAAATGTTCTAAGAATACGTTTGCATCTGATTGTACCTCAAGTTCCGTCGTTTGTACCTCAAAGGTTTTTGAATTATCACTATTTACATTTGGGGGTGCCGTGCAAATTCCAGCACCCCCGCCTTCAAATTTCGAGTTGAAACCGATTCAATCGTTTGTACCCCGTTAGTACTAATGTATTTGTTAGTAATTTATGTATTCTAAGGAAATTTGCTAAGTTGACGCGGCTCCTGCGTAACGAATTTATTTTACAATCAAGATTTACTATATGTATAATGTGCTATAAGCCTTAAAAAACTGATAAACAAGCTTGTTCAATTGATTACAAATTTACAACAAAGAACTTTTTTCAATACCATCTCCGTATCAAAAAAAAATCCGTGTGCATATACTTTTGCCATTTGATGGTGGTGGTGCTGTGGAAATGCTGGCTGGAAATGAAAATAAAAACCGTTGAGGTACAAACGACGGTACTTTAGGTACAATCAGGTACTAACGAAGTACAAACGATTGATATCGGTTTCAACACGAAATTTGATGTTGGGGGTGCTGTGGAAATGCTGGCTGGAAATTAAAATAGGAATAATATGAAAACCTTTGAGGTACAAACGACGGGACTTGAAGTACAATCAGGTACTAACGAGGGTCAAACGATTGATATAGGTTTAAACTCGAAAATTGATGGTGGGGGTGCTAGAGTTTCCTCGGCCCCTCCAGATTAAAATAACGATAATTTGAAAACCGTTGAGGTTCAAATCAGGTACTAACGAGATACAAACGATTTATATCGGTTTCAACTCGAAATTTGATGGGGGGTGCTGTGGAAATGGACCTACAAATATGTGAATTCTAAATGTTTCTGCTCGAATTAAAGTGCGAGGTTAAGTAAAGTCAATTTAGTGAAATTCTACTGTTCTCACAAATACGACATTTTTCGACTATTACAACGGCTGTTCTAATTTTATTCGATTTTTGCATGACTTATGTATCACTTTAGAGAAAGTTCTACCATTGTATGGCACCAAGACGTTCTACAGTTGGTATGTTTCTATTAAACGTTTGAATCGATTTCAATGCGGATATCGGCATATAAATTTTAACAAGCATTAAAAAGTGATAATCTCCTAAAAAGATTAAAACAACGATTTAATTATATTTTCTTTGAATCACGTACAAAATGTTATAGTATTGTTTTAATGTTCAGATATATTAAGTTAATTACCAACTATAGTAACATGAAGTCGCCGCGCGTGACCATGATTATGAGACATGATAAATAGTCCACGCATGACGGCTGACCAGAATCTTTATTTGATTGTTATTAAACCAACAGACAAAAACAATAAATCAATACCATAATAATATCTATTTACGTGATTCGAGGTAATGCAATATTTAAAACCCCGAAGAAAGTAAAAGAGGATCAGCTTCAGAAAACGACGGATTACTGACCAGACTGCAACAAGCTCCGATTAAAGAGACTTGATTTAAGACACACAAATGTTGTTTAACTGTTTCTATTAGTAAATTGACAACCAAAAAATATAAATGGTTCATTCATATTTATTCAATAATTTATGAATTTCAATTTGCAATAAAATAAAAAAGGAACCGCAACCCAATATCAAACAGGATAGAAAGATGTATATGAATTAAAAATCGATATACAAATATACAAGATATGTTCATGAATAATATTATACTCAGTTAAACTACATATTTGACCCTTTTAGGTCACCATTATTAAACAAACTTTACATTATTTTTTTATCAGAGTAGGTGGTTCGGTAAGATTAAATGATGTTATGTTGCCCTCAAAGAGCAAAATGCCAAGTGTAATCGGAAATTTTACAGAATGTCTAAAGGTAAATAATGATATCCGTAGTTGTAAGATTGAATTCTTGATTTCCAAGTTGGATTTTGCAAACCTACATCTACCGAATCGACTTTTTTGAAAGACATTTTTGACTCACTGAATTCTTTTTCAAAATATCAGAGTTAAAAAATATTTTTCTTCATAATTCCTGTTCTAAATGACCAATAAATATTGTTGGTAAGCAATAATATGTGCAAAACTCGCTCTGCTCGCAAGACTTGATTCCCGGAGTGGCTTTCGGCCTTAGCTCCGCGTCTTTGGCATAATGCGAATAACCACACCCTTCTAGCATGAATACAAGTAAAAAAGGTAGTTTTTAGGGGTTTTTCCCCCTTTCAGGGTGGGTAGCATTGGGAAAATAAATGTTTCCCATTTTTCCCATAAGTTTAAAGTTATTCCGCGTCAAATGGAAAAACCGCATCTTTCTAAGTGAGTTTCACAATGGGCTATATATATTATAGGATAAAGTATTATTTATTATAAAGTAATTAATTTATTTCAAATTTCAGAGAATCCTGATTTTCGATAAGTATTCTAAAGACAAACGATAAAACTCTATTTTTATCTCTATGGATTTTGAATCTATAAAAATGTACTAATCACAAAACAGCCAAACATTTTGGGAGGTAATGATTTTTATACCCAGTATATGTAAATATATATACATGGGTATATTACGTTTAGTTCCGACTTTGTAACGCATGAAAATATTGATCGCAGACATTAATGTTTTAAAAAAGTGTTCATAAAGCTGCCCAATTCAGCCATTTTTAAATTTTTAACTGTAAAAACGGCACGAGACAATACAATGCAAAAGACATATTACTTTCGAATCGTCTCATCATTACGACATTACTAACTGCAGCCAAGTGTCATAAAATAGCAGTAACCATAGTTTTGCGAAAACATAGTTCATAGTTACTTTTCTTGTTTCAAACAAATATTTTATTACTAGAAACAACTGCTTAAACTAGCCTTGATTTTACCGTTTTCGAAACAAAAATGTTCGATGTCATTATTAACCATATCTACAAATTTTCTATTGGATTTGTTTGATTTAAGATTTTTTATTTAGACACATTGAACAGTGCACACCATCTGCATATTTAAGACATTTTATAGTATTATCAGACATTTTAGCGAACCGCATATTTAAAATTCGACGGTGGAATATACAGTTTATTGTATAGGTAGGTTATAATATATACACATATATATATATATATATATATATATATATATATATATATTTATATATATATATATATATATATATATATATATATATATATATATATATATATATATATATGTATATATATATATACACGTTTTGTATTAATCTTATTTTGTTATTTATTTTATGTAAAAGTACTTATACATCATTTTATTTGTGTTGTTAATTTGTTAAAAAAAGAATATGATATTTATAAATTACATCAATCAATATAACAAATTATTTTCATTTTTTATAATAAATTATTTATTCATGCTTAAATATTATACTCAACAAATATGAATAAATTTCGTGATTAAATTTTAAAATAATTATATATACGAACAACAGTTTAAATTCATCTCATATTACCTTTTTTATTTGTATAGCTGTATGTATGTGGGAAAAAACTAATTACCTGTAGATGTTCACAAAATGTTATAATTACATCAATTTCGGGTGCCCGCTTCTGTCCGAATGATCAAAGTCGGTCCCAGAATCCTCTGGCTAGAGAGAAAAATATTCATTTTTACAACCGTAGGTGATAGAAGATAATTTGAAATATGTTCCCTTCTGAAATCCTATTTTTTCTTAAAGTGAATATTTTTACTACAATCAGCTCAAATATCAGTCAGCTCAAAAAGTAAACAAATAAGAAAACCTACGAAAACTCTTCAAATAAAGAAAATAATGAATATAACGACAGAGTAAATTGCTTTAATACCTGGTAAAAGTAATGATTGGCAAATGATTGACCTTAAAATTAAGGATCGATATTTTTTCTCTGCCGATTTTTCATGTTCATGACCTTTTTAGCTCTAGAACACAAGCTCAAAATCTCAGCTTCTTTCGTTCAAAGTCGGAACTAAACTGAATATACCCTTGTAATAAAAACTAATTAAGTTGCGCAAATTACGAAAAGTGCACAATAAACGGAATCTTTGGAAATAACGAAAAGTGGAAATAACGGAAAATGGAAGTAACTAAAGTATCGTAAATACCGAAAGTGGCGCAAATAAAAGAAAGTGCAAACAGAACTGTAAGGTTGATTTCAGATTTTTGTTTCCAGTCCCACAGTCCAACACAAATTTACATTTCTAGTAGAAGATAATGGATAAGAAAGGAATAACTTGCATCAATAGTGCAAAGTTAGCGAAAGTTACCAAAAAAAAAAAACGAAATATCTAAAATTTGTGTAACACGTCGTTTAAGTTTCATTGGGACATGAAAAGTACCATTGCATGCATAAAAATTTCAAGCATAATGAAAGAAAGATAAAAAATGAAAATTGATTAGAATTAAATTTATTTAAAATATGAACAGAAATTATACTCAAATTGCTGTATATTCTAAAACTGATGGCATTTTAAAAAGACATAAATTTTGAAGTAAATTAATGGATACTATTTTTTCTTTTTATTTAATGTTCGTTCATATATGTTATAAAATTCTGACAAGAAATTTTATCAGATTTCCAAAGCAAATCAATCAAGCTACAAAAAATATCAACAAACCAAATGCATTTTTTTTGATTATAAATAAATAAATGAAGAACGGAGCAAAGAATTAAATTACAAACTGTATGTATGAATGTTTGTTTCATATTCAGATATAGGTACTAAATATCCACAAAAAAAAGTTTTTTTGTGATATATGAAAGACCTCCCATGTTATTAAAATATGTATAAATAAGAATATATGAAAATATTTTTAAAAAAAAATTATAACAGGTGTTTAAATGTAACGTCTCTTAGTGTAGTACTTCTACACACTATAATATAATAATCAAATCATCTTTATAAACCCCAACACATCACAGAGAGGTCGGCTTAACCAACGAACCATCTACTGAGTGTCACAGAGTGATAACACTTTTTGATCTCAGATCCTTTTTCGTCCATATTTTTTGAATGTCATATCTATTTGAAGCTTTATAAATGTATGCAATGGTACCATCGAGCTAACCGTTCAAGTGGCCGAACGTTCTAAAGGCCTGGTTACACGGCGCGAGCCACTGGGCTTGATAGTAGACAGCTACTGCCATTTGTACTGGCATGGCAGTAGCTCGACTCGCCTTATCCCGTCACACGAGTGCGAGCTGCTGGCGTGACAGTAGACAGCTACTGCACCTCTGTATTCGCATGTATCATGTCCCGTGCAATATTGTCGCAAAATACACGACTGATCATAGTTCATACCACTCTCAATTTCGTATGTGAGTTATATGCTACTAATGGGCGCAAAAAAACTATTTGTCATTATGACACAATTAGATGTACTACTTTAACCTTTGTGTTCTTGTTTTTTTTTCTTCGGATATTTCAAAACTTAATATATAAGTAATTTAAAAAATATGCAATTCCAGTATTTGAAGCAACTCAATTATTCAAACCGGGTTAAGTATTAATTCGACGTCCTGCCCTAATATAGGTTACAGAATTATTACAGAATCATTACAATTTGACTAAAATGGGGTTTTGCCAATTTTTAAATTATTATTACAGTATTCTTTTTTTGTTCTCACGTTTCGTTTGCAAATTTTACAGTTTAGTTCAACCGTGTACTATTGAACAAACTGATCATCTATGTTTAATGCAACATGACAAACCGCTTTTTCTTTAAGAAACGGGAAAGACAAATATATTACTACTTAAATTTTTTATAACTTTCGTCGATTACCCCATTGTTGCCAAAATTAGAATCCGCTATAACCGATTAGAACAATATGAACATCGACGTTAATACTGATTTGCTACGTAAAATTTATACAATTAATATATTTACAGAATCTTTTATAAGTAAAACCTTTCACACTATCTAGTTTGAATTTTAATTCAGCGATCTTAAATCCTAACACAACAGTTCTAATGCTTTTAAAAAAGACGATAGAACAAGGACAGCAAAGAAGCTTATCATTCGATCTTCGTTGAATAACACGTAACGTTTGCTTTTGATGTTGTATTGTTATTCATAAATTGTATGTATATTAAAATATTTATTTAAAAAATACGCATAACACTTACGCCTAAATACCGGTATTTCGATTGCTACGCTATCATCGTCAGTAGGGAAATTCCGAATAACACACTATAGATATAAAATTTTGCCTTGCGCAAATAAACACCAAAACTTTTAGTGTTCAACGAATATGCCACTTAGTTGGAATCCTGGTACTTGAAAATAAAAATATCTGGTGGTAGAAAATAAACCTTCTCTTTGTAATTTCAAATTTCTTACGATTATATAAGCTTTAATATTTAGAAAACGAATTTTTTTATCTGTTTGAAATGGACTTGTCATGGGCTTTTATTTTCTACCACCAGATATCGCTAGAATCACTTCACATGGCGTATTGTATGTAATGTACATTTTGTTTCATAAATATGTAAACTATTACATCTTATTGTATCAAAAACGATGTAGCAATTTCTACTAATTTTAAATTATATACTTCGAAGCACTTGCTACATAAATATGTAGTCAATGCAATTTCGTTTTATGCATACAACTCAATATAACAGTTGATATCAAATGTAAACTTAAAATGCAAATATTATATATATTTTAACGCATGTCAAAATATCTTAAGCGAATAATAACAATTTAATATTTTTATAATTAAATTTTATCCATTTAGCGTGAATTATTTCTGTTGTTGGTTTTCACAATTCACACGCTTATAAACCCAAGAACATTACAACATTTTAATCGAAAATATGGTATATTATAAAATGGGTGGTACAAATATTTCATGTGGTTCTTGTAAATCTTTGGTCAAAAAATACATAAAAGTAACGTTTGAATCGGATATCACTCAAAATACAGAGAGTAATTAATATATTGAAGGTAGAGTCAGATAGTAGTGAAATTTTAAATTTTTAACTTACCGATTTACAATTATTTAGATTTTTGGTACACTATTCGCTAACCATGAAAATAATAAGAAGTTTCTCAATTCGCCTGTAGTAGATTCGATTTTTAAGCATGACAACATAAAACAGAACCTTGTCAAATACAGGCCCTTTCTTGCATTACCTTACTATAAAGGTTAGGTACTTTTTTAATATATTCACACATATATCAAGCAAACATCCAATTTCTATGATACTTAAATTTCCATTAATGATTTTCCAAGGACTTCAAATTGTTGTAATGTTTTCTAAATGTTTTGCTAACGGTTAATTGCTTGAATACCCGGTATATACTAAGTTTATGAAAAGGTTTCAAACAAAAATGCTTGAGGGGGGGTCGAAGCCTGGCAAATAGGCCTGGCCTGCCTAAGCCTTTTATACCGACCCCTAAAGGACATTGAATTTGTATGTAAACTAGGAATTGGTATAAATAATATTAAAGAAAACTCTAGGATTTTTCGAAATAATATTTCGAAACGGTGCAGACCGTCACCAAATCAGCAACAAGTAACATCTCCTCGGAGAAGTAAGTATTTATAAAATACAAAAATTTTGATCTAGGAAATTGAGGTAAAAATCGAAATTTATAGGAATTGGTAGGTTGTGCGACTGCAGCTGATTTTGATAGGAACTATGCCGATATTTATCTTTAGTTTGTGAAAGGAAACTGCAGAAAAACTTCATAAGCATAGCCGGTTATTGTCGTTCTTGTCCAATCGCCGACCGTTTAGTCAATTAACCGCCCCATTAATATTTAAAAAAAATTTTTTTTTTAATTAATTTTATTGACAAACTGCCAGTGCTGGGAAACGAACCAGTAACCTCCCAGTTCCGAGTAGAGCATCTTTAACCACTCGACCACACGGACTGGTCTTGACCTTACTTTTTAGCTCTAGAACAAACATATAAAATTTCAGCTATGTGTTTATTCTGGTCTTTGAATAGGACCTTTCAAGATTATTTTTAAATAATAGCTGATACATATATCAAAATGTAGATTTCAAAAACTATATTCAATAAACAAAATTAAAACCCAAAATAAATGACGGACAGAACCATTTTCGAGAAAATTTGTAAAAAATTAAAAACATTAAAAAGCTTTAATTATATGCTTAAAATTTCAAATTTAGAAGCACTTTTCAATCTTGAGATATTGTGTTCAAAGGTGCACATCAAGCAAAAACAATTGGTAAACTGTTTTTTTTTTGTTATCAGAGAACCCAAGACGTAAAGATCCGGTAAAAATTTTATTTTCGATATCAATACCATCTTCGAAATACAATTACATACTTCGCTATAGCCCTCATTAATGATAAGCATTATAGTATGAATGCTAGAGATGTTTCTACAAATTATAAACTCTTCGCTGATTCCATGGAATATTTAACAAACTCTCTTTATAATCGTTTCCATAAACACAATATCTGCTACGTCTTTCTTTTTTATTAAAAAGCTTTTTAAATAAATCAATAAACAAACACACACATAAAAAATAACAGATAAAAAATTGCAAATGAATATTTAAATAATTAAAATTAATAACCATAGCCAATTTTGAAGTTACTTATGTGTTTAAATATTATATTACATATTGCTTAAGAAAGAGGCAATCATTTATAACGTACATATGCTCTTTGTTTAAGAAATTAAAACATAATAAATAATTCATTGAAGGTAGTAGATATTTTCTGGCTACTCTCTCCCATGACCCTAAGGATTGCCCTTGACCCCGCAGGGTATACAGTTGCCCCCGTCGTGTGAGTATTTTCAGGCTGTAGTGCCGCCCATCACAGTTGCTGTTGATGGACTAGTAGACAATATATATTTTATTTCGGAAGTAAATATATTTAAAACGATGTGAATACTTTATTTTACAAGCTTTTATTTAACTTCCAATGTATGTATATGTGTATATATGTATGTATGTTCGGGTCAAATCTTGCAAGCTGAATTAGAACCACTTCCTCTTATCCTACGGAGTTGAATTTTTACATGTTGGTTCAGTTTCGATGGCAATGCATTTTTAGAGGCAGGGGGAAACACAAAATTTGGTATATCTCTCTTAATATTGAAAAAATCGAAAAACACATAAGAAGTAAAGTTGTAGAAAATTAGTTTTACTATAAAAATACTTTTTTGTTTATAATTGACATAACCTCCCAGTTTCCAAGTACTGCATACTGCGCAGACATGACGCCTTAGACCGCTCGGCTACTTGGCTGGTGTAAATTATTGCAGCCCGAGTATGCGAAAATTATTTGCGAATAAGATCTTTCACACCACCAGTATTCTAAAATTGCTTACGAAATAATTGTATACCTTGTTGTTTACAATTGATACCTTATTTCCATTCATTAAGGTTTAATTTGATATTCTGACTAATATTAGGCTTTCAAAATGTTCTTGTAAAGAGGAAATTAATCAATGAATATTGAAGTATACATTTCTTAATAATCGGGAGTGAGAAGACTGCAATATTCTATTCTTGAGTATGTTTTATTAAACGAATTTCAGTTATATTTTTTGGCTATATTGAAATATTTATTGTGTGATGAATATTGGTATTTATTCGTGACTACGATACACCACCACATTATTATATGAAGAAGAAGGCGAAGGAGAGGAATCATGAACCGCCTGTTTTGTTGTTGTTACTTACTTGCCCGGATCTCAAGAAGTAATACACACATACACAGACACACATACTAAAGTCAACCGGTATATTAAATGTTATACACTGCATATACAATATCAGAAGGTAACATCAACAGAAGTTAAAATGTTTTCTATCTTTCAGATACCTACTTTTATATGGATACACCTATATTTTTCTCTCTACAATTTTTTTATTTTTTATATACAATAATATACTCCAAGAGTTCAGAACATATAAAATTTCCTACAATTAGATTATATCATATTTTACGTAATTTTACTTCTACAACACATCTTATATGGGATAAAATTTCTTAGTTTCAAAGCAAACATCAACATTTTTCAGTAGGAACTGCAAAAAAAGTGCATGGGCTATACGCATGCAGTTATAACACAATAGACCTGGCTTCTATTTCGATGCAATCTTATATGTAACTTCAGATGTAAGAATAGGGTGATTGGTTTACTTCCTTGTGATTGGTTTACTATGATCATGTGACTGAAGTGTGACAAAGAAAAAAATGTTTAGCAAGACGAGAGTTATAGTTATTAGCAAAACATGCGATTGATATATTTCTGCATGTACATATAGATGTAAGTCTAGTTATATCACATACAGTTATTGCGATTGAAAACTTTCACGTGTAAAAACGGGCCTAAATTACAAAATGTTAAACAATTACGTTAAAAAGTGTGTTTCACTTTTATAAAGGCTGAAAAACAATTCAAATAAATATAAAAACAAGTGAAAATACAACATATATACTGAGTTTATGAAAACAGTTTCAAACAAAAGTTGTATAGTTTTAAAAAAGGAACATTTTTTGTCTTTGCATTTTTTTTCCAACTCTTACCGTTTCAAAGATGAAGATAAGAGCACGGTCTGGTTTTGCCCGTTAATCAACTTTAAGATTTTTTAGCCCTAAAACACACATTCAATATTTCAGCTCGTTATGTGGAAATGGACTAATTAGGTAATTTTATGAGCATCTATAATACAGATTTTTTTCCGCGATCAATATATTCAACCCTTACAAAGTCGGAACTGAACGTAGGTAACATGCCCTTGTTTATATTATGTATACCGGGTATTAAATGGGGGAACTTTAGGAGACTATAATAAGTGATGGTCATTTTTTACATCTTCTGGGTATAATCGATGGATAGAAACGAAAAAAATAAGGAACTGAACTTTTGTGCATGTGTTCTCTAAAGCTAAAAAGTAACTTAAAAGGCATGAATGATCAAAGTCGTACTAGGGCAGCAAATTTCTGCCTCTGATGTTTAAACACTAAACTTTTTTTCAAAAACTGAATATTTTTGCCACAATTTTCAGCTCAAAATATGTAAATACTGAGTTTATTACATAAGTATATAGTACCTTGGCATATGCAGCACAAGTCGTATTTTTATACATACGTGCATGTGTAGAAGTAAACAAAAAAGTTGAATGAGAGCTGATATACAGGGAATTTAAACAATTAATTCATTTAGTTTTCGATTGCATTTTTTGTTTTCGATTCTGATCGAATGTAAAGAAGATGATATTCAAACGTAGAAATTTTAATGCGATGAACTCCTCAACTAATTTATAAAATTGTAAAAGAAATATTACGATGTACTTTTTTTTTATATGTATATTTACGAACGTTATTATATCTGCGGTACGCGCATTTTTTATATATTTTTTTTATTCATTCAAACGGGGCAAACTAACCATTTACTCATAATGTATGAAGAAATTACATTATTGAAATATTTGTAAAAGAGTTGTAGCCGGGAGTAATCATTGAATAGCTTTTCTTCAACATGTATAGATAAAACACAATTTGCCACCTTAGTTGTTGTAGGTATAACACTAGGTGTATATCTGATTGAACTTTTTGTGCAAAAGTACAATTTGATATGACGTGGACTGTAGAAAAAATTTTATTTTTCAAGCAACAAGCAAATTATTAATATCCAACAGATGTGTCTGTAAGCATAAAAAATGTGAGTCCGTCACAAAAATTGAATTAATCGTAATACGTCATATCTACATGTACACTCCCGTTCAATAAAATTGAACAGATCCGAAACGAATCAATCTCTCACAATTTTGATTATTCTTGTAGTAAATGTTTTTTACTATACTTCCAATTCTTTTTTCACACTTAAAGTATATACTACTTATCTTTGTTTATAAATAAAGCATTATACAGAGAGTTACAAAAGTGAGAAGTTTTACGAAATGTAAGAAAATTAACATTTCATGTCTGTTCAATTTTATTAAACGGGAGTGTATATAAGTTACAGTTACACCACAGCAGAAATTTCACTGCAGACAGAATATGTTTGTTTGAATTTCCATAAACTCGTCACGTAGGAGCTACATAGACTAGTAGAATTTTCGTACAGGCAGAAATTATTATAATTGTCAAATCAAGTTAAAATGGACATAGTTGTAATATTCATTATTATGGGTATTCTATGTAAATTGAAAATATTTCTGTAAATGTTAGAGTTACAGACGATATGGCCAGGTAATAAATTGTAGTAAAATTTATTGACAACAACTTTACTTAAAATAAATTTTTTCATTTTACTTATATAAATAAGATAGAAAAAGCATTTATACTAATACTTTGGAAATTTACTATTGGTGGAAGAGTTGGGAACTAAAAAATTATAATAACCTACCAAGTTACATAAAGTATTTATATCTTTACCAGAGAATATAATAAAATAAAATATAATAAAGAAATATCGATTTTATTCATAAATAAATTTGTTACAAATTTCGTATCAATTAATTTATTTTAGGTTCTATTATTTCAAAGTTTTCTCAATACTATTAAAATATCGTTATTGAAAGTTCCGATAAATAGATATAATATCGAACAAACACTATATGGTTTTTATATCGATATAGTGTTTGTTGAGCACTAGCGCCATAAGCTTAGCGAAATCTTGCGTATGTGCACTAGAGGTGAGCGCAGACGGCTGGCCGAAGTCGAACGACTCTCCATAAGCTGGGTGAGAGTAAGTAATAAAGGTATGTTTTGAAGTAAGACGGAACGATGTTTCAATACAGATTGCCTACCGATTATTGCCCAATAATTTATTCAATCAATTTAGAATTAGTTTTATAAAATATTTATTATTTAAAAAATATCTTTTACAATATGGAGAGATACACCAAAAAACATAATAATAATAACAATAACAATAATAATAACAATAATAACAACAATAATAACAACAATAATAACAACAATAATGATGATGGCAATAACAATAATTACAACAACAACAACAACTATATGTTTTCCCACTAAAATCTAATCTAAAGCGAAATCATCAAAAAATTTACAAGCGGTAAATGTAAAAGATCAAAAGATTTATATATATACATTTTATGCCCCAAATTACCAGCCCAAAATTCTAGAGTATGTATTCAATGTATTGTATGTATTGTATACTTTGAATAATAGTGACCATAAAAAATAGTTGGTATTATTATATTTTTTTCAGAAAATGTTTTAATTAAAACAAGAAAATAATAATAATTGGTAGAATACCCTATATTTACTCTATCTCTCTTCCTACCTCTCACTCAGAGCTGATTGCAGTTAAGGTCTGCCCACCTATGGGTTAGCTGAAATAAAAATATTGTTACATTTATTTATTAAGGAAAATATGGACAACTATTCGTTTATATAAAAAAAATTGTTTATTATTCTATTGCTAACGGTTTTTTTTTAGAATAATAAAAAAAATTTTGTTTTTTTACATAATCGAATACTTATCCATATTTCCATTAAAAAATAAAAAATTTATTGATTCTAAGATAACAATAATAGTTACAATTATAGCTACGAAAATTCTAATTTGTTTCATTTAATAATTATAATGAATTTACGTCAAGTAACCAACCATTCGACATAAAATGTTATGTTTATGTTATGAACAGAGCTAATTCTATAAGCTAATAGCTCTATGAAATATTTGAACGTTCTATAGAAGTTTTTTTTTATTTATTTTGTTTATAAAATCAAAAGATGTTGATAATATGTGTGCAATATGCTTGTGAGACATGATATTCAATGGAGATGCTGATAATAATGATGATGATTTCTTTTCTTCGTGTTCTTTTGTACTTGTAAGCGAGATCTTGAATCTTCTTCTTTACATATAATTGTCTGCATCTAATAAAAAGTTGAATGTGTGTGTAAATGTTAAAGACGATACCAAAGTTTCATAATATATAATACACATACTTACATACCTATAGAGGAACAAACGTATAATAATACAATAAATAGATTCTGTATTTAGATATATATGTTAATTTGAAAAATTCTCGGCTTTTTAGTATTTTTACAAAGAACAATAAATTAACAGATTGTTGGATTGATACCGAGCACTGCACTAGTTGATTTAGTCTTGATATTATGGTTTTATTTCTATCTGTCTTTTTATTTCAGTTGTCTCTAATGTCCTTTTATTCTCTTTTTTTTTTAAATGTAATTTTGATGGAAATACAATTTTGATTTAATGTCTCTCACTATGAATAAAAACTTCAGTTATAATATTTAATAGGGTCGTGACGAGATGAGCTATTATAAATTAATTATTATACCTGCATGCTATGCTTTAGCAAAAAAGAGAGTCGGAATGCCCTTCATAGGCCCAGAGCCTATTTAAGGAATTCCAAGGACTGCATGTAAACAGGTGATCAACGAGTGGTCAAATGCTAAACACCGTGATCACTGGGAAAAACTTCCTCGGCAGGAGCTCGGGAAAATACTGCTTCAGAGTGCAACTAAGAGGCTATTTCTCAATGCACTGAAACTGGACAGGATGCAACTGCGGAGAGTTACCGGATTCCTTACCGGGCATTATCCTCTGCGGAAGCATCTGCACACAATGGGACTCCATAACGGGTCCATTGTATGCAGATTGTGTGGCAACGAGGAAGAAACATCTAGCCACATTATCTTTGACTGCGAACCTCTAGGTTACAGCAGATACAGGATATTTTGTGCATCTCACTTCGAATATATGAACCTTCAGGAAGACTTGATAAGCAAGCTCCTGTCTATTGTCAATATATGGGCGAAGCGAATCTCGTTGGACGGAAGTAGAAGGGGAAGCACAATGGACCATAAGGTCGAAGTGCAATACTTTTAAGACCCCAAGATGTATCTATTTATCTATCTATACCTGCATGCATGAGAGTAGTACACATGGGCACAAAAGTAGAGCTTTTGATTTTTTTAAATTAAATAATTTGTGCCTTTTACATTCGAGTTTCGGGAAAATGCTTCGAATAAAAGTTGTTCATTATTAACTAAAAACTTTTATTGAAAATTTTTTTCCAAACACCGAATGAATAAGGCACAAATCAACTGAGCACTTCTTTACATGATATGGCTAATATTTTAAAAGCCAAAAGTTAGAAGTTTAATTTAACCCTAAAACTAAATGCGAAATTTTCTAATTGATGTTATTTTTTAAATTATTCAGGACGAGCAAACATCGAAGAACAGCATTTTGGTTTTTTAACCTTATTTTAGCCTTAAGTATGGAAAGTATTTAGTGCACTAAAATGACACCCACAATACCTACAGTCGTGTTTTTACGACGCCATAGCTAAAAAAAAACTAACACAAATCTAAGAACAAAATTTAAGATTTTCAAGCTTAATTTTAATGCTCTTAGCGTTTTCTATCCATTAAAATGGCAGTCGCAATATGCAGATGCAATCCTGATGTTTTGTTTGTTCCTTTTACTTCACCTTTATAATGTTTTTTTTTTAATGTTTGAGTTTGATTTGTGCTCGACTTCCTTGTCAAAATAGCAATATTTTTGCCGTTTCTAAAAAAATTGTTTTTACCGAATATTTTCGGCAATTTATTCTTAAAGATAGTGGAAATAAGTAGTTAATTAATATTGTTTGAATCTGCATCTCAACCCCACTCTCCATAAACCACTGAATTTGAACTTTTCTGAATTTAGTGTATATTTAGAGTATGTGGTATTTTATAAACATTAGCGGGGGGTTTCTTGAAACAAACCCACTCCGATTGTCGGAGTTGGAATGCTTTGTTTTTATTGATCAATATATCAAGTGTTGGCAAAAAACCTCTTAGAATACATTATAATTTAATTCTGCAAGATATTTCAATATATTCAAACCAAAATAAAATATTTTACACTTCAGATAATCATCTTGAAATATAATGAAATAGCACCCAATAATTTTTGTTCAAAGTTTTATTTTTATGAAAATAATATAATTTTATCAAGAAAAATCATAAGAAATAACAATGAATACGAAATTTTTTAATTCGAAATCACATTTTTATGTATATATATATAAACATATAGTACAAAAAATACAAAACATGTTTTTTTGTTGTAAATATTCTCTCATCATCAACAAAATATTATTAAATTTTTTAATACGAAATACAATGTGATTAAGAAATGCAGTTAGATAGATAGATACATCTTGGGGTCTAAATAGTATTGCACTTTGACCTTATTTTCCATTGTGCTCCCCATTCTACTTCAGTCCGACGAGATTTGCATCTCCCATATGTTGGCAATAGCTAGGAGCTTCTTTATCAGGTCCTCCTGAAGGTTCAAATATTCGAGGTGAGATGCACCGAATACCCTGTATCTGCTGTAACCTAGAGGTTCGCAGTCAGAGATAATGTGGCTGGATGTTCCTTCCTCCTCGCCACACAATCTGCACATAATGGACCCGATATGTAATAATCCGGTAACCCTCTGCAGTTTCATCCTGTTCAGCCTCAGTGCATCGAGAGATAGCCTCTTTGTTGCAGTATCTTCCCAAGCTCTTGCCGCGGTACTTTTTCCCAGTGATCACGGTGTTTAGCATTTGACCACTCGTTGATCACCTGTTTACATGCAGTCCTTGGAATTCCTAAATAAGACTCTGGGCCTCTGAAAGGTATTCGGACTCCCTTCTTTGCTAAGGTATCTGCTTTTTCGTTTCCTTTGAAACCATGACTGTGAAGAAATACAGTTATTGCATAACCTTAAAAACCGTCTGAAAACCTTTATGGTTGTATTTTTTATTGCCGTGCTCAGCAACAATTGTTTTTTTACTTTGCGGATAGAGTATCCAGGACTTGAATCACCAACTATCGAATACTCGTACAGATCCATGCACAAGAATCCTTAATAGTTGTGTAAAGCGATAAGAACAGATAACGTAATACCTCTCATTCCCAAACACGGCATACTAAGAGAATTATAACACCCACTTAACTTTAAATGAACAACACATACAT
Source organism: Nineta flava (assembly GCA_963920215.1). Classification (NCBI taxonomy): domain Eukaryota; kingdom Metazoa; phylum Arthropoda; class Insecta; order Neuroptera; family Chrysopidae; genus Nineta; species Nineta flava. The sequence goes on from OY986041.1 coordinate 94,788,050, forward strand.
TTGAACAAAATCACCCATTTATTTCTTGGATAATAATATTTGTCTATCCTTCAAAATACAAAATATATTTTTAAAATTATAATAAATTTTCTTATTTATCTTGAAAACTGTCATGTTAAAACAAATAAATGCTTACAAACTATATAATAAGATACAATCACATATTCTTTATTTTTGATAAGCCACACATATACATAAAATAATTTTATTATGAAATGATCCATTTTGGTGTAATTCTATTGACATTTATTGGTGATTTTTAGATGTTTTATGACACAACTTTAAAATCCATTATCAACAACATTGTTTTTTATCAATTTTATATTATTTTCAATGATATCGAAATCAGTTTATACAAATTTTTTGTTTTTACATAAAAAATATTCTCACGATCCATGTGAGAATTTGAGAATATAAATATAGTGTCTATAATAGTATCATTCTATATAGTGTCGATAATTGAATTTTTATAATATTCCCATGAAAATTTTCTAAACCTTATAACCTAATCAAATAAGGATTTAACCTGGGAATGAGAAGTATTAAGCTGAAAATTTACATCGACCTTTCTTTTGACATTCTAAACACTGAATCAAAAATATCATAGAATCACTGTCTTAAGATATTCAAGGAGAAATGACACGGAAATAGGTTTTTCGCAAGTATCTCGTTTTGTATGCGTAAGTTAAATCGTGTTTAAAGTCATGAAACTTATGGAGCATAAAATTTTCTAAAATTTATGTACTGGTTATTTTTGTTTATCACCAACTGTTTTTGAGACATCGTGCGGAGAGTTGGAATTTAATAAAATACTTATTGAGGGTGCGATATCAGTCGATATGACACAACACCTAAGTGCTGTTTATTAAGAAATGAAATACTAAAAATTATAGAAATGCTTGAAAAACATTCCGACTTCTAGAATGGACAGCTAAAGAGAAGTTCTTTTTGAAAATTTAACAATTGATTTGTCCCAAATCCTTTCGATTTTTGAAAAAATGCTTAAAATAAATACTGTGAGTTTTCTTATAATGATCAACTTTTATACTAAGCATTTTTTCGGAATCCGAATGGTTAAGGTACAAATCATTTAAAAAAATTTAAAATAAAAACACCAGTAGTGATGTTAACCGCGACTAGAAATTACCCCTACACATATGTTCGGACCTAACAGGGAATCAAGAGGGCATGCCAAGTAAGGCTATCCCAATCGGGACCCAATAAAACCTCAATGTAAAAATTGTTAAAGTAATATTATTTTTTCCCGCTTGGGATCCATTTGGGAACCCATTAGTATAACCCAATGTAAAAATTAATGAACTGACATTAGTTTTGTCTAACTGGGATTATTTCTGGAAATTATTGTGAAAACCCAACATAAAAATTGACAATTTGTTACAGTTTTTCCCATATGAGATCTATTTAGGATATGATTGGGAAAACTCAATGGGAAATTACGAATCGCATATAAGTTTTGCCTAACTGGGATCTGTTGGGAATATTATTGGGAAAACCTAACATAATAGTTGATTAAAAGCAAAATAATAATAATAAATTTGTACAATTTTTTTTGCTATTTCGGCGAAGCTATTTTGTGGGAATTTATATAAAATTACGTATCAGAAGATAAAAAAAATTCAAGATACTGAATAGTTTTTGAAAATAAATCAAAATTTTGAATAAACTATCACAAGTGACATGTTACTATATAATAGTATATATACTCGTAGTTAATAAATGTATTCGGTTTTCGAAAAAATGTTTCAAATAAATGCTGTCAGTATTTTATAATGAACTTTTATTCGTAGAATTTTTTTTTAAAACCGAATGTATAATGTATAAGGTTTATTGTTTCTATCAACAGTAATTCTATAGTTTACTTTTCAAAATTTTGTGGGTGATTTGTACCTTATCTATTCGATTTTCGAAAAAATGCTAAGATTAAAAGTTTTTCACTATAAAAATACTAACAGCTTTTATTCGAAACATTTTTTTCAAAAACCAAATGAATTCGGTACAAATCAACTTTAAAATTTTGCCTACTTTCAGGCAATTAAGTATTGAAAAAATTTCCTAAAATAATAATAAAAACTTATTATTATGTACGAAAATATTAACATATTTAATAATAATAAAAAAATATGTTATGAACCTAACGAAAATATTAACATATTTTATGCACATTATTATTTTGGTTTCATAATGCACATGCAAATATATATTTTTCACCCATACCACCAGGGTATCTGGTCGTGAATTATTGTATAATTTCATTACTTACGATAAAATGGTTATTTAAAACGAACAACAAAATAAAAACCTCGCTTAAAAGACTTATTTGTAATGATAATTATTGCATATAAATAATAACAATAATGTATGGGTAATATAACTCAAAACAGTTAAGCGGCAAATTGCACACCTTTTTGTGATACATGCTATTAGATTTATTTTTGATTATAAGAAATGTCCCGCTGTGTTTTATAACTTTTCAATACAAATAATACACACTATTATCGTACTATAAATAAATATACACGAACTGAGTTCATTCGCGTTCTCATTGCCAACGTAACGGCCAGCAGCTACATTTACTTTCAATTAGATAAATCAACATGTGTACTTTTAACAAAAAAAAGCTCATTATCGTTCGACAAAACAATAGAATTTCTGCCTTACTAGATAAACTATAACGTACCAGTCCAAGTGGCCGAGCGGTCTAAGGTCTTTTATCTGCGCAATATGCCTACTTGGAAACTGGGAGGGTATGGGTTCGAATCCCGACATCGGCAGTTTGTCAATTATTAAGAAAAAAAAGGCTGTTAATAGGGAATATGCATGAAAATTTTTTTTCACTTGAATTGAAGCATGTTTACTTGACAAATATCAAGGTAAAATTACTTTTTAAATTACTTTAAAAATAAGCGAGATATGAATGATTGAAATTCCCCATTAGACAAAGAGGGTGATAGCCCTCTTGATATGTTATGTGACGTCATATTACACTTGCACCATTTAAAATACACGTAAAACTCCGTTTTTAGTATTTTTGCTAGAAAGAGACAGTTAATAATCTTTAAAAGCTTATAGCTTCCTTGATATTTGTCGGATTTTAATTTCGTTTTTAAATATTATTACAGTATTAACAGTATTTTCATATTCTGAAAATAAATGTGAAAAAAAATTTTCATGCATATTCCCTATTGACTAAACTATCGGAGTATGGAAAAGAACGAAGTAACCGGCTATGCTTGAGAAGGTTTTCTGCAGTTTCCTTCACGAACTCCAGATGAATATAGGGATAGTTCCTATCATAGTCGGATGCAGCCGCATATCCTACCAATTCCTAGTATATACACAAAAATTCCTTCCACTCCACTCACATCCTCACATTCTTAGGCATCGCAATACACCTTATGGTCGAAGTGTAGCCTATCCAGGGCAGCCTCTACAATCTATCTCTATCTATCTCAGTCCGCCGGGTAAAATGTGAAAAAAACTTAGCGAGGACGGCGATCTTATTAATTCAGCTACATTTAGCAGTAGTTGTTGGTTGGTTGCATTAATAATTTAAACCACAATTGTAATTTGTTCCAAATAATTTCTTCGGATAACGACGTAATAAACTTTATGAATATTTTTTAGTATTATTGAAGTTTCAATTCAAATAGATATTTAAATTTTTTTTTCCTTAAGATTGTAAATTAACACACTTTTAAAATCGATTATTATTCATTTATATTTAAATAAAAATAAAATTCTTTAATATGAATAATAATAAATTGAAGCCATATTTACATTTTATAAATATTATAACGATTAAATTTGGATTCGCCCACGAATTTTTCAATCAATATAATTCATACTGGTTCATGTAGTGAATACTGAAGTTCACTAAACAGATTCATAGTAGATACACGCCGGGTCGGCTACTAAGTCAACGTTGCTTCTTTCTTTTAAATCTTTCCACTGTGGTTACTTCATTCTTCAAGCTATTTAAACATTGCATTACAGATACGTTTTATTTGAGATATTAAAATCCTAAACATAGAGAGTTGTGTTCCAGATCGAGAGTGTATCGACATAACCTCGACACAACCATAACAACAAGCTAAGGATACAGTGTTCAAATTCTGCTAATATACCAGTCGAATTAACTTATTTTGAGGCCAAAAAAAAGTTGTAGATCATAAAAAAATCTACAATTTTTGTATCAATGATTTTTTCCAATAACCTCAAAATGTTCGAGAAAAATGCGAAAAACTGTCTTATTTTTCATTTTAACAAAAATAATTTTATTTTGACGAAACTTGGTGAAAGTATACCTTTTTATATCTTAAATATCCACAAATTTTCTTCCGATAAAAAAATTCAGAGTTTTCCGAGATAATCACGTTTTTCGGCCCGACAAAATTTTTCAAATGAAATTCCTTCAGGAAAAAGTGAGGTCGTGAATAGGCAAAATCGTATCATGCTTTCCCCGATAGGGGTAAAATATACCTATCTTTGAAACCGTAAGTGATAGAAGATAAGTTTTCAAACAAAAAATATTGTTTTCTTTTAAATAATTAGCTTTTACATGATACTTTTTTTCATAAACCGAAAAGTTTTGCCACAATTTCAACTCAAAACCTAAAATAAGCAGTTCGTGCATTGGTTACGAACTCAGCATACACCGGGCATTTTGAATCAACATTTAAGGATTTTAAAGTAAATACGTTTTCAATAACATTTGACCCTTTTTTATGTAATCATTTACAGTATTTATAACTTGGAAACATGTTAAACCGATAGGCTTTAATTTTAACGGGTAAATTTTGTTGGGAAGCGAAAACCACAATCCGGTGTATGAAAATTACAGCGATTCATATTTCTACATGTATGTGATGTAATGACGTATTTATGAATATTTTGCCTATTCCAGAAACTAGTTTTCAAGAAAACTTAATTATAACCTAGTGATTTGATTATAATTCATGATATAATTACGTACTAAAAATTCAACTCTTTAATCTTTTATTACCCACACTGCTTACAATCATTGCTAAAATTATCTTGGCCAAGTAGCAAACGCTACCTAATATAGGTTTATTTGTACTGATATATTTCTGCCGTGTAGAGCTAGCTTCTCCTTGTAAAACTCTCTTCTAAAGTCTTAGAAGATACAAAGTACCTAGAAAACTCAAACAATTATTGTTTAAGTCATTGATAGACCAACTAAAATAAACAATGATGTTAAACGTACACAACATTCCTGCGTCCTAAATAGATTAATCTGGACCTATTTGTCGCAGAATTTTAAATTATCAACAATATCTAATAAAACACAATATCACTTTCCGAATCAACTCTTTATTTTGTTTTATTTACCGCTTTTTCTTTAACAGAATGTACACTTAAACTGTAGTTGAAACGAGTTTGGGAAATGAAACTAAGTGTAAACACACACCTATGAACAACACTTGTTTCCTATTTACAACTAGTATATTTATCTACCTCCAACAGACCCACATTTTGGTATGTTAAGAATTGAAATTTTTGAATACAACTTAATCTATAACACGAATATAAAAAGACATCATGACTCTAAATTCATCTGAAACTGTAATATTTTGGTACTGTAAATCTCGGAGATAGGCAACACTATAACCGTTCACATTAATAAACCGGACCTGGTTTTCTTGGTTTCTTACTCTCAAAAGCGTAGTATTTTCAATTTTTACTGTGAAAGAAGATCCACAACCAGGAGCGTAACTAGGGTGGGGTTGACAGGGCATGTGCCCTGGGCGCCATCAAGGGGGAGCGCAAAAAAAAAAGAAATTTCAGCAGCACAGTAGTGTTGGTTACACTAGTTGTTTGGTTACATTACATACGAAGTAATCTGATTAATAATTAAAAAATTAAAAAATGTGTAGGTATCTGTTTTTTAAATAATTTACAAAGCGAAAGGGGTGCAGTTTGGATGCGTTCCCTGGGGGCCGTTTTACATCGCTACGCCCCTGTCCATAACCACGACTCTATATACTTAACTTGAACCACTGTGTCTACCGTCGTTTTCAAAGTGGATCTAATTACGTTTAGATCGTACCTCTAATCATATTCAACGGGTTTAAAATTTTCCTATTGACTGATTGATCATTAATCAACTCAAACCAATAGATTGTATTCCCATACTTGATTACTAGTGTATTATTGTTTTGCAAAACGGAATTGCAATGCCATTAATATATATGTAAAAATGGTTGCCATAATCTACAACAACAAATGAAAAATTTTCATAATCAAAATTATAAATATTCGACAAGTACAACTAGACGTGGTCTGGTAGCTGAAAATGTATTATTTGAAAATAATATTCTTAAGTCAAATTGATTTTTTGGTGAATCACCAGTCGAAATAATCTGTGTTTTTCAGTCTAAAAACTTGACATAGATACCACCAGTTGACACACTCAAGTTGTACATGTCAATGACCACTTCAATTATGTCAATTTTACCTGGGTTGTAATTGCTGATCTACATGGTATAATATTAGATACATTTAACATCGGTTGGTTGTCGTGCATGGATAGAATAAAATTTTCGATCTGAAATCGTAAACTAATTAGTTATTGTATCAGGCCAAAGAATGCGGCTCTGTAAAAACACACCAGGAAGTGAATTACGCTTATATTTTACTAGCATGAAATTATGTTTGTATTTACGGGTACGATGTGCCTGGATAAAGTATACAACGAAAAATTTTACTTCACTATTAAAAACTTTGAATACTGGTCGCCTCGTAAAAATTAAAAAAACAACAATTTGTGAACGATTTGTTAAACTAAAAAACTAAAAATTTGATAAAAAAGAACAGAAGTGCAAAATCGTTCAGCAGAAATCCACAATTACAGAATTGGAAATGCAAAATAAACACACCTTTTTATCTCCATAAAAATACTTACCGCTGCAAGCTCGTCTACATTCAAACACGAAAAATGCGATGAAAATAAATAGTTTTTGAGTTCCTGCCCCTTAAAAAATATATATTTAATTTCAATAAACAATGACACAATATATATTTAAAAAATTAATTTCTTACTTCAATTAGCAAATTTTCACAACTCTTAATAACAAGCCCAATATAAACTAAGAATAGTATTCCTTGAACCACTGAAATACTGGTAAAACTCCAATGAAAATTATCCATATAACTGGCAATACACAAATAAAAGTACATCGATGAGAAAAACATCGAAAATATCAGCAAATAAAAAAAATTTGGATCGAATGTATCATTAAAATATTTTATATTTCCCATAATTTCATTATACAAATGATGAAATGTTAATATTTGATTTAGTGTTTGTTTTTGATTTGGTTTAACAATCTCTTGTTCCACAATTAAAATTGATTTAACTGTATCATAATTAAATTCTAATCGATTTAGTGTATTTAATATTTTATTATTGAATTTCAAATTTATTTGTTCAAAATAGTATTCAACTTGTTTAGAAAAATCATTTAGTATTAATCGATATATAATTATGTATACCATAAACGAGCCAAAACGAATAAAGCTTGTTGATAACGATATTGAAAAACAAATAACATTTAAAACAGTATACGCATTTACGGAGTTCGTCACTTGTATTACATTATAAAATCGTAATAGTGTAACAAATATTACAAGAATTATACCACCTAATGTAAATGTATTGAATATATATTGTAATATTTGTTCAGATTGTTTTGTAAACAATATTAAATTCGATGAATTTATTAATTTAATAATTTGTTGCATATAATTCATTTCAGTTCGTCCCAAAATGATTAAAATATTAATAACAAAACCACAATATGCACAAAATAATGCCATTAAAAAATTATTTATGACAATAATATTGGAAAACGTTTGAAATTCATTATATGCATCTAAAAAATCAATAAATAAATAAAATGATTCATTATACAGTAAAAGTACTTGAAATATATTAAATAATAAATAAAGGTATGAAAATTTAATTGTACAGTTTTGTTTAACATTTTTTCCTATATATAAGCATTTATAATCGTATAATATCATTCCATGTAAGTTGCCAAATTTTATAAAATATTTTAGTGAACAAATAACACAACCATTTTGAAAACTGTTTTTCATGTTGTCTCTCTGATTTACAGACTAATTATATGTAAGATTTTATGTGTATGTTTATGGATAACTATTCGGTTTTCATACATTTGTCGTTTTTTCTTTTCTAATGTACTATCAATCGAATATGACTGAGTGATTTAAATACCGACATTCTTTTTTTTATGTAGATTTTTCTATCTATTAAGTAAGGGAAAGATGTACAATACAATGACGCAAATCTATTCAATAAGCAAAACAAAAATGTCATAATTTTAATACGATAGAATACGTGAAATATAAATGGCAATTTTTGTCCTTAATTGAAAAAGAATCTTGATTATTGAACTATTTTTTAAGGTAATTTGTCCTAATTTGAAAGATTTATTTCTCTGCTTTGGAGTCTGTTATTTGTATAAAATGTAACTCGCCAAAGATGGATGTCGATCACAACATCACGCGGCAACTACTAGTACCACGAAATAACCGCTTACGTGAACACTGAATATTGCAATAACCAACAAAATTACAATTTTACAATTACTACGAATATAAATGGCATACTTTAAAGGTGGTGATCTAGTGGTCTACTCTAGCCAAAACAAGTCCAAAAGATCTATTTTGTTCTACATCTGTTTCATCCTCTTCTTCATTATAGGAACATGCTTAATGGGCCCAACCATTTATTCCAATCTTTTACTCTTGAGTATGTATAGAGATTACAGAAAACCGCATAAATATTTATTCTATCATCTGTTGATTATGACGTTAAATATTTTTGAACCTTTATAGCCTTCATCAGAAGACAATTTCACTTGAAGATTAAACGAAATTAATTTCTTCAAAGACGCGAATGTCGATATTTGATTTAGTAAATAATTAATTAATTAATTACTACTGTAATTACTGCCGTAACTGCTGTAATTACAGCAGTTTTATTACTCTTTTTGTCATTTTCCTTTTCTACATTATCAAGAATTCTTTTGGCGAAGGAATAATATGAACTCCAGGCAAAATAGTTGGAATGCCAGTTATAAAATTATTGTGTATAAAAAAAGGTATCTAATTCTGTCAAACTTCACAAAATCTTAATCTTACCAAACTTGCTCGCAGAAGGCCTATTTTAAAAGTCTTGTGTACAAAACAGGGTATCGAATTCTGACAAAGATCCTCAAAGCTTGCCAGTAAAACTTAATAATCATCATTGATTCACAAACCCAATTCAGTTATAGCTTGTCATGGCTGGATAATTGTAATACATTTTACTATTCATATAGAAAAAACGTATCCCAGTTTTTACAACTGTCCCCTATTGTAGCATTACCGTAATATTTGAATAAATTATTAGGCATTAATTTTGATGTCATAGAAAATTCAATTGATTAATATTTTTAATTATTTTATTTTTTCTGTAACAATTACATAGTGTACTTGAATTTTGTGCTTATAAAATATGTACATATTAAATGGGTACTGTATTGAATAGATATTTATTCACATTGATGATGTTTACACTTAATGATGTTTAATCACTGGAATATAAAAACTATTACCCCTCAGATTTATTATAATTAAATTATTACAGGTGATTTCAATAATTATAGATAATAAAATAAATCCTAGGACACTGGATTTTAAAACGTAATACGTTCATTTTTGGAATAGGCTACAAAAATGGAAGATGAATGCTAAAAAAATCTTTAGCACTGTTAATAGTCACATACTATAGTGTCTGTATTTATAATTGAATTTTGTAACACTGAAGCTTCTAAAAATAAGCTTTTAGTTGAAGTAGCCCCACTGAAAGAAAGATTTAAGTTCAGGATTTTTTTTTACTTTACCGGATTTACAAAAAAACAGTTTTAAAAATAATTTGAAAATTTTAATATGGTTTCTTTGGAAGAGTTTCTGATTTTCGGTTCCCTTGGAACTTTTTCGAACTTTGCTTTTTTGAAGATATACGGTCATAATTGTGTAAGCAAAATTTTCCAAAAGGTGACTAGTCTGTGTAAGAAGATGAGTAGCTGAATGCAAGCACCCATCAATACTGCAGAAAAAGCTCAATCAAGAAGGAAACTTCTAAATTTTTTTTTAAATTTCATACAAATGAATATTTAATTTTATTTAATTTTAGAGGTTTTGTAACCTAATAAGTTCATTTGCGCATGTCCATCTGTCTGCCTGTGTGTCTGTCAGTCCGTCTGTCCGTAGGATGATAACTCAAAAGTGTGATCTAGAGCGAAAACGTAATTTCTAGTTTATGAATGGATAAAATCGGACCATGCTTCCCCTCTGCCAGGGAGGAAAATATCTATATTTGACATCGTAAGAGATAGAATAAAAATTTTTTGATAAAATATGTCCTTTTTTTAAAAAAAACAACGTTTGTTTGAATCCTTTTTTCATAAACCCAACATACACCGGGTATTTAGGCAATTAACTCAGTAAGTTCTTATGTTAACTTGTTTTTATTTATACGAATATTTATTTATAAGAATACAATATATATATATTGACAAATAGAAGGTAAATTCGTGTATCCTTAACGTTACTATCACCGGTAAAGCTGAAACTTCTCAGTTTGATGCATCATCGTCCTCTAATTCTGGAATCGACTTATGATTCCACCATGTTTGAAGCTGATAGTGATTTAATAATGATGGTAATAAAGTTTATAAACATCTTAATATTATTACAAATAACATGATTACTTCGTACTAATAAATAAATTGAATAAATGAGATAAGAGTGATTGTACCCCTAATTATTGTAATCGTTACTCATTACTCTGCTAACTTGAATTGTAGAGCCATTATAACATATGTTAATATCGATCCTAGGACCTGAAAAGAATCAATTGAACATTAGAACAAATTGTTCAAAAAGTATATTCTTGAAAGTTTTTCTTACAGAAAAATACATGTCTGATGTACAAGTAAAAACTTGTGATGCCGAAAGTATTGGTGGTGCATCGTACATGGATAACACAAACAATTCCATCTGGAAATTTTCCAATATTCACATGAATATTTCTATAAGGAATTACTTAAGAACAAATTGGAAACAAATGTATCTCATTGGAAATCTCAATGGTTTAATTTTTGGAAATAAAGTTAAAATTTCTAGATAGTGAAGTAACCTTAACTAGTCCAAGTGGCCGAGCGGTCTAAGGCGTTATGTCTGCGCAGTATGCCTACTTGGAAACTGGGAGGTTATGGGTTCGAATCCCGACATCGGCAGTTTGTCAATTATTAAGAAAAAAAAAGGGTGGTTAATTAACTAAACTGTCGGCGTATGGACAAGAACGAAGTAACCGGCTACGCTTGAGAAGGTTTTCTGCAGTTTCCTTCACGAACTCCAGATGAATATCGGCATAGTTCCTATCATAGTCGGCTGCAGCCGCATATCATACTAATTCCTAGTCTATACACAAAAATTCCTTCCAATCCACTCACATCCTCACATCCTTAGGAATCACAATGGACCTTATGGTCGAAGTGTAGCCCGTCTAGGGCAGCCTCTACAATCTATCTATCTATCTAACCTTAAATTAGAATGGATGGCAAATTCTGTTTCAATTTTAATGATTTTTATACCCGATATATATAATATATATAGAAGAGTATATGCATTTTAGTCCCGACTTTGTAACGGTTGAAAATATTGATTGCATACAATAGGAAAATAGGAAAAAAAATTTTATAAGGAACACCTTTGTAATTTGAAGTTTTGTTGTAGTGAGGTTGGAGTAAAGGAATCAACTTATACATTAAACACTCACTTCAACAGTTTCATCTTTGGTCAAGTTTGTGATCGGATATTTAAAGATGTACTCGCGTAATTCGTCTACCTAAAACAGGAAAAAATTAATTTAATATCTATACTAGTTATAAATAAATATAAATCAATTGTAATTTTGAATTTTACTGCAGTTTTGAACATTTCGTAATAAAATTCGTTTAATAACTCTTTCAACTCAAATGGAAAATTTTCCAAGAGAGGTAAAATGATTTAGGATTTAGATTGCTGTTTCCACGTCAGCTCTCAAATGAAAGACTGGTTTGCCATTAAGAGGAACAACAAATTCTAAACCCTTTTCCAATAATTGGGGCTCTGGATTATTTGATTACCCTAAATTGGTGCACTGTGACCTTTAAGATCTATTAAACTCCCCCTTGCTGTACCTATCGGGGAATGGTCTCTTAGAGCTAGTGTTTCACCGAGGCTACGAGGTAACCTCGCCTCGCCTCGGCCCTCGGTTACGAGACACGAGGCGAGGCGAGGCGAGGTTCAAAATTTGAATCCTCGTTACTAATCGAGGCGAGGCGAGGTATATTGTCTCAAAAACCTCTCCGCGGCCGAGGCGAGGAATTTGCATTGGCCGAGGCAAATTTACAAAAAGAAATTTTTTTTTTTTAAATAATATAGTAACATGAAGCAATCAAAAAAACATGAAGCAATAGATAGATTGTTTTGCAAATATTTTTTCAAATATATATGTTTTTTTACCATATTATGTACATTCATGCAAAATAAGTCAAAGTTAGTAAAAATTTTCCCTCGTCTCGCCTCGGCCGAGGCGAGACGAGGATGATAACTAACTCAACCGAGGCGAGGCGAGGCTAGCCAACATTCTGCCGAGGCCGAGGCCGAGGCGAGGCGAGGTTGATATTTAAAAAAAAGCGAGGCGAGGCGAGGTGATACCAAAACCTCGCCTCGCCTCGTGCCTCGTGCCTCGTGAAACACTACTTAGAGCACCTCATCCATCCCTTTTTCTTTTAGGAAGTACAGGATCTAATTGGGTTTATGGATGGTAGCTACCCTGAATGTATCTGGTAGAATCCCAAACATTTTATTATTTTGTGTATGGAAGCGTTGCAGTTTATTAGGCGGTGCCCCTGATTATCCTCCATTTCTCCACAAAACCTGCACATGCCCTCATTTCCAAAGCCAAGCTTTCTAAGGTGTCCTGAGTGTGGCTCTCTTGGTGTCTTCTTCCTTTCTGACCTCCTCCCGAGAGAAATGATCACCCAGTCCACAGAATGACGCAGGCCCTGTAAGGGATGTTGATGACGCTAATAGGTAGTGTTAATTTTGTTGGAGCCCCAAGGGATAAAAGGGCCATAAAAGAAAAATCTATTAAGGGACCATATAGCTCCTAAACAACCCATATTAAAGTATGAGAAATGAACTATTAAACATCTAACATCGAGCATTTCGTTATGTTTCATATTTTCATTACAGCTGAGGAAACATGTTACTTTTGTCCCTGGGCTCCCGGACGTAGGCTCCCGTACAAAAACCCCTTCAATTTCTCACCTTATCTAATATTTTTCACAAATAAACAAACTTTCGAAACAAAAATTGTTTCTCTGTAACTAATAACAGTAGGTAATACAGATACTTACAGTACCAGTTGGTTGATCCACACAGTAAAAAAAATATGTAATAAAAATTCCATTAAATAAAACCATAATTGCACATCCAATTGAATATTCCGGTAAAATTGGTTTAATAAAATTTGCAATACCAATATAACCATTAATCGATATATAAATAATACAAAATCCAAAAAGTATTAACATTTGTGGATCATGCGAATTATTAAAATAACGAATATTTGTAATTAAATTTAAATATAGTTTATGATATTTTGCAATAAATTTTAATGAATTTTCATTGGACATATCATCATATAAATAATTATTATTCTTTGTATTTTCTCCATATATTGGTATTATCGTTTTTATTGTTGTATACTTAAATTCCAGTTTATTTAATAATAAATTAATATTACTTGATACTGTGGGAAATGTTTTGTTCTTTTTACAATTTAAAAATGTGATTAGTTGTTTATTTAAATTATCAAATAAATTATTATAAATTAAATAAAAAAAATTAAATAAAATCAATTTATTATTCACCGCAAATAAACTTAACATTGTTATAAAACTAATAAAGATATCTTGAAAATCAATATCACGTTCATATATATAATAGCAATAGATTAATTCTATTATGGGATAAATCGAATATAGAAATGATAAGATTAATGAAATCCACATATGTTTTTTAATATTATTTTCCGAAGTTTTTGTAAATATTTTTGGACTTTGCAATATTGTTGATTTTAATAAATTAAAATTATTGATCATTGTTATTGATTGTAACAATGACATAATATAACATAATATTGCAAATAAATAACAGAATATTTGTGTTAATTTATATAAAATTTTTATATAATTTTGTTTTGAGAATACTTTTGATATTTCAATAAATTCTATATAGATCCCTAAACATATTAATATTATTATATATACATTGATAAAATATGAATATTTTAAATATTTAAATTGATTTTTATTGATTTTTGTATTCATATGTTTACAGATAAATATATAAGGCATTAAACCTAAAATATTTATTAAATACATTTCAACTTTAATTGCACAAATTAAACAACCACTTTCATTTTTTTTCAGTTTTTTTACAGGCCTTACAGGTACTACTTTTGTCATGGTGAATACTTCTGACAAAAGGTGTCAATATTAACAAAGTTTTTTTTTATCGATTTTAAAATATTTACAAGCGTGTGATATTATCAAGTTCGGTAATTAATTGTGTTTTTTGATTTATTTTATGTTATTATAAATATAAAATAAACTTATGTAATCGAGTGAAAAAGACGAAATTTCAATCACTTTTCAAAATTTGAGGTAATTTATTTCAAATGACGTACGACTTCCAAAATTTCTTGTCGTACGGCTTAAGCTAAAAAATAGAAATAAAATGGGTTGAAAATTCTTAGACAGCTTGAGGTTCGGGCCTAGATGGCACATCAAATTGGTTAAAATTTGTTTGCAGCAAAATTTTGAAGCTCAGACAACTTTCAGAATTTTTTGATGACTTAGCCAGATCCCCTTAAAATAATCAGATCAGGTCGAAAAAGTTTCTGTATACTTAATACAAATTATCATTAAATTGGGTGTCATAGCTCCGGAAAAAAAACGATTAGCAATAATTTGCTGATTCAAAACAATTTTAAAAAGAAAGTGAGCAGTCCAATATTTTCAAATTTTGAATGTGTTTGTTGACCATCTTTATCCAAAATCTCTGTACCAAATTTATTGGAAACGGAGCTAAAGGTTAGGTTTAAAGGTAAATGATAAAATATTTTATCGATCTCAATATTTTAAAGATTTAGGTCACCTCCTAATAACAATTCGAAGAATGCGGAAATATTTGGATCATAAAGATACCATCAAATGTTGATCCATATAGCTAGAAAGAATAGTTTATGAAAGGTTTTTCAAGGCTACGAGTTTCTCAAGAAATAGTTTGTAGCTAGAAATACGTACTTAAGTGCGTGAATATATTTGTCTATGGCTTTTTGAGACTTCAATCTTACTTAAAAACTGTACACAGGTCTTTGAATGTTTTATAGATTTCGAAATGAATTAAAAACAATTTTATATGAGGAGTCGGTATTGAGATTGATTTATAAAATAAACTCTTGTGTAACTCTCATTTGCAGCGGTTTTTTTCATTAATGTTTATTTTACTTCAGTTGCTGGTACTAAAAGTTCAACTGAATCGATGAAATAGAATCTTTATTTACAATACATGATGAAATGTAAATAAGTACTATGAGCCACAAAATTAGCGTTGATTTGTACCTTATTCAGTCAGATTTTGGGAATATGTATCGAATAAAAGTTTTTACTATATTGATAATGAATAACTTTTTTCTGAAGCATTTTTTCGAAAACAGAATGAATAAGGCACTAATCAATTATAAACATTTGAAAAATAATCGCTAACTTTGTGATTGAGTGTACCTATGCATTTTCGTATTCTACTTATCCGCAAAATATCTATAATTAACTTTATTCTTAGAAACGTTAAGTTTATCATATATCCACCATTTTGTTGTTTATACCAGGTGATTTATATCTCTCGAACATATAACTCATTGAACTGAAACTTTGCACAAAGGTTTATCAAGTAACAAACAAAATTCAGAAAATAATAAACTTAATAATGAATCAAATTTTTTGTTACAAAATATATGGCGATCATTTGACATTCACAAATCAAACTAACTTAAAAATGGTAAATTTTAATAAAAAAAAAACATCAAACGTCAATGGTGTGACTGAACCCGAAAATAAATAGTGTTCTTTTTTCGACTTCAACAATCCTGAGGATATTGCAAAATTAAAGGCATATTCATGTCTTAAAAAATACTATAAGGTATAAGGTTTCAGATGCACTTTTACCGAAAATTGTTTCAAACTACAATATACTGAGAATTTTCAAAATAAATATGAAATTAAAAAAAAAAACATCTTTTAGGTAATCGAATGGATGTAGTACAAATAGAATGCAAAATATCCACGAAACCGAAGACCCCTAGAACATTTTGTATCTGAAAATCAATCGAAAGACATACGATCATATTATTAATTAGCAACACTTTCGGCTCACTAATTATCCAAATCAAATTAACCGTTGTTTTCAATCAAAAGTACGTAAAGTTTTATTGTCTTGTTCAATCGTATTACATTTATTCTTTTCATCCTCCAATAAGTTACAACTGAATGTCATGATGGAAGTTATATTTTCAATAGTTTACCTTTACGTCATAGGTCATTAGTGACTTAATTCAATAAATTAATTTAAATTTTCTTGGTATGGGATGATTTGTTTATTTTATAGTAGTAATGAAAATTTCATTATTAAATAATTTTATATATCTACTATCATCATTTCGTATCATTTTGCTTTGTGGCTTCCAGTTGTTAGACAGACATGGTTCTTCAAAAAATACAACCTAAACCACAATAGTCGAAACAAATTTGAAAAATATCTGATTATTTTTACAATAAATAAATAGTTAACAGTTTTAGACACTAAATAAACTTGCCTTGTTCAAAATTTTTAATGCTAGTTTCGACCTCTAGTTTAACTAAGATTCACTAAAACATGGAATGAAACCATGTTCATAAACTGCCATCTAAGAACTAATTTCTGAAATATAACAGGCTTTCTACTAATCTCTGCTTGAACATTCATGAACAAAAACATCGTGGAGAGTCGATAGACGTAAAAAATAATAAAAACTGAAAAACCTTTTATACCCGGTTACTGTAAATATACCAGGGTATATTAAGTTTAGTCCCGTTTTAAAGGGGTACCCCTTGGAAAAACTACGAAAAAAGTAAACAAAATTTGTGTTCTCGATTTTAATAATAATCATTTTCTAGGGTAATTTTGACCCAAGCAATACGAAAATCAGGTTCATTTTAACGTCTACCAAACACATTTCAAAATTTTCCCTTTTCAATTCATACAGTTTTGAATTTTAGCACCATGGGTCTGATATCTTGATAACCGTTAATCGTATCGTGTTTTAATCAACAGCATCGTTTTCGCTAGGTCTAAATTAGCTTAAACCGAAGTTTATATCAAAATCGGGGGCAAAAATATTTTCTCCAATTTTTACGATTTTTTTAAGGGGTTTTTGGAAAAAATGCGAAAAAAGTAAAGAAAATTTTTGTTCTCGATTTTAATAATAATCATTTGCTAGGGTAATTTTGACCCAAGCAATACGGAAATCAGGTTCATTTTAACGTCCACCCAACACATTTCAAAATTTTCCCTTCTCAATTCATACAGTTTTGAATTTTAGCACCATGGGTCTGATATCTTGATAACCGTTAATCGTATCGTGTTTTAATCAACAGCATCGTTTTCGCTAGGTCTAAATTAGCTTAAACCGAAGTTTATATCAAAATCGGGGACAAAAATATTTTCTCCAATTTTTACGATTTTTTTAAGGGGTACCCCTTGGAAAAAATGCGAAAAAAGTAAAGAAAATTTTTGTCCTCGATTTTAATAATAATCATTTGCTAGGGTAATTTTGACCCAAGCAATACGGAAATCAGGTTCATTTTAACGTCCACCCAACACATTTCAAAATTTTCCCTTCTCAATTCATACAGTTTTGAATTTTAGCACCATGGGTCTGATATCTTGATAACCGTTAATCGTATCGTGTTTTAATCAACAGCATCGTTTTCGCTAGGTCTAAATTAGCTTAAACCGAAGTTTATATCAAAATCGGGGACAAAAATATTTTCTCCAATTTTTACGATTTTTTTAAGGGGTACCCCTTGGAAAAAATGCGAAAAAAGTAAAGAAAATTTTTGTTCTCGATTTTAATAATAATCATTTTCTAGGGTATTTTGACCCAAGCAATACGAAAATCAGGTTCATTTTAACGTCCACCCAACACATTTCAAAATTTTCCCTTTTCAATTCATACAGTTTTGAATTTTAGCACCATGGGTCTGATCCACACCATTACCCAACACCATTCAAACCATTTTTGAAACCGGAAGAGATAAAGAAAAAATTAAAAAGCATAAAATGTTCGTTTTTTTTAAATAAAGAACTTTCGGCTGAAACTCATTTTAAACTCAGTTTATACCGGGTATTTCAGCAATTAACTCGGTTAGTTGTTATTTCCACTTGTTTTATCTAAAATCGGATTTAAAAGAAAGTGAAAATTTCTTCCACAGCTTCAAGAAACTACGATGAAAACACTATCCGGTGTAAATAGGTAAAATAAAAGGTATATTTTCGGGAAAAATAGCAATTAATTAAACTGCAGGCTAACGAAAAATTATGAATAATAATATTCAATAAACGTCTTTCTATACGTATACACAATTCTTCACTAAATTGCTATGAAATTCTTTAAAAAGATTAGAAAAAGAAAGGTTTAAGCCCAGCAATTTAATCTATTAGTCTAAGACAAGTCAAAAAGGCCTCACTTTGAAGTAATTACCGGAAAGCTAGAATTAAACCACTCGCTTTTACATCAAAAAAAAGGGATTTGAACTTTTCACCTGGTGAGCTTTAAGCGCAGCACCTTATAGAAACACCGAGAATCTCTATTTGTATTTGTGCCTTTTAAAGGATTTTTGTCTCCGACTTATTAATGAGATTGTATTTCATTTCAAACAATAACTGTCTTATACGATAAGCCCACCAAGTTAAACGACTTGAAAGGACAAAAGAACATAAAACATAGAAAATAGAAAAATATCACTGACCTCCACTATTTCATAGGATGGAGGTCAGTGAAAAATATATATTGTCAACCGAAACACACAAATTGTATCAATATTATTGTGTACAAATTAAGTTATTATCTTAACAATATCAAAGTGAGCCGCATATATTTTGACAACCACCATTGTTGATATTCATAAAATACCATAACTACCAACAATTCTCTACACCTCACACAATTACATTCGGAAAAAGCAAAATAAATTTTTAGTTTTATTTGATTCGGCAAAATGCATGAAGTTCTTTATGTAATAAAAATTAATCGTGAAACTGAAGATGTGTATCCACGTATATCAATAATACTTCCAGAACCAACAAATTTACAGTCTGTACCTAAAATACCTAAGGAAAATTTAAGTTCAAAACAATTATCCACATTACGTTTATATTGGCAATATTCGGAAAGTCGATTTTATCAAATATATGATTATTTTTCATTTCAAACATTCCGTTTGTTAAGCAGTTCAAAAGTTATGTATGCCGTTTTTGACAACTATGCAAATAAAACTCAATCTGACGAGTACATACAATATGATAGTCATTTAATTAAAAAAATTGTTCATGATAAAAAAGGTTTAAAAAAAAGTGTTAACGTAGATATTCCATTATCAGATAAAATTCTTAAGCCAAGACAGGTGAATTTAAAAACATCATCAGGTAAAATTATGACTCATAAGACATACAAATCAATATTAGTTGAAGAATATGCGAATGCAAAATTTTTAGAAGACGTCAAACATGGTGCGTATCATTTATATTTCAGTCTAAAAACTAGTAGCAGGCAAACTTACGGTATGTCAGTAAGGTTCATATTGAGTTGAGTTATTCTATTAGACTTGCCTCACAACAAATGGGAATTACGATTCTCTTAAGAACCTTAATTTTCTCAAAAAATATTATCTTTGAACATCCATTTTATAAAATGGACTCAGTTTTTATGTTTATTTTCCTCAAATATCCGTTTCTGTTAAATATATATATATATATATATATATATATATATATATATATATATATATATATATATATATATATATATATATATATAGATATATATACTATGCATATAAATTCTTTAGGCTTTAAAGTTGATCCATTACCTAAGGAAGCAATAGATTTGTTTCCACATGCACCAAAAAAGAGAGGCATAGATAGAAAAGACAAGAAAGATAAAAAAGATAAAGACAAGAAAAATCCAAAAACAAAACAGAAAAATCTGAAAAAAAGAAAGGAAAACAAAAATAATTAAAAATAAGATTGCAACAATTGATTCCTTTCCTATTATTTTGAATAAACTGTGTATATTTTTATATTTTCATAATGTTAGTAAATAAATTCATGGAAGAACAAATAGAATACAGAAATCAACGAGACGTAATTTTCCAAGTGAAGTTTACATAAGAAGATACGAAAAAATTTCAGAAATCGACCACGATCTGGAAATGTACAAGTACCTAAGTCAAATATATCCATAATTCAAAGAAGCCAATCAAAGAAAACAAAATTCAATTAATATGTGTCAAATCAAATCTTACTAGAGAGTCATAGAAATATTTTACTTCATCCATAATTTTAACCACAAAATAATAGAAAACTGAAAAAAATGCCTAACAGACCTGCAAAAGGGTTGCAGATGTCCTCTTCAAAGTAGACTTCATCACGTCATTTGAAAGCATTAAGCCCTTAAAGCCAGCATTATCAAATCCTATCAAATATTCTGTAATCTGATTGATAATAAATTAATCCATATCTAAAAAAATTTGCAAACAAAATGGCTATAGTATAAAGTACTTCATTACGATTTTCTGACGGTATTTAGTTTGTCAAAATCGGTTCAGCCGTACATATCCACGACAATCCGACAATCACAATACTCTACCTCATTTATAAAAACAAATTAGGTATAACGGTTGCCGGTTACACTTACAAAATAACTATAAACGCGGCAAATGTACATAACACATTTTTTTTATGTTAAAAACACACAAAAGAGGTTCGTTTACCACAGGCAATCGTGATGGTCCTCTAGCGCGATAAAGTTATCGTAGTCAAATCCGTATTTCGGTGCTGAGAAAGGATATTAAACAAACATGGAATTTAAACAATTTATAAAAAATTATATATTTAAAGTTAAATAAAAATAAAAATCAATTAGCACAAAATTAAAATTTGCACTCATACAAAAAATTTACAATCCTTCTGAATTTATACAATATACTTAAATAACAAATTATAACAAATAAGTATTAAATAACCATAAAAAATTGTTATCTAGAGTTAATTAAATCAGACATTATTTCTTAACAAACCTCTAGCAGATAAAAAATCTGCTGGAGTTAGTTTTTTTCAATAATTACAGTTCAAAATTTATTTTAAGTTGTAGTAAAACATATGGCGGCCTTAAGAACAATGTATGTCAATGATAATGAAACTTTCTATATATCAGAGTACTTTTTCACCTTTATAACAATATACATATTTAGATACTAGAAGCAAACATTTTTGAATAATATTTCACAACATATTTTAAAACATTTAGTCGTATGCCTGAATTTAAAAAATATTGCTGATTGAAATAGTCAGACCAAATAAACTATTATTGATGTGAAAACATTTCTAGCGATGCTATACAAGTATGATTTTATATGGAGAGTGAAATGAAATTTCAGATTCGACTGTCTCGTTTTATTGTAACCATCGGCTATGTTACAGTCGGCAATCATCGGCATTCGTTTTTAAAAAAGGAATTTAACTTTGTATATGAATATTATTTAATGCTATTGTATATAGGCAATGATATATACAGATAAGTATATATCATTGTGTAAGTATATATCTGTTGATGTATACAGATCATTGTATATAGAATATGTTTTCACATCATGCCTGAGTCCCGGACATAAAACTTTTTTTTCGAGAAACGGAATATAGAACAAATTATATTCCAGAAATTTTCACTTGAAAATTATATTTTTTTGATGTTCTGTAAAATGTTAAACGTATAAAAAATATTACATTTGTCTTTCAATAAACTATTTTTCATTCTCACTAAATTTCTTAAAATTAATTGCTTCTAATCAAAGTTTATCACGTGATGGCACTTATTGTTTTTTGAATCCATTCTATATTTGATGTGATTTTGTCATACATTCTTGGCCGTTCTACTCCATTTTTGGAACATGCTATACGCCAATTGCTGATTCCAATTAAGGACCATCGTTTTTGATCCGGAAGTAAACATAAAATTGGACTACCGGCAAATTCCTCTTCCTAAAAAATTAGATTTAGTGTTTAATAACATATTATCATGTTGAGGTATATATTATCAGGTTTGGGTATCTCAAAAATCTGTGACATTATTGAAAATCACTGTACACAGAGGCGGATAAGACTATTCACCGCCATAGGCAGCTGCAAAAATTCCACCCCTTCTTTTATTAAGGTAAATTTTCATGCTGACGCTCGACGCCGTTGTCGAAAACGCTAGAATTTGGAATGAAACTAACTTCTTCGCTTGACGCCAATCGTAAATTCGCTATTTGTGAAAAACTCTTTCACAATTCAACATTTGGTCTGTATAATTTTGAATAACTGTGTAAAGATCAACATTCCACTGATTATTTTCTTATAAATATAAAGATACTAAAATAAATACTAACATTACAATCTTTTGTTGAATACGGTGATTCCGTACATATACTATTTACAGTTGCTATTGAAACATTTTCACATTTCTCCATGTTAGTCACTTGTATTTGAACACGTTGTAATTGTTCACGATTTCGTGCCCAACCCAGTGTATTACAATATGACAAATTGCTTAGAATATTCCCTTTCACAAAATGTTCTTCCGGCAAACAAATTGGTCGAATAAAATCCGAAAATATGTATGGTTCCTCCAATTTCACCATTACAATTGTACTGCCTTCAACTGGGGATTTCACCATCCCAACAATCCGTCTAGTTTGTTGCCATGGCGCAGAAGCATCAATACGTATTTGACCCGCTTTGGCAATCCATTCTGCTTTTGGTTGTCCTTGGAAACATGAGGCTGTTGTTATAATCCAATCAGAAGATATTAATGTACCATCGCAAACATGAATATCTTCTTTAAATAAAGCTATATGCCATGGCCAATCCCCATGCCGTGCCATTTTTTGTAAACCTTCAATTCCACTTTGATCTCTTAAAGCTTGAATTCCACAATCTAATTCAGAACAATGCACGTGTAAAACCTCTTTGTTTGGACATACAGCACGTACAAATGTTAGTTCTGATGCATTTGGATCTTTCATTTGAACGTATGGTATATTTTCTTCGGAGTCTCTTTTAATTTTTATGGACTCTAATTTTCTATTAAAAAAATAATAATATTATTATTCAAAATATAAAAACTGACTTAAATCTTTTCGAATTTCTACAACAAACGTTTGGTAGATAATAGAATTTGAATCCACAGTTTCTGATATGTTTTCGAATTTTTGATTCGAATAATTTGTAACATGTACGCACGACAATATAGTATTCATAAATCCAGAAACAGGATTTTTCTGATAGAAACTTGACTAATAAATTATGATTCATTTTAAAATTCATTTGCATCAAATGCTTGATATGAAAATATTATGCCCGTTGGTATAATATAACCGAAAGGCAACCATACTAATGCGCTAGTTTACAAAAAACAATAAATATGATTCATTTTATATTATTTAGATTTAAAAATAAAAGCTAGGAATTCAAAGGGAAAGTTATATATAATCGAGGTCATAATAAATTTTTTCATATTTCTAACTTAAAATCGGCCCATTTAAGTAAATATAGTCTACAATATTCTTTTTTCTAAATTGGATTTCAAACATGGTATAAAGTACAAAATATTTAAGAGAAATCATGAAAATCTAAGTAATAAAGAAATTTTCATATTTATGATCGGCAAATTTTTCTTAACCCTTAATATACCATTTCATAAAATACAGCAGAAAATACAATAACATATCAGTATCCAATAGCGCTGGATGAAAATCATCCAAAGACTGGTCTAAATATCTAGACATTACTTATAAATATTTAATTGTTTTTATAAACATAACGTGTTTCCATCCATTGTAAGTATGGCTGCCTGTCGATTATGCCGTAATAACGGAGACGTCGAACGATTACTTAATTTGCGGATTTACCATTTAAGTAATATGATTGAACATTGGTGAAATTCTTTTGAATAATTGTAAATATAATAGGTTTTATTAAACTTACTCATATGAAATTGATTTGCATAAACTTGTAGCAAGCGATTCTAAAGCAGGATTTCTATCCAAAACATACGTATCATTTTCCACAATTTTTTTAACATTTTCTGTACACAATTTACCATATGTTCCTTTTTCATTGTATATAACATATCCTTCATCGAAATATTTTGTTTGTTGTGGCGATATGGGATCATATTGAGTGATATTAAATATTGTTGGAGCCAGTGATACTTAAAAATAATAAATATTTATTAAATTAAAACCAAAAATTATCTCAAATGTCATTTTTATTAATTAAAAAACTAAACATTTAAATTATACTCCAAATATGTTTGATTTAAAAAAGTAGAAATTTAGAGTGTTATCTATTACTTTATAAAGAATAAAACTTATTTTGACAAAATGGAAACCCGACTTAACAAAAGAAGCACTAAAAAGTAAAAAAATAATTGCATATTCTTGTGCCAATTTTAGTTCACCAAAGCAAAAATTTTTAAATATATATGTACAATTATTGTTATTTTTGGAGGCGGTGTCAACATAGATAAATTCACATAACTTTTGGACACCGCCTCCAAAAATAACAATAATTGTACATATATATTTAAAAATTTTTGCTTTGGTGAACTAAAATTGGCACAAGAATATGCAATTATTTTTTTACTTTTTAGTGCTTCTTTTGTTAAGTCGGGTTTCCATTTTGTCAAAATAAGTTTTATTTCTCGCTTTTTAGTTACTTTGAAGTTCTATAACTGATTTTATTTGTCTAAATATGGGTAGACCTACTAAACGACCAACTAATTTTTAGTGAATTTTTTTATAACACTTTTTTTTTACCCGTTTTTTTTTTTTTTTTAAATTTTTAATGCATTTTTTTATAACAGATTTTCAGTTTTCTTTACAAGGAATTTGGTTTTTTTTTGTAAAATTTTTTTTTTTTGGGGTCGGTTTTTTTTTTAAGGAAAAATTTTTTTTGAAGTCGGTTTTTAAAAAAATTTTCTTATTTTCCCATTATGAATGAGTATACTTTTTCAAAAAAAAAAAAAAATTTCGCAGAAATCGGTTATCACATATAAAATGAGGATTTTCCTCGATTTTCCGGAGATCCCCTCATCAGAATGCGATTTGGTGACAATGGGACCAATCGGGAATCAAACCCTTTAAAACAAAAAAAAAAAATTCAAAATCGGTTCATAAATGCCGGAGTTCTGAGGTAACAAACATAAAAAAAAAAAAAAAAAAAAATACAGACGAATTGAGAACCATCCTCCTTTTTTGAAGTCGGGTTAAAAATAAAGATCAAGCTCGGAAATTAAATTTATAATGTACTTTTGATAATAATAATTAACAACTTTTGTATAAATACATCTTTTAACCGGATACACTGAAAAGTATCTAGATACTAGTTTGTAGGGAGATGGATTCACGATTTTATTACGGCATCCGATGTGAGTAAGATAGTTTGTTGGATAGCAAAGTCAGTTCAATATTTTTGAGAATAATGCAGCGAAGACAAAAAGCTGGAGTTTATTGGTAAAAATACTCTTTTGCGGAGTACTGTATTTTAGCACATAATGATATCAATTTATCACTTTTAAATCGATATCAGCAGTCGTCATGCAAAGGAAGTATATATTTACGGATTACATAATTAAGTATTTAAAAAAAATTAATGGCGGCCTCATTTTCTACCTGAAGGTTTAAGAGCTCATTTACATATACATCTATATTATATACTTAATTCTTAATTCGTATCTAGATACGAATCTTATTAGATAAATACTCTTGGGATGCATTGACTGTAACCCATAAGATAATTAGGTTTTGACTCAAAACCTTTGGTAGAGATGCCCAAAAAACCATTCTGCAAGCAACACAATTATAAAATTTTCATCTGAGAATAATTAGTCTAGGGTATTCTGGGTACTCATTGTAACGCATGAATTAACAGTTCAACTACGCCCGTTTAAAGACGAATTTAATGCTTCTGTCCCCCATTTAAAAACTAAAACTAACATATATACAGATGAAAGAAGTGGTGTCTGATGGTTTTATTTTACTCAGTTATTGTTGGAGTCGAAACTAATTTACTCGTCCTATTGATTTCATGGGCGAAGAATGAACTGAAATTAGAATGATTATTTAAAATAAAACTGAGGGAAAATCTCGGAGATATTATAATATTTTACAGTTCTTTTGTGCAGCGATAGGTTGCGATACAATATCTAGATCAGAAAAGGTAAAAATCTTCAGAAAGTTTCGTGGTAAGGATGCACTCAGAGAAAAAAATGAAAATGTTTCACAAAACGGGCGTCTGTATGTGGCTACTATTCAGGCCATGGATGTGAAAACCATGATGTCTATTCTAACGATTTAGATGAATATAAAATGGACGGTTGCTTTACGCGTTACGTTAAGAAATCAGGTAGATTTTTCTTACTTTCCATTTTATAAAACCTGGTTTTATAAAATGTAGTATACATTTTCATATTTTTCATGGATGATCTTTTATAAGAACGAATTAGTTAAAGATATTTTATACAATCATTTACAGGCTTAATTCAGCCTGGAACAGGGTAAACATTTTTTTTTCTCCAATTATATAAATATCAGTTACATACAACAATGTCTTTCATCACTATTGTCCGGACAATCTGGTTTTCCATCACAACGATTCGATGGACGTATACATTTTCGCCCAATACCACAATGTAAATATCCTGGTGGACAATAAGAACATGCTGTTTCATCGGATAAATCTTCACAGTCAATAATACCATCACACACACGTGGTGACATTGCTTTCGCTTTCAATTCTTGTATACATCCTGAAAACAAATTTTTTTAATGAAAATTAATTGCAATTAACCGAGTAATTTAAAAATGTACCTGGTTTTGGTCGGCATGTACCGATACCATTGAACTCAGGGAATCGACTACAATCTAATAATGTTTTAATACGCTCTGGTAATCGACTACCACAGCCGGATATAAAATCACGACAAAAACTCCGACATGGCATTATCGTTTCATCTTCAAATTTGTCGATACGTACTGAACATGATGGCTGTAATAATTGGCAAACAAATTCATATGCCATATGATAACATTCAGCATCAACCAACTCACGAAATGCTATCACATCGTCTTCGATTTCTTTCACTGAAATATGTCCAAGTATATTTGGATACGATGTCAAATTGTATGGTAAATGTTTACAATATTGTAACTCAATTGAATGACATTTTCTTGGTGGTGTAATTTCAACTGTCGTTGATGGTAATTCTGTACTGGTTGCTCTTAATGTTGCTGGTGTTGTAATTGGTGCATCACTTTTTTGTACATCTAATGTTGATGGGTCAATTGTTATATTTGCTAAAAATCTTGCATTATCACGTAGATTTATTTCATCCAACAACACGCTCATTATGGTAAACTCGTCGACATTTAATTGATGTGGATCAAAGTGTAAATTAAAATGCACAATTAAATCTTTACCATCCTCACTAAAATTAGAATAAAATTCAATATATATTTATAGCACTTCGTAAGTCCAATTATTAGGAGCTCAGGTAGGGGTATACTGGAAAAGTTTAAAAAATGAGTAATACTATAGATTTGAAATGGTCTCTTTCTGAATTTTCGTTTACTTATTGAAAATCTTTTTTCATGTCGTAAGGAATTGGGAATGATAGAAAAACCAGAGAAAAACATTGTAGACAAAACAACCAGGTTCTCAAAGGCCCATGAAAATAAAACAAATTGAAACATAATTTATTTTAAAAGAAATTTAAAGAAAAAATAGAACTTAAAGAAAATTTAGCATTGAACAAGGTACGCAGGTTTTAGTCTATGAACGAATACAAAGGTAGGTTTGTTGCTGACGTGATTACAAGATAATGGAGGTTTGTCATGATCCTACCGTATAAAAACCTTTTTGAAGAATCCAAATCTTTTGACAAATACACATTTTTTTCGCGAACCGTTTAGTAAAAAAAAATGTAATGTTAAAAGTGAAGATTCCAAGAAATCCTTAAACCTACTCTACAAATAATTATTAAAAGACTATTTTAAAAGAGAATATTTTGGAATTTAAACCAAATGTTTATTTTGCCGAATAAAAAATAATGTCAGTTTGTTGGTAGTTACCATGGTAGCTCAAGAAAATGTTCAATACACGCAAAGGTATCTAAATATGAAAGAAAATTAATATTTAGAATCGAGTACATTACAGGAACAACTGTTAACGGTTCTTAAGTAACGTATAGTAGTTTATTTAATAAAAATGCTCCCTACATTTAATTACTGAAGGTAGATTAGACCGAAATCGAGTTTTTTCGTTTCCCGAAACAACTTTTGTATTTGAAATTGGGATCTGTCAACAATTTAAAAAAAGTCTTTAACGCAAGAATTCGCGTGTATTGGGAAGTTAAAAATGGACCAACAGAAAGTATAAATACTTTTCAGGAGTTTTTTTCAAGTTTCTTACCCATCAAATGCCAAAATTTCAGTACCATCAAAACCAGACCTAAGTTCACTACGACGAAATAATAAATTTAATTTTTCACGATATTCTCTAGAATGTACTCGAAATAATTCTGCAGATGGATCAGCTAATTCTGGTAAAAATGTATCCCCCTCAATAACTCGAAATGTACCACGAAAACTTTTCTCTGATAAGTTATCTGATAATACGTAGGTGTCTGAAAAAAAAGGAATTAACCAAATTACTATCAAATATATACTTCAGCATTTAAAGTTGAAGAAAATAATTAGGAAATTGAACAATTTTTCAAATATTTCTTCGGGTATTAAACAAAACTGTAAAATAGTCCGACCACGATTGTTTTATTTTACTCATTTATTTACCAACTTTAGTTTCATATTTTACACATTTGTCAAAAAGTGTTAGTCATCACTTTTTTAACAGTAAAAAATTCACAGATATATCGAATAGTGATTCATATTAGGTTCACCTATTATACAAAAGAAAACACGTTTTATTTTGATATCACATCTGATAACATAGGTAAGTAGTATTTTATTTTATTTACTCTTCGCCACACTTGTTTGAGAGTAGCCATAAAACGATTTTCTTTCTGTGTACAAAGATCGTCAAAACAGAAACAGAATTTCTCCCATGAAGAACGGGTAGTATTCCTTGGATCTCAAATTTTGTATATTCTTTATTTTAAGCGCTTAGTAGATCATTTGATAAGAATTATGAATGTGTCATATTTAACCCGGATGACAGTATAGATTTTCGGGATAGCCAAGAAATCAATGAATGAGGTGTAGATAGAAATGTGAGGAGAACAAGAAATGACTTTATAAACATACTAAAATTCGTTGCATTCAGGAGAAGTGGTAAAGGAGAGTGAGACGCAATTCTTCATTTTTTTTTACGATTTTGCAGATATAGATAACCATTTTATCGCAAATATAATCGCAAAAAAACGATATATTTTTGCAAACCTTGACTAAACTATAAATACACTTATATTTGCTTATTTAAAATATGAGAGATTCGTGTAATTTTACTAACTACTGATTGGTTGATACGATTTCATATAAGTGCGGTTTTTATGATAATAAATAAAATATTTGTATTATATTACATAATAATAGAAAATAATATTAACCAAATCAATTTATTTTTGTCTTATTTCTACATAAAAATTTATTAATCATATTAACTCTAACGTGAAGTGAAGAAACATTCATTTGTTTGATCGTTTGAGATAACTTTATAAACATGTTCCAAAAACATAGTTCCCGAAAAATCTCAAAGTAATATATTGATTAAATA
Source organism: Nineta flava (assembly GCA_963920215.1). NCBI lineage: Eukaryota > Metazoa > Arthropoda > Insecta > Neuroptera > Chrysopidae > Nineta > Nineta flava. Next base: position 94,818,362 of record OY986041.1, read on the forward strand.
GTTCATATCACAATATTCAGAACGACCAGTAAATCATTTCTAATTTCTTTGATCGATTAAACAATTGATAATTCAAAAGTTTATCGTGAATTCGAAAAACTCTGGTGTTTTATGAATGGTTCAATAAAATATTGCGTTTTGTCATCTGAGTCTTAGATAGATAGATCTTGGGGTCTAAAAAGTATTGCACTTCGGCTTTATGGTCCATTGTGCTCCCCCTTCTACCTCAGTCCGACGAGATTCGCTTCTCCCATATCTTGGCAATAGTCAGGAGCTTGTTTATCAGGTCCTCCTGAAGTTCATATATTCCGGGTGAGATGAACCGAATATCGTGTATCTGCTGTAACCTAGAGGTTCACAGTCAAAGATAATGTGTCTGGATATTTCCTCCTCCTCGCCACACAATCTGCACAAAATGGACCCGTCATGGAGTCCCATTGTGTGCAGATGCTTCCGCAGGGGATAATGCCCGGTAATAGTCTTCATAGTCTTGATCTGAATCTTGATGGTGCACCGCAAAGTTTCAAGTGGCTTTGCTACATGTTTCCCCGAATTGTTTCGCAGTTATGTTGGGACCCTCAGCTCTAGATTGTACTTGCATTTGGAGTTCTAATTCTGAATGCTGAATGATGAGTCGTGAAGTATTCCAAATTGAAATTTTCTATAATGGTTACAATGAAATTCGACATCAAAAACAATCAATTTTGTAGCTAAACCACTCAACAAGTATCAAAACCAGTAGCCAACTTGTTTTCATTATAAAACAATTTTTATAGAATTTATCAACGAGATAAAAAAAAAACATTAAATTATTCTTAAAATTGTACTTAATTTCTTTTGATATAATCAGAATAAAAATATATAAACCAGAAAATAGATTATTTACACAAAGACAATCAACTTAAACTTAATGAATATTACGTTATAATTAATTAACTAATAATAATGTTAAGTGTACATACTTGTAAATAATTTATAATTAATTGTGAGAAAAACAAAACATAATTTAATTGTATTGTATTTTATTTTATTTTATTATAAATATTGTTATTATGATTAACTGTGTAACAACTATAAATTATGTGTTTCACGTGTGCAAATTTTATACGCTTTCTGGTCTTGTAATATGAATTTGTTACAATTATTTAATATTTTTAGAGCAAAAATTTACTGTTTTTTGTTTATTATACAATACTTTGTATGGATTGAAGGCGGGGCTTTAAAACATGACTGTTTATTGTGTGCAACCGAAAGAGTAATCCATTATGTGTGTTTTTATTTATGTCAAATCATTATTATTTTCTAAATTTTAACAGTTTAAAATGTCAATTTTTTTAAATTTATTGACAAATAATTGATTTCCAATATTTTGTTAATGTAGATATTTCTATAGAAAATATACTAGACTTTTAGTACGAAATCTGTACGGTCCCCTATAGTCTAATATAAGAGTAACAGCTCTTCTTAATTTTGCGCCTTAACTTTCGGAAAAATTGTAGGTAAAGTTACAGCCTTTCCAAGAAATTCGAATTTACCCATTTTTGCATTTGAATTTTTCATTGCGAGAAGGCTTCTAATCGAAAAAGCATAAGAATTAAACTACCTAAATTTTGCATGAAATATACAGAAAAATTATTAATATTTCAAAAAAGTTGCACCGTCTCCGAGTTATTTAAACAATCTCGTAATAGAAAAAAGTTAGGATTGAAATTGGTATAGATTGAAGAAGTCATTTACCAGTTGTTATTATTAAACCTTTATCTACGGTTGTGCATGATGGTAATTTTTCAAAAACAAAAAAAAAAAACTAATTTTAATTAATTCTATACATTTTAAAACATTTGAGCCTTAAAAAAATAAATAATAAAAATCATATTTGTCCTAAAAATACTTTTAAAATTTTGTAAGATTAACGTATGGAATGTTCAAATCGTAATTCAAAAAAAATAACTTCATATGAAATACGCAAAAAAATCTACAGCCATATCAGACAGACACAAATATATAAATATATAAAATTATAATAGATTTGCGGGTAATAAAATGTTTAACTCGGTCAGTAATGTTATTTGAAAACAAATATAAAGTTCCGTTATACTCTCAAACGCACAAGAAAAAGAATATTATATCTCATATTATAATACTTATAATAAGTATATGGATGTTTGAAATTACCAGCGCAGCACCAATGAATGGTATTGTAAATACGATGATGTGTAATTATGATGATGATGCTGTTTAAAGTGTCATAAAATTAAATAATACAATGTTGTTCAAGATTCAAGACATTATGATCGAATTTAATATTATTAAGTTAATAGCAATCAGCGAGCCTGTAATTTTACAAACACTGTACTTTAAATACTGCGAAATAGCAAGCAGGGAGGCTAATGACTATTTTTCGTAATACATAATTAAATGAGTCAAATTTGTACACATGTTTACCAGGCTCAAATATTTTTTTTTTAAACAAAAGTGCGGTCTGTGCTAATAGGTTGGTTAACCAATTTGTATTTCATTGTCTCTCAAATAAATATTCCCTCCATTGAGAGGGAATATTTATCAGAGTATTCTTGACCACTGACTCCAGACCATTGACTCCAGCTAAAAAATTTTAAAGATCAATTTTATTCCAAATTTGATTTCGCCTATAACAAAGTTTTTCGATAATGCTTAAAACAAACTTACCCCCTAAGCACCTCTTAGTAGCTCGACTTCGGTGCCCGTACGTTCGTCTGTCTATCACAATCAGTTTTTTCTAAAACTATTTATCGTAATAATTTGAGCAAAAATAATAAGTTTAGCAAAAAGATAGTAATAGAGAGTTTCTTATTATAGGTGTAAAGTATATAAAGCTGAATTTTGATTCTGATAGGTGTAGATTGAACTAAATTATGAGAATTGAAATATTCTAACGCGATCAGCGCGATAAACATCTAATTGCTTATATTTTCAATGCATGCACCTTAACTTTTACACTTGTATACACAAAACGAACGCATACATTTTCGATAATGTTGCTCCACCTTCTATAGATTAAAAAGTAAAAAACTTCTATTTAAAATTAAAAATTAAAAAAAAAATAGTCTGACGAAGAGTTTTGTAAATATCATAATTAAAAAGATAAAAATTCACAAAAATTTTCGTCCGCCATACTTGAATAGAGTCAAAAGACGATTTTAAATTTAAGTAATTAATTTACAGATAAAAATTTTTAATTTCTGATAAAAAGAGTGTTTCTGTTTATTATGATTTGCTGGGTACTGTCCGGTCAGCCTTCATCACACAAATTTTGGATTTACAGCACACTAATTGTGTAAGTATTCCTTGCAATGGACCGATTTTTTTCGATTGTTTTACTTTTTATTCAATATATTATAATAGCCTCTATCAACATCGATATTATTTTGTCTTTTTATAGAACTTAAAAGTGAACTCTATACGTATCATCGAATATCGTCATTCAACCAAATTATATTTGACCATACAAATTTTTTTTTAATCCATAATTTTCGTATCCATTCGGACTCAATAGATTTTTTTGTACTTTTAGATTAGTTTCGTAGGAGTACGAATGAAACTCAGGATTTTACCTGGATAAAGTTGCCTGTCTTCACTTGGTAAGGCAAAATCTCCACCTGTAATTCATGTTTACTATAACAACCATATAAGAGCCACAGAACTGTCAGTGCAGTAGAGTTCTTAGGTCTTAATTTATTATATTACTATTTCATTTTAGAACAACGTTGTACATATAGTGAGTACAATAGAATATTTATGTAAAAAATAAAAACCATTAGTATCTTACTTTTATATGATCTTTTATTTTTAAGATTTAAAAAATAAGCAGTAGTTATTATTATGCAAAAGTATATAAATTTATAAAGAAATAATATTTTATTGTATTCACAACACAAATGAACTCTTTCGGCGGTACGTAAATAAAATATTTTATGTCAGTTATTATTATATTGGTAAAAAGTGTAAAAACAAGCCATGAAAATTAAAGGTAGCCACAGTTTTTTATTTCCTAAAATATATGCTTTAATTTTTTATATGTATAATAAATAATATACGCGTAAGTATATTTAGTTCGTGCGTGGATTATCTCAGAACTGTTGGAAAATACTCCGATTTGAATTATTTTGTTTGTAAAAGGTTGGGAAATCAAAATATCAAAATATTTACACGTTAAAAATTGCCACTTTTGCAAAAGATCCCTATCCCCATCCTAGATGTGTATGATTTTTCATATCAAGCATTTGATGTCAAAAAATGGTATCAATGTTCAGACATATTACTTAAATGTCAAATAAAGTAAACACTAGTCGCTTCCGTTGGTGTAATATAACCGAAAGGCAACCATACTAACAATGGAAATAAATAGACGTTAGTTTACAAAAAACAATTTAAAAATCTAAAAGACTATTCGATGAATCACAAACATTGCCTAAGTAAACTGGAGGAAGGGTGTTTTTTTAACAAATATCAATTTGGTTTATTTCTAAAATGAAGTGAAATGTCACTTTTAAAATTTTTGATCGTTTTGTTCGGTATAAAAACCATTTTACCTTCACTCTCAAGGCCTTCAATTGACTCCCTGCCACATCTTCCACTTTGCTAAACCATTCAACTTTTAAGAGTAGAGTTCAATGAACGTCTATTTCAAATTCCATTGCAAAGTTCCATTTAAATTTGTCACTCAACCTCCTCAGTACTAATGATCGTAAAACCAATTTTTTACGCTGTAACTTTGGAACACAAAACCAATTTTTTACCGACTACGGCAAAGCCAAAAGGAAGGTTTATGTTTTTAGAAGTCTATATACACTCCCGTTCAATAAAATTGAACGACCTGAAATGTTAATTTTCTTACATTTCATAAAACTCCTCACTTTTGCAACTCTCTGTATAATCATTCATTTATAAACAAAGATAAGTAGTATATATTTTAAGTGTGAAAAAAGAAATGGAAGTATAGTAAAAGACATTTCCTACAAGAATAATCAAAATTGTGAGAGACTTATTCAGTTCAGATCTGTTCAATTTTATTGAACGGGAGTGTATATGTTTGTATTTATGTATGTTCCATCGTAGCGCTTAAACTACTCATCCGATTTTGATAAACGACGTGTCATGGGCTTTGTCTTAGTGTCCTGCGTCTTATAGATTATATGACGTCATATTAAATCCAACGTGGCAGATATAAACTGCATAATACGCTTGCAAAAAAAAAAAAAATACACAAATCTATCGAGTTTGGTATCAAATGAAAGGTTTTAATTCACAGATTCCGAAAATGTGTAATATATCCTTTGCGTAGTCGGGTTTTAGTTTCTTAAACTTTTATATTATTTAATATAATATACTAGCTAGGTACAGATTCTCAAAATATTGTAGATTTTTTAAACTTTCTGTATATTTAATCGGATTAAACTTTACTGAATGAATTTCTATACTGATGAGAATAAAAAGTACTTTCCTTATTCCCACATACATAATGAATGATTGAACACATGTATGTATATGGTTCAATGGTTAATTAACAGTTATAATAATGATAATATTAATAATAAAATAATTGTTCAATTTCCTCCAAGCACATAATTATATTAATTTATTATTATTTTTTAATATACTTACATGCAATATATACAAATATAGCAGCAAATAATAAGAATGTGAGAAATCCGGCAAGGATATAACAACCACAACGTACACTTGAACTTAATTTCTTCCTTGTAAATCGTATATCACTATCTGATGAGAGTATCGAACTTGGTGCTCGATGTCGTCGACTGTATGGTCGTGTTGTTGTGCTCACTGTACTGATCGATACCTGTAATCATAAAAATAATGCAATTAATATATTTGTTATGTGTTCTTGTTTTTTTATATTTTAAATACACCAACTGTCATGTTGACAGTTTCACCAACGTGTGAAACTGTCAGCAAATTAGCAACGAATAACATATCCTGAGACATAAGAGTAATTTTAATAAGAATGATGTTAACAAGAGTAAATCGAATGAAAGCAATTTTAACAAGAGTAATTTCAATAAAATTTATTATATTTTAATTTATTTTGTTTAATTTTTTTGTTTAATTGCCAAAAAGAAATTGTGGTGAAATTGTCACCAAATTAGTAACAAGTAACATATCCTGCGACAATATAAGAGTAATTTTAATAAGAGTAAAATCAACAAGAATAAATGTGAATGAAGGAAATTTTACCAAGAGTAATTTCAAAGTAATTTAAAACTTATTATATTTTATATCCAGTATATTTTAATTTAGTTAATTTTCTATTTTATTTTCTATTCTATTTTTATTTTTGTCTATTGATCTCGACTTTCTATCTATTTCTAATTGTTAAGGAGTAAAGTACGACTAGCTAATTTATACTGATGATGACTACATTGTAGTCGAAATACGTATTTATATTACAAAAAACTGATCTAGGTAAAGGGGGCGAATTTGAAATTTTATTTCAAAAACCTAGAGTTCTCACTAATTATCATTCGATAATATAATGTTTGAATACTGGACAACTTTATATTCAGACGCATATTTACATTGTTATAACCATGGAGACTAAACAAGAAGTCTGAACTCCATGTAAACAAATAATTGACAAAAATAAGATGTCAGTAGTGTTCCATTTGCACCGGAGACAGTGGAGAGACTATAAGGCGCGAGTTTGATTTGAAAAACATGACGCATTTATGTAGTATTAAAAAATTATTTGCAGCTAAAGTATTTTTCCAAAAAAATACTTTTTTAAATAAATGAAATAATGTAATTAGTTGAAGTAAGTGATATAGTTAAAAATTCGCAAACTAATTACATAATAAAAAACAAATAATACTTCAATCCTATTTATTATACTATATTCACTTCGGTGAAAAAGGAAAACTAGCGACGCTAATGGCATAAAAAGTAAATATAACTTCTACCATTACGTTGACATATTTTGTCAATTCTCCCGTTTGAGTTCAGTCTCCTTGTCTAGTCTCCATGGTTATAACTCAAAAACTAAATATAATTTTTATAGCTGCAGAATCATAGACATATTCGGATATTATAAATTCATATGTTTAAAAAAAATGCATAAATCGAGAAAGTGAATTCACAATCAGGTCATAGTCAATTAAATTTTTGGTATAATACCTAACTAAAGGTAAAGTACAGGTACTATAAACAAAATAGTAATTTACCATGTAAATAGTAAAATTGATTTCATAACATCAAGTATATATTAAAAAATCAAGTTTAATTATCTTAATTTGTTCTTTGTTTGTATCTATTAATCAGTTGTGTAATCTTTATTTGTTGAACAATACTTAACTTTAATATATTAAAAATAAAATTGGTGTACCGTAAAATTAATAACATGTGTATTATAATATAATAATAAGTGTTTTTTATATTATTATAATTAACATTAAGAATTTGTGTATCTTATTTTAGAGTTACGTATGTTATAAAACAACTATATAATATATAATTTAATAATCAATTAATTTTCTTTAAATGTTTTTACCAAAGTTGAAAATATAATGAGATTATATATATATATATATATATATATATATATATGATTTTCCAGAATCTACTGTAGAATCTTCCAGAGTCTCTCTTCAGTTTTGGTACTGGTTGAATGCTGTATAAAAAGTTTATTATTTTCCAATCATCTTTTCTGTCAGTGTGAGGTGTTCCATTTGATGATTTCTGATGATGTCTCCAACAAATCGGGTCTCTTTCGGATCCATTTAATGAAAAATTTACCCGTCTGTGCTTTTTTCCTCACTTTATCATTTGTAACCAAATCTTTCCAGCGTATTTTGAAGATCCTTCTCCAAAACCACATCTCACAAGCTCCGATTTTTCCAGCTATGCTGTCTGATACGGTCCACGTTTTACATCCGTATGATAGAACCGAACACACAAAAGCCTTTAAGAGTTTTTCTTTTATGTCTAGTATTATTGATTTATTACCAAACTTTTTTTAAAATTTATTAAATCTCACTTTGGTTGAGGTAATGTGTCTGTTTATTTCCTGAGTACACTTTCCATCATCATTTATTAACGCACCTAGGTCCTAGATAAATATGTTTATCATACGCTTTTATTTTTTGAACATTCATCTTTACCTAAGTTTCTTTTTTGTTTGTGCTTCTTGAGATGACCACATCACTATTTTATTCGGGTATATTTTCATAACCCATTTTCCGTTTGCTTCCCTTTATATATGTGTATATATATATATATATATATATATATATATATATATATATATATATATATATATATATATATATATATATATATATATGAAAATAACGTAGTATGTTATATAGAGATTACGCCTTCATTGTCCAAAATAAATATTGAGTTTCCACTGTATCTTACAGCGTGAAGGATCCCTGATACCAAAAATATTATGTAGGGCATATAGTAGTTAAGATAATAGTTATAGTTAAATAATTTAATGATAGATATATTTTTATTACAATATTAACCTACATACGAAAATTATACCTGTAAGTTTTATTACTTGAATTAGAATCTTTAAAATTAATATTTTAAAATTTAATAATACATATTAACACTGGATAGTTTTAATTGAAATATACTATTTTTATTTACTAAAATGGGTATAAATTAATAAATTATAAATTTAACAAAATTAATTTAAAAAAAAAAAAAAAACTTTTTAAAATCAATAGTTTCCATAGAAAACCAAATTACAATAAAAAGAATAGATTTTTCAGTGATTATAAGCTTATAAGAATAATTTTTTACATTATTGTAAAAATAAAAAAACCATTGCGCTTATAAAATATTTCTGTTATGGTTAAGTTACAATAAAAGCACCCAATTTTTTACCCAACTTCAAAAATAAGTATAATTTCCCACTTTAATAATAATTTAAAAAAACTATTTAATTTTCGGGGCTCCCATTATTATCTCAATATTTTTCAACGCTTAGCAATTTTTTTTTTCAATGAATATTTTCTAATTCCATGAGTTTAGCCAAATATTACTTGCAAATGGTACAAAAAATGAATAAACGTAAACTGGTTTGTTTTTTTTAAGTTGTATTTAAGTAATGACCCAATATACCAGTCCAAGTGACCGAGCCGGCTAAGTCGTTATGTCTGCGCAGTATACCTACTTGGAAACTAGGAGGTTATGGGTTCGAATCCCGACATCGGCAGTTTATCAACTATTAAGAAAAAAAAGGGGGTGGTTAATTAACTAAACTGTCGGCGTATGGATAAGAACGAAGTAACCGGCTATGCTTGAGAAGGTTTTCTGCAGTTTCCTTCACGAACTCCAGATGAATATCGGTATAGTTCCTATCATAGTCGGCTGCAGCAGGATATCCTACCAATTCCAAGTCCATACTCAAAAATTCCTTCCACTTCACTCACATCCTCACATGCTTAGGCATCACAATGGACCTTATGGTCGAAGTGTATCCCGTCCAGGGCAGCCTTTATAACCTATCTACCTATCTGAATGACCCAATATGGTCTAACCAAGCTTTATTTGTGCTTCTATAACTGCAAGTAAAGTTCAATGAAAGCTTACCGGAAAAATACTATACAATCCACGCAAATTTTTCGAATAAAAATTTTATAAAAATTCAAGGGGATTCATAATAAATTGAATTTGCCTATTTTACCTGTTATATATATATATATATACATATACATATATATATATATATATATATATATATATATATATATATATACATATACATATACATATATATATATATATATATATATATATATATATATATATGTATACATATAGATATATATATATATATATATATATATATATATATATATATATATATATAGTTGAGTTTATTGCTTAAATATCCGGTATATACTAAGATTATGAAAAAAATTTATCTAAGATTATGAAAAGGATGATTAAAAAAAAGGAACATTTTTTGTCTTTAATTTTTCGATTTCAAAGATATTTACACATACACAAAATTTCTAAAATGAGTTCTTGTGTTGACGGAAGGACGGACTGATATGCGGAAATGAAGTAATTAAGTCATTTTATGAACACCTATTGAGAACTGACCTGAGGACAATGTTTTAAAAACATGTCTGATTTTTGTGTGTAACGAAAGAATAATCTATCTAGAGCACGGTAGTGCGACAGGTCGAGTTTATATTTTATGTCAAATAATAATTTTTTTCTAAATTTTGACTGTTTGAAATATCAATTTTTTTATATTTTCAATTTATTGATAGATAATTTATTTGCAGAACTGTTAATGTAGGTATTTCTATAGAAACTATAAACTATATTAGAGATCAATGGCCGGCTATAACTTATACTTCACACTAAAACTTGTTTCTTTTTTAGACACCAGATATCGTAACTAAAGAGGTTTTTTATCAATAACAATAATTTTGTTCTACGATCAATATTTTCAACCGTTACAAAGTCGGAACTAAACTTAATATATCCTTGGTATATATCATATACACCGGGTATAAAAAATTTAAAAACCAACCTGTAACCAACCCTTATCATTAAAAATTTCCTCTTCGATATTTATAAGTAATTACTTCCGGATTTCGTTTTTAATCAATTTAGCAATCGAGTTTTTAATAATTTTTTTTTACAACTCTATTAAAAATAAATAATTCAAATGAATGGTTCTTTCTTATTCTATTGTACAAAATACTTTTCATGAATTGTAATGTGCTAAAGTGCTAAAGGAGGATTGATGTTAAAGGTGTAACATACTGCTGTGCTAAAAACACATTATTATGATAATATTAAATGACCTCTGATGATCTTATGAGACCTGGTTAGATTGTCTACAGGTGTATCCACTTGTTGTTTGTTGTTTACTTAGTGCAAGTGTATTTATTAAAAGTGAATGTAAAATATGTTTATAAGCAACTATAGTTAATATATATTTTATAAATACTAACTAAAACAGAATTTAGTATTTACTAATTATTGATAGTCCGTACTAGTTTGTACAAAAAACACGATTCTATAATTACTTGATTGTACGTGGGCTACTTCCAAGATTTTAAACTGACGGTGAGGTGACTAATAGGCTTATCTTATTTATTAAAAGTAGTTGACATCTCCATGGTTATAAAACTAAATATTTGTGTCTAAAGCCGGTTCTACATGATACTTCGAACGCTCCCTACTTCGAAAATTTGAGACAAGTAGAGGTAGATTGTAAAGGGCGGGCTACACTTCGACCATATGTGATGCCTTAGGATGTGAGGATGTGAGTGGAGTGGAAGGAATTTGAGAGTAGACTAGGAATAGGGAATATGCATGAAAATTTCACTTGAATTGAAGCATGTTTACTTGACAAATATCAAATTAAAATTACTTTTTAAATAACTTTAAAAATAAGCGAGATATGAATGATTGAAATTCCCGATTAGACAAAGTGGGTGATAGCCCTTTTGATATGTTATGTGACGTCATATTACACTTTCACCATTTAAAATACACGTAAAACTCCGTTTTTAGTATTTTTGCAACAAAGAGACAGATAATAATCTTTAAAAGCTTATAGCTTCCTTGATATTTGTCGGATTTTAATTTCGTTTTTAAATATTATTACAGTATTAACAGTATTTTCATATTCTGAAAATAAATGTGAAAAAAAATTTTCATGCATATTCCCTATTGGTAGGATAAGCGGCTGCAGCCGACTATGAAAGGAACTATGCCGATATTCATCTGGAGTTCGTGAAGGAAACTGCAGAAAACCTTCTCAAGCATAGCCGGTTATTTCGTCCTTGTCCATACGCCGACAGTTTAGTCAATTAACCGCCCCCCTTTTTTTAATGACAAACTGCCGATGTCAGGATTCGAACACATAACCTCCCAGTTTCCAAGTACTTAATTGAGACAAGTAAGTACGACAGTTGATGCAGCAAATGTTCCTGATACACGGTGAATCGAAGGTTTGATCCAACACATTTGAAAACGGGTTGGTACAAACTTTGCTCAGTTTCAAAAATGGACGAGGATGATGACGAAGTTGCTATTGCTGGCGGAGCTGTGGTTGTATTGTCTTTTACTTGAAGAAGGGAAAAGAGAATCTCGCTTCCTATCCAAGTCCCTCCTTTCATATGAACGACTCGTGTAGCCGTTGAGTCGATCCAACGAACATTTTTCTTCAAACGTTCGTAGCATCGTGTAGAACCGGCTTTATGATGTTATTTTCCATAAACTCTTAAACTTTTTGTACTATTTTAAATGAAATTAAATAAGTACTACAGCCAAACTATTTAAACCGCCATTTAATAGGGTAGTTTTTTCCTTTACTGTGAACGTTTACTGACCAAAAATCTCAAGTGATCCAAATATCAACGGGAAGATAAAAAATAAATATCAAGAAGATAAAAAATAAATAAGGTTGAGACATTATTAGATTTTCATCGTCTTTAAATTTGCTCAAATGATTAAAATACGTACCAAAATGTATCTTAAAAATCAGGAGTGAACAAAATTTAAAATTCATTCATTCTGGATAAAATTTGGCAAAATATAAACATCACTTATAAAGCTAGGAAAGCAATATCAGGTAGATTGAGTTAATTAAAAAGCTTGATCAACCCCAAAAATTTCAGCACTAACACTAACTTTTTATTCTAAAGATAATTCTTTTACAGTGCGTGTCCAAAGCGACACGCACACAAGACGATGGCCTAAAAACTGATACTCTGGTTTCAGGCGACCTGAAAACGTAAATACTTGAAAACTTAATTTTTTCACTGGGAACATAAAACCTCTATTTTATAAATCAATTTGTAGTCTTTATATAGAAGTTAAAAAATAATTGATTAATTGAGTAAGTGAGTGGATTTTGTTTTAGTTTTATTGTATACAAACAAAGTGACGTATAAAATTAATTAATTATAGGCTTGAATTCACTTTGAAGTCAATCAAGTTGTTGTTTTCATTATTAACAAAATTCAATTGAATTTATATGCAAACTTCTTGAGCATCGAAACGAAAATTTCGATGTTACAGACTCGGCTTTTGTCTATTTTATTATATTTTTACACCCGGTATATAAAAATATTCCCATTATATATACTAGAGTATTTTAAGTTTAGTCCCGACTGAGTAATGGTTGAGAAATAATTTTGATATAGGTGTTCATAACCTGATTAGTCGATTTCCGAATATTTGCCCCATCTGTCAACACGACAACTAAGAAACGAAAAAAGATTACTGAAAGCTGAAATTTTGTGGATTCTAAAGCTTAAAAGTAAGGTCAACTTCGTGAATAGTCTCTCGCCGCATCACCCTGTATATGCTCTGTATATACAGGCTTTTTTTTACAATTACCCCAGTTTTTTTTTATATTTCTTGTTTTATATATATAAATATAAATTTGTTAAGCAGATAAATGGTTAAAAAGATTATCATTTTTGTGTTTAAGGATTTTCAAATTGCAATTGAACAATCATTTCGAATAGTCGAATTATTTATTTTTTTTTGAAAAAATGAGTCATGTGTTGAAGATTTTACTTTTTAAATTTCAAATAATCCGTACAAAATTTTGAAAATGCAGAATGAGAATCATTTTACCGTGTCTTTTGTAATTTATTCAACTATATAATTTCATATATATTTATGCAGAATAATATTTGTGGATGTGCTTGACATACAATTGAATATCCAAATCAGGTCACAATAATATAATATAATACATTTAAAACTATTCAGATATACACTATACAGAATGACGATATCTAATTGATATAATTGTCATATTGATATGATGATTGTAACTGACTATTTTATCGTTTTCAAAAATATATTGATACAAAAACCACATTTTTTTGGCGCTAATATTTATCTTGAGCTGTAGAATAGTTTTGCTAGCTACTTTACGGAACTAATTTCCAATATTTCCAAGAAACGGCAGGGTTAATTAATAAGATAAACGTGGAATCTATATTTAGGTAGTTTTCACACGTCAACAGCCAAACAAAAAATATAAAATACGGTATAATAAACTTACTTATTACAGATCGGCCAATTGGACATATCTAGTATGACATATGTAGGGTTTTAACATTTTCACATTTATGATATATAATGTACTATATGTTGTACTATGCAAGACTTGTGTTGACTGAAGTTCATTATTTTTGGTGACGTAGTTGTAAATTATCAACCACAAAATTTTTCTTTTAAATCGTAATTGGTTTCTCTTCATCACAGTGTTTCAGTTTTAGGTTGCAGTAAAAAAAGAATATTTTTAGTTTATGTCGTACATACCGGGTCATTAAACAGTTAACTTTTTATTTTCATTTGTATTTGATTGCGATCCTCGTAAATCTGCCTATCTGAGATAGTTATTCTGCTGTTACGAACAGCCTGGAGTTCACATTTTCCCTTATGCAGGGATAAATCCTTTGCTCCCTTTGTACCCTGTATAGTCTGCAGTATTGATGTTAGTCAATGATGCCTTCCTAATCTAAATTCGACATAGCTCTCTAACTTCAACCTATTTACTTGAATAGATAACACTAAATTATCCACAACAAGTCATGTACGTATGCAAAAGTTTCGTTTTGGTTGTAAACTGGTTGTAGAGTGTAAGTGGTTTGCAACCATTGTCCCAAATCAGTCGCATCGTGTGCGCGTGGCCTTACCTATTGTCTTAGGGAATCGCAAACGTATCTTGAAACAAACTTTATATCAACATCCAAAAATTATTATAAATATTATCCATTTATTGTAATTTGATTTATGATACACTTTCTATAAATTTTCCATGTCAAATAGAAATTATTTGTACATCTATCACAGATTCATTGATCCATTTCAATAATTATATTTAAATATAATATGTAGAGATACTTATAACAAAATAAAAATAACAACATAATCAAATTATTAATACTTTTTAATTATTTAATAATAATATGGTTTATTGAAAACCATAAATAATAACCATGTACAAATTATTTTGCTTAAAGAGGTTGTGTTTATATACACAGAGTGACCACGACGTCTATATACATACTACGTTTGTATATTGACTTTCGCCAGTCACATGTTCCATTGCGATGAATATAATATATTGTTATCAAACCATCATAGCAGGTATGTTATGAAGACAGACTTAATACTAAAACTGATCTCTATAGAAATAGATAGTATAGAGATCAGTGACTAATTCAAGTCGCAACCAGCCAAGTAGCCGCGGTTGTTAAGGCGTTGTGTGTACTTGGAATTGTGAGGTTATGGGTTCGAATCCCGATATCGGTAGTTTATCAATTATTAAGAAAAAAAAAGGGTAGTTAATTGAGTAAACTGTCGGCGTATGGACAAGAACGAAGTAACCGGCTATGATTGTGAAGGTTTTCCACAATTTCCTTCACGAAATCCAGATGAATATCAGCATAGCTCCTATCAAAGTCGGCTGTAGCTGCACATCCTACCAATACCTAGTCTACACACAAAATTCCTTGTCCTCCACTCACATCCTCACATCGTTAGGTATCACAATGGACCTTATGGTCGAAGTGGCAAGAAATTCGGTAAAAGGGATGTAAAAATACAACAAATATACCGACAATTAATACATCAAATGCAATTTTTTCTGTTAAATTTACTAATATACTTTTTGTCTACAAATGAGAGCGAACAAATGAGAGCCTACAAATGAAAGCCTGTATATAGTTTGTGTAATCGATTCGCATAAAAGCTCATGTGGAGGTTGCATAGTACCAGATTTGTTAAGTCTAGATACCTTAAAAAAGGATTGAGCTACTGCTAATCGGTGGGGAGATCGAGTCTTCTCATATTCTCCAGAGAAGCAAAGTATTCAAGTTCAAATATAGACATTGTGTCAAACTAAAAAGTAGTAAAATTTGATATTTAATTTTTATGGCAATAGAAGATTAAACAATAAACCTGTGGTCAGAATTGTCAAATTAGAAAAGGCACGTTACTCTAAATAGTTTTTAGTTTATTTGGATTTCAAAAAGACAAATCGAACGATATACATTTAAAAATCTAGATATCGTTTTCGAATAATTTTGTAATAACCAAAATAATTATGTAAGTTCATTCTGGTTAAATTTCATCGTTGCAAGCTCGAGATATTGCACACAGGCCTAATAGATTGAGAACATACCAAATTATTGTAGTAGTAGCGGAGGGAAGCTCGTAACCAAGCTAGTTATTAAAATAAAAATAGCCTTTCTAGGGTATTTTTACCGGCCCCTACAGGACAAGGAATTTCTATATAGACTAGGAATTGGTAGGTTGTGCAACTGCAGCTGAATTTGTTTGGAACTATGCTGGTATTCATCTGGAGTTTGTGAAAAGATACTGCAGAAAACCTTCACAAGCATAACCTGTTATTTTCGTTCTTGTCCATACGGCGACAGTTTAGTCAATTTACCATCCGATTCGCTTTTGTTTTTTAATAAATTTAATTGACAAACTACCACCATTGTAATCGAACAAACAACCTACCTGCGTCGAGCACGGCGGCTTTAACAGCTCAACCACTGGTACCTACTGGTTAAAAAATTATTGTACTTTATAGATAGAGGTAAAAGAACACTATAAAATTATACGTTTCATTGATTCAAAAAAGAAGTTGTAATAATATTGTTGATAAACTAGGGCTACGTGTGCGGCATCTCTTACGTATTTGAAATTTGATTTCATTGTAAAAATGTAATATTTTTATTTCGAAACGAGGAATGGTATATAGCAAACCCTATATTACCAAAAAAACTTTCCGCACTAATCGTATATGTCCGGTAAATCGGTACGAAACTACTTTTTGTAATTTTCTATTTAATACCGCTCTTCGGTACGAAATACTAAATCGGTACGAAATAACTTTTGTGTAATTTTCTATTTAATACCGCTCTTCACTAAATATACCGGCGAATATTTTAATTGTCTCACTAGTAGAGCCTCTTAGTAGTGCTCTACAAGCTCTTCACAATGACACTAGAATCAATGTCCTAGCTAATCGCGTATCCTCGCTCCACCAATTTATAACTCTACACAATGCTGATTCGTAACCAGTCCAAGTGGCCGGGTGGTCTAAGGCGTTATGTCTGCGCGGTATGCCTACTTGGAAACTGAGAGGTTATGGGTTCGAATCCCGACATCGGCAGTTTGTCAATTATTAAAGGGAAAAAAAAAGGGGGGGGGGGTTAATTGACTAAACTGTCTGCGTATGGACAAGAACGAAGTAACCGGCTATGCTTGAGAAGGTTTTCTGCAGTTTCCTTCACGAACTCCAGATGAATATCGGCATAGTTCCTATCATAGTAGGCTGCACATATCCTACCAATTCCTAGTCTATATACAAAAATTCCTTCCACTCCACTCACATCCTTAGGCATCACAATGGACCTTATGGCCGAAGTGTAACCCGTCCAGGGCAGCCTCTAAAATGTATCTATCTAAGCTAATTCGTATCCATTCACGCGCTTTTGCCCACACTGGTACGATGACATCACAGACAAACCAAATACGTACAGATACGTAACGATATTAAATATCTGTTGCAGGCTCCGCCATTGTAAACGCAATATTAGTCACGAAGTTTTTAGCGATTGAAATCGTACAGTATTTCTTTACATAATAATGTTTGCCCGATCACCAATATAACGTTTCCATGTAAAAAAATGCACTCATAACCTTCTTATTACCAGCGTCATAAGTAGCGTTACTTTTTTTAAAAGTTTTTGCAATCGAGTTTTGGTGAATAAATTTCTGAAAATTAAAAATTTTTTTTCTAATAAAATTTGTTAACTTCGAATGGATTCGGCACAGATCAATTGAAAAACTTTGAATACCGCTATTAAGCCGCCATAATAAGTAACATACATATTAAGGTAATTTATAAGAAATAATTAGGTACGAATCACATTATAAATTATTTACAGACCAATAATTGTTTATACGTAAAACCGTCTTTTTATATGAAAATCTCATCTATATTCAATGAATGCAATTTGAAACTTCCCGTTATCGATTGAAAAAACACACACAATAGTTTACGGTTGAAAATGTAAATAAATATATATTATGTAGGTACATTTATATGTAATAGTTTTTTTATCTGTTACAGATATTTTAAACTTTTAACATCAATTCAAAGTGAATCATAATATTGTTTCCATTGTAATACAAACACACTGTAATACACCTATTGTTATAAATTCTTAAATTTATGTAATCTGGGCATTATTTTTTTAATCTGCTATTGAAAAGCAATTGTGTTATTATATTATTTTATATCAACCGAATGACACGCGGAAAATAACTTGAATGTTTTGTGTATGCTAATGAATTTTTATAGTACACATAAAAACGAAGGAGGGCATCACTACAGTTTTCGATTATACCACATGAATTTAAGCATCCATGAATGTTCAATTTTTACATGCTTTTATTTCAAACTTCACTTTCTGTTAATTTTTTATATTTATCTCGCAATCAAAATCTTGACTAGTTCTAATTGAGCTAGATCGATAGATACATCTTGGGGTCTAAAAAGTATTGCACCTCGACCTTATAGTCCATTGTGCTCCCCCTTCTACTTCAGTTTGACGAGATTCGCTTCTCCCATTTGTTGGCAATAGCCAGGAGCTTGCTTATCAGGTCTTCCTGCAGGTTCATGTATTCGAGATGCAACGAATATGCTGTATGTGCTGTAACCTAAAGGTTCGCAGTCAAAGATAATGTGGTTGGATGTTCCTTCCTCCTCGCCACATAATCTGCACATAATGCAGATGCTTCCGCAGAGGATAAATCCGGTAATAAATCCGGTAACCCTCCGCAGTTGTATTCTGTTCAGCCACAGTGTATCGAGAGGTAGCCTCTTGGTTGCACTCTGAAGCATTACCTTACCGAGCTCCTGTTGCGGTTATTTTTTCCCAGTGATCACGGTGTTTAGCATTTGACCACTCGTTGATCACCTGTTTACATGCAGTCCTTTTACCTGTTTACATGCAATGCAGGCTATTCCGACTCCCTTCTTTGCTAAGGTATCTGTTATTTCGTTTCCTTCGAAACCACTGTGACCCGGCAGCCAGATCAATTTAACATTGTTCCGTTTTGCGCCGGCTCCAGTAGTTTCTCCAGACAATGGCCCATAGTACTGGCCGATAGTACTACTTATGTGTGATTAATAACAGATATTTAGGCGAAACAATGTTTATATTTTAGAAGTGTCCAGATTACACATCAAATTTAATGTACAGGTAGTTTAGTGCCCAGATTCTATACACTCAATTACTTTGATGTGTTGCACGTAAGCAGCATATTGTTATTATTTGTGTTTGTTTTTTTTTTTCATTAAATTTTTAATACATTTTATTCAACACGTTCTTTTATAACAACAAAAAAACTATTGAGTTTATGCTAGCGTGACATTGCCAATGGCAATAATTTATTTAAATATATTTTTAATAAACCGTTAGTAGTGATACATGTTACAATAAGATGTAAGAATATTAGGAGTGTCTACTCATGTATCACACATCTAGCATATATATGGTAAACTTTGTTGGAAACACTCACGCATCCTCTATACTTACCTGGGGTTCCAACAGTTCGGTGACATATTTTATACATTTTATGCAAATAAATACATTTAGAATTCCTAGCCTTTATAATTCAATAGCCTTTATTACCATGCATTTATTTATTAGTTTGATTTATATTAACAACTATTTAAGCAAATCTCACTTTTCTTCCACTACTAACTGTTGTATAAAAAGCTATGCAGTTCTGGCGAAAATACGATAAAATGGTATTTATTTCTATTCTTCTCCGTGTATAGACGATTTTGCATATCGGTAGTAAACCTGGGGCCCCACGCAGGTTATGGCCCGGATGGCAATCGCCACCCTAACTTAATGGCCAGTCCGAAACTCCAAAGGATTATTTTTGTATCCTCTACACAAAGTCACAAATGATGTAGAACATTTATTGTTCAAACAACAAATTTGCCACCCTAAAAACAATACTTTATGCATAAAGTAGCGAACACCTAGCATTTGTAAATTTTCCCAGTCGATTTTATTCCATATTCACGTTTGGGACATGACCCCGAATAAGGATAAAGATTTTGACCGACGAAAATTTGGTCCCAATTTTTTTATTTATCAACCCGACTGGCTAAATATTTTGACCCGAATGAAGTTTTTTTATTTTGATTCATTTTAAACAAACGACGTAATTTGTTTTAGCGTATATTTGACGATTCAAAAACAAAGCAAAGATTGAAATAATCTGTAATTACCGTTGAGCATTTTGTTGAGAAATGTTCAAAAATTATTTAAGAAGTTTGGTAAACTCAAAAATTTGATTTTTTAATATTGTTTTTCTGCCTTGAAAACGGCTGTTTTTCGTTTTTTCAAACATGCTTATAACTCGGAAACGGACAACCTTACGAAAAATCTAAATTAAACTCAATTCAGGTCAAAATATTTAGACATTCAAATTGGTAAAAAAAAAGTTTAAAAAAATTGGAACCAGATATTCGTCGGGCTAAATCTTAATCCTATTTCAGAAGCATGTCTCAAACGTGAACAAAAATCTAATGGGAAAATTTCATCAACGAACGCGAGGTTTTCACCTTGTCTAATAAGCAAGTAGGTACTATAAATTCCTCAATAAAACCAAAAAACGAAGATGATCAGCCATCATATTTTCTATTGTTTGAAATTGAAATGAAACGACACAACAAATTGCTCGAAGCCAAATAATAAAACTAAATTCAGATTAAATTTTTTTTTGCGTTTTGCTTTGAAATATAAATAAAATAGTTAACGGTATCTTGAATGCTATTTCCTTATACTTATAAAATGATTAAATTGCAATAATTAGTTTTTTCATAATTATATTTAATTATAATTATTTAAAAATAGAATTTATGATTAAAAGTATTATTGTTTTTTTTATAAAACAATTATTTAGAAAGTTTAATTATTAATAAAATTATTTATAGATAAAAAACACATTAATTTTAGTGCAAAAATAAATTGGTAACGAATCATTTAATGATTTAAGGTAATTAGAAGCAATACTTAATAATTTATTATTATCACAAGCAGTACAGTACCTACTCATTAAATTATCCAGAAGGGAGGAATAGATAAACTTTTATTAGTACAGTAAGCTTCAATTAAATAGATCCAAATTGTATTAAATGTAAGATACGTATTATCGGCCACAAAAGTTGATGTTATTTTTTTTAATTTTTTTTTTAATTTGTGCCTTATTGTTTCGGTTTTCGAAAAAATGTTTCGAATAAAAGTTATTCATTAGAAATATAGTAACAAGTTTTATTCGATAATTTTTTTCCAAAATCGAATAAATAAGGCACAAATCAACAATAAAATTAAAAAATTGACATCAACTTTTGTGGCTAAGTGTACACACGGCGGCCAAAGTCGTACACATTATAGTTTACTCAAATTCAATATATTTTTTTCATGTTTAGTTAAAATAGTCTATTCTAAAAATTATGTCTTTTTATTAATTTGGCAACGTTATGTTCCATTGTATACTGTACATAAATATAACGAATTTTTATAATTAAATTTCAAAATTTGCCCCAATTCCACAATTTGGTTACCATAGTTCATAGTAAAACTAAATACTTTTGTAAATTATATAGTTTTTGAGTTATTTTTATCCTCAATAATAAGTAATTTTGCCATAAAAGAATATTTTTGGTTTGTAATTAAAAGGTAAAAGAACTTTTTTCGCAATGCTTTTAAATGGCTTTAGTATAGATCCAATAAAATTTATTGATGGGCTCTCAATTACCCAAAGAATTCTCAGATACATAGGGATAAAAAAAAGTCGTGATCCGAATCGGAAAAAATTTTTCAACATACTAAATTCATAATGTCTGCGAGATCTGAATTTGCAAATTTTTAAGACCTTAGTAGTCAAGACTAACAACCATTGTGATACGAAATTTGCAACAGTGTTTAAATAAGCTAAAGACAGGCATAGATTTATTCATCAAGAAACAAAGAAGCACACAAACGCGTATATTATTTCTATTCTTAGAAACAATAATAATATATGCATAGGCAAGTCTCTTTTTCTCTCTACAAATAAATATGTCTGTATTCAACTTATTTAAACACAAGTTACAAATTTATATCGTATCCTAATGGCTAATCTTGAAGATGGCGGCCTGTATGTGACAAAATATTCTAGCAGGCACATTACATTTATTTAAGTGTTAGTTCCACGAAATTTTTGTACAATCCTAATTTGGAGCTTTTGATTCCCATACATTTGAATATTTTCTCAGTACTCGCCAATTTATTAGGGTGGGTCAAGAGGTAACATTATAATTACTCTGGAAGTTTAAATTAAATGAGTTCACTTTAGTGGGTGTTAAGGTCGCTACAAATCTAAAGAGAAATTTTTATTTATTTATTTTTTTCTATTCGTGATCTTTCCATTTCTAAGTTTTCATTTTAGAGGCAGATTAAGGACGTTCATCCATGAAGCTTGATAGTAAATTTTTTTTAGTGAATTGAATAGCTCAATTCAGTAGCTATCCTCCCTCAAAAATTTAACACCTGTTGACGATCATTTCAAAGAGTAATTATCGATTAAAAATCAAACTTTTAACACAGCGTCTTATGGAGAACAGAATTTTTTTGAACTTAAAATTATAATAACTATATTATTAAAGTAGACAGGATAATAAATAATGTTTATAAATATTCTTTAAAATATGCAGTTTATATAATTGCATTAAAAAAATGGTGTTGCCGAACATTTGAATTAATTATTTAATAAAATTATTTAATAATTGCATTAAAACTTTTTTGTTAGGTTTGTTTTTGCCACCATATTTTGAAAACTGGCGACCACACACACTAAAATAATAAACACATACACACAAATATAAAACATAGTTTACTGTCATATCTGTCACATTAGGTCAAATTAATTTCTAATTTACAATTTCCTGGTATTTTCCAATAAATACTTTTAAAATATTTAGGACAAATAAAAAAGGTTATAAATCGTTGTAAGATTATTGACATACTTTACACCTTTTTTAAAATCCTAAATAAATTTTATTAAAGATAGTACTCATTTGACTTTAGCGTAGCAAATGAACGTCCTTAAAAGAGTCAAGGTGCTTTTCGAAATTGATGTTACAATGGATAATACGTCTATCTCTCTATCTCCCTAACTCTAACTTTATCTCTCTATATTTTAGTGTGGGTGTGTGTGTGTGTACGTTTGTACGAATTGTTTGGAGAAAATGATAGGAGATAGCGAAATAATGATGAGAGAACACCCTAGTTAAATTTCCAGAAAAACTATCAGAAATTCAAGTTCCAAAGCGTTCCTAAGTTATAGCCGTCCTTTTTCGGCTTAACGTTTTCTGACAGCATTTTCCCTAATACAGTTTATAGATTCTATAGAAATACCTACATTTACAAAACAAGTTTGTGTGATGCATAGTGATGTAGCATAGAGCTTCAGAGTGTCGATTGTGCTTAACCAATCATGTGATTATATTTGGGAAGACAGAATATTCAAAAAATATCCCTTATGAGCTGTATGTGACGGCATCACTCATGCACTTTATTCTATTTACAAGATTTTGCACAAACTCTAAACAACTTACCTTCGAGTCCCATGACCCACGTTTTTTGTTTCCTATCTTATGATTGTCCATTGTAAGTGTCATATTTGAACATTGAACCCATTCAAACGGTTAAAAACTAGTATAAGAACAGCAGACGAATTACACTCTTTTTACACAATATTTAACACCATCAATTAAACAGCTATGATTGCTTTTTTTAAATTCACTTTTTTCAAACTATTTTTTTTTTTCGATAAAAAAACTAAAAGCTAAAATAAATGATAGCCGTTACAAAAATCATTTAAATTTAATTGTGTTTATATACCCAGAACAATGAGTTAGTTCTTCTTCTTCTTGATTTATTAGCACTGCTGATGGTTGATTCTATTGTGATGGTAGTGTTGTCATTATTTTCTGCTTGACAACTGGAACAAAATAAAACGATAACAGATTATTATTGTGTTTTTTTAAAGACAATTATTATTATTATATTGATCGTATTCAGTGCAGATCTTTCAATAGTAAGCATTCAATAAAGTTATAGTAATACACATTTATTATGTGACCTTCACATTGTTAGAAATGACAAACAGCACATGCTGTTTATTACGTTTAGAGACCAAATAACAATAGAAATTTTATTCTATAATAATAGAGGACTAAATGATTGTTATATATTTTTGTTTTATAATAACTCAATATAGGGTAATATATTTAATTTTAGATTCTATTAATTATTGGACTTAGATAGATAGATAGATTGTAGAGGCTGCCCTGGACGGGTTACACTTCGACCATAAGGTCCATTGTGATGCCTAAGGATGTGAGGATGTGAGTAGAGTGGAAGAAATTTTTGTGTATAGACTAGGAATTGGTAGGATATGCGGCTGCAGCCGACTATGATAGAAACTATGCCGACGATATTCATCTGGAGTTCGTGAAGGAAACTGCATAAAACCTTCTCAAGCAAAGCCGGTTACTTCATTCTTGTCCATATTTTGTAATAGGAGTTCATAAAATGACCTAATTCCATTTAGTCCATTAATCCAAGACACGATAAGTAAAAAACGAAAAGAGATAACGAACTGGATCATTCATTTGGAGACAATTTAAATTAATTGATAAAAATTAAATTTAATTAATTAATAAATATGCCTGATTCTACAGCTACATATAAATTTCAAAAACACTCCATGTATGCCAAATGTTCAGGAGTGATGCAACGGCTTCTTATTTCTAAATATTACATACCACATTGTAGTAATTGAATAATTTATTGTTATCACAAATTTATTTAATTAGGTTTTTAAAGGTACCAAATGGTAATTAAATATTCAATATTAATCTCTATATTTGTTTTTAAAACAATGTTTTCCATATCAAAAAACGTTATAAAATTCGCAACACGTTTAAACAATTACTCTTATCATTTATAGGTACACTTGGCTACAAAAGTTGATGTCATTTTTGTATATTTGATTTGTGACAATTATTCATTCGGTTTTCGAAAAAAAATTTCGAAAAAGTTGTTCCTATATTTCTAATGAACCGTAGTATTTTGTCCGAAACCGAATCAATAAGGCACAAATCAAGTATAAAATTTTAAAAATGACATCCACTTTTGTGGTCCATAGTAACAATACACATGACCACAAAAGTAGCGCTCATTTATCAAATTTTTGTAGTTGATTTGTACCTGCATTGTTTTGAATAAAAGTTGTTAGTATGTTTATAATAAAAAGCTTTTACACGAAGCACTTTTTTGAAAACGCAATGAATACGGCTCAAACCAATTATAAAATTTTAAAAAATGAGCCCTTACTTTTGTGGCCTTGTGTACAAATCTTATCAAATAACTTAATACAAAAACATTTATTTAATATTAAATATGATTTTGTATATGAAACAAAATAATCTATAATAAATTTAATGCTTTTATGCTTTAATATTTAAAGCAAGAAAAATTCGGTTCAAGAAAGATTCGAAAAAAAAGTAAATGTAGTATATACAAAATGTTTACCAATCAACGCGAAATACTGAAAAGGGTGATCGGGTGACAATTTTGGAGTTTTTTTTCTGTTTACAATTTTTTCATTATTTTCTTATTCAGTCAGTATTGTTAGATAAATTGTAGAGGCTGTCCTGGATGGGCTACCCTTCGACCATAAGATCCATTGTGATGCCTAAAGATGTGAGGATGTGAGTGGAGTGGAAGAAATTTTGTGTATAGACTAGGAATTGGTAGGATATGCGGCTGAAGCCGACTAAGCTAGGAACTATGCCGATATTCATCTGGAGTTCGTGAAGAAAATTGCAGAAAATCTTCTCAAGCATAGCCGGTTACTTCGTTCTTGTCCATACGCCGACAGTTTAGTCAATTAACCGCCCCTTTTTTTCTTAATAATTGACAAACTGCCGATGTTGGAATTCGAATCCATAACCTCCCAGTTTCCAAGTAGGCATACTGCGCAGACATAACGCCTTAGACCGCTCATAGTTCCTATATAGCGGCATAGTTCCTATCATAGTCGGCTGCAGGCGCATATCCTACCAATTCCTATTCTATACACAAGAATTCCTTCATTTTCACTCACATCCTCACATCCTTAGGCATCACAATGGACCTTATGGTCGAAGGGTAGCCCTTAGGGTCCAGGGCTACAATCTATCTATCTGAGAGAAACAATCTTACAAATAATTAATGTATATATTTTCAAAAATTTAATCAATTTTTTAAATCGAATCGCTTTTCTTGGAAATCCAGAATAAATTGTATTCTCATTTTTAATTTGTGGCTTTCTTTCGTCCTCGCGATATCACACACACATACGAGAAGAAGAGGGTAGCCACAGAAAGAGATATGAGAGAGTTCTTTTTATAAAGAATTACGTCTGTATATAGAGATTGTGTGGCCTTCGTATCAGATTTTATGAGACACTCCTTAATTCGAGAAAAATTTACAATAAGATATCTGCTAAATAAAAATCGACAAACTAACTGACAGACAACGCGCAGCCTAACGTGGTTTCTTATATATTGTAGGTGAGCACTAAGAAAGGATTTTTTTGTAAAATTCATCTTCTAAAGAGGTTAAATAGGGGATGGAAGTTTCTATGGAAGTTCGTCATTTTGAAGTTAGAAATATAGAAATTGATGTTTAGGCTTCTGTTTATAATTAAAAGTCAGTTGTATCAGCGTTTTACGAAATTCACCCTTAAGGGGGTATAATAAGGGACGAGAGTTTTTATAGAAAGTGCGCCATTATTTAAGTGAGAAACGTGGAAGTTGGTATTTAGGCTTGTTACATTTGAGAAAAGTCGGGTAGTTCCTGAAATGTCATTACTTCCTGAAATCTCACCGGGCACACGGGTAGTATAAAACTTATTTAAATCGGTTTCGAACAGTTTTATCTAATAAAACATTAAATATCTTGCTTAAGGATGTACGAGCACTGAAGCTTCAAAAAGATTAAGGCTTGACTTTTTGGTTACATGTGGTTGAATTGCATATATATCGATTGTAAAGCGGCGGAGGGAGTATGGAGGGTCTGGAATTAATTACTAATGTTAAAGTTCGACTTTCAATGCATAGCTCTTATGGAGAAACCCATATTTTCACACATATTACGATATATTTTGGTAATTTTCACTTGGAATAAAATAAGACGAATAAAAAACAACTACGTAATAAAATTCCTGTATGACGGGACTAAAAAGAAGATATTTAAGAAAACAACTAAGATTTCGGGTAAATTTTATTTCTGTCGGCGGTAGCTTAATTACCCGAAATCTCAGGTTTTTTTTCTTAAATATCTTTTTTGTTCGGCCCGATATGACGGGCCTACATTAAGTTTTAATTTTAACTTACGACAAAAAATAATAAACATTATTTACAGATTTTGAAGAATTTTATAAATGGACTATACATTAGCGCTCGGACATCCTTAAACCTTCTGGTAACATAGAAAATTTAGGTTCTTATTATAATTGATTACTATAAATAATTAATAAATAATAATTAATTAATAATTAATTATTTTATAATTAATTAGAAATGTATGTATATATTTATTGGAAAGTTTTGATTATAATTTAACTACTTTTTTTTTTTGAATATCTCACAAAATTTGATAAAAATATCTTGCTGCCAGCAAACATATATTAGCAAATAAAATACAAAATGATTCATTGAATGATTTGGGCAATTTATCAAACCGGTTAACATTTAAATATTATTGATTGTATTTGACATAGATGCATTTATATTATTTTTTTTCCTTTTATATCGGGTATTTTTGATATATACAAGAGTATTTTAAGTTTAGTGCCGACTTTGTAACGATAGAAATATTGATCGCAGAAACCAATTTTTAGCATAAATCAATTTCCGTATGTCCGTTCGCCTGTCTGTCCGTTTCTCTGTACGCAAACACGATAATTCAAAAACGAAAAGTGATAACGAGCTGAAAATTTGTGTGTGTGTGTACGTACTATTTAACACTAAAAAATAGTGGGATCAAGTTTGTGAATGGGCAAAAAAGGAATATTTTATAAGCATATGTAAATTATTCGACGTGAAAATGTCTATTCGTTCGTTACACTGGTGTTCGGTCGACCAGTGTGACCAGATACTGTACGAATTCAATCACTAATAACTTCGAGACTGATAATGCGTTTACAATGATTGAGACCACATCAGACAGATCTTTACCTATCTGTCGCGTTTTATTTGTTTCATCTGTGACCTCATCGCCTGAATGTATGCGCATGCGCGTGAATGGTTATTAATTAGCTTTGTGTAAACTGATGTAGCGTAGAAACGCGTTTAACTAGGAAATTGATTCTAGTGTCTTTGTTTTTAGGAGACAAAGTGAGACAGTAAAAATGCTTTTCGAAATATAAGTAAAAATCGGTATAAAATTGAAAATTAAAAAAACAGAGGATTTCCTCTCATGCGACTCGTAAATATGCTCGGAATTGTAGAAAAAAAGCATATCAGAGGAAATCTCACGTCGAAAGGAATCTAACGAGCGTATAAAGTCTAGTGCTTCTAACATTTCAAATTTTGCCCCTATTCCTAGAACATTTGTTTGTATTTTATAAACTTCTTGGTGGGTGAGACACGCACCAAATTAGCAACAAGCAACATATCCCTGAATCCATATCCCAAAGACAGTTACGATTAGCTAATTCATACTGATGATGACTACATTGTAGTCGAAATACGTATTTATAAAATACAAAAAAATGTTCTAGGAATAGGGGCAAAATTTGAAATGTAATTTCAAAAAACCTAGAGTTCTCTTTGATTATTTTAATAATCTAGTGCTTCTAACAAATGCGAGAGCTACGGAAAGGAAATGGAAAAACTATACATAGCTGGTCCATCGGGCATCGACAGTCTAAACGTCTACGGAACCACGGACCCGAACTGTGCCTTTCTTCTTTTTTTTTATGAACCTTATTTTTAGCCGTTACAAACTTGCGGCGAAATATATACGAATATACAGATATTAAACGTGACCAAATACACGTGAATGTAATGCATAACAAAAAAACAGTTATGTGTCGGATTTTCAAATTTTAGTAAATTTATTGTTTTAAAATAAAATTATATCTCCTAAAAATAGTCAAATGTTTCCTGAAATATTTGATCTATGTTCATGTATTTAGAGGGGTTGCAATTTCAAAATTATTTATTATATCGTAAGATATCACAAAGTTGTAATAATATTTTAGAAAAGTAAAAGTTTTTCCGTGTACAAAATAGAAATTTGAAAACAGTATCATAAAAATATCAAATACATAAAAGGAAATAATCAGTTGAAAACTTTCAATTATAAAATCTATAATACTAATTTTGTAAAAATTTAAATTTCTAATTATGGTAAAACATGAGTAATTAAAACAGTGTTTTTTCTTCAGCTTTTCTTTTCATTATTAATTGTATAACCGACACCAAAAATAGCACTACGTTTTGAAGAATTAATAAATTATTATATTACTAGCTGTTTCCCGCGACTTTGTCCGTATTTATATGAAAGCTATACCGTCTGTTTAGTTTACATCTTCGTATAATAGATCTCCCACGAGTATGAGAGAGTACATATATATATACATTAAGCAATGTGTATGAGAAGGAAGTCTTATAGGTTTGAGTGGTTGGTGACCACTCCGACAGTTATGAAAAATATGCTTGTTTATCAAACCTATAAGACCTCCTTCTCATACACATTGCTTAATGAATACATATGTACTCTCTTATACTCGTGGGAGATCTACTATACGTAGATGTAAACTAAACATAGTGTATATATACTTGTATATGTATTGAAAATAATAATAATAATAATAATCTTGTAGTGTGCTATTATAGTTTATAGTTACTATGGAAACGATAATCAAAGTTAACATTTCAAAATTGAAACAAAATTTTAACAAAATAATTTTATAGTTATTTTTTAGAAGTATAGTTTCTGTGGAAATGACAATCTATTGAATATATTTTTTCTTCCGATTTACTTTACAAATATCAATATGTAAGACTAACTAAGAATTTTAACATAATGCAGGATAGCCTATAGCTTTCCTTATGAGTGTGGTTATCTAACACAAAAAGAATTTTTCAAATCGGACTGCCAGTTCCAGAGATTAGCGCGTTCAAACAAACAAACATTTATAGATAATATAGATTTCACTATTTCCACTTAATTTGTATTTAAAATACTTTTAACATTAAAGAAAACAAGGCGTAGAGTGGACGTGTCTCTGAGTGTTACATTTCTAAGTGCGACCTATCAGGTCCACACTATCAACATCCCAGTATTTTTTTTAACCGAATGCTTATCGTAAATTTTTAACGGTGATATATTTCAACCATTTTTTGCGAAGTCGTTTCTCTGAAACATCGCCAGCAAATAACTGGAAGTATCATAAGAAAGAATACTTTCATTAAATCTTTTTTTTTCCATTAAAAACACAGATTTCTGTTACTTTCAATTGTTTTACATTAATATCAAAACAAAAATTATAATACCAATATTTATTAGCATACATGGCGATAACAAAAAATCATTTTTATAAATTAAGGACCATAAAATCGGCAATGTTGGAGTAAATATTGGAGTAACAGAAAGTTACTGAAAGTAACAGAAAGTGTGGCCTGGATGGGACACACTTCGACCATAAGGTCCATTGTGATGCCTAAGGATGTGAGGATGTGAGTGGAGGACAAGGGGTTTTGTGCGCTGATGAATGGTCAGTAGATAAATTGTTGTAAATTTTAATTAATACAATTTAAATTATTAATTGACCAGGCCGTGTGGTCCAGTTGTGGTTCCAATTATATGCAGTTTATATAATTGCATTAAAAAAATGGTTTTGACGATCGTTTGAATTAATTATTTAATAAAATTAAAACTGTTTTGTTTTTGCCACTATATTTTAGTTGCAAATATGCAACATAGTTTATTGCCAGATCTGTCACATCAAGTCAAATCAATTTCTAATTTACATTTCCTGATATTTTACAATAAATACTTTTAAAATATTTAGGACAAATAAAAAAAGGTTATACATCGTTGTAAGATTATTGATATACTTTACATTTGTACAACTTTTTAATATCCTAAATAAATTTTATGAAAGATAGTACTCATTTGACTCTGGCGTAGCAAATGAAAGTCCTTAAGTATTGACCGGATCTGTACGTCCTCTGATGACAAAAATCCAAAATTCAATTTGTATTCGGCTTTTAGTCTTCGTGTGGATGAATAAACAAATGGATTTGTGACTACGAACCAGCTGTAGATCTAGGATAAAATCTGAAGGAGAGGAGTATAGACTTAAAATATATCGAGGTCTTACAACGTACAGTCCTACATGCATAATAATTTTAAAATTATCGGTATTACAAATGCAATAAGATTTTTTACAAACACGATTCGCTTACCGACTTATATAAGATTTTATCATACGTCTAATCTATTTTTGAGTTTATAATAACAATAAGGAAATACTTCAAATACAAATTATTTACTTTAATATTGATATTATTGTTATAAATAAATAAAATGTAGATTATTTTGTATTAAGACTCCACCTTAAAGTTCGTTCATACTACCATCGACAGATATAGGTATGGTATGGTTTGGTATGGCATAACTATACTACATGGTTAATTATTTGTTAAATCATCACGATATTATTATTAACTTTCCTTTCAAATAGTTACACCTACGGTTAATACTTGGGTTTTTTTTCATATAAATGATTTTTTTTTGCATTTTAGTTGCTTCACAATGTCTATAATTTCATTTTATAGTATTTCTGTTGCATTGTATTATTTTTATAAAATTTGAAAAACGTGATTACATTCATAAATAATTTATTCCACTATAATTTATTTATAGCTCAGTAGATTAATAAATATATATATATATATATATATATATATATATATATATATATATATATATATATATATATATATATATATATATATATATGTATATATATATATATATATATATATATATATATATATATATGTATATATATATATATATATGCATATAAATTGTTGAAAAGATTCGGGTCTCCAATTTATTTCCTATAGTTGTATATATTGGAACCATTGACGAAGTTTTCTAATTTGATTTCCAAGACTGGTGGTCAAAACATCACAAATTTGAAATAATTGGCTTTTTAGCGAATTTCCTCTTCAAAGAAATTGAGCTATTGGTCTCATACCAAAGTCAGAATTTCGCTAAAATTTCTTCAAATATCAATCGATCCTACTTAATAGATGTCAAAAATCAACATCTGTTAAATTTATATACAAGGTGAATCGAACAAGGTGCATAATAGCACACGCCTCCATTTCTTTCTATGATGCTCCCATTCCCAAATAACATCCAATAGAAATCGATAAATTGATCATCTCCCGCAAACAAACGAAGACCACTCGTGATTGCTTCAAAGATATGATCAAAGCACTCAAAACAGAGTGCTAGGGGAACAGTAAGTAATAAAATCTATTATTATTTTTCCATTAATAAAATAATAATTATGTTAAATTATAATTTTAGATGATAAATAATAATATTCCCACCACCTACAACATGTTCTCCTAGCACTCCACTTTGAGCGCTCTAGTGTTCATCACATCGTTGAAGTGGAGTGCTAAACACACACAAAATTTCTTTTCGTTTTCGTGTTACCGTGTCTACCGGACAGGTGGGCGAATTTGCAGAAATGGACTAACTATTCATATTCAGGTCATTTTATGAACGCCTATAACAAAAATTTCTTAGTTTATTAATTTTAAAAAAATTATTAACTGTTGATTTAAATAAAGTTCAGATCTAATTTATCTGTATTTTTGTCACTGTATTAAAATTAAATTGATCCTACGTTATAAGTGAATTGCAAACATTCATTAAATTTGTATTATAATATTGTGAATATATCAAATAGCCTTGTTGATCAATTATAATTCACTTTAAATAATTATAATAATTTTTTACTGACAATAAATAATATGTGTAAAAAATATATCCTTAACATTTACAACAAGTTAATACATAACTTCTTCAAAGTTTTACAAACAGTTACTTTCGCCGTTCTACAATTGGTATTAGTGTCTGAATAACTGCAGAGTACACCTAATATGTGTAGACATTATTTATATGGGTTGATTTAAATCAATTAAATAAAAATTTTTATTAATTTTTAAAGATGTAATATTGAGGTAGTGTAGTAATTAATCCTTTGATTAAAGAAAGAAGAGAACGAAGTAAGAAAGAGAAAAAAGTAGTTTTAGAGAAAGAATTTGTAAAGTAAATGTTTGTTATATTAAATAATTATTATTTAAATAAATAATAAATATATGTAAAAGATATAATTGATCTTTATTAATTAAAATTGATATTTTTAATTTGATTTATGAAATGTTATTATTTTAATATGTAAATTACCAACATTCAAAGCAACCGTTATAATAGAGGGAAGTTATAGTTGAAATGCAACAGATAAAAATGAAGAACAAAATTATAATAATAATTTAATGATGAAGCGACACCGCTACAAATTAAACAAAAATCATTTTAGATCTATGTAATTTTTATTTTTACAGTATTTCTTATCTTTTTTTATACTGTTTTTCAAAACCGATTTTCATCATTTCTTCCAGAAAATCCCATGGTGTTAATGCCAAGTTACCAGGGTGATTCGGAATACCCTTCATTGGCTCAGAGCCTATTTTAGGAATTCCAAGGACTGCATATAAACAGGTGATCAACGAGTGGTCAAATGCTAAACACCGTAATCACTGGGAAAAAGTACCGTGGCAGCAGCTCGGGAAGTTACTGCTACAGAGTGCAACTAAGAGGCTATCTCTCGATGCACTGAAGCTTACAGGATGCAACTGCGAAGGGTTACCGGATTCATTACCGGACATTATTCCCTGCGAAAGCATCTGCACACAATGGGACTCCATAACTGGTCCATTATATGCAGATTGTGTGGCGAGGAGGAAGAAACATGCAGCCACATAATCTTTGACTGCGAACCTCTAGTTTACAGCAGATACAGGATATTAGGCCCATCTCACCCCGAATATATGAATCTTCAGGAAGACCTGAAAAGCAAGCTTCTGGCTGTTGCCAACATATGGGAGAAGCGAATCTCGTCGGACTGAAAGAGAAAGGGGAACACAATGGAACATAAGGTCGAAGTGCTATACTTTTTAGACCTCCAAGATGTATCTATCTATCTATCTACCAGGGTGATACATTTGTAAAATTAATTTTTATGTGTATAGTACATTTTCTTCATTTTATCGCTAAAAATATTGGGAGACATCTCTTATTCAAGCAGTATCTATGAAATACTCTATAATTTCATTTATTTTATACCTGATCGAAGTTATGGTGAATTGAGGAATTCTATAGATTCATTGTTGAAATATGAGTTATAAAGATTCATAAATCAATCAGTAGATGACTTGGTCATGCCAGCCAGAGCCATGATGATTGTTGTATATTGGCAATACACATGAATGACGCGACTTTTAATACGACTGGTTTTAAAGTAAACTTGTTTGTAGTATTATTATTATGAATACAAGGTGTGTTTTATTTATTTTTACCTTTAATACATATTGCTATTATTTTATTTGTATCATTGTTGTTTTTAGTTAATGTAATGTTCATAAAAAAGTACATCGAACTAGGATATATTGCTACAGGTCACACATTATCATGCGGACAATATTTTGCCAGTATTGATTCTAATGATTTAGTCACAACTGTAGTTATACAAGTGTTCTTACATCTAAACTGTATTCACTGTTGTTGTTGTAAGAACAGATTAAAGATTGAAAGAACATAATAAATATGTATATACAAAAAGATCAAACCTATTAGTTTTAATCTGTCCATATAAATACATTTTTTTATATATGTCATTACCCACTATATTTTCCTTCAATATGGAATAAAAACATTTTAAAGATCAATTTATATATATATATATATATATACTAGCTGTTTCCCGCGTTTTTAATTATATTTATTTTTCTATTTATTTATTTATATTTATTTAAAATTAGATACTATTTACGGTTTTCAAGGTATCAGATCCATAGTGTTAAAATTCCAAACCGTATGAATTGAGAAGGCAATATTTTGAAATGTGTTGGTCGGACGTTAAAATAAACCTGATTTTCGTACTGTTTGGGTCAAAATTAGCCTAGAAAATGATTATTATTAAAATCGAGAACAAAAATTTTATTCACTTTTTTCACATTTTTTCCAAGGGGTCCCCTTAAAAAATCGTAAAAATTGGAGAAAGTTATTTTGTCCCCGATTTTGATATAAACTTCGGTTTAAGCTAATTTAGACCTAGCGAAAACGATGCTGTAGATTAAAATACGATACGATTAACGGTTATCAGGATATCAGACCCATAGTGATAAAATTCAAAACTGTATGAATTGAGAAGGGAAAATTTTGAAATGTGTTTGGTGGACGTTAAAATGAACCTGATTTTCGTACTGCTTGGGTCAAAATTACCCTATAAAATGAATATTATTAAAATCGAGAACAAAAATTTTATTCACTTTTTTCACATTTTTTCCAAGGGGTACCCCTTAAAAAAATCGCTAAAATTGGCGGAAAATTTTATGTGCCCGATTTTGATAAAAACTTGGTTTAAAGCTAATTTGGACCTAGCGAAAATGATGGCGTTGGTTAAAATACGAGACGATTAACGGTTTTCAAGATATCAGACCCAAAGTGCTAAAATTCAAAACGGTAAGAATTGAGAAGGGAAAATTTTGAAATGTGTTGGGAGGACGTTAAAATGAACCTGATTTTCGAACTGCTTGGGTCAAAATTACCCTAGAAAATGATTATTATTAAAATCGAAAACACAAATTTTCTTTCCTTTTTTCGCATTTGTTCCAAAGGGTCCCCTTAAAAAAATCGCTAAAATCGGAAGAAAATTTTATGTCCCCGATTTTGGTAAAAACTCCGTTTTAAGCAAATTTGGACCTAGCGAAAATGATGGCGTTGGTTAAAATACGAGACGATTAACGGTTTTCAAGATATCAGACCCAAAGTGCTAAAATTCAAAACGGTAAGAATTGAGAAGGGAAAATTTTGAAATGTGTTGGGAGGACGTTAAAATGAACCTGATTTTCGAACTGCTTGGGTCAAAATTACCCTAGAAAATGATTATTATTAAAATCGAAAACACAAATTTTCTTTCCTTTTTTCGCATTTGTTCCAAAGGGTCCCCTTAAAAAAATCGCTAAAATCGGAAGAAAATTTTATGTCCCCGATTTTGGTAAAAACTCCGTTTTAAGCAAATTTGGACCTAGCGAAAATGATGGCGTTGGTTAAAATACGATACGATTAACGGTTTTCAAGGTATCAGACCCATAGTGCTAAAATTCCATACTGTATGAATTGAGAAGGCAAAATTTTGAAATGTGTTGGTAGGACGTTAAAATGAACCTGATTTTCGTACTTTTCGGGTCAAAATTAGCCTAGAAAATGATTATTATTAAAATGGAAAAGAAAAATTTTCTTCCCTTTTTTCACATTTTTTCCAAGGGGTAGAGATATGTTGCTCGTTGCTAATTTGGTGCGTGTCTCACCGCATGCATGTGATGATAACTAACTTGTAGTCGAAATACGTATTTATAAAAAACAAATAATTGTTCTCGGAACTGGGCCAAAATTTTCAATTTAAGTTTAATGTAGTTCATAATATAAATTCTCCACTTTAAAATATCTAAGCTGTACACAGTTTTGTTATTGTTATACATACAAAACATCCGATACTCTATTAGTGTTGGGATAATACAATTACTACACACTAATGATTGATTATTAACCATTAAACAATAATAATAATAATAACAATAAAAATGGCGTACAATATTACCTATTACCATTGTGTTATTTCCTGATCACTTATATGTGGTCTAGGTGGTATATGAAATTGATTTATTACATATGAAAAAAATAAAATAAAACCGTTGCTATTTTGTTACATATCTCACAAAAGATTTAATCTCTTACCTTCATATATCGACAATTGAAAATAGCAAATGGCTTTTCGATTCTATTGGGAAGTATAGATCAAAATATTAAAGGTAAAAAAGAAATTCAAATGGACATTATTTGATACAAAAAATTTAATTAACAGGTTGCCATTTTTAAAACCGCCCAATGACCTAGAATTTTGTTTTGAGACGAAATAAAATATATGCCATCTATAATACAAAACTCAAAGCCCAATCAAGTTTCGAAACTATCAAATTATAAGAGTTTGATAGTTTCGTTTTAACCTGATTAAATTTGGTGTTATTTTAAAGTTAGTTCGAAACAATTCTTTTTTACATGTAGAAGACATTATTTGATTTTATTAGAGTGATTAAATATCAAACTTTTGAAGTTATAACTAGCTGAAAAAGCGTTTCCCGAGGTTCTTGTAGGAAAATGTCAAATAATTATTTTTTTCTAAATTGTGACATTTCAAAACGTCAATTTTTATATATTTTATATGTATGGGCAAATAATTTATTTCCAAAATTTTGTTGTGTAGGCATTTCTATAGAAACTATGAACTATATGAAAGACCTAGCGGTTAGAAAGCGGTTATAACTTTGGAACGGCTTGGAATTTTGGACTGATAGTTTTTTTGGAGTCGTAAGTAAAATTTACCTAGTGTATTCTCTTATCATTATTTCGATTTTTCGTTTAGTTTTCTCCAAACAATTTGGACAAACATACTCACATGCACACACACACACACACACGCAGCATATTTCCCTATCGAGATAATATTTGATTTTTGATACTAAATAATTTTAAATAATTTTATAAAACATTATCTCGGAATGACCCTACCGGGCACTATCCCCTGCGGAAGCATCTGCACACAATGGGACTCTATAACCGGTCCATTATATGCAGATTGTGTGTCGAAGAGGAAGAAACATCCAGCCAAATAATCTTTGACTGGAGGAAATATCTCACCTCGAATATATGACCCTTCGGGAGGACCTGCTAAGCAAGCTCATATGTTGCCAACATATGGGAGAAGCGATTCTCGTCGGACTGAGGTAGAAGGATACAATGTACCATAAGGTCGAAGTGCAATAGTTTTTAGATCCCAAGAAGAATCAATCAATCCGAATGACCTATTCACCATATTTTCGGAGTAGCTATGTTTCCTAGATAGAGAATTAACAATACCTAACTTTACAGCTAACCCCATGCCTATACTCATCATTTATTGTTTCACTTAAATATAACGTCATCTAAAAATGGTACTCGGTCTGTCATAGGCGTTTTCACACTGGTCGACACGGCACCGGCACGACAACGATGTCGATGGACGCGTAATATCATGTAATAAATCTGAATGTTTTCATACTGACCGACATGTCGGTAACGTGTCGTTATGAGTATATTATGTACGATATTCTACCAATATCGGTGCTGTGCTGATTTCGTGTCGGTGTCGGTAAATGTGAAAACACTCAAATGACGATACAGTAGTAATGCACAGGATATTGTTTTAGCTTCTGTACTGCTTCTTTATTTATCTACGGTATTCTAATTTAGTTTAAATGGAAATATAATCATTGTATGAAAGTTATTGGAGTACTGAAAATCATGTCTGCGTAAAATCTTTTGGATTTTATATAAAAGTTAATCGTCTAATATCTTTATAATTAGAAAGAATGAAAAAACACGACGGTACTTTTGATCTTACGACAATGTATGAAGTCAAATAAATAAAACTGTAGTTTTTTACGTAGTAACGGTCAGCATATCTTATTTTGTTCTAAAGATGGTTTTATGGATATATATATATATATATACATATATATATTTTATATATATATATATATATATATATATATATATATATATATATATATATATATATATATATATATATATATATATATATATATATATATATATATATATATATATATATATATATATATATATATATATATTTATACATACGATCTAAACATAAAAAAGGTGATTCGTTTACTGTTTGAAGATGTCCTTAAATAAGAAAGGAATAACGGGAATACATGATAATAAACAATAAAGATACGTGATGATATATAAACATTCATATAATCAGTCATTCAATGATTAAATAAACAATCGATTTCATATTGTCTAATTGATATTAAGAAATACTAGTGAAAATAACAACTAACTGAGTGAATAACTTAATAATCCTTTATATACTGAGTTTATAAAAAAAAATTCAAAATTTCAATAGAACAACATTTTTTGTCTGTAAAATTTTGTTCTATCTATTACAGTTTCAAAGATGGATGGCAAGCACAGTCCAATTTTTCCCATTCACGAATTAGACCTTACTTTTTAGCTCATAGATAGAAAATTTCAGCTCGTTATCGCTTTTCTCTCGTATTTGATTTATCGTGTTTATAGACGGATGAACGGAACGGATATGCTGAAATTAACTAATTTGATCATTTTATGAACTCTTATACCAACATTTTATTTCTACGTTCAATACTTTCAACCATTACAAAATCGGGACTAAACTTAATAGATCCTTGTATATATATTCAGTTAAAAATAAATGTTTGATAAAAGCAGAAAGAACCGCCCCTCCAAAAAAAGTAAAAGAAAAAACAATTTTTAAGAAGACATTTCTTTTAGTACCTTTAAGACTCAAATTTTCTTTTAAGCTTCGACGATTGGCAACATTCAAAATGTAATATTCACAAGAAACTAACGTTTTTATTGGATCACTTTTTTAAAACACTGTTACAACAATTTTACTTTTTCCATCAATATCAAATCATGATTTTCATGAAAAAGTTATATAATTGATTAATTCAGAAGTTAAAGTTTGAACCAACCAACCATGCACAGAAACATTAATTATTATATGAATAATTAATTAATTTAATTATTTTATACATCCTTTATTAAGGTATTTCCAAACTATATCAGCTGATCGGGCACCCGCGCGAAAAGAACTATATAAAAAATTATATGTGTAAAAAAATGTGTTGGTACTCCTGCGCGTTATTGAAAGCAGCAGTCCATTGTGGTCAGTGTTCCCATTCGTCACATAACATATCATACATATACCAGTGATCATACATATACTAGTATATAATTTCAAACGACTTTCAAACAGCGCGCCTCATGATGCCAACTGAACCATAAAGATAACCTTCTGCTGCGGACATGAAAAAAATGCACTTTTGGCGCATATTTTTTCAAAAAACTTAACAACCCGATGGTCATTCTCCCAAAGTTTTAAACAAAAATATTTCTAAGGAATTGAGAAAAGTATGTGTCGAATTTCAGAACAACCGTGACTATATTGAGAGAGTTCGAAGTAAAAACAGTCGGAATCGTTTTATTTCACCATGTTTAGGAAAGATGCATGTTAAATTTCTCCAATTTACGTAACAATTTTCTCAAAAACGCCATGGTGATAAATTCTCAAAAAAATTCAGCTTATTTTTGAGGATTCATTTTACTAATATTGTGAATTTCGTTCTTGACAACCTAATAATAGTTTGGAAATACATTAAATTCGATACATTTTTTGTAAACTCACTAAATATATTTTATTAAAATTATTCAAATGATTTAATAAAATCCGTCTGTTGTTGAAAGTAAAAACCTTCAACAGCATTCCGAATAAAATTCAATTTTATCAAGGTTGGTTGGAGTTTGAAATTTGATTTACCTGTTGTTTTAGTTTTGCGTAAGGTGTTTACAGATTGTTATTTGAATATTTGGATCTTTGTGATATTATATTTTGTATTGTTATTCACTCAATGATTTTAAAAGGAGAGGTTCTTTGTTTAACTTTGTTTAAGTATAATAGGCCTCAAAAGTAACGCTAATTTTTCAAAATTTTATAATTGATTTATGCCTTACTCATTCGATTTCCGAAAAAATGCTTTAGATAAAAGTTGTTCATTATAGAGATACTAACAACTTTTATTCGAAACATTTTCCCAAAATCCCCATGAAAAAGGCACAAATCAATTATTAAATTTTGAAAAATGAGCGCTACTTTTTATTCGTAATTGAAAATAAGATCGCATTGCCAGAACTATTAGACTTTGATAACCCGTTATGGGTGTATTCGTTTTGGGCACTTATACGCTTTCATCGCCATCAAGCGTTGTTTTTAATGATCAACTTGGACGCTGTGTATGTTGAAAACGTGCAATAATGGTTGAGTTCAACGATAAACACCACGCTCACAAACGCTTTTTCATCGAGGTAGGTTTTTAAGTTATTCAAATGCATTTTTTAATTTTTTGAATGTTTTTAACCCGACTTCAAAAAAGGACAGGGTTATATATCTTCTTTTTTTATGAATTAACACAAAAACTCACATAAAATAGAAAATATTTTTCAAATCCGATCTTTTCAAATTGTCAGTTTAGGAGGTTTTGGTTTGAATTTAGAAGCTTTTGATGTCACAAACAGTCAAACGAACAATCTGTTGCTTGAAAAACAGCTCAACTGTTTCCATCCACGATATTGAATATTGATGTTAACTGACGCTTACACGTTTTTAAGAGTAACGTAACCGTTCATAAGTCAATACGAACACCAATAAATTGTGCTTATAAGCGTTCGCGCAGAAAGCGTATAAGCGTTTAAAACGAATACACGCTATAATTTTTTTAAATATCTGAGTTATATTTATAGATTATTTATTATTTCTAAAGATTTAATAGCTTGCTTTATATATGCAGGGTCTCTCCTACCGTTGTCAGGACGTTTTAAATAATTAACACAATTATAATTAGATAAATAAAATAAACTTTAATGAATTCTTTATCCTTGCACATTCATATATCTTCACTCGTTCGCATCTCATGCAAGACTCTCCAGTACACACTGCATGAGACATGCGCAGTGCTCACTCATCATCGTTCATACGTTGTACCGTCACATTACGTACAATAGATTCTAATACAAAACGGTAAGTATTCATCGTTTATATTAATCTTAATTAAAGGCAAGTATCAGGTAAGTATAATTAATTAATTATATATATATATATAATGGCAAAATATATATTTTTGTTAAAGACAATGATTAGAAGGAATAATGAATTATATTAAACTTGACGTTTCGAATAACAATCAGTTATCATTTCAAAAGGAGAAAATACAGATTTATAGTAAAGGAAGACTTCGAAATGCCGAATGCAATACGAAGAAATATGTAGATTGTCCAGCAATCATAATTTGTGACACACACAATAAGATAATTTATTCTATATATAAATATTTAGATTGTGCCTGTCGCAATTTACCTCATATTTTCCAATTGCATCATGAGTTCATCTATCTTCAGCCATACTTTTTATTGTCATTCGTATTCTATATATTTTCAAACTTCAATCGACTATTAGAAAAAGGTGAAAAATGAGTTACAAGATTTACTTCTATTGTGTTACTGATCATGCTATAAGCTACAACAAAAGTGTGTTAAAAGATGACCTTTACAATCTTATAAATATTATGTAGGAAATTTAACTATTATTTGTTGTGAAAAAATTAATAATTGCTCTAAATAACCTTTTTTTCTTTTTAATTTAAAATATAATAATTAATAACATATCAATTAAGTAATTACATCTAAAAAAAAATGTTATTTATAAGTACATGGAGAAAGTAAATAGATAATATGCATACTCACATATGAAATTGAAATAACCTTCTATTTTGACCTTCATACCAGATTTTGATAAATTATTATTGATTTTATTTTTTTAATAACACATATTATATTGAGTTGAAATGATGAAAAAAGATAAAAATTTTTAGAAATGTTATTGTTTAGAAGAAATGATTTACAATACAAGTTTCACCAATCAATAATAAAATCGTGTAATTAAAATTTTCACATTAAGTGTGTATTTTTTATTTAAATTTGAAACATTCATCATAGAAATTTTATGACAAATAGCAAATTTATATATGACCCAGTCAAATAGTACCCACTTTTACCTCTTAAAAAATAAACATGAGATTTTTCAACGGAATTATCTTCGTTTTGACACTATGAAAACTTAAAAACTTTCGACACTATGCAAAAAGTCGAAAACGAAAGTGCTCGTGCAAAAAAAAAGTTATTGAAGCTCTAAGCCGAGTGATGAGTTTTTCTCAAATATCTCATATACTAACGGTTTTCCGTTACAAAGTTCGGTATTTAATTTATTCTTTAGATAATTCTATACAAGAAAGATCCTGTACCTAATTCACGTAGGACCAATAGCTCTCGAGATATACGCATGAGAAACGTTTTTCATAACGATTCAATAAACTGTTAAACTGAGTTTTAAAGTGGACAAAATGTGTCGTACAATATGTTCAGGTTTTTGAAGATCCGTAACATTACAATTTATTGGTTAAATTAGATAAAATAAATTTTTTTAAGGTCAAAAGTCGTAAAAATTAGTTTATTCTCGTATAGAGGTCATTTACGTTTAGAGGTCAGTATAAAATATATTCTGTAGTTAATTTTGCACAAAAAATGCCTCGTACAAAATTTACGCAGGACCAATCAAATTACCCGGCGTTATGTCTGAGGCGTTATGTCTATTTGGAACTGGGAGGTTATGAGTTCAAATTCCGGCATCGACAGTTTGTTAAATTTTAAGAAGCAAAAAAAAAGGCGGATAATTGACTAAACTATATGGACAAGAAAGAAGTAACCGACCATGCTTGTGAACCGGCTATATTTGTATTTGATAGTCTTTCAGGTAAAACAACGAAATGAGATGGGCTACGTTTTACTTTAAAAACTCAGGACTAAATGACAATGTCAGTGCCCTTTTTCCCTGTATACGATAATCCCAAAAACACATCGCATATACATTTTTAAATAATTTTGTATATACAGTAGATCTAATTATTTTTTATTTTCACTTTCACAATTAA
Organism: Nineta flava; assembly: GCA_963920215.1. NCBI lineage: Eukaryota > Metazoa > Arthropoda > Insecta > Neuroptera > Chrysopidae > Nineta > Nineta flava. The sequence continues at coordinate 94,862,523 of OY986041.1, forward strand.
AAAATAATAATAACAATAAATTATAAATTTTTTATCCAGAAATTCTCACGTTGTGTAAAAACGTTATATATAGCATTTAATTGCACAATTATTATAATCTCGTATTTAACTTATATAATTTAATTAAGGGAATAGTTTTTTAACAGACGAAATAAATTATCCAAAAATTAAATACAATAGAAAGTTTATTTTAACTATTATAAAATTTTAAACCAATTATACACACAAATAATATATACATATATGTTTTATTGTGTTGATTTGACCTGACCTGAGAGTTGATACTGTCTCTGTGAGTCATGTCTTATATATATGGTTATAGTAAAGTATACTTTTATATATGTTTTAAAGTATATACAAAGTAATACTTTGTTTTTTAGCAGCTTAAAAGTAGACCAACGTTGTTGTAATATATGAAAGTAAATAATTATCCTACACACTAACACGTGTGTTTTTTGTTGCATGTGTGATAACAAATGTCCATAAAGTTATCACAGAAACAATAGCAAAATTAATTGACATACATTATACATGTACCAGTTTGGTATGATATTTTAAGGACGTTCCAGCACTGTGTTATATAAACAGGACAAAAATCGATTTGATTTTATTATAGAACAAATACATATACACACATACGCAACACATAGACAAATTCACTATTACGTATGTACAAAATAATGTAATATTGAAGAAAAAAATAATTTTAAACTTTTATATTTCGAAAACAAAACGGTAAAATGCGATTTTTTTAAAATTTATTTAATAAAAATTTATTTTTACAATTCTAGTTTTTTTTTTAAATTCTGTCGTGTATTTTTTTTAATACAACAGATTATAGTTTGGCGGGCATAAAGTTTTACATGCTTCTAATGAGAGAGAGTGAGAGAAAATGATTTCTTTGTAGCTACGCAGCGTCGAAATGGAAATGAAAAAACGGAGCAAAGCGGTTACGTAGCTAGGCTATCGTGCATTCAGCGCCGGCGACAGTTAAAACATCTACGGATCATATGCAGGACCTTTTCGCGAAAAATCTACGGCATGGACACGAACTGTAACTTTCTTCTTTTTTATTCAAAAAATGTGGGGCTAGAAATAAATGCCGAAATACATTTCAGCTTGTTATAACTTTTATTTAAGGAGCTATAACAGTTATCTTATTACAACCGATTGACATAGAAGGTAGATATGTGAAAATTCACTTATGAAGTCATTATATGAGAATGATTAACGGTAAAAAGGGCAAAAACTACCTTATAGATGGGGTTTAAGTTGCTATTTTTGGTGATCTCTAGCTTTCTAGATCTAGATAAACGTCTATTCATACAGAATGTATCTGAGTAGATAAATAACAATCAATTATACAAATTGTGTTAAATTAATTGTATGTTCGTGCATACGCTTAAAATATATCCAATTACAATTTCATTTAATGTCATTTCCGTCTTAAATTGACCTAATGAAAGGGATAAATATCCTGATTAAATAAACTTGTAACTTTCACAAAACGAATTATATTTTTTCAACTATACAGTTTTACTAGAACTGCACTGAAATATAAGCAATTTTAAAACACATCAAATATTTAAAAAATTATCCATTTGAGTTCTTGGCAATTATAGGCAGAATAGAAGAAAAAAAAGCTCACTTTCTGGAAAATATTTCCTACTTTGTCTAAAAACACCCTGATACCGATTTTGTATTTTCATTCAATATCTACAAGAATATCAAAGCTCACGAAATATCAAAGTTACGAAAGCTCACGGAAAGTGATCTCCAACTTATTTTTTAGATTTGTATCATACTAACGAACAGGTGAAGGCTAACTATCTGTGAGTGATTGAACGATGAAAAAATATGGTAAAATTAATATTCTTATTGCTATCAAAATTATAAGCAATAATTCAACCGTGATTATAAACATAGATTAACAACCTTGACTCAAGAGTGGCACAATGAACATCATTGCAGCAAAAAGTTTCAGCTGCTTGTGCGATGGCAGTCTTGGCGAAAATTATGTACATATTATTACTTTTGGCAAAATTTATATACATTTTCAATTCAATGTATTTTCAATGTATTTGACACGATCATCCATTATCAGAAGTAAGATAGTTTGTAGAGGCTGCTCTGGCCGGGCTACTCTTCGACCATAAGGTCCATTGTGATGCCTAAGGATGTGAGGATATGAGTGGAATGGAAGAAATTTTTGTGTATAGACTAGGAAGTGGTAGGATGTGCGGCTGCAGCCGACTATGATAGGAACTATGCCGATATTCATCTGGAATTCGTGAAGGAAACTGCAGAAAACCTTCTCAAACATAGCCGGTTACTTCGTTCTTGTCCATACGCCGACAGTTTAGTCAATTAACCGCCCCCCTTTTTCTCTCTTCATAATTGACAAAGTGCCGATGTCGGGATTCGAACCCATAACCTCCCAGTTTCCAAGTAGGCTTCCTGCGTAGACATGACGCCTTAGACCGCTCGGCCACTTGGACTGTTGACCGAAAGTAAAGTCATCAAACCTATTTTCATCTGAATTGGATTTGTGGAAACTAAGGTTTCGTATTTGCCTATGTACTAGTAAACTAGGCCACAAAGGTTGATGTTATTTTTTTAAATTTTATAATTAATGTGTTCCTCATTCATTTAGTTTTCGAAAAAATTTTCTAATAAAAGTTGTAACTATATTTTAAATGAACAACTTTTACCCGATGCATTTTTTCGAAAACCGAATAAATTATAAAATTTTAATAACTGACATCAACTTTTGTGGTCTATAGTACCTGCAGAGTATTTGTCCATGTTATCTAAACTATCTCCATAAATGCGTTTCGGAAAACTATTACTTATGTTATGCTTAATTTAAAAATGTTCATGTGATTAAAAGTATTTGAAAAACTTATCAAACGAATTTTAGTCATTATTATCAACACTTCTTCCTAATACTTCGGAATGCAATCCATTCGAATTACCTTTTGAATTATTCTGATAGATGTTTAACTTCTACAAACAGACAGCGCATAATATATTGGCAGAAATACGTTTTTACGAAACAATGAACCACAATAACTCTTGTTATTAAAGTAAAGAGATTTTTGTTAAAGTTTTAGATGTGCCTAGAAAAGTATGCCCCATCGATGAAATTCCCACAATATTTACGATTGTACAAACCTGGTATGATTTTAGAACTGTTTTTTGGATTAATCGTTTAACAGTACATTAAAATTGCAATGTCATTTACAAATGACTGCATATGGTGTCGTTCAGAGGAGGCAATTATCAACACCTGTGGTTAATCACTGAAAAACCGAAGTCGTTAGGAAATCGGTCACAAAAGGTAGTTGGCGATGAACGACTGTTGATGCTTATAGAATGAATCTATTGTTACATTCAATACTCTAAGTTGTCACACTCGCTAAAATTATCCTTTTATACATTCTGTTAAATCTTATTACGACATAATACTTATACATAATGCCATTAGTTTTCCAAATATGAGTTTAATTTATGTTTAGATAAAAAGTATTATGAAATTAATTTTGAAAACAATCGACTTACTTAATATTAGTACACGTGCAATAATTTTGTATATACAGTAGATCTAATTATTTTTTATTTTCACTTTCACAATTAAAAAATAATAATAACAATAAATTATAAATTTTTTATCCAGAAATTCTCACGTTGTGTAAAAACGTTATATATAGCATTTAATTGCACAATTATTATAATCTCGTATTTAACTTATATAATTTAATTAAGGGAATAGTTTTTTAACAGACGAAATAAATTATCCAAAAATTAAATACAATAGAAAGTTTATTTTAACTATTATAAAATTTTAAACCAATTATACACACAAATAATATATACATATATGTTTTATTGTGTTGATTTGACCTGACCTGAGAGTTGATACTGTCTCTGTGAGTCATGTCTTATATATATGGTTATAGTAAAGTATACTTTTATATATGTTTTAAAGTATATACAAAGTAATACTTTGTTTTTTAGCAGCTTAAAAGTAGACCAACGTTGTTGTAATATATGAAAGTAAATAATTATCCTACACACTAACACGTGTGTTTTTTGTTGCATGTGTGATAACAAATGTCCATAAAGTTATCACAGAAACAATAGCAAAATTAATTGACATACATTATACATGTACCAGTTTGGTATGATATTTTAAGGACGTTCCAGCACTGTGTTATATAAACAGGACAAAAATCGATTTGATTTTATTATAGAACAAATACATATACACACATACGCAACACATAGACAAATTCACTATTACGTATGTACAAAATAATGTAATATTGAAGAAAAAAATAATTTTAAACTTTTATATTTCGAAAACAAAACGGTAAAATGCGATTTTTTTAAAATTTATTTAATAAAAATTTATTTTTACAATTCTAGTTTTTTTTTTAAATTCTGTCGTGTATTTTTTTTAATACAACAGATTATAGTTTGGCGGGCATAAAGTTTTACATGCTTCTAATGAGAGAGAGTGAGAGAAAATGATTTCTTTGTAGCTACGCAGCGTCGAAATGGAAATGAAAAAACGGAGCAAAGCGGTTACGTAGCTAGGCTATCGTGCATTCAGCGCCGGCGACAGTTAAAACATCTACGGATCATATGCAGGACCTTTTCGCGAAAAATCTACGGCATGGACACGAACTGTAACTTTCTTCTTTTTTATTCAAAAAATGTGGGGCTAGAAATAAATGCCGAAATACATTTCAGCTTGTTATAACTTTTATTTAAGGAGCTATAACAGTTATCTTATTACAACCGATTGACATAGAAGGTAGATATGTGAAAATTCACTTATGAAGTCATTATATGAGAATGATTAACGGTAAAAAGGGCAAAAACTACCTTATAGATGGGGTTTAAGTTGCTATTTTTGGTGATCTCTAGCTTTCTAGATCTAGATAAACGTCTATTCATACAGAATGTATCTGAGTAGATAAATAACAATCAATTATACAAATTGTGTTAAATTAATTGTATGTTCGTGCATACGCTTAAAATATATCCAATTACAATTTCATTTAATGTCATTTCCGTCTTAAATTGACCTAATGAAAGGGATAAATATCCTGATTAAATAAACTTGTAACTTTCACAAAACGAATTATATTTTTTCAACTATACAGTTTTACTAGAACTGCACTGAAATATAAGCAATTTTAAAACACATCAAATATTTAAAAAATTATCCATTTGAGTTCTTGGCAATTATAGGCAGAATAGAAGAAAAAAAAGCTCACTTTCTGGAAAATATTTCCTACTTTGTCTAAAAACACCCTGATACCGATTTTGTATTTTCATTCAATATCTACAAGAATATCAAAGCTCACGAAATATCAAAGTTACGAAAGCTCACGGAAAGTGATCTCCAACTTATTTTTTAGATTTGTATCATACTAACGAACAGGTGAAGGCTAACTATCTGTGAGTGATTGAACGATGAAAAAATATGGTAAAATTAATATTCTTATTGCTATCAAAATTATAAGCAATAATTCAACCGTGATTATAAACATAGATTAACAACCTTGACTCAAGAGTGGCACAATGAACATCATTGCAGCAAAAAGTTTCAGCTGCTTGTGCGATGGCAGTCTTGGCGAAAATTATGTACATATTATTACTTTTGGCAAAATTTATATACATTTTCAATTCAATGTATTTTCAATGTATTTGACACGATCATCCATTATCAGAAGTAAGATAGTTTGTAGAGGCTGCTCTGGCCGGGCTACTCTTCGACCATAAGGTCCATTGTGATGCCTAAGGATGTGAGGATATGAGTGGAATGGAAGAAATTTTTGTGTATAGACTAGGAAGTGGTAGGATGTGCGGCTGCAGCCGACTATGATAGGAACTATGCCGATATTCATCTGGAATTCGTGAAGGAAACTGCAGAAAACCTTCTCAAACATAGCCGGTTACTTCGTTCTTGTCCATACGCCGACAGTTTAGTCAATTAACCGCCCCCCTTTTTCTCTCTTCATAATTGACAAAGTGCCGATGTCGGGATTCGAACCCATAACCTCCCAGTTTCCAAGTAGGCTTCCTGCGTAGACATGACGCCTTAGACCGCTCGGCCACTTGGACTGTTGACCGAAAGTAAAGTCATCAAACCTATTTTCATCTGAATTGGATTTGTGGAAACTAAGGTTTCGTATTTGCCTATGTACTAGTAAACTAGGCCACAAAGGTTGATGTTATTTTTTTAAATTTTATAATTAATGTGTTCCTCATTCATTTAGTTTTCGAAAAAATTTTCTAATAAAAGTTGTAACTATATTTTAAATGAACAACTTTTACCCGATGCATTTTTTCGAAAACCGAATAAATTATAAAATTTTAATAACTGACATCAACTTTTGTGGTCTATAGTACCTGCAGAGTATTTGTCCATGTTATCTAAACTATCTCCATAAATGCGTTTCGGAAAACTATTACTTATGTTATGCTTAATTTAAAAATGTTCATGTGATTAAAAGTATTTGAAAAACTTATCAAACGAATTTTAGTCATTATTATCAACACTTCTTCCTAATACTTCGGAATGCAATCCATTCGAATTACCTTTTGAATTATTCTGATAGATGTTTAACTTCTACAAACAGACAGCGCATAATATATTGGCAGAAATACGTTTTTACGAAACAATGAACCACAATAACTCTTGTTATTAAAGTAAAGAGATTTTTGTTAAAGTTTTAGATGTGCCTAGAAAAGTATGCCCCATCGATGAAATTCCCACAATATTTACGATTGTACAAACCTGGTATGATTTTAGAACTGTTTTTTGGATTAATCGTTTAACAGTACATTAAAATTGCAATGTCATTTACAAATGACTGCATATGGTGTCGTTCAGAGGAGGCAATTATCAACACCTGTGGTTAATCACTGAAAAACCGAAGTCGTTAGGAAATCGGTCACAAAAGGTAGTTGGCGATGAACGACTGTTGATGCTTATAGAATGAATCTATTGTTACATTCAATACTCTAAGTTGTCACACTCGCTAAAATTATCCTTTTATACATTCTGTTAAATCTTATTACGACATAATACTTATACATAATGCCATTAGTTTTCCAAATATGAGTTTAATTTATGTTTAGATAAAAAGTATTATGAAATTAATTTTGAAAACAATCGACTTACTTAATATTAGTACACGTGCACCGACCTAGTCAGCCTTTTATTCAGAGCGGGGCTATGACTTTTAATTCAATTTTTCTAATATTGTTGCCTTAAGCACACGTTTTTTATGCAGAGCTTATGCTGTGATTGTTTTATCATTGTCATCTTCTCTTCAACAACTGGTATGTAGTAATTGGGATAACAAGAAATATCCTACAGGAATGGAAATATCCATTATTAAATTTCATCAAAATGGTTAATAACAACCAAACGTATGTTTTTTATTTTTGCAAATCTAGTACCTACGTCTTACTCAACGAATAACCGTCCAAGGGGCCGAACGGTCTAAGGCGTATGTCTGAGGCGTTATGTGTACTTGAAACTGGGAGGTTATGGGTTCGAATCCCGAGATCGGCAATTTGTCAATTATTAAAAGAAAAAAAGGGCGGTTAATTAACTAAACTTTCAGCGTATGGACAAGAACGAAGTAACCAGCTATGCTTGTGAAGGTTTTCTACAGTTTCCTTCACGAACTCCAGATGAATATCGGCATAGTTCCTATTAGAGTCGGCTGCAGCCGCACATCTTACCAATTCCTAGTCTACAAACAAAAATTCCTTCCACTCCACTCACATCCTTAGGCATCATAATGCACCTTATGCTCGAAGTGTAGCCCGTCCAGAACAGCCGCTACAATCTATCTATCTACACAACGAATATGGATGAAGTCTAGATAAAAAGGGAGCGTGATTGTATTGTACCGTTGGTTTTTAATAGGTTTCAAATCACTGACCTCCATCATGGGATGGTGAAGGTCAGTGTTTCACATAGATAATATCAATAGTAGTTACTTAAGTAATGAAATTGTCAATCGTAATAGATTACCAACAAATATGCGCTCGTTGGTAATGAGGTTATATGTCTACATACATCATAAATGATCGGATATTGTAAAAAAATATACTTGAATAAATATATTTTTATACATTTCTATCGCTTTCCAATTACTCAAATGTTTTATTAACAGATGAACTTCCGTTTTGCATACCACCTATTTGTTTGTGAATGTATTTATTTATATGTTATTATGTATTTATTTCAAGTTTAATTAACATACATAATATATCGATTTAATAGATTTAATTGATTTTCTACAATTGAAAAAAAAAATCAGAATACATCTTTAATACAGAGAAACTAGGTAAAACAAGAATACCTTTACATAATACTAAAAACTATTTTACTATAAAATAACAAAATATTGTTAATTGTCAAACAAATAAAAAACACGCATTCATCGACAGATAACGCAGTAAAAAAGAAAAAAATATTTATGTAGCTAGTTATAAAATGACTTGAATTAAACTATTATTCTCTTCTCATAGAAATTTTCTACACAGTCACGTTTTTTTCAAATTATCTATATAATCATTTTTGGCGTTTTATGTTTAAAGTAGTTTAAGCTATACGAGTTTGTTGTGGAAAGAAAACTAAGCGTAAAAATTCACAAAAGACGTTTTGGAGATTTGAGTACCTTGATTTTATTACTTTAATCGTGTACAGGCTAACGAAATCTTATATTAACCTGCCACACAACCTCTATATACAGACTGTGAGCTGTATATGTGGCGTTATCATTTTCTTCAAAGAGTAACTAATGATTTTAGGGTTGCAGGGTTGTGTGGGTATGTCAGAAACATTCAAGATTATTATTATATGGTTTCAAATATGTAATTCTACCAATCAATATATTTTTAATAAAAAACTAATGATTTTAGAGCTCTTTCATAAACTTCTGGTTCCCATTTATAACTTCCCAGTGTATATCTCCACGCTTTGAGGTCTATTCTCACCATTTTTAAATAGATGTATGTGTGCGCGTGTGTGTATGTACGTTCGTAAGACGTAGATATTTTTGTCGTGCACGAAATCCCGAGACCAAAAAATGATATCGACTCCGTTGAGGTTATATTGACGTCAATATGATTTGAAAGAAAATTTTTTCTAATTAAATAAGGGGAAAGGAGGGCCTAGAGGGTGTGCAATCAAAAAGCTTGAAAAAACTCTCTTAATACTAGTTGAATGGACAAACTAATCATAAGTAAAGTTGTAACAAATAAATTTTCATATCAGTTTATCTACTAAAAATTTTTTCTAATATTTACAGAAATATTGCCGATTTTATGTTCTCTAATTTTAATTATCTTTTAACTATTATAATTCAATATTTTTTTTAAATTAAGTAAAACAGAATTATGTAATAGAACTTTAAGTGAAAGATAACAGATATCAGAGTTTGTTTTAATAGTTTTTCTCAAGAGACTTACATAAGTATTTTAGTGAAAAGATTTCGCAAATATTTGTTGAAATACCCTATCGATAAAAATTTCAAAAAAGTATTCAGATAAAACAAAAAAAACAAATACGGAGAAGTTGACTGTGTGGTACTCATGGGAATGTTCACTAAGCGCCAAATCCATCCACGACTTGTTCACTCTGTATTTCACAAAGAACAAATTTCGTTTACCAAAGTCATCTATATGAATTTACTCTACTTCTCGAATGTATAATTAATAATACATTAAATTGAATTAAAATTTTTTCATAAATATTTCTTTTATTCACCGTCATCACACAAATAGAAAATTGTGAGAAATATATCAACAAAAGACAATTAATAATTACTAATAATAACATAAAATAAGAAAATAAAAATTAATGACAACCAACATGTTAACAAACAATCACAACAATATTCAAAGAAAAAAAAACTATAATAATAAAAATGTTTTCATTTATATACAAAAAATAAAAAAAAACATATTAGAAAGGCAGAGAAATATTTTCCTGATGATATTTATCTAGAAATTATTTTATAAAATGAAGCAATATTTTTAATATAATTAATTTTTCTGTTTAAAAAAAAAAACTATTTAGTTTTTTTTATATTAATTTATTTTTAATGAACTTTCCATGAAAAAATTTTGTCTATTTAAATAAATTATTTGTATGTTTACAAAAGAAATGTATTTGGATGTTTTTGACATCTATGTCACAGATTAAGAACTTATTTAAATTAATTTATTATCTAGCATTAAATATAAATTTATTAAAATTTTTAATTTTGGTATATGCAAATTAGTATATTAATGTATTTAAATTGCTTTAGTGCCAGATTCGATAAATTTTTTGTTAGCCATTAGGGAACTACCTAATTTCTCCTAAGGTTAAGCATGAACAGGACACAACTTCGAAAGGTTACCGGATTCATCACCGGACATTATCATCTACGAAAGCATCTGCACACAATAGGACTCCACAATGGATCCATTATATGCAGACTGTGACTGTGCCTTTTTTTCTTTTCTCGGCTACAGCAGATACAAGATTTTCGGTACATCTCACCATGAATATTTGAACCTTCAGGAAAACGGAAGCTCCTTGCCATTGCCAAAATATAGGCGAAGCGAATCTCGTCAGTCTGAAGTAGATTGGGGAGCACAATAAGGTCAAAGTGGAATACTTTTTATATCCCAAGATATATCTATATACAGTTAACAACATAAGCAATAAGACATCATAAGCAATAAGACATCACAATAATTTGGTTTTTCTTTTGGTATGTGATTTAATAATTTTATGAATCTATATGAGTTATGTTTTTAACACTAAATTGTACAGGACCAGGTAGGTAGAATGAAAACCGGGTAGCAACGTACGCTCCCCCTCCCCCCACCGCCCATATTAACTATATAATTAAAAATAAATATAGTTGTCCTAAAATCGTAGTTTTCTTATTTTTTGATTTAAAAAAAAATGTAAATAGTAACATTCATTAAGTCAAAAGGAAACAGATTTCCCACCCTGAAAGACACAAAATTCTTAACGAAACCTGTGAACGAGCCATAAACATTATACTACTATACATAGTGATTATTTAGAAAAAAATAATTAAATACTCCATACAGATGATTAAACTTGAGTTGAAAACAATTTTTCGCTTGAATATAATTGTTTGATTTGTAACGCTTCTCACTGAAATGGCCTGAGTCTTTTTTAGGAAGGCAGGTAGGGGTGGGGGAATAACCGATGTTCATGTCACGTCCGGCCTGTACAGGACACGTTTAATTAAGCCCCCTACACATGAGGAACATTGAGCAGCAACATTGAACTCCGCCTTCAAAAATATTTTCAGTACAGACGTTGCAACCAATGTTTGGGAACATAAAATTTAATTTTATTATTTTATGACGCTAGCCATAAAAATTCAATCATTTCTCATTTTGTCTCTATCTATCTCATTTAATTTGTATAGTTTATTTATATGTATGTATCTCTAGTAAAACTAGTGTTGGGATAATATCTATATTCTATAGCAGAGGTGGGCGCAGACAGCTCGTCTGAGCCTTACGGGCTCTCCATAAGCTGGGTGAGAGTAAGTAAAGAAGGTATGTTTTGAAGCAAGACGGAACGATGTTTCAATACAGGTTGTCCAACCGATTATTGCTCAATAATTTATTCAATCAATTTAGAAATAGTTTTATAAAATATTTATTGTTTAAATAATATCTTTTACAGTATGGAATAATTTCCACTACTACAAATAGTACTTTTCACTTTTTCAATTCTAAGTAGACTAACTCGAAGAACTCAAATTCCCACTTTATGTATAATTTAACTTAATTCATCAAATTCCCATGACACTATACTGAGCATACTCCATACGAAGAAAAAATAATTAAATCAGGTAAATAATTCTTTATTAGTTCTCGGATATGAATAGTAAAATATTTAGACAAATTATTTGGAATTTCCAAAACTATAATTCTATTTAAATTATCCTTTGCAAAAATTTCCCTCTTTTATTACAATGGTCCAGCGGTAAACTTAAAGGTTCAAAAGATTTATATATATTTTTTATATATTTTTATTTTATTCATACACAAATATGATATATACTAAAAAGGTACATTTTATGACCCAAATTACCAGCCCAAAATTCCAGAGTATGTATTGAATGATTGTATGTATTATTTACTTTGTATAATAGTGACCATAAAAAAGATTTGGTATTATTATATTTTTTCAGAAAATGTTTTAATTAAAAAAAAAAAATATTAATAATTGGTAGGTTACCCTGTATTAACTCTATCTCTCTTCCCTACCTCTCACTCAGAGCTTGGCGGAGTCAACTCCTGCCCACCTCTGTTCTATAGTCTATACAAATAATAAACAAATAAAGTATATATATATAATGTAAATTGTAACCAATATAGGTAATAAAACATAATAAAATATTAGGAAAGCATAATATTTCAGATAATATAGCCAATTTGTATATGAACATTTAACTGAAATATTCGTAGTTTAAGAGCCAATCACCTTCATTTAGAAGAATTTATTACGAATAAATTCGCTACACAGCCCAGTTTTATCTGCTTAACAGAGCACTGGCTAAATGAGGTTGAGTTGAATTTCTATCAAATAAAGAATTATGATCCCGTAGCATACTTTTGTAGAAAAGATTTTAAGAATGGCGGGTGTTTAATATTAGCTGCGAATAACATTGATGGTAAAATAAAAATAAAAAACGACCTGAATAATCTGAGCATTGAAAAAGTTTTTGAATGTACAGCAATTGAAGCCATGATTGATAGTAAGTCAATTGTGCTGCTCTGTATTTATAGACCACCTAGTGGTGATATTGATACGTTTTTTAGTAGATTGGAACAGTGTCTTAATATTATTAAAAGTGAAAAAAAACATTTTGTGATTTGTGGGGATTTCAATATTAATCAATTAGACGTTCATGATGAGAAAGTTGAAACTCTGTTTGATTTGTTAGCAACATTTGGCAGTAAATTGGCTATTACAGACAAGCCAACCAGAATTACCACGAACTCTTCTAGTTTGTTGGATAATTTTTTCGTCAATTTACCAAACTTCTCAGCGTATGTTGAAGACTGCGCATTTTCTGATCATGACGCTATTGTTTTGAAATTTAGTGCTATAAAACCACAATCAAAAGAGTGTAAAGTAATCAATAAACGTCATGTAACTCATGAAAATCTTGTCAAGCTCAATCATCACTTGCAATCGGAAAACTGGGAGCTAGTCTTTGAAAGTAAAGACATTAACAATAAATTTAATAGCTTTTTGAATATCTTCATGTACTACTATGACTTGACATGTCCTCCCTCAAGTGTTAGAGTTAGTAGCTACTCCAGACCTGAATGGATCACCCCTGGTATCATAAAATCATCCCAGAACTTGAGAGTACTTAACATTCGGAAAAAAACGTCGAATAATATAAATTTTTTGAATTATGTAAAGCAATACAAAAAGATATACAAGAAGGTTATTACCATGGCAAAAAAAATTTCATTGACTAATAAATTAAAGAAAACAAATAATAATCCTAAAGTTGTTTGGAACATCATTAAAACTGAAACGTCAAACAAACCCAAATGCATTAAAAACATAAGTGTCAATAATATTGAAATCAACGACCCTAAGTCTATTGTTGACACATTAAATGAGCATTTCATTAATTTAGGTTCAGTTATTAGTTCTGATAATAATGTCAAAAATATAATTCAAATCAAAAATTTCGAAAAAACTATTTTTGTTGACGAAACTAATACCCGTGAAATAGATCAAATTATTAAAAATATGAAATGCAAAGAGTCAATGGACTACTTGGGCGTTTCAAGTAACGTTTTAAAGTCAGTTTCAGAAAACTTATTGGCTCCTTTAGTCGAAATAGTTAATTGTATGTTGGGTGAGGGAATTTTTCCAGATCGTGGTAAATTAGCAAGAGTAGTGCCCCTTCAAAAAAAGCTCAATAACATGGATGTCAGTAATTTTCGGCCAATATCTTGTTTACCGATCTTTAGCAAAATTTTAGAGAGAGTTATATTTGATAAAATTTCAAAGTTTTTGAATAAATTCAACATATTGATCCCTGATCAATATGGATATAGAGAAAATATCAGCACTACAAACGCAATTTTTGCCGTCACTGATCATATTTTTACAAAAATAAATGAAGGCTTTAAAGTAGCTACTCTATTTCTTGACCTGTCTAAGGCCTTTGATCGTGTGAATCATAATTTACTCCTTTCTAAAATTTATGCATATGGCATTCGTGGTCAATGTTACAAACTCATTGAGTCATATTTATCCAATAGATCTCAGTTTGTTGAATTAAATATAAATGGAAATACTTTCAAGTCACAGTGGAGGGCTGTCAGGTCTGGAGTCCCACAAGGGTCTATTCTGGGCCCTTTGTTGTTTCTCCTGTTTATTAATGATTTGCCAAATTCATTAACTCAATTTATTTGCAAAGTTGTACTCTTTGCCGATGATACGACCATCATTGTCTCACACAAAGATACAGATGAGCTTATAAAAACCATTAACAATATCATGGAAGTAATGGAAAGCTGGTGCCACGTAAACGATTTGCTTTTAAATCGCAACAAAACAGCCATTATGTTCTTTGGTTGCGGTGTCACTATTCCTACACATTATCTTTCTGTAAACAACTCGACATTTTTGGGAATTGAAATGGATACAGGATTGAATTGGAAAACTCATATTGATACCCTATGTGTTAAATTAAGTAGAGCTTGCTATCAATTAAGAGCTTTGAGAGCAAGGGTTGATTTCAAGACCTTACTGTCAGTTTATTATGCTAATTTTGTTTCAGTTATGACATATGGCATAATAATATGGGGTGCATCAGTGAATGCCTCGAAAATTTTTAAAATTCAAAAAAGAGCCATACGAATTGTCTTCAATTTAAAAAAAAACTGACAGTTGCAAAAGCTATTTTCAGAATAACAAAATACTGACGTTTTATTCCCATTTTATTTTAGAAATCTTTAAATTTTTTATCAAAAATAGAAATGTTTTTGTGATCAATAAAAATCAGGGTAATCGTTATATGATTCGTAATCCATCTGAATATGTGCATCCTAGGTGTAAATATTCATTTTTAGAAAAAAACTCACGGTATCTCGCAATTCTTTTTTATAATAGAATCGGTAAAGGGTCAACTGTTGTTGACATTATGAGAGATAGGAGAATGACTTTAATCAATGCAGCTAGAATGTATATGCAACAACAGTGTTTCTATTCACTGGAGGAAGGACTAAAAAGCAACTTCTAGTTTTTTATCTTTTGACACTTTTCGTGTGTATTTTTTATCATCAGCATACGAAATTTTATATTATATTTGTAAATGACTGCAACTGGTACACAATACTATTGTTTCAAACTTCTTTTAAGCCTTTTGACTTATGTGTATATTGTATTTTATATTATTGACTGTATTTTTGTACCAGGGCTAAAATTTTTAAAAAAAATCTAATTAGCTTATTTATTTGTATTTTCAAATATTTTAAAATTTTACATAATTAAATTGACATTTTGATTCTTTCAAATCAATTAGCTGTAAGTCTCAGACTTATATTTTGTTTCATTGACATTGTACTGTATGTTTATGTTTAAACTTAAGTTTTGAGAAATTTGTCATCTTAATTTTTTTTAAATCATTTGATTATAAGTCATTGGCTTATATTTAACATTTTGACCATACTGTCAAATTACATACAGTACTATTATTTTAAATACTTTTTGTATGTGTGTTATTTTTATTACACTTGACTGTACTGTTAATATAGTACTACTATTTATTATCTATATATTAACTTGTTTATGGGACGATGAAATTTTTCAATTTTGATCAATTTTATTGAAACCAACAAGAGAGAGCTTATATCTCTATTTTAATTTTACTTGCTGTTCCGTTTGTGGTTTTTTCATGGTTTTTACACAAACTTTTAAACATTTCATTGTATGTTGGAACAGCCCCTAAAGTCGGCCATGAACGCAAATTATTGCGTTTTCCATTCGTGTCTATACAGGTATGGAAGGCGTAATCCCTTCGATTAAATTTTTTTTTTTTTTTTCTCTTTCTTTTTTTTGACGCATTCAATACAATTGTAAATTATTTATTTTGAATAAAGATTATTATTATTATTATTATTATTATTATAACTCCTCCTACAAAATATCAAATAATTTTGACTTTACAGCAACCGTTCAAGGACATGTTTTTTGTTGCTGCAACAGCTATACACACACAGCAACATCCCAAGAACATTGAACAGCAACATTGGTGCACAATGTTGCTGTTCAATGTTCCCCGTTTGTAGGCCCTATAACTTATGGTATTGGACAAATGAAGGAAAGGTAAGGTATGCAGTTATAGCTGACTTAATATCATAGTATTAATCTTAGTGCACCTATGATAAAAGAAAACTATAAATGGTAAAAATAACATCAAATATCTACCGAGAATCTAAATGATTCGTAATGAATAGTGGATACTCGTATATAATATAACATATAAGTATAGAGCCCTTATTACTTACAAGTACAGTCAGTGAACATAAGTGGTTTCACAATGACGTACAGTGATTGCAGTGTACACCTCTATACTAAATGTATGAACATAATAAAATTAAATATGTCAATTTCCATAAGTCAAAATAATATAACAATTTCCCCTGTTGAAATTAGATATTAATTTAAAACAAAATTAATTCATTTTTAAAAGAATTCAATATTTAGACTTGAATTTAAAAATAATTAGCTGAAGAATCCAATATAAAAAAAGTACATTATCTATGCCTAAAGCAAAATGTATACAAAATTAATATAAACTAAAAAATTAATAAATAAAATTAATAAAATTAATATGTCACTGGATCAAGCGCAATAAGTCGTTTCTTTTGTCAGTGAAATCACAAAATCAAAGCCCAAGGGTCAGAGCAATCCAAAGAATATGGACAAATATTCAGTAAATGTTTTTCAATTGCATTTATAAAATCCATCTATCATTTTTCATTATAGTGCTAATTTTTTTACAATTTAGAAGCTTATAATATATTCGCATAGTCAAACTTTGAGATCTCAGATTGACATATTTAAAACTGTAAAATATTGGTTAACCAAAATTAATGTCATCATACACAAAAATTGGACTAACCGTTATATAACATAGTTTCATTGAGTTTATATAAAAACTTTCCCTCTTTCTGTTTCAAGTATGAAATGATTAACAAAAATGTGTAGGAGCCATTGTCAGATTAAATATTTATTAACATATGTTGATATCAAAAGAATAAATATCATAGTTTATATAATGACGGACGGTATGCAATAAGCATTGTTCATTTAAATATCCATAAAGTTCTTAATATAATTTCATACATAAAATTTAGTACAATTATTATCATAAACATTTTGTCTTAAAACCTCACAAAACTCAATTGACATAGATGATGCAAATTTACGTTTATTTGTTTGATTACAAAAAAGGTTTGATTGAAAACCTCCTCGTAATTTGAACAAATTACCTAAAAAGAGGAATGAATTCGAAGAGCCTGCCATTTTCTACTAAAAATTTTTCACAATTGTCGATAAAAATGCGATGGAAAAGTTAATCAGTGAGTAAAAATTTTTACAAAAAATGTGCGATCAATATCGTGAGAATAAATTATCGTACAGAAACAATATAAAAAACAAATTCAAAGGAAGAAAACAGGTTTTTCAATAATGTAATTGTTTTCATATTTTTTAAGATATTCAAAAATTTACTTAAAAGATTTCGTATTTTATTTTTTATACCATCGGAATAAATCTTTACATAAAAAAAAAATATTTTATCATAAAAAACAAACAACTTTTGTTCCAAACTTTTTTTCATTTATCAGTTTTGGTGAAAATACGAGGCATAAATGTGGCATTAAGAGTTGTTTGTTTTATGAGATAAATATTATTTTTTTGTAAACATTTTCCCTATCTTGCACCGTTTAAAAGATTATGTATACCACGAGGAACGGGGGCATGGAACAAAAATATACACTGATAGAAGGAATTTCGTTCCTCAAGAAAATATATTTTCTTCAAAATATTTGCTTCAATAAGGAAACCCTGGTTTTCATTCAAGACTACGCAGTCGAACCAAGAACATATGTTTAGTTGAGCGAAGAAACTAAAGTTCTTGAACGGTGTTTAAAATTTTTTAAAGTAGAGTTCGTTAGTCTTGGCCGAAGAGATTCTTTCTTGCCAAAATACTCTTGTGATTCTTTAGTCAAGAAAATGAAATTCTTGTAAATTCTTATTTTAAAAAAATAAAAAGCTCAAGAAGAGAAAGTTTATGCAGCTTCTTTGACTGAAGTAGGTATATATATTTAACTGAAAATATATTTCACTGAAGTACGTATATCATTACTTCATTTGTTTGGATTAAACAAATGTTTATTTAGGTCCGAAATTTTAGCATCTTGGTCCAAAGAAATCACCCTTTCAGAATTTCGAGATTCTTGAGTCAAGAGTCAAAAAAATGTTTATGTGGTATCTTTTCAAGTTAACACACGGTATAATTTGAAAATTCATTGATTTGAACTTCTATAAAATAAATAAAAAAGTTATTATTTTGAGTAACAATATGAAATATAACCACAGTATATTTAGTTATAAACTATATTTTATCCAATAATTGATACCAATAAGGAAATTAACCGAAACAAATTATAAATTATATCAATGTAGGTCAATAATACATATACATTTGATTATAATCTACAATTTATTGTATTAAAATTAAATGAATACATTAGTACAATAGCAGTAATCATTTTAATCTATTATTCAATGTGCAATAATATACTGATTTAGTTAATACCAAATATTATACACGATCCTTGGCAAGAGACGCACGACACAGAAGTCCACTATAAAATTACCGGAAAAAATATAATCAGAAATAAAAATGATCTAAAAATATATATACCATTTTTATTTATACCCGCGGCTTCGCCGAATTTTAATTGTTATGTCTCTGGCTCTAGCCATTTTAAGACTAAAAACCTCAATATAAGTTCCCACCGCTTCCACTACATCAAATATTTATCGACAATTGCCCCATACCCCTATTTCACCGACTATTTTCGAATTATATCTCTCGTAGCAAGATACAAAATACATATCAGTTTTTAATCATAAGCTTTTCAACAATTAAAATTTCATCAAAATCGGACCAGTAGTATTTGTGTTATGTTGATGATACGTCACAGTCTATTATATCATACAAATAAATGTTTAGAGAAAAAAACTTGTAGGATTATGCAACGATATAATTTTTTATATAGTCTAAAAAAATGATTTTTGGAAGTTTAGATTTGATTAAAAGAAACTCAATTATGGCAAAATTTTTGACTACCGATTAGATAAATAACAATAACTATTACTGTAACTGTAACTGTAACAATACTTCTGGCCATTTTATTAAACTTTTTTTTTGTAGGTAATATTGGAGATATTTTTGAAATCATACTTTCAGATTTATCTTTTATATTATAAAAAAAATTCGTTACGCAGGAGCTGCTTCAACTTGAGCGAATTTCCTTAGAATACAGAAATCATTCTCTAGCGGCCATAATTTTAGTGTGATCAAAATGAAATATCAGATATGATTTTAATATTTGCAAGACCAATTTTAATAAATGACATTCTTCAAGGTGAAAGGGGGGGAGGGAAGCCCAAATAGACTGTCAAGTCGTAAATTTGACACGATTGGGTACGATGCATATGGTAAATTTGAGATTCTAACATAAATATTAGAAAAAAGTAACAAAAATGGTAATCTTCTACGAATAAAGAATCGTATTCAAATGTCAAATCCAATGGCATCATTTACTATAGGATTTGAATAACCCTAAATTAAACAAAAACACTGACGCCAAATTCATAACATCACTCTTCGGTAGGGTGTTAAATATTTCAAATAAATTGTGTTTAATTTTAATGAATTGTAATTTTTATTTGGTACTCTTGAAACATATTTATTTACATGCATTTATAATTTTTTTTAAAGATGATAATATTTTGTGATTGTAGTTTTTATAGCAGATTTGTGGTGATGGAGGCTGCAGTGGCACTTATATGAATTACAATCACAGTTTCTATAAAATTAACTTTCACCACTATGCAAACATATCTCATCCTATCGCAAATCATTTCAGAATATTTATTTTTACCTCTATATAAAGACTATAATAATATATGTATTTTGTGGGTTCAAAATCGATGTTGAGTTTCTACCAGATCCTTACGGTAGGAGGTCCCTTGATGCCAAAAATAAAATTTTAGACGCCTATGTAGTAGATCCTAAGTAATATGGATGGATGAGATCGATATTTCAATAACGATTAGCGCAAGCAAGATTATATTTTAATAATTACCACAAGAGGTTGCAAAATAATATGCTCTTGAACAAAATCACCCCACTTTTTTCGAATTTTATTATGTATTTTGATATACATAAAACCCCTTTTATATTGGAAGTCTAATAGTACAATAAAAAGGCTTCAATAGAGTTCAATTTCCAGCATGACAATTGAGGCCAAGAGCTTACTTAATATGGCATTCTATAATGACGTTTCGTTCTTAAGATATTTGGCTCCGAATCTTGAATATTTTATTATATTTTATTATATTTTTTGAAATAAAATTAAAATTCAAGTTTTAAATTTTAAGAATTTGCTTCGATTTAAATTTATGTAGAAAAAAAATATGGTGTGAGCAGATACACGAGAGCTTATACTATTTATAACTAATGGGGTGCATTGTTGTCTAAGCTGTCGACATATGGGCAAGAACGAAGGAACCGACTATGCTTGTGAAGGTTTTTTTCTGCAGTTTCTCTTCAACTCCAGATGATCATCGGCATAGTTCTTATCAAAGTCATCCCAGATCCTAGTCTACATATAAATTCCATGACCTCCACTCACATGACTAATGTGCCGTTAGAATTAATAAAGGGCAAGAAAATAATGATGTAGATGGTGAAGCGGAGTCGCTTCATCATTAAATTATTATTATAATTTTGTTTTTCATTTTTATCTGTTGCATTTCAACTATAACTTCCCTCTATTATCACGGTTGCTGTGAATGTTAACAACCTTGGTAATTTACACATAAAAATAATAACAATTCATAATTGAAATTCTAAATATCAATTCTAATTAATAAAGATCAATTATATCTTTTACATGTATTTATTATTTATTTAAATAATAATATAACAAACATTTACTTTACAATGGCATCTATATAGTCATATAGTCAATATTATAGACCATGGAGTCTCAGAAACGGAGGTAAAACCCCATTGTTATTATTATTAGATTATAATTATTAATACTTACACCTACTGCTTTTAGTATGTAAAGAGTGAAGGTTCCAAGAAATCCTAAAACCTACTCTACAAATAATTACATAGAGAGTATTTTGGAATCTTAATTTCTTTGGTAAATAATGAATATCAGCTTGTTAGTAGTTAACGTGGTAAGTTAAGGAAATATGCGATGCACGCAAAGGTATCTGAATATGAAAGAAAATGAAGATTTCGAATCGAGTATATTACAAGTACTTTACTACAACGAAGGCGGATGGTTAAACCTACACTGGGTTACGGTAACACGATCCTATAAGGTGAAACAAAATTTGGTGCGAATCTGCTCCACAACTTACTCTGTATACACAGGTTATGTAGCTGTTCACAACATATTTTTTATGTATACAAACGTAATAGCGGTAGACAGATTTCATTAACTTGTGATTGTTATGCATTTTTAAAAATAAATAAATATTTTATTATTCTATTTATTATCTATTAAAATTCTCTCTCATTGAAATCAACCGAAATAATTAATAACAATAATTTTACTTTCATTTAAAGTTAAAAAAATTATTTATATATGTATGGGCAAAAAATACATCTGGTCCCTTTTAAATTAGTATACGGTTTTTTTTTTCTTCAAAATACAAACTTTCTTAAAGAATTAGAAATTAGTTTACGCTATAAGTGAAAAAAATAAGCATATCTACAAAAAAAATTATCAAAAAAAATATCAAAAGTAAATAAAATCACATTATTATTATCAGAGAAAAATAATCAGTAACACATTTCATATTACATATGAAAATGTATCCCTATAATGAAACACAGGATCTTTTGAATTTTTTTCCGTAGAATTCAATGGTGTAATCAGTTTTTAAAGTTTACTTAAAAATTTCAACAAATTATCAACATTTACTAAAAATTGGATTGTTGCAAAAGTCATTTTTTTATTTTTTCCATTTTTGAGCATGTTTTTAAATAGGTACTCTAATTTTTTTTATTTTACCAAAAAGTATAAGTCATAACGAAAAAATTAAGACCTCAAAGAAGTCTGTACGATAATTTCCTAAAGGACAAATTTCATTAGAAAAATATTTTGTCGGGCCGAAAAACGTGATTATCTCGGAAAACTGAATATTTTTATCGGGAAAAATTTGTGGATATTTAAGACACAAAAAGATATACATTCCACAAGTTTAGTCAAAATAACATTATTTTTGTGGAAATGAAAAATAAAAAACGAAAAACACGGTTTTTCGCATATTTCTCAAGCATTTCAAGGTTATGTGAAAAAATCATTAGTACAAAAGTTGTAGATTTTATTATGATCTACAACTTTTTTGCTGCACACTTTTCTCGTCGACGTCAACTTTCGCCGGAAATCGCAATTATACCCAACTCACCCCTTATCACCCCCCCAACACCCCTGCTTATACGCCTTTTAACTGTCCCCATCCTGTTAACAATTTTCTTTTTGTCAAAGTGTTATTTGACTGGGCAATTCGAAAAATTAAGCAGCATAAATGAAACTATATACGCGGAATCCAAAAAAATTTACAGGTAAAGGCTAATATCAACATGCAAATAATCTAAATTCTACAAAACACTAAAACGAATAAAAAACGTAATACCTAACTGGGTTAATAGAGTATATAGCCTACATATACTAAGTTCATTAGCAGTACGTAAACTGTTTGTTAACCCGACTTCAAAAAAGGAGGATGGTTCTCAATTCGTCTGTATTTTTTTTTTTTTTTTTTTTTTTTTTTTGTGTGTCACCTCAGAACTCCAACATTTATGAACCGATTTTGAATTTTTTTTTTTTGTTTTAAAGGGTTTGGTTTCCCATTGGTCCCATTGGCACCAAATCGCATTCTGATGAGGGGATCCCCGGAAAATCGAGGAAAATCCTCATTTTATATGTGATAACCGATTTTTGCGAAATTTTTTTTTTTTTTTGAAAGGGTATTCTCATTCATAATGGGAAAATAAGAAAATTTTTTTAAAAACCGACTTCAAAAAATTTTTTTACAAAAAACAGACCGACCCCAAAAAAAAAAATTTTTACAAAAAAAAAACAAAATGCATGTAAATAAAATTGAAAATCTGTTATAAAAAAATGCTCTTAAAATTAAAAAAAAAAAAAAAAACGGGTAAAAAAAAAATGTTTTACAAAAAAAATCCGACCCCAAAAAAAAAAATTTTTACAAAAAAAAACAAAATGCATGTAAATAAAATTGAAAATCTGTTATAAAAAAATGCTCTTAAAATTTAAAACAAAAAAAAAAACGGGTAAAAAAAAAATGTGTTCTAAAAAAATTCACTAAAAATTAGTCGTTTAAGTAGGTCTACCCATATTTAGATAAATAAAACTAGTTATAGAACTTTAGAGTCACTAAAAAGCGAGAAATAAACTATATTTTGACAAAATGGAAACCAGACTTCAAAAATAAAATATTCTATAACAAAAAATGCACTAAAAAGTAAAAAAATAATTGCATATTCTTGTGCCAATTTTAGTTCACCTAAGCAAAAATTTTTAAATATATATGTACAATTATTGTTATTTTTGGAGGCGGTGTCAAAAAATTATGTGAATTTCTCTATGCTGACACCGCCTCCAAAAATAACAATAATTGTACATATATATTTAAAAATTTTTGCTTAGGTGAACTAAAATTGGCACAAGAATATGCAATTATTTTTTTACTTTTTAGTGCATTTTTTGTTATAGAATATTTTATTTTTGAAGTCGGGTTTCCATTTTGTCAAAATATAGTTTATTTTACTTTTTACACACGTCCAGTGTAAACATGTATGGAAATATGACTGGTGCATATACTATGGTACTATATGTATAACTATGTAAAAGACATAAATGTTTCTGCAATATAAAGGAATTGAAGATATTTGAGTTGAAATCGGAGCAAAACATTTCATTTTATGAAAAAACAGTTTCAAACCACAGTTGTTTGTTTTTTTAAAAGAAATTTTTGTGTGTTAATAATTTTTCTTGTATCCCTTACATTTTTTAATAAGGTAATATTTTCCCAATTTGGAGTTACATTTTAACTTTAAAACACACAGAACATATCAGTACGCCATCTCTTTTCGTTTTTGAGTTGTCGTGTTGACAAACAGATGGGCGGTAATACGCGGCGGAAAATGGGTTATTTTGAACATTTTAACAACATCTGTACCAAAACTTTTTTTAAATCCATTTTCTAACCGTTCAAAGTTGAGACTAAACTTATCTATACTAATATAATAAAGCTGAAGAGTTTTTTTGTTTGTTTGTTAGTTTAAACGCGCTAATCTCTAGAACTGCCAGTCCGATTTGAAAAATCTTATGGCGTTAGAGATAGCCACATTCATGAGGAAGGCTAAAGGCTATCTAGCATTACGTTAAAATTCTTAGTTAGCGTTAAATATCGATATTTGTAAAGTATGTCGGAAGAAAAATAATATATTCAATAGATATAGATATCCATATACTGTGCTATTAAAGTATATAGTTACCATGGAAACGACAATCAAAGTTGACATTTCAAAATTGAAACAAAATTTTAATAAAATAATTTTATAGTTATTTTTAACCCGACTTCAAAAAAGGAGGATGGTTCTCAATTCGTCTGTATTTTTTTTTTTTTTTTTTTTTTGTGTGTCACCTCAGAACTCCGACATTTATGAACCAATTTTGAATTTTTTTTTTTGTTTTAAAGGGTTTGATTTCCCATTGGTCCCATTGGCACCAAATCGCATTCTGATGAGGGGACCCCCGGAAAATCGAGGAAAATCTTCATTTTATATGTGATAACCGATTTTTGCGAAATTTTTTTTTTTTTGAAAGGGTATACTCATTCATAATGGCAAAATAAGAAAATTTTTTTAAAAACCGACTTCAAAAAATTTTTTTACAAAAAAAAAACCGACCCTAAAAAAAAAATTTTTACAAAAAAAAAACAAAATGCATGCAAATAAAATTGAAAATCTGTTATAAAAAAATGCTCTTAAAATTAAAAAAAAAAAAAAAAAAAAAAACGTAAAAAAAAAATGTGTTATAAAAAAATTCACTAAAAATTAGTAAGTCGTTTAGTAGGTCTACCCATATTTAGACAAATAAAAGTTATAGAACTTCTAGAACTAGTTATAGAACTTCAAAGTCACTAAAAAGCGAGAAATAAACCATATTTTGACAAAATGGAAACCCGACTTCAAAAATCAAATATTCTATAACAAAAAATGCACTAAAAAGTAAAAAAATAATTGCATATTCTTGTGCCAATTTTAGTTCACCTAAGCAAAAATTTTTAAATATATATGTACAATTATTGTTATTTTTGGAGGCGGTGTCAGCATAGAGAAATTCACATAATTTTGGACACCGCCTCCAAAAATAACAATAATTGTACATATATATTTAAAAATTTTTGCTTAGGTGAACTAAAATTGGCACAAGAATATGCAATTATTTTTTTACTTTTTAGTGCATTTTTTGTTATAGAATATTTTATTTTTGAAGTCGGGTTTCCATTTTGTCAAAATATGGTTTATATGAATGTTATTTAGAAGTATAGTTTCTGTGGAAATGACAAAATCAACAAAAATTGTAACCGAATCCAATTTTATATAAACCACGGGGGATAGCTATATAAATGCATTTTATATAAATCCGGACGAAGTTGCGGAAACTGCTTGTATATTTATACTAATATTATAAAGAGGAAAGATTTGATTGTTTGTTTGCATTGAATAGACTCCGAAACTACTGGACCGATTAAAAAAATTATTCCACCGTTGGGAAGCTACACTATTCCCGGGTGACAATGGTTATATTATATTTTCAAAAAAATTAGGGAAACTCCAATAATGTAACCCGTCGTGTTAAAAGATGGAGGTTCTGGGAAGCCGAATAACATTTTAATTCTGATAGCGGAAATGCCGGTAAAAATTAATAAAGTTGAATAATTCAGTAGTACGCTATAGACACCAAAAGTGCCGGAGCCAATCTTAGAGTTCCACGGGCAACGCCGGGGAATTCAGCTAGTTATATATATAGGCATAAAAATGAAAAATATGGATTACCATCGAAAATGTCTTAAACATAAAGTAGAACACAAAAACAACTATCCTTTATTGGAATTAATTCATATTTAAAAAAATAATTGTATACTTTCAAATATTTCGAAAAATACATTCTAAAAAGGTTTGGTTTCATTTACATTTTGGACAGAATGGAATGCATATTTTTTATCACCAAGAATTAAGAAGTAGTGATAGCAGAAGATTACGTATATTTACTGAATTCCATATTTACATTAAAAACCATAACTGCATATAGTGTAGAATAATTGCACCTGCGTTTTATAATATTTTACATAATTATTAATTATGTACTATTGCAGTTATTGACCATAAATTTCAATTAAACTTTCAATTCCAGTTTTAAGATAAAATCATTGTTAATTATTATCATTCAAAAATGCTCATTTAAAACATGTTTTCTTAAATTTATATACCTTTGTCTTCAAAAACCAAAACTGAATATATTGCAAAATATAATTTATAATACTTAATTTTGAACGTGTTTATTTAATATACAGGGTGTTTCGGAACTATACACAGTCAGAAATGTGTTCTCCAGTACAAAAAAATAAAAGTAAATGAAACCTTATTACACATTTGACCGACATTGTATCGTAGTAGTCTAACCGATAGACGACAGCCTCTAGGGAGCCCGACAACTCTCATGTGTGTTCTAGAACTTCGTGAATGGAAAAAATCGGGCCGGACTCCACGCGTCAAGAGGAGTTTTTTAAACGGTAAGAGATCCATTTTTGTAACGGTAAGAAATAGGAAACAAACTTTAGAACAAAAAATGTTCTT
Organism: Nineta flava; assembly: GCA_963920215.1. NCBI lineage: Eukaryota > Metazoa > Arthropoda > Insecta > Neuroptera > Chrysopidae > Nineta > Nineta flava. The sequence goes on from OY986041.1 coordinate 94,889,843, forward strand.
TTTTTTTTAAAACACCAACTTTTGTTTGAAACTTTTTCATAAACTCAGTGTATATCGGGTTTTTAAGCAATTAGATGGATAAGATAGATTGTAGAGGCTGCCCTGGATGAGCTACACTTCGACCATAAGGTCTATTGTGATGCCTAAGAATGTGAAAGGAATTTTTGTGTATAGACTAGGAATTGGTAGGATATGCGGCTGCAGCCGACTATGATAGAAACTATGCCGATATTCATCTGGAGTTCATGAAGGAAACTGCAGAAAAACTTCTCAAGCATAGCCGGTTACTTCGTTCTTGTCCATACGCCGACAGTTTAGTCAATTAACCGTCCCTGTTTTTTTCCCTTATAATTGACAAACTGCCGATGTCGGGATTCGAACCCATAACCTCCCAGTTTCCAAGTATAGGCATACTGCGCAGACAAAACGCCTTAAACCGCTCGACCACTTGGACGGGTTTTTAAGCAATTAAGTCATTTAGGAGTTATTTTCACTTGTTACATTTAATTTCTCGTAATATTTATTTTATTTCGACCACAAATATTTGTTATTCAAAAATTATTCTAATTACATTTATTTGCAATAATCTTAAAGTATGCGTAGTTTTTTTATTTTATTTTATATACAAACGATTAATAATATTTTTGATTACTAGACTGCAATGATTGAAAACAAATACCACACATTCATTCATTCATTGACAGTAATAAAAACTAAACTAAATTTACATACACATAAATTGAAAAAAGTGATCTCATTTAAAACATTTTATATATAATAAAATATTATTATTTGAATTTAAATGTATACTTTGAAATATAAATATAATAGAGATATTTAAAAAAAAAAAATTAAAACTGACATAGTTTACTTTTTTATATGTGTGGATAAATATGATGTTTTCAAATACATTTTTATCAAATTATCTTCAAAACTGATCAATATTTATTACATTTTTCTAACGTATCATAAATTTAAATAAAAAAAAAGTTTATATCGGGTAGCGAGCGTATGCTACCGGATATTCAATAAAAATATTTATTAATTTTGATTAAAATTATTGCTAATAGGGAATGCATGAAAATTTTTTTTCACTTGAATTGAAGCATGTTTACTTCACAAATATCAAGGTAAAATTACTTTTTAAATAACTTTAAAAATAAGCGAGATATGAATAATTGAAATTCCCGATTAGACAAAGAGGGTGATAGCCCTCTTGATATGATATGTGACGTCATATTACACTTTCACCATTTAAAATACACGTAAAACTCCGTTTTTAGTATTTTTGCAAGAAAGAGACAGATAATAATCTTAGAAAGCTTATAGCTTGCTTGATATTTGTCGGATTTTAATTTCGTTTTTAAATATTATTACAGTATTAACAGTATTTTCATATTCTGAAAATAAATGTGAAAAAAAATGTTCATGCATATTCTCTATTGTGCTATAGAGGGAATATATAGGTCAACATTGTTTTTCTAAATTTTAACCGATATTTTTATTGTTTTTACCGAAAATTTCATACAATACTTCTTAACTTTAACATATGACAAAGTTCACAGATTCTCTGATTTAATGGAACTATTGGCCTAATTTGTCGTTTTCAAGACGATGAATAGACAATGTATTATCTAATTTCATAGATCCAGCCTCATTCTTGTTCAAAATGTATACAGACTCCACTAACTTCCTCATGGAATTACTTATCATCAAAACCTAGGTTACTTCTCATTGAACTAAAAATACGCAGATTTTAGAACACACAAAAAATAAAAATATGGAGAGCAGAATTTTCATTCTTTCCTAATGTTTTCTCTCCAAATCTTCTGAACGTAAATATGAAACAAGCAGTACTGAATGTACACTTGGCCACAAAAGTTTATGTCATTTTTATAAATTTATAGTTCATTTGTGCACTATTAATTCGGTTTTCGAAAAAAAATTTCTAATAAAAGTTGTTACTATAATGAATAAATTTTATGCGAAGCATTTTTTCGAAAACCGAATCAATAAGGCACAAATCAATTATATAATTTTAAAAATGTCATCAAGCTTTGTGGTCCATAGTACCTATAGTCCGGGATATTAACCTCAAAAGTGAAACGATAAACAAACTTCAACAGAAAGAGAGAGGCCACATTTGTTCTAAAAGAGCAAATTTGTACTATAGCGGTTCCACAACTAAAGTATTGGGGTTAATGTGCGATCCAAGTCATTGTATAAGATTTTCGTTACTAGGCATTTCATATTTTTCATATTTTATAACACGTAATTGAAAAACATGCCAAGTAAAATATTAAACAAGTCGGGTAAATTTATCTTGTGGGTGATACAATGCCACCCGCGAGATCCACACGATGAACTTTCCAGCATTTTTTTTTGTTACTGAATAATTTTTGTAGATTTTTAACGGGTTATACCACCAATAGCTGTCAGTAGATAGATAGATAGATTGTAGCGGCTGCCCTGGACCGGATACACTTCGACCATAAGGTCCATTGTGATGCCTAAGGATGTGAAGATGTGAGTGGAGTGGAAGAAATTTTTGTTTGTAGACTAGGAATTGATAGGATGTGCGGCTGCAGCCGACTCTGATATGAACTATGCCGATATTCATCTGGAGTTCGTGAAGGAAACTGCAGAAAACCTTCAATAGCATAGCCGTTTACTTTCGTACTTTTCCATTCGCCGACAGTTTAGTCAATTAACCGCCCCTTTTTTTTCTTAATAATTGACAAACTGTCGATTTCGGGATTCGAACTCATAACCTCCCAGTTTCAAGTACACATAACGCCTTTGACCGCTCGTCTACTTGGAGCTGTTAGTATGTATCTTGGATCGGATTTCGGAAAAATGTTTCAAATAAAAGTTGTTAGTATAATTACAATGAACAACTTTTACCCGAAAAATTTTTTCGAAAACTGGATAAATAAGACAAATCAATTATAAAATTTTGACAACACTTTTGACGCTATTTGTACATCCAGTCACTTCTTATTTTCATGGTACTATGGGTTCTTGGTACTACAATTTTGAAAAAAGAACACAACTTCTGTTGCCCATAGTACATAAATTAGCAATCATACATAGATGTCAAAATTTTTGCTGATGAACAATTTTTAACAAGTCATTTGGTTCCCATCTTGACATTCTTGTATTTGATGCGATTTCGTTCTCTAAAAACATAACGCTATAATCAAACCAGTCCTATTTATAGTATTAAAAAAAGAAAGAATAAGTTACCAACAAATATTCTTAAGATAATTGAATTTATAATTAGTTAATTACTGTTTACATAAGAAATATATATATATATATATATATATATTTTTTTTTTTCTAAAGTCTATAAATATGCAAAGGAATTTAATATATACCGTTAGAAAATATTCAGAAATTTGATCTTGTAAAACCACAAAGAGTGCAAAGCATTAGTGTATGTATACTAATGTATCAAATATCTTTTATTCGACAAATGTATCAAATTCTCAAGACAAGCAAATTGTTTTTGATATTTTACAATAAAAAGTAAACGAAAATGTCAATTAGAAACAATGCTTTAAAATTTATGTAAATTTTATTAGAAAGTAAAATTTACATGAAATGTCACAGCTAAAAAGTTAATTATTTAAATACCCTCTATATAATGAGTTCTTATCATTCTGTTTTACTACTAATTTATTTTCTATCTTTGTCTATCTTTGAAACCGTAAGAGATAGAACAAAAATTTAAAGACAAAAAATATTTCTTTTATTTTTAAATAAACAACTTTTGTTTGAAACTTTAGCCAGGTGTTTAAGCAATTAACTCAGTAGCTATTTTCACTAATTTTTATACTACTTTGAAAACTGTAGAACTCCATACCAATTTTTGTCTTTAGATATTTCCCAATTATCAAACTTCAACTACTATATCCCGTTCTTTTTTAAATTATGATTCAAACCACTTTTGCAATGTCTTTTAAACCCATTGTATTTAGTTTTTAAATAACTTGATTAACTATGTCAAAAACAAATTTCTCAAAAACCAAAAACAATACACATACTTATTTTTTGTCATTTAAATCCGTATTGCCAATGCTATAGTAATTTATATTTTGTTCTCAAATATATTTAACTATTGCATACGTTTTCACAAAAACCGATACGAAAGATAAAGAAACCCCAATTTCCCGTATATTGACTGTACTATTAGTCTATTAATAATCTATCTCTTTTAATAATTTTCGGTTTTACCAATGCTATTTTAAGAGCTGAAGGTAACTTTAAAAAAATTTTAATTACAGACAAAATGCTGTTGTCTCCGAGTTCCCAGAAATGATTCTTTTGTCGTCGGGCTCTAATTTTTCTGTACTAAGATTTTACGTAATATTTCTCAAATATTTTCTGCACACTGGTTCATGAAGGTTGTGTTACATAAACTGACAATTGACGCTGGGTCTATATAAACTAATATACGAATTGTGACGAATTTTTCAAACTAGGCACTAATACGGATAATATGGAAATTAACAGTTGCTTTTTCAATTTCAGTTCTTATTATCATACAATAATTAATAGCCTTACTTGAATCTTGCGAGATGCTTGTGTAATTTCTGACATTCATATGAATCAAATGTACCATTAAGCAATATTTTTTAATGTAGTCATTTAAAAAATTAATGTTGAAATCATCCGTAACCATAATCGCATATTTATATTTATGTATGTATGTTTTGCTGCTACAGTAAATAAATGCATCTTTAGTTTCCATCAGCAGATCGATAATTACCTAATAGTAATTATGTTAATAGCTTGATCGTTTAGAATTTCACTCCTGAACATTCAAAATATTATTCTTTACAAATGTGATCACAAAATTAAGACTTTCACATGTGGTTATGTATTTTTACGTGCATAAAGAAATTACTATAATAATTTCTTCACTAATTAATACTAGCAGCTATCAATTAGTACATTATTTGTAGACACTTCTGTTTGTCAATGTTTACTAAATTGTACTATAATTTTGTTTCTTTTCATTTTTTCTGTTACACTAATAAATATCTCTGTATATATTAGAGTTTGAGAATGGTTAGGTATTGAATTGTAGGAAACATGATTTTCTACAACTTTATTGTTCATACATTTTTCGATTGTTCTAATATTAAGAGAGATATTTTGTATTTTGTGTTTTCTTCTTTCTGTATGCCCCTCTTTCCCCTTGAATAATAAAATTGGCCTTGCAAATATGAGAATCATATCAGATACGTCATTTCATTTTGATGAGAGTAAAATTGTGACCGCAAGAGAGTGATTTATGTATTTTAAGGAAAGTTGACGAAGCTCCTGCGTAACGAATTTTTTAATTTTATTGATTTCGTGTTATTACATATCCTTCATAATGAACAAGGTGTTCCGTTAATATTCCAGGATTCTCAAAGTGTTCTATCAGTAATTATTATCTAAAAATCATTCAACCTTGTATTATAAAAATTTAATGATTTTTTTTTCTAAGATCTTCTTATATAAAATCATATACTTAAAACTGCACATTTATGAGCAAAATTTTTCCTAGAAATATGGCATTATTGAAAAAAGTGTTTGTATGCAAACACTTGTATTGAAAAAAGTGTGGTAAAATTAAGTATGTTTTGATTAAAAATTACCTTCGCTCAAAGAACCATATAAACCAAATGATGATTTCATTTTTTTTTTAAATTGCAGTTATCTTAAAGAATTTTAGGCAGTTTAATTTTATTGCAAATTACATATTCTATATAGATAGACATCTATAAGTTCATTCAACTATTTAACTCAATTTATATCGATGAATTACCATATGAATGTGATTTATAATACTTACGTACTAATTAATTTCTGTATCACAGTATTCTTCATGTATAAATAATTATCTATTTACATATTTAAAAAATAATAATTCAATTGCATATATTTGACTTATTTTACTTCTAGGTATTTGTGATTTGGGAAAAAATCGGTATAGCTTTCAAGTTTGTATCCACAAAGTCCATATTGTTTGAAATATCCACCTGGCACATCCGGATCAGTGCTTATTCGCCGTCGAAAATTTTTAATGAATAATCCATCGAAAATATCTTACCTAACCTTACCATGTTGTCTTAGTGACACTATCCATCACTTTGATATAAGCCTTGTTGTATATCATAACTTATAACCAAAACAGTAACCCGTCGGAAGTGTTCTATGTTCTAAAGATATTTTATTGTTTTCTTTTTGCCATAAATTATATTTCGTTATATAAAACGTGGGCGCAAATATACTATTAAAGCAATGCTGGTGGGTCGCGCTTTTACTACTATAGTTAATGGCCATCTATAAATTACGTAACGGCCACTAGAGGGGGGGGTTAGTGTTATTTGTTACGATTCGTTGTAGGGGGGAGGGAACTGGTCGAAAAAATGTCACGTGAGACGTAACACAAGTAAATTTTAACTTGTTGCAGAAAATTTCTTTTCAAGTTCAAATTTCGCGCGTCCTGTATGAAATACACATGGCATTTGTATTCCTACCTAGAAAACCTGTAAGACCTATCTAGAAAACAAGGAACAATCCAAGTATTGCCAAACCTTATTTTTATCCGTTCTCTTTTTGAAAATCGTCCTAGTTATCCAGATTCATTTTGTTACGATATGGTATATGGGGGGGTCCTGAAAATGTTATCTAATGTTACATAGGGTAGGGGGTGTTAAAAATGATAGAAAATAGCGTTACGTAAGTTATGGATGGCCCGTTATGGGTTACAACGAAGCTTAGTGGGGATATACTTAGTGGATTTCATGGTACCGCCATAATACTCAATGGATCACATAAAATTAATTTTCAACCGAATAAGTAAACAAGTAGCAATAAATGCAAGCAGAATGACCGTTTCAAAGGATATTAAAATCTTTTTTTATAACTACTTTTGTTTGGGACTCAATTAACGTCTATTAGGAAACTTAAAACTGGAACAATATATATAATTCCCTAAACTGTTTAATAAATAATTAATTCAAGAATATTATCGATGAAATCACTTATTCATACATACATTCCGAATCATTCAGAATCGGGCTTAAAACTTCGAGATAAAAAACTTGTGTCGAATAAATTTGTGTTGAAATAACCTCGTGTTGTTTTAGTTGGGAGCACCAATCGATATATGATGATATAAAATTTTGGACCAATGAGCCTTTAGCGAAAAATATAGAACATTAACAGTGAATGAAATTATTTAATCGATTCTCCTACAGCTTTTAACTTTGTTTCAATTTTTCTACAATTTTTTTATATTCGTTTATTTTGATTTTTTTTTGACGTTCCGAGTTGGTAATACCTCTTTTCCTAAATATCGCGAATTATTATTGTGACTGGAGAATCAATTACTTCGTATAGTTTTTGAACATTTTTTAGGCTTTTTTTTTAGATTCTAATGTTCTTCTCCATAATCTTCGTAGAGTGACGATTAACAAATACGCGGTCATTCTTCTCGGCATCAAGTAGAGATATCTATATTTGATAATAGTTACAATAACATTTGGTCTAATTTTTCAATTTGTATGGTCTTTTCTAAATAATTATAAAATTTGTTTGTCAAATAACTTTTTACGGTTCGATTTAATAGTTTTCTAATCACTAGAGGTTTTAATTATATTAAATTTGCTCCTTTGTACAGACTCCAGCCATAGCCGGATCAAAAAACATAACAGTCCAGAAAATTTACATAAAATCTTCATCAAATAAAAATGTAAATAGAAATTAATGTCGTTAATAATAAACAAAACCAAAAAACCTTTCATTAAACATGAGACTTATCCAAAATTAACATACAAAAATTGTTACTTTGACAAATCAAGTTTATTCATAATACTTTTTATATATTTATAAACAAACTGTACTCACAAAAATATAAAATTTGCATAAACTAAAGAAATAGTTACCTTAAATAAAACCGATTACTTTTTATTCCAAAAATATACAAAACACATTTAAAAGAAAAATTCACAAAAAATTATAATAAATATTCGTCACTATTACTAGTTCAATAAACGTTTAATAGCCGTAAATAACAAACACAAAATAACATTTTCTTTTTGGATTTAAAAACAAAAAAACACGTTACCATTTAAATAATATATTCGTTAAAAATAAAGTCTCTCAGCATGGTAAAGTTAACACATTTACTGTACACTGGAGTTAATAATACACTCTGGTTGACTGGTCTGGTGTATGTTCGTCGTATAGTGTGTGCATGCATACGTCCTTCCTTCACCTGAAGAACTCAACTGTTCAACAGAATCAACTGACATTAAAAACCTCTCACTATAAATGCTATATACCCACCATAACATTTCATTTGTCTGATATCTTGTTTTATGCTATAAATACCCAGAGACCACGGATTCATTTTATTTATTAAGAAAAAAAATTGTTTTTATTTTTTGTTGTCTATGGTATTATAAAAGTGGGTCGTCAAATTTTAAGTAAACATATTTATTAAACGTCAAACATTAGTAATGATTTGTTTTTTTCTATGGAAATTTCTATGAAAAACCACATTTTTCAATTTCTTTTTATAATACTGAGAGGAATTTCTATTTGAAATATTTTTATGTTCAAACCACAATTTTTAATTTTGTAATTATATAATTATGTTAACTATTATCGTTAAATTTCTATTTAGGTTTTACGCCTTATCGAGCTTTCATGTCTCCTATATAGATAAATCCTTTTGTTATACAGTATGGGCCAAAAGTCATAAAGAAGTAGTATAAGGTTGTAATAATTTTTTGCTATTAATTTTGTTTCACTTTCTTTCTTCAAAATTCTATAAAGGACATTTTGGAATTTCATCATGAAAAACTTCACGACTTAACAAAGAACACAAATTGTGAAAATTTATTATCAAAATCGAGGGTCAATTTTTCTAACACAGCGAGCCTACCGCCGTCATTATGGAATCTGGGATTGTCCAAATGAATCCATGACAAGACAGCTGATTGGTTGATTGGTCGGAGACAGCTATGTCTCCGACATTATCAGTTTATGAATAACTTCACGTTCCCCAAGATAAATTCAGCTGTTGCACCAACTGTACTTCATACGGGAACAGATTCAATGTGTTAAGGATACGTCGCAGTAATCTCATCGCCCAGTTTAAACTGATGGATTTTCTGTAATACTCTCGCGCACCCGTTTAACCTCAGGTTCGATTCTAACCGTACGCGGTCTATCTATTCGCGGAAGGTCTCCCGACTGAGCTCTGTTGCTCAAATCGACCAATTAAAAATCTTATCTTGAATTGGCATAGAGAAACCGCTTATTCCATAATGACGATGGAAGGTTCGTTGGTTTAAAAAATTGACCCTTGATTTGGATAGTAAAAATTTCACAATTTGTGTTCTTTGTTCAGTTGTGAATTTTTCCATGATGATATTCCAAGGTATCTTTTGTAGAATCTTGAAAATAAAGTTTAAAAAAAATTTAATAGCAAAAAAAATAATAATCACTTTAATAAATTATAACCACCTATTTGTAACTTTTGGCCCACCTATATATTTGACTAACTCTAAACTGAAGAATGTCTATCGACTCCAAAAATAGCATTCTTTTTCAAAATTTTACATTTCACTTATCGATTCTGTTTTTAAAAAAATGTTTAGAACTATAAAATTGTTAGTATATTAAAAAACCAAATGCATTCGACAGAAATCAACAGCAAATCTGCCTTCTTTCTTTTACACAATTAAACCTCCTAAAAATAAAAAACCTTTGATTTTGTTAACATTCAGTAGAAGCCATATTTGACGTTCATTATCGCGTACTACACTGTCGTGTTCTAGAAACATATTTGCAGTTCATATTTTCAAAATATAAATTTACTTAAACATAAATTTCTTAACGTCATTTATTCAAATTCTAGGATATCATTGCCCAAAAATTATCTATTATTACTTAATTATTGATTTTAATTAGGAAAAAGGTAGATGTTAAGTAACCTTGAATTATAGATTCCTCAATTGTTTTAAAATTTGACATTAAATTTACATGTATAATAACAGGAAACGGATATAATAAACCATGTTCAAATGTAATTAAAAGGTCTATGGAATTATTTTCATCAAAATTTTTATGCAAGTTAGACATTCGTTAATCAATTTTGCAATTTTTTAAACCTATTCAAAAAGTTTCAAATAATCAAAATAAAACACAGATTATGATATTATTAAATTATGTTCAACATGCCCCCGGGAAAGAGTTTTCAGTACATTTTGTAGTGATTTAAAGTACCACATACTAAAATTCGAATGAAAACACTACATTGCTCCCGATATTCATATTATAACTTTAGATTTCTATTAACTTCATATTCCCACAGTAATAATTGTACGTCAAATCGAAAATATAAGTATCTGATCTTCTTCCAGAAGCTGTTTAAGCCTATTATTATTACACCGAGAGTAAAGTCGATTTTGAAATAGATTCAATCATTAAACCTGTTGAATGTTTTCAAAAGACAACCAGAATATATTCATAAGGATTTATGAGCACTCAAGTATTCTAAATGAAAGTTTACAAATGAACAAACTTTCGTTTTTACACCCTTAAGGGATGAATTACCTAAAATGTTGATACAATTGACTTTTTTTTATAAACAGAAGTCTAAACATCAATTTCCATATTTTAACTCTAAAAAAGATGAGCTTCCAAACAAATTTTCATCCCTTATTTAATTACCTTAGGGGATAAATTTTCAAAATCGTGATCACACCTACGTTATACAAGGAATTCCTGTGCAAAATTTCATGCTTCGAGATCCACCGGCTTAGGCAGCGAGACCCACCGTTTAGATTTTTATTGAGGAGATTAAATTACCAGTGCTCAAGCCCTACCTTATACATAAAAACTGGAACGACCTGTAAATATTAGCTGTACATTACATAGAAAGCACAATAATTTTTTCGACGATGAACAAAACGCAATACGAGTAAAGCGATTGAGGAATATAGAATTTAAAATTGTTACTCCATACTGATATTTTTTATCGCGGCGCCTAAACGGGTGTCCTTTTTCATAAAATAGAAATTTCAGTAATAAAATTATAATAATTGTTTTATATTACGGAATATAAATGGTCTAAATAAACATTTATCTTAAAACGAAGTTAGACCTAAAATGTTTAATCAAAAACAATTTTATAAAATAAATAATCATTAAAATTAAACAATATAATTAATGAAACAATTACTAAATAGACGTAACTGTATTTTAAGTAACTTTTTATGGATAAATTTGTTTAAAAAAAAAATAGGTTAATAGATACCTTTCTTAAGATATTTATATTATTTTCTAATTTAAATTTTAATATTAAAAAGAGGCAGTCAATGTTTTTGTTATTCTTCTTAAATAAATAAATAAAGATATAGAAAAGATGTTCATAAAATGACCTTATTAGTCCATTTGTAATATGTCCGTCTCTCCATATGTCTGTCTGTCCGTCCATCAACGCGATAACTCAAAAACGGAAAGAAATAAACAACTGAAAACTTGTATGCGTGTTCAAGAACTAAAAAGGGCCTGCAAGTTCATGAAAGGGTAATATCCACCCGTTCATCCTTTCTTTAGAAGGCGGGGGGGGGGGGTATATTTATCTCTGCAACCGTAAGAGATAAAAGAAAAGTTTAAAGACAAAAACTACTTATAACAACTTTTGTACGAAACATTTTTCATAAACTGAACCGTTTTACAACAATTTGATTCATTATACTATTATTATTTATTTAATTACTCGTTTATTTAATTCATTATACTAAGTTTTTACACTATATTTGAAGTTATATATATATATATATACAATTTATCACCTTTTTTTCTGTAACCCCAATAATTATTTACAGTTTTAATGTTTTAATATTTCATTAATATTAAGTATCGCCATAGTAAATTAATTTAATTTTCTTTTTCGAAAATTTGATTATTCTTCGTAGCTCCTACGTAACGAATTTCTTTTTTAAATTGAGTTTTTTAAATAAATTTTTGAATATAAAATTTTCTTTCCAGTCTTGTGGTGTATGCTGTATTATTTGAATAACTTTTTCTCAACTCGTCAACCAATAATTCATTTTATTAATCTTATAGGAATAATTAGAACAATTGTTTTATCCAAATTTAATCCAAATATCATTTTGCCCAAACATGGCTTGTTCAATCAAATTAATGGTTTTGAATAACAACGTAACTAATTTATGCTAAATTAATACATGCATATAATTGCATTCATTAATGATTTTAGATAATTATGTAGGCTCTAACATTAATATGCTGAATGACTCATGTATTATGAAGATTTTCAAAGGTTCGGTTCATGTAGGGGCGTTATGAAAACTATACTTGTGGGTCAAATGGAGGATTCATAATACTCATTATCATAAAACAACAAAACGTTTACATAAATATGCAAAAATAATTATATTTTTAATAGAAATTACTAATATGGTGAGTATTATTATTAATAAGCCTGTGTATAAAATATTAATAATAAAAAAATACTATCGATTAATGAGAAATAATTCATTGAAAATTTCTTATAATCAAATATTCGATAACATGATTCTGAATTATATTTGGCTATTCGCTTATTAATACCTGGTATATATAATATATATCAGGGTATATTAAGTTCAGATCCGACCAGCCAAGTAGCCGCGCTTGTAAAGGCGTTGTGTGTACTTGGAATTGGGAGGTTATGGGTTTCAAATTCCGACATCGGCAGTTTAACAATTATTAAAAAAAAAAGGGGCGGTTAATTGACTAAACTGTCGGCGTATGGACAAGAACGAAGTAACCGGCTATGCCTGAGAAGGTTTTCTGCAGTTTCCTTCACGAACTCCAGATGAATATCGGCATAGTTCCTATGATAGTCGGCTGCAGCCGCATATCCTACTAATTTTTAGTCTATACACAAAAATTCCTTCCACTGCACTTGTAGAGATAATTGATTGATAAAATGAATAATTATTATTTAAATAAATATAAAATAAGTGTTAAAGATATAATTGATCTTTATTAAATTGAATTATGACATATTATATATATTTATATGTAAATTATCAAAGTTGTTAACATTCAAAGCAACCGTGATAATAGAGAGAAGTTATAGTTGTTAAGCAACAGATAAAAATGCTAAATAAAATTATAATAATAATTTAATGAAAATGTGATACCGCTACATACTTCCCAGCATCAACTAATAAAGAAAAACGACTAGAAAAAGGTTGTAACATAAAACAACCTTGTTCACTCGGAAAAAACTTTAAAAGTTGATGTACATCTTATAATTAAATACAAAGTTAATTAAGATAAGATTAACATTGAAAAAAGTATGCAGGTTTTAGCCTGTCAATCGAAATAGAGGTAGGTTTGTTATTGATATCAATAACAAAAAATTTAGGAAATCTCTTGATAACAGAGAAAGGACCTCTATAATTACAAGATAGTGGAGGTTTGACATGATCCTCGCGTATAAAAACTTTTTTTGATGAATCTAAATCTTTGGGTAAAAATACATTTTTGTTGGTGAACTGTCTGGTAAAGAAAAATTTTGCGTTTATCATTCTATTTTTCAACTCTCGAGTAGATTGTTGAACAGAATGATATGTATCAACGTTTTCTGAAAAGAAATCATATGGTAATCGAAGAGGAATCCCATATAAAATTTCTGCAGAAGAAAGGTTAATATCCTCCTTGACCGAGGAGCGCAAATTTAGAAGTACCCAAGGTAAAATTTTGTACCAGTTATTATTTTTTTGACAGCAATTTAAAGAAATTTTGAGTGACCGGTTAAACCGTTCAATAATACCGTTGCTGTTAGGGTGATAAGCAGTAGTGGAAATATGCATAATCCCTAGAGAAGACAAAAAATGTTTCCATATATGTGATTGAAATTGTTTACCTTGATCAGTAGTGATCCTCGTAGGTAAACCAAAACGCGAGAACCAAGAAGCAATCAAATTGTTAATAATTTCTTCCGACGTGATAGTTTTGATTGGAATAGCCTCGACCCAACGCGAAAAACGATCAATGATAGTGAAGATATACCGATATCCTTCACTAGGAGGAAGAGGTCCAACAATATCTAAATGTAAGAAAGAAAATTTGATACTTGGTTCTTCAATTGGCATAAAATCACTTTTAGTATGACGAGTGATTTTATTTAATTGGCAGATCGGACATGATCGTGTCAAATTTTTGATTCGTGAAATAAGATTAGGGTTAAAAAAGAATGTGCGTACTTTTTTCAAGGTTTGTCTAATTGATGGATGACCAAGATTATGGACAGGTTTCCATACGTCTTCTACATCAATGTCAGGTACGAAGATTCTGGGAATTTTCAAAGAAGTCTCCACATAAACCTTAAAAAGAGAATTCGGAGGAGTACGTATTTCTAAAGAATATTTTTGATTTTTTAACAAATTAATAAGAAGAGGATCACATTTCTGGTGATCAGAAATCTTCTTAATAGTCCGGTCATTTTAGACATAAAAATAGTGATCAAATAAAGAAAATTCCGACAGAGCCAAATCTTTGTAGAGACCTTAGGTTTACCACAAGGAATAAAGTGTCAAAAGTCCCCATCAGTCCCATGTGAGCTTAGGGACTTATTCGGGGCCCAAGGTCAAAATTTTAGGTTTTTTGGATTTTTCTCGAAAACGGTAAGTTTTATCGAAAAAGTACCTTGGAGCAAAGTTGTAGATCTTAAAATTCTCTATAAAAATGGTTCCCATGATTTTTTCTCTAAGACCCACATTTCCCAGATATTGCGCTTGTAAGAATCAAGTTCTACATAATATGCACACATTTCCACACCACCTGTGAGGTAGTGTACTCGGCGCGTTTTTTTTAACGTGGTATCCCCGGTAGGCCTATTCCACGAACCTTTATGACGTTATTTTCAGGAACAATAATTATTTAATAGTATGAAGATTATTGATATGGGTTACTGAGTTTAACTGTCGTTCTAACTTTTTTTTATTACTTTAATCTGACTCATACTCTTCATATTCAACTTCAACAATCATGTTTTCTTCAATTTCTTCTTGTTCTTCTTCTTCTTCTCCTTCCTGTTGATGAACGCTTAGAAATTGTTCAAATGAAGATGAATCAGTTGTCTCTTCATCAAAATCACATGAATCTTCCTCTCTTGTATTTAATTGAACATTTGAGCAAGAGACACCTTGGCAATTGGTACACGCTGGAGAACACTGCAATCCTACTTTTTTACAGCCACATTTGGCACTACAACCTTTCTTGCAATTGCAAAAAATAATGTTAAGAAGTTTTTCTGGAGCAGGGGGCAGTAAAGTTCGAATCGGTTCCAAAGTATTATTTATCAATTTCCAATCCCAGTCTTCAGGGTTCAGTTCATTGCCTTGCCATGTCTGAACTTGATAGTATACTCGAAACAAATGTTGAGTAGCAGATGCCGATGTTGGAGGAAGACAAGATAGCTGTACTTGCTTTTTGTTTCGTGTATTTTTTACGAATGTTAAATATCTGTACGTATCTATGCAATCAATTTTTTTTGGAGCTCCATAAACCGCAAGAAGAAACCGAATTCCTTTAGTAATTAGTATTTGAGGTGAAGAATTAATTTCTGTAAATACTTTTGCGCAGTCAATCAAATCATTTTTTTCAAATAATTTTAATACTGAATTTTTGCCCCTTCTAAACATTGCTGACGTAGTATCGCATCCGGTTATCGCATGTAAAAATAAAATAAAGTTTTGGCATTTCGGATAAGCTGATAAACTTTTTGAAGAATATATTTCTGTCCGTTGCTGCGCCTTCCCAGGTTTTAAAAAGTAAATAATTTTATCAGATGGAGTCCTTGCAGTGAGTAGTACTAATAAATCAACATCTTCACCCACTACAATAGCTGTATTTCTTGCATTAAATTGTTCTATTGCTGTTTCAATTATGAGGACATCGGCGTCATTAGGAGCTTGTTTCACGGCAATATTTTCAGCTGTTAATTTGTTACTCAACATAGAAATAAAACGAGATTTATTATTAATGTTTGCAAAAAAATGTTGTTGATTAACTGGAACTGTCATAAATTCGTCAAACATTATGTCGGTACCTGAGGATGTTTTTGTAGCACGACGACGTTGTTCTGCAGCTTTTATGTTCTTTGTTGTGTCACTGTAGCCATCAAATACTACCGTAACTGTATGACCATAATGTCTACGTAAATACTGAACATATTTTTCAAAAATTACGTTAAAGGTTTCTTCTCGATCCCACACAACGTGATGTAGTAGATATCCTCCATCAATAACGTAAGAAGCGTTTGTACAATCAACCTCAGCATTGACTGATTGAAAGCAATCGTAAAGAGCCGACTTCATTGTTTTACGCATTCCAGCTGCATCGAAGAGTGACAACGGGTAAGGAGCTAAATCATATGCGAAAAATGTTTCAATTTCATCCTCAAAAGTCTTAGTGACACTCATACGTTGAAATAATAATATTGGGTCTATTGGTACTTCTTCGTCGTGAACTTTCACAGTGCTACTCACAGCTAAAAGAGGAAGTACTTTATCTGTGCGTTTCAATTTTATATGATTGAAAGTTTGACCAGTCATTTTAGACATCGAGGCAATCCCAACTTCACGAGCTTTATGACAATTAATCTTATCGTCACCAACGACTCCTGAAGCAATAGATAAGATTTTGTTAATTTCGGGAAAAGGATCATGTGATGAAAACCAGTCAAGAAGTTTTTTAATATCTTTAGCATCTTTCTTAACTCTCGAATCGCTCGCATCTACATGTTGATCTGTCGTGTCCATTCGAACATTAGCAAGAACTTCCAACTCGTCACACACTGTGTTCATTGCATGCATTCCGTAAACCCATTTGCTTATTACACTTTCTTTTGTACTTCGTCCTCGAGAAATACCACCATCTGTTTTCATGGATTTCATCATTGATTGTTCGATAATCATATCTGTTGAAGTTCCACAACTGAGTTTATCAGAACGTCGAACAGTGAAAAATCCTTCAGTAAACCTTCGATAAACACTAGGATCAATTACCTCCTCTAATTGAAGCATATCCTGCAAGTATAAGTGCGTAGACTTAGCGTAAGGTAAATGCCCCGATGCATGGAATTAAGGAAGCATTTCTTTAACGCAGTTCAAATGAGCTTGCCAATCTCCCATACGTTCAGCTCTTATAAATTCTTTTGCAATGGACACCATCCGAAAATACTGTACCCATAATTGTGCAGTTGGTCCTCGTTTCTGATATTCCATTAACTTTTTATTAAATAAATCAAGTAAAAGTTCAGATATTTCCTTATCATTTTCAATGTCATAATATAAAAGAGTTTTATCGAGGATATTTTCCACTGTAATTATAAGATCTGCATCCATAAAATCATCAATAGCTAGTTCTTTTAATATTGTTAATGCTAAAGTGAGCTGAAGTAACGTGTGAGCTCGAACTGCCCTCGCGTAAGCATGGCCATTAAGCATTTTCTCTAAAGACTTAGGAGCATAAATCTCAGAAAGCACTTCTTTTAAACCACTTCCTTGCATAATATAACCTATTGCGCCGAAAAATGACATTAACAAATGAAATCCTCCCAGTCTCACTATAATCTTTGATAATTCCGATCCTTCAGGTGCAGCAGATACAATTTCGCGAGCTTTCGCAAACAGAGGTTGATCAAAAGTAATTATGCAAACTGTATGGTTGTGACGTTTAGCATCTTCTAAAGCACAAAGTAAAGTTGTGTATATCGTATTGTAATTACTTGCAGGCTGTTGAACAAATGGCAGAAATGAAATTTTTGATTTTGAAAAGTCTACAATATTGCTAGTCACGTGTTCAATATAACCATTCCAACCAGGTAAAGGAAAAGCTTTGCATTTTCCATAGAACCATATCACATCAACTTTTTTTAGAAAAGATACTTTTGTTTCATTTTCGTATTCAAAATTTCGCACATTTATTTTGCTATATCCTACTACGCCAGTATTTTGATAAACCTGTATAGGTACATGAGCCTTGGCTGCAAAATCTTTAGCTGAAAGGACTTCAGTTACTCGCGGCATCGGCTGTTCTAGTAATACTGAATCTTTGGGAGTTACAATTTGTATAATACCCATGATATGAAGCGTATTATTACCGTCCAAAGTATTTACATTGATATCAGCATTATCTGCAACATATTGAACAAATGTGCCAGTTTCTGGTGATAAAATGTGAGGTGGGCGACTGAAAACTGCTGCTGCTTCATACTTCATTGTTTCACTGTAAGATGCGCATAAACCAAACGATGAGAAAATTTGTATAAGCCGTTTTGAACCAAACCGCCGATGGAAAAAAACTGAAAGACCCAGCTGTAATTTAGACTTGAAGGATCTAGGCCGAACAGCAGTCATTATGCTATGACTAATATTTGTGCAAACTAACTTTAAATGATCCAAATTATGACGCTTATTTTTAAGAATGATTTGTCCCAAAAAAAAAGATAATGATTCGGGAATATCGTTATTTATATCTTCAAACATTCTACCCGGTGGCGGGTACATAGTATTATCAAACACACAAGATTGAATATCTTCTCGAATAATTTCTGCCGCAGCTTTTAAAGTTTTCCACCTTTTTTCCTTTTCATTCAAGTTTTTGTTATCAGACCAGGCTTGACTTAAAATGTCTTGGTAATTGTCTACAAAACAAATAAATGTTAATTTTCCAGGCTTCTCTGTAATAATAATTCTACTACCATACTTTAATTTCAATCGTATTTTTATAATCCCGTTTTCTAAAGCTACATTTTGGCAAACATTCTTCAGTTCATCTAACGAAAACTGGCAGTCATCGCTACTTTCGATGAAATTGAAAATTTCCTCCATTGCAGAGTTTATAGCCTCACTTTGAGGACGGCCAATTTTACCGCCAGTATTAGGTCTCAGGAAGGATTTGTAACAACTGTCATGGTATTTAGCGTTAGCAGCAACTAAATCATACTGAAAATTAATACGCGCAAAGACAGCTTTTGACACATCATCAGAACGATCTTTAGCTAATTTTAAAATGGAATCTTTGAATGTAAGTGTAGAAACTTTATGAATTTTTCGGCGATAAATCTTCACTTTCTTCTTTTCTGCTTCTTCATCCGCTTCATCGCCACAAAATAAGCAGTGGTTTTTAAAACAAAAGCTGGATTCACTTATTCGCGCTCTAGTATGAGGTGGACTTACTTTTGAAGTACTGGCCTGTTCTTCCTCACGTTGTCTTTTTGATGCAGAGATTGAAGTTTTCCGGGTGTATGATTTTCTGCAATCCACGTGAATTGTAACGGATTTTTGGCTTCTTAAATAATCAGCAAACTCATCACTTCTCGCGACGCTTGCATCGATTAAAGTTGGCATTCCACGACTGACCACAACAGTTTCATCTTCAGTCAAAAGTTTATTACAAATAAAGCAAAATTGTGACATTTTTTGTTAAATATTAATCAGCACTAATTTCAATAGTAGACGCTTGTAATAAATACGTATAGTCACTCGAACTGCTCGTTCAACACTAAAAGAAGCAGGTATACGTGAACGACACCACATGGACAAAAGAATAGGCAGATAGATGTTTTTCAAGGCCAGATGTTATTCAAGTAGAGGGGATTCGGTAAGGGACCGGCGGTCGTTTTAGAGTAAATTTTCTTAGAATAGTATAATGTATACATAGAAGAGGCACGAGTAGGCATTTTTGCTTGCTTGAGTACCTAAATATGTATATACGTGGCATATGTGTGCATACTATGTAGAACATGATTCTTACAAGCGCAATATCTGGGAAATAGTGGGTCTTAGAGAAAAAATCATAGGAACCATTTTTATAGAGAATTTTAAGATCTACAACTTTGCTCCGAAGTACTTTTTCGATAAAACTTACCGTTTTCGAGAAAAATCCAAAAAACCTAAAATTTTGACCTTGGGCCCCGAATAAGTCCCTAAGCTCACATGGGACTGATGGGGACTTTTGACACTTTATTCCTTGTGGTAAACTTAAGGTCTCTACGAAGATTTAGCTCTGTCGGAATTTTCTTTATTTCAAATGTCTAAAATGACCGGACTATCAAATCAATACCTGAAGGTAGTGAAATTGTATTAATTCGAGATAAACAATCAGCCGGAATGTTTTCACTACCTTTAATGTATCTAAGATCAGTTGTATATTGACTGACAAAGTTTAAATGACGTATATCACGATTTAATAAATTTTCATTACGAGAATTAATAGCATTCACTAAAGGTTTGTGGTCAGTCTGAATGAAAAAATTTCGATTTGAAATGAAATGACGAAACTTTTTTAAGCCAAAAACAATAGCTAATAATTCTCTTGAAAATGTACTATATCGTCTTTCAGTGTCTGTCAGTTTTCTTGATGTGAAAGCAAGTGGCTTCCAGACGTTATGAATTTTTTGTTGCAAAACTGCACCAATGCTAGTACCGGAGGAATCAGTGAGAATGCAAGTTTCAGCGTTCGAAACAGGATGTGCTAATTTAACAACATCAATTAATTTTTGTTTAGCTAAATTAAAAGCTGAAATTGCACGTTCATCAAGAATAACTGACTTCGTTGAAGTTTTACCGTGTTCAACAAGTTTATTCAATGGAGCTAAAATGTCACCACAATTCCGAATAAAGCGATTATAAAAATTAATCATCCCAAGAAAATTTCGGAGTGATTTTTGATCGTTCGGAATAGGAAAATTTGAAATAGATTCAACTTTGGAAGGAATAGGGGTGATTCCTTCAGAATCTACGTGATGTCCTAAAAAATCTAATTTTGTTACACCAAAAATAGATTTCGAAGAATTTATTAAAATTCCAGCTTCATTGAGAATGTTGAAAACAGTTTTGAGATCTTGAGTATGTTTTTCTTCGTTTTCACTCGCGATTAATAGATCATCAAGAAAAGTAAAAACAAAATCTACATTTCTGAATAAATCTGCCATAAATCTAGAAAAGGTTTGAGCTGCATTGCGTAAACCAAAAGGCATTCTCAAAAATTCAAATAGACCAAAAGGAGTGATAATGGCAGTTTTCGCGACATCATAATCGTGTACAGGAATTTGATAATAAGCTCTTTTTAAATCAACTTTAGAAAAGATCTTTTTATCATTTAATTTCACATTGAAATCATATAAATGAGGAATTGGATATCTGTCAGGTACCGTGATCGAATTCAGTCGACGATAATCACCACATGCACGAAAAGAACCGTCAGGTTCTCACATCCTAAAGCATCACAATGGACCTTAAGGTCGAAGTGTAGCCCGTCCAGGGCAACCTTTACAATCTATCCAGCTATATATATGTTATTAGGTAAAATTCTGAACCGTTTGGTGAAAACCGCATCAATTTAGCGACTTTAACGTTATGCGAAGACTGACGTCTTCAAAAAAAATTCTCATTTATGTAAGATCAACGTAAACTTAATTAGTAAAAGATATTTTAGCTAAATTTTGGATGAATACCACGCTCTAAAATAATTTCAGAATCAGATAGTTTTTGAAAATATTTTATTCAGAGATTTTACTGTAAGTAGATTTAAATTTATACATTTCATATTGAATCTTCAATTTCATTCAAACAAAAGAATGTGTAGGTACCCAAATAATACAAACAATTAAAAAAACCAAAATGTGGGATCCACCACGCTAAACATTATTTTAATTAAAACATTACATGTGTGTCATATCAAAAAGGGATGATTCAAGGCCATGCATCTTATTATAACGGTAAATTGCATAATAATATTTATTTACGTTTTTTATTCAAATTATGATTTGAAATATTCAATTTTGGATGTATACCACATATGAACAAAATATTAACCCTTTAATACATTTTGACCCCAAGGTGACATTTTGACCCCAGCGTGAAAAAATGAGCAATACTTTTAAGAGTTTTCAAAATTTCTCTTTGAAACATATTTCTCACCTTTACAAAGATGCTTGAACCTTAACCATATCGGATTTTTCGGATTTTCATTTTTTTTAAAACTTAGGAAAAAAACCATAAAAATTTGTTTCCACTCAATCAGGTGCTATTTTTTTAATTTTTAATATTTTTAAGGAAAAATTTTTGTTTTGACTCCAAAGATAGACCACTTCAAGATAGTTTTGATTCCGTGAGTTTTAAAAAAAAAATGTATTCTGATGGATGAGGGGTGAATTTTTCAAGGAAAAAATGACAAGGGGTGAGTTATGGAAGATCATCATGTGTATCATAAAACTTGAGGATCTTATGACAAGAATGTATGAAAAAATGGCGGGGTCAACACAGAAGAACATTTGAAAAAATTTGATTGAAAAATGATTAGAGTCAAAATGGCACCCAGTGTCATTTAAGGGTTAAGCACATTTTTTACATACTGTTCCAGTGTGTACAATACTAATCTGTTTATACCCGGTGTATATAATAATATACAAGGTTATATTAAGTTTAGTCCTGACTTTTCAAACCACCAGAGAAATGTTCATGGGCGAAATGTTCAAAAAACTGTTACACATCCTGCGTTTGCCCATGGAAATGTTTCTGTTAAACGTGAAAATATCCCAGTTTTTGTTTTGCTCCATAAAGTTTAAATATTTCTCTTATTGATTATTGATTAAAAAACCATTCAATCAAAACCAACAAATACAAAAAATAAAATTTTATTAAAATAAAAGTAACCGATTTTATTAAAAACATATGCTGTTTGGTTATGTTCATGACAATATTTACGAATTTTAAGTTCGTAAGCTTTACCTTTACAGTATGGCAGATATTTGGATTACAGTGTTGCCAGCGTGGCTTGATCGAAAGATACGTTGGTATGCCTGAAAAGTTACATTTTCAAACTTAAAGATACATTGTGATGATTTTGTTATTGATATACGATAAATTATTAATTTTGGGTATTATAGCTTTGTGATTTTCAAAATTAGCTTATCCATACTACTATATAAATGTGAAAGTAATAATGTGTGTTTGCTACCTCTTCACGACTAAACGGGCAAACGGATCGTAATGAAATTTGGCAAGGAGATAGATTATATCCTGGGGAAGGACATAGGCTATCCTTTTTTTTTTTATCAAAAAACAATCTTGAAGGGGGTGAACATTAAAAAATACATATAGTCGACCATAGAATCTCCTCATTTTTTTTTGGAGTCGGTTAAAATTTTTGTTGATTTAATCATTTCCATAGAAAC